>ML058334.1:5778337-7213707 GCA_003013855.2 Liriodendron chinense
TTTTATCATGGGTGAGATTTTGAGCCCCAATAAGTGCCCCCTGGTGCGCTGCGCTGGATGCTTACGTCAAGCCAGTGCGGTGCACCGGTTCCCCAGGCTCGAGTATAAATATGAGACTCGCTGAGTCATTTGGACATTTCTGAGTCAAGGGGTGAAAATTTCTGAGGTAAGAGAGCTCCTCATGGGGGAGTGGGCGCATGTTGCCCCTCTGTGGGCACATGTGCCCTTCTAACTTGAAGCTGGGTGCATATGCCCTAGGCCTTGGGCGCATGTGCCTTGGTATGGGCACATGTTGCTTTTCTTCTCATGGCATGCGCATGTGGCTTTTCATTGGAGTGTAAGCGCATGAGACTTTACTCCTAGGAGCATGTGGGAATATCTTAGGAGCCAGGCGCATATGGGGTTAGTCTTTGGACGCATGTGGCATGACAATAATGGGTTGGCGCATGTTGGTGGAATTCCACAAAGTATGGGCGCATGTAGCCCTCCTATTGAGTGTGGGTGCATGTGAGAGATCACATGTCCCTGGATCCTTTAAATAATTATGTCTTTCACAACCTTGATGGCTTGGGTGCATGTGAGAGGGCACATGCGCCTAGGGCTCTGCCTTGGGCGCATGTGGCTCCACTACTTGCCAAATTTTGAGATTTTAGCACTCCTTTTGCCCTTCGTGAAAACTCATGCATCTGGCTTCATTCTCAACCGAATTCGATGTCGTTTGTGGCAATCTTGCTCAATGCTCGAACATGATTATGACTTAGTGCTTTGGGCCCATAATATATGTTGAGCCTCCAATTTATACATGACTTAGTGCTTTGGGCTCATAAACTTGCCGTTGCATAAAACTCAACTAGATGTGAAGTCCTATCTCTCATCTAGTTGGAAAATAAAGCATTAAAGCACATTCAATCTCACTTAAGTTGAACTTCCAAGTTCTAAGTCCCATTCAACCACATATAAAATTCGAAATCATAGCCTTCGGAGTAACAGCCATGCCTATGGACTATGGCATGCTCAAGGGTTACCATAATTCGAATCTAATCAAACAAAACATGATAATCTCAGAGAATTGCAAGGAATCCATGTCCGTAGCACATGAACTCTCATAAAACTTCTAAAAATATCAACTTTAAGAACTAGAACATTCAAAATTCAAACTTGAAGTAAAGATACTTGAATTAAACTGAATCAAACATGATATTGGCTACAAGCTTCACCTCTCAGCTTTAGCTGAGAGATTCTAGCCGAGCATTGTCATACTACAACTAGAACTCATAAAAGAAAACTAAAAAACATAAAAACCTAGAGTTTGGAGGGTTGCAGGCGCTCCACGACGGCTTCCTTCCTCTCCTACGAAGTTCCTTAGCTTCTCTGATGCCCTAGTAAGAGACCCTAGGTGTCCTTTTATAGTGGGGAAGCTCTCTTGCGTAGGAATCTTTCAGAACTTGCGTAAGGTTACACACTGCGTAGAAATTTTCGGACCAAAAATAGAAACTGTCTGTTTTAATGCATGGCCGACTGGTCACGGCCGATCGGACAAGGTTTTTAATTCATCTAGCGTGCACAGAGGAAGATCCGACTTGTTGGCCGACCGGTCTTGACCGGTCGGACCAATAGGAATTGAGTCCACAGAGTTTAGCATTGTGACTGACCTGTTGGCCGATCGGTCAAGACCGGTCGGACCAACTGCTCTTTTGTCTAGTAAGCTTCAAGGTGGCCGACAAGTCGGCCGATCGGTTAGGACTGGTCGGACCTTATTCTTTTTTCTTCTTTTTCTTCTTTTTCTTCTTTTCTGTCTTCTCTTTACTCCCTCTTTCTTCTTCCTTCTTTGGTCCTCATTCCCTCTTCATCCAATGGCTCTAAATGGCTCCTTTTGGCCACCAATTGGGCGAAGTCTGCTCTCATTCCTACAGTCACAAAACATGCATTAGATGGGCCATTTAAACATGCAAACCATGCATACAATGTGATGTAATGGGTTATATCATGTATAAATTGGAGGTTCAACAAACACACCAGGGGACATGCGGTAATCATCCCAAGGGACAGTCTTTGGCATATAAAGCAATGATGCAAGGATACTATTGGCCAACTATGAAAGCAGATGCAATCGAATTCTCCAAGAAATGTGATAAATCTCAGCAATATTCTCCAGTCCCTCATGTACCATCTAAACAAATGACGGCGATGGACGGCCCTTGGCCTTTTGCTCAATGGGGAGTTGATATAATCAGATCACTGCCCATCGGGAAAGGCCAGAACAGGTTCATAATTGTAACAGTCGATTACTTCACCAAATGGGTCAAGGTGGAACCTTTAGCCACTGTTAAGCTCTTAAATGTGTATATTCTAACCCCATTTCATCACTAAATATGCTTGAAATACACGATTAAAGACCCAATTAATACATGGTTTCGTGATTGTAGGATGAGAGAGAGAATTCACCAATTGAAGGTTTGGAGACGCCATTTACAAGTATTGAAGATAAGAAGACTAAGCGTTAAAGGGAGGAAGAAAGAAGCAAAGGAGAGAAGAAAAGAAGGCAAAAAAATACACAGAAGACCGGTTGTTTATAGCCTAGGACCGGTCATCCAACCGGTCCAAACACTCAACAGAAGGGCCCCTGCTGCAAACCTTGTTGGACCATCCACGACTGGTCGTCCGATCTGTTGTCCACTACTCAAATCGGTCGTCTGACCGGTCGTTGAATTAATTTTTGGGTAGAAAATTATCTGGACGCTTTTTCCACTTTTAAGACCGGTCGTCTATGGGCTCAAACCGATTGTCCGACCGGTCAGCTATGTAACAGAGCTTCTTCTACATGCTCCGAAAATCTCTGTACAAAACGCTAGTCTTGCGGGATTTCTCGAAGTTTCTTCGCACCTAGGGCCCCAAAGCTATAAAAGGACTCCTCTAGCTCGTTCTTAAGACATCATAGAAGAGAATTACCACGGTAGGAGGCGGGGGAAGTCGGATCCGGAGCTCTACAACTCCTTCTAGTTTGTTTCTCTAGTTTTATGTTTTTCTTAGTAGCTTTCATGTTTTCTTGGATCATGAACAGCTAAATGTTCGCTCGCCTCAAGTGCAAGGCTGCGATGTAGTAATAAACTTGGTAAGACCGAGGTCGATCCACAGGGAAGGAAGTAAACAATTCCAACTATCCTAATAACTAGAATCAAAGAGGTTTGTGAAATTGGTTTTGAACATAAAATAGAAAATCTAATAATGAAAAGATAACTAGAGCATCAAGGATCCACTTATAGCTTTCCTTAGATGCATAATTCGCTATGGTTTCTCATTCTCTCAACTAGAATCGATATTAAGATCTATCTAGCCGGATGATAGAGCTGTTAAACCAAACAATCTGTCATATGTAAGTTCTATGCATAATATTCACTCAATGTAGGCTGAGCTGAGCATGCTCAATTGCATAGGTCATTCCCCTTTCCAAAAGGTCTAGTTGACAATCATAACCATCCTCAAGTCCTGTCACAAGACAAGGCTAGATCATGATTTGAACTAGATTCAAGTCACATGCACAATTCATACATATTCAGAAAATCAGTAAAATAGAACTTTGGTAAGAAGTCCCTTTATGAAGAGCATAGTACTAGAGCGCACTCCGATTCCTTGGATCATACAGGTCTAGACCGTTACAAACCAATTAAGCAATTAAGTAATTCTCCCAAACATCCATGAGTCATCATAAGACTAAGAAAAACTACTCAAAAGCTTGTATAAACTTCAAACCTTAGTTCATAATCATGAATTCCATACTTAAAACCAACAAAACGAATTAAACAATCTAAGAAAACTATAAGGTTCACCTCTTAGCTCTAGCTAAGAGATTAGCTAATGAAAAGCATATTAAAAATAAACTAGAACTAAGAAAAGGAAGAAAAACTAGCTGGAGGAGGCTAGGAAGCCTCCTATGACTTGAACTCCTTGCTCCCCACGTCCTTGGTTGCCCTGGAATAGAAGAGAGCACTTCGTTTTATAGTGCAGCAATAGTACATCAACATAGCAGAATTTGTTTCGCTTGGTACGGCTTAACCAATGGTCGGATTGCCTTCAAATTTAATTTATAGCTTCCTTGTAATGTGATCTTCCTCATAGATGATTTAGATTTCCAAGATTGTCCTCTGAATGGGCCCACCAATCACATCACCGACCGCCTCTCAAAATCGCGCACTTCGGGTACCTTCAGAACCAGTCATCTTGCTTCCAACGCTCCGGAGTGTACAGATGTCGGATTGATCCCAAATTTGGAACATTGGTAGAAAACTTCCTCATCTACATGATAGATGGATTAGATTGTCCAAAACAATCCCAGAATGTCGTCCGAAAATTAGAACAATTAGGGCTTTTATAAACTCTGCGCAGTTGGATCTTTCTGGATGGTCCATCTTTCTTCAACCGGTACGATCAAACCACACATCCTTTTGATCTGAAACTTTTGTGGTTATTCATATATGGATGTGGTCTAAAAGATGTTCAAAGTAGATTCTTCATATCATCAATGATGGGCCACCTGGACCGGCCTAGAGTGGAACAGCGAAATCTGGAACTTTCTGGACAGTTCGTATTGTTTTGGCCACCACGATCAATCCGTAGCTCCGATCGACACGAAACCACTTGGGTTAGTTCGGCGTCGAGCTCCTCTTCGACATGGATGTGTTGGAATTCCAAATATCATTAAGATGGGCCCAAAAATCTGGTCCGAAAAACCAGGTACGAGAATACATTGCTGTTTTAGAATCTGGAATCTGAAACTTGCATGGCCGACCGGTTACGACCGGTCGGACAGGGCTGGCTGACCGGTCATGACCGGTCAGACAAGGCTGGCCTTGTTCCAGGGAGTGCATCCGACCGGTCATGACCGGTCGGACCCAGTTTTGCTTGTTTTTTCTTCTTTCTTTTCTTCTCTCCTTCCTCTCTCTTTACTTTCTTCTTTCTTTGGTCCACCTTGGGCCTTCATCAAAGGCTCCAAATGGCCCCTTTTTGGTCTCTAATTGAGTGAAGTCCGCTCTCATCCCTACAATCACAAAAAATGTATTTGATTAGTCTTTAAATCATGAAAATCTTGTATAATGAGTGATGAATTGGGGTTAGAATATGCACAATTAAGAGCTCAACACTAAACCTCTTAGCTAGGGCTAAGAGGTGAAGCTTGTAGTGAATCTAAGATGTTTCAATTCGTTTGATTTGGTTTCAAGTTGGATTAATAATGAAGAACAATGGTTGAAGTTTGAATAAAGTTCTAAGTAGTTTTTCTTAATCTTATGATGCCTCATGGATGTTTAGAAGAAGTGCTTGAGTTCTTAATTGTTTTGAAGTATTTTAGACCTATACGCTCCTAGGAATCGGACTCAATATGCTCTAGACCTTTGATCCTCATGTGGGAACTTCATACCAAAAATTCTACTTTTCTGGAATTTTTGCTTATGTGTGGTTGTTTATGTGATTTGAATCAAGTTCGAATATGATCTAGTTATACTTTGTGACAGAATTTAATGATGATTATGATTGTGATCTTAACCTATTGGAACTAAGATTGACTTATGCAATTGAGTGTGCTCAAGTCCTAACTTGAATTGAAAGAATCGTGTACCTTGAATCACACATATGACATATTGTTTGTTTTAACTGCTCTATCATTCGACTAGATAGGATTTAATTTCGATTCTAGTTGAGAAAGTAAGAAACCACAGCGAATTAAGCATCAAGGATTGCTACAAGTGGATCCTTGAACCCCTAATGCTTTTTATTATTGATTACATTCAATTTTAGTTCAAAATTGTAATCTACACCCAATTCCAAAATCCTGTTTAGTTAGTTCTCAATTTGAAATCATTGGAAGTGTTTTATGAATTCCTACACAAGTCCTTGTGGATCGACCTTGGTCTTACCGAGATTATTACTACATCGCAACCCTACACTTGTGGAAGCGAAAAGTTTTTTTGGCACCGTTGCCGGGGACTTTGATGGTTTTTTACAAAATTGCTGAAAATAGTTTCTATTTGAGATTTTTATGACTCCTTTACTAACTTAGTTTTTTTGCTTTGTTTTGATTTTATAAGGATTCTAGGAGTCGAAGTAGTCACTTCAAATTAAGTTTTTCTAACCCTTTTTTTTAGGAGATTTGCATGCCACATTGGGTTCGGGATTCTAATAACCAACTCATTAGCGAATGGGGAATTGTTAAAGGGATTGAAAGGGAGCCACGTGTTAAGAAACGTTTAGATTCTCCAAATTTGTCTGAAAGTATGGCTAGAAATCAACCCAACCCTATGGCAAATCAAAATCTAAGCCAAAACCAAACTGAAACAAGATAGAATGTGGTTGAGAATGTTCCCCAACCTAAAACATTACGTGATTACTTGCAACCTACAAGAGCGAGCACTCCTTCATGCATAGTTTTTCTACTGAATGCAGGGAACATAGATTTGAAACTGGGAGTAATCTAACTCCTTCCAAAATTCCATGGACTAGACAGTGAAAGTGCCTATTAACATCTTAAGGAATTTGATGAGGTAATAGCCATAATGCACCTTGCAAATGTAACCGATGATGTGGTGAGACTCAAATTATTTCCTTTTTCCCTTAAAGAGAAAGCTAAGGCTTGGCTTCATGCATTAAGGCTAAGATCAATTGGCACATGGACTGAGATGACTAGGGAGTTTATTAAAAAGTTCTTCCTTAATCACAAAACAATCATGTTGAGGCGCCTTATCATGAATTTTGCTCAAAAAGAGGATGGCACATTCTTCCAATGTTGGGAGAGGTTCAATGACTTGTTAAATGCATGCCCACATCATGGCTACGAAATTTGGCGGGTAATAAGCTTTTTCTATGAAGGACTGACTTCACCCATGCATTAATTCATAGAGATGATGTGCAATGAAGAATTCATGAATAAGGAAGCTGAGGAAGCATGGGACCATTTTGATGAATTGGCCGAGAATGCACAGTCTTGGGATACATCTAGACCAACAAATTCTGAGACAAGCCAATAAAAGGAAAAAGGAGGAATTTATGTCATCTTAGAAGAAGATAACATAAGTGCACGTGTGGCTAGCCTCACAAGAAAAGTCGAGGCCATGAAATTGAAGAAAGGAGAGACGATCAACTTAAAAGACGTTGAAACTATTTGTGGAATTTGTGCCTGAAATCAACATGCAACACAGGATTGTCCAACAATTTCTGCATTCCAAGATATCTTATAAGAATAATCAAATGCCATAAACAGTTATCAACGGCCATTTAGTGCTCCAAACTCAAACATGTATAATTTTAGTTGGAAGAACCATCCCAACTTCAGTTGGAGGAATGGACCAATTGTGAATGCAAACAATACCCCTCAAGCTCAACCTTTACTAGGTCCATCCCTAGTAATTACACTAAAAGCTACGCTAGAGGAGATGTTGGGTGCATTCGTATTGGTTCAAGCTGAATATAACAAGACTAATTCTCTAAAAATTGATGGGTTTATGCAAGAGCAACTGAAATTCAATCAAAATTCATCTCAAGCCATTAATGAGGCTAAAGTTGAATCTCATCTCAGTATTAGGGAGAAAGACACACTTCCTGCCCAACCTCTTCCTAACCCAAGAACCCAATTTGAGATACAAGACACAAGCACGTCCTCCCAACATACGAAGCATGTTCAAGCTATCACCACCTTGAGGAGTGGAAAAATAATTGATAAATCTAATCTGGTGAAGGCCCCAAAGCCTAATGATCCGAAAATTTCCAAAGAGGATGATAGCCCAAACAACACTCCACATGAGAAAGAAGCAGAAAGGCAATACAAGCCGGTTGCTCCGTTTCCCCAAAGGTTGATTTCACCCAAACCTTTAGACAAAAACCTGAAAAATTTAGAGGTTTTTAAACAAGTGAAGATCAACATTTCATTGTTGGATGCTATAAAACAAATACCATCCTATGCCAAATTTCTAAAGGAATTGTGTACAGTTCAAAGGAAACACAATGTTCACAACAAAGTACCTTTGACTGAGAATTTGAGCGCTATTATCAAATAAGAGGTGCCCCAAAAATACAAGGATCCAGGTAATCCTACCATCTCATGCATTATAGGTGACTACTGGATCAAACAAGCCTTACTCGATTTAGGGGCAAGTGTTAACCTCATCCTATACTCGGTCTATGAACAACTTGGGTTAGGTGAATTGAAACCCACCAAAACCACACTCTAACTTACTGATAGATCTATTCGTATACCGAGAGGAGTGATTGAGGATGTCTTGGTCCAAGTTGATAAATTCTACTACCCAGTAGACTTTATTGTCTTGGATACACATCCCATGATAGGTACCGGTGCTCAAATTCCCATCATACTTGGCCGCCCTTTTCTAGCTACTTTAAATGAGATTATCAATTGTAGAAATGGGCTTGTACAAATATCCTTTTGAAATATAATACTTAAACTGAATATATTTGATTTATGCAAACAACCACGGGAAGTTGATGACGAGGTCCACGAAATAAATCTACTTGAATCATTCGTGGAGAGTACACCCCCCTTAGCATTCTATTCCAATCCTTTGGAGGCATGTTTGACCCACTCTCATGAGATTGATGATGACACGATATGAGAGATGGAAGCCAGTTTGGATGTTATGCTTGTACTTGAAAATAAAAGACGGAAGGCATCATTTGAGCATTTGTCCTTGAGCGAGAACAAGCCACTTCCATCTAATATCAAGGCACCGAAGCTCGACCTAAAACCATTACCCACTGATTTGAAATATGTTTATTTAGGTCAAGATGAGACGTATCCGGAGGTGATTTCTTCCTACTTGGATGAGGAAAAAGAAGTTGGCTAATAGCCACTCTAATAGAGCATAAAAGTGCCATTGGATGGTCAATTGCGGATTTCAAAGGCATAGACCCCCTGATTTGTACTCATCGCATACACCTTGAGGAGAATGTGAAAACATCTAAGCAACCACAAAGATGCCTCAATCCAAACATGGAGGAGGTGGTTAAGGCCGAAGTGGTGAAACTATTGGATGTGGGTATCATTTGCCCAATATCCGATAGTTAATGGGTGAGTCCAACTCAAGTGGTGCCTAAGAAATCTGAAATAACCATTGTAGCCAATGCCAACAATGAACTCGTACCAACCAGAGTCACTACCAGTTGGAGAATGTGCATTGACTATAGGAAACTAAACACAGTCACGAGGAAAGACCACTTCCCCCTACTGTTTGTTGATCAAATTTTAGAAAGGTTAGCGGGTCATTCCCATTTTTGCTTCCTTGATGGGTATTCAGGGTACAACCAAATAGAGATCGCCCTAGAGGACCAAGAGAAGACAACATTTACATGTCCATTCGGCAGTTTCGCCTATCGAAGGATGCCATTTGGACTATGCAATGCTCCTGCCACTTTTCAGTATTGTATGTTGAGTATTTTTCTGATTTGGAGGGAATGATTCTCGAAGTCTTCATGGACGATTTCTCTATATTTGGGTGTAACTTTGATGAGTGTCTTATGCACTTAAAAACTGTGTTGAAAAGATGTGAAGAAAAGAACCTCGTGTTAAATTGGGAGAAATGTCACTTCATGGTTTAAAAGGAAATAGTACTTGGTCACATCATCTTACAAAATGGAATCGAGGTGGACAAAGCTAAAATCGATCTTATTTCTAACCTTCCACCATCCAAGAGCGTACGAGATGTGCGATCCTTTTTGGGACATGCCGAATTCTATAGACAGTTCATAAATGACTTTAATTCACTCTCTCGTCCTTTATGTAACCTCCTTCAAAAGTGAAACTCATTCGAGTGGACAGAAGATTGTCAAAATACCTTTGACAAATTAAAAGGTATGTTGACATGTGCTCCCATAATGCAACCACTTGATTAAAGCCTTCTTTTTGAAATTATGTGCGATGCGAGCAACTACGCGATTGGGGCTGCGTCACGCCCCAAACCCGGGAACTGGGCTCACTAAATTCCCGATCGCCGACCTTGGGGCCAACAGCCTCCGTAGTACCCCATTCTCGGCTACTAGCTCTCATGTGCCAGGTTCTGATCCTGGGATCCTACCAGGAGGATTTTCAGGGTAAATTTTTTTTATACAGGAGCATACTCAAAACCATAAAACATCATCAAATATCCACTAAAAAGTTTGTTGAGTACAGTGCTGGAAAGGGAAATACAACATGTAGCAGAAGTCTAAAATATCAGGTACATGCACCGCGCTCAACACTGCTGATGTGCCCTAGTACCTGTAGTGTAAACAAACGCTCATGAGCTTCCTACAAAGCTCAATAGAGTGCGTGTGTGCGCGTGTGATGCATATGACAAGTATACAGTTATCAGAGTAAGCAAAAGTAGTAGAGGGCTAAGTTACCAAGTTCATGAATGCTATCAGCCATCCCAAGGCTATGCGATGCAAGGGCCTACATGGCCGAGTGTTACATGCTAGAGATGCAATGCAAATACGTCAATCCTCAACTGATCCACATATCAAAATAGTTCTCATCTGAGACATCACCGAGGTCTAGTATACTCTAATACTGGCCGCCGCACATTCCGCGCATAACCAAGCGAGTAGAAAAGACCTCACTATCCACCTCGTCAGTGGTATGCCAATGCCCACCCGGCTCGTCGATAGCAGACCCATTTGTTGAGTTCTTAATTGTGCATATTCTAACCCCAATTCATCACTCATTATGCTAGTTGTTATAATTTATAGACTAATCTAATGCATGTTTTGTGATTGCATGATTGAGAGTGGACTCCGCCTAATTGAAGATGAAAAGAGCTTATTTAGAATAATTCGGATGAAGATTGAAGGAGGACCAAAGAAAGAAGGAAGTAAGGAAAGAAGAAAAGAAGAAAGAAAGAAGAAACTGAAGAAAAATAAGGCCAAGACCGGTCGTCCGACCGGTTGGCCAAAGGAGCCAGACCGGTCAAGACCGGTCGGCCAACTTCCCACACAGGTTGCATACGCTGGACTTCGGCCAAACACAGGCACTACCGGTCAAGACCGGCCGACCGGTCTTGACCGGTCGACCAGAGAGTTTTCTTCTTCCAGAGCTTGCTGGACTGTTTTTCGAGTGAGGCACGACCGGTCGCGACCGGTCTGCCAGCCAGTCCGACCGGTCGTCCGACCGGTCGGCCATGTGAAAAATCAGAACTTTCTAATTTCAGTCCGATTTTCTCTGCGCACTGCGTAAGTGTTACATAAATTCTCGATTCTTTTGAAGTTACGGAGCCTCCCCACTATAAAAGGACACCTAGGGATCGTTCCTAGGGTATCTTAGAAGGGTTTAAGCAAGGTTGGAGGCGGCGGAAGTGGATTTCGGAGTTCCACAACTCCTTCTAGTTTGTTTTACTGTTTTTATGAGTTTTTTTATTGTTTCATGTTTCCTTGGATCATGAGCAGCTAAACCTCTTAGCTAGGGCTAAGAGGTGAAGCTTGTAGTGAATCCAAGATGTTTCAATTCGTTCTAGGTTGGTTTTAAGTTTGGAATTCATGTTTATGAACTATGGTTTGAAGTTTATACAAGTTTTAAGTAGTTTTTCTTAGTCTTATGATGACTCATGGATGTTTGGGAGAATTACTTAAATTCTTAATTGGTTTGTATTGGTCTAGACCTGTATGATCCAAGGAATTGGAGTACGCTCTAGTACTATGATCTTCATGTGGAGACTTCCTATCAAAGTTCTACTTTTCTGAATTTCTGTAATGTGTATGGACTGTGCATGTGATTTGAATCAAGTTCAAATCATGATCTAGCCTTGTCTTGTGACAGGACTTGAGGATGGTTATGATTGTAAACTGAGTCTTTTGGAATTAGGACTGACCTATGAAATTGAGCATGCTCAGCTTAGCTTACATTCAGTGAATCTTATGCATTGGACTTACATATAACAGATTGTTTGATTTAACAGCTCTATCATCCGGCTAGATAGATCTTAATAACGATTCTAGTTGAGAAAGTGAGAAACCACAGCGGATTGATCATCAAGGATTGCTACAAGTGGATCCTTGAACCCTTAGTGCCTTTTTATCATTATTTACCTTTAATTTAATTCAATTTTGTTACTCACATCAAATCCATACAAAATCTAGTTGTCAGCTTTCAATAGACACTACTAGATGTGTTTGTGAATTCCTACACAAGTCCCTGTGGATCGACCTCGGTCTTACCAAGTTTATTACTACATCAGCAACCCTACACTTGGGGAAGCGAACAAGTTTTTGGCACCACTGCTGGGGACTTTGACGGTTTTTCACAAATTTCTGAAATTAGTATCTATTTAGGATTTTTAGGATTTTAGGACTAAGTTAGCTTGTTTATTTGATTTTTGTTTTCAGGGATTTCTAGGAAGCTGAAGAAGATATAAGGATTTCAAGTGCCGAATCAGGTTCTATCTTTCTAAACCTTACTCTTCTCCTTCTCCTATTCATTCCTATCATATTCATCTCTTGTAGAGTGGGTGGAGACTCCTTTTGGATCTCTGAAAGGTCGGCCTTGTGCCACCTGGATTCCTATTGGTCGGCTCTGCCGTCTTAGATCACCTTGTGCTCAGAGATTTCTTTTCTCACCTCTACTCCTCTTTCTCCTCTTTCTGCACTTTTTCTCAAACGATTCAAAGAGTGGGTGGGGAGTTCTTTGAACCCCTATTGACCAAGAGAAATTGGTCTCTATCCTTGCTTCTGGCTTAGCCATTACAGGACACCTTGTGCTTCGGTCTTAGAGAAGAGTGAAGAAAGGGAGGAAGAACTCTTCTTTCTCTTTGTTTCATATTTTTGGTTTTGCATGCCACATTGGGCTCGGGATTCCAATAACTGACTCATAAGTGAAGGGGGAATAGTAGAAGGAATTGACAGAGAGCCACGTGCTAGGAGACATCTAGACTCTCCAATTTTGTCTGAAAATATAGCTGTGAATCAACCTAATCCAATGGCCAATCCTAATCAGGGCCAAAACCAAACTGAAACGGGGGAGAATGTGGTTGAGGATGTTCCTCGACCTAGAACTTTACGTGACTTCTTACAACCATCAAAAGCGAGCACTCCCTTATGCATAGTATTCCCAACAAATGCAGGGAATGTGGATTTGAAACCGGGAGTGATCCAACTTCTCCCTAAATTCCATGGATTAGACAGTGAAAGTGCCTATCAACACCTTAAGGAGTTCGATGAGGTAATAACCACCATGCACTTTGCTAATGGGACTGACGATGTGGTGAGACTTAAATTCTTTCCTTTTACTCTTAAAGATAAAGCAAAAGGTTGGCTTCACGCATTAAGGCCAAGATCAATTGGTGCATGGACTGATATGCATAGGGAATTCATAAAAAATTTCTTCCCTACTCACAAAACAAATATGTTGAAGCGCTTTATCATGAACTTTGCCCAAAAGGAAGATGAAACCTTCTTCCAATGTTGGGAGAGGTTTAAGGACCTATTAAACGCATGTCCACATCATGGCTATGAAATTTGGCGGGTTATAAGCTTTTTCTATGAAGGATTGACTTCACCCATGCGCCAATTCGTAGAGATGATGTGTAATGGGGAGTTCATGAATAAGGAGGCTGATGAAGCATGGGATTATTTGGAAGAATTGGCTGAGAATGCACAGTCTTGGGATACATCAAAACCAACAAATTCCAAGACTGGCCAACAAAAGGAAAAAGGAGGAATGTATGTCTTATCAGAAGAGGATAGCATTAGTGCACGGGTGGCTAGCCTCACAAGAAAGGTCAAAGCCATGTAATTGAGAAAAGGAGAGACGATTAACTCCAATGATGTTGAAACTATTTGTGAAATTTGTGCCAGAAACCAACATGCAACACAAGAGTGTCCCACAATTTCAGCAGTTCAGGACATCTTACAGGAACAATTAAATGCCATAAACAGTTATCAACGACAATTTGGTGCTCCAACCTCAAACACGTTTAATGCTAGTTGGAAGAACCATCCCAACTTCAGTTGGAGGAATGGACCCACTGCGAATGCAACCCCTATCCCTCAAGCTCAACCTATACTAGGTCCATCTCTAGTCATTACTCCAAAAGTGACGCTAGAGGAGATGTTGGGGGCATTCGTATCGGTCCAAGCTGAGTATAATAAGACAAATTCTCTGAAAATAGATGGGTTCATGCAAGAGCAATTGAAATTTAATCAAAATTCAACCCAAGCCATCAATGAATTGAAAACATCAATGGCTAGAGTTGAATCTCATCTTAGTGTTAGAGAGAAGTGCACACTTCCTGTCTAACCTCTTCCTAACCCAAGAACCCAGTTTGAGATACAAGATGCAAGCTCATCCTTTCACCACACGGAACATGTTCAAGCTATCACCACTTTGAGGATTGGGAAAGAAATTGACAAATCTAATCCGGTGAAGGCCTCAAAGCCTAAGGATCCGAAAATTTCCAAAGAGGATGATAGCTCAAACAACACTCCACAAGAGAAAGAACCGGAAAGGCAATACGAGCCGGTTGCCCGTTTCCACAAAGGTTGATTTCACCTAAACCTTTAGATAAAAATCTAGAAATTTTAGAAGTTTTCAAACAGGTGAAGATCAACATCCCGTTGTTGGATGCAATAAAACAAATACCATCGTATGCCAAATTTCTAAAGGAATTGTGTACAGTTAAAAGGAAACACAATGTTCACAACAAAGTACTTTTGACCGAGAATTTGAGCGCCATCATCAAACAAGAGGTGCCCCAAAAATACAAGGATCCGGGTAGTCCAACCATCTCATGCATCATAGGAGATTACCGGATTAAACAAACCTTACTCGATTTGGGGGAAAGTGTGAATCTCATTCCATACTCGGTCTACGAGCAACTTGGGTTAGGTGAATTGAAACCGACCAAAACCACACTCCAATTTGCTGATAGATCCATCCGTATACCGAGAGGAATGATTGAGGATGTCCTAGTCCAAGTTGATAAATTCTACTACCCAGTAGACTTTATTGTCTTGGATACCCATCCTGTGATAGGCACCGGTGCTCAAATTCCTGTCATACTTGGCCGACCGTTTCTAGCTACTTCAAATGCTATTATCAATTGTAGAAACGGACTTGTACAAATGTCCTTTAGAAATATGACCCTTGAGCTTAACATATTTGATTTATGCAAACAACCACGGGAGGTTGATGATGATAACCACGAACTAAACATGATTGAATCATTCGTGGAAGATACATTCCCCTTGTCACTATCTTCCGACCCTTTGGAGGCATGTGTGGCCCATTCTCATGAGATAAATGATGACACAATACAAGAGATGGATGCCATTCTAGATGTGATGCCGGTGCTTGATAATAAAAGATGGAGGGCCCTATTTGAGCCTTTGCCTGTAAATGAGAACAAGGCCCTCCCATCCAACATCAAGGCACCAACACTCGACTTAAAACCATTACCAAGTGAGCTGAAATATGTTTATTTAAGTCGAGATGAGACATATCCAGTAGTGATCTCTTCCCACTTGGATGAGGAACAAGAGAGTAGGCTAATGGCCACTCTATTAAAGCACAAGAGTGCCATTGGATGGTCAATTGCAGATCTCAAAGGCATAGACCCACTAATTTGTACTCATCGCATACACCTTGAGGAGAATACAAAGACATCCCGGCAACCACAAAGACGACTAAATCCAAACATGAAGGATGTGGTTAAGGCCGAAGTGGTGAAACTATTAGATGTGGGTATTATTTACCCAATATCCGATAGTCAATGGGTGAGCCCAACTCAAGTAGTGCCTAAGAAATTCGGAATAACAATCGTTGCCAATGCCAATAATGAACTCATGCCAACTAGAGTCACTACCGGTTGGAGAATGTGCATTGACTACAGGAAGCTGAACACTGTCACGAGGAAAGACTACTTCCCCCTACCGTTTGTTGATCAAATTTTAGAACGGTTGGCGGGTCATTCCCACTTTTGCTTCCTTGATGGCTATTCAGGGTACAACCAAATAGAGATTGCCCGTGAAGACCAAGAAAAGACTACATTCACATGTCCATTCGGCACTTTCGCCTATAGACGGATGCCGTTTGGACTATGTAATGCCCCTGCCACCTTTCAGCGTTGTATGATGAGTATCTTTTCTGACATGGTGGGGACAATTCTCGAAGTCTTCATGGATGATTTTTTCGTATTTGGTTATAGCTTTGATGAGTGCCTTGAGCACTTGAAATCTGTGCTGAAAAGATGTGAAGAGAAGAACCTTGTGCTGAATTGGAAAAAGTGTCACTTCATGGTTCAAAAGGGAATTGTAGTTGGTCACATCGTTTCACAAAATGGAATCGAGGTGGACAAAGCGAAAATTGATCTCATCTCTAACCTTCCACCACCCAAGAGCATACGAGATGTACTGTCCTTTTTGGGACATGCAGGATTTTACAGAAGGTTCATAAAGGACTTCAGTTCACTCTCTCATCCTTTATGTAACCTACTTCAAAAGGAAAATTCATTCGAGTGGAATGAAGAATGTCAAAAGGCATTTACCACCCTTAAAGGTATGTTGACATGTGCTCCCATAATGCAACCACCTGATTGGAGCCTTCCTTTTGAAATTATGTGCGATGCTAGTGACTATGCTATTGGGGCCGTGCTAGGCCAAAGAAAAGAGAAAAAGCCATGTGTCATCTACTATGCAAGTAGGACCCTAAACTCAGCCCAAGCAAACTACACCACTACTGAAAAAGAACTTTTAGCCATAGTTTTTGCCTTGGATAAGTTTAGGTCCTACTTGATTGGATCCAAGATCATCATATTCACTGACCATGCCGCGCTTAAGTACCTTCTCTCTAAGAAGGATGTTAAACCACGGTTGTTAAGATGGATCCTTCTACTCCAGGAATTTGACATAGAAATACGAGATAAGAAAGGAGTAGAAAATGTCATAGCTGACCATCTCTCTTGACTTGTCCTCACTAATTCCCCTGAAACAACTGCAATTAATGACATGTTCCCTGATGAACAACTTTTTTCTGTTTCCCAATTGCCATGGTATGCAGACATTGCTAACTATCTTGCTACAGGTACAATTCCTACACATTGGAAAAAGCAAGATAAGGATAAATTCTTCACAGAGGTGCGAAAATTCCTATGGGACGACCCTTACTTATTCAAGTATTGTCCCGATCAAATCATACGGAGATGTGTCCCAGATGATGAGCAACAAAGTATCATCTCCTTCTGTCATTCTCAGGCATGTGGTGGCCACTTTTTTGCTAAAAAGACCACAACAAAAATTCTGCAATGTGGGTTTTATTGGCCCACCATGTTCAAAGACACACATGAGTTTTGCAAAGCATGTGAACCCTGTCAGAAATTAGGAGAAATTTTCCGTAGAAATATGATGCCACTCAATCCCATCTTAATAATCGAAATTTTTTATTGTTGGGGCATCAATTTCATGGGCCCATTCCCATCTTCTTTTGGAAACGTATACATCTTGCTTGTCGTTGACTATGTATCCAAATGGGTCGAGGCCATCCCTTGCCGGAATAATGACCATAAAACGGTCATTCGCTTCTTAAAAGAGAATATTCTTTCCCGGTTTGGAATACCTCGAGTCATCATAAGTGATGGAGGGTCTCACTTTTGTAATCGCCCTTTTGAAACTTTAATGAAAAAATATGGCGTCACACACAAAGTGAGCACTCCCTATCACCCACAAACGAGTGGGCAAGCTGAGATATCCAATAGGGAGATTAAACACATTTTGGAGAAAACGGTGAACCCCGATCGCAAGGATTGGTCGCTTCGGCTTACCGATGCGCTTTGGGCCTACCTACTGCTTTTAAGACCCCTATTGGAATGTCTCCCTATAGACTTGTCTATGGGAAGGCTTGTCACTTGCCTGTGGAGTTGGAACATAGGGCATATTGGGCAATTAAGAAGATGAATTTTGATTCTGACAAGGCAAGCTCATTGCGCAAACTACAATTGAATGAACTTGCAGAAATTCGGAACGAAGCATATGAGAATGCGAGAATTTACAAGGACAAGACGAAGATATTCTATGATAAGAATATTCTTCGCAAGACATTCACGATCAATCAAAAAGTCCTCATGTATAATTCTCGCCTACATCTATTTCCAGGAAAGTTGAGATCTCGATGGACCGGTCCCTACATTGTGAAAAATGTCTATCCATATGGGACTGTCGAGCTGTTAAATCCAAGGAACGGCAACATTTTTAAGGCGAATGGGCAGCGATTAAAGCCGTTCTTTGAGAAATTTCCTTCAGAAGGTATGTCCATACCTCTGAATGATCCTGTGTATCAGGATGATTGATCTCTTAGTCTGATGGAGGTATAGAGTAGTTAGGATTAGGATTTTGTTGCTTTTATTTGCTTGTGCTTAGGTTTGTTAGAAGGAGGAAGAATTCCATTTTTCACTTTTTCAGGTACTCTCATCCCTCACTCCCTTTTATTTTCAAATTGCTCTCATGTTTTGCATATTGCATATCTTATTACATTGAGGACAATACAAGATTTGGTTGGGGGGTGTAGGATCACTTGGATGAATCCAGCGTTTTGTAACATTTCGAGCAACTGTGTAGAAATTTTTCGATTTTTCAAAAATTCAAGACTCTTTTGGAAAACTTTGCTTCTATGCATTCAAGATGATATGAGTATACGAGGAGGAGATATGAAGTGAGTGAGGTTGCAAGGTTTGAATTTCTCACAACATAATGGTTTTATATGTGAATTCCCCTATTTTTGTGATTGGTAGAAAATTTGAACACTTTTACATCTAGTTCACATTACACGATTTTCACGGGTTGAAGGGATTATGTGATTTGCGGATCAGTTAGATGTTGATTCAAGGTGTTGAGACATCAAGCCGGGGTACGTTGTCCATCCTTGTCCATGGGAAAATAATGAAAGATATGGATTTCTAAAAATCTTATCTAATTTAAAAGAAAAAGGAAAATGAAGGATGAAATTCGGAATGAAGGAAAAATGGTGGAAAAATTCGATTAGGGCTACCTACTACCAACTAGGGGATGGTCTACCCGTAACCAAAACCAGAAATGGGACGTAGTGTGAAAGTCGTCGGAAGGATAGTAAGGCAAATTCCCGTCATTGGCTTGTTGTTGCTCTATATACCTTGAGATCCATAGTCTCATTGATTTATGAAGAAGATAACCCTGAAAACTCATGAAAAGAATTTTCACTAAGCACACTAGATTGAAATTGTTCAAGTTCTTCTACTTGTCAACCAATCAGCGGGAATTTCATATGGGTACTTATTATGATTTGAGAGTTTACGATTTCAACCTCTATCACCTAATTTCTCTAACTCTCACTCTTATGTATCTTGGGATGTATAGAAGAATGGTTTCTAAAGGGGAGTTGGGTTTTGGAGAATCGAATTAGTTTCACGCATGTTTTGCTCGGGACTAGCAAAATGCTGGTTGGGGGGTGTGTTGAGTTCTTAATTGTGCATATCCTAACCCCAATTCATCACTCATTATGCTAGTTGTTATGGTTTATAGACTAATCTAATGCATGTTTTGTGATTGCAGGATTGAGAGTGGACTCTACCTAATTGAAGATGAAAAGAGCTTATTTAGAATCATTCGAATGAAGATCGAAGGAGGACCAAAGAAAGAAGGAAGCAAGGAAAGAAGAAAAGAAGAAAGAAAGAAGAAACTAAAGAAAAACAAGGCCAAGACCAGTCGTCCGACCGGTCGGCCAGCTCAGTCTGACCGGTCTTGACCGGTCGGCCATAGAGTTTTCTTCTTCCAGAGCTTGCTGGACTGTTTTCCCAGTGAGCAGCCAGTCCGACCGGCCGGCCACGTGAAAAATCAGAACGTTCTAATTTCAATCCGATTTTCTCTGTGCACTACGTAAGTGTTACGCAAATTCTCGATTCTTCTGAAGTTACGGAGCCTCACCACTATAAAAAGACACCTAGGGATCGTTCCTAGGGTATCTTAGAAGGGTTTAAACAAGGTTGGAGGCGGCGGGAGTGGATTTCGGAGTTCCACAACTCCTAGTTTGTTTTACTATTTTTATGAGTTTTTTTAGTTGTTTCATGTTTCCTTGGATCATGAGCAGCTAAACCTCTTAGCTAGGGCTAAGAGGTGAAGCTTTTAGTGGATCCAAGATGTTTCAATTCGTTCTAAGTTGGTTTTAAGTTTGGAATTCATGTTTATGAACTATGGTTTGAAGTTTATACAAGTTTTAAGTAGTTTTTCTTAGTCTTATGATGACTCATGGATGTTTAGGAGAATTACTTAAATTCTTAATTGGTTTGTATTAGTCAAGACCTGTATGATCCGAGGAATTGGAGTACGCTCTAGTACTATGATCTTCATATGGAGACTTCCTATCAAAGTTCTACTTTTCTGAATTTCTGTAATGTATATGGACTGTGCATGTGATTTGAATCAAGTTCAAATCATGATCTAGCCTTGTCTTGTGACAGGACTTAGAGGATGGTTATGATTGTGAACTGAGTCTTTTAGAATTAGGACTGACCTATACAATTTAGCATGCTCAGCCTAGCTTACATTCAGTGAATCTTATGCATTGGACTTACATATAACAGATTGTTTGGTTTAACAGCTCTATCATCCGGCTAGATAGATCTTAATATCGATTCTAGTTGAGAAAGTGAGAAACCACAGCGGATTGAACATCAAGGATTGCTACAAGTGGATCCTTGAACCCCTAGTGCCTTTTTATCATTATTTACCTTCAATTTAATTCAATTTTGTTACTCACATCAAATCCATACAAAATCTAGTTGTTAGCTTTCAATAGACACTACTGGATGTGTTTGTGAATTCCTACACAAGTCCCTGTGGATCGACCTCGGTCTTACCGAGTTTATTACTACATAGCAACCCTACACTTGGGGAAGCGAACACCATTCCATGAGCTGGTCAGACTCAACCTAGCTTACAGCCCACTGCACCCGGGCGGATAAGGTCACACCCCTTTCCAACTGACCTCGACATAGTGGGAGACGCGGCCTACTGGTATTTAGCACACGGGCGCTCATGTTATCCACTCGGTCTCGACGCTGGAGCATCCTACTGGTACCCCAGGGTTTAGGAACTTTCACCTAAGGACATCCATAGCGCCCACGTACTAGAACAAGTTTTCTGTGTCCAATACTGCCAACCACAATGTGACTATGGTGGCCACCACCTCGATGCTGTTGGGGTGTGAAAGCGATCGTAACATACATAATGCGAAATGCATGAGTCATACAATCCATGTCATGCACCAAACTTACGCATACTGCGCAATCATGTAGGGCGACCCTGTCTCGTACGGGTCCCCTAAGTATAACAAGCCAACTAGCATATGCTATGGTTATTCATGATCCATAACAGGCATACAAATGATGCGTATGGGCATATGAATGAGCATGGTATTCATTATACTAAGCATGTTATCAGTGTGACATATCAAGCTAAGTATACTATCATGTTACCAGATATATCATGTAATGTTGGCCTTAAAAGGCCCAATATATATACAGAGAGTGGGACCCGGACTGTGGGTCCCATTGGAAATGTAAAGGTCTTCGTGGCATAGCCCACTTGAGACCACATCGGCCCCATACTTGGGCCTGCACATACAAAATAGGCCGTCACAATATGTGTACGGCATGGATAAAACATATATATCAAAGAAGGAACCATGGTGGGCATCAATGACCACTATTCCCTGCGAGTGTGGTCCATCTAACATCTGGATTTGCCTCATTGTTGGGGCCGTATCCTAAAATAATATGGAAAAATAGATGGGCAGCATGAATAGAACAGATACATCATGATGGAGCTAATAGATACATCACGTTGGGACCCATAGGGTGGGCCACCTGCTGGGCAGCGTGGTACCCATCTGGTCCCAATAAGTTTTGAATCAAGCAGATATTTGTGTTTTCTCCTTCATCCATATCCATGTGATCTTATGAACAGATTGGATGGCAAATAAACATCACTGTAGAACCTAAAAAGGTTTCAACGTTGGAAATCATTATCTCCCACTGTTTCCTGTGGCAGGGTCCACTTGACATTTGGGTATGCTTAAATTTTGGGCTCGGCCACTTATGAAACAGGTTGGATGACAATTAAACATCACTGTAGGGCAGGGAAGGTTTCAACGGTAGAGATCATTATTCCCACTGTTGTCCCGTGGCATGGTCCACTTGACTTTAGGATATGCTTAAATTTTGGGCTCAACCACTAAAATGAGCTGGAAAAACATATGGACGAAATAGATAAGGCACATACATTCTAGGTGGGCCCAACGAGTGGGGCCCATGGTCATGCCCAGAGGGATATGTTGCTGGGCAACAGCGTCCCCTGGACGCTGTCTGTCCAGCGGCCAGGTTATTGTGTTTTTATTTTTTTATTTTTATTTTTATTTTCTTTTGCTCTCAACAAGTGGGGCTCACAGAAGTTTTCGATCAAGCTGATATTTTTGTTTTCCCTTCTTCCGTGCATGTGTGAACTTATGAACAGGTTGGATCTCAAATAAACATCATGGTGGGCCATAGGAAGGTTTCAACGGTAGGGTCGCTGTCCCTACTGTTTTCTGTGGTGGGGCCCCCTTGAGACTTGGATCTAACTCATTCTTGGGGTCATGCCCTAAAATGATCTCCCCGAATGGATGGACGGTGTGGATACAGCACATGCATCATGGTGGGACCCACAAGTGGGCCACTAGCTGGCGCGAGCCAGCGTCCGTGGACGTTGGTACGCCCAGCGTCAAGGCGCCCTCCTTCTTCTTCTTATATTTTTCTTTTTTCTTTTTTTTTGTTTATCCAATGTTTTCATCGAGTGGGGCCCACATAAGGGTGATCTACTCCGTTCATCAGGTTCCTCGGCTCATGGGGGACCCAATGAGCCCAATATTGGGTATGTAAATCGGTCTAGAAACATTAAAGTGGGCCGAAGAATTTACAGTAGTAGACATCATTATTTCTACTGTTTCATGTGGTGCGGTCCGTTTAAAACTTGGATCGGGTTCATCCTTGGGCCCTGGCCCTAAAATGATCTGGGAAATGAAATGGACGGCGTGGATGGAACACAAACATCAAGGTAGGTCCTACGAGTGGGGACCCCATTACGGCGTCCACGTGACGCTGGACGTTCCAGCGTCAGAGCGTCCAGCGTCTGGACGTTCAAACATTTTTTTTGTTTTTCTTCCCTTTTTTTTCTTTTGTTTTTCTTATGCTTATTTCAAGTGGGGCCCACATAGGTGTGATCCAATCCGTCCATCAGGTTCCCCATCTCATGGGCGACCCAATAAGCCCAATATTGGGCAGGTGATTTGGTCCACAAACATCACAGTGAGCCACGGAAGTTCCAATAGTGGACGTCCTTATCTCCATTGTTTGCTATGGTGTGGTCCACCTGAGATCTGGATCTTCTTCAGTTTTGGCGTCCTGCCCTAAAATGGGCTGGAGAAACAGCTGGACGGTGTGGATCAACTCATACATCAAGGTGGGTCCCACGAGTGGGGCCCTGCCCAACGCCCAAAAGGGGTGTAGTCCACGTGCTGCTGGGTAGCAGCGTCCTCTGGACGTTGACTGTCCAGCGGCCACTCTCCTTCTCTTTTTTATTTATTTATTTTATTAGCAAGTGGGGCCCATACATGGATGATCCCGTCCATCCATCTGATTGTCCACCACAAGATGGGCCCAAAAGAAAGAGGAAAATGGAAGGAAATTAAGAAAATGGAGGGGTTTATGGCCCCCCCTTGCACTCACCTCGAAGGATGGTTGGACGGTTGGATTGGGTCGGGTTGGCGATTGGACGGTCCGGACAGTGGTTGGGGCCCTCCAAGCTTGATCTCCACCCTCAATCTCTCTAATCTCTCTCTTGATCACTCAAATCTCTCTCTTCTCTCAAATCTTTCTTTCTCTCTCCTCTCAAATCTCTTTCTCTCTTTCTCTCTCCTTTCTCTTCTTGCAAATTTAGGAAAATGAGGAGGCCTCCTCTCCCCCTACGGACTTGTATGAGGGGGGGGGGGGGGGGGGAGGAGGAAGCATGGGGGGTGATGATGGTGGTGGTGGTTAGCATGGGAGAGGGTATGGGAGGTATGGGCCTTGGTTGACTTTGGAGGTGAGAGAGGGATGCGGGGTATGGGGTGAGTAGAGTAGGGGTATGGGTGAGAGTAATTTGATTGATTTGATTGTTTGACATGATCTTGGGATTTGTGCAAGTGGGGCCTACGCCACACGCGCGTTGCACGGCCTACCTCGGATTACGCAATCGATCATAACTTTCACACCGGGTATCGCAATGGGGCGTGCTGCGCGGCGTTGGAATCACAGCGCCTACGCGGTCGCCAGGGTATAGGTCTTGGGTCGATGCGGTACTAAAACAGGGTCGTGATCAAGGCTAGCTAATCTGGTCTATTCGGGACGTACCGGCACCGGAAATTAAGCGTACGGAGGGCAAATAAGGGTATGGGTCTTACAGGCTGTACTAGTCCAAAGAAAAGAGAAGAAACCATGCGTCATCTACTATGCAAGTAGAACCTTAAACTTGGCTCAAGCAAACTACACTACTGCAGAAAAAGAACTTTTGGCCGTAGTTTTTGCTTTAGACAAGTTTAGGTCCTACTTGATCGGATCCAAAATTATCATATTCACCAACCATGCTGCACTTAAGTACCTTCTCTCTAAGAAGGATGCTAAGCCATGCTTGTTAAGATGGATCCTCCTACTCCAAGAATTTGACATAGAAATATGTGATAAGAAAGGAGTAGAAAACGTAGTGGCTGACCATCTCTCTAGACTTGTTATCACCGATTCCCTAAGACGACCGTGATCAATGACATGTTCCCTGATGAACAACTTTTTAAAGTCTCCCAATTGCCATGGTATGCGAACATTGCTAACTATCTTGCTCAGGTACAATTCTGATACATTGGAAAAAGTAAGATAAGGATAAGTTCTTTAATGAGGTGAGAAAATTCCTATGGGATGATCTGTACTCATTCAAGTATTGTCCCGATCAAATCATAAGGAGATGTGTGCCGGATGATGAACAACAAAGTATTATCTCCTTTTGTCATTCTCAGGCGTGTGGTGGCCACTTTTTGGCTAAGAAGACCACAGCCAAAATTCTGCAATGTGGGTTTTATTGGCCCACCATGTTCAAAGATACCCATGAGTTTTGTAAAATGTGTGAGCCTTATTAGAAATTGGGAGGGATATCCCGTCGAAATATGATGCCACTCAATCCTATCTTACTAATCAAAATGTTTTATTGTTGGGGCATCGATTTCATAGGTCCATTCCCATCTTCTTTTGGAAATTTGTATATTTTGCTAGCCGTCGATTATGTTTCAAAATGGGTCGAGGCGATTTCATGCCGAAATAATGACCATAAAACAGTCATTCGTTTCTTAAAAGAAAATATCATTTCCCGGTTTGGAACACCTTGAGTCATTATAAGTGATGGAGGATCTCATTTTTGTAACCGCCCATTTGAAGGTTTAATGAAGAATTATGGCGTAAATCACAAGGTGAGTACTCCCTATCACCCACAAACAAGTGGACAAGCTGAGATATCTAACAGGGAGATTAAACATATTTTGGAGAAAACAGTGAACCCCGTTTGCAAGGATTGGTCGCTTCAACTTACCGATGCACTCTGGGCTTATTGTACTGCTTTCAAGACCCCCATTGGAATGTCTCCTTATAGACGTGTCTATGGGAAGGCTTGTCAGTTGCCCGTGGAGTTGGAACATAGGGCATATTGGGCGATAAAGAAGATGAATTTTGATTATGACAAAGCAAGCTCGTTGCACAAACTTCAATTAAATGAACTTGCAGAACTCCGAAACGAGGCATATGAAAATGCGAGAATTTACAAGGATAAGACGAAAGTGTTCCATGACAAGAACATCCTTCGTAAGACCTTCACGATTAAATAAAAGGTCCTTATGTAAAATTCTCGACTACATTTATTTTTGGAAAAATTGAGATCTCGATGGATCGGTCCCTACATTGTAAAAACTGTTTATCCATATGGGACCATCGAGTTGTTGAATCCAAGGAACGGTAATATCTTTAAAGCAAATGGTCAGCAATTAAAGTCGTTCTTTGAGAATTTTCCTTCAGAAGGTATGTCCATACCTCTGACTGATCCTGTGTATCAGGATGTTTGATCTCCTAGTCTGATGGAGGTATAGAGTAGTTAGGATTAGGATTTTGTTGCTTTTGGTTTGCTTTTTCATAGGTTTGATAGAAGGAGGTAGAATTTCAGTTTTTGTTCTCTCAGGTACTCTTATTCCTCATCCCCTTTATTTTATAAATGCTCTCATGTTTTGCTCATTGCATATCTTTTACATTGAAGACAATGCAAGATTTGGTTGGGGGGTGTGGGACCACTAGGATGAATCTATTGTTTTGTAGTATCTCAAGCAATTATGTAGAAAATTTTCTATTTTTCTACAAATTCAAAACTTCATTGGAAAACTCTGTTTCTATGCATTTGGGATGGTGTAAGTATAAGAAAAAGGAGAGGCGAAGTGAGTGAAGTTGACTATCTTGAACAATCTCTAAGATACTAGTTTTATATGCGAATTCCCCTATTTTTATGATTAATAGAATTTCTAAACACTTTTACACCTAGTTTACATTACACGATTCTCATGCCTTGAAAGGATTATTTAGAATTATGGATTGGTTAAGTTTGGATTTGAGGTGTTGAAAAACCAAGCCGGGGTACTTTATCCATCCTTGTCCATGGAAAAATAATGAAAGATATGGATTTCTAAAAATCCCATCTAATGAAAAAGAAAACGAGAAAGGAAGGATGAAAATATAGGAATGATGGAGAATATGGTGGAAAATTCCGAAAAGGGCTACCTATTATCAACCGGGGGATGGTCTACCCGTAACTAAAGCCGGAATTGGGATGTAGTGTGAAAGCCATAGGAAGGACGGTAAGGCAAATTCCTGTCATAGGCTTGTTGTTGATCTATACACCATTGAATCCATACCTTAGTTAATTTATGAAGAAGGTAACCTCGAAAATCCATGAGATGAGCATTCACTGAGCACACTAGGTTAAATTGTTTAGATTCTTCTATTTATTAATCAATCAGCAGGAATTTCATATAAGTACTTGGTATATTTTGGAAAATTCAAGGTTTCAACTTCTATCACAGGGCATTTCAGAATTCTTTACACTTGTATATCATCGAGTATATAGAAACATGGTTTCTGAAGGAGAGTTGGATTTTGAAGAATGAAATTTGTTTCACGCATGTTTTGCTCGGGACTAGCAAAATGCTGGTTGAGGTGTGTGTTAAGCTCTTAAATGTGTATATTCTAACCCCATTTCATCACTAACTATGCTTAAAATACACGATTAAAGACCCAACTAATACATGGTTTCGTGATTGTAGGAATGAGAGAGAGAATTCACAAATTGAAGGTTTAGAGACGCCATTTACAAGTATTGAAGATCAAAAGACTAAGCGTCAAAGGGCAGAAGAAAGAAGCAAATGAGACAAGAAAATAAAGGCAGAAAAATACACAGAAGACCGATCGTCCATAGCCTAGGACCGGTCGTCCGACCGGTCCAAACACTCAACAGAAGGGCCCCTGTTGCAAACCTTGCTGGACCATCCACAACTGGTTGTACTGCTTAGACCAGTAGTTGAATTAATTTTTGGGCAGAAAACTCTCTGGACGTTTTTTCCACTTTTGAGACCGGTCGTCTGACCGGTCGTCCATGGGCTCAGACCGGTCATTCGACCGGTCAGCTGCGTAACAGAGCTTCTTCTACAAGCTCCCAAAATCTCTGTGCAAAATGTTAATCGTGCGGGATTTCTCGAAGTTTCTTCGCACCTAGGGCCCTAAAGCTATAAAAGGACTCCTCTAGCTCATTCCTAAGACATCCTAGAAGAGAATTACCGCGGTAGGAGGCGGGGGAAGTCGGATCCGGAGTTCTACAACTCCTTCTAGTTTGTTTCTCTAGTTTTATGTTTTTCTTAGTAGCTTTCATGTTTTCTTGGATCATGAACAGCTAAACCTCTTAGCTAGGGCTAAGAGGTGAAGCTTGTAGTGAATCTAAGATGTTTCAATTCGTTTGATTTGGTTTCAAGTTGGATTAATAATGAAGAACAATGGTTGAAGTTTGAATAAAGTTCTAAGTAGTTTTTCTTAATCTTATGATGACTCATGGATGTTTAGAAGAAGTACTTGAGTTCTTAATTGTTTTGAAGTATTTTAGACCTGTACGCTCCAAGGAATCGGACTCAATATGCTCTAGACCTTTGATCCTCATGTGGGAACTTCATACCAAAAGTTCTACTTTTCTGGAATTTTTGCTTATGTGTGGTTGTTTATGTGATTTGAATCAAGTTCGAATATGATCTAGTTATACTTTGTGACAGAATTTAATGATGATTATGATTGTGATCTTAACCTATTGGAACTAAGATTGACTTATGCAATTGAGTGTGCTCAAGTCCTAACTTGAATTGAAAGAATCATGTACTTGAATCACACATATGACAGATTGTTTGTTTTAACTGCTCTATCATCCAGCTAGATAGGATTTAATTTCAATTCTAGTTGAGAAAGTGAGAAACCACAACGAATTAAGCATTAAGGATTGCTATAAGTGAATCCTTGAACCCCTAGTGCTTTTTATTATTGATTACATTCAGTTTTAGTTCAAAATTGCTATCTACACCCAATTCCAAAATCCTGTTTAGTTAGTTCTCGATTAAAAATCATTGGAAGTGTTTTGTGAATTCCTACACAAGTCCTTGTGGATTGACCTCGGTCTTACCGAGATTATTACTACATCGCA
Organism: Liriodendron chinense; assembly: GCA_003013855.2. Classification (NCBI taxonomy): domain Eukaryota; kingdom Viridiplantae; phylum Streptophyta; class Magnoliopsida; order Magnoliales; family Magnoliaceae; genus Liriodendron; species Liriodendron chinense. The sequence continues at coordinate 5,807,159 of ML058334.1, forward strand.
ACCCTACACTTGGGGAAGCGTACAACCACCATCACTGAAAAGAAAACTACTAAGTTCATATGGAGGAACATTATATGTCGTTATGGGCTCCCCATACCATAATTTTGGACAACGAAAGACAATTCGATAATGCCGCATTCTCTGAGTTTTACGAGAAATTGAAGATACATAATATTTGAACTCCCCATATTATCCTCAGGCTAATGGACAGGTAAAAGTGGTTAACAAGATTATCAAGCACCATTTAAAGACCAAACTTGATGAATGTAAGGGTATGTGGCCAGAACTCCTACCGGAGGTTTTATGGGCTTACAGGACGACAACTCACAATTTAACGGGAGAAACACCCATCTCACTGGCATTCGGCATCAAAGCGGTTGTCCCATAGAAGTCAAAATACCTACTCAACGAGTAGAAAATTATGAGGCTCTCCATTATAAGGAAGGTTTAAAACTTCACCTCGATCTCGTAGAAGAAAAAAGGGATATAGCTCGTCTTCGAATAGTGGCTTATCAACAACGAATGGCCCGCTATCACAATTTGAGGGTCAAAACCAGAGCTTTTCAGCTCGGTGACTTGGTGCTCAGGCAAAATATCGAAATGCGCACTTAGTCACTGGATCCTAACTGGGAAGGCCCGTATCGAGTCATCAAGGTTGTTCGATCGGGTACTTACTATTTGGAAGATATACGAGGAAGACCCCTACGTCGCCCTTGGCACGTGGAACATTTACTTCGGTATTTCCTATAAACTGTTCATAATATGAATATCGAATTATATCTAAATAAAGACATTCCTTCCTTATTCTAGCTGGTCAGCTATGAAATCCATAACTTGGTTGCTACTCCATTTGTTGGACCTGAATAGCCTTGAAGAGAATATAAACGTTCTCTTGACTAAGTCTTCTGCTCCTAGCAGAGCCAAAAACTCAATTGATAGGCCAGCCTATCTCCAAGCGGACATGGTTGCCTAAACCTCCCTAATTAAGCCCAATTCATTTTCATGAGTTGAGTAAGACATTCAAGCACAAATTCATTCCCATAAATCAAAGAAGAGATAACAAAACATCCTTTCATTTAACAATCATTTAGATTACAAAAAGAAGGAGAAGATACATTTGTTCAAAAAAGAGGAGCAGCTCATAGTCACTCATTCGTTGCCTGGAGGAGGTGCTTGGCTTTCTGCTTCAGGTCCCATCTCAGGAACTCCTGCAGCTTCAGTAGCCTCTGTGACTTCATTTTCAGCCGCTACTCTTTCTTCAGCGGCGACGACAACAACAACTTTGTCAAATTCCTCCATGTTGAATGCTGGAGAAATTCATTGTATAACCTTGACCGCAAAATCGCGACCAGTGACGTACGCTTTGTATCACTTGTCTTCGTAAAGTTGTGAAGTCCGGAACTCCAGAATTGTACGAGGGCCTTCTTCAGACACTATTTTGACATATGCCGTTCTCTCTTCATCCCAGTGGATGGAGTCATCTTTCAACTAAGCAAGGGCCTTCTTCTCCTTCTCCAAGCCTTCGACGGCCTCCTTGAGGCATGCTTTGTGTTGAGCTCTTAATTGTGTATATTCTAACCCCAATTCATCACTCATTATGCAAGGTTTTCAGGAATTAACGACTAATCTAGTACATGTTTTGTGATTGCAGGAATGAGAGTGGACTTCACCCAATGGGAGACCAAGAAGATCCATTTAGAACGAGTGGATGAAGGTTGAAGGAGGACCAAGGAAAGAAGAAATCAAGTAGAAGAGAAAGAGGAGGAAATGAAGGAAGAAAAGATGAAATGAAGAAGGTCCGACCGGTCAAGACCAGTCGGCCAACGAAGACAGACCGGTCGTGACCAGTCGGCCACACCTTTCGGAACTTGCTGGATTAAACATACAACAAGGCCGACCGGTCTAGACCTGTCGGTCAGAGGATTTTTCATCCCCAGAAGCACGCTGGACAGTTTAAATAAACAGTCTGACCGGTCTAGACCGATCGGCCATGTGAGGACAGCGGGCTTTCCTATTCTGGCTCCGGTTTTCTCTGCGCACTGCATAAGCTTACGCAATTTCTGGAAGATTGGAGCCTCCCCACTATAAAAGGACACCTAGGGATTGTTCCTAGGGCATCTAAGAACGAGTTAAGCACGGTGGGAGACGGCGGAAGTGGATTTCGGAGTTCCACAACTCCTCTTAGTTTGTTTGCTATTTTTATGGTTTTCTTAGTTGTTTCATGTTTCCTTGGATCATGAACGGCTAAACCTCTTAGCTAGGGCTAAGAGGTGAAGCTTGTAGTGAATCTAAGATGTTTTAATTCATTTAAAGTTGGTTTTAAGATTGGATTTCATGTTTATGAACAATGGTTTGAAGTTTAATTCAAGTACTAAAGTAGTTTTTCTTAGTCTTATGATGACTCATGGATGTTTGGAAGAATTACGTGAGTTCTTAATTGTTGTGTGTTAGTCTAGACCTGTATGATCCGAGGAATTGGAGTACGCTCTAGTACTATGATCTTCATGTGGGAACTTCCTACCAAAGTTCTACTTTTCTGGATTTCTGTAGTATGTATGGGACTATGTATGTGATTTGAATCAAGTTCAAACCATAATCTAGCTTTGTCTTGTGACAGGACTTAATGATGGTTATGATTGTGAACTTAGTCTATTAGAATTGGGACTGACCTATGCAATTGAGTATGCTCGTCCTAGCTTGCATTGAGTGAATCATGTACATTGATCTTATATATGGCAGATTGTTGGTTTAACTGCTCTATCATCCAACTAGACAGATCTTAATTTCGATTCTAGTTGAGAAAGTGAGAAACCATAGCGAATTGAGCTTCAAGGATTGCTACAAGTGGATTTTTGAACCCCTAGTGCCTTTTTATTAATTGTTTACCTTCAGTTAGTTCAAAATATCACTCTACATTAGATTACTGAATTTTGTTTTGTTAGCTCCTTCAGTAGAAGCTATTAGAAGTGTTTTGTGGATACCTACATAAGTCCCTGTGGATTGACCTCGGTCTTACCGAGATTATTACTACATCGCAACCCTACACTTGGGGAAGCGAACAAGTTTTTGGCGTTGTTGCCGGGGACTTTGACGGTTTTTCATAAAATTTCTGAAACTAGTATCTATTTAGGATTTTTAGGATTTTAATACTAACTTAGTTTGTTTTGTTTGATTTTTCCTTTGCAGGGATTTCTAGGAAGCTGAAGAAGACATAAGGATCTCAAGTGCCAAGTCAAGTTCTATCTTTCTAACCTTACTCTTCTTCTTCTCCTATTCATTCCTATCATATTCATCTCTTATAAAGTGGGTGGAGACTCCTTTTTAGATCTCTGATAGGTAGGCCTTGTGCCACCTTAATTCCTATTGGTCAGCTCTGCCGTCTTGGATCACCTTGTGCTCAGAGATTTCTCTTCTCACCTCTACTCCTCTTTCTTCTTTTTCTGCACTTCTTTCAAAAGATTCAAAGAGTGGGTGGGGAGTTCTCTAAACCCCTATTGACCAGGAGAAATCGGTCTCTATCCTTGCTTCTGGCCTAGCCATTGCAAGATACCTTGCTCTTCGGTCTTAGAGAAGAGTAAAGAAAGGAAGGAAGAATTCTTCTTTCTTTTTGTTTCATTCTTTTAGGATTTTGCATGCCACATTGGGCTCGAGATTCCAATAACCGACTCATTAGTGAAGGGGGAATAGTAGAAAGAATTGACAGAGAACCACATGCTAGGAGACATCTAACTTCTCTAGTTTTGTCTGAAAATATGGCTATAAATCAACCTAATCCGATGGCCAATCCTATCTGGGCCAAAACCAAACCGAAACAGGAGAGAATGTGGTTGAGAATGTTCCCCGACCAAGAATTACGTAATTACTTGCAACCAGCAAGAGCGAGCACTCCCTCATGCATAGTTTTCCATAAAATGCAGGGAATGTAGATTTGAAACCGGGAGTGATCCAACTCCTCCCGAGATTTCATGGATTAGACAGTGAAAGTGCCTATCAACACCTAAATGAATTTGATGAGGTAATAACCACCATGCACTTTGCAAATGTAACTGATGATGTGGTTAGGCTTAAATTATTTCCTTTCACCCTTAAAGATAAAGCTAAAGGTTGGCTTCATACATTAAGGCCAAGATCAATTGGTGCATGGATTGATATGCATAGGGAATTCATTAAAAAATTCTTCCGTACTCACAAAACGAACATGTTAAGGCGCCTTATCATGAACTTTGCCTAAAAGGAAGATGAGACCTTCTTCCAATGTTGGGAGAGGTTTAAGGACTTGTTAAATGCATGCCCACATCATGGCTATGAAATTTGGCGGGTTATAAGCTTTTTCTATGAAGGACTGACTTCACCCATGTGCCAATTCGTAGAGATGATGTGTAATGGAGAGTTCATGAATAAGGAGGCCGATGAAGCATGAGACTATTTGGAAGAATTGGCGGAGAATGCACAGTCTTGGGATACATCTAAACCAGTAAATTCCAAGACTAGCCAACAAAGGAAAAAAAGGCAGAATTTATGTCCTATCAGAAGAGGATAGCATAAGTGCACGTGTGGCTAGCCTGACAAGAAAAGTCGAGGCCATGGAATTAAAGAAAGGAGAGATGATCAACTCCAATGAAGTTGAAACTGTGTGTGGAATTTGTGTCGGAAATCAATGTATAACACAAGATTGTCCCACAATTTCAGCGATTCAGGATATCTTACAAGAACAATCAAATGCCATAAACAGTTATCAACGACAATTTGGTGCTCCAAACTCAAACACGTTTAATGCTAATTGGAAGAACCATCCCAACTTCAGTTGGAGGAATGGACCCACTACGAATGCAAACAATATCCCTCAAGCTTAACCTATACTAGGTCCATCTCTAGTTATTACTCCAAAAGTTACGCTAGAGGAGATGTTGGGGGCATTTGTATCGGTTCAAGCTAAGTATAACAAGACTAATTCTCTGAAAATAGATGGGTTCATGCAAGAGCAATTGAAATTCAATCAAAATTCAACTCAAGCCATCAATGAATTGAAAACCTCAATGGCTAGAGTTGAATCTCACCTCAGTGTTAGGGAGAAAGGCACACTTCCTGCCCAACCTTTTCCTAACCCAAGAACCCAATTTGAGATACAAGATGCAGGCTCATCCTCCCAACATACGGAGCATGTTCAAGCTATCACCACTTTGAGAAGTGGGAAAATAGTTGATAAATCTAATCCGGTGAAGGCCCCAAAGCCTAAGGATCAAAAAATTCCAAAGAGGATGATAGCTCAAACAACATTGCACAAGAGAAAGAACCAGAAAGGCAATACAAGTCGGTTGCCCCGTTTGCCCAAAGGTTGATTTCACCCAAATCTTTAGACAAAAATCTAAAAATTTTAGAAGTTTTCAAGCAGGTGAAGATCAACATCCCGTTGTTGGATGCTATAAAGCAAATACCATCCTATGCCAAATTTCTAAAGGAATTGTGTATGGTCAAAAGGAAATACAATGTTCACAACAAAGTACTTTTGACTGAGAATTTGTGCGCTATCATCAAACAAGAGGTGCCCCAAAAATACAAGGATCCGGGTAGTCCAACCATCTCATGCATCATAGGAGACTAATGGATTAAACAAGCCTTACTCGATTTAGGGGCAAGTGTGAACCTCATTCCATACTCGGTGTATGAACAACTTGGGTTAGGTGAATTGAAACCCACCAAAACCACACTCCAACTTGCTGATTGATCCATTCGTATACCGAGAGGAATGATTGAGGATGTTTTAGTCCAAGTTGATAAATTCTACTACCCAGTAGACTTTATTGTCTTGGATACACGTCCCGTGATAGGTACCGGTGCTCAAATTCCCGTCATACTTGGCCGCCCTTTTCCAGCTACTTCAAATGCAATTATCAATTGTAGAAACGGGCTTGTACAAATGTCCTTTGGAAACTTGACACTTGAGCTAAATATATTTGATTTATGCAAACAACCACGGGAAGTTGATGAGGAGATCACGAGATAAACTTGATTGAATCATTCGTGGAGGAAACTTTCCCCTCAACATTATATTCCGACCCTTTGGAGGCATGTGTGGCCCACTCTCATGTGATAAATGATGACACAATACGAGAGATGGATTCCATTTTAGACGTGATGTCGGTGCTCAATAACAAAAGATGGAGGGCCCTATTTGAGCCTTTACCCATAAACGAGAATAAAGCCCTCCCATCCAATATCAAGGCACCAACACTCGACCTAAAACCATTACCAAGTGAGCTGAAATATGTCTATTTAGGTCGAGATGAGACATATCCGGTGGTGATTTCTTCCCACTTGGATGAGGAACAAGATAGTAGGCTGATGGCCACTTTATTAGAGCACAAGAGTGCCATTGGGTGGTCGATTGCGGATCTCAAAGGCATAGACCCACTGATTTGTACTCATCACATACACCTTGAGGAGAATGCAAAGATATCTAGGCAACCACAAAGACGACTCAATCCAAACATGAAGGATGTGGTTAAGGCCGAAGTGGTAAAACTATTGGATGTGGGTATTATCTACCCAATATCCGATAGTCAATGGGTGAGTCCAACTCAAGTGGTGCCTAAGAAATTCGGAATCACCATCGTAGCCAATGCCAATAATGAACTCATACCAACTAGAGTCACTACCGGTTGGAGAATGTGCATTGACTATAGGAAGCTAAACACTGTCACGAGGAAAGACCACTTCCCCCTACCGTTTGTTGATCAAATTTTAGAAAGGTTGGCGGGTCATTCCCATTTTTGCTTCCTTGATGGCTATTCAGGGTACAACCAAATAGAGATCGCACGTGAAGACCAAGAAAAGACTACATTCACATGTACATTCGGCACTTTTGCCTATCGATGGATGCCGTTTGGGCTATGCAATGCCCTTGCCACTTTTTAGCGATGTATGATGAGTATCTTTTCTGATATGGTAGGGACAATTCTCGAAGTCTTCATGGATGATTTCTCAGTATTTGGTTGTAGCTTTGATGAGTGCCTTGAGCACTTGAAATCTGTGTTGAAAAGATGTGAAGAGAAGAACCTTGTGTTGAATTGGGAGAAGTGTCACTTTATGGTTCAAAAGGGAATTGTACTTGGTCACATTGTTTCACAAAATGGAATCGAGGTGGACAAAGCGAAAATCGATCTTATCTCTAACCTTCCACCACCCAAGAGTATACGAGATGTGCGATCCTTTTTGGGACACGCAGGGTTTTATAGAAGGTTCATAAAGGACTTCAGTTCACTCTCTCATCCTTTATGTAACCTACTTCAAAAGGAGAATTCATTCGAGCGGAATGAAGATTGTCAAAATGCCTTTACCACCCTTAAAGGTATGCTGACATGTTCTCCCATAATGCAACCACCTGATTGGAGCCTTCCTTTTGAAATTATGTGCGACGCAAGCGACTATGCTATTGGGACTGTGCTAGGCCAAAGAAAAGAGAAGAAGCCATGTGTTATCTGCTATGCAAGTAGAACCTTAAACTCTGCCCAAGCAAACTACACTACAACAGAAAAAGAACTTTTAGCCGTAGTTTTTGCCTTGGACAAGTTTAGGTCCTACTTGATTGGATCCAAGATCATCATATTCACTGACCATGCCGCGCTTAAGTACCTTCTCTCTAAGAAGGATGCTAAACCACAGTTGTTAAGATGGATCATTCTACTCCAAGAATTTGACATAGAGATACGTGATAAGAAAGGAGTAGAAAATGTAGTGGCTGACCATCTCTCTCGACTTGTTCTCACCGATTCTCCTGAAACGACTGCGATCAATGACATGTTCCCTGATGAACAACTTTTTGTAGTCTCCCAATTGCCATGGTATGCAAACATTGCTAACTATCTTGCTACAGGTACGATTCCTACACATTGGAAAAAGTAAGATAAAGATAAATTCTTCACTGAGGTGCGAAAATTCCTATGGGACGACCTATACTTATTCAAGTATTGTCCCAATCAAATCATAAGGAGATGTGTGCCAAATGATGAACAACATAGTATCATCTCCTTTTGTCATTCACAGGCATGTGGTGGCCACTTTTCGGCTAAGAAGGTCACAGCCAAAATTCTGCAATGTGGATTTTATTGGCCTACTATGTTCAAAGACACACATGAGTTTTGCAAAACATGTGAGCCTTGTCAGAAATTGATAGGAATCTCCCGTAGAAATATGATGCCACTCAATCCCATCTTAATAATTGAATTTTTTTTATTGTTGGGGCATCGATTTCATGGGTCCATTCCCATCTTCTTTTGGAAACACATATATCTTGCTTGCCGTTGATTATGTGTCCAAATGGGTCGAGGTGATTCCATGCCGGAATAATGACCATAAAATGGTCATTCGTTTCTTAAAAGAAAATATTTTTTTTTCGGTTTGAAACACCTCGAGTCATCATAAGTGATGGAGGGTCTCACTTTTATAATCGCCCATTTGAAACCTTAATGAAGAAATATGGCGTCACACACAAAGTGAGCACTCCCTATCACCCACAAACTAGTGGACAAGCTGAGATATCTAATAGGGAGATTAAACACATTTTGGAGAAAACGGTGAACCCCGATCACAAGGATTGGTCGCTTCGTCTCACCAATGCGCTTTGGGCTTACCGTACCGCTTTTAAGACACCTATTGGAATGTCTCCCTATAGACTTGTCTATGGGAAGGCTTGTCACTTGCCTGTGGAGTTGAAACATAGGGCATATTGGGTAATTAAGAAGATGAATTTTGATTCTGACAAGGTGAGCTTGTTGCGCAAACTACAATTGAATGAACTTGCAGAAATCTGGAACGAAGCATATGAGAATGCGAGAATTTACAAGGACAAGACAAAGATATTCCATGATAAGAATATTCTTCGTAAGACATTCACGATCAATCAAAAAGTCCTTTTGTATAATTCTCGCCTACATTTATTTTTGAAAAAATTGAGATCTCGATGGACCGGTCCCTACATTGTGCAAACTGTCTACCCATATGGGACCGTTGAGTTGTTAAATCTAAGGAACGGCAACATCTTTAAGGCGAATAGTCAACGATTAAAGCCGTTCTTTGAGAAGTTTCCTTCAGAAGGTATGTCCATACCTCTGACTGATCCTGTGTATCAGGATGATTGATCTCCTAGTCTGATGGAGGTATAGAGTAGTTAGGATTAGGATTTGGTTGCTTTTGTTTATTTTTCATAGGTTTGTTAGAAGGAGGAAGAATTTCACTTTTTGTTCTCTCAGGTATTATCATTCCTCATTCCCTTTTATTTTTGCTCTCATGTTTTACTCATAGCACATCTTTTACATTTAGGACAATGCAAGATTTGGTTGGGGGGTGTAGGAACACTTGGATGAATCCAACGTTTTGTAACGTTTCGAGCAATTTCTGTAGAAAATTTTCAATTTTTCTTACATTTAAAACTCTTTTGGAAAACTTTGTTTCTATACATTCAAGATGATATGAGCATAAGAGGAGGAGATATGAAGTGTATGAAGTTGTAAGTCTTGAACTTCTCTTAGCATAATGGTTTCAAATGTGAATTCCCCCAGTTATGTGATTGATAGAAAATTTGAACACTTTTACACCTAGTTCACAATACACGATTTTCATGATTTGAAACGATTATGTGATTTGTGGATTAGCTAGACTTTTGATTTAAGGTGTTGAGAAACCAAGCCGGGGTACTTTGTCCATCCTTGTCCATGGGAAAATAAGAAAGATATGGATTTGTAAAAATCCTATCTAATTTAAAAGAAAAAGGAAAAGGAAGGATGAAATTGGGAATGATGGAAAAACGGTGGAAAATTCCGATTAAGGCTACCTATTACCAACCGGGGGATGGTCTACCCGTAACCAAAGCAAAAAATGGGACGTAGTGTGAAAGCCGTCAGAAGGACAGTAAGGCAAATTCTTGTCATTGGCTTATTGTTGCTCTTTATACCTTGAGATCTATAGTCTAGTTGATCTGTGAAGAAGATAATCTTGGAAACTCATGAGATGAACTTTCACAATGCACACTAGGTTGAATTTGTTCAAGTTCTTCTATTTATCAATCAATTAGTGGGAATCTCATATGGACACTTATTATGTTTTGAGAGTTTACAGTTTCAACCTCTATAACATAATTTTTCTGAATCTTACACTTATGTATCTTGGGATGTGTAGAAGAATGGTTTCTAAAGGAGAGTTGGGGTTTGGAGAATGGAATTGGTTTCACGCATGTTTTGCTCGGGACTAGTAAAATGCTGGTCGGGGGGTGTGTTGAGCTCCTAATTGTGTATATTCTAACCCCAATTCATCACTCATTATGCAAGGTTTTCATGAATTAATGACTAATCTAGTACATGTTTTGTGATTGCAGGAATGAGAGTGGACTTCACCCAATGGAAGACCAAGAGGATCCATTTAGAACGAGTGTATGAAGGTTGAAGGAGGACCAAGAAAAGAAGAAATCAAGTAGAAGAGAAAGAGGAGGAAAGGAAGGAAGAAAAGATGAAATGCAGAAGGTCCGACTGGTCAAGACCGGTCGGCCAAGGAAGCCAGACCGGTCGTGACCGATCGGCCACACCTTTGGGAACTTAGTGGATTAAACATACAACAGGGCCGACCGGTCTAGACAGGTCGGCCAGAGGATTTTTCAACTCCAGAAGCATGCTAGACAGTTTAAATAAACAGTCTGACCGGTCTAGACTGGTCGGCCATGTGAGGACAGCGGGCTATCCTATTCGGGCTCCGGTTTTCTCTGCGCACTGCGTAAGCTTACGCAATTTCTAAAAGATTCTAATGTTGTGGAGCCTCCCCACTATAAAAGGACACCTAGGGATTGTTCCTAGGGCATCTAAGAACGAGTTAAGCACGGTGGGAGGCGGTGGAAGTGGATTTCGGAGTTCCACAACTCCTCTTAGTTTGTTTGCTATTTTTATGTTTTTCTTAGTTGTTTCATGTTTCCTTGGATCATTAATGGCTAAACCTCTTAGCTAGGGCTAAGAGGTGAAGCTTGTAGTGAATCTAAGATGTTTCAATTCGTTTAAAGTTGGTTTTAAGATTGGATTACATGTTTATGAACAATGGTTTGAAGTTTAATTCAACTACTAAGTAGTTTTTCTTAGTCTTATGATGACTGATGGATGTTTGGAAGAATTACGTGAGTTCTTAATTGTTGTGTGTTAGTCTAGACCTGTATGATCCGAGGAATTGGAGTACGCTCTAGTACTATGATCTTCATGTAGGAACTTCCTACCAAAGTTCTACTTTTCTGGATTTTTGTAGTATGTATGGGACTGTGTATGTGATTTGAATCAAGTTCAAATCATAATCTAGCTTTGTCTTGTGACAGGACTTAATGATGGTTATGATTGTGAACTTAGTCTATTGGAATTGGGACTGACCTATGCAATTGAGTATGCTCGTCCTAGCTTGCATTGAGTGAATTATGTACATTGATCTTATATATGGCAAATTGTTGGTTTAACTGCTCTATCATCTGACTAGATAGATCTTAATTTCGATTCTAGTTGAGAAAGTGAGAAACCACAGCGAATTGAGCATTAAGGATTGCTACAAGTGGATCCTTGAACCCCTAGTTTACCTTCAGTTAGTTCAAAATATCTCTCTACATCAGATTACTGAATTCTGTTTTGTTAGCTCCTTTAGTAGAAGCTATTAGAAGTGTTTTGTGGATTCCTACATAAGTCCCTATGGATCGACCTCGGTCTTACCTAGATTAATACTACATCGTAACCTTACACTTGGGGAAGCGAACACTTTGCACTCCGCAAGCTGCTCCTCGAGAGAGATCTTATCTTGACGGAAGATCTCTCTCTCCTTCTCGGCTTTCTCCTTTATCTCTGAAAGCCTTGATCTTGCCAATGAGAATCTTTTTCTCCTCATTCAGTTTGGAATCAGAGTCTCACGAGATTTTAATATTCGATCCCTCCCCTAGATCTCATTCTCCATGGCCCGTCTCTTCTCTTCTCCTTCATCAATGATGCGACGAGCAGCGTCGTTATCGCGTCTCGTTCGCAAAGTAAGATCCAAACCCTGCTCGAAAATAAAGAAAATTATTATTAAAGGTATAAAAGTTTCTTTAAAAGAACAATAGAAATGATGACGTGCTTCATGCTTACCTGGATTAGCCTCACTCCAATGTCCGTGGAGAGATCCTCCGGACTAGGCTCAGGAAGAGCATCGAAGGATTTGTGAGTGATGTTTTAAAAAATAAACTTACAAATAGGGTGCAAGTGAGCCGAAATGGTATAGACCCCAGTCCCTAAAGGCTGGGATACCATCATTTCAGAAGTGCTTGCCTCGCGAGCAAAAGATGGTTCTTGAGCAGGAGCTGACTCCAGAGCAGGTGCCAGTTCACAAACTGTAGTAGGCTCGCGTCCCTCTTCAGCCAAAGGGTGACTCGGCCCCACCTCGTTGCCCCTTGGAGAGTTATCTACTATATCAATTACCGGCTGGTCGCGAGGACCATCCGGAGGGGTCGCTGTCATTTTCGCTTGGGAGGATTGTGTGGATGTGAGCCATGAGCTGGAGGGACCAGCCATTTTCTTCTTCTACCTCTTCGAAGCAGCGCCCTTCAGACGGGGCAGCACTCTAAGCGCTCCACTCGTCTCCTACGTTCACCAACGTTTCTTCCTAGGAGATAAGACCAGAGGCAGCTAGACAAGGAAGCGAGAGGGAGAGGTTGATGTTTCGATCGTCCTTCGAGAGCTTGAAGATTTTGATGATTGTTTTGTTGATTCCTCCGCGCAAACTGGGCTCCTTCCCAGCAGGAATGCCTGCAAGATATAAGAAAAATTAACTCAGTAACAAAGATTAAATCCTGCCTATTTTAATAGAGGAGTAAAAATTTGAAATTGCGTCGGATAGTCTAACACGACACCCTATGCATACACGTGCGGAAGCTTAAAGAGCAACTAGAATTATGGCTAAACCTATAGGAGGGGGGTGATTAGGACCTTTTTAAAACTCTTTTCGCCTACTTAAACAATTCAACAAATTAAACTACGTAAGCGATTAACACTTCAGCTTCCAAGCCTAAGTGGGTCCAATCAAAAGACTAGCAAATGCTAAGTGCAATTAGCAACCTAGTCTAAACAACTCATGTGGACTATAGAGGATGGATCAAGAAATGCTCAAGTCAACATGAGGTAGTGAAATTACATCTTGTGAGTGTGGATGTGCCTATCAAGTGCCTAGCATGCATTCCTAACTGAGCATTCATAATTAACCAATTAAACTCAATGCATAAAGAGAAATGTGCTCAAGAACAATCACAAACACAAGGATGTATAGTGGTTCGACTACTTGTCTACTCCACTCTCGGTTCAAGTACTCAACCCCTTTGAGCACACCGGCATTCACTGGGGAGTTTAAATCTGGTTCCTCCCAACCAAGATGTTTTAATTCGAATCCACCAAACCGGGAAGTTTACAGGCTCCTCCTAACCTACACGTTTGCACCCGTGTTGGTGGCTCTCCCTTGAAGACTTTGTTTAGGCCCGACTAACGTGCCAAGGAACGGGTGACATCCCTAGATTTTAGGCCTAACTAATAGGCCAAGGATCGGCTAACGACCCTAGTTCGAGTTTGTCAAACAAACTCTACACTCAACCCCCACAGGGAATTGAGTGGATGGACTCCTAACAAGACAACCTTACTTGTCGGATTGAGCCCCTTTGTAGCACCGCTTTGGGTTGCTTCTTCTCGCTCTCCCATGCTTGAATCAGCTCCCCTTGTGCTCCCCCGATCTTTGACGCCGCTGCTTTGCCAAGGCTTCAGCTCCAAGATCAGCTACCTTGCATGTGATGCTCCATTGGAGATGCCCAAGGTGTTAGGGAATGGTGAAACCTCTACAAATGGTAGAAAATGGGTTTCCTAGAGGAATACACCTATTTGGACTCCTAGGTAGTGTTTAGACAAGGGATTTAACTATCATCAAGGTGTCTAAACCCTAGGAATCAAGAGGGAACAAGTCCATTCTCAAGATGCCATTGAATGACCCAAGCTTGTGATGAAAACAGAAGGAGAATGACTTGGTTTGGGTTTGGAATAGAGCCTCTAATGATCTCTCTAGCAATGGTGGCTTCTATCTCCTCAAAATCCCCTCTCTTAGCTCAAAAACGAACCCCCATCTTTAAATAGATTTTCTTCCAATGGTAAAAAAAGGGCAGATTCACGCATTTCCGATTGATCAGAAGAAGGTCCGATTGATCGGAGACCAGTCCGATTGATCAAAGACATGTCCGATTGATCGAAATTCAGTTCAGAGAATTCTCTAGAGGATATTCCAATTGATCGGAGCATGGTCCGATTGATTTGACTGACCCCTTCCGATGGATCGGAAGACTGTTCGATTGATCGAAAATATGTCCAGTGGGTTTTCAAGGTTGCTAGAACAATTTTCGATTGATCGGAACTTCTGTCCGATTGATCGGAGTCCTATCGGAGCCAACGTCCGATTGATCGGAGATCAATCGAAAACTGCTGTTTGAGCTATTTTAATTACAGCAGCTTCCACCTCTTTAATTAGTCTAACTTATCATGTTTTTCATGGAGTTCTAAGACTAATAATGATGACTAAGGGTATACCTAGTTGGTCCAAGTCATCTAAGAGGTTTTGAGTTAGGTTTTGGTCAAGGCAGGCACACCAAGGCATCACTTTTACCTGTTTCTTCTTCCTTGATGCAGCCGGTCCGTCTTGAGTCTTCGGTCTTCGTCTTCATTAAGCTCAACCGACACTAGACTCACTGACCTAAGTGATTGACAAACAAGGTGCACTAGTATGCCACAGAAAAGTGCACTAACAAAATTCACCCACCTTCGCAAAAGAAGCGACTGACGTTATGTCCTCCGGGGTTGGACCCCACGTTAGACTCCCAGTTACTGGAGACATAAACCACTACCTCCTCCATCGGGGATAGTTCGAAGTGGGATTCCCCATGATGAAATTCTCCCAGTGCCAGAAACATAAATAGTACCAACCCTCACTAGACGGGGCCTTTTTTAGTTGGTATATCTTCAAAAACTCATCGGTGGTCAAGTCCCCATTCCCTGCTTGCTTCTATAGGACATAGGCACTCAATACAACCCTCCAGCCATTTACTATAAGTTGGCCGGGGGCAATTTTATAGATATGGAGCACGTCCCGGATGAAAGGATGAAGGGGGAGACGCACTCCAAGTTGGAAAAAATATTCATATAGAACCACACATCTCGGCGGTGGAGAATCTAGGGTTTCTCCCTCTCTAGGCAGTCTGAGAACGACGGAGTCGGGAATTCGGTATCTTTCCCGTAAGCCAGATAGCTGTTCCTCTGTCATTATCGAAGGATAACCAGAGGTAGAATATCTTCCCGCTGGCACCCTTGCATTGTTTGATTCAGAAGAATCCGGAGTATCGTCTCCCAGAGGAACGACCTCATTATCAGAGTCCCCCGCCATAGAAAGAAGATAGAAAAAAAAGAAGAAAATGAGGAGAAATACTTCAGCAAAGAGGTCACGCCAGAGACAAATAGAAGAAGAAGGAAGGAATTTTAAATATCTCCGGCAAAACTTCAAAATGAAGAAACCTCCGCAGGCTCCAATATTTATAGGCAATCATTTCATTAGGATTTGGGTGACACGCGGCGACCATTTGTTTGGCACGATAGTCAAACAGGCATGAGCATTAACTCCCAGGACACGTGGCGAGCGCCGCTTCATTTCTCTTAACCAAAAAGTTGCGGAAAGCTGGCACTCATAAATGCGGACTCAATCATGTATGACTTCTCTTCCGAAAAAAGCATAGGCGGTTACATGTACAGACAAGTCCTTCGCTTAGCTACTCAACGCTAAGGACTTAGGGGGCATCTGTTGTAGAATAAAGTTGGTCGTCGAAGGCATTTAAAGACACGCAACCCGCGAGCGCCTGTTCGCTCGCCTCAAGTGTAAGGCTGCGATGTAGTAATAAATCTCGGTAAGACCGAGGTCGATCCACAGGGAATTAGAAACAACTTCCAAACTATTCCAGCAACTCAGTTTTGAAAGAAAATCAGATTTAATCGGGTGATAAAACTAAACAGTAACTTAATGGAAATTCAGTGATTTAAAGTACTAAGGCATTCAAGGATCCACTTGTAGCAATCCCATGTCAATTCAATCAATCCAAGTAGAGAACACAACTAGATTTTAAGTCCTATCTCACATCTAGTTGGAAAATAAAGTATTCACACACATTCAATCCAAATCAAGTTGAACTTCCAAGTTCTAGTCCCATTCAATCAATGTAAAATTCAAAACCATAGCCCTTGGAGTAACAGCCATGCCTATGGACTATGGCCTGCTCAAGGATTACTATAATTCGAATCTAAACAAGCATTATATGATAATCTCAGAGAATTGCAAGAAATTCATGTCCGGAGCAGATGAACTCTCATAAAACATCTCAAACTACCACTTTAAGAACTAGAATATGAAAAATCAAAACTTGAATTGAGAATTACTTGAATTAACTTGAATCAAACATGAAATTAGCTACAACCTTCACCTCTCAGCCTTAGCTGAGAGATTCTAGCCGAGCATTGTCATACTACAACTAGAACTCATAATAAAAGCATAAAAACTAGAAAAATCGGAAATTGAAGAGTTGCAGACGCTCCACGACAGCTTTCTCTCTCTAAAACCACGTCCCTTAGCTTCTATGATGACCTAGGAAGAGCCCCTAGGTGTCCTTTTATAGTAGGAAAGCTCCCTTGCGTCGGAAACATCCAGAATCCGCGTAAGGTTACGCAGTGCGCAGCAAAATTCGGAACCAGATTTAGAAACTCCTGATTTTTCTGCGCAGCCGACCGGTCGGACGACCGGTCGGACTGGCCTGGCCAACCGGTCACGACCGGTCGGGCTTGTCTTGAAATTAGTCCAGCGTGCATGGCCAACCGGTCAAGACCGGTCGGTCCTTCTCTCATTTGTCCAGCGTACATGGCCGACCGGTCGTGACCGGTCGGTCCTTCTTCCATTTGTCCAGAGATGTGGCCGACCGGTCGGACGACCGGTCGGACTTGTTTTTCTTCTTCTTTTTCTTTGTTTCTTCATTCTCTTTTCTTCCTCTTTCTTCTTCCTTCTTTGGTCCATCTTGGACCTTCTTTCAAAGGTTCTAAATGGCCCCTTTTTGGTCTCCATTTGAGTGAAGTCCGCTCTCATCCCTATAATCACAAAACATGTGTTAGATGGGCCTTTAAATCATGAAAATCATGCAAACCATGTCATGTAGTGGGCAATGCAATGTATAAATTGGAGGTTCAACAGCGCCTCTGACTCAGTAAAGTCGCGACCAAACCATCTCACTAACGAGCCTACCTAGTCGCGTTTTGTATATCACACAAACCTACGACTTCCTATACACTCCCGATATGCGAGCAAGTTTGGTCCCTGGTCGTCGAATGGGAAGGTCTCCATCACCCGAGCAGCTCTGGTCCTGGTTGATAAACGAGGATATTCCCATATCCAAGCACTCCTGGTCGTTGGTCGTTCGTTGGGGATGAAATTGCGGTTTAACCGCTAGTGAGATAAGCTTGAAGGTATGCTTATGTCCTGGGGGGGGGGGGGGGGGGGGTGAATAGGACTTTTTAATTTTTCTTGCAAATTCAAAGCTCAATTGCATTTATACCATAATTTACCAATTAAGTGCATGTAAATGATAGCAATTAATCACCCAAGATCTAACTCGATTGACAACTTTACTAAGAGAAGTATTTCATCAAACAGTTTATATGCATTCTTGTATTAATCATTCAAAGATGGCATATGAGCATTTTGTCAAACATAAGATGGGCATACAGTTAAGCACTTATAAGATTGATCAACAAGGAATAATAATAGACAAAATGCATTCACCACATTGCACACGATGTATAGTGGTTCGACGATAAGTCTACTCCACTCCCAGTTCAAGTACCCAACTCCTTTGAGTACACCGGCATTCACTATCGGAGGTTTTAAATGAGGTTCACCTCTCAACCTTTACAACCTACACAAGATTAATGCCTACACAAGGACTTCTCAACTCCTACACAAGGACACGCACGTATTCTCCCATGTCGGAGGCCTATGTAAGGACTTACACGTCCTACTCAAGGACAACTCCGAGATTAGGTCACAATCTTTAGACCTCAATCTCAACAAGAAGGGGGGAATCAAGCAATGGACTATATAAGCGTAAACACTTACAAGAGATGAGCCCCGTTTCAGCGCCGTTGATGAGTAGCTTTAGCTTCCACGAATGCTTTAGCTCCTCTCCAAGCTCCCACGATCAGCTACCAATGCATATGATGTTCCTAAACTAGTGCCGGGTAGGTGAGAGAAGGTATTGATGTTCCATATGCCTATTATAATGCAATGGTTAATGAAGGAACCATCAATCGGATCATTCAATGGCTATAAATGACTTCAAGATGAAGATTCAATGATAGGGACAGCCATGAATGCCATGCTTGATTTCATTGTTCAAACCGAGCTTTGAATACTCAATGTAGTGCCATAAATGGCTAGGTTTGAAGGATGAACTCAAGATAAGGATGAGCAAAAGAGATTAGATGAAAGTCTTAATAGCCTCTCTTAATGCTCTAAATGGGTGTGCAAGTCATCCCCTCAAAGCCCTCGAAATATGCCTTTATATGCTCCAAGAATCGGGCTCCAACGGATAGAAAACGGTCACATGCGACCTGTCTAAAAAGCCCAAAGACCGGTCTTAGTTGAGCCTCCGACCGGAGTTGAGCTCTCAATTATGCATATTCTAACCCCAATTCATCACTCATTATGCAAGGTTTTTATGATTTAAAGACTAATTTAATGCATATGTTGTGATTGCAGGAATGAGAGTGGACTTCACCTAATAGAAGACCAAAAAGATCCCTTTAAGAGCCTTGGATGAAGACCCAAGGTGGGCCGAAGGAAAAGGAAGCAAAGAGAGAAGAAAAGAAGAAGGAAATGAAGAAGCAATGGCCAAGACCGGTCGTCCAACCGGTCGGCCAAGGGAGCCAGACCGGTCAAGATCGGTCGACCAACCCCTTGCATACGCTGGACGCAGGACAAGACAAACTGACCGGTCGTGACCGGTTGGCAAGCCCAGTCCGACCGGTCCAGACCGGTCGGCCAGAGTACTTTTCCACCTCTAGAAGCTGCTGGACTGATTCCAATAGTGTCACGACCGGCTAGTCACTCAGACCAGTCGTCCGACCGGTCGGCCATGCATCTAAAACATAAACTTCTGTTTTTGGTGCCGAAAATCTCTGCGCACTATGTAAGCTTACGCAGATTCTGGAATATTCTGACGTTGCGAAGCCTTCCCACTATAAAAGGACACCTAGGGATCGTTCCTAGGGTATTTAAGAAGAGTTTGAGCAAGGTAGGAGGCGGCGGAAGTGGATTTCGGAGTTCCACAACTCCTTCTAGTTTGTTTTGCTATTTTTATGCTTTTCCTAGTTGCTTCATGTTTCCTTGGATCATGAGCAGCTAAACCTCTTAGCTAGGGCTAAGAGGTGAAGCTTGTAGTGGATCTAAGATGTTTCAATTCGTTATAAGTTGGTTTTAAGATTGAATTTCATGTTTATGAACAATGGTTTGAAGTTTATACAAGTTCTAAGTAAGTTTTTCTTAGTCTTATGATGACTCATGGTTGTTTGGGAGAATTACTTAAGTTCTTAATGGTTGAATGTTAGCCTAGACCTGTATGATTTGAGGAATTGGAGTACGCTCTAGTACTATGATCTTCATGTGGGAACTTCTTACCAAAGTTCTACTTTTCTGGTTTTCTGAATTATGGATGGGACTGTGCATGTGATTTGATTCAAGTTCAAATCATGATCTAGCTTTATCTGGTGACAGGACTTAATGATGATCATGATTATGAACTTAGTTTATTGGAATTGGGACTGACCTATGCAATTGAGCATGCTCATCCTAGCTTGCATTGAGTGAATCATATACATTGGCCTTACATATGACAGATTGTTTGGTTTAACAGCTCTATCATCTAGCTAGATAGATATTAAATTCGATTCTAATTGAGAGAATGAGAAACCACAGCGAATTGAGCATCAAGGATTGCTACAAGTGGATCCTTGAATCCCTAGTGCCTTTTTATAATTGTTTACTTCAGTTTAGTTCAACATTGCTACTTACATCAATCTACTACAAATCTGGTTGTTAGCTTCTCAATAGAAACTATTGGATGTGTTTGTGAATTCTTCCATAAGTCCCTGTGGATCGACCTCGGTCTTATCGAGATTATTACTACATCGCAACCCTACACTTGGGGAAGCGAACAAGTTTTTTGGTGCCGCTGCCGGGGACTTTGACGGTTTTTCACAAATTTCTGAAAATAGTATCTATTTAGGATTTTTAGGATTCTAGGACTGATTTAGTTTGTTTTGTTTGATTTTTCTTTTGTAGGGATTTCTAGGAAGCTGAAGAAGATATAAGGATCTCAAGTGCCGAATCAGGTTCTATCTTTCTAAACCTTACTCTTCTTCTTCTCCTATTCGTTCCTATCGCATTCATCTCCTGTAGAGTGGGTGGAGACTCCTTTTTGGATCTCTGAAAGGTAGGCCTTGTGCCACCTGGATTCCTATTGGTCAGCTCTGCCGTCTTGGATCACCTTGTGCTCATAGAATTCTCTTCTTACCTCTACTCCTCTTCCTTCTTTTTCTGCACTTTTCTCAAAAGATTCAAAGAGTGGGTGGGGAGTTCTCTGAACCCCTATTGACCAGGAGAAATCGGTCTCTATCCTTGCTTTTGGTTTAGCCATTGCAAGACACCTTGTGCTTCAGTCTTAGAGAATAGTAAAGAAAGGAATGAAGAATTCTTCTTTCTCTTTGTTTCATATTTTTTTGGTTTTGCATGCCACATTGGGCTCGGGATTCCAATAATCGACTCATAAGTGAAGGGGGAATAGTAGAAGGAATAGACAGAGAACCACGTGCTAGGAGACATCTAACTTCTCCAATTTTGTCTGAAAATATGGCTGTAAATCAACCTAATCCGATGGCCAATCCAAATCTGGGCCAAAACCAAACTGAAAAGGGAGAGAATGTGGTTGAGAATGTTCCCCGACCAAGAACATTACATGATTACTTGCAACCAGCAAGAGAGAGCACTCCCTCATGCATAATCTTTCCACAAAATGCAGGGAATGTAGATTTGAAACCGGGAGTGATCCAACTCCTCCCAAAATTTCATGGATTAGACAGTGAAAGTGCCTATCAACACCTTAAGGAGTTTGATGAGGTAATAACCACCATGCACTTTGCGAATGTTACCGATGATGTGGTAAGACTTAAATTATTTCCTTTTACCCTTAAGGATAAAGCTAAAGGTTGGCTTCATGCATTAAGGCCAAGATTAATTGGTGCATGGACTGATATGCATAAGGAATTCATTAAAAAATTCTTCCCTACTCACAAAACGAACATGTTAAGGCGCCTTATCATGAACTTTGCTCAAAAGGAAGATGAAACCTTCTTCCAATGTTAGGTGAGGTTTAAGGACTTGTTAAATGCATGCCCACATCATGGCTATAAAATTTGGCGGGTTATAAGCTTTTTCTATGATGGACTGACTTCACCCATGCGCCAATTCGTAGAGATGACGTGTAATGGGGAGTTCATGAATAAGGAAGCCGATGAAGCATGGGACTATTTGGAGGAAGTGACTGAGAATGCACAGTCTTGGGATACATCTAAACCAGCAAATTCCAAGACTAGCCAACAAAGGGAGAAAGGAGGAATTTATGTCCTATCGGAAGAGGATAGTATAAGTGCACAGGTGGCTAGCCTCACAAGAAAAGTCGAGGCCATGGAATTAAGGAAAGGAGAGACGATTAACTCCAATGACGCTGAAACTATTTGCGGAATTTGTGTCGGAAATCAACATGCAACACAAGATTGTCCCACAATTTCAGCGGTTCAGGACATCTTACAAGAATCATCAAATGTCATAAACAGTTATCAACGGCAATTTGGTGCTCCAAACTCAAACACGTTTAATGCTAATTGGAAGAACCATCCCAACTTCAGTTAGAGGAATGGACCCACTGCAAATGCAACCAATATCCCTCAAGCTCAACCTATACTAGGTCCATCTCTAGTCATTACTCTAAAAGTTACGCTAGAGGAGATGTTGGGTGCATTTGTATCGGTCCAAGCTGAGTATAATAAGACTAATTCTCTGAAAATAGATGGGTTCATGCAAGAGCAATTGAAATTTAATCAAAATACAACCCAAGACATCAATGACTTGAAAACCTCAATGGCTAGGGTTGAATCTCACTTCAGTGCTAGGGAGAAAGGCACACTTCTTGCCCAACCTCTTCCTAACCCAAGGACCCAATTTGAGATACAAGACGCAAGCTCATCCTCCCAACATATGGAGCATGTTCAAGCTATCACCACTTTGCGAAGTGGGAAAATAATTGATAAATCTAATTCGGAGAAGGCCCTACAGCCCAATGGTCCGAAAATTTCCAAAAAGGATGATAGCTCGAACAACACTCCACAAGAGAAAGAACCGAAAAGGCAATACAAGTCGGTTGCCCCATTTCCCTAAAGGTTGATTTCACCCAAACCTTTAGATAAAAATCAGGAATTTTTAGAGGTTTTCAAGTAGGTGAAGATCAACATCCCATTATTGGATGCCATTAAACAAATACCGTCATATGCTAAGTTTTTTAAGAATCTTTGTACGATAAAAAGAAAAATACATGTGCAAAAGAAGGCATTTTTTACAGAAAATGTAAGCGCCATTATAAATCACGGGATGCCCCAAAAATACAAAGATCCTGGTAACCCAACAATATCATGCATAATTGGAGACTACCGGATGAAGCAGGCTTTACTTGATCAGGAGCAAGTGTGAACTTAATACCCTTTTCGGTCTATGAACAATTGGGTTTAAGTGAATTAAAACCCACCAAAACCACATTACAACTCACTGACCGATCGATTCGTATTCCGAGAGGGGTGATTGAGGACGTTCTTGTCCAAGTTGACAAGGTCTACTACCCAGTGGACTTCATTGTCTTGGACACACAACCCATGGTTAATATTGGCCCTCAAATTCCTGTCATACTTGGCCGCCCATTCCTAGCTACATCAAACGCTATCATAAATTGTAGGAGTGGGGTCATACAAATGACCTTTGGGAATATGACGATTGAGTTAAATGCTTTCAAAGTTGACAACCAACAAGAGGATGAAGATGAAGAGGTCCATGAAATAAACATGATCAATTCTATTGTGGAAGATGCGTCCCTCTCAACTCCTTACTCCAATCACTTAGAAGATGATGTGGCCTATTCTCTTGATAAGAATGTGGATGTGATAGGAGATATAGTCACATCTTTCAAGTTGGTTTTGGCATATAATGTTAGCCAAGAGAAGGATGTGGAAACAACACTTTATTGTACTGAGACATCAATTCATATTCCCACACCTTTACGGATCATGCATACCGACCTTTACCAACCCTAGGATGATCCATACTTGCAAAATCAATACCTAGGAAAATCTGAATGGAGACATATTTTTTTCTGACAAATATGATATGGTCTCCTTTTATACATGTGGTGAAAACTATAATGAACCCATTGAAATTCTTTTTTGGAATTTTCAGTGGCTTATCTGGATCACTCACACACATGTATATTGTAATGTAGGATATTGGATGACGTTATTGCAAAACCTTTTGATCCATCTAATGATTCTGCTTGACTTCATGCTTTTGGACGATTTGTTGGAATTGATCTCCTAGTCTGATGAAGGTATAGAGTAGTTAGGATTAGGATTTTGTTTATTTTTCATAGGTTTGTTAGAAGGAGGACGAATTCCACTTTTCACTCTCTTAGGTACTACCATTCCTCACTCCCTTTTTATGTTAGAATTGCTCTCATGTTTTGCTCATTGCACATCTTTTACATTGAGGACAATACAAGATTTGGTTGGGGGTGTAGGATCACTTGGATGAATCCAGCGTTTTGTAACATTTCGAGCGATTATGTAGAAAATTTTCAATTTTCCTAAAATTCAAAACTCTTTTGGAAAACTTTGTTTCTATACATTCAAGATGATATGAGCATAAGAGGAGGAGATATGAAGCGTATGAGGTTACAAGTTTTGAATTTCTCATAGCATAATGATTTTATATGTGAATTCCCCTATTTTTGTGATTAATAGAAAATTTGAACACTCTTACACCTAGTTCACATTACACGATTGTTAGAACTAGAAAAATCGTGCTTAAGGCAGTTTTTTTCGTGTTTCATTATTCTGGGGGAATTCTGAGTATGGAGACATTCATAGACAATCATAAGCAATCACCAAGTGTACGCAAGAGAGATATCGCAAGGCGAATTTTATTCCAGAGATTCTAAGATCTTTTACATTCCAGGCTGTGATATTTGTCACGAGCCCTTAATTACATCAATGGTTGACCACCCTTGATTAAAAGGCAAAAGTAAATGAATGCATACATTATAAATAGATTAAATAAAGCAAATGAGGAAATATCAATGTAAATCATGTACACCACAGAGAACACAGGGATTTTTTACATGGAAACCCTTGCGAGAGAAAACCACGGCATAAAGCGACAAAGCTCCACTATGAATAATGTTTGTACAATAGATGGAGTATTCGAGACAAGGCCCGGATAGATCGATCAGGTGACTAAGTCATCGGGGACTATCGTCTTTGAGTTCATGGTCGTAGAGACCTATTTATTTTCTTGTTATGAACTGAGCCATAACCTAAAGCCCGCGGCTGTTACTGTGAACAGGTGACCTTAGGAAAGTAGT
Organism: Liriodendron chinense; assembly: GCA_003013855.2. Lineage (NCBI taxonomy): Eukaryota > Viridiplantae > Streptophyta > Magnoliopsida > Magnoliales > Magnoliaceae > Liriodendron > Liriodendron chinense. The sequence continues at coordinate 5,831,994 of ML058334.1, forward strand.
CCGCAAATGCCTCATCAGCTCAACCGACAAACCCATTGTCGATGGGTAGGGCATCGACTGTCTTTTTCATAATGGTAATCCATAGAAGGATGTTTCAAGCTTAGTTAGAACTCTTTTGTTTGTGGTTTCTTGTGATAACCATAGCTCCTTTTGGTTAGTCTTGAGCCTCAATCCGGGTTGAACCGTAATTGTGCAATGAACATAATTGATACAAAGTTCCTATAATCAATTGTCGAGTAAGGTTGGAGTCTGTTGACTCATCTTTAGAAGTGATCCCGACCTCGCACCTTTGTTGATAGCTAATACGCATCGAGAGATAAGAAGAGAACCTGCTCACGCGTGCATAACTATGTAGGGCATTGTAACGAGATAAGGGATCTTCAATGTACGATGAATGTAATTGAATGTATATCATATGAGATTGATTGTATGTGATGAATACAATAGAAGGTATGTCATATGAGAATGAATGTATATGAGAACACAATAGTATGTATGCCATGTGAAGTTGAATACAAATGAATGCTAGATTAAGCAAAGATGAGTGTTAGATTAAGCAGAGACGAGTGCTGGATTAGGCAAGATGAATGCTAGATTAAGCATGAATGAATACTAGATTAAGCAAGATAGGTGTTAATGTATGAAGCAATCAATATTATCTAATCATAACTCCATTTCTGTACAAATTTGCATTAAAACGATATTCTGGTCATTTCGCTGCCTGAAAATTCTAAGTAAAAATCTGGATTTTTGATATATCCATAAATCGACCATAAAATATCATGAATATTTCACCGAACTTTGGTAGCATAATTAGGGTATTTCAGATTTTTTGGACGGTTTAGATTCGAAGAAAACCCCTCCAATCAAAAGGCGAACTTTTTGGGGAGTGACAAAAAGTTGCGATTTGTACTTCGGATGGAAAATCAAAATATTCATTGTTGGGAATTTATTTTTTTAGTATTTTTTATTGAATCCAAATGGGGGTACTTCCTTATTTACATAAATAACTTAAAGTAAATGGAAACATAAATTATGTTTTTATTTACTTAAACATTTTTATGTAAATAAGGTGTGCAATGTGTAGTGCAAGTGCAGGCAGTGCAGAGAGATGTGCAGTGCAGTTCCGGTGTGACCAGTTCAGGTGCATGTTGGAAGAGGGCTGGTGCATGTCTATGAGAGTGAGCGCATGTAGTAGGGTGGTGGGCGCATGTGACATGGAGTGGGCGCACGTGACAACATACAAGACGAGAGAGAGAGAGAGAGACGATTTCTTCCGGGCACATGTGGCTCTGCACATGCGCTTGGTGGGTGGAGATGGGCACATGTGGCTTCACCACTTTGGCCAACAAAGTTTGGGCGCATGTCCCCCTTGCACTTAGTGCATTCTTCCTATTTTTGGTAGTTGGATAGTGGGCGCATGTGTCCCTCCATTGGGAAATGCATCCAGGCGCATGTCTCCCACCTTGGAATGATGGGTGCATGCATTCAGGCGCATGTACTCCACCTCCAAAGGGTGGGCGCACGTCCAAAACCCTCAATCTCATCCTCCCCTCCTCTCTCCTCTTCTCTCTCCTTTTCTCTTCTTCTTGAATGCCACTCACGCAACCCCTTTATATAGTTGTTGGTTTGGGAATTGTAACGGTTCATATATATCCTCTTATGGTGTGGTCCACTTGAAACTTGGATCATGTTAATCTTGTGTACTCTGGCATGTGTGGACCACACTGATCCTGTGAACAGGTCAGATTCTCCAAATCACTCAGATGGCGGGCTCTTAGAAGCGCTGGACGTTGGTTGATGTTGACAATACGTATGTACCATGAGTTTGCATGGTTTCGTACTTCTTTTGAAAAACTTGTTAGTGGGTCTCCTTTGTAGTTTGTGGGCCTCAAATCTGAGCGGTTCATTAGTTCAGGGTTGCCATTCTAGGAGGTGGCCTCAAGTTTCATCTAAATCCAAGTTCCAGGTGGGCCATACGAGAGGAAATAGTTCCACCGTTCAATCACCGTTGAAGACTCATGTGGAGCCATAGAAGTATCAGATCAAGCTAGTTTTCATGCATATGACGCGTGTGGGCCCTTGTGACTCTATGAACTATTCGGATGGTCTAAAGGGCACCATGGTGGCCCCACACATGTTTTCAATCAATAACCCATTTTCAACAACGCTTGGGCGCATGTCTTTACTACAGTGACTTTTTCCATGTTTGCATGCTTCCACGTGTTTGGCAAACTTTTAGGTGGGTCCCATTTATAGTCTATGGGTCTAGGATCAAAGCCGTCCATTGGCTCGGGAGTGTTATTCTAGGGGGTGGGCCCAAATTTGAAGCAAATCAGATGTTCATGTGGGCCATACCACAGGAAATAGTGTCACCGTTGTTTTGCTGTTGAATGATATTTGGGGGCCACATAGATATTGGGTCGAGCAACCATTTAAATGTTCCATTTGTGCGAACCCCCTAGGATACTCTGGTCGGTCCAGATCTTGGAAAACAATATTTTGGTGGGCCACTAAAGAGGTTTAACCGGTGATCACTCATTTTGGGAGTTGTAATGGTGAGCGTTGATCTTCCTGTGGTGTGTCCCACCTGAGCTTCAGATATGCCTCATACTTAGTCCCAATGGTTAAAATAAGCTATCAAGATGTCTGGGAGGTTTGGATTTCCCTTATGCATCACGATGGGGGCCCCACAGCAATAAGCTCATAAAGTTGTGTTTTTCACAAATTCAGAAGTTTAAAGTGTGAGTTTTACGTACTTTATGTATGTTATCAACTTCCAACCATGGACAATTCCTCCTCCAATGTTTCTCCTGGTGTAGTCTCTCTAGGACTCAGATCTTCTTCATTTTTTGTCCCAAGGGGTAAAATGAGTTGGTGAAACAGATGATCGGCTTAGATCAAGTATATACTCCATGGTGGGGTATAGAGAACAACGTCTGGTGGGAATGTTACCATGGGCAATGTGAACGTATGTACATATTGTAGTTTTATGTGTGCACATGATATGTTGGTGGTGTTCAGGCCGTGCATGCATTGCATATGTATGTGAACATGTAGTTTGTGGCGTGTATGCATTTGTTGCATGGATGACACGTGTGTTTCATACATGAGTCTTAGGCATGGTCCATGGTTTATATGTGTTATGCATGCATGTATGAATGGGTTACATGAGAATAGTGTTCTTGCATGGTGTAAATGTATGTATGTTTGAGATATATGCATGGGCATATATGAGAGTTACATTTATACTCAGTGCCTTTATGGGCTTCATACATGGGTAGCAAGTATGGGCTGTATCGGTTGCATTCATGGCATGCAAAACAAGTACATGTGTGTGGCATGTGTGGTTATGCATAGTATGCATGAGTTGGTTGCATGCACGTGATCGCTTAGCTTACGATTGCATGTGCTCATGCGGGCTTTAGGTGTGCATAGCCATATGCACTATTCTCTTGCATGAGTTCTATGTGTATTACATGTATGGAAGGTGTTCTATCGCTTTTATGACTATTTTTCGAGTCTTGAACCGATCCAAACCATTCATTTTGAGCCATCATTCATCCTTCTATCATGGGTGAAATTTTGAGCCCCAACAAGTGCCCCCCCGGTGCGCTGCGCTGGGCGTTTATGCTTTACCAGTGCAGTGCACCGGTTCCTAGGCTCAAGTATATAAACCAGGTCCAGCTAAACCATTTCATCATCATCATTTTTTTTAACAGAGTGCTTTTCCTCCCTTTTCAATTCTGTAGACTTCATCTGAGTGTTGCCATACCATGGAGGTATAAGGATCTTCTGGTTCTTCTTGCTTCCCTTTGGGATCTTGCCGTCCTTCCGATTTTGCAGCCGTAACTCTTGTATTGACATGTCGTGAAGGCAAAATACTGATTTAACCTGTATTTCTGAGACTGAAACTTCAAGCCTTCTAATCTTGTTATCTTCTAATAGTACTTCCATCTTCGTCACTTCCTTCTTAGTCATGTTGACTTAGTTTACTGTGTAGCAAATTCATTGTGGTGTGGGGTTACTTTCACTCGTTGTTGATCCCTTGGAGTATTCGACCGGTAGGTGTACGAATCCATAGTCCTAACCCTCCAATGATGCTGATGGAAGATCCATATAATATTCAACCAGTAGGTGTACAAATCCATAGTCCTGACCCTCCAATGATGCTAATGGAAGGTCCACATAATTCTTTGATGTTGGCGGCAGATATGACTAGTCCCATAACAAGCGATAATAAAGGATGTATAGAATCCTGTAGGTGTTGGTATCGGCAGATATATATAATCCGGTAGCTGGGGATGACTGCAGATATATATAATTCAGGAGCTGAGGATGACGACAGATGTACGTAGGGCCTATGACTGATACCGGTCAGAGGAACGTACACAAAGATCCGTGGCTGATACTGGTAGTATATATGTATAAGAAGATCCGTGACAATAATGAAGAAATATATGTACACGAAATTCTGTGACTGATGTCAATAAAGTATATGTATAAAGATTCACGACTGATACTGGTGGACGAGATATACATTCAGAGACCTATAATTGTTATTGAAGAAAGGTATGTGGAAGCCTGCAATCGATACTGGTAGTTGACATATAGAAGTTTATAATCGCTCTTGATAGTTAATGAATAGAAACTCGTAACCAATAATGGTGGAATGGCGCACGTATAACAAGTTGCAGAGCTTGCTTCTTTTGCATTACTTTCTTTAGTGGCACTAGTGGGCATTCCTCAAGCTGGGAGAGGAATGATAGCGGCCTAAGAGTTAGGGTTTAATGGCCTACATGTCCCTGAATTCTATGATGATTGAAGAAATATGAGGTACGTTGAGTGTGACAGCTTTGGCCCTTTCCCTAGGCTTGTCAGAACACCAAAGCCGATTGTTGGACTTGATCACGATACTACTTTCATTGCTGCTTTGTCTTCTTGAACTCCTTTCGCTCGTATTTTCTTGATGTGCTTTATTTGGCGAGAGGATAAACACAAGTATCTCGCACGAGTTTGTATGATATCTCGTGGACTTACGATGTGATGTTCATGTTTAGGTGACAATGTGATGATGGTACTATTATGAAATTGCAATCATGCTTTATGCAACAGTTTATCATTTCATGTTTATATAAGATGTGTGAGTGTTAGGCTAATTTGCATGACATTAATAGGCGAAGTGATAAATGAATCGAGAGATATATGTATATGCAATAAGGAAAAGGCATTGGAAGAAGATAAGTATTCGGTAAGATCACTTCCCTTCTGATTTTGCCAGTGCTCATTTGTATGTCATTGCTTTGGTGAATATATAAGCTTATATGCTCTGCGCTCGCCTCCAGGGATGTAATATCCAGTCCCACATCTTGACAACATAAGATTTAGTTTATACTCATGACATGGAGTATCGTAGTTTAATCATAATCAATCATTTCTTGAGAGATTAAATTCAGTTTAGACTCATGACGTGGAGTATTATATGGGATTCAGTTTAAGCTCGTGACATGGAGCATTATATTGGGATTGCTGGCTTGACCCCGATAATTTCTTCTCTATACTTGGGCTTCTCACCATGTGTCGAGCTTGCCCCCAGTGTATCTGACTCATAGTCTTGTAAAGTAATGTTCTTCAGGGAACCAAGCATATAAAGGAATAATCATTGCATACAAAGACTTGAATTTATAAAGATATCTTCCTGAAGAACACTTTCATGCCTTAGAAATCCATATAGAAGGCCGTCTAACTGTAGTCCTCAATCACATACTCTCATTGCGAAACCATTCATAAGAGAAAGTCATAAATGCTCCGATGTGAAGTGACATATAGTAAAATGCTCTGCTCCTCTTCATATGAAACCATATATAAAAGACCAACAACGATTAATTGCTCTCATATAAAGTAGAAGAACGCCAGAATGTCAAAATGATAACAAGAAGACCATGATGAAATAACAAATGAAGACATTACATCTCATGCAGATTCTCTATAGAATACCACCCTCTTATCAGACTGCATTGATCTGAAAATTCTGAAGATATGATTATGATCAATGATTATGATTGGACGTCTCGAATTCATGATTGATCGGAGTGATGCAGAGATTTAGCTTTGATCTGATGATGTGGATATTTGATTCACATGATGTTAGGATCTTGCTTGATGATATGGTGATTTCATTTCGATCTAATTGATGCAAAGATTTCGTTCCCATATGGGAGTTTCGTATTTATATGGATCTTTCATATTTGATCTGATCGATTGATTGATATTCATGTGGTTTAGTTTAGCCTCATACTCTGGAGAGATCTGGTGTAGTTTAGCCTCATACCCTAGAGGGATCTGTTGTAGTTTATCCTCATACCCTCGAGGGATCTAGTTCAGTTTCACCTCATAACCTGGAGGGATCTGGTTCAGTTTCACCTCATAACCTGGAGGGATTTGGTTCAGTTTATCCTCGTAGCCTGGAGATTGTATGGTTCAGTTTATCCTCGTAGCCTGGAGATTGTGTGGTTCAGTTTATCCTCGTAGCCTGGAGATTGTGTGGTTCAGTTTATCCTCGTAGCCTGGAGATTGTGTGGTTCAGTTTATTCTCGTAACCTGGAGTATTTTTTCAACTCGTTTAGACCCGGAGCGCAAGGGTATATTTGTTTCTCAACTCGTTTAGACCCGGAGTGCAAGGGTATATTTGTACATATGTAGAGTTCAGTGACTTTGTGCCTATACAGAGTTCGGCGAGGTTCGCGGTTATGCAGAGTTCAGCAACTTTGTACTGATACAGAGTTTGGCGAGGTTGTAGACTCAATAGGGATTACCCATAACGCTACAACACTTACAGGAACCTGCTGAGTCAGCTAGCAATTTCCTTTTCCTTCCACTCTTTTAATTTTTGAGTCGGTAGCTGCTTTGATTGTTACTTTGATTGTCAAGTTAACAGCTGTTTTGGCTGCTTCTCTGGCTATGAGATTGACCGCCACTTCATTGGCTCATTCGCTTGATGAGGAAACCCGTTACTTGCCCCCTGTGATGTCTTGGGCGAAAATGATGTTTTGAGTGGCCCCCCATGTGCTAGTAAGATTACCAAAGCATCATGAATGTCCTTCGACTACTTTGCTAAGTCATTTTAAATCTTCAACTAGCTCATCAATTTGCTCTTGGATTGCTTACGATTAATTAGTCTGTTCAAACAATTCTTCATCTTGGGCCACCTAAACCACCGTGTCCTGCATTGATCGCCCCTCACGTGTCAGCTTCTGATTTGTCAGAGTGACTTTAATGACGATCATTTCTACCGTCTCTTCAACTATTTTCTGTATAAATGGCCTGATCTGCCCCCTATGATTCTTTCGCCGGCCGTCGAGTGGGTGAAGCGGCACTACAGGCTATTCTCTATGCAATTGGGGTGGCTAAGGCATCCTAGATCTCCTTCACTCACCTCAATAGATCACTCTGAGCTTGGGTCAATTCGTTCATCTACTTCTGAGTCGTTAACGGTTCAACATCTTGTTTGATTGGCTCTTCGCCTTCAATAATCTACACCATCATGACCTGTACTGGCTGCTCCTCACGAATTGGCCTTGATTTCATCTAACTGGTCTCAATGACAATCCCCTCTCTTGGTTTCATGACCGTCATAATCGGCTTGATCTGCCCCCTGTTTAGGTGGTTCACTTCCAAGAGAGCTGGGAATTACCAAATGAGCGTATGAACTTTTGTGGCCTCATTGCAGTAGTCTGGTTAGCAGTGGAAGCGTTGCTAACTTGTGTTGGTTGCCACTGCTTTTTTTTTATGGTGCGGCATGCCTTGACCACAGTGGTCTTCTAATATGGAGCCTTCATCGTTGTTTTCTTCATTTCCTTCGGCTGTTTGCGACTTCGAGTCAGCTGTAGCCGAACTTAGAAGTGGTTGGTGTCGTTACAGTGGAATGCGAGAAGCAGAATCCTCCAGTCACCAAAAAGATAAGTACAGACGACATTTCTCCTGTTCTTAAGGTTAGTATTTTTGCTAACTTTCACTGCACAATCACGTCATTAGAGCATTCTACAGCTAGATATAGAAAGTGCACGACCTTACCAGTTGCAATAAAAGTTAGACATAAAACTAAATACGCAACAAGGATACACATGCTTTTGTTATCTTTTAATACTTTAGGATTTTTGAAAGTTTTGAAAATACTATTTTAGATGCTTTTGCCTTAAAGATGAAGGGAAGAACGTTCTTGCTGAGAGTCGCCAGTTTGGCACCCATGAAGGCGCCAAACATTTCTCCTTGCGGTAACCTTTCTTACGTACACGTCAGTGTCTGCAAATGATTTATCTTAGAATGTCCATTTACTTAGAAATAACCAGGGATTCTGGTATCGTTTGAATTTCCCAGCAGAGTCGCCAGTTTGTTAGAACTAGAAAAATCGTGCTCAAGGCAGTTTTTTCCGTGTTTCATTATTCTGGGGGAATTCTGAGTATGGAGACATTCATAGACAATCATAAGCAATCACCAAGTGTACGCAAGAGAGATATCGCAAGGCGAATTTTATTCTAGAGATTCTGAGATCTTTTACATTCCAGGCTGTGATATTTGTCACGAGCCCTTAATTACATCAATGGTTGACCACCCTTGATTAAAAGGCAAAAGTAAATGAATGCATACATTATAGATAGATTAAATAAAGTAAATGAGGAAATATCAATGTAAATCATGTACACCATAGAGAACACAAGGATTTTTTAAGTGGAAACCCTTGTGGGAGAAAACCACGGCACAAAGCGACAAAGCTCCACTATGAATAATGTTTGTACAATAGATGGAGTATTCGAGACAAGGCCCGGATAGATCGATCAGGTGACTAAGTCATCGGGGACTATCGTCTTTGAGTTCATGGTCGTAGAGACCTATTTATTTTCTTGTTATGAACTGAGCCATGTTTCTTAGACAAGCCGGATGTCTATGTCCCATTTTCTTTCGGATTGTCCGGGTTGAGAGACTGTCAGGATTCGAGTGGTGCAACTCTGGGCCCGCGCCTGTTACTGTGAATAGGTAACCGCTGGAATACACGAACATCAAAATGTTGGTCGGCATAACCTAAAGCCCGCGCCTGTTATTGTGAACAGGTGACCTTAGGAAAGCAGTCCGCAACTGCCTCATCAGCTCAACCGATGGACCCGTTGTCGATGGGTAGGGCATCGACTGTCTTTTTCATAATGGCAATCCATAGCAGGATGTTTCAAGCTTAGTTAGAACTCTTTTGTTTGTGGTTTCTTGTGATAACCATAGCCCCTTTTGGTTAGTCTTGAGCCTCAATCCGGGTTGAACTGTAATTGTGCAATGAACATAATTGATACAAAGTTCCTATAATCAGTTGTCGAGTAAGGTTGGAGTCTGTTGACTCATCTTCAGAAGTGATCCCGACCTCGCACCTTTGTTGATAGCTAATACGCATCGAGAGATAAGAAGAGAACCTGCTCAAGCGTGCATAACTGTGTAGGGCATTGTAACGAGATAAGGGATCCTCAATGTATGATGAATGTAATTGAATGTATATCATATGAGATTGATTGTATGTGATGAATACAATAGAAGGTATGTCATATGAGAATGAATGTATATGAGAACACAATAGTATGTATGCCATGTGAAGTTGAATACATGTCGAGTTAAATGAATGCTAGATTAAGCAAAGATGAGTGTTAGATTAAGCAGAGATGAGTGCTGGATTAAACAAGATGAATACTAGATTATGTAAGACCCGTACCCTTATTTGCCCTCCGTAAGCTTAATTTCCGGTGCCAGTACGTCCTAAATGGACCAGATTAGCGAGCCTTGATCGTAACCCTGTTTTAGTACCACATCAACCTAAGACCTATACCCCGGCGACCGCGTAGGCGCTGCGATTCCAACGCCGCGTGGCATGCCCCATTGCGATACCCGGTGTGAAAGTTATGATCGATTGCATAATCCGAGGTGGGCTGCGCAACGCGAGTTTAGCGTGGACCCACTTGCACAAATCCCAAGATCATGTCAAATCAATCAAATCCATCACCATCACCCTCACCCATACCCCTCTCATTACCCCTACTCTACTCACCCCATACCCCCCATCCCTCTCTTACCTCCAAAGTCAACCAAGGCCCATACCTCCCATACCCCTCTCCCATGCTAACCACCACCACCATCATCACCCCCCATGCTTCCTCCTCCCCCCCCCCCCCCCCCCCCCCCAAATACAAGTCCATAGGTAGGGGGAGAGGAGGCCTCCTCATTTTCTTAAATTTGCAAGAAGAGAAAGGAGAGAGAAAGAGAAAAAGATTTGAGAGAAGAGAGAGATTAGAGAGATTGAGGCTGGAGATCAAGCTTGGAGGGCCCCAACCACAGTAAGGACCGTCCGATCGCCAACCCGACCCAATCTAACCGTCCAACGATCCTTTGAGGTGAGTGCAAGGGGGGCCATAAACCCCTCCATTTTCTTAATTTCCTTCCAATTTCCTTTTTCTTTTGGGCCCATCTTGTGGTGGACAATCAGATGGATGGACTGGATCATCCATGTATGGGCCCCACTTGCTAATAAAATAAATAAATAAAAAAAAGAAAAGAAAAGAGAAGGAGAGTGGCCGCTGGACAGTCAGCGTCCAAAGGACGCTGCTGCCCAACAGCACGTGGGCTACACCCTTTTTAGGCGTTGGGCAGGGCCCCACTCGTGGGACCCACCTTGATGTATGAGTTGATCCACACCGTCCAGCTGTTTCTCCAGCCCATTTTAGGGCAGGACACCAAAACTGAAGAAGATCCAGATCTCAGGTGGACCACACCATAGCAAACAGTGGAGATAAGGACGTCCACTATTGGAACTTCCGTGGCTCACTGTGTTGTTTGTGGACCAAATCACTTGCCCAATATTAGGCTTATTGGGTCGTCCATGGGATGGGGAACCTGATGGACGGATTGGATCACACCTATGTGGGCCCCACTTGAAATAAGCACATGACAAAAGAAAAAAAAAGGGAAGAAAAAAGAAAAAAAATGTTTGAACGTCGAGTGTCACGTGGACGCCGTAATGGGGTCCCCACTTATAGGACCCACCTTGATGTTTGTGTTCCATCCACGCCGTCCATTTGATTTCCCAGGTCATTTTAGGGCCAGGGCCCAAGGATGAACCCGATCCAAGTTTTAAACGGACCGCACCACATGAAACAGTGGAAATAATTATGTCTACCGCTGTAAATTCATCAGCCCACTTTAATGTTTCTAGACTGATTTACATACCCAATATTGGGCTCATTGGGCCCACAATGAGATGGCCCAGCTGATAGACGGAGTGGATCACCCTTATGTGGGCCCCACTCGATGAAAACCTTGGATCAACAAAAAAAAAAAGAAAAAAAGAAAAATATAAGAAGGAGGGCGCCTCTGACGCTGGGCGTACCAGCATCCAGGGACGCTGGCTCGTGCCAGCTGGTGGCCCACTCGTGGGTCCCACCATGATGCATGTGCTCTATCCACACCGTCCATCCATTTGGGGAGATCATTTTAGGGCATGACCCCAAGAATGAGTCAGATCCAAGTCTCAAGGGGGCCCCACCACAGAAAACAGTAGGGACAGCGACCCTACCGTTGAAACCTTCATATGGCCCACCATGATGTTTATTTGAGATCCAACCTGTTCATAAGTTCACACATGCACGGAAGAAGGGAAAACAAAAATATCAGCTTGATCGAAAACTTCTGTGAGCCCCACTTGTTGAGAGCAAAAAAAATAAAAATAAAATAAAAATAAAAATAAAAACACAATAACCTGGCCGCTGGACAGACAGCGTCCAGGGGACGTTGCTGCCCTGCAATATAGCCCTCTGGGCATGACCATGGGCCCCACTCGTTGGGCCCTCCTAGAATGTATGTGCCTTATCTATTCCGTCCATATATTTTTCCAGCTCATTTTAGTGGCTGAGCCCAAAATTTAAGCATATCCTAAAGTCAAGTGGACCATGCCACGGGACAACAGTGGGAATAATGATCTCTACCGTTGAAACCTTCCCAGCCCTACAGTGATGTTTAATTGTCATCCAACCTATTTCATAAGTGGCCGAGCCCAAAATTTAAGCATACCCAAATGTCAAGTGGACCCTGTCACGGGAAACAGTGGGAGATAATGATTTCCAACGTTGAAAACTTTCCGGGTTCTACAGTGATGTTTATTTGCCATCCACTCTGTTCATAAGCTCACATGGATATGGATGAAGGAGAAAACACAAATATCTGCTTGATTCAAAACTTATTGGGACCAGATGGGTACCACCCTGCCCAGCAGGTGGCCCACCCTATGGGTCCCAACGTGATGTATCTATTAGTTCCATCATGATGTATCTGTTCTACTCATGCTGCCCATCTATTTTCCATATTATTTTAGGATACGACCCCAACAATGAGGCAAATTCGGACGTTAGATGGACTGCACCTACAGGGAATAGTGGTCATTGATGCCCACCATTGGAAACTTTCTTGGGGCCACTCGACTTTCTATCCAACCAAAGGTTTGGGCCCATATTGGGGTTCCACCTTGGTGGAGGTATTGTGTACCATGCCACCCGTCTTGATCGATGCGTAGGGCCTGATTCAAATGGGCTTCACTTAGAAAATGGTGGTGCTTGTATACCTACCACTGAAACTTCTTAAGACTGGTGATGTATGTTTGCTATCCGACCAGTGGGCGGGGCCCACCATGGTCCTTCCTTTGATACATATGTTTTTATCCATGCCATACACCTATTTTGTCGGCCTACTTTGTATGTGCAGGCCCAAGTATGGGGCCGATGTGGTCTTAAGTGGGCTATGCCATGAAGACCTTTACATTTCCGATGGGACCCACAGTCCGGGTCCCACTCTCTGTATATATATTGGGCCTTTTAAGGCCAACATTACATGATATATCTGGTAACATGATAGTATACTTAGCTTGATATGTCACACTAATAACATGCCGGTATGGCTCCTTTTGAGGCGTTGTATGGTAGACCTTGTAGGTCTCCTAGTTGTTAGATCGAGGTTGGAGAGCGTCGTCTCCTAGATCCCGAGCTTGTGCAGAGGACATCAGAGGTTATCGATATTATCAGGCAGAGGATGCGCACAACTCAAAGTTGACAGAAAAGTTTTGCAGATCGTCGATGTCGTCCCCTAGAGTTTTCCATTGGGGATCGTGTGTATCTCAGGGTCTCACCCATGAAGGGCGTGGTTCATTTTGGAGTCAAGGGGAAGCTTGCCCCGAGATTCATTGGACCCTTCGAGATCACTAGGCGCGTTGGTGCCGTGGCCTATCAGCTTGCCTTGCCACTTCAGTTGTCTGGCGTCCACAATGTTTTTCATGTTTCTATGTTGCATAAGTGTGAGTCAGACGTGGTTCCTGTGATAGATTGGTAGCCATTGGAGGTTCGTGAGGATGCTTTTTACATTGAGCAGCCGGTTCGTATCCTTGACTAGAAGGAGTAGGTCCTCCGGACCAAGGTCATTCCTTTGGTGAAGGTCCAGTGGAGTCATCATAGCGCAGATGAGGCGTCATGGGAGCGAGAGGCAGAGATTCACGAGTCTTATCCCCATCTTTTTTATGATTGATTGTATCTGTCTAATTGCTTTTCGATTCGATATGCATATATAGTGATGCGATTCCTTTTTTTATGATCTTCAGCTAGTTTGGGTTTGTATTGCAAATTTCGAGGGCAAAAATTTTTTGTTAGGAGGGGAGAGTTGTAAGACCCGTACCTTTATTTGCCCTCCATACGCTTAATTTCTGGTGCCAGTACGTCCCGAATGGACCAGATTATCGAGCCTTGATCGCAACCCTGTTTTAGTACCACATTGACCCAAGACCTATACCCTGGCGGCCGCGTAGGTGCTGCGATTCCAACGCCGCGCGGCACGTCCCATTGCGATACCCGGTGTGAAAGTTTAGATCGATTGCGTAATCCGAGGTGGGCCGCGCAACGCGCGTGTGGCGTGGGCCCCACTTGCATAAATCCCAAGATCATGTCAAATCAATCAAATCCATCACCATCACCCTCACCCATACCCCTCTCATTACCCCTACTCTACTCACCCTATACCCCCCATCCCTCTCTCACCTCCAAAGTCAACCAAGGCCCATACCTCTCATACCCCTCTCCCATGCTAACCACCACCACCATTATCACCCCCCATGCTTCCTCCTCCCCCCCCCCCCCCCCCCCCCAAGTCCATACGTAGGGGGAGAGGAGGCCTTCTCATTTTCCTAAATTTGCAAGAAGAGAAAGGAGAGAGAAAGAGAGAAAAAGATTTGAGAGAAGAGAGAGATTTGAGTGATCAAGAGAGATTAAAGAGATTGAGGGTGGAGATCAAGCTTGGAGGGCCCCAACCACCGTCCGGACCGTCCGATCGCCAACCCAACCCAATCTAACCGTCCAACCATCCTTTGAGGTGAGTGCAAGGGGGGCCATAAACCCCTCCATTTTCTTAATTTCCTTCCATTTTCCTTTTTCTTTTGGGCCCATCTGTGGTGGACAATCAGATGGATGGACTGGATCATCCATGTATGGGCCCCACTTGCTAATAAAAAAAAAAAGAACAAAAAGAGAGAAGGATAGTGGCCGCTGGACAGTCAGCGTCCAGAGGATGCTGCTGCCCAGCAGCACGTGGGCTACACCCCTTTGGGCGTTGGGCAGGGCCCCACTCGTGGGACCCACCTTGATGTATGAGTTGATCCACCGTCTAGCTGTTTCTCCAGCCCATTTTAGGGCAGGGCACCAAAACTGAAGAAGATCTAGATCTCAGGTGGACCACACCATAGCAAACAGTGGAGATAAGGACGTCCACTATTGGAACTTTCGTGGCTCACTGTGATGTTTGTGGACCAAATCACCTGCCCAATATTGGGCTTATTGGATCACCTATGAGATGGGGAACCTGATGGATGGATTGGATCACACCTATGTGGGCCCCACTTGAAAGAAGCACAGGTTAAAAAAAAGGGAAGAAAAAAGAAAAAAAAAATGTTTGAACGTCCAGACGCTGGACGTTCTGACGCTGGAACGTCCAGCGTCACGTGGACGCCGTAATGGGGTCCCCACTCGTAGGACCCACCTTGATGTTTGTGTTCCATCCACGCCGTCCATTTGATTTCCCAGGTCATTTTAGGGCCAAGGCCCAAGGATGAACCCGATCCAAGTTTTAAACGGACCGCACCACATGAAACAGTGGAAATAATGATGTCTACTGCTGTAAATTCTTTGGCCCACTTTAATGTTGCTAAACTGATTTACATACCCAATATTGGGCTCATTGGGCCCACAATGAGATGGCTCAGCTGATAGACGGAGTGGATCACCCTTATGTGGGCCCCACTTGATGAAAACCTCGGCTAAACCAAAAAAAAAAGAAAAAAGAAAATATAAGAAGAAGAAGGAGGGCGCCTCTGACGCTGGGCATACCAGCATCCACGGACGCTGGCTCGTGCTAGCTGGTGGCCCACTCATGGGTCCCACCATGATGCATGTGCTGTATCCACACCGTCCATCCATTTGGGGAAATCATTTTAGGGCATGGCCCCAAGAATGAGTCAGATCCAAGTCTCAAGGGGGCCCCACCACAGAAAACAGTAGGGACAGCGACCCTACCGTTGAAACCTTCCTATGGCCCACCATGATGTTTATTTGAGATCCAACCTGTTCATAAGTTCACAGATGCACGGAAGAAGGGAAAACAAAAATATCAGCTTGATCGAAAGCTTCTGTGAGCCCCACTTGTTGAGAGCAAAAAAAAAATAAAAAAATAAAAAAAAATAAAAATAAAAACACAATAACCTGGCCGCTGGACAGACAGCGTCCAAGGGACGCTGCTGCCTAGTAGTATAGCCCTCTGGGCATGACCATGGGCCCCACTCGTTGGGCCCACCTAGAATGTATGTGCCTTATCTATTCCGTCCATATGTTTTTCCAGCTCATTTTAGTGGCTGAGCCCAAAATTTAAGCATATCCTAAAGTCAAGTGGACCATGCCACGGGACAACAGTGGGAATAATGATCTCTACCGTTGAAACCTTCCCAGCCCTACAGTGATGTTTAATTGTCATTCAATCTGTTTCATAAGTGGCCAAGCTCAAAATTTAAGCATACCCAAATGTCAAGTGGACCCTGCCACGGGAAACAGTGGGAGATAATGATTTCTAACATTGAAACCTTTCCAGGTTCTACAGTGATGTTTATTTGCCATCCACTTTGTTCATAAGATCACATGAATATGGATGAAGGAGAAAACACAAATATCTGCTTGATTCAAAACTTATTGGGACTAGATGGTACCACGCTGCCCAGCAGGTGGCCCACCCTATGGGTCCCAACGTGATGTATCTATTAGCTCCATCATGATGTATCTGTTCTATTCATGCTGCCCATCTATTTTTCCATATTATTTTAGGATACGGCCCCAACAATGAGGCAAATTCAGACGTTAGATGGACCGCACCCGCAGGGAATAGTCGTCATTGATGCCCACCATTGGAAACTTTCTTGGGGCCACTCGACTTTCTATCCAACCAAAGGTTTGGGCCCATATTGGGGTTCCACCTTGGTGGAGGTATTGTGTACCATGCCACCCGTCTTGATCGACGCGTGGGGCCTGATTCAAATGGGCTTCACTTAGAAAATGGTGGTGCTTGTATACCTACCACTGAAACTTCCTAAGACTGGTGATGTATGTTTGCTATCCAACCAGTGGGAGGGGCCCACCATGGTCCTTCCTTTGATACATATGTTTTATCCATGCCGTACACCTATTTTGTCGGCCTACTTTGTATGTGCAGGCCCAAGTATGGGACCGATGTAGTCTCAAGTGGGCTATGCCACGAAGACCTTTACATTTCCAATGGGACCCACAGTCCAAGTCCCACTCTCTGTATATATATTGGGCCTTTTAAGGCCAACATTACATGATATATCTGGTAACATGATAGTATACTTAGCTTGATATGTCACACTGATAACATGCTTAGTATAATGAATACCATGCTCATTCATATGCCCATACGCATCATTTGTATGCCTGTTATGGATCATGAATAACCATAGCATATGCTAGTTGGCTTGTTGTACTTAGGGGACCCGTGCGAGACAGGGTCGCCCCACATGATTGCGCAGTATGCGTAAGTTTGGTGCATGATGTGGATTGTATGACTCATGCATTTCGCATTATGTATGTTACGATCGCTTTCACACCCCAACAGCATCGGGGTGGTGGCCACCATAGTCACATCGTGGTTGGCAGTATTGGACATCGAAAACTTGTTCTAGTACGTGGGCGCTATGGATGTCCTTGGGTGAAAGTCCCTAAACCGTGTGGTACCAATAGGATGTTTCAACGTCGAGACCGAGTGGATAACATGAGCGCACGTGTGCCAAATACCAGTAGGCCACGTCTCCCACTGTATCGAGGTCGGTTGGAAAGGGGTGTGACCTTATCCGCCCGGGTGTAGTGGGCTATAAGCTAGGTCGAGTCTGACCAGCTCATGGAATGGGTCCGCTATCGGCGAGCCGGGTGGGCATTGGCATACTACTGACGAGGCAGATAGTGAGGTCTTTTCTACTCGCTTGGTTATGCGCGCGATGTGCGGCGGCCAGTATTAGAGTATATTAGACCCCGGTGATGTCCTAGATGAGAACTATTTTGATATGTGGATCAGTTGAGGATTGACGTGTTTGCATTGCATCTCTAGCATGTAACACTCGGCCATGTAGGCCCTTGCATCGCATAGCCTTAGGATGGATGATAGCATTCATGAACTTGATAACTTAGCCCTCTACTACTTTCGCTTACTCTGATATCTGTATACTTGTCATATGCATCACACGCGCACACACGCACTCTACTGAGCTTCGTAGGAAGCTCATGCGCGTTTGTTTACACTGCAGGTACTAGGGCACATCAGCAGCGTTGAGCGCGGTGCATGTACCTGAGATTTTGGGCTTTTGCTACATTTTGTATTTCCCTTCCCAGCACTGTACTCAACAAACGTTATAGTGGATATTTGATGATGTTTTATGGTTTTGATTATGCTCCTTTATATAAAAAAAAAATTTACCCTGAAAATCCTCCTGGTAGGATCCCAGGATTGGAACCTGGCATATGAGAGCTAGGAGCCGAGAATGGGATACTACGAAGGCTGTTGGCACCAAGGTCGGCGATCTGGAATTTAGTGAGCCAGGTCCCCGGGTTTGGGGCGTGACAGAAGTTGGTATCAGAGCATAACTTGGGAATACCTGCGGATGACATCACATATCTACTAATGGCCTTAGATTAACTACCCTTAACTGAATGATTGTTGCAAACTTAGGATGATTAGGATCCCGATCCCATGCACTTAGCGACCCACACTAGGATCCTGTTACAACATAGTTATAATAGGATTCCCTATTTGAGCTTAGAAACTTCTGAATATGATTCCCTAACGTGTGTGCATTCGAGAGTATCAATGCTAAGTGGTACCTGTCCTTTTCTGTAGGATATGGCACCTAAGAGAGCCACCGGTAGGCCATCGACTAGTGCGGGTACATCCTTGACAGCCTCAGCCCCAGCTCCAGCTCCAGCTATGATTGCTGGTCAGTTCTAGGAGATGATGCTCATTATGACCTCCATGGTAGAGCGCCAGGAGAGGAGGTCATCTGACGCAGTTGCCCCATCGAAGCAGGATTGTGCTCGTTCCTTACTGATGGATTTCAGGCGGATGGATCCCCCAGGGTTCTTGGGCGGGCCAGACCCAGTGGCAGTAGAGAGATGGAAATCGGAGCTAACGAAGATCTTTACCACGATGCGATGCTCGACTGAGGAGCGAGTTCCTCTTACCGTTTTCCTCCTTCAAGGAGAGGCCGAGCACTGGTGGGCATCGGTTACCGAGCAGCCGGGCCCGATTTCGAGTGGACATGGGAGGACTTTGTAGACCGGTTTGACCGAAAATTCTTCCTTGAGCATGTCTGCCAGCAGTGTGCTCTAGAGTTCGAGACACTGGTCCAGGGAGATATGTTAGTGTCGCAGTACGAGGCTCGATTCATTGAGCTATCCAGATTTGCGACGTATCTCGTGGATGATGAGGTGCGGAAGGCCCGTCGATTCGAGACCGGATGCGCCTTGGCCTTCGTGGCCGTGTCACGGGACACAAACTTCCTACGTTCGAGGAGGTGGTAGAGCGGGCCCAGATATATGAGGCAGAGTGGACCAATGCGCAGCGGATCCGTGACCAGAGCGGAGACCGGAAGGGGAAGAGGAAGGCTCCTACTAGCAGCTTCCGGTAGCAGCAGACTCGGGCACATCAGAGGCACCCGATTCGTTCATCCGTTCGACCGCCAGTAGCACCAGCAGAACCTCCAGCACAGTCCCAGAGACAGTTTGCAGGTGTTTGTTACGGATGTGTGGGGACAGGGCATCGTAGGCATGAGTGTCCCCACCCACAGCAGCAGAGGCAGCAGCAGTGACAGCAGCAGCCACAGCAGCAGAGGCAGCAGCAGCGACAGCAACAGCAACAACGACGACCGCAGAGGGGACGGACACATCCCCAACAGACTCAGGGCAGGTTCTATGCAGCCCAGCAGGATCCTCAGGCACCTGGAGGAGTCATTGATGGTACACTCATTGTCTCTGCATGCATAGCTCATGTTTTGTTTGATTCTGGTGCATCGCATTCTTTTGTATCCGATGATTTCTGCCGATCGACTGGTTTGCCGTTAGAATCCGTACGCGAGGGTTTGTCAATGTCGACACCCTTAGGGAAGACCGCAGTATTGAGTTTGATTTGTTCGTCTTGCCCCGTCTTGGTAGGAGAGACCTTTTTGCCCGCCGATTTGTTTGTTTTACCGATGACCGAGTTTGATGTTATCATGGGCATGGATTGGCTGGCCGAGTATCACGCTGTATTAGACTGCTTCGCAAGAACAGTCACTTTCCTTATACCCGGCATGCCGCAGTTTCAGTTCATTACCGAGCCCAGAGGAGAGCAGTTGTCATCTTTGATGCCGTGTGCCGTAGAGGAGCCGGTTGCCTTATGCATCGACCAGTTGCCAGTAGTTTGTGATTTTTCGGATGTGTTTCAGGAGATTCCGGGGTTGCCGCCTCATCGGCACACCGAGTTTCAGATTGACCTCGTGCCCGGTACAACGCCTATCTCCAAGGCCCCGTACCGTATGGCACCATTGGAGTTGCGGGAGCTGCGGAAGCAGTTGGACGAGTTGCGTGAACTAGTCTTCATCCGTCCAAGCAGTTCACCGTGGGGAGCGCCGGTACTCTTCGTGAAGAAGAAGGATGGCTCGTTGAGGCTCTGCGTGGATTACCGCGAGCTCAACAAGGTCACGATTAAGAATAGGTACCCGTTTTCGAGGATCGACGATTTATTTGACCAGTTGAGAGAGGCCCAGTTCTTTTCGAAGATTGATCTACGGTCCAGTTATCATCAGGTCCGTGTCCGGGAGGAGGATATCCCGAAGACGGCATTCAGGACGCGTTATGGTCATTTTGAGTTCCAGGTCATGTCTTTCGGACTGACCAATGCGCCCGCTGTGTTCATGCAATTGATGAACGAGGTCTTTCGTCCCTACCTTGATTAGTTCGTTGTGGTGTTTATCGATGACATTCTGATCTATTCGAGGACTCAGGAGGAGCATGCGCAGCATCTGAAGATCACCTTGCAGACCCTCCACACACACCAGCTTTATGCAAAGTTGGAGAAGTGCGAGTTTTGGCAGGAGGAGGTGAAGTTCCTCGGTCATGTTGTGACGAGGTAGGGAGTAGCAGTGGATCCGGTGAAGATTGATGCTGTGAGTCAGTGGGTTCAGCCCACGAACGTGTCCGAAATGCGGAGTTTCCTGGGTTTGGCAGGCTATTACCGTCGTTTCATCGAGGGCTTCTCCCGTATTGCAGCCCCGCTGACCAGGTTGACCCGGAAGGGCGTTGAGTTCGTTTGGAGTGATGCCTGTGAGCGAACATTTGCAGAACTAAAGGACCGTCTTACTTCTACACCAGTCCTCACTCTTCCCTCTGGGAGTGAAGGATTCGTGGTTTTTACAGATGCCTCACGTATTGGCTTAGGTGCTGTCCTGATGCAACATGGCAGAGTAGTAGCGTATGCATCTCGCCAGCTCAAGGTCCATGAGTAGAACTACCCCACGCATGATCTAGAGCTAGCAGCGGTAGTCTTCGCACTGAAGGTGTGGAGGCACTATCTTTATGGGGTCAGGTTCGAGCTCTTTTCTGACCATAAGAGCCTGAAGTACCTCTTTTCGCAGTCCGAGTTGAACATGAGGCAGAGACGTTGGATGGAGCTCCTGAAGGATTATGATTTTAATCTTTAGTACCACCCTGGTAAGGCCAACGTGGTGGCTGATGCCCTTAGCCGTTAGCCACGAGGCCTGGTGGCGCATATGATGGTCCGGGAGTGGAGGATGCTCGAGGAGGTTGTCGAGTATGATTTTGAGCTGAGCCTGCAGTCTTCTATCACACAGTTATCGAGCTTGTCGATTCAACCCTCTCTTGTTTCTAGGGTGATCGAGGCTCAGCAGGCTGATCAGACCTTGCAGGATTATCGAGCAGAGGCCGCGTCAGAGGGTTAGACAGATTGGCAGATTGGGTCAGACGGTGGACTTTGTTTCAGGGGTCGGTTGTGTGTCCCATATATTCCTCAGTTGCGCAGAGATCTTATGAATGAGGCACACCGATCAAGGTTCACGATTCACCCAGGCTCTACCAAGATGTACCGTGATATGAGGAGGCAGTATTTTTGGGCCGGTATGAAGCGTCAGATTGCCAGTTTTGTGGCTGAGTGTGACACTTGCCAGCGTGTCAAGGCCGATCATCGCAAACCTCCAGGTCCCTTGTAGCCATTGAGTATCCTGTTGTGGAAATGGGAGCACGTGACCACAGACTTCATTATGGGCTTGCCGAGGACTAATCGTGGTCATGACGCCATCTGGGTTGTCGTTGATCGTTTGACGAAGTCGGCACATTTTCTTGCGATACCTGGACCTGGCCATTGGACCGACTTGCAGAATTGTTTATCGAGGAGATTGTGAGGCTGCACGGTGTCCCAGTTTCGATCGTTTCTGACCGAGATCCGAGATTTACGTCGCGGTTCTAGAGGAGTTTTCAGAAGGCGATGGGGCCTGCCTTGAAGTTCAGCACCGCATATCATCCTCAGACTGATGGACAGACCAAGAGGGTCAACCAGATCCTTGAGGACATGCTTCGAACTTGCGTGTTGGATTTCTCAGGTAGTTGGGATAAACACCTGCGTTTGGCTGAGTTTGCATACAATAACAGCTACCAGGCGACTATCGGTATGGCTCCTTTTGAGGTGTTGTATGGTAGACCTTGTAGGTCTCCTAGTTATTGGACCGAGGTTGGAGAGCGTCGTCTCCTAGGTCCCGAGCTTGTGCAGAGGACATCAGAGGCTATCGATATTATCAGGCAGAGGATGCGCACAACTCAAAGTCGACAGAAGAGTTTTGCAGATCGTCGACGTCGTCCCCTAGAGTTTTCCATTGGGGATCGTGTGTATCTCAGGGTCTCACCCATGAAGGGCGTGGTTCATTTTGGAGTCAAGGGGAAGCTTGCCCCGAGATTCATTGGACCCTTCGAGATCACTAGGCGCGTTGGCGCCGTGGCCTATCAGCTTGCCTTGCCACTTCAGTTGTCTGGCGTCCACAATGTTTTTCATGTTTCTATGTTGCGGAAGTGTGAGTCAGACGTGGTTCATGTGATAGATTGACAGCCATTGGAGGTTCGTGAGGATGCTTCTTACATTAAGCAGCCGGTTCGTATCCTTGACCGGAAGGAGCAGGTCCTCCGGACCAAGGTCATTCCTTTGGTGAAGGTCTAGTGGAGTCATCATAGTGCAGATGAGGCATCATGGGAGCGAGAGGTAGGGATTCGCGAGTCTTATCCCCATCTTTTTTATGATTGATTGTATCTGTCTAATTGCTTTTCGATTCGATATGCATATATAGTGATGCGATTCCTTTTTTTATAGAAACATAAATTAAAATATGACATTTACTTAAACGTTTTTATGTAAATAAGGTGTGCAGTGTGTAGTGCAAGTGCAGGCAGTGCAGAGAGATGTGCAGTGCAGTGCAGAGAGATGTGCAATGCAGTTCCGGTGTGACCAGTTCAGGCACATGTTGGAAGAGGGCTGGCGCATGTCTATGAGAGTGAGCGCATGTAGTAGGGTGGTGGGCGCATGTGACATGGAGTGGGCGCACGTGACCAACATACAAGATGAGAGAGAGAGAGAGACGATTTCTTCCGGGCGCATGTGGCTCTGCACATGCGCCTGGTGGGTGGAGATGGGCTCATGTGGCTTCACCACTTTGGCCAACAAAGTTTGGGTGCATGTCCCCCTTGCACTTAGTGCATTCTTCCTATTTTTGGTAGTTGGATAGTGGGCGGATGTGTCCCTCCATTGGGAAATGCGTCCAGGCGTATGTCTCCCACCTTGGAATGATGGGTGCATGCATTCAGGCGCATGTACTCCACCTCCAAAGGGTAGGCGCATGTCCAAAACCCTCAATCTCATCCTCCCCTCCTCTCTCCTCTTCTCTCTCCTTTTCTCTTCTTCTTGAATGGCACTCACGCAACCCCTTTATGTAGTTGTTGGTTTGGGAATTGTAACGGTTCATATATATCCTCTTATGGTGTGGTCCACTTGAAACTTGGATCACGTTAATCTTGTGTACTCTGGCACGTGTGGACCACACTAATCCTGTGAACAGGTCAAATTCTCCAAATCACTCAGATGGTGGGCTCTTAGAGGCGCTGGACGTTGGTTGATGTTGACAATACGTATGTACCATGAGTTTGCATGGTTTCGTACGTCTTTTGGAAAACTTGTTAGTGGGTCTCTTTTGTAGTTCGTGGGCCCCAAATCTGAGCGGTTCATTAGTTCAGGGTTGCCATTCTAGGAGGTGGTCTCAAGTTTCATCTAAATCCAAGTTCCAGGTGGGCCATACGAGAGGAAACAGTTCCACCGTTCAATCACCGTTGAAGACTCATGTGAAGCCATAGAAGTATCAGATCAAGCTAGTTTTCATGCATATGACACGTGTGGGCCCTTATGACTCTATGAACGGTTCGGATGGTCCAAAGGGCACCATGGTGGACCCACACATGTTTTCAATCAATAACCCATTTTCAACAACGCGCATGTCTTTACTACAGTGACTTTTTCCATGTTTGCATGCTTCCACGTGTTTGACAAACTTTTAGGTGGGTCCCATTTATAGTCTATGGGTCTAGGATCAAAGCCGTCCATTGGCTCGGGAGTGTTATTCTAGGGGGTGGGCCCAAATTTGAGGCAAATCAGATGTTCATGTGGGCCATACCACAGGAAACAGTGTCACTGTTGTTTTGTCGTTGAATGATATTTGGGGGCCACATAGATATTGCGTCGAGCAACCATTTAAATGTTCCATTTGTGTGAACCCCCTAGGATACTCTAGTCGGTCGAGATCTTGGAAAACAATATTGTGGTGGGCCACTAGAGAGGTTTAACCGGTGATCACTCATTTTGGGAGTTGTAATGGTGAGCGTTGATCTTCCTGTGGTGTGTCCCACCTGAGCTTCAGATATGCCTCATACTTAGTCCCAATGGTTAAAATAAGCTATCAAGATGTCTGGGAGGTTTGGATTTCCCTTATGCATCATGATGGGGGCTGTTCGCTTCCCCAAGTGTAGGGTTGCGATGTAGTAATAATCTCGGTAAGACCGAGGTCGATCCACAGGGACTTATGTAGGATTTCACAAACACATCCAAAAGTGTCTATTGAAAGCTAGTAATCAGATTTTAAATAGAATTGATGTGAGTAACAAAGTTTAATTAAATTAAAGTGACTAATGATAAAAAGGCACTAGGGTTTCAAGGATCCACTTGTAAAAATCCTTGATGTTCAATCCGCTGTGGTTTCTCATTCTCTCAACTAGAATCGATTAAGATCTATCTAGTCGGATGATAGAGCTGTTAAACTAAACAATCTGTCATATGTAAGTTCTATGCATAAGATTCACTCAATGTAGGCTGATCTGAGCATGCTCAATTGCATAAGTCATTCCCCTTTCCTAAAGGTCCAGTTCACAATCATAACCATCCTCAAGTCCTGTCACAAGACAAGGCTAGATCAGGATTTGAACTTGATTCAAATCACATGCACAGTCCATACATATTCCAGAAAAACAGAAAAATAGAACTTTGGTATGAAGTCCCTTTATGAAGATCATAGTACTAGAGCGCACTTCGATTCCTCGGATCATACAGGTCTAGACGGATACAAACCAATTAAGCAATTAAGTAATTCTCCCAAACATCCATGAGTCATCATAAGACTAAGAAAAACTACTCAAAAACTTGTATAAACTTCAAACCTTAGTTCATAATCATGAATTCCATACTTAAAACCAACTAGCTACGAATTGAAACATCTTGGATCCACTACAAGCTTCACCTCTTAGCCCTAGCTAAGAGGTTTAGCTGCTCATGATCCAAGGAAACATGAAACAACTATAAAAAGCATGAAAACAGCAAAGCAAACTAGAAGGAGTTGTGAAACTCCGAAATCCACTTCCACAGCCTCCAACCTCGCTTAAACCCTTCTAGGATACCCTAGGAATGATCCCTAGGTGTCCTTTTATAGTCTGGAGGCTCCACAACTTCGGAAGAGTCGAGAAATTGCGTAAGAGTTACGCAGTGCAGAGAAATTCGGGCTGAAATTGGAAACTTCTAAGTTCTTACGCACAGCCGACCGGTCATGACCGGTCGGCCTCATTGGCTGACCACTCCAGCAACCATATCCGACCGGTCATGACCAGTCGGACATCTTCATTAACATTCCAGCAAGTATGGCCGACCGGTCTTGACCGGTCGGGCTTGTTCATCATTGGTCCAGCAATCATGTCCGACCGGTCATGACCGGTCGGACGTCTTCAGCAACCTCCCAACGTGCATGGCTGACCGGTCTGGCCTTCTTGGCCGACCGGTCAAGACCGGTCGGTATTCTTCCTTTTTCTTTTCTTTCCTTTTCTTTTCTTTCCTTGCTCCTTTCTTTTACTTTCTTTCTTCTTTTCTTCTTTGGTCCTCAAATGATCTTCATTAAAACAGTCCCAAATGAACCCTTTTTCTCTTCAATTAGGCGGAACCACTCTCAGTCCTGTAGTCACAAAACATGCATTGGATTAGCCTACAAACCATACAAACCTTACACAATGAGTGATGAATTTGGGTTAGAATTTGCACAATTAAGAGCTCAACAGGGGCCCCACAGCAATAAGCTCATAAAGTTGTGTTTTGCACAAATTCAAAAGTTTAAAGTGTGAGTTTTACATGCTTTATGTATGTTACCAACTTCCAACCATGGACAATTCTTCCTCCAATGTTTCTCCTGGTGTAGTCTCTCTAGGACTCAGATCTTCTTCATTTTTTGTCCTAATGGGTAAAATGGGTTGGTGAAACAGATGATCGGCTTAGATCAAGTATATACTCCATGGTGGGGTATAGAGAACAACGTCTAGTGGGAATGTTACCATGGGTAATGTGAACGTACGTACATATTGTGGTTTTATGTGTGCACATGATATGTTGGTGGTGTTCAGGCCGTGCATGCATTGCATATGTATGTGAACATGTAGTTTGTGGCGTGTATGCATTTGTTGCATGGATGACACGTGTGTTTCATACATGAGTCTTAGGCATGGTCCATGGTTTATATGTGTTATGCATGCATGTATGAATGGGTTACATGAGAATAGTGTTCTTGCATGGTGTGAATGTATGTATGTTTGAGATATATGCATGGGCATATATGAGAGTTACATTTATACTCAGTGCCTTCATGGGCTTCATACATGGGTAGCACGTATGGGCTGTATGGGTTGCATTCCTAAAATGCAAAACAAGGTACATGTGTGTGGCATGTGTGGTTATGCATACTATGCATGAGTTGGTTGCATGCACGTGATGGCTTAGCTTACGATTGCATGTGCTCATGCGGGCTTTAGGTGTGCATAGCCATACGCACTATTCTCTTGCATGATTTCTATGTGTATTACATGTATGGAAGGTATTTTATCACTTTTATGACTATTTTTCGGGTCTTGAACCGATCCAAACCATTCATTTTGAGCCATCATTCACCCTTCTATCATGGGTGAAATTTTAAGCCCCAACAACGATTTTCACGGGTTGAAGGGATTATGTGATTTGTGGATTAGTTAGATTTTGATTCAAGGTGTTGAGAAATCAAGCCGGGGTGCTTTGTCCATCCTTGTCCATGCAAAAATAATGAAAGATATGGATTTCTAAAAATCCTATCTAATTTAAAAGAAAAAGGAAAAGGAAGGATGAAATTGGGAAAGATGGAAAAATGGAGGAAAATTTCGATTAGGGCTACTTATTACCAACCGGGGGATGGTCTACTCGTAACCAAAGCCGGAAATGGGACGTAGTGTGAAAGCCGTCGGAAGGACAGTAAGGCAAATTCCCGTCATTGGCTTGTTGTTGCTCTATATACCTTGAGATCTCTAGTCTAGTTGATCTATGAAGAAGAAAATCCTAGAAACTCATGAGATGAATTTTCACTATGCACACTAGGTTGAATTTGTTTAAGTTCTTCTATTTATCAACCAATCAGCGGGATTTTCACGTGAATGCTTGTCATGTTTTGAGGGTTTACAGTTTCAACCTCTGTCACCTAATATTTCTAAATTTTACACTTGTATGTCTTGGGATGTATAGAAGAATGGTTTCTAAGGGAGAGTTGAGTTTTGGAGAATGGAATTGATTTCACGCATTTTTTGCTCGGGACTAGCAAAATGTTGGTTGGGGTGTGTGTTGAGCTCTCAATTGTGCATATTCTAACCCCAATTCATCACTCATTATGTAAGGTTTTTATGATTTAAAGACTAATTTAATGCATGTGTTGTGATTGCAGGAATGAGAGTGGACTTCACCTAATAGGAGACCAAAAAGATCCCTTTAAGAGCCTTGGATGAAGACCCAAGGTGGGCCGAAGGAAGAAAGAAGCAAAGAGAGAAGAAAAGAAGAAGGAAATGAAGAAGCAATGGCCAAGACCGGTCGGCCAAGGGAGCCAGATCGGTCAAGACTGGTCGGCCAACCCCTTGCATACGCTGGACGCAGGACAAAACAAACCAACCGGTCGTGACCGGTTGGCCAGCCCAGTCCGACCGGTCCAGACCGGTCGGCCAAAGTACTTGTTCACCTCCAGAAGCTGCTGGACTGATTCCAATAGTGAGTCCAACCGGTCGTGACCGGTCGGCCAGTCACTCAGACCAGTCGTCCAACCGGTCGGCCATGCATCTAAAACAGAAACTTCTGTTTTTGGCGTCGAAAATCTCTGCGCACTGCGTAAGCTTACGTAGATTCTGGAATATTCTGACGTTGCGGAGCCTTCCCACTATAAAAGGACACCTAGGGATCGTTCCTAGGGTATCTAAGAAGAGTTTGAGCAAGGTGGGAGGCGGCGGAAGTGGATTTCGGAGTTCCACAACTCCTAGTTTGTTTTGCTGTTTTTATGCTTTTCCTAGTTGTTTCATGTTTCCTTGGATCATGAGTAGCTAAACCTCTTAGCTAGGGCTAAGAGGTGAAGCTTGTAGTGGATCTAAGATGTTTCAATTCGTTATAAGTTGGTTTTAAGATTGAATTTCATGTTTATGAACAATGGTTTGAAGTTTATACAAGTTCTAAGTAAGTTTTTCTTAGTCTTATGATGACTCATGGATGTGTGGGAGAATTACTTAAGTTCTTAATGGCTGAATGTTAGTCTAGACCTGTATGATCTGAGGAATTGGAGTACGCTCTAGTACTATGATCTTCATGTGAGAACTTCTTACCAAAGTTCTACTTTTCTGGTTTTCTGAATTATGTATGGGACTGTGCATGTGATTTGATTCAAGTTCAAATCATGATCTAACTTTGTCTGGTGACAGGACTTAATAATGATCATGATTATGAACTTAGTTTATTGGAATTGGGACTGACCTATGCAATTGAGCATGCTCATCCTAGCTTGCATTGAGTGAATCATATACATTAACCTTACATATGACAGATTGTTTGGTTTAACAGCTCTATCATCCAACTAGATAGATCTTAAATTCGATTCTAGTTGAGAGAATGAGAAACCACAGCGAATTGAGCATCAAGGATTGCTACAAGTGGATCCTTGAATCCCTAGTGCCTTTTTATAATTGTTTACTTCAGTTTAGTTCAACATTGCTACTTACATCAATCTACTACAAATCTGGTTGTTAGCTTCTCAATAGAAACTATTGGATGTGTTTGTGAATTCTTCCATAAGTCCCTGTGGATTGACCTCGGTCTTACCGAGATTATTACTACATCGCAACCCTACACTTGGGGAAGCGAACAACTGGTCTTGAGATCGGTCTCCCTTCATGCAATTTCAGCCACAGATCTCTGGACGATTTTGGTCTATTTGCAACCGGTCGTGCGACTGGTCTAGGGAGGTCAGCGACCGGTCGTACGACCGGTCTCCCTATAAACTATTTTTTTAATTTGTTGCTGGACATTTTTCGTCCAAATACGACCGGTCGTACGACCGGTCCTAGGGGACAAGCGACAGGTCCTCAGCCAGACAAAAGAGATTATTTTCCTTTTAAAAACTCTCTGTCTGAAACCCTGTTTCAGCCGACCGGTCGCCCGACTGGTCGTCAGGCTTAATTTTATGGCTTGAAATGGAGTGAACTCCCTTGTCTTTAATGGTGCACATAGAGATGATTTTCCTATCTTTTTCAACTGATTGGCACCTACATAATGGAGGTCCATGACTGATCATCTTGACCTTAAGTCCGTGGATCAACTAGCAAACATACAATGCGATTCGAATGCCATGGACTTGGATGTTTTGGGATCCTATAGGCTGTCTATATGTAACTTACCTTCTGAGCTTGATTTGGCTTGAACTTGAGTGCGGAAAGCTGCTTTGGTCTTCAAGTCTTGAGTCTTCAATCTTCATCGGGCTCACGAGACTTGACTGATTCAACGATCACGCAATTGACAATACAATACACAAATCAGTGCAGTAACAGGGGACATCCCTCGTCTCATAGTACCAGCAACCCATATAGGCCGGCTTTGGCTTGTTTTCTATTCACAGTTTCGTACCACGGGGGGCCTCCATCAAGGAACGTAATTAGTTGGGTATGCCATCTTCTTATCCAGGGATTAACAGGATAAGCTTCTTATCCCCCAAAATCAGTAATAATCTTAACAGTTTGCGTAACGGACTGGATCACTCGGATCTGCATAAATACATGGCCCTACAGATGATAAAGGTACACAATCTCTAAGCCTACGTTTCATACTTCATCTTGCTACCAAGTCATTTCTGACTTAAGCTTCGGAGGGCCAACTGCCAAGCGCCGGCCACCCTTAGTTTCCTTTGTTTGGCTTTTAGGTGTGGAGGAGGGTTCTGTTCGAGGAGTGAGTATACTTGGGAGGAACCTATTACCAGAATTTGATGTCAACAATTATGTTTACATGTGATGTTTTGATTTACTGAGATTTATTAATGGGGTGTTGTTGATAGGATTTTGGGTTATAGAGATCTTAGATTCATCATAATGTGGTAAATGCTAGGTGATCTTATAAATCAAGTTTCCTAAGTGCTTATTTAGAACTAAATTAGAAGAAGTTCATATCTTTTAATTTGATCTGAGATAGATGTCTTATGTATTGATATTGGTTTGATTGAAGTTCAATTCATGGTTCTAAATCAAGTCTAGTGATAAGATTTAAAGAAGAACCATGAATGTGACTTCACTTGTTTTGTGAAGGATTGGCCTGTGTGATTATATATGCCCAATGTCATAGTTGTTATGAGAGAACAATATCAATAGATTATCCATCCATGTTAGATATGTTATGATGATTTGATTGCTCCATATTCCAATTGGATAGGGATAGGACTCTGATTCCAATGAGTTATTAGCTTGAATAATTGAATTGGCATTATGAATTGATTATAAGTGGATCCTTGGCACTCTGGTGCTTAGTTTCCTGATTTACTTAAAAAATATATAGTTTTATGTTTCTAAAATTACCCATCTTATTATAAATCCGAATTTAGTCCATCCTAGTTACATAACTTAGAATTATTACGACAATCCTTGAGGACGATCTCGGTCTCACGATTGAATTATTACTACATCGCAGCCTTGCACTTGAGGCGAGCGAACACCGACTGTATCCAGGCACATGTGGCCTCCGACTGTGTTCGGGTACATGTACCCTCTCACTGTGCCCAGGCGCATGTGCCTTCCGACTGTCTCTAGACTTAGAAAAATTATCAGATTTCAGGCTCTGACTTTGTCTAGAATTTAAAAAAATTATCAGATTTCAAGCTCTGACTGTGTCCAGACTTAGAAAAATTATCAGATTTTAAGCTTCGATTGTGTCAAGACTTAGAAAAATTATCAAATTTCAGGCTCCGACTATCCGCCTCGAAAGGATAGGTACTTTTTTGGGGACTGAAGTCATTAACGCCAATGCATTTTAAGCCTCTCATCGGGTTATTGAATGAACGAGTCGGGTTACAGATGATCAACTTCTATGAATTTCGGTACTTGTTTCCTAATTTTGACCCCACCGACTAGCTCTAAATAGGGGTAGAACGCACTTCGGGGTGCGCAGGTAAAAGTATACATCGCACGACTCTCGAATTTGGGGGTTAAGGGTTTTCGAACATTCTGGATCATTTGGCTGCAATATGACTATCTAGATAGGCTCCAAAATAGTAACTGTAGGTTCTAGTTGCGATTGCGCGATCCGCTTAGGGTTAGGGCCGCACTGGCACACGATCGCATTTTCTAGATGTTTCCCGGACCTCGAGTCGATCCGGATCGTTGCTAATGGACCGCAATACATTATTTTATCATGAGTGATATTTTGAGCCCTAACAAAAGTAAATGGAGAATAAACTCTCCAGGATTGCCAGACAAACACAATTCAAAATGAAAATTTTCATTTTTGAAATGGAAATCATGCTTGAGTTGATTTACGCTCATGATTTTACGCACACACAATCACACGCACTCATGCAGACACCACCATCTCCGTCAGATTGGGGAGCTCTTCAAGATTAATGGTCTGGATCATCTAAGTGTGGGCCCCACTAATCATGGTTGGGCTGATCACGTTCATTGCTAAAAGCTAGTCTTTATTTCAAACGGAGAAGAAAAGAAGAGTTGGTTCTTCCAGATTAATTTTGGTCAGCGCTCGATCAACAAATTATAAGTATTTTTATAGCTGTGGGACCCACTCTGATTGCTGGATGAGTGATCTAAGCCATTCATTAGGTTAGTCAGAACTAACTACGCCATGTATCCAAGAATAAGGTGGATCTAGCGTTTAAGTGGGACACACCATGTGAATTTTAGTGCTTACTTATCAATCCCCGACAATCCAATGGTTGGATTATTTCAAGATTAATTACCAATGGTCCTAGGGGTGCTAAGGATTGTCTAGGTCAAATCTAATAGTTGGTTTTGAAATCAACTAGTCCGATTTGTGCATTCAAGTGGTGATTTGTCTAAAAAGATGTTGTGGACCTGATGGATGGTGAATCTTGTGATCTAGGTCTATTTTTTTTGTCAGTCATGCAACGCACCCACCTAGTCAGTCGCGGAACACACCTACCCAGTCAGTCATGCAACGCACCCATTGATGCTTTCAGCGGCGTGGATTTTCACCACTAATAGGTTTTGAGACCGAAACCCCTTGTTGAAACTCCGCAGAGTCTACCAACGAGGCAAGGACCCGAACCCTAGAGTTTGTACGGTTTAATTTGTTCAATAATACCTTGTTTGAAGTTTTGTGTCATGATTGATTTTTTAGAAATGAGTTTTCATGTGTAGATTTCTAATTTTCAAGTGTAAGTGATGTGTGTTCACATGCAGTATATATATGAATTAGTTTTTTTAAAGAACCACTGTGGACTTATAACCTTTCAAGTCCCACAATGTCCTTACATTTGAATAACGTACATTAAGAGAACTTATCCCTCACATTATTACACAAGCAACGAGCGAAGGGGTTCACATCCCAACGCTACATCATTATTAGAGCCATTCTGGTTGCAACTAGATGTCCCTGAATACATCCTTAGGTGTTTTGTGAAGATTATCGAAGATGACTTCCTCGATTGTTTTGTCTTACGTCATTAGACTACATCTCTCTATAAAACTTGATTGACTTCCATTTGTTAATTATTTTTCCGTGATCCCCAAGTTCCTAGGTGAACATCGTTAGGAACTACGAATTAAGTGATTCCAAAGAGTGAAAGAGTTGATCTTAGCTTTAATTCTAGATAGATCAGCCTACTATCTCGTCAATTTGGTTGTTAAACGGATTATATTCTAGTTACATGTACTAAGTGAGTTACGTTCGATTCTGCTCGTTTAGTATGAATTGGTAGGAAATCCAGAATTTAAGTCCCATACATACTACAGAAATCCAGAAAAGTAGAACTTTGGTAGGAAGTTCCCACATGAAGATCATAGTACTAGAGCGTACTCCAATTCCTCGGATCATACAAGTCTAGACTAACACACAACAATTAAGAACTTAAGTAATTCTTCCAAACATCCATGAGTCATCATAAGACTAAGAAAAACTACTTTAGTACTTGAATTAAACTTCCAACCATTGTTCATAAACATGAAATCCAATCTTAAAACTAACTTTAAACGAATTGAAACATCTTAGATTCACTACAAGCTTCACATCTTAGCCCTAGCTAAGAGAATTAGCCGTTCATGATCCAAGGAAAAATGAAACAACTAAGAAAAACATAAAAATAGCAAACAAACTAGGAGTTGTGGAACTCCGAAATCCACTTCTGCCGCCTCCCACCGTGCTTAACTCGTTCTTAGATGCCCTAGGAACAATCCCTAAGTGTCCTTTTATAGTGGAGAGGCTCCGCAGCATCAGAATCTTCCGAAAATTGCGTAAGCTTACGCAGTGCGCAGAGAAAACCGAAGCCTGAATAGGAAAGCCCGCTGTCCTCACATGGCCGACCGGTCTAGACCGGTCGAACTGGCTTAGCCGACCGGTCACGACCAGTCGGACTGTTTATTTAAACTGTCCAGCGTGCTTCTGGAGTTGAAAAATCCTCTGGCCGACCGGTCTAGACCGGTCGGCCCTATTGTATGTTTAATCCAGCAAGTTCCCAAAGGTGTGGCTGACCGGTCACGACTGGTCTAGCTTTCTTGGCCGACCGGTCTTGACCGGTCGGACCTTCTTCATTTCATCTTTTCTTCCTTCCTTTCCTCCTCTTTCTCTTCTACTTGATTTCTTCTTTCCTTGGTCCTCCTTCAACCTAAATGGATCCTCTTGGTCTCCCATTGGGTGAAGTCCACTCTCATTCCTGCAATCACAAAACATGTACTAGATTAGTCGTTAATTCATGAAAACCTTGCATAATGAGTGATGAATTGGGGTTAGAATATACACAATTAAGAGCTCAACATTCGTATTAGAGAGCATGTTATTTACATATCAAAGGAATAATGTCAGTGCACTGTATTAAACATGTGTGTGGGAGATATTCACAGATCCATACTGGCTTGGAGAATCATAAATCAATCTCTTTTTCTCTTTACTTAGGCCTTATAGGCTAATATTATATTATTAATTTTTGTATATTATTGGAATTTTCCCGAATCCCCTTTAAAAACATATAAATTAGCAAAGTAGAGATCGTGCTCCCTTCCTTTTCCATAACTGAGGCCATTGCCTAAAACCCATGGGGCAGATCAACTCAGGAGTCACTCGAGTCGAGAATTCTTCGAATTTGTCACTCTTTAGGCGATTCTATGGACACTATCGAACTATGGATTCTAAAGTTTTTTCTTTTCTTTTGGGGTCTCCTAAAGTGCTCAAGATACTCAGACGAGCCATTCTGTTAACCTTCGAAAAGTTATTGCACAACCAAGGAAAAAAATCGATCTAAGTAAATCATTCTTACCCTTGGGGATTCGTACCAAAGGAAATGAATGGGGTAGATGTGATACGAGTGGCATTCATAACATCATTACTTTCTCTCCTCAAGCCCTCTTCACTAGACTTCTATTGGGTCCATGCTCTGTGACTTGTCGAAATCCTGGATCCTATCGCATCGTTGTCTAGTCATTTATTCATTCTGGACATTCCATGGACATGTGATTTGTGACCTTCAGAAATCCCGTATCATATCACATCAGAAATCTAAGTATGTCAGTCCTATATTTATTACTCTATCATATATAGCCATCCTCCTTTGCACGTGAAACCACCAACAATCCAATAGGGACGTGTAAACTCTTAAGATCCCTGTTTCCCCATCATTCACAAGTTCAATCTAGCTAGTCCTTATGAGGAGCTCAGCTGGTCATTTTGCTTGTTATTCCACTAGGTGACTAAGGGCAGACTAGATATTCATGCATGTCGAGAGTCCCGTAAAGAAACTCTTGACTAATCTCTTGAACGTCTATAATTGCACCCTAGTGCCTTCGACGATTTGCTGCATATATCCTTCAAACCATAAGAAATGTGAGGTGAACTATCTAAAGCACGAATGAGAATAGGGTCTTACATTCACGTTGATGATGGGCTCGAATTGTTGATCCTCATTTGTGGCTCTTTTACAGTGTCAGGAATGTTAGTGCACTTTTCTGTGTAAAATTGGTGCACCTTATTTATCAATAATGTAGGTCAGTGACTCTAGTGTCGTTTGAGCTTAAAGAAGATGAAGATCGAAGACTCAAGTGGACCTGCTGCAATAAGGAAGAAGAAACTGGTAAAAGAGATGCCTTAGTGTGCCTTGAACCTTGAACCTTAACCAAAACCCAAACTTCTAGATGAACTTGACACATTAGGCATACTTGTAGTCATCTTAGATTGGCCTTAGGTATCCTAAAAGATCACCCAAAGATGGCCATAGATGTTGCATGTGCTGTTGTAAAACACAACTGAAAAAAAAGCAGAAAAAATGCCTTTAGACCGGTCGTCTGACCGGTTGACAGGGACCATATTGGGATAGCAAGTTGACTGATCCCAGGCTTAAAATCGACCGGTGAAAGACTGGTCGGCTAGTCAGTCTGACCAATTGTTTGACCGATCGCGATCGACCCAGTGAGGACAGCAACCTTTTCACCTGTCCAGGCCATACTTCGACCGATCGAGGACCTTGTTTAACCAGTCATTGTTGAGGGCTGACCGGTCGGAATCTAGCCATTTATAGTTGTTTTGAATCTGTTGGGGCTTTTTCTATATAATGGCTAGGCTTTGTTTTGGATCTTAAGAGAGAGATTTTAGTGCATTAGAAGCCACCCTTAGTAATCAAACCACTAGTCTCTAATTCTAAGCATTCCAAGCCATATTTCCTGTGTTTGATCATAAGATGGATGAAAATGGACTTGCTCTCTCTTGATCTTTAAATGTTTTAGGCATCTTGACCATAGGTAAATCCTTTGTGTAAACCTCTCTAAAGATCCTATTATGTGAAATTCCTCTAGGCAACCAACTCCTACTAGTTTTAGAGAATTCACACCATCTCCTATCACGTTGGGCATCTTAAGAGCGTCACATATAAGGTGATTAATCGGTGGAGCTGAGGCATTGGCAACGCAACAGCAACACAATCGGGGGATCAATGGGAGCTAATTGAAGCACGAGAGAGCGAAGATCAAGCAACTCAAGAAGGCGCTGAACAAGGGGATCATCTGACAAGTAAGTGTCATTGTGAGAGTCCTGTTGCACTCCTTCCTCGTGGATGATTGAGTGTGAAAGTTTGGATTTACAAAGTCGATCAAGTCTCCAAGGGAAGCCTGTAGTGGGATAGCACACTAGGTTCTAGGATTAGAACTGAAGGGTAAGGAGGATCTTTGTCAAACTTCTGGGTTGGATGAAACCTGTAAACATCTTGGTTGAGAAATTAACCAGTAAAATCTCTGTCATAGGTTCTGAGGAACCTTGTTAAACTCCGTGGTAGGGTGGAACCAATTTGAAACACTTAGGTTGGGAGGAAAGTGATTTAAACTCTCTATTGAATGCTGGTGTGCTTAAGGGATGAGTACTTAAACCAGGAGTGGAGTAGACCTATACTTGACCCAATATCCATACTTGTGTTTGTGATGTATTTGAGCACATTATTATCTTAGCATTGTATGTTTAATTGCTTAATTATGAATGCTTGATAGGAATGTATGCTAGGCACTAAATAGGCACATTCACACACAAGATGTACTTTCACTAAGTTGTGTAGACTTAAACTCATATGATCCATTCTCATATAGTTTACATAGGTTGCATAGATTAGGTTCTTGATTAGTTAAATTATTTGATTATCTATGCAGGCTTAGGCTAGGTTGTTTAATTGCTTATTATATGCTAGCCTTGTGACTGGACCCACTTAAGCCTGAAAGCTAAGTGTTTTTGCGTAATTAGTTTATAATTGCTAATTAGTTTATTTAAGCAAGCGGTTTTCAAAAGGAATTTTTAAACGGTTATAATATCCTCCCTCCTCTAGGACTTAGCCATAGTTCTACAAGCTCCACTATAAGCTTTCGCATGCTTAGCGTCTACAAGTGTGAGCAATAGACGCAATTTCAATTAGTATCAGAGAGGGTTGCTCTTCAAGGACTTAACCGTATAGAGTGAGATCCGATACTAGAGCTATAACACGATGTTTACCCAAAATGGGAGTAGTTTTGTCACTCGACCACCATTTTTTGACTGGTCAAATTATGCGTACTGGAAGGCCCAGATGCATGTATTCTTAATGTCCATTGATCCAATAGTATAAGACATTGGGGAAGAATGTTGGACCGCACCGGTAAAAATGGTGGATTGAGATGGAGTTCTGGTCACCCAACTCAAACATATGAGAAATTAGAGTGACTGAGAGATGTCTCTTCGTGGCTACAATACCAAGGGTCTTATCACAATATTTTCTATTGTCTCATTCGATGAATTCAATTGTATATATAATTGTAAGACTAATAGATCAACTGGTGAAATTCTAGAGACCACACATGAGGGAACGTCGACTGTCAAACGTTCTAAATTGCAACTCCTTACCACATAATTTGAAAATATTAAGATGGATGAGTATGAAAATATCATAGAGTTCTTTTTTAAATTGAAATTAATTTATAACTCCATGTGTGGCTTAAGAGAATGAGTTTCAGATGGGAAAATTTGTAGAAAAATACTTAGGTCCCTCTCGGAGAGATTTGCTCCAAAGTAAAGAGTGTAAAGACAAATAATATAAAAGTAAAAGAACTCTTAGGTTTCCTACAAACTCATGAACTGACTTTAAGGCATCTCTAAAAAGAAAAACATTGCTTTAAAGACTTCACATAGGTACTCACGTAGGAAAAAGATAGTTGAGAGTGAATCTTCAGAAGATATTGATGTTGATGAGGAAGAATAATTGAACAAGAAATTTATGAGATTCCTCAAATTCGAAAGATGAAAGGGTTGTGACAAAAAGGACAAGAAGGATAAGAAATTTAAAGGAAAATCCTTTAAATTTGTCAAATGTTACAACTGCGATGGATATGGTCATGTTGCCAATGAATTCCAAGAAAAGCCCAAAAGACATGACAAGAAGGCCATGACAGCAAAATGGGATGATATGGAGGAGTCCAAATTTGAATCTAGTGACTCCAATAGTGATGAGAGCAAAAAGCTAGTGAGAATTCTCATGGCCTCCACCACTACCTCTCTTCCCCCTAATCTAAGAGAGGATCCTGACCATTTTCCCATTTAGGAGAAGGAGTTCCTAACCCCTTACCTCATACTACATCTTATGAGTGAGTTGTGGAAATTAGTCACCCTCAGAAAGATCAAATTAGAAACAGTTAGTATGGGTCTCTAGAATCTGGTTACTATAGGTAAATTTGAGGGTTTCAACCTCATTTGTGAGCCTAGGGGTATATCGGAGGATTCAAGATTCATTAGCCCACTCTTGATAGTTTAGCCTAGTTTTCGATTTGTTATCTTATTGCTAGACTATCATCCTGCCTAGATTAGCTAATCTTACTAAATTTTATGCTTAATGTATGCTAATTTATGCTTTTGTCATTATCCTTTTTTGTTTATCTTAAATGACAAATTATGCATGATCAACTATGCTTATATAGTTACATTTTCTTATTGATCATGTTCCATGCATGCTCCATGTTTTAATGATCATACACCTTACACTCTCCTTAGTTAAAATGTGCTTATTGTTATTACTGCAACATTCTACCTACTCTTACCTTAACCTTAATTGATGTATCATTAAGGTGAGAGATTAAATTGCCAATTGCTGACAAAAAGGGGGAGAAAGATCAAGTCCCACCAAAATAAGTTTGCTATGTTTTGTAGGATTAACAGGTTATAGGGGAGCAACTGAAGAAGAGCTGCTTGTTTAGTCATGTTAAAAGTCCTGTATTTATTTCAATATTATCGAAATCTCTTGTGCATATATTTTTGTTTTGGTAGGTTAGGTTTTAGTTCATAATTGACAAAAGGGGAGATTGTTAGTGCACTTTTCTGTGGCAAAATAGTGCACCTTATTTGTCAATTAAGTATGCTAGTGACTCTAGTGTCGGTTGAGCTTAAAGAAAATGAAGATCGAAGACTCAAGTAGACCTGCTGCATCAACGAAGAAGAAACATGTAAAAGAGATGCCTTTGTGTGCCTTAAACCTTGAACCTTAACCAAAATCCAAACCTCTTTAGGCATACTTGTAGTCATCTTAGATTGCCCTTAGGTGTCCCAAAAGATGACCCAAAGGATAGACATAGAGGTTGCATGTGTTGCTGTAAAACAAAACTAAAAAAAATAGAAAATATGCCTTCAGACTAGTCGCCCGACCGATCGGCAGGAACCATATTGGGATAGAAAGCTGACTGATCCTAGGAAAAAAAATGACTGGTTAAGGACTGATTTGCTAGTTTGTCTAACTGATCATTCGACTGGTCGCGATTAACCCAGTTAGGATCTGTCCAGGTCATAATTTGACCGGTTGGCCGACCGGTCGGGGACACTGTCCGACCGATCATTGTTGAGGGCTGACTGGTCAGAATCTGCTTGTTTATAACCGTTTTGAATCCATTAGAGCTTTTTGTATACAATGGCTAGGCTTTGTTATGGGTCTCAGGAGAGAGATTTTAGTGCATTAAAAGCCACCCTTATTGCCCATACCATTAGGATCTAATCCTAAGCATTTCAAGACATCTTTCTTGTGTTTGATCAAAAGATGGAGCATTTAAAGCTCATATGAAGATGAACTTACTCTCTTTTGATCTTTAGATATTTTAGGCATCTTGACCATAGGTAGATCCTTTGTCTAAACCTCTCTAAGGATCCTATTAGGTAAAATTCCTCTAGGGAACGAACTCATACTAGTTGTAGAGAATTCACACCATCTCCTATCATCCTGGGCATCTCGAAAGCATCATATGCGAGGTGATTGATTAATGGAGCTGAGGCTTGACAACACAGCAGCAACACGATCGGGGGAGCAAGGGAAGCTGATTGAAGCACGAGAGAGTGAAGATCAAGCAACCTAAGAAGGCATTCAACAAGGGGCTCATCCCATAAGTAAGTATCATTGTGAGAGTCCAGTTGCACTCCTTCCTCGTGGAGGATTGAGTATGAGAATTTAGATTTACAAACTCAATCAAATCTCTAAGGGGAGCCTTCGGTGGGAGCGCACGTTAGGTTCTAGGATTATAATTGAATGGTAGGGAGGATTCTTGTCAAACTTTTAGGTTGGATGGAACCCATAAATATCTTAGTTGAGAGATGAACTAGTTAAAATATTGTTATAGGGTAGGATGAACCTTATCAAACTCCCTAGTAGGGTGGAACCGATTTGTAACACCTAGGTTGGGTGGAACTTAATTTAAATTCCCTAGTAAATTCTGATGTGCTCAACGGGTGAGTACTTGAACCAGGAGTGGAGTAGACCCATAGTCGAACCACTATACATGCTTGTGTTTGTGATGTATTGAGCACATTGTTATCTTAGCATTGTATGTTTAATTGCTTAATTATGAATGCTTGATAGGAATGTATGTTAGGCACTAGATAGGCACATTCACACATAAAATGTACTTTTACTAAGTTGTGTAGACTTGAAATCATATGATTCATTCTCATATAGTCTACATAGGTTGTATAAATTAGGTTCTTGATTAGTTAAATCATTTGATTATCTATGCATGCTTAGGCTAGTGTTCGCTTCCCGAAGTGTAGGGTTGCGATGTAGTAATAATCTCGGTAAGACCGAGGTCGATCCACAGGGAAGGAAGTAAACAATGCAAATTGTCCTAATAACTAGAATCTAAATAGGTTTGTGAAATTAGTTTTGAATATAAAATAGAAAATCTGATAATGGAAAGATAACTAGAGCATCAAGGATCCACTTATAGCTATCCTTAGATGCATAATTCGCTATGGTTTCTCACTTTCTCAACTATAATCGAAATTAAAATCTATCTAGTCGGATGATAGAGCGGTTAAAACAATCAACCTGACATATGTATGATCAATGTACATGATTCACTCAATGCAAGCTAGGACGAGCATACTCAATTGCATAGGTCAGTCCCAATTCCAATAGACTAAGTTCACAATCATGACCATCATTAAGTCCTGTCACAAGACAAAGCTAGATCATGATTTGAACTTGATTCAAATCACATACATAGTCTCAAACATACTTCAGAAATCCATAAAAGTAGAACTTTGGTAGGAAGTTCCCACATGAAGATCATAGTACTAGAGTGTACTCCAATTCCTCGGATCATACAGGTCTAGATTAACACACAACAATTAAGAACTCAAGTAATTCTTCCAAACATCCATGAGTCATCATAAGACTAAGAAAAACTACTTTAGTACTTGAATTAAACATCAAACCATTGTTCATAAACATGAAATCCAATCTTAAAAACAATAAAAACGAATTAAATAATCTAAGAAAACTATAAGGTTCACCTCTTAGCTCTAGCTAAGAGATTAGCTAATGAAAAGCATATTAAAAAATCAAACTAAAACTAAGAAAATGAAGAAAAACTAGCTGGAGGAGGCTAGGAAGCCTCCTATGACTTGAACTCCTTCCTCCCCACGTCCTTGGTTGCTTTGGAATAGAAGAGAGCACCTCCTTTTATAGTGCAACAATAGTACAGCAACATAGCAGAATTTGTTTCGCTTGGTACAGCTTAACCAATGGTCGGATTGCCTTCAAATTTCATTTGTAGCTTCCTTGTAATGTGATCTTCCTCATAGATGATTTAGATTTCCAGATTATCCTCTGAATGGGCCCACCAATCATATCACCGATCGCCTCTCAAAATCGCGCACTTTGGGTACCTTCAGAACCAGTCATCTTGCTTTCAACGCTCCGGAGTGTACAGATGTCGGATTGATCCCAAATTTTGAAAATTGGTAGAAAACGTCCTCCTCTACATGATAGGTGGATTATATTGTCCAAAACAATCCCAGAATGTGGTCCGAAAATTAGAACACTTAGGGCTTTTATAAACTCTGCGCAATTGGATCTTTCTGGATGGTCCATCTTTCTTCAACCGGTACGATCAAACCACACATCCTTTTGATCTGAAGCTTTGTGGTTATTCATATATGGATGTGGTCTAGATGGTCTAAGTAGATTCTTCATATCATCAATGATGGGCCACCTGGATAGGCCCAGAGTGGAGTAGGCAGAATCTGGAACTTTCTGGATAATTCGTATTGTTTTGGCCACCACGGTCAATCCGTAGCTCCGATCGACACGAAACCACTTGGGTTAGTTCGGCGTCGAGCTCCTCTTAGACATGGATGTGTTGGATTTCCAAATATCATCAAGATGAGCCCAGAAAACTGGTCTGAAAAATCAGAAACGGGAATGGCCTGCTGTCTGCAATCTGAAACCCTGAATTTGCATGGCCGACCGGTCAAGACCGGTCTAAACCTGTCTAGTTTGGTCCAGCAGCTTCTGTATAAGGAAGAATTGTTGGCCAACCGGTCTTGACCGGTCGGGGCCTGTTTAACTGACCGGTCTTGACCGGTCGGACCACCTTTTGGGGCTCCTTTTTCTTTCATTTCTTCTTTCTCTCCTTTCCTTTCTTCTTCCCTCTTTTGTTCTTCCTTTCCTTTGATCTTCAAGGTATGTAAGAAGGGTCTCAAAGCATCCGAAAGATGAAGTCTCTCTTTCATTCCTACAACCACAAAACTATGCATTAGATTAGCCTTTAAATCATGAAAACCATTCATAATGAGTAATGAATTGGGGTTCGAATATGCACAATTAAGAGCTCAACAGCTAGGTTGTTTAATTGTTTATTATATGCTAGCCTTATGATTGGACCCACTTAAACTTGGAAGCTAAGTGTTCTTGCTTAATTAATTTATAATTGATAATTAGTTTAATTAGGTAAGATATTTTCAAAAGAGATTTTTAAATAGTTCTAATCAACTTCCCCCCCCCCCCCCCCTCCTCGCAGGACTTGGCCATAGTTCTACAAGCTCCGCTCTAAGCTTTCGTACGGTTAGCGTTTACAAGTGTGAGCAATAAACACAATTTCAAAGAATAGAACTGTTAACGTCAGATTTTGTAACAGGATCCTCCGGTCGTTCACCTTCTCTCCAATAGGGATTTCCTCTGCCAGACCTATAAAGGGACAGAAAGCAACTAAGGGTGGCTAATGTCCAGCCGTTAGCCCTCCGATGCTTAAGTCAGGCAAAGCAAGAAGAATAGCCAAGCAAAGCGAGACCAGGGATTGAATCTTGCGTACCTTTCTCTTAATGGAATCATCCCTTTATATAGATCTGAAGCGATCCAATCTGTTACGTAAGATATCGAGATCCCGTTGATTTCGCGGTATAAGATTCTTTTCCTTAGATAGAGGAGTAATTTTATCCAACAACTCATCAGTCAATTACGTTCCTTGATAGCAATCCCTTGAGATTCGGAACCATTGAAGAAGGTAAGCCAGAATCGGCCTATATGGGCTACTAGATTTATTATACGAAGACCGTCCAAACCAAAAGCAAAGACTCACGATTGCTCAGATGTCGGGAGCTCAAGGTGGGTCAAATCTCGTGCTCGCACACAGGAGATGCGACCCTTTATCGCGAGCACAAGCCGAGCTGCTCGCACACAGGAGATGCGACCCTTTATCGCGAACACGAGCCGAGCTGCTCGCACATAGGAGATGCGACCCTTTATCGCGAGCACGAGCTTGACTGCTCGCATTCACTATATGCCGCGATCCCTCACTTCTCGCTAAACTATATTTGCCTACAACAGATGCCCCCCAAACCCTTGGTATCGAGGAACTATGCCAAGGGTTTGCTAGTGTAGACAGCTGGCTGCTGGGAGAAAATCGCACTTGATTCACTTAACGTGCTTCCGCATTTATGATGGCCAGCTTTCGTGCAGCTTTTTCTGCCGCCAGAAATGAGGCGTCGGGTGCCACGTGTTTCCGTATTTAATGCCAGCGCCCGTTCGTCTGGCGTGCCGGATGAGAAGCTGCCGTGTGTCCATCAAATCAACCGGGATGATTGCGTATAAATATCGGACTTAGCCGAAAATCCTCCATTTTCGAATTCCATCAGCTGTGAAGTTTCCTTCTTCTCCTTCTCTGTTCCGGAGTGAAAACCTCTTTACAGAGGTATTCTTTCTTTTCTTTCTTCTTAGTCA
Organism: Liriodendron chinense; assembly: GCA_003013855.2. Classification (NCBI taxonomy): domain Eukaryota; kingdom Viridiplantae; phylum Streptophyta; class Magnoliopsida; order Magnoliales; family Magnoliaceae; genus Liriodendron; species Liriodendron chinense. The sequence goes on from ML058334.1 coordinate 5,876,749, forward strand.
TTTCTCCCACCCATCTCTTTATAATGGCGAAAATCTCTGACGAAGAGATCGTTCCTTTGGGAGACGAAACCCCAGATTCCTCTGAATCCAATAACGCCAGAGTACCGGCTGGGAGATATTCCGCCTCCGGCTACTCTTCCATCTTGACGGAGGAAAGACTCTCTAACCTTAGAGAGGTATATAGGGTCCCAGACTCTGTTTTGTTTAGATTGCCTGGGAGAGGGGAGACAGCCGATGCACCACCACCTGGGTGTGTGGCTGTTTATGAATATTTTTTCAAAGTGGGCATACGTCTTCCCCTCCACCCCTTCATACGAAACTTCATCCGTCTCTACAAGATTGCCCCGGGCCAACTAATAGTAAACGGCTGGCGGGTACTTCTGAGTGCTTTCGCCCTCTGAAAGCAGGCGGGTAACGAGGAGTTAACCGCTGAGGAGTTTTTAAGGTTATTCCAGCTGAAGAAGGCGCCAGCTAGCGAGGGTTGGTACTACCTCTGCTTCTGGCACCGGAATAACTTTATCTTGGGGAACCCCTCTTCCAACTGCCCGGGATGGAGAAAAAAGTGGTTCTACGTTTCTGGCAACTGGGAGTCCGAATTGAGCTCCGACCCCAAAGGCCATAACGTTAATCGCCATTTTGGCGAAGGTGGGTTAAGTGTTCGTTTTTATCTATCCGAAAGGAATAGTGCCTTTGCTCTATCGGTGATTTAATCGTGCGTTCTTTTTTGTTCGTAGGAATCCCAACTGGTGTGAAGCCAAACCTGAGGGGAGGACTCAACGAAAAACTTGTCAGAGTCTACAAGCTCCCGGCGGCTGCACGCCACGTCAACGCTGCTCTACAACCTCATTGTCTCCGTGCGGCGGGTCTAATCTCTCAAGACGAAATGACAAACGTGGGAGACAAAAGAGGTGCACTGGGGGTACTTCCCCGTCTGAAGGGCGCGGCCTCGAAGAGGCAAAAGAAAAACACCGGGGGTCCGTCAAATACGCCTGCTCCCGCAGAGGGGTCTGCTCGCGGACCTCAATCGCGAGGGGCCGCCTCGAGAGGGGTTGCTACGACTTCTCGTACGACCGCGACTCCTCCGGTCAATGCGACCCCTCTATCCACCGTGCTTCCTCCGGTTGACCTACCCCGTCAGCCAATTATTGAAGTGGCTGACAACTCGCCTAAAGGCGATCGGAGAGGGGGAGGCCTCCCTCCAAAGGGGGCTTCAAGCGAGCCTACTGCTGCTCGTGAGTTGCTGGCGCCCACCTCGGGCGTCGCGAGTGCTCGCGATTCGGGTCCCAAGGAGATGGTTGTAGCCCAAGCTTCTGGCTCGGGAACTTTTGTCATTCCTCCACACTTGCATCCAATATGTGAGTTCATGTTTGACAAAATTTCCCCCAACTCCTTTAGAAGCCTCCTCGAACCAAGCCCCAAAGCTCTCTCCACCGACATCGGGGTGAGATTGCTGCAGGTAACTAACCTTACACGATTTTTCGTCACTGATATGGCGGATTACTCTGATTTATCTCCTCTCTCACACACATTTTTTTTTATAGAGCTTGGATCTCACGCTTCGAGTCAGACGTGACATCGAAGCAGCCCGCCGCAGTGTGGAGGATGCGGAGAAGAAGAAGAAGACAATGGAAGCCGAGGTCCAAGGGAGGGACCGCTTGGTGAAGGCCTTGAAAGTTCAAATCTCCAAGCTGGACGAAGAGAAGAAGATTCTCCTTGTCAAGATCCAATCCCTGACTGAGCGCTTCCAGTCAGTGGACCTCCAACTCGCAAAGCTTCAAGCGCTCCATACTAAGAGCGAGAAGGAGAAGGAGATTTTCCGCAAGGATAAGATCCAGCTTGAAGAGTGGCTCAAGGACGCTCGGACCAAGCTCGCGGAGGCCCAGCAGTGACTTAATCAGCTGAAGGATGACTCCATCCACTGGGAAGAAGAGCGAGTGGCTCTCGTTCAGATGGTATCTGATGAGGGTCCTCGCGCAGTCCAGGAGTTCCATACTTCTCAACTTTATGACGAGGATCGATATGAAGCGTATATCGCTGGTCGCGATTTTGCGGTCAGAGTTATGCAGCAGATTGCTCCGACTTTTAACGTTGAGGAGTTCGACAGAGTGGCTTTCGAGGTTGCAGCTAGAGAACGGGCTGCCGCTGAGAACGAAGTCACTGGGGCAACAGATGTCGCTCCTGCTCCTGAGGCTGGTCCCGAAGCTGAGAGCCGCGAGCCTGCGCAAGATGAGGATTGACCAACCTTGACCTCGGCACCTTCCTATGTCTTGTATTTTTTTCTTTTTACTTTTGAGAAGAAATTTGTAACTGTTTGACCTTTTAGTCATCATTTTAATGAACATTTATTTCTTCAGTGTTGCGTATTCTCCTTATCTTTCATTTTTGCTTTGTGTTGATCTCATGTTGACTCATCAGAGGATGCGACCCCTTAATTCAAGCACGAGCTGCGCTGCTCGCAATTAGGGTGTACGCTGCGATCCCTTAATTCGAGCACGAGCTGCGCTGCTCTCAATTAGTGTGTACGACTGCGACCCCTTAATTCGAGCACAAGCTGCGCTGCTCGCATTAGGGTGTACGACTGCGACCCCTTTATTCGAGCACGAGCTGCGCTGCTCGCAATTAGGGTGTACGACTGCGACCCCTTAATTCGAGCACGAGCTGCGCTGCTTGCATTCTGGAAGTGCGATCCCTTTCACCAAGCGTGAGCATCTAACTCATGAAAAAATGAATTGGACTCAATCCGGGGGTCGTGTGACCGTGTCCGCGTTGAGATAGACTGATCTATCGATTGAGATTTTGATTCTACCAAGGGCAGAAGATTGGTCAAGAGAGCACGTATGCTCTCTTCGGGGCTATTCGAGTCCAAATAAATGGGATAGCGGCCAAAAGGTGGTTTTAGCCCTACCAAAGGTAGGCAATTGGTCAAGAGAATGGTATGCACTCTCTTCAGAGCTATTCAGGTCCAAGTAAATGGAATAGCGACCAAAAGATATCTTTCACTTTATTCATAAAATGTTGTTATGAACTACATCGAATCTAGGGGTAATATCGTAGCAAATGCTCCACATGCCAAGGGCGACGTACGGGCTTTCCCTGCATGTCTTCAAGGTAATAAGTACCGGGTCGCACAATCTTAATAACCCGATAAGGGTCTTCCCAATTTGGATCCAGCGAACGAGCGGGAACCCCGAGTCTTTGCCTCAGGACCAAATCTCCGAGCTGGAAGGTCCTAGGCCGAACTTTAGCATTTTGATAGCGAGAAATACATTGCTGATATGCGACCGCTCGTAATTGGGAGGTATTTCTTCATTCTTCCAAGAGGTCGAGATGAAGTTGAAGATCTTCCTGATTACCTGTGGGGTCATACTGTTCGATCCGATACGAGGGCACTTGAATTTCCACTGGTACTACCGCATCGACACCAAATGCTAAGGAAAAAGGAGTCTCGCCCGTTGATGTACGAGTTGTAGTCCTATATGCCCATAATACCTCTGGTAGAAGTTCTGGCCATTCACCTTTACATTCACCAAGCTTGGTTTTTAAATGGTGCTTAATGATTTTGTTCACTGCCTCGACCTGCCCATTCGCCTAAGGATGATATGGAGAAGTGCGGAGATTACGTATCTTCCATTTTTCACAAAATTCATCAAAGGCCGCGTTGTCGAACTGCGTTCCGTTGTCGGTAATTATAGTGTGAGGGAGTCTGAAACGGCATATGATATTTCTCCATATGAACTTGGTAGTTTGTTTCTCAGTAATCTTGGCTAATGGTTCTGCCTCGGCCCATTTGGTGAAGTAATCAACCGCCACAATTGCGAACTTATTTTGTCCTTTTCCCATGGGCAAGGGCCCAATGATATCGACCCCCCACTGAGCAAAAGGCCAAGGGCTATCAACTGGAGTCATCCGTTCGGATGGTACATGAGGTATAGGTGAATATCGTTGGCACTTGTCACATTGTTTAGAAAATTCAATTGCATTTGCTTTTATAGTGGGCCAATAATATCCTTGCCGCATCGCCTTATATGCTAGGGATCGCCCCCTGGGGTGATTACCACATGCCCCCTGGTGTACTTCGTCTAGAACACGAAGTGCTTCTTCTGGATGAAGACACCTTAAATAAGGCAAGGAAAAGCTCTTGCGCAACAATATTCCGTCTTGCAAGGTATACCTGGCAGCCTGGAGACGAATTTGTCGTGCAGTTTTCTTGTCCTCTGGTAGGTATCCGTCTCTGAGATACAGGATGATGGGATCCATCCAGCATGGAGATGATTGTACCGATATTACTTGCTCGAGAGTCGTTTGGTCGATACTTAGGTTCTGACGATGCTCGATGGGGACCGAATGTGATAACTCAGATTCTGGTGCAGAGGCGAGCTTTGCCAGGGAATCGGCAAGTTGGTTCTTCTCGCGAGGAATATGAATTATTTCATAAGTCTTCAGTTTTGCGAGTAGGATGAGGACACGAGACTTGTATAAGGCCATCCTTTCTTCTTTGGCCTCGAATTCACCAAGAACTTGGTTGACAATGAGCTGGGAGTCGCTATGAATTAACAGATTCTGAATTGCGAGGATAATGGCCAGTTCGAGACCAACGATCAGGGCCTCATATTCTGCTTCATTATTTGAGACGTGAGAATCGAAACGTAAAGCATACTGGAAATGCGACCCGTCGGGAGCCACTAAAATCAGGCCCGCTTCGCTGCCAGTGGCCCGCGACGACCCGTCCACGAAGAGTGACCAAGAAGGTTGGTCGCTGGTCATGATATTATCATCGGACGAGTATGTGAATTCATCGATGAAGTCAGCCACGGCCTGGCCTTTGACTGTGGTCCTGGGACAGAATGAGATATCGTGCTCGCTGATCTCGACCGCCCATTTAGTCAAGCGTCTGGAAGCCTCAGGTTTTTGGAGGACTTGCCGTAGTGGATGATTTGTTGGTACTAGAATAGCGTGAGCTTGGAAGTATGGTCGCAGTTTTCGAGCTGCCGTGACTAAGGCTAGGGCCAGCTTCTCCATATCAGAATACCTGGTTTCTACATCAACCATTGCTCGAATGATATAATAAACGGGCCTTTGCACCCCGAAATCTTCTCTTATTAAAGCGGCAGTAACGGCCGTAGAGGACACGGATAAATACAGAATGAGTTGCTCATGTGCTACAGGTTTAGATAAAATGGGGGGTGTGCTCATGTATAGCTTCAATTGTTGAAAGGCTTCCTCACATTGTGGCGTCCATTTCCAATCAGACTTGGCCGTTGCACGAAGGAGTTTGAAGAATGGTAAGCACTTGTCAGATGCTCGCGAGATGAATCTATTCAATGATGCGATGCGACCAGCCAGACGCTGGACGTCCTTCAGAGTGGTGGGGGATTTCATCTCTACCAATGCTTTTATCTTTTCAGGATTTGCCTCAATTCCGCGTTGACCAACCATGAACCCGAGAAATTTTCCTGCAGACACTCCGAATGCACATTTTTCTGGGTTCAATTTCATTTGATACCTCCTCATTAGGTCGAAGGCTTCTCGAAGATCAGAAATATGATCATCTTCTACGGTGCTTTTCACGAGCATGTCATCGACATAAACTTCCATATTCCTACCGATTTGAGCGGCGAATATTTTGTTGACGAGACGTTGATAAGTGGCCCCTACATTTTTAAGACCGAATGGCATTACTTGGTAGCAATATAATCCCCGATCTGTGATGAAGGCAGTATGCTGGCTATCAGATGGATGCATCATGATCTGGTTGTAACCAGAATAAGCATCCATAAAACTGAGCAGAGCGTGTCCAGCTGTTGAATCGACCAACTGGTCAATCCGCGGTGTCGGGAAGCTATCTTTGGGGCATGTTTTGTTCAAATCTGAATAGTCGACGCACATTCTCCATTTGCCATTAGCTTTCCGGACGAGAACCACGTTCGCGACCCACTCTGGGTAGTCTACTTCTTTTATGAAATTAACCATGAGTAGCTTCTCGACTTCAGCTTTGATCACCATTTGTCTTTCTGCAGTGAAGGCACGTCGACGCTGGTGTACGAGCTTATGTTTCGGGTCAATATTGAGACGATGTACAATGACATTGGGGTCGATGCCTGGCATATCTTTATGAGACCAAGCGAACACGTCCTGGTATTCGGTGAGGAAACGGACCAGATCTTCATGATGGACATTGGTTAAAGAGGATCCAATGTATACGACCCTGGACGGGTCGCCTTTAGTTAAGCGAATCGCCACTGTTTCTTCCCCAGGAGTTCCTGATTGAAGAGTATTCTCTCTCGGATCTAACGAAGTGTTGATGGAAAAGTTGGGTGAACCCTGTGCTATCTCCATAACGGGCGTCGCTTGAGCCTTCTTTCGATCTTGTAGGGCTATCTGGTAGCAAGACCGTACCTCCTGTTGACTTCCTCGCACGACCCCGATACCATTTGGGGTAGGAAATTTGACACACAGATATGAAGGGTGCAAGGCTGCCCCAATCTTAGTAAGAGACGGCCGCCCCAAAATGGCGTTGTACGCTGATTTTCGATCCACCACGAGGAAGTTTACGAAGACGGTAGTCTTCGTTGGATTTTCTCCAAAAGTAACTGGGAGATCAATGCTTCCTTCAGGTGTAACTACCTCACCTCCGAAACCGACGAGGGGGGTCGAAACTGGCTTGAGTAGGCTTCTGGCAAGTGCCATCTTGTTGAAAGCCTCCAAGTATAGAATATCGGCTGAGCTACCTGTATCCACCATAATTCGATGTGTCAGATAATTTGATACCTTTAATGTGACTACGATGGAATCTTCGTGAGGGAAGTGAATTCCCGCTGCATCTTCGAGGGTGAAAGAAATGGGAGGATAGCTGGCTTTTGACGAGCTGGGCGTCTGTTCCAGCCAATAGATTTGCTGGGGTTCTTTGGACGCCTTTCGAGCGTATGCTTTTCTTGAAGCTTGAGAGTCGCCCCCGCAAGCTGGTCCTCCGACGATGGTGCGGATTTCTCCCGTAGGCTCAGCGTCCTCTTAGTCAGTTTGATGATGAGGTTGTTCCTTTTGGTGAGATGAGGTCTTCGCCCTTTCTGGTGATTGATTTTTACGAGCAACATAATCCTGGAGATGGCCTTTTCGAATAAGGGCTTCGATATGGTCTCGTAGAGAGATGCAGTCTTGGGTTCTATGCCCGTGATCTTTGTGGAAGTAACAGAACTTACTCTTGTCTCTCTTTTCAGGATCGGATTTGATCTTTGCAGGCCACTTTACATATGGCTTGTGTTTAATCTCCATTAGAACCTTTTCATGAGACCGATTAAGAGGAGTGTAGTTATGATATTTACCAGAATAAGGCTTCTTGGGAGAACGATCGCGTTGATCATGACGATATTTTTTATCTGTAGAAGAGGCTCCTTCTGGCTTGCGTTTCTTACCCTGTACTCCATGGCGTGTTAATGCGACTTCTTCTGCATTGATATACTTCTGAGCTTTGGCTTAGAACTCTGCCATAGTTTTTGGAGGGCTCTTATCTAAAGCAAACCTGAATTTCTCGCTCGTTATTCCGGCTATGAGGGCTGTAAGACCTTTTTCTTCAGTATAACCCTCAGTTTGAACGGCTTCGGCAGTAAACCGTACTGTGAACTCCTTTATTGTCTCCCCATGCTGTTGTTTTAAATCCATCAGATGGGAGGCTGGCTTCTTAGTGCGAATGCTTCCCATGAATTGAGAAAGGAATATTTCGATAACTGGGAAAAGGAGCTGATGGAACGAGGCTTTAATCCCCGGAACCACGTACGAGCTTCTTCCTTCAATGTTAGGGAGAAAGCCCTACACATGATTTCTGAGCCATGTCCCTCCAACTCCATGAGAGACCTGTATGTTTCTAGATGTTCAAGAGGATCACCAATACCTGTATACGGGGTGATAACAGGCGTTCGATACTTTCTAGGTAACGGCGCCTCCATAACCTCGCTGGTAAAGGGGGACTCGGATTGATGTATCGCCGCCATGACGGCAGATGGTCGATTTGCCTGATACTGCTGTTCCATGACGTCAAAACGATCATGGATTCTTTTGAGATCTCCTTCCCATGGTAGGGTATAGCCTGAAGTTTCGGCGGTGGAGCCCTGAGGTTGAGGTTGTCGAGACGAACTAGAATGTATAGAATGTGGAGATAGCATAGGGAGATGGCTGCCAAGTGGTGGGACCTGTGGTTCGTCCATAGAATGTCTGGATGCCACTGGTATGGGCTGTGGTGGTAACCCCTCGGAAGGTTGTTTCTACGGTTCGGGAAAATGCTGATCAAGCCGATTCGACAGGGCCTGAACTCCGGCATTTAGAGTTAGAAGAGTATTTCCGAGGAAACGCAGGACATCGTCTTGATTTCCAGAAGCCTCCAATAATGGGTTTGCTAATGGCATATTTGGGGCTCCTTGAGGGATATTCGTCGAAGTGGGTGGAAGAGCAGGTATGGATTCCGTCTCATCGGGTGGAGGTGGTGCCTGCCTTGAAGTCGAAGGTAAGCAACTTTTTTAGGAGACATCGCAGAAGGATTTTGATCGGTGGTTAGAACGATTGATTTTGACGATCAAGTCGTTTCCCACAGACGGCGCCAAACTGTTAACGTTAGATTTTGTAACAGGATCCTCTGGTCGTTCACCTTCTCTCCAACAGGGATTTCCTCCGCCAGACCTGTAAAGGGACAGAAAGCAACTAAGGGTGGCTAATGTCCATCCGTTAGCCCTCCGATGCTTAAGTCAGGCAAAGCAAGAAGAATAGCCAAGCAAAGCGAGACCAGGGATTGAATCTTGCGTACCTTTCTCTTAATGGAATCATCCCTTTATATAGATCTGAAGCGATCCAATCTGTTACGTAAGATATCGAGATCCCGCTGATTTCGCGGGATAAGATTCTTTTCCTTAGATAGAGGAGTAATTTTATCCAACAACTCATCAGTCAATTACGTTCCTTGATAGCAATCCCTTGAGATTCGGAACCATTGAAGAAGGTAAGCCAGAATCGGCCTATACGGGCTACTGGAACTATTATACGAAGACCGTCCAAACCAAAAGTAAAGACTCACGATTGCTCAGATGTCGGGAGCTCAAGGTGGGTCAAATCTCGTGCTCGCACACAGGAGATGTGACCCTTTATCACGAGCACAAGCCGAGCTGCTCGCACACAGGAGATGCGACCCTTTATCGCGAGCACGAGCCGAGCTGCTCGCACACAGGAGATGCGACCCTTTATCGCGAGCACGAGCCGAGCTGCTCGCACACAGGAGATGCGACCCTTTATCGCGAGCACGAGCTTGACTGCTCGCATTCACTATATGCCGCGATCCCTCACTTCTCGCTAAACTATATTTGCCTACAACAAGAACTAGCCCTTTTTTATTTGGGAGTCATCTTATTTTATTGAAAAATACTAAAGGTAGTCTACTAGGTCCCACTAGGGATTCTAAAAAAATATATATTTGTGTAATTAAATCAAACATGAGGTCGCACGTGTTAGCGAGATCCTGTATTTGGTTAACTTGTGCAATGAGGATAGTGCTAGCGTGACTCTATGCTGGCGTGCCAGAGTCATACTCCCCTCACGTTTGATTGAACACTAGTGCCCCAACGTTGAGATGGACAATTTAAGACCGAAGTCGTGGGATCATCCACCCTCTCAACCACTGATGAATACAATGATCAAGCGATTTTAGAAATGTATGAGTTAGTCCTTCTGAATGGTTTCTTTCGCCTTGCGTGAAAGAAAAGACCAATAATTACATCCGTTATGTTTCTTAATGAAACAAAGATGAACAAATTCAAGATTTAAAGGATTAAAATGTAAATTTTATTAATAAATAATGGAAGCTCAGTATAATCAACAGAGATAAACTAAGTAGATAAAATGGACGAAAGATAAATACTCGAGTTGTCTATATAAACAAACAATTGAGGTGAATGGTTAGCAGGATATAACTAGGGTTTGATCTCCCAGGTAAGGACTCAGTTGATCAGGATCCAGCAAAGGAAGGTCGTGGATATTTATACTACTCCTAAGCATACCGCGATGATGGCGCTTCATAATAGTGATCTAAGCTAACTTAAATTTCAAACGTCCTGCGGCATGGTTGGACAGAAGTAGAGGGACTAAGAACTAAGATCAAATAAGAACAGTGTTACACTATATATTGATTGTGCTTGGTGTAGGCATAGAGCTCTTTGTTGCATTCTCCTTTTATATGTTTAAGGAGGCGACAAAATCGTTTCTATGTTTTTTTTTCCAACCTAGGACTCTTGAGAGCAAGATGCTTAATTGTTCTTTAATCATCTTACCTAGCTTAAGAGATCTTTGGATATCAAAAACCATTTTCAAATCTTCTACCGATGTGGTTGCATTGATCAGTGAATATTAGGTGATCAAACTTGCTAAACCCGAATCAATCTCAAATCCATTGGTTTCCATCTGTTATGATATTAGTCTAATTCTTGAATTTTTACAATTGCTGCGAAACCTCCGATCATCTTTGGAAAGATCTCCCATTTCGGAAGGACTGTGTAAGATGTATGGCCTTATTGAACATATCTAGATTGGTGATAAGATCCTTTCCTCGGTGGGTCTTTTATAGACTTTCCGAACATGCTGGCTTGTGCCACACGAATTAAGGTTACGTGTCATTCTTTGTTTTGTCTTTTCTATAAGCATACGTACGTCTTTGCGCCACTTCACTTTTTTGGCAGGTGACGTGCCTCCGAAGGATATGAGCAAAAGATATCATCAAGCGCAAGTAAGATTTTGTCATTATTAAGCACATGAGTATGCATACGCATGTGCAGAATTGGGGATACACGTGCGCAAGGGCACATGCATGCATATATGCGCACACATAGGTTTCGGGATCGAAGGGATGCACGCACTCGCACATGGAGGGGATAGAGAGGATTGGAGGTACCCATGCTCCCAGAGGACTACGGAAGGGTGGGGGCACAACCGATGGTACACTCGTGGAAAAAGATGGGTTGCTCTCACAGGGGTGTGGTTGCACAACTGCGGACGCAGGAGTGCTCAGAAAGTAGGGCTGTCAATGGGCCGGGCCTAGCTTGGGTTGGTCTCTGCCCGGATTTTGAACTATTTTGGGCTGGGTCTCTGGTCCGGACTAATTAAAAAATCTGACTTTGGCTGGCCTGATCCCCGCTCATTGACACCCCTATCAGAAAGGCGCCCGAATGGTTTCATATTTCCAAAATGGGATTTGATCCGACAATCCTAACCTCGGACAAGCGGACATTTATTTGTTGAATTTGGACCAACGACGATGTTTTTTTCCCCCACCATCCAATCCATAAGATCTGCACCGATCAGTGAGGATGTTACCTCCAAAGTAACGTTTGGGTAATAATCCATCCACAGTGGGTGCCACTATATATAGGCTATGGCAGTTGCAAATGTCAGAAAAGACAGTCTAATTTCTTGTTCAATAAGAAATCGGTAACAATCTATACGAACTAAACCAAAAAATAAAAAATAAAAAGTTCTAATGAGAACATGAACTGTACTTTAACTCGAAAGATACAATTGTACCTTCAGTACATTGCTTTTTATCACACCAAGAAAATAAGGTAAGGATACCGCTGAATTAAGAGCATGGCCAGATTACTACTTCATTTCCTTTTAGTTTTACTTCATTTTATTTTTTAAGGAAACAATGTTCGTTAATAATACATTATGATTGAAGATAGAAAGATGGGCTTCTATTGCCCATCAGAGCAATTGGGGGAGGTACTTCGTAGCTACGTCCCCCGCGATGACCTCATATGCTTTCTCCGTCGGATGATAACTATCCCAAAACACATACCTTGAAACATCTTGGCATGTGTTTACACTCAAAGGGTTGCACAATATTGATACTTCCACAGTTCCCGTGCCGCAGCATCCTTTATTAGTCACCTCAAATCCTGACAAAAGAAAATAAAAAAATGCAGAAAAATATGTGAGTTTTAACCTGGATGAGGAGTCAGGGTACTCAGATCTTCTCAACACCAATCATTTGTTGGAATCTCAATACGCATTTCAAAATGTACATTTGAAAATTCACATTTTGAAAATATATATGATGAATTCCCCCACCTTTGTTAGGTGGTGCATATGTTCATCCACACATCTCCAAACACCATGGGTCGGAACCTTATCAAGCATTTCAAAATGTACTGTTTGGATGCATGCAAAGTGGTGCATTGCACGGGCTCGGATTAGGTACCACCCCCATCTGGGTCATTTGCTGTACATGACTACTTTTACTATGCCTTGTTTGTTTAGACATAGGGAGGGGTAAAATATGATGGTAAAACCCATAATATCATGGTGCATGTGTACATTGTTTGATAAAATATGCCACAGGTAAGGCTTTTGAAAATTGATGATGGCAAGTATGACACGTGATGCACGTGCAAAGAAAATTATATTTTTCATGGAGCATACAAGGCTTTTAGAATGCATATGGTCTATCTAAACTTTTGAGCAACGATAGATTATCATTGAGTAATGATCATAGTGGCTGTTCATGTTTTCCTCGTATTTCTCTGCATCAGAATGCTTCACACAATGTATCCACCTGGTAGCCCAGCTGGAAGATGCCTTGGCGTTTCAATAGCAGGTCTCGGGTTCAAATGCTAAGGAGATACATTAATTAATTGCATTAGAGGGTGCATTATGTGACTAACAGTGTGGGTGCATTAAGCAGCTAACAGGGTGGGTGCATCAAAATGCTTCACACATCAATCAATGCAGGATCACATGCACAGTACACTACTTTGCATAAATCCAAACATCCCCCACGTATGTTTGCCAGGTGCACTAGCTGAGCAAATGCATGGAAATATGATGCTGAAGGAGTGGACCTAGAAAATCTTCCAGACAGGTTGTTTAGAACGTTGGCCTCACATGAAAAATGGTCCAGAACTTACTCACATGTGCAGCAAATCAATCTTGATTCATGCCTATAGCCACCTAAACATTTCTATTTTTATATTTGGGCAAAGTTATAAAGTATATAAAAAAATAAATAAATAACGACTATGAAATGGACGACCAACTTACCATATTCAGATGGGCGCTGAATAATATTATACAAGGTGGTGTAGATGTCAATGTATATGAACCTTGAGCCTGTGAGCTGGGCATTAAGCCTTTTAACTACTTGGGAAAGTTTATTATTCACATCTATTGCTGCCTGGTTATGAGAATCCGCACATTCTCTTATCAGTCCTCCTGCAAGTGTTCTCTGTGATGGAACACATCCTATTGGAGGAAGCCCCACAACGCCTATCTTTCGAGCCCCTAATCGGTACAATTCCTTTCAATCAAATACAGGACAAGGTTAGTAATACCCAAGAAGAAAAAAAGAAATAGAAAAGATTATAAGCTATGAAAGCAAGAAGAGTGCATGTACATCACTTGAATATGTATGAGAAGGTTTCAAGACGAGTGGTTGGACACTGAGACCAGGTAGCCAGCTCCATAGATCAAAGGTAGACAATGTTTCAACACTGAGACCAGGGATCGAGTGCCCATGTGGTGTGGGTGTGTGTGTGAGAGTCTCTGGGATGTGGGCGAGTGTAATAAAAAAAAAAAAAAAGAAGGAAAGAAAGAAAAGAAAACAAACTGGTTCGACCAAAAATTACCATCTACCCAACAGAGAACTTCCAGCATGTTATGTGCCCCTGAGATCCCACCCGTCCATGTTTGATGAAAGAGTCAGTTTGAGCAGTTCTTCAGGTGAGCAATGCATGTATGAAAATAGCTATTGGTTTTAAAGTTTGCAAATAGACCACATGCAGTGGATAGGCTGGCCTGATTTTCAGTCTGGGTCATTTGTGCAGAGGCTTGCCGCACCACACTCATCGCTAAGATGCCCCTACAGGTGCACATTTTAGCTGATGTAGAGTTACTTAAATGCCTAAAAATATCAGAGAAATGCAGTACCTACCATTTGTAATATACGTACGCATGAAGAGCATTGTGCCATGTAACGTGATATAAATCCACGTTACCGCAATTAGATATTGTCTTGTAACAAATTAAGAGTCTCTGACCAGGTAGGTGGATTCTCGGTTAGGAGGCTCCTCTCTCTTTTTCGAAGGAGGAGATGAACATAAGAAGAGGAATCTTTAGTCGTTTCCTCAAAATAAATTGTGCACTATGGCATGCTGCAGGTGTGGGAAGCCATGTCATTTTGTATACAATTGGGAACTGAAATTCTCCCCAGGAAACATTGCAGAGGTCAATTTTCAACTTTACCCGGGAAACATTTGTTGGAAGAAGAGCCTTCAAACTGCATTGGATTGTGCATCGACCGGTCTTGACCGGTCAGATAGAGGGGGCCGACCGGTCTTGATCGGTTGGCCAGTGTAGAGGCTTGTGTATTTTACTCCATGGACTGTATTTTGTGCCGGTTCGACCGGTCGGCCATGGGGTCCGACCGGTCAAGACCGGTCGGCCAATCATGCGTGAATTGCGCAGCAAGTTATCTCTTGCGCTATTGCGCGGATTTGCGCAAGAAGTTTCTAATTCGGAGTTGCTTACTATATATATGGCATAAATCCGGGATTAGGATATATCCTAAGGTGTCTAAGGTTTCCTAATCGCATTAGGAAGAGGGGAGAGTGTTTTGAGAGGGAGAGAGCTTGGGTTTTCTCAGTTTTCCTTGTTCGTGGGCTGTCAATCTCTGTAATCTGCTGTTAATCATAGTAGATCATTTTGTGCCGTGGTTTTTTACTCGTTGAGGGGTTTTTCCACGTAAATTCGGAGTCTCTTGTGGTGAATGCTTGTGTGTGGCTTGATTGCATGGTGTTTCTCGTTTGATCTCACATTGCTCTGTGCGTTTGGCTTTCGCTTCTGCTGTTGATTTTCCTAACAAGTGATATCAGAGCTAAAGTTGAGGTGAAGTAGATTCTAATCTGAGACGAGAAGATAAGATCGGGCGTAAGGTTCGAGGTAGAAAATTTCTCCTAGAAAAATAATTTTGAGCTATGGAAGGTGAAGATTGAATCCTTCTTAGTTCAGCAAGTGCTTGATGAAGCTCTTGGAAAGTGACCCGAGGCTATGAAAGATGATGAGTGGACGAGGTTCGACAAAAAGGCTAGAATCTCAATCCTGTTAAACCTTATGGATGTTCTTTATCATGTCATGAAGGAGAAAACTGCAGCTGAAATGATGGCGAAGCTAGAGGAGGTTTATGCCAAGAAGTCTCTAGATAATCGTATATACGTGCTGATGCAGTTGTTCACCTTGAGGATGGCTGAGGGAACGGAGGTGGAGGACCACCTGAGCACATTCAATAGGCTGGTTTGTAAGTTGGTGGAGATCGATGAACTGATGAAGGATGAATACCAAGCATGCATTCTGTTGAATTCTCTTCCAAATTCATATGAGTAATTCAGAGACTCTATGTGCGCAGGGAGGGAAACCATAAGCGTCAAGACCGTTATCTCAACCCTCCAGTTGAAGGCGATGAGAAAGAAAAGCGATGGCGTGGCTTCCCGTTATTCCTCAAAGGCACTGGTTATGAGGGGAAGAAGTTCTGAGCATGAAGGATATTCAAAATCGGGATCTAGCGCCAAGAGCAAAGGGAAAGCTAAGGTGAAGTGCTAGAATTGTGGTCAGGAGAGCCACATGAGAGGGGATTGTCAGAATCCCAGAATGAAGCAAGAGAGGTATGAAAATTCTTTTGGAGAGGGAGCCAATACCGTAGAGGAAGGTAACGATCTATGTGAAGTTTCGACTGTATCTGGCAAGGGATCTCACGGTAGTGAGTGGATCCTAGATTCAGGGGCTTCATGTCACGTATGTCCTGGCCGAAGTTCATTCACGACATACAAGGAGTATGGTGGTGAATCGGTGTTTGTGGGCGATGGCTACACTCATAAGGTTGTGGGTATTGGTACTGTGCGCATCAGGATGTTCGATAGAGTTGAACGACTCCTGGAAGATGTGAAGTATGTTCCCAAAATGAAGATGAATGTGATTTCTCTTGGTGCACTAGAGGTGAAATGGTACATGTTTATCGGTCGCGATCATTGTTGTGAAGTGATGAAGAGGGCACTCGTGTGTATGAAGGTACGGAGGTGTGGCCATCTTTATATGTTGATTGGGAGCACAATTCACGGTGGAGCTGCGGGAAAGGCAGCAGATCTACGGTTGCTTATATGTGGCAAGTGCCTAAGGGCCACATGAGAAGAGCAGTAAATGGCGTGAATTTACAAGGTCAGGGTCGATGGTGGCACAAGAAGCGGTGAAGCTATGATTGAAGATGAGCTGATGTTGCAAGGATGGCGGTTGATTCGTCGTTTGAAGCCTCAGTAGAGTTTGTTGGAAGAAAAGCCTTCAAACTGCCCTTAATTGTGCACTGACCGGTCTTGACCGGTCGGCCAGTGTAGAGGCTTGTGTATTTTACTCCCTGGACTGTTTTTTGAGCCGGTCCGACTGGTCAAGACCAGTTGGCCAGTCATGCGTGAATTGCACAGTAAGTTATCTCTTACGCTATTGCGTGGATTTGCGCAAGACGTTTCTAATTCGTGGTTGCTTGCTATATATATGGCATAAATCCGGGATTAATGACGTATCCTAATGTGTCCAAGGTTTCCTAATCGCATTAGGAAGATGGGAGAGTGTTTTGAGAGGGAGAGAGCTTGAGTTTTCTCAGTTTTCCTTGCTTGTGGGCTGTCAATCTCTGTAATCTTCTGTTAATCATAGTAAATCGTTTTGTGCCGTGGTTTTTTACCCGTTGATGGATTTTTCCACGTAAATTCAGAGTCTCTTGTGGTGAATGCTTGTGTGTGGCTTGATTGCATGGTGTTTCTCATTTGATCTCACATTGCTCTACGCGTTCAGCTTCCGCTTCCGCTGCCGGTTTTCCCAACAACATTGTAGAGGTCAATTTTCTTTATTGAGAATGAATTGTGCTCCAATAAGAGAATGAAGAAGACTATAATGCAGTTGCTTTGTTCACGGGTATTTTTTCTAATGACAAAAAGCATATATACTTGCCTGGGTGTTAATTGTTAAAAACAATTCCACTAGTAAAGAAAGAAACTAATGGTTGATTGGCATCAACATTGAAGAAGGATAAGATTAACTATAGAATTGATTGGATTGACCTATCGAGGTGGTCACACCTCCTGACTGGTGATATGGACGAGCTTATAAAGCTAGGGAAGTATGACATAATGGTGCTGTTGTGAACACAAATAATTCAGTGCAGTGGGTGATCTTGTGATTTCACTTTCAAAAGGGGGTTCAAAAGTCTCAGAGAATGTGTGTACTGGATACCCGGCCGGATAGAAAAAGAATCCAGTTTCAGGGCCGCAAAATATAGCAGCTAAGCATCATGTTCTCCTTGAGCCTTCGAAATAAGGTAGATGTTTGAGGCCAAGTAGAATTGGAGGGCAGAAAGATGAAGTTGACGTACATTTTATCCACTTGTTCAACGTATGTTGACACTACTTGTTGCTATAAGATATAGATCTCTTGCATGCATGGATGAGACATGTCAACAATGAATGACTTTGGTGATTATGCAAAATAGAGATGTTCTGTGGTCTCCCATGTCTAGAAATATGGGAAGGAACTGTGTGTGTTAGTTGTCAATTTACCAAGGCAGACGAGCTTCTGCTCAATAAGATAATCGATATTAGACCACTAGAACTCATTCACTTGGATATATGTGGGATTGTCACTCACTCATGCCAATGTAATCAATATATACTTTATGTTTATTGATGACTACTCACTTTTTGCTTGGGTATATCTCCTACCTAGAAATTCCAAGTTTCCCAAAGGTAATTTTGCAATTGGTGGAAAATGAGATAAGTAAAGGAATGAAATTATTAAGGATAGATAATGGAGGGTTTTACTTTTTTCATGGGTTCTGTATGTATTTGAACAAGCTAAGGTGACAATTTTTCCATCGTGCAAAATGCATTGGGTGTGTGGATAAAGAGGAGATCACTATCTACTTCTTAAAGAGGAGATCACTATCTACTTCTTTAACCTACAAGAAAGACAAGATATTTGAAAACAAAAAATATACTTGTGTAAGCAAAGAAACCTTAGACCTTAAGTAAATAGGGAATAAGATCGAAAAAGTAAAAAAAAAAAAAGGTTAAAAGATGTCCAATTACTCTAAGAGCTTGTTTGGATGCAGTCATATAAGTAGCTTTTTCTACTGATGATAATAGTTATATAACGTAAGGAAGTTTGGTTAACAAGTAATTTTGAGTTACTTATTTTTTTACTAAAAATGGTTTGAGTATATTGACTTTTTCTCTTTAACAGCTGAAAATTCAAGAGGCGATCCATCAAAAGGACAGGCATGCATGAAGGCCCATCAAGTTTCGTTAGGCTTTTGATTCCACTCAGCCCATTGGGTTGTGCATGCGTTTGTTTGATGTCATTTCTGTTGTAGTGTGATAGAGCCAAGGTCAACGTCCGTTTGTAGATGTTGTAGGCCCGGATTACCTAGACATGGCTTGAAGGCCCTAAAACCAATCCATTATTGGCTCCATTGGTAATGGATCAATTCGATGTGGGGTCAGTGACAGGTTAAGGCTAAGCCATCTATTTTTCAAGCTTGAGATTACAGGCCTACATAATGATGTGGTCTATATCTAAGGCGGGCCCACATGATGGACAACCCATATCAGAGGTGGGGCCCACATGATAGAAGATCCACATTGAAGGTGGGTTCCACATGATGGGCGATGGATATTAAAGGTGAGCCCCATATGATGGATGACCAACATCAAAGGTCATCCAGATGGTCCAACATAATGGACGGTGCACATTAAAGGTCGACCCCTAATGATTAATGGCCTATATCCAAGGTGAACCTCACATGATGAACAACCCACATAAAAGGTGGGGCTCACATATTGAATGATCCACATCAAAAGTTGGCCCCACATGATAGATGGTGGATGTGTGGGTGACCAAACAAACTTGAGGGCGATTCATACTTATGATGTTGCCAACCAAACATCCTTTTCTGCTTTTTAGCTAATAAGTATTTTATTTACCAAACAAACTCATTTACTAAATAAGTAGAAACTAAGATAAGCTACTTGTGGTATAAGTAGCTTATCTTAAGAAACTTAAAATACAAATGCCCCCTAAAACTTATAAATAATCCTCATATGGCTAAAAAAACTCTAAACCAAAACATGACTCTTAAATTCATAAAAATAGAAAAAGCAAACTTATTAAAAATAGTAAATTTTATTTTAAAAATGTAATTTAATCCATAAAATGATTGAATTTCATATAGCTGTTTGAGGCCAATTAATCTTGGCTAGCTGGCTAGGGCATAGAAGATGTCAATAGCTTTCCAAGGGTATATTACATGCACAAAATAAATAACTCACGTCACGATTATAATTGTTGAAAGCTATAGCGCGTGTTTAAGCCCTTGTAAAACAATTGCGGCCCTGCAGCCTGAAGTTGTGTGATCCTAACCCTCCATTGAGTCATCCTATCATCGTACATTTACTATATAATAGAATGGCTTCAAGGAAAAGGAGAGTCATCACATTGGTGGAGCTCGTTGAAGCATAAAGCATACAAAGAATATAGGCCTAAATATGGGCCTAGCATATGATGACAATAGCTCATGTCATCAACAAGTTGCAACAGGCAAAGCTTGATTTCCTCATGTCATATCAATGCCTACGCGAGAGGCTGACTCTATCTGATTTCTTAGTTTGATTGTGTCTCTTGCATGTTTCTAACAAGCAATTGCAAAAGCAGCTATAAAAGAGAGCTTTTAGGTGCATCTTTATTAGTTATAATGAATGGAAGAAAGGGTGGGTGTGTGTGACCCTACCACTTACAAGGCATACATCTCTCAGCATGTTGTAATTGACAAGGCATTTTCATAGCGGTTGATTGACAAAGCAGTTTACCATTTACAAATTTCTTAGACGCAATTATGCAAGTATTATTGGTAGATTATGAACAAAATTCCTGTTTCTGGTGATTCTAGACCTGTAGAGTCATCAAGATCGAGTTCATGAGCAAACAGTTCATTGGTCCCATAGCTTTTGAGAGTCAGGAAGATTACAACTCGGGAAGTATCACCCGAAGAGATGGTGTGGAAAGTTAGTTTGGGGATGGGAAAGAGAGAGGTGAAAGCCAAAGACCTCTTGTGAAGGATAGAAGAGCAGAAGATCAATAAGATCTTGGAACATCTGCTAATATAAGGAAGCCAGTCTGATGAATAGGCTAACTGTATAGATACTATGCTTGGAACTATAGTGCTTCCCAAAGACACGATATCAAAGAATGAGCTTACACACACACACACACACACACACACACGCGCACACAAGGAAGCAAAAGCAGATGTAAAGTGTTCAAAGCCACCCATATAATTGCTTAATTAGATATAAGCACCCAAATAATTTGGTTTAGAATTTTCCACAATTTAGTTGTGGTCTTAATTTTCCCACTTTCCATCAAATTGAAGTGATGAAAAATGTGTAATTTGAGTGGTACTATCTAATTAAGACATGATATTACAAAAAAAATATAATAATAATAAATAACTAAATTAATTAATTAATTAAAAAAATCCTTCTTTAAACATGACCCAAAAACCTTTATTAAATATGTAAATTACTTATTTCAACATGACCCAAAACCTTTATTAAATATGAAAATTACTTGTTTATCTACGTCTCTGTGGTACCAAGTGACCAAATTGATGGATGGAATGAGCAAAGGTTTTGCTGCTAGGCTTTGGATCGCCCGGTGGATGGATGCCTCACACTAAAAACGGATAATTTCTTCTCCAATAATTATGATTTTAGGGGAAAATGGCAGCTAGCATGTGCGCGTCTACCTAGCCAAGTGCAATGGTAGATAGGTGTATCTGAGTCATGCAACCTAGGACAAGTGTCCCCCAGGTGCCGAAGTACATCATGTGGACCTACGGTTGTATAAACTAACCATTGTAAGTGATGGATTTTCACATTGTAAATTGTGGGGGGGGGGGGGGGGGGGGGGGGGGGGGGGGGGGGGGGCATTGAGATTATGTTGGACATTTCAGATTTTCACGTGCGGCTTATACTACAGCAAGGCAATCCAACTTGAAATTTGTATACATGGGACCGTAAGTGATCCAGATTGTTAAAGTTATGTTTGACATTCGAGAATTATGTTTTGTTCCAATGGCCCATAGCACAAAGATCTAGACTGTAGGTTCAAACTCACTTTGTACTCGTGGGTGGGGCCCAGACCATATTTATGGTGATGCAGACCATTGATGTTATCTAACACGGTCCAGCTTGTATGCGTGGGGCAAGCATTTCCAGTGATCTAGACCGTTGAAATTACGGTGGACATTCATGAAATCCTTTTTCAATGAAACAAAACAAGAAAGTGAAAAGAAAAGAAATGTGCCATTGAATTCCTGTTTAATCAAGAAGAAAAAAAACCCGATCAAGCCACGGACGAGAGGATTTAGGGAAAATAAAAATAAAATAAAAATTCCCGCAGTCAATCTGCTCAATCTTTTTTACCAGCGACCTCCGTGGATTCTTAATTCCACGAATTGTAAAATAGTAGCTGCATGGGCTTCTTTCTACTGACGGTATTGGATTTGGATTGGGAATCATCATCGTCGTCGTCGGAGAACAAGGATATGGGTGGAGAGTGCCAAAGCCAAAAGAGTTTTTCCGACAAGTATGACGTATCACGGGTACGGTAGGTGCGGGGTGTACATTTTTCATAGATTTAGATGGGTGTCCCACGCATCAAATATCTGAGACTTTCATATCAAGAATCTAATCTCTGATCTCGAGTAATAAATTCGGTCACATGTATATGGTTAGACATGATTTATTGGTACCTTCTGTCATTTTCAAAAAAGCATGGACAGTCGTTACTTTAATTTGATAGATAGCGGGAAAATAAAGACAACAAGCTAAATTTTTGGTGGAAAATTCAAAACCTAAATTACTTGTGTGGTTTTATCTAATTTAGCCCTGATATAGGTCGCATTTAATATTTTGATTTGTGATCCACCGATAGATTCTTAATAAGAGAACTGTAGTGTCTACTGTTTTACTGCAATCCTAACCTTCCAATTATGGATTTAATCAGCGCACAAACCATGCACATGGGATCACCAAATCAGAACCTGAGTTGCGTGTTGATGCTTTCAGAGATGGAACAAGGTAAGGCAAGTTTTAAAATTGTTAGGTCAAGTACATACTTGGTGCTGTCCTCCAGCAGCAGCATGCGGCCCAATTAAAGTCTCCCTATGTGACAGTACACCAGACAACTTGTCAAAACTGATTGCTCAGTATACTTCAAAGATGAGGGTCACATATGATTTGATTCACCAAGGAGAGGAGGAGAAAAACCGGCATGGTTTGGCTGGAACCGAGGTTGGTGGAACCCGGAATTGTGGGACCCAATGTGATCTATATGCCTTACATCCACACTGTCCATCCATTTTGGCAGATCATTTTAAGGCATGGTCCAAAATATGAAGCAGATGGAAATCTTAGGTGGATTGTATATAGGAAACAGCCGTGATTGAATAACCATCATTAAATTTTTATGGGACCACCAAAATGTTTATTTGCCATCTAACCTGTTGATAACAGACCTAGATGAAGAGACCACACAAATATCAGCTCGATCAAAAACTTTTTGTTGCCCATAGAAGTTTTTAATGATTAATTACTGTTGTTTCTTTTATTATGGTTCACCATAAGTTTTATTTTTATTTTTATTTTGAAAACTGAAGCTTTTATTTTGTGAGACACTCCACCCTGTTAGTTGTGCAATGCACTCACACGGTCAGTCACACAATGCACCGATTGGTGCAGCTAGTATGTCTCAAACATGAGACTTGCTGTTTGAAACGCCAAGGCATCAATCAGTTAGGCTAACTAAAATGACATAAGGTTTGAAACGCTAACAGGCACTTGATGACATGAGACTTGCTGTTTGAAACGCTAACAGGCACTTGATCACATAAGATTTTGATCTGCTTCATTTTTTAGAATCATGCACTAAAATGACTTTTCAAAATAGATGGAGGACATGGATACAAGGTAAATACATCACAATGGGTCCCAAGTTCATGGATTCCACCCACTTCGGATCCACCTAATTAAGCCACCCGAGAAGAATTAACTCACCAACTGATTTTGTACGACGGGTGATGGTACCACAATTAAGGTGCAGGGGAACTCAACTGCCTGGACAGGTAGCCTGCACCTCCAACCAGAACTGGGTAAATAATGGTACCCACTGTAAATGGATTAATGCCCAAAAAATTACACATGAAGCCGTGACCCTTTATAACCGGTTTGTGGACACAGTAGCATGGGTCCCACTTGGACAAAGAAATGAGAAAAACTTTGATGCTCTGTCAGATCGAGTGGTATGGATGATAGGCAGATAAATAGAAATTGCACACGTGGCATATAAGTAGTCAAATTAAACTTTCCAAATTGTGATATCCAGTGTAGTTGTATCATTAACTCAGCTTATTTGACTATCTGATTGGTGGACATTTAATGAAGGGTTAAACATGAAAAATAAAAAAAAAATTGCAACAGTCCTATTTCGACCAACAAATTTCCACACATATCAGAGGTCAGTATCAATCAACCAATCTAATATTGGGATTGTGAATTGAAGACAGTCTTCGTTACCATCTAGGCGATTACATTTGAGTAAATATACACCATGTGTACAATTTCTTTGTGCCTGCACAGGTAGCCTGATACATTCACAAGTATCATTTAACTCCATAGAAATAACAATTGGAGAGGTCAGGATACTTTGATCAGTCTGATATTGGGAGACGAGAAAATTACTAATCTACATATTACAGTGGGAAATTATTTGAGCGGTCCAGATTAAGGCACATGCCATGCCACGTGTAGTTGGTGGTTGCAACGACCAGTTATAAATATGAATTAGAATTTGGAATGAGATTAAGATCCAGAAAAAAAGGGGCGGCAATGGGAGGTTCAGCCTGTGAGGCTAGGGTTTGGGATCCGGCTCCTAAATTTGGCCTGAGGGCTGGGGCTCAGTCTTCAAATATAGGTCCCATGTCTGGGCCAGATCAGGTCGAGACAATTATCGAATGGGCCAGTCAAATAATGAAGTGGGGTAATTGTTATACAAAAGGGTACGGATACCTTTTGATGGTCCCATTCAACTTCAATGTGAGTTGAAAGGCAGTTGTTAGATCTGGGGACATGTTTTTCTATTTTTTTTTATCATCTAAGCTATTTATACCAAGCTGGGGCTTCGTGAATGGGGAGGATCTACAAATTTTTTATTTTTTATTTCTTAAGTTTAGAATGTTCAGAACTACAATCATTGTACTCTTGGTCTTTACAGGACAATCATGAAGAGCCAAATCCAGGTATAGGGCCGATGCTTTTTGGCCTGTTTAGGGGTTGGGCAAGCCTCTGGCGAAGGTGACACCCAGGTCCATAGCTCAAGTGGCAGACTGGGTGAAGATAGCCTCGTTTCAACACTGAGGTCATGGCATCGATTCCCATAGTGGGGGTGGCTCTGCGAAGGTAGATCTAGGGCTGTGCCAGAATAAACCACCGCAGGCCTTATCGGTGCGCGCCCCCCTAATTCGATGAGATTTTAAGCTGAGTGAGTCACAAAGTAAGTTGCTGGCAAGCTAGACTCGGCCAGACTCATTGAGTCGGCTCACTGAATCACTTGACTTGACCTTACTCAAGCTGAATCGCTTGTTGGGTGATTGCTTTTCAATATAAAATCGATGGGTAGACAATGACTTTCAAACCCACGACCTCAACAAAGCAAAGTGCTTCTAACATGCCATTTACTTTGTTTGTAAGCCATATATAAATTTTATATAGTCATAATGTCTCAAACATCCACCGTTACTCAATATTCATATAATCATTATACATCGAGTCCAGTATATATATGTATATCTTCCCACCCAAAGATCAAGCTGGTCCACTTATTAGGTTAATTAGTCCATAATATTAAAAACAGGTAGACATGATAAATGATCTTGCCCGTGCATCTTTTTAATAAAATATGGCCTATCTAACAAGTGAACGGAGAAAAAAAAAAAAAACAGAAAAAAGTAACAAGCACGACGACAACAATAATTGCATGCCACTGGCTCATCGATTCTGGTATCTAATTCGTCTCATCCAACTCAATGGATGGAAACCCAGCCAGATGATTGGTAATCACTGAAATCAGGATCTTAATCGTCTTTTGGGCGGGAGTGCCCCATTCAGAAGTTTACTACGGAATGGTTCATCCTCTGCGGGACCATCCATTTCGTCTACTGTTTGGAGGTACCAACTACATATGGCCCCCACTTGAGTTGAAAACTAACCTGGGTAAAGAGTACCTATTCTTGGGTCATTATCATGTGCATTTGGCACCATTAATTAATGGACCACCTTATCCTGACTACGCATAGGCATACAGGTGTATACCTACTACTAATCGAGAGGCACATTAGGACCGTACGTGCATGAGATCCACCCGTTGGATCTATTGCCTCAGTATCACTCTGATGCCCTAAAATCAGGCCGGTCCAAAACTTAGGTAGCCCACCCTATAGGGAAGAGTCGGGATGGGAAACCCAGTACCATTCAATGATTCCAGGGCCCACCATGGATGTTTGGAAAGTCACACTGTTTTGAAATTCATGGGGTTAGACCACATGAATTTAAATATTTTAGGCATGATTTTACACTCTTTCATGTGGTGAGGCCCACCTAAGTTTTGGATCGTGTGATGCTCGGAGCCAAGGCCAAACGTTAGGTGGTGCATGTCGTGGATTCATGCATACATGTTGTTCACCCCACTGAAGCCATATGCACACCCCTCAATGCGTCCACGACTTGAGACCGTTGATCTGATGGACCTCTACATGGATGGGGATTGAAAACCCATTAGCCGTCACTCTTTAGCCATTGCTAATGTGCGTTGAACAGTGCATTATTGCCTTCTTAACCATCTCATTCCATGTCATTGATCAAAAGGTTATGATTGTCCTCTAAAGGCAATTTCTGTTGGCATATTCAATCCGCGGTGCAGCCCATCAAATTAAAAAACGGGGTATGTCAAGCTATGCGACCCACCGATACAACCCAATGCTCGAGGATATTGTGCATTTCTTTGAGCTGACTCTCATAAAAGTATATACTCGATAATCTCAACGGAAGAGGAAAACCACTGGGCTACTCCCATCACAAAACCAAAATGCAAAGAATGCCCTTGTGCAGTTTCGTTACTTTGTCACCACACGTACGTGATGGGATGCAGGTAAAATCTGAGCCGTAGTTTAATAAGCACATAAAATTTTCAATTGATGTAAATACCTCTATATTCAATATCCCTTTTAAGATATCTTTCAAAATCTTAAAGTGGACCAATTGCATGGTAAAATTCTCCATCGCTACTCGGATTAGACTGTTAGAGGTTTTTTCAATGTATTTTATAGTTGGCTATGTCCAAATTCTAGCGATTGAACCATTATTCTTTTCAATGATCAAAGTCATTCATATTATTGTTGGGTGGGACTTGGGAGTTTAACCAAAAAAAAAAAAAAAAGGACAGGTATTGTAACACTTTAACCATTTGATTACTCAGGGATTAAAAAGGCTATCTATATCTTAAAGAAAATAATCCAATGAATTGAAATTCTTATAAGAAAGTATCTATTTTAGAATATAGCCAATCCAAGGTGAACCCATGGTGTTAGCTGCCAATCATTTAAATATAAATTTAAAGAGTTGGGATCTGTTAAGCTTCAACAGGATTTTCTTGTTTGCCGACCACTTGATTGGTCCCGCTTAGCACTGACGTTGTCAGCACTGACTGCATTGACTGCTGACGTATGCTGAGTAGGACCAATCATGCATCGGCAAATAAGAAAGTGTTGACAATGTCAGTACTGAGCTGGACTAATCAGGTGGACAGCAAAACAGGAAAATCCTTTTGAAGCCTAGTAGACTATCTGGATTCAAAAAATAAATCGCTTAAATACTGACATACTGTACTAACAATAAAAAAAACCAAAATGTTGGAATGTATTATATCAAACCTCATCTTGGTAGGGATGCATTTTAAGAGCTGTATGAGACAGCCCAATTAATGGTGGAGACCACCTTCTTAGAACAAAGTAGGTGTGAGGACCAGCGCTTGGTACGGGTAGTAGTCCCATGCACCCTTTAATGATCATACCAGCATTGAGCGACAGAGGAAATGTCGCAGGTCAATATTTGGTGGTGGGCCCTTCACTTCGCACCATCATATGAACAGGTCGGGGTTCAATGAGTGGGGAGCTCATGTGGGGGATAACACGTGTCAATGATATGTGTATACAATACATGTGTCAGAGATCCAGGACATTCATTAAGTAGAGTACATTGTGAACATGCGAGTTACAAAAACTCATGGCAGCACACATCAATTGAGCTACACACGTACATTGAAAATTTTCTATTGGACCCCATTTGTTGTCCTACAAGTTCCACCTTTATAATGGGCGTGCTCACATTTACTTTTAGTCCATGGCACATTCATAATCTATCCTATCTAGTGAACGTTCCCGATCTTTGATACGTGTGACATATGCATGGATCACCAACATGTGTACTGCCCCTCACATGTAGGCCGCCAACAGAATCAACAGTTACAAATGATCATAGTGTCAAGTAACAAATGATCATAGTGTCAAGTAAAGAGATACTACTACTTACTGCATTCAGCTATAAGCTTTAAGTCAAATTGAGATGGTGAAAAATAATCGACTTAATTTAAGTGATTTTTCTAATTAAGTACTTAAATTATTTTAGTTAATAACGGTTTAAAATACTAAAATCACTTAAAAGTATGATTTTTTAGTGATAAGTTGTAGAATTAAGTTTTACTAATAGCATTGATAGTGTCTCACCTGATAGCCCAGCTGGAAGCCACCTACGCGTTTCAACAGCAGGTCACAGGTTCCAAATGCCAAGGAGATACACTAACACCACCTGTGCGTGGGTGCATTGTGTGACCAACCGTGTGGGTGCATTGCGCAGCTAAAAGAGTGGGTGCGTTGCAGGACTAAAAAGATAAAAACAAAACAAAACCCTTCCACCAGACAGAATAAATGATTCCCTGTAGAGAATATATAATAAGTAAGATAGAAATATTCGTGTCGCCTAAGCCTATGGAAACATTTCCATGCACTTAGTGCATTTGGACTCGTTGGCACCCACATCATCTATCCGGACCGTCCATTAAATTCAGTCTACTCTTTGTCAGATACCGTGAAAAAATCATAGCAATCTAACAACGTCCGTGTTAAACATCCGCGAATGGATCACCTATCTTCCACAAACGATGTTCTCCTCCGTCAATTATTGCATTCCACTAAATCTATGGTTTGGATGATCTGATCAGTATGAATTTTTCAAGGCAACAACTGATTGGATCTAATGGACGATTCAGATATGTGATGTAGAATAAGAATGGTTGGATGGAAAGTTTCCATAAGCTGAGCTCTCTAGATCACTTCTCCCAAGTTAGTAATACATGGCGTTATGCAGGATGAGAACTGTGTATAGAATATTTGCGACAAGGTGACTGAAATGTTTCCTTGCGGCACCTGTTTCAGCTTCGTGGCAAGCGTGTGCATGATTCAGGGCATTCATCAAGTTTCCCCGCTGTGAACATGCGGTGGTCCAAAAAGCAAGCTGGTCAATCAGGTGGGCCTCACGTGACCACCGGCCAATTTATGATGGCTGTTCCTTCACAACCATACGTGTGGGTGGATAGCCTGATTGTCACATGCATGGCATGTTCACTAAGGGCTTACATGGTAACCACCCAAGATCTCACACATGTTAAGACGTGTGCTGTGAAGCAAAGATCATGAAATTTACCTGATAAAACTTAGAAGCTGAATCAACTAACAAATTGACATATGAAGGAATATCGTAGTTTGCCCTTCTGAATGGAGTAGAGAAATATGTATTGGCCAGATCATCGCTCCCTATAATGACTATGTATATGCTATCGGAGACAATTTTGGCTGCTCTCTCATGTCCGGCGATCGCCTTCAGCTTCTCTTTGTACTCTTTGAAAAACTTCAACTGATCAGACAGTGAGAAAACTGACTGGAATACCAAATGACAAACATACATTTCTTGTAAGAGAGAAAATTTAGAAAAATTAAAAGAAAACTTTGAGACGAAAAGAAGAGGCGGATTAAGAAAAGTACCACTATTTTGGGTGTGAGACTGTCGTATCCTGATCCACCTGAGGCGAAACTTACGCCAGTGAGGAGGTCTTCAGGTGTCAGGTTTGGCTGGAAATAAGCTGGCAAGAGCTCCTTTAATCCTAATTGGGAAGCTGAATTTTTCACAAAGGAAAATCCATGAACAAACATTTGAGGTGCGTATATAGCAGAATGTTACATACAATGTAAAACTTTTCAAATGTTACATATAATGCAAAACTTTGGTACGCTATGGCATTTATAACTTTTTTTTCTCTCTAAGTTATAGGTATAGCTATACAGTTCACATAATACATATGCATGCGTACATATGCATGTATCACGTACACATGAAAAATTGCTTAGTTCTTGATTTGGGCCATCAAGCTATCAATCTACCTATCATGTCTGACGGAATCCTCCCATTGCAGAACCTTCCCGTCGGTTTATGTTGAACAAAATCCCTTCCATAAGGAGGGAAATCGCACCGGACAAGGGTCCTAAGAACGTTATTGTTGCCCGGATCAACGATGGAGTCGCCGAACACTATGAGCGCTGGGACCGTTTTGTTGGAATTTATGGATTGGGTGTGGTGAGGAAGAAGAAGAAGAAACAGACAGAGAACAACACAAGGTCTCAAAGACTGCATTGTCATTTTCCCTTATTTTTTTTTTTCTTATTCTTTTTTTTTTTTTTTTTTCCGGTGAGGGGATTCCTTTGCATTTTGTATCCATTACATGCGCTTGCTATTTATCCAATGGCAGTAGGAAACAGTCTTCGCTGGATGGTTCTCCTGGTGACGTTTCGTAGCTTCAAGGTCACTTTCGGTTGGTGGATCACATCAATAACGATGGGAAATGACGCATATTTGTCGCAATTAGGGCTGTACATCGAGCCGAGTCGAGTCGAGGTGGGCCAAGCTTGGCTTGACTTGTCTGTGCTCTTCTCGAGTTCGAGCTCGAGCTCGAGCTCAACCTCGAGCTTACCATTGGAGGTTGCCTTGCTTACTAAAACTTTCGAGGCAAGCTTGTGGATCGAGTCAAGGCGAGCTTACCTCGAGTCGAGTCGAGCTTTCTCCCACCTCAAATTATTATATTTTTTACTACAAAATACAAATTAAAAGCCAACAACATTAAGTTCGAGAAGTCACACATATATTAGGGGAGAATAGTATTTCTACAGGTCGGACCCACCATTAAAATGACCTAGCTCTTATCGGTTTTTTCTTTGGCCAAGTCACACATGCATTGAATGTACACCACTAGTAATATTTTATGAACCATAATTAACACAGTACATGCATAGCTCACCACGTGAATGGACTGCCCTAATTATTGTGTGGACCATCTTCATGATGAGGCCCAGCTGATTCATGGATCAGATGCACCACCTCCCTCGTAAAATTGCAATCAATAGCTGCATATGGTGTTTGGTCTAACCATAGCCCCTGTTTTGTAGATATGTATGGTGTGTGGTCTCACTGTAGCACTTGTGCTTGTGTAGCGTGTAAAACACACAACCACTGTGTGCTCACCATGTTTGTACTTGAAATTACTCAATCCATCAGATATGCTCAACAAGGAATGTTCTTACCTAAACAAAATAGTAGGATTAAGAAACCCCCCAACGTGTGAGGGTTTTATATGTCTAAACTTGGACCCTAATGTGTGTGTGGGGGAGGGGGGAGAGAGAACTAAGAAATATGAAGATAAAGATTTTTTTTTTTAACAAATATCTATATGAAATGAGTCGAGCTCGAGCTCGAGCTCGAGCCGAGTGGAGCTTGAATCGAGTCGAGTCGAGTCGAGTGACCCAATGGTCGAACTTGACTCGATTTTTTACTCGAGCTCCTAAATGAAGCTTGGCTTGACTTGTTCTACTGAGTCGAGTCGAGCTTTTTCGAGTCAAGTCGATCGAGTTTCTCGAGCTGACTTCGGCTCATGACCAGCCCTAGTCGCAATCAGGACCTTTGATGATGTTTGGTAAAAATTAGGGAATGAGCCTAACTGCTTGATCAGCAGCCTTTTATTGGACATTTAGTATTGAGAGCATAGTGTGATATCGAACACAACTAGGTGTTTAGGATGTTTGCGTGTGATGTAGAGCAGGTAGCCGATTATTCCATGGCCTAGATGGACCAAAAGAAGACCGGTCATGGTCGGAAGTCATCCGGACCATTAGGACCGTAAAACAATCGTATCTCAAGCTAGAATGAGTTTCTAGACATATAATATATGATTTTCGGGCAGCTTGAGCTACTTTAGCCACCCAACCCTGCTATGCCAGGTTGCCCACACCGGAATTGTGAGATTTGACTAGATCGATGGTCATTAACTTAGTTTTATTTCAATTTTACTATTTATAGTAAGTTTTGTTTCGATCATAACTTTTGATCCATAGGGTTTTAGAGTTTGTGCCCAACATGAAAAGGGCTTAGAATAATTAGTAGAAGAACGTGGTTGGGCCTGTTTGAAAACTTTCAATTTTTGACCGAAAACCGTGAGTTCTAGTAAGATTGAGAGACTTCTATAAACAGTAAGTTTACTATTTATAGTAATATACAGTAAGTTTACTATTTATAGTAATATAGACACCCCACCTTCGGCTACAATGTTTGTAGAGATAGCTGAATGAATTGATATCCATACCCCAAAATTCCATGTCCAAACCCAGCCAAACTCACCCTTGTAAGCCCCAATCCATAGCCTAGCTCAAGCCTGAACCCAGTCGACTCACCCCTAAACATCAGTTTGAAAACACCCCATAAGAAAAACCAGTAAAAAAATTTCAAAAAAGTCAAACTTGGTGAGTCAACCCGCTGAGTCAAATCACCGAGTCAAATCACCGGGTCAGTCCAGCCCCTGCACCCAATCAACTCACCGTGTCAATCCATCTTTCAAACCCAGTCAACTCACCTGGTTCTGGGCCACAGCTTCGGAGTAGCTCCGAACCTCGAACTTTAGACTTTTCTGCTTTAGGTTCGGGGGCTGTACACTCCGAAGCTGGAGCAGCGCGTCCGTACGGGTGACCCTCAGGGGGCCGCCTAAGCTTATTTACACAAGATGCCACTGCTCGCAGCTATAAATACCCCCCTCCTCTCTTGTTTCAGCAACTGAAAAAATTCACTTCTCATCTTTCCAGCCTAAGAGCTCTAAGTCCATCTCCACCCCCTTTTTTAGTCAATTCCTCCACTAAGGAGAGCTCGAGTGAGAAGAGCCTAACCCTGGTCTAGCACAGGCTGACCCTGGTCCAAGTCTCCCAAGTTGCCTAAGTCCCAATCTTAACCACTCGAGGCAGACCCTTGTGACACTTCCGTCCATCCAGCTACTCTTTAGCATCATCTCATTCGCATCTAGCATAAGTGCAACATTTACTATTCTTCCAACCCCCCTGCTTATCATATCATTGCAAGGACTTGATTAATCAAATACACAGCATGCATCCCGCATAAATCACCTGTCAGTTCGAGCATATGCTCTGGGCTTTCCTGTTAATGGAAACCTGCCCATCAGAAACTCTTACTGTTCAGACTTACATTCATGCATCATATCATTCATGAGAGTGTACGAGGATTAAATCAGACTTTCAAGTATTAGTTCGATTCTGTGAAGTAGAGACCATACTTCGATACGGGCAGAGTAGGTGCTTAACACCTTCCCACTCTGTAACCATGATCCCTTACGTTGAATTTCTAACCGCATATCAAAATGAGTCATTTTAGAGGAATGAATCTTTGAATTCTCTTTTCTAAAGTTTCTATGGGGTCTAGTTGATTGTAGATTTGAAGCTCTGGTCTTATACGAACTCATCCAAACATATCCAGTTTAACATGATAATCGAGAAAAAAAAGGCCCTCGAGAACGAGGCAAGCCAGTGGCACAACGGCGATTCGCGCACAGCCCCTTTTCAAAAGGGAGGGTCGGGAGCGCGGAAAGGCGAGCGTCCACAGAATGTCGACTCTGCTGGGGAGATGCTAGTCCCACTAGTCGTGATCCAACTTGAAAAAAGAATCCCTCTTGTACTTGAAAGTCATTAGTTCTCATACAATCTCATCTGCATAGCATTCCATCAAAAAAAAAAAAAGGAAATCCCAAAACCCCAAAAAAAGAGTAGAGCATATTCCTCACCATTACGCCTCCTCGGGTTCAACGTCTTCGAAAACAACTTCCCTTCTACAGCATAATCTGTATTTGAGCTCAGCAAACCATGTCCGACCATGAATAGGAAGCTCACCTCTTCCCTGCCCTCCACATGGTTGAAGCGCAACAACTAATTGAGAGTATGCCAATCATGCAAGAATTGACATAAGGAATGAGAGCAATGTAAGAAATGCTCTTGCAATTCATGCAAGCACAAGCCATCGCAGTAGTCAACAATCAAGTTGGCCCAATTTAGCAATCTCAGTAGCCATGCCGAGCCCCTTCGGCCTCCAGTTCAAATCAAGCACAACCATCGGAGTCTGCCCAAGACTACCGACAACAGTTATCTCAGCCCGTCGCTATGAGGCATCCTCCTCAATACCTTCCTGCGATGACAAGACCGTCTCAGAGCATTCCCTTCGCAGGGACTTCCAGTCAACTTCCAGTCAATCTTACAAGCAACAATCTCAATAGACTCTAGCATGTCCCCATCGATGGGACCCCTTTCGTTTCTCAACATGTCCCCGTCGATGGGACCTTTACTCAATTTCAACACATCCTCGCCGATGGGATTTCAATTCAATTTCCAGTAGTAGGGATAACACTAGCAAATGCCCACAATGGGGGTCAGTGTCAAGCCTACATTAATCAGCGGACAGTGGCGAATACCCAACAAGGGGGTCACTTCCCAGCATCTCAGCCTCCTACAAACATGAGCACTTTTCAATTCCAGCACATCCCCGACGATAGGATTTCAATTAGTTTCCAACAATCTTCAATTCAGCAAGCTCCAGTTAACTTCCAGCAATCTTCGATCCAACAATCTCCAATTAATTTCCAGCAAGTTCTAGTTCAACCTTCAATAGTCTCCAGCTCAATTATAGTAATTTCAAGCACAAGTTCATCAGAATCCAGCTCAATCATCGAATCAACCCATGGTTGCTATTCAGCAAGCCCATAGGGTCGAAGACATCGACCACTATGCTGAAGAAGAACGTGCCTTACTTCAAGAGCCACCAATCGCTCGAGTAGATCATGTAGAACTGGATGAGTTGTGGGGGCAGTTCTAGATTTTGCAAAATTAATTACAGCGACAACAGGGAATCGATCTACCCTCGACCAAGTTCAGAGACTTGTGTCCATTTCCAGATACTCAGATACCTCGAAACTTTGAGGTCCCAAGATTCGAAAGATACAATGAAAGCAGTTGTCCCATAGCACATCTCAAAGCTTTCTATGGAGAGCTGAGTGCAATCTCAGGAAATGAGGGAGCCCTCATTCGCTTGTTATAAAAATCTCTAAAGGGCGATACCCTAGACTGGTACACATCATTGGACTGCCATCGCATCAGGACTTTGGAGCAACTCTCCTAGGCTTTCATCGACAGATTCGCATAGAATCTCAACATGACACCCAGAAGAGCCGACCTCGCAGCTCTCAAGCAAAGGAGTGACGAAACGTTATCAGCTTATGTGGGACATTGGCGAGCTATGGCAGCCAGAATGCGGACACCTATCGACGATAAAGAATAAATCTCCATGATTGTTCATTCGACATATCCTGGCATATCTGGATATCTCATCTCGCATCCATATGCAAATTTCTCACAGTTGATCCGTGCTGGAGAGCAAGTCGAAGCAGGAATCCGTGCAGGGACAATCTCCTCATGGCCTCATCAGGCCACTCCAGTCAAACGGAACAGAGTGGAAGGAAGACTTATTGGATACGGGAATGGAAACCGCAGCGGTTCTCCTCCTCGCCCGACAGAGGTAAACAACATCATCGCCACTGCTCCAAGCAACCAATATGCTCCCCCATAGGGACGTCAACCATATCAGCAGAATTAGGCTCACCATCAACCTCAGAGGTATCAGTCACTGCCACCCCTACCGTAGCCAAATCCTCAACCATAGCCACAACCACCTCAACAGCAGCAGCAGTTCAGGGGAAACGGCTAATACTCATATCAGAATAGGGAGAATTATAGGGAGTTCAGAAAATTCACTCTTCTCACTCAGCCACTCAGTCAAGTCATGACTATGCTGATATAAAAACAGTTACTCACTCTAATGGCACCCATTCCTCCTCCAAATCCTCTACCTTTGAACTATCGAGAAGATGAATATTGTGCCTACCATCAAGGGCGTGGCCACACCGCTGATCGATGCATGACTCTGAAGAATGCCATACAAAATCTGATTGACGACCGCAAGATCGTCATCTCGATCCCTGAAACTCTCCAGCAGCTCCTACCAACATCCTTCAGAATCCTCCGCCTCAGCATTCGACGGACCCCAGTTCGTCTTGTGGCCTTGCCATCAACAGTACAGAAGAAGGAGAGCATCTCGATCACTTCTTCTCCCCTATCCAGTCCATTCATGCTTACACTTATGGGCCAATAAATTCTCCTCAGATCTTGCAAGGGGCAGACCCCGTTTCTCCTTCAGTCTCCGAGCCGTTAGTACTCGAATGAGCACCTCCATATGATGCACCAGTTGTCCAAGGGATTATCCCCTTACAAGGGGCACCTTACAACCATTCATGTTGGGAGCCGGTCATCCTGGAAGGAGTACAGTCATACATCGAGCCTGCATATGAACCTATCATTTTGTAAGGGGCAATTTCACCTCAGGAACAATCCAATATGCAATGGAGGAATTATACTTATCAGCAGCAAGAACCCATTGTCTTGGAAGGGGCTCCTCCAGTCAAGCCAATTTGCAAGGGGCAAGTTCTGTCCCCAAGCCACAAAGATGTTCCGGAGGCGTGTCAATTACACTACAACAGCTGGGCCGAACAGAGAAACCCCTCTCCATATCAAGAGGACCAGTGTTCATTCCATGGGAACCTCCTACTCGAGGAACAGTCAAGCTAGGACCACGACCTTATGTGATCTATGAAGACAAACCTCGATATTATCCCTTTCAGCACAGGCAACAATGTTGTCCTCAAGGCAAAAGCTCAATATGAGGAAGATCTGGTACCCACACCAACACCGTTGCAAGAACCAGTAGTCCTAGAAAGCAAATGAGAGGAAAATTATAAAGAAGTCTCGTGGCACTATCCAGAATGTGCAAAGGTAGGAAACATGAATCCCAATAGGCGTTGCATCTGAAGAGATAATCAGAACAAAGGAGATCCCAAAAGTGCTCTCTTAGGCCTCGGCAATAAAAACAAAGCTGCATATGATGTGGCGACTTAGCTGAACTCAATCCCTGCCTAAATCTCGGTATGGGAGCTACTCTGCACATCTCGCATACACCGAGGAATGTTTGCCAAAATCCTAAGCAATGCCCATGTCTCCTCCGATACAGCACCTGAAATGATAGCATTGATGATCGGACAGCTCCTGGCTCCACACTGTTATAGGCAAAATGGTGGAGATAAGATTTCACGCAGAAGTGCCCATTTGGCTCTCGAGATCATCTGATCAAGAGTCGCAGAACGGGTAAATGCGGAGTGCCTGTTCATCTCTCGAGATCGTAAGCTCGGGAGTCGTAGAATGGATATGTACGGGACGTCCATTCGACTCTCGAGATCATCTGATCAAGAGTCGAATATTGGATAAGTACGGGACGTCCATTCGACTCTCGAGATCATCTGATCGAGAGTCGAATATTGGATAAGTGTGGGACACCCACTCGACTCTCGAGCTCACCTGATCAGGAGTTGTAGATTGAAAAATACGGAGCAGCTATTCGCAAGTCTCCAGTTCTCATAACCGATAGTCAAATACGGCAAAGCTCGATCCGCGAGCAGACCTTCTCACAAGTCGTTGAAAGATGTTACATCTAAGTGAGTGAGTACTTGGACTCGCGACCACATTCTAACATGCGAGCAGCTTTCCTGCGGCAACATCTCTTAGCCTTCAGTACCAGCACCCGAGTCCCGTCGAGCAGCTTATCCAATCCCTCTGCGACACCAAGCAGGGTTACATCCAGTTCGGTGGTTTCCATCTTGTCGGCGTCTCCTTCCTTTTCGGAAGCTATGACTCCAACTACGGGCGTCTCCTTCCTTTTCGGAAGCTATGACTCCAACTACGGGCGTCTCCTTCCTTTTCGGAAGCTATGACTCCAACTACGGCTTCCAGTTTATCATGACACATCAGCGCTATTACTACGCTTACCGGCAGCCCGTATAGGTCGGCTTTTGGGCTTATCTTCTCTAAATGGTTCCGGATCTCAAGGGATTGCCATCAAGGGGCGTGATTGTTGAAATAAGTCATTGGGTTGGATCTCGACTCTAAAGATAGGATCTTATCCCACGAAATCAGCAAGATCTCAGTATCGTATGCGACATCAGCGGGATTTCGATATCTTACGTAACAAATTGGGTTGCTTCAGATCTATATAAAGGGGTGACTCCATTAAGAGCAGGTACACACACAACATTCGCTCGGTCCCGTTTTGCTTGGCTTCTCTTCTTCTTGCTTTGGCCTGACTTAAGCATCGGAGGGCTAACGGCTGGTCCCCAGCCACCCTTAGTTGCTGTCTGCCTTCTTTTAGGTTTGGCAGAGGGAAATCTCTGGTGAAGAGAAGGTGAACATCTGGAGGATCCAACTACAAAATCTGACATCAACAGTTTGGCGCCGTCTGTGAGAACGACTTGATCGTCAAAATCAATCGTTCTGACCATCGATCAAAATCCTCAAAATCCTTCGGCGATGCCTCCTAAAAAGGCCGTTCATCCTTCAACTTCAAGGCAGCCACCACCTCCACCCGATGAGACGGGATCTTCACCTGCCCTTCCACCTGATCCGACGAACATCCCTCAAGGAGCCCCGAATATTCCGTCAACAAACCCATTACTGGAGGCTTCGGGAAATCAAGACGATGTCTTACGTTTCCTCGGAAACACCCTTCTGACTCTAAATGCCGGAGTTCAAGCGCTGTCAAATCGACTTGATCAGCATTTCCCCGAACCTCAGAGACAAGCCTCCGAAGGGTTACCACCGCAACCCATACCAGTGGCATCTAGACATTCTATGGATGAACCACATGTCCCACCACTTGGCAGCCATCCCCTTGTACCATCTCCACATTCTATACATTCTAGTTCGTCTCGACAACCTCAACTGCAGGGCTCCACCGCCGAAACATCAAGCTATACCCTACCGTGGGAAGGAGATCTCAAAAGAATCCACGATCGATTTGATGTCATGGAACAGCAATATCAGGCAAGTCGGCCATCTGCCACCATGGCGGCGATACATCAATCTGAATCTCCCTTCACCAGCGAGGTCATGGAAGCCCCGTTACCCAGAAAGTATCGAGCGCCTGTTATCGCTCCGTACACAGGCATTGGCGACCCTCTTGAACATCTGGAAACATACAGATCCCTCATGGAGTTGGAGGGACATGGTTCAGAAATCATGTGTAGGGCTTTTCCCTTAACATTGAAGGAAGCAGCTCGTACGTGGTTCCGGGGGTTAAAGCCTCGTTCCATCAGCTCCTTTTTCCAGTTATCGGAGATATTCCTTTCTCAATTCATGGGAAGTATTCGCATTAAGAAGCCAGCCTCCCATCTGATGAATCTGAAACAGCAGCATGGGGAGACAATAAAGGAGTTCACAGTACGGTTCACTGCCGAAGCCGTTCAAACTGAGGGTTACACTGAAGAAAAGGGTCTTACAGCCCTCATTGCTGGAATAACGAGCGAGAAATTCAGGTTTGCCTTAGATAAAAGCCCGCCGAAAACTATGGCAGAATTCCAAGCCAAAGCTCAGAAATATATCAATGCAGAAGAAGTCGCACTGACACGCCATGGAGTACAAAGTAAGAAACGCAAGCCAGAAGGAACCTCTTCTACAGATAAGAAATACCGTCGTGATCAGCGCGATCGTTCTCCCAGGAAGCCTTACTCTGGTAAATATCATAACTACACTCCTCTTAATCAGTCTCTTTAAAAGGTTCTAATGGAGATTAAACACAAGCCATATGTGAAGTGGCCTGCAAAGATCAAATCCGATCCCGAGAAGAGGGACAAGAGCAAGTTCTGTTACTTCCACAAAGATCATGGGCATAGGACCTAGGACTGCATCTCTCTACGAGACCATATCGAAGCCCTTATTCGAAAAGGCCATCTCCAGGATTATGTTGCTCGTAAAAATCGATCACCAGAAAGGGCGAAGACCTCATCTCGCCAAAAGGAACCGCCTCATCATCAAACCGACCAAGAGGACGCTGAGCCCACAGGAGAAATTCGCACTATCGTCGGGGGACCAGCTCGTGGGGGTGACTCTCAAGCTTCAAGAAAAGCATACGCTCGAAAGGCGTCCAAAGAACCCCAGCAAATCTATTGGCTGGAACAGACGTCCAGCTCATCAAAAGCGAGCCATCCTCCAATTTCTTTCACCCTCGAAGATGCAGCGGGAATTCACTTCCCTCATGAAGATTCCATCGTAGTCACATTGAAGGTATCAAATTATCTGACTCATCGAATTATGGTGGATACAGGTAGCTCAGCTGATATTCTGTACTTGGAGGCTTTCAACAAAATGGCACTAGCCAAAAGCCTCCTCAAGCCAGTATCGACCCCCCTCGTCGGCTTTGGAGGAGAGGTAGTAACACCTGAAGGAAGCATCGATCTCCCAGTTACTTTTGGAGAGAGTCCAGCGAAGACCACCGTCTTCGTAAACTTCCTCGTCGTGGATCAAAAATCAGCATATAACGCCATTTTGGGGCGGCCGTCTCTAACTAAGGTTGGAGCAGCCTTACACCCTTCATATCTGTGTGTTAAATTTCCTACCCCAAATGGCATCGGGGTCGTGCTAGGAAGTCAGCAGGAGGCACGGTCCTGCTACCAGATAGCCCTCCAAGATCGAAAGAAGACTCAAGCGACACCCGTCATGGAAATAGCTCAAGGTTCACCCAACGTTCCCTCCACCACCTCGTTGGATCCGAGAGAAAATGCTCTAAAGTCAGGAACTCCGGGGGAGGAAACAGTGGCTATCCACCTGACCGAAGACGACCCGTCTAAAATCGTGTACATCGGGTCCTCCTTAACCAGTGTCCATCGTGAAGATTTGATCCGTTTCCTCACTGAATACCAGGACGTGTTTGCTTGGTCTCATAAAGATATGCCAGGCATCGATCCCAATGTCATCGCACATCGTCTCAACGTTGACCTGAAGCATAAACCCGTACATCAGCGTCGACGTGCCTTTACTGCAGAAAGACAAATGGCAATCAAAACTAAAGTTGAGAAGCTGCTCGCGGCTAATTTCATAAAAGAAGTTGACTACCCAGAGTGGGTCGCAAACGTAGTTCTCGTCCGAAAAACTAATGGCAAATGGAGGATGTGCGTCGACTATTCAGACTTGAACAAAGCATGTCCCAAAGATAGCTTTCCGACACCGCGGATCGACCAGTTGGTCGACTCAACAGCTGGACATGCTCTCCTCAGTTTTATGGATGCTTATTCTGGTTACAACCAGATTATGATGCATCCACCTGATAGCCAGCATACTGCCTTCATCACAGATCGAGGACTATATTGCTACCAGGTAATGCCGTTCGGTCTTAAAAATGCAGGGGCCACTTATCAACGTCTTGTCAACAAAATATTCGCTGCTCAAATCGGTAGGAATATGGAAGTTTATGTTGACGATATGCTCGTGAAAAGCATCGTTGAAGATGACCACATTTCTGATCTTCAAGAAGCCTTTGATCTGATGAGGAAGTATCAAATGAAACTGAACCCAGAAAAATGCGCGTTTGGAGTATCTGCAGGAAAATTTCTTGGGTTCATGGTTGGCCAGCGTGGAATTGAGGCGAATCCCGAAAAGATTAAAGCATTGATAGAGATGAAATTCCCTGTTACTCTGAAGGACGTCCAGCGTCTGGCTGGTCGCATCGCATCATTAAACAGGTTCATCTCGCGAGCATCTGACAAGTGCTTGCCCTTCTTCAAACTCCTTCGTGCAACGGCCAAGTCTGATTGAAAGTGGACACCTCAGTGTGAAGAAGCTTTTCAACAACTGAAGCAATACATGAGCGCTTCCCCCATTTTATCTAAACCTGTAGCACATGAGAAACTCATTCTTTATTTATCTGTGTCTTCCACGGCCGTTAGCGCCGCTTTAATAAGAGAAGATTCCGGGGTGCAAAGGCCCGTTTATTATATCAGTCGAGCAATGGTCGATGCAGAAACTAGGTATTCTGATATGGAGAAACTGGCCCTAGCCTTAGTCACGGCAGCTCGAAAACTGCGACCATACTTTCAAGCCCATGCTATTTTAGTACCAACAAATCATCCACTACGACAAGTCCTTCAAAAACCTGAGGCTTTCGGGCGCTTAACTAAATGGGCGGTCGAGATCAGTGAGCATGATATTTCATTCTGTCCTAGGACCGCAGTCAAGGGCCAGGCCGTGGCTGACTTCATCGCCGAATTTACATATTCTTCTGAAGATAATATCACGACCAACGACTAGCCTCCTTGGTCACTCTTCGTGGACGGGTCGTCGCGGGCCACTGGCAGCGGAGCAGGCCTGATATTAGCGGCTCCTGACGGGTCGCATTTTCAATATGCTTTGCGTTTCGAATCACGCATCTCCAATAACGAAGCAGAATATGAGGCCCTGATTGTTGGCCTCGAATTGGCCATTATCCTCGCAGTCCAGAATTTGATAATTCATAGCGACTCCCAGCTCATTGTCAACCAAGTTCTTGGTGAATTCAAAACCAAAGAAGAAAG
Source organism: Liriodendron chinense (assembly GCA_003013855.2). Lineage (NCBI taxonomy): Eukaryota > Viridiplantae > Streptophyta > Magnoliopsida > Magnoliales > Magnoliaceae > Liriodendron > Liriodendron chinense. The sequence continues at coordinate 5,918,848 of ML058334.1, forward strand.
AATGACCTTATACAAGTCTCGTGTCCTCATCCTGCTCGCCAAACTAAAGACTTATAAAATAATTCATATCCCTCGCGAGCAGAACCAACTTGCCGATTCCTTGGCAAAGCTCGCTTCTGCACCGGAATCGGAGTTATCACATTCGATCCCCATCGAGCACCGTCAGGTTCTGAGTATCGACCAAGCGACTCTCGAGCATGTAACATCGATACAATCATCTTCATGTTGGATGGATCCTATCATCCTCTATCTCCGAGACGGATACCTACCAGAAGACAAGAAAGCTGCAAGGCAAATTCGTCTTCGGGCTGCCAGGTATACTCTACAAGACGGAATATTGTTGCGCAAAAGCTTTTCCTTGCCTTATTTGAGGTGTCTTCATCCAGAAGAAGCACTTCGTGTTCTAGACGAAGTACACCAGGGGGCATGTGGTAACCATCCCAGGGGACGATCCCTAGCATATAAAGCGATGAGGCAAGGATATTATTGGCCCACTATGAAAGCAGACGCCATCAAATTTTCTAAAAAATGCGACAAGTGTCAACGATATCTACCTATACCTCATGTACCATCCGAGCGGATGACCCCAGTTGACAGCCCTTGGCCTTTTGCTCAGTGGGGGATCGATATCATCGGGCCCCTACCCATGGGAAAGGGACAGAATAGGTTCGCGATCGTGGCGGTTGATTATTTCACCAAATGGGCCGAGGCAGAACCATTAGCCAAGATTACTGAAAAACAAACTACTAAGTTTATATGAAGAAATATCATATGTCGTTTCGGACTCCCTCACACTATAATTACCGATAACGGAACGCAGTTCGACAACGTAACCTTTGATGAATTTTGTGAAAAATGGAAGATACGCAATCTCCGCACTTCTCCATATCATCCTCAGGCGAATGGGCAGGTCGAAGCAGTGAATAAAATCATAAAGCATCATTTGAAGACCAAGCTAGGTGAATGTAAAGGGGTGTGGCCAGAACTTCTGCCAGAGGTATTATGGGCCTATAGAACCACGGCTTGTACATCAACAGGTAAAACCCCTTTCTCCTTAGCATTTGGTGTCGACGCAGTGGTACCAGTGGAAATTAAAGTGCCCTCATATCGGATCGAGCAGTATGACCTTGCGAGTAATCAGGAAAACCTCTGACTTCACCTCGATTTCTTGGAAGAGCGAAGAAATGCCTCCCAAGTACGAGTGGCAGCATATCAGCAACGTATTGCTCATTATCGGAATGCGAAGGTTCGGCCTAGATCCTTCCAGCTCGGAGATTTGGTCCTAAGGCAAAATCTTGGAGTTCCTGCTCGTTCATTGGATCCGAATTGGGAAGGCCCGTATCGGGTTATTAGGGTTGTGCGACCCGGTACTTATTATCTTGAAGACATGCAAGGGAAGCCTGTACGTCGCCCTTGGCACGTGGAGCATTTGCTACAATACTACCCCTAGATTCGATGTAGTTTTATTACAACGTTTTATGAATAAAGTGAAAGATATCTTTTGGCCGCTACTCCATTTATATGGACCTGAATAGCCCTGAAGAGTGCTTACACATCCTCTTGGCCAATTGCCTACCTTTGGTAGGACTGAAATTGTTACTAGTTGGTTGCTTCTCCATTTACATGGACCTGAATAGCCCCGAAGAGAATGTATACCATCTCTTGACCAACCTTCTGCCCTTGGTAGAATCAAAATCTCAATCGATAGATCAGTCTATCTCAACACGGACACGGTCTTACGACCCCCGGATTGAGTCTAATTCATTTTTTCATGAGTTAGTAGCTCGCGACTGGTGAGGAGGGATCACACTCCGGAATGCGAGCACCGCAGCTCGTGCTCAAATTTGGGTGTCGTGGTCATATACCCTAATCGCGAGCACCGTAGCTCGGGCTCCAATCGCAGTCGTACACCTTAATTGCAAGCACCACAGCTCGCGCTCGAATATGTGGTCATACACCCTAATGCGAGCAGCGCAGCTCGTGCTCGAATTAAAGGGTCGCATCTCTGATGAATCCATTTGTGATCAACATAAAGCAAAAAATGAAAGATAAAGAGAGAATAGCAACAAAACAGTAACACTTCCAAAAATATCTTTTCATTGATATTTAAATGATTACAGATACATGATCGCAAATATAAGAGAGAAGAAGATAAAAGGAAATCAATCGCTTGGAGGAGGAGCCACGCTCTCGACTTCAGGGCCCGTTTCAGGAGCCCCTCCAGCCTGTGTGACTTCAGTCACCTCGTTCTCGGCAGCAGCTTGCTCTTCTGCAGCTATGATGGTCGTGACTCGACCGAATTCCCCCATATCGAAGGATGGGATCATTCGTTGCACCACTCTCAGTGCAAAGTCTCGACCAGCATCGTATGACTCATATCGTTCATCGTCATACAGCTGCGAAGTCTGGAACTCGGAGATTGCCCGAGGACCTTCCTCCGAGAGCATTTTTACGAGGGCGACTTTCTCCTCGTCCCAATGGATCGAGTCGTCCTTAAGCTGTGCAAGAGCGGAGCGCTCTTTCTCCAAGTTCTCGTTGGCTTCCTTGAGCTGCGACCTGGTCTCCGCAAGTCGCTCCTCTAATGAGATCTTGTCTTGGCGAAAGATCTCCTTCTCTCTCTCCGCCCTCTCCTTCAAGTCGGCGGTCTTCGCGAGCTTAGTGTCCAAAGCTTGATACCTTTCGGTCAACGCTTGGACTTTCTCTATGAGGATTTTTATTTCCTCATCTCTCTTGGAGATCACTGCCTCACGGGACTTGAGGAGTTGATCTCGTCCCTGGACCGCCTTCTCCAAAGCGATCCTCTTCTCATCTGCCTCATCTATTACGCGGCGAGCGGCAACGATGTCTCGCTTCGTCCGCAAGATGAGGTCTAATCCCTGCAAACAAAAAAGAGGGGTGAGAAAAAATACTTAAGAAACCCCAAAATAATAAAGTTTGGGCTAGGAGGTTCTACCTGAGCCATCCTCATCCCTGCCTCAAGGAAGAGGCTCTCGGCGCTTGGCTCGGGAAGTGAGCCGAAGGATTGGGGTGGAACGTTCTCAAATAAGAATTTACAGATGGGGTGGAGATGGCGAGGAACAGAATATGTCCCACTACCGGAAGGTTGGGCAACGATCAGCCCAGACGGCTCGCGAGGAGGGGCCATCGTCTCGTGAGCAGGTCCCTGCTCGATAGCAGGAACCAGCTGGCGAGCAGGAGCCATCTCTCGAGGCTCCGTTTGCTCACGAGCCTCTTCAGTTGGGGGGCAGCTGGACCCTGCCCCATCTGGGGAATTGTCAACAATATTTATCACTGGCGGCCCGGGTGCGACCACCAGTGAAGGAATAGCGGGCCCTACTGGAGCCCCCGCCCTGCTCGCGAGAGGGGCAGGCTGATCGCTACCCTTTTAGATGGATGGGTGAGATGGACCGGCAGATGTTTTCTTCTGTCTCTTGGAACTCATGCCCTTCAGCCGGGGTAGCAGACCTCTCTTCTCTCCGACCTGCGTCATCTCGACTTCTCTTCTGGGTATTAAACCCGCTGCTGCAAGACGTGAGGGAGACAAGCAAGTCTCGACGTGCCTATCACCGATAGGCACCTTATACACCTTTACGATTTTTTCGTTGATCCCTCCTTTCAAATTCGGTTTTCTCAAGGCCGGGATACCTGCGAGCACAAACAAGGGTCAAATGGAGTAAAACCCTAAAACCCTAATTGAAGAAAAAGTGCACAATGCGGGATTGTGCCTACCTTCACAGAAAAAGCGGTTTACTCTTGGGCCCCTGGAAGAAGAAAATTCCCAGTTTCCGGATGCATAAAACCAGCACTTCCTCCAGCCGGGATAATTCGATGAGGGCTTTCCCAACACGAAGTTATCCCGGTGCCAATAACATAGATAATACCAGCCTTCGCTGGAGGGTGCCTTCTTCAAGCGGAACATGCGGAGGAATTCATCAGCTGTAAGCTCCCCGTTCCCAGCTTGAGCCCAAAGGACGAATGAGCTTAGAACCACCCTCCATCCATTCACGATAAGTTGCCCGGGGGCAATCTTATAGTACCGGAGTACATCCCGGATGAAGGGATGGAGGGGAAGGCGAACCCCCAGAATGAGTTGATACTCATAGAAGGCCACACACCCTGGGGGAGGGGAGTCTGGCGTCTCTCCATCTCTGGGTAACCGGAGAGCGACTGAGTCAGGGATTGAAAATCTCTCCCGCAACTCCAGCAGCCGGTTCTCCGATAGAATGGAGGGATATCCGGCCGCTGTATACTAACCTGCCGGAACCCTTGTGTTACTAGAAGCAGAGGATTCCGGGGTGGCATCTCCCAAAGGAACGGTACTCTCCTCAGAAGCCATGGGATATTAAAGAAGAAAAAGAAAGAAGAAATACCAGAGCACCAAAGGAAATCGAGGAAGACACCAAGGAACTCCGGAGGACGATGATTGAAAGGCAAAGAGAATTCTGAAACTTCTGTGAAAATCAGAAGATATGGCGGACTTCGTATATTTATAGGCAATCATTCCGCCGTATATGATAGCACGTGGCGATCTCTCGTTCGGCACAGCACTCGAGCGGGCACGCCCATTAAATACTCGGACACGTGGTGTGCGCCTCTTCATTTTCTGACTGCGGAAAGGCTGGCGCTCATTAATTCCAGCCTAATCATGTACAGCTTCTCAGTAAAGGCAAGAGGCAGTCGTGCATGACAGCAAGCTAAGTCCTTTCCTTAAGAATTCTTGGCGGCAAGGACTTGGGGGGCATCTGTTATAGGCAAAATGGTGGAGATAAGATTTCACGCAGAAGTGCCCATTTGGCTCTCGAGATCATCTGATCAAGAGTCGTAGAACGGGTAAATGCGGAGTGCCTGTTCATCTCTCGAGATCGTAAGCTCGGGAGTCGTAGAATGGATAAGTACGGGACGTCCATTCGACTCTCGAGATCATCTGATCGAGAGTCGAATATTGGATAAGTACGGGACGTCCATTCGACTCTCGAGATCATCTGATCGAGAGTCGAATATTGGATAAGTGTGGGACACCCACTCGACTCTCGAGCTCACCTGATCAGGAGTTGTAGATTGAAAAATACGGAGCAGCTATTCGCAAGTCTCCAGTTCTCATAACCGATAGTCAAATACGGCAAAGCTCGATCCGCGAGCAGACCTCCTTTTCGGAAGCTATGACTCCAACTACGGGCGTCTCCTTCCTTTTCGGAAGCTATGACTCCAACTACGGCTTCCAGTTTATCATGACACATCAGCGCTATTACTACGCTTACCGGCAGCCCGTATAGGTCGGCTTTTGGGCTTATCTTCTCTAAATGGTTCCGGATCTCAAGGGATTGCCATCAAGGGGCGTGATTGTTGAAATAAGTCATTGGGTTGGATCTCGACTCTAAAGATAGGATCTTATCCCACGAAATCAGCAAGATCTCAGTATCGTATGCGACATCAGCGGGATTTCGATATCTTACGTAACAAATTGGGTTGCTTCAGATCTATATAAAGGGGTGACTCCATTAAGAGCAGGTACACACACAACATTCGCTCGGTCCCGTTTTGCTTGGCTTCTCTTCTTCTTGCTTTGGCCTGACTTAAGCATCGGAGGGCTAACGGCTAGTCCCCAGCCACCCTTAGTTGCTGTCTGCCTTCTTTCAGGTTTGGCAGAGGGAAATCTCTGGTGAAGAGAAGGTGAACATCTGGAGGATCCAACTACAAAATCTGACATCAACACACACACCATCGCCTACACTGATAATAAGTTGCCACGAGAAGGGCGCGGCCATGGGCGATCCCTCAATATAGCCTGCGATATAAAGACCTTTGTGTCCCGCTGGTCCTTATCGATAATGGCTCAAGCTTAAATGTCTGCCGGCTCAAGACTGCGGAACGCCTGGGAATCAATCCCTCCTCATTCTGACCCAGCACCATGTACGTCAGAGCATTCGACAACACCCGCCGATCAGTGGAAGGAGAGGTCGACATAGAGGTACAGATAGGTCCAGAAATCTCCACCGTCACATTTCAAATCCTGGATATATCAGCCTCTTTCAACATGTTCTCGGATGACCTTGGCTACACAAGGTTGGAGCTGTGCCATCAACTTTGTATTAACGAGTAAAGTATATCTGTGGAAATCAAGTGATCTTTGTCCATGCAGAGAAAGAGCTCATCATTCCTTCCAATGTTGCTACCAATGAACCAGATATCCCCGTCATCGACATCCAACATTCTGAAGAAGACATCCCTTTTCATAGTTTCGAATTCGAGACTGTAAATGCTATCGCCAATCCAGAACTGATAAGTGTGGATCGTATGTTTTCACCAGCAGAACGTCTGAGCCTCAAGTATCGGATGAAGAATCATTTTAAGTTCAGAAAGATGCCGCTGGTATATAATCAACGCAAATGGGGATCGGTTATAGGTCAGTCATCATGGACAAAAGAAAAAAGAAATGTCGGTGTTCACCCATTCAATTCATCAGGCCAAGAGAGCCTTTGTTGAACCTTCAATTTATACACAAAGTAGCCCATTACATCACATTATATGCATGGTTTGCATGTTTAAAAGGCCCATCTAATGCATGTTTTTGTGATTGTAGGAATGAGAGCGACTTCGTCCAATTTGTGACAAAAAAGAGCATATTTAGGAGCCTCTGGATGAAGGCCCAAGGTGGACTAAAGAAGGAAGAAGAAAGAGGGAGAAAAGAGAAGAAAGAAAGGAAGAAAAAGAAGGAAAAAAAGAGGTCCGACCGGTCATGACCGGTCGGCCAAGGGAGTCCGACCGGTCCTGACCGGTCGACTAACCTGCCAGCCACCTTGGAGGCTTGCTGGACAAAGGACTAGCCTATTCTGACCGGTCAAGACTGGTCGGCCATCAGGTCGGTCACCCTACTGGTGCACGCTGGACTCAAAATAGATCAGTTTGACCGGTCAAGACCGGTCAGCCAGCCCAGTCTGACCTATCACGACCGGTCGGCCATGTGTAAACAGCAACTTTTTAATTCCAACTTCGAGATTTTCTGCGCAAGTGCGTAATGTTACGCAAAGTCTAGAAGATTCCGATGCGGTAGAGCCTCCCCACCATAAAAGGACACCTAGGGTCTCTTCCTAGGGCATCATAAAAGTTGAGGAACTTCGTGAGAGGTGAATGAAGCCGTCGTGGAGCGTTTGCAACCCTCCAAACACTGGGTTTTTATGCTTTTTATGTCTTTTTCATTGAGTTCTAGTTGTAGTATGACAATACTCGGCTAGAATCTCTCAACTACGGCTAAGAAGTGAAGCTTGTAGCCAATTTCATGTTTAGTTCGGTTTGATTCAAGTAGTTTTCACTTTAAGTTTGAATTTTGTATGTTCTAGTTCATATAAAGTTGATATTTTTAGAAGTTTTATGAGAGTTCATGTGCTTCGGACATGGATTCCTTGCAATTCTCTGAGATTATCATGTTTTACTTGATTAGATTCAAATTATGGTAACCCTTGAGCATGCCATAGTCCATAGGCATGGCTGTTACTCCGAAGGCTATGATTTCGAATGCTATGTGGTTGAATGGGATTAGAACTTGGAAGTTCAACTTAAGTGGGATTGAATGTGTTTAATGGTTTATCTTCCAACTAGATGAGAGATAGAACTTCAAATCTAGTTGTTTATTATGCTTGGATTGATTGGATTGACATGGGATTATTACAAGTTGATACTTGAAAACCTTAGTTCTTTAATTACTATTTTTCTTAAATTACTGTTTTAACATAATTCTCTCAATTGAATATCTTAATTATTGCAATCCTAGTTGTTGGAATAGTTTGGAAGTTGTTTTCTAATTCCCTGTGGATCGACCTCAGTCTTACCGAGATTTATTACTACATCACAGCCTTGCACTTGAGGCGAGTGAACAAGTTTTTGGCGCCGCTGCTGGAGAAATTTAGATAACGGTTCTAGATTGTTTTAGTAGCTGTAGAAGTAGAAGTAGATAGGTTTTTCTGATTTCCTAGAACTAACACATTGTTTTGCTTTGTAGGATTTCTTCTATAGTTCAAGCGAAACGGGTAATATCCTTCTAACTTAGTGTTTTTTGCAGATTTTCAATTTTTAGATTATTTTCAGATTTTAGGACTTAGGATTACTTTAGTTTTTAGTTGAATGGTTTATGTCCCGTTGGGAACGAGACCACTCCAATCGTCTCCAATCCGAAGGTGGTCTAGTTGGACCATTGTCAGTCCATAGACGAGTCCGAAAATACCAAGAGCATGTGATAGCTTGGGGAGTATGGATCAAACACCTTTAAGGAATCCTCCCCCCTACTCCAACTACAAACGCAAATCAAGAGGGAGTAGGAGAGAATGAGCTACATAATGTTCCTCCAATGAGATCATTACGGGATTACCTATAACCGGCCAGTGCAACTACACCCTCGTGCGTAGTCTTACCACCAACAGGGGGAAATATTGATATAAAGCCGGGTGTGATTCAACTTATACTAAAGTTCTATGGGCTAGACCATGAAAGCCTATATTTGCACTTAAAGGAATTTGAAGAAGTGGTGGCTACCTTGCAATACACTAATGTTTCGGAAGATGTCATTAAACTTAAACTTTTTTCTTTTTCATTAAAAGAAAGAGCCAAGACTTGGCTTCACTCTCTTAGACCATATTCAACAGGGTCATGAAACGAGATGACTCGGGAATTCTTGAAAAAGTTCTTCCCGGCTCATAAAACGAACACCCTTCGAAGAGCCATAATGAATTTTTCGGCTAAAGAGAGTGAATCATTCTTCCAATGTTGGTAAAGGTTTAAGGACCTCCTACTTGCTTGCCCACATCATGGTTACGAAAGTTGGCGAATCATAAACTTCTTCAATGATGGATTAAGTTCCAATATGTGCCAATTCGTAGAGATGATGTGCAACGGCGAGTTTATGAGCAAAAATCTAGATGAAGCTTAGAGTTATTTGGATATGTTGGCCGAGAATGCTCAATCATTTGATACCTCGGATAAATCTAATAACCCCAAGCCTACTCAAGAAAAAGAGAAAGGAGGGATTTATATCCTCAAGGAGGAAGATGATGTGAATGCAAGGCTAGCCAGCCTCACAAGGAAGATCGAAGCCATGAAACTTAGTAAGAGTGGAGTTTCAAAGTCCAATGAAGCTATTGAGACCACGTGTGGGATTTGTTTCACTAATATACACGCTACGCAAGATTGTCTTACAATTCCTGCGTTTCAAGAGGTGTTACAAGAACCTCAAATGCCACATGGTTATCAACGGCCTTTCAATGGACCGGTGGGTAACACGTACAATTCTACTTGGAAGAACCACCCAAATTTCAGTTGGAAGAATGCTCCCACGGGAAATCCTACCAACTCTCAAGGAGGGCCACCCATGCAAAATATGGCCCTACCTCAATGCTCGATGGAGGATACCTTAAAAGCGTTTATGCAAGGGCAAACGCAAATCAATCAATCAAATCAGCAAATGTTCCAAGAGCTTAAAGTCTCAGTTGATGAGATTAAGGGATGCTTGAATGCTAGGGAAGGGACCTTTCTGGCCCAACCTCAGCCCAATCCAAAGCAAGTACATGAATTGAGCATTCCTAATCTCTCCAACCAACATATGAAGCAAGCCAAATCCGTCACCACTCTTAGAAGTGGTAAACAAATTGACAAATCTATTCTAGTGAAGGCCGACAAGCCTAATGATCCGAAAAATTCTGAGGATGAGGACGGATCTAACTTAGACCCACAAGAAACGGAACGCGTTTACAAGCCCGTAGCACCATTCCCTTCGAGATTGGTCACTCCGATATCTCTTCCAAACTCTCATGATATTTTAGAGATTTTCAGACAAGTCAAGATAAACATTCCATTGCTTGATGCTATTAAACAAATCCCCTCTTTGTTGACCTCTTAATTGTGTATATTCTAACCCCAATTCATCACTCATTGTGCAAGGTTTTCATGAATTAACGACTGATTTAATACATGATTCTATGATTGCAGGAATGAGAGGGACTTCATCCCATTGGAGACCAAAAAGGATACATTAGGACCCTTTGAATGAAGGCCCAAGGTGGACCAAAGACCAAAGAAGAAAGAGGGAGAAAAGAAAAGAAAGAAAAGAAGAAAAAGAAGGAATTGTTTAAGGGCCGACCTGGTCTGAAGCATACTAGACAAGGACCAGGAGGGTCCGACCGATCGTGACCGGTCGGCCACCCCTGCTGAACTCGCTGGAATATAGCCAAAAGATGGTCCGACCGGTCTTGACCGGTCGGCCAGCAGGCCCTGTGCACTCTGGACTATCCTAGAAGAGGTCCGAACCGGTCGTGGTCCGACCGGTCGTGACCGGTCGGCCAGCCCAGTCCGACCGGTCGTGCGACTGGTCGGCCATGCGTAAAACAGAGAACTTTCCTATTCTGTTCCGAATTTCTTTGCGCAGTGCGTAAGCTTACGCAATTTCTGGAAGATTCTAATACTGAGGAGCCTCCCTACTATAAAAGGACACCTAGGGATCGTTCCTAGGGTATCTTAGAAGGGTTTGAGCAAGGTGGGAGGTGGTGGAAGTGGATTTCGGAGTTCCACAACTCCTTCTAGTTTGCTTTCTCCTTTTTATGTTTTTCTTAGTTGTTTCATGTTTCCTTAGATCATGAACGGCTAAACCTCTTAGCTAGGGTTAAGAGGTGAAGCTTGTAGTGAATCTAAGATGTTTCAATTCATTTAAAGTTGGTTTTAAGATTGGATTTCATGTTTATGAACAATGGTTTGGAGTTTAATTCAAGATTTAAGTAGTTTTTCTTAGTCTTATGATGGCTCATAGATGTTTGGAAGAAGTACTTGAGTTCTTAATTGTTATGTGTTAGTCTAGACCTATATGATCTGAGGAATTGGAGTATGCTCTAGTACTATGATCTTCATGTGGGAACTTCTTACCAAAGTTCTACTTTTCTGAATATCTGTGGTATGTAGGACTATGTATGTGATTTGAATCAAGTTCAAATCATGATCTAGCTTTGTCTTGTGACAGGACTTAATGATGATTATGATTGTGAATTTAGTCTATTGGAATTAGGACTGACCTATGCAATTGAGCATGCTCATCCTACCTTGCATTGAGTGAATCATATGCATGGATCTTACATATGGCAGATTGTTTGGTTTAACTGTTATATCATCCGACTAGATAGATCTTAATTTCGATTCTAGTTGAGAAAGTGAGAAACCACAGCGGATTGAGCATCGAGGATTGCTACAAGTGGATACTTGAACCCCTAGTGCCTTTTATTAATTGATTACTTCAGTTTAGTTCAACATTGCTACTTACATCAATCTACTACAAATCTGGTTGTTAGCTTCTCAATAGAAACTATTGGATGTGTTTATGAATTCCTACATAAGTCCATGTGGATCGACCTCGGTCTTACCGAGTTTATTACTACATCGCAACCTTACACTTGGGGAAGCAAACACTCTTATGCCAAGTTTCTAAAGGACTTGTGCACAGCCAAACGTAAATATAATGTGCAGCAAAAGGCCTTTTTAAATGAGCAAGTGAGTGCCATTCTCACTCAAAAGACCCCCCCCCCCCCCCCCCCCCCCCCCCAAATTCAAAGATCCTGGTAGTCCCACAATCTCATGCATTATTGGTGACTACCGGATTGAGCGTGCATTACTAGACTTGGGGGCAAGCGTAAATTTAGTCCCATACTTGGTATATGAGCAACTAGGTCTTGGTGAATTAAAACCCACCAAAACTACATTGCAACTCGCTGATAGATCCATCCATGTACCAGAGGGATAGTTGAGGATGTACTAGTCCAAGTTGACAAATTCTACTACCCGGTAGATTTCATCGTCTTGGACACGCAACTGGTTATGGATGCTAGCACTCAAATACCGATGATTCTAGGCCGCCCCTTGCTACATCAAACGCAATTATAAATTGCCAAGGGTAATGCAATTGTCCTTTGGAAACATGACGTTTGAAGTGAATGTGTTCCATTTGGGCAAAATGCATAGGGATGATGATGATGTCCACGAGGTTGATATGATTGAATCAATCGTGGAAGAAGAGTTCACTTTAAATCAGAATTTTGATCCTCTAGATGTTGTTAGATTCGATCCTTTTGAGGATTGGGATGACAATGATGGCCCCCATGAGGTAAACATGATAGAATTTATAGAAGATGGGGAGTTTTTCCAACACAATCTACTTGAAAGCTTGGGGACATGTTTGGCACACTCCAAGGATGAATTCAACTCTATTATTAATGAGATCTTGGAAGTGTCAATTTCTGAAAATTTACTTGACAAGTCACCAAATTCTGATTTACATAAATTTGTTATGCAAGAATTGGAGGAATTGGTGCTTGACTTGCCTATAGAGAGGCCAATTTCTGAAAGTGTAGAGGTTGAGGACCCACTTCAACCTACATAAAAGTCTGAGAAGGAGCAAGACAAAAAGGGTCCAAATTTAAAAACTTCCTCCAATGAGGTCTCCTACACTCTAGAGGAGTGTTTAGTGTATTTTAAAGATTGTGATGATCCCATGATTAAGGACATAGTGCATGCCTTGAAGGAGACACCCCAGTGCACAAAAAGCTTCTTTCCACAGAACGCCAAACTAAAAAACCAATTGTGGAAGCATCGGTGAAATCTGATTTTGTAGAGATCATATCGACTTGTGAAGAAGAAATACAAATCTCCACATCTCTTTGGGTTGCTCAAACTAAAGAACATAACTTCTGAGATGACCCATACTTGAATGATTTTCGCCCAGACAGGGAGGAAAGGAGATCCATCTTCAATAATTTCTAACCAATGCAATTCTTCTTTCCCAGTACATGTGCCAATTTTATTGAGGAACCTGCTGAAATCTTTTAGCAGGATTTTCAATAGGTTAGAATGATTAATGTCACCAATGTAGTTCCCAAAGTAGGATGGTGGATAATTCTACTGAAAAATCTATTACACCACTTGATGATCTTGCTCAACTTTGTCCTTATAGATGTTCTAATGATAATCAATCTCCTAGTCTGATGGAGATCCTCTTTTTACAAGGACGGGTTAGGTAGATTAGGTTTTATTTGCTTTTCTATTTTAATTCTACTGCTTTAGTAGATTTAGTTGTCGGAGTTGCAGACTTCCATGATTAACTCTCTCAAGTACTATTGTTCTCACTCTCTTGTATTTTACCATTGCTCTTATGTTCATGCTCATTGCATATCTTTTTACATTGAGTATAATGCAAGATTTGGTTAGGGGGTGAGATGAGATTCCTCATCTAGCAAATCTTCCAACTAGATGAGAGATAGAACTTCAAATCTAGTTATGTATTATGCTTAGATTGATTGGATTGACATGAGATTGTTACAAGTGGATCCTTGAAAGCCTTAGTTCTTTAATTACTATTTTAACATAATTCTCTCAATTGAATCTCTTAATTATTGCAATCCTAGTTGCTAGAATAGTTTAGAAGTTGTTTTCTAATTCCCTATGGATCGACCTCGATCTTACCGAGATTTATTAATACATCGCAGCCTTGCACTTGAGGCGAGCGAACAACCTTGCAGAGATCCAAGAAGAAATCAACCAACTGCACTACACAAAGGCCTCCCGATGAGCCTAGCTTGGGCCATGTGGCCCCCCATTCAATGTGACTGGATTCTTAAACCATCTAAGCCTCCACAAGAAGAAGGAGAAGATGAAGATAAAGAAGAAAAACAAATACAATAGCTTCAGGACCAGGGTACTCTGATACCTGCTCTCAACAGGGGCACAACCTGCCCACTTCAATTCCAGCCAATCAGGGGCACAACTTGCCCATCTCAGCATCAATCAACAAGGGGCATGACCCGCCCATCTCTGCAGAATCAACATCATCAACCATCAGCCAGGGGCAGAAGCAGCCCATCCATTGGACCAAGAAAGGGAAATGGCCAACCTGAATTGGTCCGATGTTCAGATTCCAAACTTGTGTCTCGCTGTGGAACCAGACGAACTACAATACAAGGTAAGCGATTTGGGAGGGAATGAGTATGACTCAGATCTCGAACCCAACCAGCGAGAAATCATGGTCATTAGGCCAGACTGTGATTCTTTGCCCAAATCATCAACTCCCATCTCTCCAGGGGAAGGAGTGTGGGGTCCTGAATGGTCATCCCTTCCCTTAACTTCTGAATCAGCCTGAGAGTCATCTGAGGGCTCTGGCTTCCAAAAAAAATGCTGGTTTAAGCAGTGAGTGGTACTCTAGAACAAGCTAGGATCAATCATGGTCTGCAATGCCCACTTGTTCAGGGTCCCGTGAATTTCAAAAATCTAAAAAAATAAATAACTTTCAAAAGACAAAAACATCTAGCATTTCAATTCCAGAAAATTCGCAAAAACAAAAAAAAATATTTCTTTTCCTGTATTCAATAATGTGCCAAGTTCGTCTAAAGAGTCGCATGAGTTTGAAGTCGAATCATATGATTTTGACATCGAATAAGACTTCGAGCTCATGGGTCTGGACAAAGCTCGGGATGAGGAAGATGATAACCTGGCTCCCGAACTAGAGGATCTTCTCAAAAAGTTCGAATCTAAAGCTGATGTTGTAGCCGATGATTTTGAGATAGTAAACTTGGGGACATTGTTGAGCTTTTAATTGTGCATATTTTGACCCCAATTCATCACTCACTATGCATGATTTTCATGTTTAAAGACTAATCTAATGCATGGATTTGTGATTGTAGGAATGAGAGGGAGACTTCACTAATTCATGGTTAAAAGAGTCACTTTGTATGCATTGAAGATCAATAGAACAAGTGACAAAAGGTGGAGGAAAGAAGCAAGAAAGAAAGAGAAGAGAAAAAGAAGAAAATCTGAAAATTTTGTCTTAGACCTGTTTGTAGACCGGTCGCCAGACAAGTCTACAGTTAAAAATTGGACTGTTTTTTTCTTGCTTAAACCGGTCGCCAGACCAGTCGCTAGACAGGTCTAAGGTACTCCAGAAACTCTGATTTTCCAAGGAAAAGTTTTCAAATTGCGAAAGGACTCTACAGATTCTCGAAGTTACATACTTGGTGCGGGATTTCTCTTATAAAAGGCCACCTTCACTCTCTTCCTAACCCATCTAACAACGTGGGGAGCAAAGGATTCAAGACCCAGGAGGCTTCCTAGCCTCCTACAACTAGTTTTCTTTTTCTTCTTCTAGTTCTAGTTCTAGTTCTAGTTTTAGTTTATTTTTATGCTTTTCATTAGCTCTTAGCTAGAGATAAGAGGTGAAACTTATAGCTTACTTAGATGTTTTAATTCATTTTATTAGCTTCAAGTTTGGATTTATTAAAGAATAATGGTTTTTAAAAGTTTGAATAAAGTTTTAGGTAGTTTTTCTTAATCTTATGATGGCTCATGGATGTTTGGAAGAATTGCTTTAGTTCTTAATTGTTTTGCATGACTCTAGACCTGTACGATCTAAGGAATCGGATTCAATATGCTCTAGACTTGGATCATCATCTGGGAACTTCAAACCAAAGTTCTACCTTTTTGTTCTAAATTCTAAATATTGTGTCGATTGTTCATATGATTTGAATGAAGTTCATATCATAATATAGTCAAGTCTTGTAACAGGGTTTGATGATTATTATGGTTGTGATCTTCATCTATTAGAACTAGGATTGATCTATGCAATTGAGTGTGCTTAAGTCCTAACTTGAATTGAGGGAATCATGTTGATGAACAACACGTGTTGGATTGTTTTGATAATATAACCGCTCTATCATCCGGCTAGATAGGATTTTATTTCGATTCTAGTTGAGTAATTGAGAAACCATATGAATTATACATCTAAGGAGAGCTATAAGTGGATCCTTGATGCTCTAGTTACCCTTTAATTATCAAATTTTCCTGTTTCATGTTTAAAAACTGATTTTACAAATCTCTTAGATTCTAGTTATTAGTATAATTCGAATTGTTTACTTCCTTCCCTGTGGATCGACCTCGGTCTTACCGAGATTATTACTACATCACAACCCTACACTTGGGGAAGCGAACAGACACCTGAGATCCCTAGGGAAGTATGCATTGAAAAATCGCTGCCACCAGAGATGAAGCAAAGAATGATAGATTTCCTAGTTCCAAGATTGTCTAACTTCGCGTTCTTATATGAAGACATGTCGGGGCTCGATGAAGAGTTCGTTGTACACCATCTGCCAACCAAGCCAGATATGAAGCCAGTGAAGTAGAAACTTCGAAGAATGAATCCAGAGTGGGCTCTAAAAGTTCGAGATGAAGTCATCAAGCATACGATGCGGGATTCTTGGTAGTCTCCAACTACCCTGAATGGCTCGCCAACATCGTACCAATACCGAAGACGGATGGCAAGGTTCGAATGTGCATCGATTTCCGAGATCTCAACAAAGCCAGTCCTAAAGATGACTTCCCTTTGCCATATATCAACACTCTGGTCGACAACACTGCAGGGTACAAGATCTTCTCATTCATCGATGTATTCTCATGTTACAATCAAATCAAGATGGTCGTAGAAGATCGCGAGAAGACTTCGTTTATCACTCCCTAGGGAACCTTCTGTTACAGGGTAATGCCGTTCGATCTGATGAACGCAGGAGCAACATATCAATGAGCAATGACAGCATTATTCCACGATATGATGAACAACGAGCTTGAAGTATATGTGGACGATATGATCGTTAACTCTCGCACAATTGAAGGACACTTTGAAGATCTGAAGAAGTTATTTAATAGATTAGAAAAGTACAAGCTCCGTCTCAACCCTTAGAAATGTTTCATTCGGTGCAACGGGAGACAAACTCCTTGGCTTTATCATGAGCGAGGATGGCATCAGGGTCGACGAAACTAAACCAAAGCAATCATCGAGATGCCCCCTCCTAGAACAGAGAAAGAAATTCATGGTTTCCTCGACAGAATTTAATACATCAGTCGCTTCATTGCACAACTCACACCTATCTGTGAGCCCATATTTAAGCTCCTTCGGAAGAACGTTCCAAAAGAATGGAATGACAATTGTCAAGTCGCCTTCAACCGCATTAAGAAGTATCTCATGAATCCTCCAATTCTAGTGCCGCCCACTCTCGGACGACCACTATTGTTATACATCTCGATAGAAGCAGAAGCCATTGGTTGTGTTCTCGGCCAGCACGACGAGACCGGGAAGAAGGAACAAGCAATATACTATTTGAGCCGAAAGTTCACTAACTATGAGACCAGGTATTCCTCGATCGAGAAGACTTGCCTTGCCCTAGTCTGGGCAACTCAGCGACTCCATCAATACATGATTGCTTTCCCTATTCTCCTCCTCGCTCGCATGGATCCGCTCAAATACCTGTTCGAGAAACTAGCACTCACTGGAAGGATAGCTAAATGGCAGTTACTCTTATCTGAATTCGACATCACTTATGTCACTCAGAAGGCAATCAAGAGGCAGGCCCTCGCCGATCATCTTGTCGCTCACTCTCTTCTGGATTATCAACCGCTTGAGACATTCTTCCCTGATGAAGATCTCTTGCTCATCGAAGGTGAAGAAAAGAAGAAGAAAGATGAGTGGACATTATTCTTCGACGGCGCAATAAATTCTAAAGGAAGTGGTATCGAAGCAATCCTCTACTCTCCAAATGATGTCCCTATTCCTATCTCAAGGCGCATAGCATTCGAGTGCACCAACAACATGGCAGAGTATGAAGTATGCATTGCTGGTCTAAGGGAAGCTATAATCTTGGGTGTAAAAAAGCTACGAGTATTTGGAGACTCACAGCTTATCATCAATCAGACCAATGGCGAATGGAAAACCAAGGATGAGAAGTTGATACCATATCATGTGTACCTTGAAAATCTGGTTAAAGAATTCAAAGAAATCACTTCCTCATACATGCCCAAGGCCAAGAATCAGTTTGCAGATGCTCTCACTACACTTGCATCAATGCTCAAGATCCCAAAAGGAGCTTAAGAATGGGAGCTCACAGTCAAAAATCAAGATGAACCTGCTTTCTACCTGCAAATAGAAGAAGCCAAAACTACCCCTGACAAACCCTGATTTCCGACATCAAGCAATATCTTGAAACCCAGGAATATCCGGAGGCAGCAACAGCAACAGATCGTCGAACCATCCAACGTTTGACCGGCCAGTTCACTATCAGTGGCGAAGTTCTTTACAAGCGATCCTATAATCAAGTCCTCCTTTGATGCGTCGACGAAACAGAAGCTGTAAAGATCATGAAAAAAATACACGAAGGAATCTGTGGCCCACACATGAATGGGCACATGATGGCAAAAAAGATTCTACGACTCGGCTACTATTGGCTCACCATGAAGACAGACTGCTGCCAGCACGTCAGAAAATGCTTCAAGTGCTAGGAACATGCGAATCAAATTCATGTCCCCTCCTTAGAACTGTACAACCTGACAACTCCCTGGCCCTTCTCTATGTGGGGACTCAACGTCATTGGGAAGATTAGTCCCAAAGCATCAAACGGTCATGAGTATATACTTGTGGCAGTTGACTACTTCACCAAGTGGGTAGAAGCAGCCTCCTACACCACGATTGCAGCATCCCAGGTGATCAAATTTATGAAGAACATCATCATATGCCGATATGGAATCCCTAATGCTATCATCGCAGATAATGGGACCCCGTTCGTCAACAAGAAGATGGATGACTTCCTCAGCAAGTTCAAGATTCAACGTCATCGATCGAGCCCTTACCGTCCTTAGATGAATGGTGGGGTAGAAGCCACAACCAAGAAAATCGTCAGGATACTTAAGAAGATGGTCGTGACTTATCGAGATTGGTCAGATGTGCTCCCATATGCACTTTGGGCCTATTGAACGTCTGTACGGTCTACTACAGGCGTTACTCCTTTCGAGCTTACTTACGGAATGGAAGCAGTTCTACCAGTCGAGGTGGAAATACCATCACTATGGGTGCTACTGGAAAGCAGAATTGAAGAAGGAGAATGACAACGGGCCAGATTCGATCAGTTACATCTAGCAGATGAGAAGCGCATGCGTGCGCTAAGTCATTCCCAATGTTATCAGAAAAGGATCGCTCGGGCTTATAACAAGAGAGTCTGAAAGAGAAGTTTTAAGGTGGGCGACATGGTCATGAAGAAGATCCTACCATCGCACCTTCTGGATCCTAGAGGAAAGTTCAAACCATCATGGGGTGGACCACTGATCATCAAAGAAGTACTTCTTGGAGGCGCTCTCAAACTCACCAGCATGAGAGGGGTGGATCTTCCTGAGCCCATCAACGCCGACAAAGTGAAAAGCTTTCATGGGTAAGTCATTTGACCTTATCAAGAGTTATATTAGTAGAGCTGAAGTTAAAGGGTTAAAGCTAAAACTTTTGAGAAATCATTTCCGTCCACCAATAAGTGTTTCAAATAAAGGGATTCAAAAGAAAAAAGAGAGAAGAAAAAGAATATAAAGAAAAGAACAAAAAAGAAAGAATACGAGAAGCCGAAAAAAAAACCAGAGAAAAATCAACCCGAAAGGAAACACAGTCACCCATCCATCCATCTTAAAAGGGTATATGGCTAAGACTGACAGCTTTATCATCGTAACTCAGGATAAGGCTACCATCGACCGGGAACGACGAATTTCCCAACTCTAGCCACCGCATTTATCCAAAAAAAAATGTGTGCTTAAAATTAAGAGGGTGGAGTGACAATTCTAAAGGGCGCTCCGAGTAAAAACAGTGGGCATACAGCAGACTTGGTGAAAACTTGAAAGGGTGCTGAGGGTAAAAATAACATAGCTTCTAAGGCAGGCAAGATCAAATACCCAGGACATTGTGAAAACCCGAAAGGGCGCCACAGGCAAAAATGATGAGAAAAAGCCGGCTGTGGTGAAAACTCGAAAAAGCGTTGCAGGCAAAAATAGCTCGAATAGAAAAATAAAAAATAAAAAGTGCAGGTACCAAGAAACAGATGGTCCAGATCAGCTTAAGCAGTTGCAGTTCAAGAACAAGAAGAAGTACAGTCAGGGATAAAGAACTCTATAAACTCTGACAAAACTCTCTGGAATTAATAATTTCCATTGCCTACACCTCTAGGGAACCAAAGGGATCTCACACAAGTAAATCTCGAGACATTGGTCAAAGCATTGGCCAATCCTCAGTTTTAATTCCTATAACTCAGAACAAAATCCAAACACACACTCACAAGATAACCACAAGATAACTCATGGCACAATAAGTTCTCAAAAAGTTTTTTCTTTCCATTAATGCATCGTATTTCTTTTACATATATCATATCATTTCTTTCAAAAATAAAAAAAAAATGTGCATCATCACCGGTCATGTACTATGCAAAAAGAGACGTATAGACGGCCAGCACGACCCCAAAAAGTAAAAAAGCAATCTCTGCCCTCCTCCTCGGCCATGTCAGGTAAGTCTTCTTACGCATAATGAAATAGCCTCGCTCTCAACCTGCTCACCTCCATGCGTAGGTAATGCACCCCATCTCGCTCAAGGCTACGGATCGTCGTCTCCTCATCAGACAACCTCTGATCAGTGGCCAATCTCCTCGACATCATCTCACAATGATACCGGAGGGTAGAAATCTCAGACAACAAGTGGCCAAGAGGAAGTCGGGATCGATAAATGGGCGTTTCTCAAAGGGCTTATATGAACCAGATGAAGAACTGGGATCCCTAAGAACATCCTGCTCATCCTCATCAGCGGTCAGGTGCCAGTAAGGAATGCGCTGATATAGAGATTGCTCAGCAACCCAATGCTAGTATGGGGCAGTTGCCATCGAAAAAGTCCGCGGCTCAAAACCAAGCAAATCAGCAGTCTGGTGACTCGCCCAAGACCCATCAACCTGAGTCCTAAAGTCGGATGATTTGGCCGGAAGAGATCGACGCCCAATACCCGAGAAAGCAAAAGGAGGAACATCCTGCTCATACCCGAACTGCCGCAGGAACCGGATAGAGTGATAAGAAAAGTAAGAGCGAAAGCCTACCAGCATCAGAGGAAGGCGATGAGCATCACAAAGTACTGGAGGAAGTGAAGGCCAAGATGACTCCCAACGAACATTTCAGTCACACAGCTCAGCAAACATCCTGCGATACAAGGGCTCACTCATCCTGGCTGTATGCGGAAGAAACTCCATGATATGACGCATGAGACAGGGCGACGAGTACCGAGAAATGATATAAGAACAGTCAGCGAAAGACGCTCCCATTGCCAGATCTGATCGTGAGAAAGTAAAGAGATTCAGCTAAAGCAAAGCAGTGCCCAGAAGGCAAGAAAAGAAAAAGAAAGTACAAAAATGGATACCTGGAGAAATGTATAGCAGCTGCGAAGGACACGGGTGTGGCCTAGGGCACAATCAGTCAACCCATTAAATAGCTCAGCCAGGATAAGAGAAATGATCCCCTGCCATCGAACAACTGGGCTCATCACCTCGAATAGCAAGGGAGTCTGAGATCTATTAGTGCACTTTTCTGTGGCATACTAGTGCACCTGGTTTGTCAATTACTTAGGTCAGTGAGTCTAGTGTCAGTTGAGCTTAATGAAGACAAAGACCAAAGACTCAAGATGGACCGGCTGCATCAAGAATGGAGAAACAGGTAAATGTGATGCGTTGGTGTGCCTTGCCTTGACCAAAACCTAACCCATAACCTCTTAGATGACTTGGACCAACTAGGTATACCCTTAGTCATCATCATTAGTCTTAGAACTCCATGAAAAACATGATAAGTTAGACTAATTTAAGAGGTGGAAGCTGCTGTAAACAAAATAGCTCAAAATAGCAGTTTCCGATTGATCTCCGATCAATCGGACGTTGGATCCGATAGGACTCCGATCAATCGGACAGAAGCTCCGATCAATCAAATAGAAGCTCCAATCAATCGGAAATTTTTCCAGCAACCTTGAAAATCCACTGGACATATTTTCGATCAATCGGACAGTCTTCCGATCCATCGAAAGGGGTCCGTCCGATCAATTAGATAGTGTTCCGATCAATCGGAATATCTTCCAAAGACTTCACTGGATAGATTTCTGATCAATCGGACTTGTCTCTGATCAATCGGACAGGTCTCCTATCAATCGGACCTTCTTCCGATCAATCGGAGATGCGCGAATCTGCCCGTTTTTTTACCGTTGGAAGAAAATCTATTTAAGATGGGGGATTCGTTTTTTAGCAGAATAGAGGGAATTTTGAGAAGATAGGAGCTACCATTGTTGAAGATCATTAAGAGCCCTATTCCTAACCCAAACAAGTGATCTTCCTTGTGATTTATCACAAGTATGGAGCATTCAAAGCTCAAGAAGAAGATGCACTTGTCCCTCTTTTGATCTCTAGAGATTGGATTGATCTTTATAGTCATATTCCTATCCAATACTCTATGATGAGATCGTTGTAGGTGAGACTCTCTAGGTAACCCATTCTCATAAGTTGTAGAGATCTCAAACCTACCTTCCCTAGCACCTTGGGCATCTCCAATGAAGCATCACATGCAAGGTAGCTGATCTTGGAGCTGAAGCCTTGGCAAAGCAGCGGCGTCAAAGATTAGGGGAGCACAAGGGGAGCTGATTCAAGCACGGGAGAGCGAGAAGAAGCAACCCAAAGCGGCGCTACAAAGGGGCTCAATCTGACAAGTAAGGTTGTCTTGTTAGGAGTCCATCCACTCAATTCCCTGTGGGGGTTGAGTGTAGAGTTTGTTTGACAAACTCGACCTAGGGTCGTTTGCCGATCCTTGGCCTATTAGTTGGGCTTAAAATCTAGGGACGTCAGCCGTTCCTTGGCACGTTAGTAGGGCCTAAAACAAAGTCTCCAAGGGGGAGCCACCAACACGGGTGCAAACGTGTAGGTTGGGAGGAACCTGTAAACTCCCCGGTTGGGTGGATCCGAGTTAAAACACCTTGGTTGGGAGGAACCAGATTTAAACTCCCCAGTGAATGCCGGTGTGCTCAAAGGGGTTGAGTACTTGAACCGGGAGTGGAGTAGACAAGTAGTCAAACCACTATACATCTTTGTGTTTGTGATTGTTCTTGAGCACATTTCTCTTTATGCATTGTGTTTAATTGGTTAATTATGAATGCTTAGTTAGAAATGTATGCTAGACACTTGATAAGCACACACACACTCACAAGATGTACTTTCACTACCTCAAGTAGACTTGAACTTCTTGATCCATCCTCACTCAAGTCTACTTGAGTAGCATAGATTAGGTTCTTCATTAGCTTAATCATTTATTTATCTATGCTTGTTTAGACTAGGTTGTTTATAGCTTTTATCATATGCTAGTCTTTTGATTGGACCCACTTAAGCTTGGAAGCCGAAGTGTTAATCGCTTACGTAGTTCAATTTGTTAAATTTGTTAAGTAGGTGAAAAGATTTGTTAAGGTCCTAATCACCCCCTCCTATTGGTTTAGCCATAATACTAGTTGCTCTTTAAGGCTTCCGCACGTGTATGCATAGAGTGTCGTGTTAGACTACCCGACGCAATTTCAAGATCTACGCCAGCTTGAGAATAGCACCTCAGCTATCAGACAGAACATTAGCGCATTTCGAGAAAGTAGGTACCCTGCCACACTCCGAGGGCCTGAGAAAAGATCATACAGCGAGTCTAAAGAGAAGACCACAGCATCCTGACCGTCAGCTACAGGCCAAATAAGATATAGAATCCCAAACCAGTTCTGCGGAGTGGCAATCCTAGGCAAAGTCTTCGGCGAGAAATACTAAGCAGAATCCCAGGGAAGACCTGTCAAGCGCGCGAGCTCCTCCAAAGAAGGTCCCATCTCCATATCGTTGAACACAAACAAGTTCAACAAAGGGACCCAGTCCATCATTGCGGCCCCGAGCATCCTCCAGTTAATGTCAACCTTAGCCATATGAATCAGACTGCTAAAATCATAGGACTCCAACTCTCGAATCTCATAAGCTAACAAGCTGTCAAGCCAAGCAAGTAGTTGTGGCGAACAAGAAGGACAAGGAAGCAACTGGCAAGTCCTCACAGGAATCCCCTCCAAAATAAAAGGCCCAGGAATCGCTGACAGCTCATCAAGGATCGGAAGATCAACGGGTGAAGGAGAAGGAAAACATGGAACCCTTGCGAACTCAACAGCCCCTGACTTATCGGCTATGTCTAATATAGTCGCATCGCTATCTGAAACTTTCGCCCACCTCGTGAACCAAATGCGTAAAGGGTCGATGATCAGGAGAAGGTCGGTACTCTCCATCGAGAAGGCTATCATCAAAGATCACGCCGCACATCGTGGCATCCTGACCAATCTGACCGATGAAAAATGCATTTGAGCCGTTAAGAAGGGCCTCGGCGACCCCGATCGAAGAATCTATGGTCAGATCTGGACTTGCGGTCATCTCCAACATAAAATCAGGAATCCAACCATCACTCTGTCAAGTCAAAGAAATCATCAAGACATCCACATCGTCCATCATCAAGGGGACATCATCAATGATCACATCTGTTAATGCAAAGATTGTCAATTACCATGGTTAGTGTGACGTCAAGTCTGCTTGCGGCTGAAGACAGAAGCTACTCAAGAAGATCGCTCATCCAGTCAAGCTTCAAGCCTCTTCATCCAAACCTTTGATCCCAAAACCCTTCTATAGATGGCCCAATCCTTCCTAGTTACATCCTTAGCCCCATCTATAGTCCACCTTCCATAAAGATCAGCTATGGAAGTGTCCATTATGGCAGTTGTTGCTTAAAACATGAAAAATAGTATATTTACTGTCTTCGATAGGTGTCCGATCAATCGAAAGTTATGTCCAATCAATCAGAGATTTGTCCAGAAAATTTGAAAATCTCTCTAGGCATTTTTTCGATCACTCGGAGGACTGTCCGATCAATCGGACAGGGTGCTTCGATCAATCGGAGAATGATCCGATCCATCAGACGAAAATCCAGAAAATCACATAACTCTCTGGAAGAAATTACGATCAATCGGAACATCTGTCCGATCAATCAGACGGGGTGCTCCGATCAATCGGACGAAAATCCAGAAAATCACATAAACTCTCTGGAAGAAATTACGATCAATCGGACCATCTGTCCTATCAATCGGACAAGGTCCTCCGATCAATCGGAACTAAGTCCGATCAATCGGAGAACCTGTTTTTCAGCAAAAATTCAAAACAAGCTGATACTTATGTCCGATCGATCGGATCCTATCGAGGTGACCATTTTCTGACCGTGGAAAGTCATCTCTATATATGGAACTCGGTTGGATCTTGCGTGAATCACCTTGAGCATCATCTAGGGTTTGTTTGTGCTTTCTCCTTGAGATCCCCTTCTCTCATTCCCTTTGATTTGTTGACTTCATACTTCAATCCATGTTGATTTGACCAACATTGAAGAGCATTCAAAGCTTGGATTGAATCATGAACTCAACCCCTCTTTAATGGCATCTTGACCTACCTCTCAAAGTTATATTCTTGTCATCAATGCCATTAATGGTGGTTTAGGTAGAAGCTACTCCTCATATAAAAGCCATATCCCAATATAGCCTCAACCAAACCCTAATCCCTCACCTTGGAATCTACAAGAAGTCATCCGTAGCAAGGTTGCTGATCGAGGGAGCTGAAGAAGGTATCTTCCGTGCAAGCCGAAGCTTCTCAACAAAGGCATCATCAAGGGGCTCAATCAGCTAAGTATATTTAGTCTTTCGAGTCCAAGAAACCTCCTCAAAGTTGAGATTTGGGTTTCAGAGTTTGAAGACCCAAACTCGGTAGAGTCCTTACGTAGGACAAGTCCTTGAGTAGGACAAGCCCTTGTGTAGGACAAAGTGGTTCATGGATTAGTCTTGTGGAAGGATGAATCCATGTGTTGAGGTTTAAGTCCTTTTGTAGGCTGTTAAGGTTTATGGTTAACCTCATTTAAAACCATAGAGATAGTGAAATCTGGCCACTCAAGGAGTGAGTGGATCAGCCGGGAGTGGAGTAGGTACATAACAGAACCACTATAAAAATCTCTTGTTGTGTGATGAATGGATGAACTGCTTTACTTCTTTCACTTGTGTTTTTATTGATTAATATTCTGCATATCTTGTGCTTGAAGTAAGTTCTCTAAGAATGCTTTGCATGTTTACAAGTGTGTAATTTGGTAATTTAAAAAGGTGTCCTATTCACCCCCCTCTAGGATAAGAAAACCTGTTTCTTGCTTCTACAAAAGCGGTAATCAAACTTATACCGCATTTTCAATTGGTATCAAAGCGGGTTCCTCCTCAAAGGCGTAACAGCCCAGAGTGTGATCCGTTTCTAGAAGCTTAAAATCATGTCAAAAGGGGATTCTAGTATGGTTTCCAAACCTCTATATTTTGATGGATCAAACTATGCATATTGGAAAGCAAGAATGAGAGTCTTCTTGCAATCATTGGATCATGCAACATGGAGGTCTGTGGAAATCAAATATGAAATACCCCTCTTGAGCACAGTCACAGATGGGGTCACCACCACCACAGTCAAACCTGATGATTTATGAACTGATCTTGAACAACTGAGATACATTAGCAATGCAAAGGCACTCAATGCTATCTTTTGTGCTGTTTCAGCAGATGAGTTCAAAAGAATTTGTAATTGCATAACTGCTAAGGAAGTATGGGACATCTTTGAAACTACTCATGAAGGGACTAGTACAGTCAAGAGGTCGAAACTTCAGCTCTTGACTACTCAATTTGAGAATATGAAAATGGAAGAACATGAGAACTTCATGGACTTTTACACCTGGCTGAGCGATGTCACCAATGCTATGTGGGGATTGGGGGAGAGGATATCGGATCCGCCCATTTGTAGGAAAATTCTAAGATCCTTACCCGAACGATTCTCCTCCAAGGTCATAACTATTGAGGAATATAGAGATATTGATACTATGAAAATAGAAGACTTACTAGGATCTCTACAGACCCATGAACTTCATTTCAAGAAATCCCCAAAAAGTAGAAACACAGTGTTGAAAACTTCACACACTACACAAGAATCTGTAGTTGATAGTGATGAAGAAATAGATATGAATGAAATGGCTCTTATGGCCAAGAAGTTTAGAAAATTCTTCAAAAACAAAGGAAAGAGGGTTGACAAAAATAGCAAATCTTTTGACAAAAAATGCTATACAGGAAAATCCTACAACAAGCTAAAAGATCCTAAGTGCTACAACTGTGGACGCTATGGTCATATTGCCTCTGACTGCCAAGCTCCTGCCAAAGAAAAATTAAAAAAGAAAGCAATGGCAGCCACATGGGACAACCTCGAGAGTTCAGATTCAGAATCAGATGAATATCAAAGTGACGGGAGAGGATCAGTTAAAATTTTGATGGCCTCTATCTCGGAGATTGTCCCAGACATACAAGGCGTAAGAGACAAGGATGATCATGAGTCATCAGAAAACAATGTGACATCCTTCGATGATGACGAGGATGATAATGAAGGTTTGCAAGTTGCCTATGATGAGTTATTTCGTCAAAGCATCCTTCTTACTAAGAAGTTGAGCCAAGTTAATATTGACAACAACAAATTGGCTGATGAAATGCAAGAAGTGAAAGGAGAAAACAACAGATTTCACTTTCAGATCTGTGACTTGGAAAGGAAAAACAAAGCAGCTCAAGACAAAATTAATACCCTAGAAGATGAGCTGAAAAAGGAAAAATCTACAAATCAATGTCTAACCTTGCAGCTTAATCAAGAACGTCAACTCAATGAAAGATTTGCTTAGAGTAGAGAAAAACTAGACGATATCCTTAAATCAGGTAAGCCTTGTAGGAATACAAGAGGGCTAGGCTATGGAGAGCAAACTAAGGTTAGTAACCCAGAACCTGAAAAGATTAGGAATGCATCAGGAAGCGCTAAGAAAAATTCACCTATATACCATGCATGCAGAGATGTTGGACATTTGAAGTTTGAATGCTTGATCTTTAAGAATCCGGTTCGGAACTTGAAAGGTAAATTTGTACCTACCGAAAAAAGGATGAATCATATGTGGAGTCCTCCAAAACAAACACCATACAAAAATGGAAACATGAGGAGAAATTATCCCACTCCACCTAAGAAAGACAAAAGAATGGAAGAGCTCCTTGAAATGGTAAAACAGTTAAACAAAAGAACCATGGAGCTGATGCAAGAGAAATCAAGCAAAGAAAAAAACTCAACACCTTATGCTCAAACGATGACATCTCTAGAATCAACCAAGAAGCCTGGTTCTCCAAAAAGGGTAGTATCTAAATGGGTAGTAAAGAAAAAAATGCTTAGTTATCCATATAGCCCTTAAAGCCGGAAGAAACACTAGGTGGTATCTTGATAGTGGATGCTCCCGACACATGACAGGTGACAGGACTCAGTTTTGTGATTATGCTGAGTTTGATGGTGGGTCTGTTACCTTTGGAGATGGGAGCGTTGCCAAAATTGTTGGAAAGGGAACCATCACCGGGCCAGGATTGCCCAAAATTGAGGATGTACTGTGTGTTGACGATTTGAAACATAATCTATTAAGCATCTCTCAAATATGTGATGAACAGCATTCCGTATAATTCTCCAAAGAAATGTACGAAATTATGGACCAAACTGGAAAATTGATACTAAAAGGGCTTCGCACTGGAGATAACTGCTATGTTATTGAAAACAAGGGTGATGAGGGACCATCTGCCGTATGCCACATGGCCATTAATGATGAAACTGAGTTATGGCATCAATGGCTTGGTCATGTCCATTATAGGAACCTTGCTAGGTTGAGTACAAAGAAATTAGCTAGAGGATTACCTAAGATAGGGAAGAAACCAAAAGAAGTATGTGCAGAGTGCTTGAAAGGTAAACAAATTAAAGTTGCACATAAGAAGACATCCATCATTGCTACATCAAAACCCCTTGATCTACTCCACATGGATCTCGTTGGTCCCACAAGAGTGATGAGTCAAGGTGGTAAGAGGTACTTCTTTGTTATCGTTGATGACTACTCTCGCTACACTTGGGTTGTGTTTTTGAAAGAAAAGTCTGATACATTTGAGGAATTTGAGAAACTCATGAAACGACTCCACAATGAGAAGGAATGTATAGTAAAACGTATGAGGAGTGATCATGGGGGGGAATTCGAGGACGGGCGATTTGAACAATTCTATAAAAATCTAGGCATCAAACATGAGTTCTCAGCCCCAAAAACTCTTCAACAGAATGGAGTAGCAGAGAGGAAAAACAGAGTTCTACTTGACATGGCCACAGTTATGATGAACAGTAGAAATATCGCAAAAAATCTGTGGGGCTGAAGCGGTGAATACAGCTTGTCACATCATTAATCGAGTTTACTTGAGAGCTGGCCTAGATAAAACCCCATATGAGCTGTGGAATGGAAAAGTTCCAAACATCAAGTACTTTAGGGTCTTTGGTAGCAAATGCCACATCCTTCGTGATCGAGAAAATCTAGGAAAATTTGACTCTAAGAGCGATGAGGGAATATTTCTAGGATATGCTTCTGATAGTCGTGCGTATAGAGTCTATAACACAAGGACTAAAACAACTCAAGAATCCATAAATGTTATCATTGATGACCAATCCAAAGAAGATACAAGACTTGATGATGACGAAGTGGGAGAACCATGCCACATAGGTAAACCTGTTGAAAAATCTCCCACTCCCAATGCCTCAATAGCTTCTGGAAATGTTCCACATCTCAAGGATCATCCCCTCAATCAAATCATTAGAGATCCGGATGTTGGAGTCAAGACTAGGAGACAACTTGAGGCCATTGTTGAACCTCCAATTTATACATTGCATTGCCCATTACACTACATAATTTGCATGATTTTCATGGTTAAAAGGCCCACCTAACATGTGTTTTGTGATTGTAGAGATAAGAGGGGATTTCATCAAATTGGAGTCAAAAGATTACATTTGAAGACATTGGATGAAGTCCTATGATGGACCAAGGAAAGAAGAAGAAAGAGAGAGAAAAGAGAATGAAGAAAAGAAGAAAAAGATGAAGGAATACAAGGCTGACCGGTCGTCCGACCGGTCAGCCACATCACATGAACAAGAAGAAGAGAGGCCGACCGGTCATGACCGGTCGGCCATGCACGCTAGTTGAGAGGGAGATCAGCCCGACCGGTCATGACCGGTCGGGCACGCACGCTGGATGAATGGAAATCAGTCCGACCGGTCATGACCGGTCGGCTGTACTCACTGGAATGTTTGGAAATCAGCCCGACCGGTCGTGACCGGTCGGCTCTGCGTAAGGATGAGTCCTTTCTAATTTGGGACTCCGAATTTCACTGCGCAATGCGAAGTCTTTCGCAGGATCCGACGCAAGGGGGGTTTGTTGCTATAAAAGGACACCTAGGGGCTCTCCCTAAGGTATCAGAGAGGAGAAAGAACGTGAGTTTGGAGGCTGAAGGCGACTGTGGGGCGTCTGCAACATCTATCTTCGGGTTTTTCTAGTTTTATGCTTTATTTTTGAGTTTTTAGTTGTAGCATGACTATGCTCGGCTAAAACCTCTCAGCTAAGGCTGAGAGGGGAAGCTTGTAGCCAATTCTATGTTAATTTCAGTTTGATTCAAGTATTATTCAATTCAAAGTTAGAATTTTCTTATGTTCAGTTCAAAAGATGGTAGTTTGAGATGTCTTATCTGAGTTCATGTGCTCCGGACATGAATTCCTTTTAATTCTCTGAGATTATCACAGGTTGCTTGTTTAGATTCGAATTATAGTAATCCTTGAGCAGGCCATAGTCCATAGGCATGGTTGTTACTCCGCAGGCTATGAATTTGAATTCTACATTGATTGAATGGACTTGAACTTGGAAGTTCAACTCGAATTGGATGAATGTGTGTGAATGCTTTATTTTCCAACTAGATGAGAGATAGGACTTCAAATCTAGTTGTGTTCTCTACTTGGATTGACTGAATTGACATAGAATTGCTACAAGTGGATCCTTGAAAGCCTTAGTACATTATATCTCTGATTTTTCATTAAGTTACTGTTTTAATTAAACATCCTATTGAAATTGAATTTGCTTTATTAAACTGAGTTGCTGAAGTAATTAGGAAGCTGTTATTTTTTTTTCCCTGTGGATCGACCTCGGTCTTACCGAGTTTTATTACTACATCGCAGCCTTACACTTGAGGCGAGCGAACAAGTTTTTGGCGCCGTTGCCGGGGAAATTAGATAATAGTTTTCAAATAGTTTCAGCGGCTGTAGAAGTAGATAGGTTTTTCTGATTTTTCTTAGAACTAACAAAGTTTTCTGTTTTGTAGGAATTCTTCTTTCAGTTCAAGCGCATCAGGTGATACCTTTCTAAACTTAGTTTTTAGAATTTTCAGATTGCAGTTTTCTAGGTTAGGATTAGTTTTGATTTCTGATTGAGTGGTTTATGTCCCGTTGGGAACGTAACCATTCAAATCGTCTCCAATCTGAAGGTGGTTTAGTTGGACCATTATCAGTCCATAGACGAGTCCGGAATTATCAAGAGCATTGTGAAAGTTTGGGGAGTATGGAGCAAACACCCTTAAGGAATCCTCCACCCCCTACTCCAACCACAAACGCAAATCAGGAAGGAGTAGGAGAGAATGAGGTACATAATGTTCCTCCAATGAGATCACTACGGGATTACCTACAACCTGCTCGTACAATTACACCTTCTTGCATAGTTCTACCAGCTAACGATGGGACCCTTGACATAAAACCAGGAGTAATCCAACTTTTACCTAAATTCCATGGGCTAGACTCTGACCGCCCATACTTACACTTGCAAGAATTCGAAGAAGTGTTGGCCACCTTGCATTATCCCAATGTTTCTGGGGATACAATCAGACTTAAACTTTTTCCCTTCACCTTGAAAGAAAGAGCCAAAGATTGGCTTCACTCTCTTAGACCATATTCGATTGGGTCATGGGTTGAGATGAACCGGGAATTCTTGAAAAAGTTCTTCCCCGCTCATAAGACAAACACTCTTCGAAGGGCCATAATGAATTTTTCAGCAAAAGAGGGTGAATCATTCTTTCAATGTTGGGAAAGATTTAAGGAACTCCTGCTTGCTTGCCCACATCATGGCTATGAGAGTTGGCGAATTATAAATTTTTTCAATGATGGATTAAGTCCTAATATGCGCCAATTTGTGGAAATGATGTGCAATGGCGAGTTTATGAGTAAAAATCCAGATGATGCTTGGAGTTACTTGGACATGTTGGCTGAAAATGCCCAATCTTGGGACACCTCGGATAAACCCAAGAACCCCAAGCCTACTCAAGAGAAAGGAGGGATATATGTCCTTAAAGAGGAAGACGACGTAAATGCAAGGATAGCCAACCTCACAAGGAAGGTTGAGGCCATGGAACTTAGCAAAAATGGAGTTTCCAAGTCCAAGGAAGCTGTTGAAACCACATGTGGGATTTGTCTCACCGACTTACACGCTACGCAAGATTGTCCCACAATTCCTGCATTTAAGGAAGTGTTGCAAGAGACAGCCAATGCCACATATGGTTATCAACGGCCCTTCAATGGACCGGTAGGTAATACATACAATGAGAGTTGGAAGAACCACCCGAATTTCAGTTGGAAGAATGCCCCAACAGGCAATCCTACCAACTCCCAAAGAGGGCCACCCATGCAAAATATGGCCCCACCTCAAGTCTCATGGGAGGATACTTTGAGAGCGTTTATGCAAGGGCAAGCGCAAATAAATGAATCAAATCAGCAATTGTTCCAAGAACTGAAAGTCTCGGTTGATGAGATTAAGGGACGCTTGAATGCTAGGGAAGGGACCTTTCCGGCCCAACCTCAGCCCAATCCTAAGCAAGTACATGAAGTAAGCATCTCTAATCCTTCCAACCAAAACATGGAGCAAGCTAAATCCATTACCACCCTTAGAAGTGGTAAACAAATTGACAAAACTATTCCGGTGAAGGCCGATGAGCCTAATGATCCGGTAAATTCTGAGGATGAAAATGGATCTAACCTAGCCCCACAACAACCGGAACGCATTTACAAGCCCATAGCACCATTCCCATCGAGATTGGTTGCCCCAAAATCTCTCCCAAATTCTCAAGATATTCTAGAGATTTTCAGACAAGTCAAGATCAATATCCCTTTGCTTGATGCCATCAAACAAATTCCCTCTTATGCCAAGTTTCTAAAAGACCTATGCACAACAAAACGCAAATATAATGTGCAGCAAAAGGCCTTCCTAACTGAGCAAGTTAGTGCCATCCTCACTCAAAAGACTCCCCCAAAATTCAAAGATCCCGGTAGTCCCACCGTCTCATGTATCATTGGAGACTACCGGATTGAACGTGCCTTGTTAGACTTGGGGGCAAGTGTGAACTTGATCCCATACTCGGTATATGAACAATTGGGTCTTGGTGAATTAAAACCCACCAAAACCACATTGCAACTCGCTGATAGATCTATCCGTGTACCGAGGGGGATAGTTGAGGATGTTCTAGTCCAAGTTGACAAATTCTACTACCCGGTAGATTTTATAGTCTTGGACACACAACCGGTTTTGGATGCTAGCACCCAAATACCGGTGATATTAGGCCGCCCATTCCTTGCCACATCAAACGCAATCATCAATTGCCGGAATGGGGTGATGCAATTATCTTTTGGAAACATGACACTAGAGGTGAATGTATTTCACCTGGGCAAAAGACATGGGGATGTCGATGATGATGAGTTCTTCGATGTAAACATGCTTGAAACCTTTGAAGAAGAAGAACTCCTCCAGCTTGAACCACTAGAAAGTTTGGAGACATGCTTAGCACACTTCATGGATTCTAAAGACCCTATCATTAGTGAGATTGTGCATATAGAAAGACCGGTAGTTGATACTAGCCGGTGGAGGCCCCATTTCGAAAAATTGCCACCAACCACATCAAGGCCTCTACCGTCTAGCATCAAACCACCGAAGCTTGACCTCAAACCATTGCCATCCGAGCTTAAATATGTATATCTGGGTCAAGAGGAAACTTTCCCAGTTGTCATTGCCTCCCACCTAGAAAAAGACCAAGAGCTCAAGTTGATTGAGTTACTCAAAAAACACCGGGAAGCCATAGGTTGGACAATAGCGGATCTCAAAGGGATAGATCCTTCGGTTTGCACTCACCGTATACACCTTGAAGAAAACGCAAAAACGACTAGACAACCTCAAAGACGGCTAAATCCAAACATGATGGAGGTTGTCAAAGCCGAAGTATTAAAGCTATTGGATGTGGGTATCATCTACCCCATCTCAGATAGCCAATGGGTGAGTCCTACCCAAGTTGTCCCCAAGAAATCCGGTATTACCATCATTGAAAACGCCAACAACGAGCTTATACCGACTAGGGTGACCACCGGTTGGCGTATGTGCATTGATTATAGGAAGCTCAATACGGTCACTAGGAAAGACCACTTCCCTCTCCCATTTATGGACCAAATTTTGGAGAGGTTGGCAGGCCATCCCTACTATTGCTTCCTAGATGGCTATTCCGGATACAACCAAATTGAGATAGCTCCGGAAGACCAAGAGAAAACCACATTTACATGCCCGTTTGGTACCTTCGCCTACCGAAGGATGCCATTCGGGTTATGCAATGCACCCGCCACATTCCAACGATGCATGTTGAGTATTTTCTCAGACATGGTGGGTGAGTTTCTTGAGGTGTTCATGGATGACTTCTCTGTTTTTGGTTGTACATTTGATGAGTGCCTCGAGCACTTGAAGTTGGTCTTAATGAGGTGTGAGGAAAAGCAACTTGTATTAAACTGGGAAAAGTGCCACTTTATGGTACAAAGAGGAATAGTCCTTGGACACATCATCTCGCCCAATGGAATAGAGGTAGACCGGGCAAAAATTGACATAATCTCCAATCTACCACCACCCAAAAGCATACGCGATGTGCGGTCCTTCCTGGGACACGCCGGTTTCTATCGAAGGTTTATAAAGGACTTTAGTCACATCTCAAGGCCTTTATGCAACCTTCTACAAAAGGAGAACCAATTTGAGTGGAGTACCGAATGTCAATTAGCTTTTTCAAAGCTAAAAGACATGTTGACAACCGCTCCTATCATGCAACCACCAGATTGGTCCATTCCTTTTGAGTTGATGTGCGATGCGAGCGATTTTGCTATTGGGGCGGTGTTAGGCCAAAAGAAGGATAAAAAGCCCCATGTCATCTACTACGCGAGTAGGACCTTGAATCCTGCCCAAGTTAATTATTCAACTACGGAGAAAGAGCTCCTAGCTGTCATCTTTGCCTTGGACAAATTCAGGCCATACTTAATAGGATCCAAAGTTATTGTTTATACGGATCATGCGGCGCTGAAATACCTTCTTTCTAAGAAGGATGCTAAGCCCCGTTTGCTAAGATGGATCCTACTCCTTCAAGAATTCGACTTGGAGATCAAAGATAAGAAGGGGGTAGAAAATGTGGTCGCGGATCATCTATCCCGCCTAGTCCTACCAAATTCCATTGACGAGTCACCTATTGAGGACTCATTCCCGGATGAGCAACTCTTTGTTGCTATGCATCCACCATGGTACGCTGATATAGCCATCTATCTTTCCACAGGTGCGATGCCGACTCATTGGACTGCGCAAGACAAACGTAAATTTCTAAGGGAAGTGCGTAGATTTTTCTGGGATGAACCTTTATTGTTTAAATATTGCCAAGACCAAATTATAAGGAGATGCGTCCCCGATGATGAACACAATTCAGTCATCTCCTTTTGTCATGATCAAGCATGTGGGGGTCATTTCTCAGCCAAGAAAACAACTGCAAAAATTCTGCAGTGTGGTTTTTATTGGCCCACATTATTTAAAGATACCCACGAGTTTTGCAAAGCTTGCGAGCGCTGCTAGAAGTTAGGAGGATTATCCCGTCGAAATATGATGCCCCTCACCCCAATTCAACATCTTGAAGTCTTTGACTGTTGGGGCATCGATTTCATGGGACCATTCCCCTCATCTTTTGGACATGTCTATATTCTATTGGCCGTAGACTATGTGTCTAAATGGATAGAGGCCATCCCATGTAGAACCAACGATCATCGTACGGTTCTCAAGTTTCTCAAAGAAAATATACTTTCTAGATTTGGGACACCTCGAGCCATTATTAGTGATGGTGGTTCTCACTTTTGCAATAGACCTTTTGAAACTTTGATGAAGAAATATGGTATTAGGCACAAAGTGAGTACCCCATACCACCCACAAACAAGTGGACAAGCTGAAATCTCCAACAGGGAAATCAAGCAGATTTTAGAAAAAACGGTGAGACCGGATCGCAAGGATTGGTCCTTACGATTAGATGATGCACTTTGGGCTCACCGTACTGCCTACAAGACACCCATTGGAATGTCCCCTTATAGACTTGTCTATGGGAAAGCTTGTCACCTGCCTGTGGAGATAGAACACAAAGCCTATTGGGCAATTCGGGCCCTAAATTTTGACATAGACAAGGCTAGCTCGCTTCGCAAACTTCAATTAAATGAGCTTGATGAGATCTGGAACGATGCATATGAGAATTCGAGGATTTACAAGAGCAAGATGAAGGCCTTTCATGACAAACACATCTTAAGGAAATCCTTCCATGAAGGACAGAAAGTGCTCGTGTATAATGCCCGACTTCATCTTTTTCCGGGAAAATTACGATCTCGATGGACCGGCCCATATATTGTTAAAGAAGTTTTTCCCCATGGGGCTATTGAGATTGAGAATGCAGCGAATGGTGACTGTTTCAAAGTTAATGGACAACGCCTTAAACCATTTGTTGAGAAATTTGATTCAGAGGACATGTCCATCTCCCTGAATGATCCTGTCTATCAGGATGATTGATCTCCTAGTCTGATGGAGGTATAGCATAGGTAGGTTTAGTTTTTTTTTACTGTTTTAGTAAGATTTAGTTATTGGAATTGCAGACCTCCATGA
Organism: Liriodendron chinense; assembly: GCA_003013855.2. Classification (NCBI taxonomy): domain Eukaryota; kingdom Viridiplantae; phylum Streptophyta; class Magnoliopsida; order Magnoliales; family Magnoliaceae; genus Liriodendron; species Liriodendron chinense. The sequence continues at coordinate 5,955,682 of ML058334.1, forward strand.
TCACTCTCTCAGGTACTATTGATTCTCATTCTCTCATATTTTACCATTGTTCTCGTGTTCATGCTAACTAATTATCTTTTTACATTGAGGACAATGCAAGATTTGGTTGGGGGGTGAGATGAGATTCCTCATCTAGCATATTGCAACATTTCGAGCTTCATATGCACAAAATTTTTTCGAATTTTCTAACATTTCAAAACTCTTTTAGAAAATTTTGTTTCTATACATTTGAGAGGCTATGAGTAGAAGAGGAGGAGAAACGAAGTGTGTGATGTTGTAGTTTGGAATTTCTTCCAACATAATGGCTTTATATGATAATTCCCCTATTGTTGTGATTGATAGAAAATTTGAACACCTTTACACCAAGTTCACATTACACGATTTTCATGAGTGACAGGTTTATGTGATTTGTGGATTAGCTAGACTGTGGTTTAGAGGTGTTGAGCAGCCAAGCCGGGGTATTTTGTCCATCCTTGTCCATGGGAAAATAATGAAAGATATGGATTTCTAAAAATCCTATCTAAGTTAAAAGAAAAAGGAAAGAAAGGATGAAATCGGGAAGGAAAGAAAATTGGTGGAAAATTCCGAAGAGGGCTACCTATTACCAACCGGGGGATGGTCGAACCGTAACCAAAGCCGGAAATGGGACGTAGTGTGAAAGCCGTCGGAAGGACAGTAAGGCAAATTCCTGTCATAGACTTGCTGTTGCTCTGTGCACCTTGAATTCCCTGGTCTACTTAATCTATAAAGAAGATGATCCCAGAAACTCATGAGATGAACTTTCACTATGCACACTAGGTTGAATTTGTTCGAGTTCTTCTATTTATCAATCAATCAGCGGGGATTTCATGTAAACACTTCTTATGTTTTGAGAGTCTAAGGTTCAGCTTCTAACACCTAATTTTTCCAAATTTTACACTTATACATCTTGGGATGGATAGAATCATAGGTTCTAAAGGGGAGTTGGATTTAGAGGGTTGAAATTATTTTCACGCATGTTTTGCTCGGGACTAGCAAAAAGCTGGTTGGGGGGTGTGTTGAACCTCCAATTTATACATTGCATTGCCCATTACACTACATAATTTGCATGATTTTCATGGTTAAAAGGCCCACCTAACATGTGTTTTGTGATTGTAGAGATAAGAGGGGATTTCATCAAATTGGAGTCAAAAGATTACATTTGAAGACATTGGATGAAGTCCTATGATGGACCAAGGAAAGAAGAAGAAAGAGAGAGAAAAGAGAATGAAGAAAAGAAGAAAAAGATGAAGGAATACAAGGCTGACCGGTCGTCCGACCGGTCAGCCACATCACATGAACAAGAAGAAGAGAGGCCGACCGGTCATGACCGGTCGGCCATGCACGCTGGTTGAGAGGGAGATCAGCCCGACCGGTCATGACCGGTCGGGCACGCACGCTGGATGAATGGAAATCAGTCCGACCGGTCATGACCGGTCGGCTGTACTCACTGGAATGTTTGGAAATCAGCCCGACCGGTCGTGACCGGTCGGCTTGCGTAAGGATGAGTCCTTTCTAATTTGGGACTCCGAATTTCACTGCGCAATGCGAAGTCTTTCGCAGGATCCGACGCAAGGGGGGTTTGTTGCTATAAAAGGACACCTAGGGGCTCTCCCTAAGGTATCAGAGAGGAGAAAGAACGTGAGTTTGGAGGCTGAAGGCGACTGTGGGGCGTCTGCAACATCTATCTTCGGGTTTTTCTAGTTTTATGCTTTATTTTTGAGTTTTTAGTTGTAGCATGACTATGCTCGGCTAAAACCTCTCAGCTAAGGCTGAGAGGGGAAGCTTGTAGCCAATTCTATGTTAATTTCAGTTTGATTCAAGTATTATTCAATTCAAAGTTAGAATTTTCTTATGTTCAGTTCAAAAGATGGTAGTTTGAGATGTCTTATCTGAGTTCATGTGCTCCGGACATGAATTCCTTTTAATTCTCTGAGATTATCACAGGTTGCTTGTTTAGATTCGAATTATAGTAATCCTTGAGCAGGCCATAGTCCATAGGCATGGCTGTTACTCCGCAGGCTATGAATTTGAATTCTACATTGATTGAATGGACTTGAACTTGGAAGTTCAACTCGAATTGGATGAATGTGTGTGAATGCTTTATTTTCCAACTAGATGAGAGATAGGACTTCAAATCTAGTTGTGTTCTCTACTTGGATTGACTGAATTGACATAGAATTGCTACAAGTGGATCCTTGAAAGCCTTAGTACATTATATCTCTGATTTTTCATTAAGTTACTGTTTTAATTAAACATCCTATTGAAATTGAATTTGCTTTATTAAACTGAGTTGCTGAAGTAATTAGGAAGCTGTTATTTTTTTTTCCCTGTGGATCGACCTCGGTCTTACCGAGTTTTATTACTACATCGCAGCCTTACACTTGAGGCGAGCGAACAGCCATCAATAGTCATGTGTGCTTCACCTAAAAAATTGAACCAAAAAATATAAATGAGGCTCTCAATGATGAGTTTTGGATACTTGCAATGCAAGAGGAACTTCAACAGTTCACCAGAAATGAAGTTTGGTTTCTAGTTGAAAGACCATATGAGAAGAATGTCATTGGAACTAAATGGATCTTCAAGAACAAAACAGATGAATCTGGCAATGTGATTCGAAACAAAGCACGTCTTGTAGCTCAAGGGTACTCTCAAATCGAGGGAATTGATTTTGATGAAACTTTTGCCTCGGTTGCTAGACTAGAATCCATCCGAATTCTCATGTCCATAGCATGTGCACTCAAATTCAAATTATTTCAAATGGATGTGAAGAGTGCCTTTCTAAATGGTATACTTGATGAGGAAGTTTATGTTGAATAACCCAAAGGCTTTGTGGACCTTAGTTATCCTTAAAGAGTCTACCGATTGAAAAAGGCTCTCTATGGGTTAAAACAAGCCCCCCGAGCATGGTATGAACGTCTTACTCAATTTCTAATTGCTCACAAGTTTTTTAAGGGGAGTGTTGACAAAACCTTATTTGTTAAAAGGACGACTGATTCATTTCTCATTGCTCAGATTTATGTGGATGATATTGTATTTGGCTCAAACTGTGAAGAGTTTTCTGGCTTATTTGCTGAATTAATGAAATCTGAATTTGAGATGAGTTTGGTAGGCGAACTGAATTTTTTTTCTAGGATTGCAACTTAAACAACTGAAAAATGGAATCTTCATCAACCAAACTAAGTATGCAAAAGATTTAGTCAAGAGGTTTGGGCTAGACTCGGGTCGATCACACACCACGCCTATGGCTACTACCATTAAACTTTCCAAAGACTTGTTAGGCAAAAGTGTTGACCAACATTTATATAGAAGTATGATTGGGAGTCTCCTCTACCTCACAGCAAGTAGACCCGATATTGCTTTTAGCGTAGGGGCATGTGCTAGATTTCAAGCCGATCCTAGGGAATCACATCTCATTGCTATAAAAAGATTGATCAGATATGTGGCCTGCACAACTGAATATGGCTTGTGGTACCCCTTTGACACCTCATCCATCATTGCGGGGTACTCCGATGCCGATTGGGCCGGAAATATGGATGATCGAAAATCCACAAGCGGTGGCTGTTTTTACATCGGAAACTGCTTAGTTGCTTGGCATAGCAAAAAGCAGAACTCCATCTCATTGTCCACTGCTAAAGCTGAATATATTGCTGCCGGTACTTGCTGCGCTCAACTACTTTGGATGAAGCAGATCTTGAAGGATTATGGTATTAATCAGGACGAAATGACGCTCTTTTGTGACAACACAAGCACCATTAATATTTCAAAAAATCCTGTTCAACATTCTCGAACCAAGCATATCGACATCCGGCACCATTTTATAAGAGAATTAGTTGAAGAAAAAGTGGTCAATCTTGAATACATCCAAACCGAGCGACAATTGGCCGACATTCTTACAAAGCCGTTAGATTCCACAAGGTTTGACACCTTCGGAAGTCTATCGGGGTATGCTCACTCTAGTCAGTTGGAAAAATCATGTGCATATAGGTATATCTGAGGAATAAGCCTCATATAATTGAATGATGGTCAATATTTTCAAGCATACATCCTTCCAAAATAGGCTGACTCATCATTTGTATCATACTGAAAGGAGTTATCTGTCCAAATGTCACTGGAGACATTTTCGATTGATCGGAGACTTCTCCAATCAATCGGAAATATCGGGGATCCGATGGCTATATACGCAAGCTCTGTTCATTCTGCCCTATTTTCCTGTTTCTTTCCAAACTCCTCGGGTAGGGCATTTTCTTGTGATCGGACTGTAGCTCAGCCAGCACTCCAACTGTCCTCTTTTGCAGAAATGGTGGTTTCACATGTCTCCTAGTTAAGGATTCTAGATTTGTCAGTTCGATTGCTTCTTCCCCCTTTCTCTACTGGCTTATCATTATTAGGGTTTTGGAGCTCTTCCTGCTAGATCATTTCCTTCTCGTCCATCTTGGTCTAATCGTTGTTCCACTGTTCCTACAATCTTAAAAAAAAACAATGCCTAAGGACCCTAAAGGCAAATCCAAGATGGTTGCGGGGCCATCCACCACCTCCAGGACTAAGAAGCTCCAAACTGCTCGACCATCTCAGGGTTCTTCACCTCCTATTGCTCCTCCAGCCCAACCTGAGAGTCCATCTACACTATCCCGCTTTCAGTCCCGCACCATCATCTATGAGCGGGAGGTCGTCTTATCGTGCATGGAGCCGTTTGGCATTCCAGCACTCCTCGCACAGATCGGTTGGGAGGGTGTGCTACGGTTTGGAGGCATGGCACATCCAGAGGTTGTGTATGTCTTCTTGTCCAAAATTATCAACCCTGTTGGAAATCCTCCATCATGCAAGGTCATTGTCGGAGGTCGTGTTGTGAAGATCACAGCCCAAACAATAGCAGACCTCATTGGGATTCCCATGTCCACAGCCCCCCAACCTAATGACAATCTTCTTGATTCTTCTCTACGGGCTGATTGGACACGTTATTTGTGTCGGGGTCCCAATCCCGAGTGGATAGATGGTAGTGCAGTCCGGGCGTCCGAAATGTCCAACAGATTCCGAGTGCTCCACCAAATTTTCAGCACCAATGTGTACCCACGTAACACCAACAAATCAGATCTCACAGCTAATATGGTCAATTTACTCTATCACATTGGTCACGGGACGCGTCTATGTCTTCCATCCATCATTTTGCATCACATTCTGCATTCACTGCCTAACACCCACAACACCATCCCCTTTGGCTGGATGATTACTCGTCTGGGCCAAGACTGCGGGTTCACCAATATTGTGGTTCATCCCATTCCTCGACGTACCTTCAAGGACCTCAATATAAAAAAGATGGTTCTGCCAAGAGAGGATGACGTGGAAGAACGGGACTTCTCCCATATTCCCACACAGGTGTCTTCTGGCACCCATTGCGGGTCTTCAGCCCTAGCCCCGACGTCGGCTCCAGCTCGACGATCGGTCAAGTGGCGACTTCAGTCTAACGCCTCTTCCGCACCTCCTCTTCCCAACTCGGAGCAGATCATTGCTCATTGGGTCGCGTGGAGGGCGCCCTAGCACAGCACGGTGAGCGGTTGACCCGACTTGAGAGCCTAATGCAGACCGTACACGATGCCGTTCAGTGCCTCACATCAGCTCTCTCGTGTCGACGTGATGACATCTTTGGCCCTGCTCCGTAGCTATCCATATTTCTGGCTAGGATCCTTAGTGTGTGCACAGTCGCCGATATCTTTTTGGGGTGACTTTGGCACCCAAGTTCAGCACCTTCATAGTTATATCTTTTAATAGACTTTTCCTTGGAACATTTTCATGCTCTCATTTCTGGATCTAACTCTATGATCCTTTTGTATTGGATATTTTGATGATCATTTTGTTTTGGATATTTTGATGATCATTTTGTTATGGATATTTTGATGATCTTTGTGTTAGATTTGGATATTTTGATATTACTTATTTTGATATTTTGATGATCATTGCTTTAATTATATGCTAGTCTTGTGATTGGACCCACTTAGGCTTGGAAGCCGAAGCGTTTTTACTTACTTAATTTAATTTGATAAAACTGTTAAGCAGGTGAAAAGAATTTTAAAAGGTCCTAATCACCCCTCCCCCCTCCCCTAAGGACTTAGCCATAATTCTAGTTGCTCCTTAAGCTTCTACACTAATACGCCTTTAATAAAAAAAGGTGTAATTTCGTATGGTAAAGCCATTGTCATTTCCAAAGATGATGATAAATGGAATGATAATGAGATAGATTAATAGACGAAAAATGTCAGAGCTCTCAATGTGATTTACTGTGTGGTTTTCTTGGAAGAATTTCAGCGCATTCTCACATGTATAACTGCAAAAGAAGCGTGAGATATACTTGAGGTTACCCACGAGGGAACTAGCATAGTAGGACGCTCAAAGCTTTAGCTCCTGACCACAAAATTTGAAAGCATTAGGATGAAAGATACTGAAACTTTCTTGGAGTTTTATACCCAACTTTCTGATATTTGTAACTCCATATTTGCCTTGGGGGAAAGGGTTCCGGAAGGTACGACTTGTAGAAAAATACTTAGGTCCCTCCCGGAAAGATTTGGCACCAAGGTAGTAGCCTTAGAAGAGTGTAGAGACATAGATAACATGAAGGTAAAAGAACTTATAGGTTCCCTACAAACTCATGAAATACACTTTAGGGCCCTCTTTAAAAAGAAAAACATCGCTTTAAAAACTTTCCACAAACACTCCTGTAGGAAAATTAAGAGCAAGTCTTCAGAAGATAGTGATGATGAGGATGATGAACTAGACAAGAAGTTCAAGAGATTGCTTAAGTTCAATAGAGGGAGTAGTCATAACAAGAAGGATGATAAACATAAAGGGAAATCATCCAAAACCTCATATGTTTAATGTTACAGTTGTGGTCATCATGGCCATATTCCCCCGGATTGTTCGAAAGGGCCTAAACCGAAAGGTAAAAAGGTAATGAAAGCCATTTGGGATGACACGGAAGAGTCCAAATCTGAATCTAGTAACTCCACTGGTGATGAGAACAAAAAAATCAATGAGAACACTCATGGCTTCCACCACTACCTCTCTTCCCCCTAATCTAAGAGAGGATCCCGACCGCTTTCTCTTCAAGGAGTAGGAGTTACCTACCCCTCACCTCATGCTACATTTTATAAGGGAGTTGTGGAAATTAGTTACCAAAAGGATAATCAACCTAATGATAGTTAATAAGGGTAGCTAGAAATGGAAACTATAGAAAAATCTGAGGATTTTAGCGTCATTTTGTATTGAGGGGCATATTTGTTGAGGTCTGAATTTGTATATTCTTGTTAATGCAAAGATTTGTCAATTACCATGGTTAGTGTGTCGTCGAGTCTCCTTGCGGCTGAAGACAGTCTCTGTGCGGCTGAAGACAGAAGCTACTCATAGAAGATCGCTCATCAGTCAACTTCAAGCCTCTCCATCCAAACCTTTGATCCCAAAACCTTTTATAGATGGTCCAAATCCTTCTTAGGTATACCCTTAGCACCATCTATAGCCCACCTTCCATTTAGATCAGCTTTGGAAGGGTTCATGTTAGCAGAAGTTGTTTAAAAATTGAAAAACAATATGTCTGCTCTCTCCGATACATACCCGATCCATCGGAGATTAGTCCGATAGGTGTCCGATCAATCGGACAATATGTCCGATCAATCGGAGAATTGTCCAGTAACATTGAAAACTTCTCTGGACACTTTTTCGATCAATCGGAGGACTGTCCGATCCATCGGACAGGGTCTTCCGATCAATCGGACGGTATGTCCGATCAATCGTAGAATTGTCCAGCAAACATTGAAAATCTCTCTGGACACTTTTCCGATCACTCGGAGGTCTATCCGATCCATCGGACAGGGTGCTACGATCCATCGGACATACATACGATCCATCGGAGGAAATTTCAGAAAAATTACATTAACTCTCTGGAAGGAATTCCGATCAATCGGACCATCTGTCCGATCAATCGGACATGGTCTTCCGATCAATCGGAACTAAGTTCGATCAATCGGGTGACCTGTTTTTCAGCAAAATTCAAATCTAGCTAAAACTTATGTCCGATCGATCGGATCCTATCGAGCTGACCGTTTTCTGACCGTTGAATGTCATATCTATTTATAGAACTCGGTTGGATCTTACCTAGTACACCTTGAGCATCATCTAGGGTTTGTGTGTGCCTTCTCCTTGAGATCCCCTTCTCTCATACCCTAAGATTTGTTGAGTTCATACTTCAATCCATGTTAATCTGACAAACATTGATGAAGCATTCAAAGCTTGGATTGAATCATGAACTCAACCCCTCTTTAATGGCATCTTGACCTACCTCTCATAGATATACTCTTGTCATCAATGCCATTAATGGTGGTTTAGGTAGAAGCCTTCCTCATATAAAAGCCATATCCCCATTTATCCTCAACCTAACCCTAATCCCTCACCTTGGAATCTACAATGAGTCATCCGGAGCAAGGTTGCTGATCGAGGGAGCTGAAGAAGGTATCTTCCGTGCAAGCCGAAGCTTCTTCAACAAAGACATCATCAAGGGACTCAATCAGCTAAGTATATTTAGTCTTTCGAGTCCAAGAAACCTCCTCAAGTTGAGATTTGGGTTTCAGAGTTTGAAGACCCAAACTCGTAAGAGTCCTTGCGTAGGACGAGTCCTTGAGTAGGACAAGCCCTTGTGTAGGACAAAGTGGTCATGGATTAGTCCTATGGAAGGATGAATCCATGTGTTGAGTCTTAAGTCCTTTTGTAGGCTGTTAAGGTTTATGGTTAACCTCATTTAAAACCATAGTGATAGTGAAATCCGGCCACTCAAGGAGTGAGTGGATCAGCTGGGAGTGGAGTAGGTACATAACCGAACCACTATAAAAATCCCTTGTCGTGTGATGAATGGATGAACTGATTTACTTCTTTCACATGTGCTTTTATTGATCTATATTCTGCATATCTTGTGTTCGAAGTAAGTTCTCTTAGAATACTTTGCATAATTATAAGTGTGTAATTGGGAAAATTAAAAAGTGTCCTATTCACCCCCCTCTAGGACAAGGTAACTTGTTTCTTGCTTCTACAAAAGCGGTAATTTAACTTCTACCGCATTTTCAATTCTAACTCCAATTCATCACTTATTATGCATGATTTTTTTGTTTAAAGGCTAATCTAATGTATGCTTTTGTGTTTATAGGAATGAGAGAGAGACTTCACCAATGTGATGTTAAAAGAGCCCTTTTAACATCATTGAACATCAAAAGAAGAAAGGAAAAGAGGTTGAGGAAAGATGCAAGGAAGATGGAGAAGAAGAAAGTAGGAACTTCACAAAATAATAGCCATCCGATCGGTCATGACCGGTCGGCCAATGACATGACTAGTTCGCTGGCCGGTCTGCTATTTTACAAAAACAGGGAAGAACCCTACTGGTGACTGCTGGAATGCCCCAGGTCGGCCACACACAGTGAACTTAAATTCCATATTTCCTATTTTGGCATCGACTTTTCAAAGTGTGAAAGGACTCCACGGTTTCTCGAATTTTCTTACTCGGTGGCGGATTTATGCTATAAAAGGACACCTTTTCTCTATTCCTAAGATATCTAACAACGTCGGGAGCAAAGAGATCAAGACATAGGAGGCTTCCTAGCCTCCTACAACTAGTTCTTCTTTCTTTTCTTAGTTCTAATTCTAGTTTTTTTATGTTTTCTTCTAGTTAACTGTTAGCTATAGCTGAGAGGTGAATCTTCTTAATTTTTAATCATGCTTTGATTCTTTGATTTTGAATTATGCTTTAATTATTGAATAATTCATTAAGGTTTGAATAAAGTTGATAGTTTTCAATAATCCAAGAAGTTTATGTGCCAAGTACATAAGTTCTTGTTGGATTTATGAGATTAATCAGATCAGTATATGAGATTTTGGTTGTGGAAGCCTTTGATGTGTCGTGATCTTTGGATACGATGAATGCTTCGAGTTCTCCATGAATCAAAATAGATGGATCTCTATTAGAACTTATTGATGAAAAGTTCATGTATCTTTTATGTGGAATCTGAGAAAGGTGTTGTTGCTTATTGATATTGTTTAATTAGAGTTCAAATCATTGGTTCTAGTCAAGTCTAGTGACAGGATTTGATGATGGCTATGGTTGTGATCTCAACTGGATTGGAAAGAGGATTGGCCTATACAATTGAGTGCACCTAAGGCCTGAGCTTTATTGAGGGAACCAAATCAATGAACACCCATCAATTTCAGATTGTTCATGTGCTTTGATTGTTATATCTTTCGGCTGGATAGAGATAGAACTTTGATTCCAGTTGTTCTTTGAATCGAGTCATTGGATTGAGTATGATTAAGACCAGAAGTGGATCCTTGATGTTTTAGTCTCTCTCAATTTCAGATTTTATCTATTTAGTTCACTGTTCTACTTAGTTATTAAAAACGGATTTCATAATCCTTCAGAGTTTGGGTAATTAGAATAGTTTGAATTCGTTTACCTCTTCCCTGTGGATCAACTTCTGTCTTATCGAGATTATTACTACATCACACCCTTGTGCTTGAGGCGAGCGAATAATATCAGAGGATTCTAGCCTCATTAGCCCGCCAATGGTAGTTTAGCCTTGCTTTTAATTGGTATATTTGCTATTAGACTATCACCTTGCTTAGATTAGCTAATCTTGTTGATTTGTATGCTTAATCGTATGCTAATCTTTACTTTGGACATGATGTACATAATATTTTGGGAGGTTGGTTGATTGGGCTATAAGCCCTTGAGCTTTCATTGCTTAATGTATATCTCAAATGACTAATTATACATGATTAACTATACTTTTTCTTGATAATCATGTACCCATGCATGGTCCATGTTTTAATGTTCATACACCACATACTCTCCTTAATTAGCATGTTTTTATAGTTATAACTGCGACATTTTAATCTTCTCTATCCTGAACTTAATTGGTGTACCATTAAGGGGGACAAATTGGTTTGTCGATTGCTGATAAGAAGGGGGAGAAAGATTAATTCCCACAAAAATAATTTTTCTGTTATTTGTTGCAAGGGTTAACAGGTTATGAGGAAGCAATCAAGAGGAGCTTGCTTCGTTACATGTCTTAGTATATTTCGAGTTGTAATGCTTATTTTCCTTTAACATGTAATTTACTTGTGCTGTGGTAGTGTCATTGTATAGACCATGACACGGTCTTAGGTTAAGTTTTTTTCATGTAATTGATAAAGGGGGAGATTGTTAGTTCACTTTTTTTATGGCATACTAGTACATCTTATTTGTCAATCACGTCGGTCCTTATGTTGTAATGTTAGTTGAGCCTTGACAAACTAAGGACCAAAGATTCAAGTGGACCAGAAGCATCAAGTAAGAATAACAAGTAAATGAGATGCCTTGGTGACCCTAATCATTTGATCCAAAACACTCAAAACCTCTTAGATGGCTTGGCCAACTAGGAATACCCTTAGTTACCCTTATTAGCCTTAAATCATATAGAAAAACGTGATAAATTAGGTTAATTAAAAAGGTAGAAGCTGCTATAAATAAATTAGCCCAAACAACAGTTTTTCGATCAATTGAACAATTGTTCCGATGGGACTCCAATCAATCGGACAAAGGTTCCGATCAATTAAAATTTGGTCAAGAGAATTACAAACTCTCTTGATAGATTTTCGATCAATAGGATAGTGCTTCCGATCAATCGGACCATGATTCCAATCAATTGAAATTTGTTCCAGAGAATTTAAAAAATTCACTGGACAGGTCTTCGATCAATTAGACAGGTCTCCGATCAATTAGATGTGACCTCCGATCAATCAAACCATGTTCCAATCAATCAGAGACACACGAATCTGCCTTTTTTTTTTTTATCGTTAAACGAAAATCTATAAAAGGAGGTGCATTCATTTTTAAGTAAAAGAGAGGGATTTTGAGGAGATAGTAGCTACCGCCATTGCATACCATTAGAAGCTCTATTCCTAACCTTAGCAAGGCATCTTCCTTGTGATTCATCACAATATTAGAGCTCTCTAAGCTCATGTTGAAAATGTACTTGCTCATCTTTGATCTCTAGAGTTTGGATTGATCTTAATAGTGATATTCCTATCCAAAACACTATGATGAGATTCTTGTAAGTGAGACTCTCTAGACAACCAATTTTCATTAGTTGTAGAGTTCTTAAACCTACCCTCCTAACACCTTCGGCATCTCCGTCGGAGCATCATATACAAGGTCGCTGATCGTGGAATTGGAGTCGTGACGACGTAACGGCATCAACAATCGGGGAGTACAAGGGGAAATGATTTAAGCATGAGAGAGTGAGAAGAGGCAATCCAAAGCTGCACAACAACGGGGTTCAAATCTGACAAGTAAGGTTGTCATTTGTTAGAGTCCATCCACTCTTTTCCAGGTGAGAATTGAGTGTAGAGTTTGTTTGTCAGACTCGAATTTAGGGTCGTTTTTCGATCATTGCTTGTTAGTTGAGCCTAAAAGTTTATGGACGTTTGTCGTTCTTTGGCACTTTTGTTGAGCCTAAATTTCAGGGACGTTTGCCGTTTCTTGGCATGTTTGTCGAGCCTGAACAAGTCTTTAATGGGAGCCACCAACACGGGTGTAAACATGTAGATTGGAATGAACCTGTAAAGTCCTCGGTAGGGTGGATCCAAGTTAAAACACCTAGTTTGGGAGGAACCTAATTTAAACTCCCTAGTGAATGTTGGTGTGCTTAAAAGGGTTGAGTACTTGAACCGGGAGTGGAGTAGACCCAAAGTTGAACCATTATACATCATTGTGTTTGTGATTGTATTTGAGCACATTTCTTATTATGTATTATGTTATATGTAAGTATGAATGGTTAATTAGAATGTATGCTAGGCATTAATAGGCACATCTACACACACAAGATGTACTTTGACTTACTTGAGTAATCATGAGCCTTATGATCCATTCTCTAATAGTCTACATACGTTGCATAGATTAGGTGCTTAATTGGTTAATCTTTTGTTAATCTATGCATACTAGACTAGGTTACTTAATTTCTTAAAACTTTGCTAGTCTTGTGATTGGACACACTTAGGCTTTGGAGCCAAAGTTTTCTTGCTTAGTTTAAATTGTTAAATTTGTTAAATAGGCGAAAATATTTTTAAAATGTCCTAATCACCCCCCCTCTAGGACTTAGCCATAATTCTAGTTGCTCATCTAAGCTTCTACACGCATACGCGTCCACAAGTGTAATCAAAGTGACACAATTTCACCCCTAAGTTCTATAAATAAAACTTGGATCCTCACCTCAAAGGCAAGAAACATTTTAGCCTTCAAATCTTTATTTTCCTTGTTCTTGGACTTGACTTAGGCATCAGAGAGTGCCTCACCGCTCAACGGCTCCTCCACTTGCCTACTCATCTTCCTCTTGCAGGTTCAACAGATGAGAGAAGCTCTCATGTGCATATTGAAGGCTACGTGGTTGATCTCAGCCATCTAAATCCGTTGTCTAAATTCTTGTGACAACAATTATAGCTGATAACAAGTGAAAAAAAAAAAACTATCATTTTCTTTTCGTCTCGGTTAGGCAAAGGCAATGGGGAACTGACACATAGAACAACAAAATGGTCACATTTATTGCAAACACACGGTTCAATGTCGCACTCACCTTTTTTGCTCAAAGGCAATTCGGCGTGGGGGGCAATGTTGTACCCTAATTTTGACCAGGCTTAGAAAGACGAATGATGGAAAGACATGTGGCATTGCACGAAGGTGGGTGTAGTATGCGTGCCATCCACAAAGGCATGTGGTGCAGATTTTCCGAATTGACAGCTAGCACTAATTGATTGGAACACACCATCCGAGAGGTGAACGGTTGAAGTAAGTGCTAGAAATTGCGAAACATTGCAAAGAAGAGGAAGGGTCTCAAGGAATTTCTCAATTGCAACAGCCAAATAAAGGAGGAGATCTAGAAGATTCTCATTAGTGGTAGGAAGTCTGTAAATGAGAGGTGAAGTCAACATAGCAAGGGGTCTCACACTAAACAAATAAACAAACTCAATTTATCCTTAGCTTATCTTAACGTAGAAACATAGACTATAATATAGGAGTAGTTGTAATCTCAGTCCACTCCCATTGGACAAACTTAGCTATAATTGCAAGTCCACGCCCATTGGACGAATCTATCTCAATATAATCAATTCTCTTTCTTGTAGAATTGTTTGTCCACCAGTCAATCCCTTGGACCGTTTGACGCCGACTATCGGTTTTGTATATGGAAAAAGTCATTTCTAATGAAAGGCAATGCGCAACCCATTTTTGGAGGATGAACGCTACCCTCCGTCAATCACCTAGTTATTCTAAACTTATTTATGAGTGGCTGAATAGGCGACCAGCCACTTCAAGTTTGGATCACATACGGTCGTGACGTATCAGCATATCATGGAACTTGAGGTTGAAGTTGAGCTGATTGGAATCAATCCGCATAGTCGATCCTGACATGCTGACGCAACACACCACACCTGTTGGAAGAGTTGTTCCGATCAAGGACCAACAAACTGAAATTATAACCTGATAAGGCAAGGCTTATAGATGATGCATGATGATGATGATGATGATGATATATGCCGTGTATACTGTGGCCACGTATGTATGGCGTGGGTGATTATAATCTGACAGAGTGCTTTGCTAAGACCCTGCGCACAGGACAGAGAATGCACACGCCACCACACATGCCAGCAAGTGCACTATCCAATCGATCTTTCGATAATGTACCACTATCTAGATTCCCTATCTTAAGAATATGGTCGCTTTGTTGGTCAGGTGGACCACAATTAACTAACCAAAATTAATGTTTCGAAGAAAATCAATAAATAAATAAATAAATAAATAATCAGTCAAAGTTTTCTAACCGGTCCGCTTATTTCTAATATCATTGCACACCAACTTTGTAGATCACCTAAACTACTCGGCAATAGTATATACATGGTGGAGTTCATGTGATGGATGACTGGGACACTTAAACCTGTTTGCAACACTAGCATGCTTGGTGGCGTGTGCATTAGCTGATTTGTACATACGTGTGGGATTAGCAGAGATTATTTAAGTGTTTCTTTATCATCAGATAGATGCTCATATTCCGTAAAATTCCCACCCTCATCCTAGTGGGCCCTTGTTGATTTTCAGTAGAGAAAAATCATCAAGTGAAGAATCTTAACCACCCCCCGACATTGGACTTGCACCTGTCAAATGTGAACCGCCATTCAATGGAAGGCCACTGCGAGCGTCCAATAAGCCTGACTTTCGTACCCGGGACCCTGCCACTTTTGAACCTGGCTAGCGAACCTCGAGTAGGTACCTTTTTTCACTGACACCACACACTCACATACCCAATCAGACCATATGGGCACTCAATCCCATGACCCCAGTGTTGAAACTGAGGTTGTTACCACACTAAGCCATGTAACGTGACCCCTGCCTCAGGTAGGTACCTGACCCTAACCACCCTTCGATGCCTACTGCTAGTGGAGCGACGTCTATCTAATTTTGATGAGATCCACTCCATCCATCAGGTACCCTGCTTAATATTCACATTCACCTTGGAAACCCAAAATTACAATGATCCAACACTCAGGTAGGCCACCCAACAGAAAACGTACAGTTGGGATAAGTTCAGTGTAGGTCCTGGTATCGATTCCCAACGTGGGGGTGGCTAACCGTGTGGGTGTGTGTACTAACAGTCCCCCCCCCCCCCCCCCCCCCCCCCCCCCCCCGCCCAAAAGAAAAAAAAAATTCAGTGTAGGTCCTCCATGGTGCTTATATGCCAACCAATCCATCGATCTCGAGTGCTTCATCAGGATGAAATGGATTACCAAAAATCAAAGAATTCCAAAACTCATGTGGTCGTAGTACAAGATTTAGAGGTTTTTATGTAATTTTAAGCCAATGGGTGTGTTGGATCAGCCTGATTTTTTTGGATAAAAGCCAAACAACAGATGGTGTACCTAATGGATGGTGTGGATTTCTTTCATTCTAATAAATAGTTTCTTCACTGGTACCTTGGGTAGTACATAGGTGAGGTCGGCAAGAATTTTCCCATGATCTTAGTTGGACTTTTTTCTTCTTCTTTTTTTTTTTCCTTTATTTTTTTGTTTTCTTTTTCATATAGCTATTGGCAAGCATTTTTTTTCTTTAAGTCCATTTAGCTCTAGTTAGCACGCACTTTAGTAAACTAGGCTTTAAAAGTTATAGAGTTAAGTCACGAATCTACAAGTCGTTCTCATAGATGTCAAAACCTAAATACTACTCTATGCGTCAAGTTCTTATGTTGCGGGCCTCATGCAATGGGCCTCGCAAGAGGTTTGGAAAAAGGTTGAGGTCAAGATTTTTCCCAAGATCTTAGTTGGACTTCTTTGTTTTAATAGCTGCACAAGCATTCTCTCTAAGTGTCACCGATCAAGAACGAGTAAGCCCAGTTAGCTCTAGTTAGCACTCCACTAGGCTTAAAAGTTATAGGGTTAAGTCACTAATCTACAAGTCATTCTCGTAATTAGATGTCAAAACCTAAATACTACTCAAAAGTTTCTATGTTGTGGGCCTCATGCAATAGGATCCCAATTTCACAAAATGTAGTGGGCTGCTGTCCAATGGATAGCGTGGGTTGAACACCCAATCAAGGTGTGCCCCGTTGTCCAGTGGACAGCGTGGCAAGCACAGTGGGGCCCACCATCTTTGGCCCTCAAAAGTCTTGGATCGAGCTGATATTTTAGTTTTCAGGACACCCGGTAGGAGTGACCTTGTGAATGTACTGTATAGATAGCATATAAAAATCACAGTGGTTCCCACGGCAAGTTAAGTGGCAAATAAACATTTGCGTGGGTCTCACATGTGGGTAGGCCTAACATAATCTGGTGAAACAGATGGACAGGATGGATTTATCATCCCATCATGGTGGGCCACCATTCACATGGTGGCGCCCACTCCCTAAAATGCTCTCGCAAAAGGGACAGGCGGTGCAGGTATAATACATACATCCCGGCGATGCTAGAAGGTTTTCAAGGCCTGGAATCGAACGTCCATTGTTTCTAACGGTGGGACGGGGAATGTAGTTCCCGTGGCAATTAATTCAGGCAACTGCTATACTAGCCGCCAGTCTATTTAAGATATCATTGTCACGTCATAACCAGTTATTTAACAAATTCCAACTGCATTTCAAATAGTGTGGGTCAATTTGTCAAATTAAGGCAGTCCAACAAATACAATCAATATACACAACTGCATGCAGTTGCATGGATTTATGAGTGGACTTAAAATGTACGATGCATTTCACCATCGAATCTAACTATAAGTGTTTCAATCGTAATAATAATGGCAAACGAGGGCTTTCATTATGAACAGACAATTTAGGTGAATGGTGCAATAAAATGCATACATCTATTCTATTTTGTTTTTCAAATGGCCCCAAATGTTGAGTTGCTGGGTTGATTGGAACACTTGCATCTTTTAATCAATATTGCGGATTGGCCACAACCCAAAACCCACTCTGGACAAATGACTCCACCGGTAGGTCTAATTGATCATGTTGGCAAATAAAAGGAAACTTTTCAATGGATCATATTTTACTCAATAAATCAATGGTTACAATCATCCTCTCAAGCGTGATTATTGAACCCTGGCCAGTAGTTAATAGCTCCCCAACGATTTCTCTAGCATGTGACCATCACAGCCTGCCAGAATATCAAACTTTGTCTTTTGTATTTATTCTACCGACCAACAAACGGTTGGTTGCAACCGCAAGAAAAGGAAAAGAACCTGTAAAAGAGCTCAGATGCAGCTAGCTCCTTTTCCTTCCTTTTTTTATTATTTATTATTTTTTTATTCTAATAAACAAGATTTCCTTCTCTCTTTAGGGATACTAGATATCCAGGCACTCGTCAAATGTGGGACCCGCTGTAGATAGATCTTAAACCCAAAATTATTTTAGTTTAAACCGGGCATATCTATGATCCGTGGTACTTGTTTGCTGGATTTTAACGGTTGGATATTCTTCACTTTAACCATTCAATAAATGTACAACAGGATTTACGTAGACAGTGAATCTTCCCAAGGAGATAAGGGGCTGGATCAATCGACAGGGATTGGCAACCTTGGGATGGCATGATCTTGTTCTTTTGTTGTCTTGCAACGTGCATCCCAATTTTGTTTGTGATCTATATAGATCTTAGCGGTTTTAGGCGCCTGTTACCCTCCATGAGGTGCACAAGCATATTTTCAATCAATATACACATCCGTGACACTACTCAACTCCTGGCAAAAGAAAACAAACCATTCAGTGAGGGCCCGTCTGGATACCATCAAAATAAGTTGCTTTTCTTGATGATGGAAGCAATTAAGTAACTTATTTAAGATAAGTTAGTTTGGTTAATAGATAATGATCATTAATTATTTTTACTGAAAATCAGTTAAGTATTTCAGCATTTTTATTTTGCTTTTTTACTTTTTCACCACCGACTAAAACAAGAGGTGCTCATCCACAGCCGTAAAAGTGCTGATTTTCATGGCAACCGCTCAACTCACGTTGACCATCTAGCTTGTTGGCCATTGGGATATATTTGACCTGCGCCGTCCACCTAGTTTGGATGTGAGTGGGCCTTGCATGTGAAGTAGATTTAAACCTCAAGTGGACCCCACATCAGGAAGCAACAGTGATAATGATGACACCGTTGAAACTTCTCTGGGCCGAGCGTGATGTGTTTTACTCATGTCATTCATCTGGTTTTCCAACTAGTTTTGAGTGGCCCACTAGGTAGTGGGGCCATATACTGTGCACATGAAATCCACACCTACCACACTTGTTGGTCCATCCCAAAAATGAAACAAAGTCCAATCTCAAATAGACCGCACCTCAGGAAACAATGGTCATTGATGCCCGCCATTGGTCGGCCCTAATGATGACTAGCCCATATCCAAGGCGGGTCCTGCATGATGGACAACCCACATTAGAGGTGGGCCCCACATTTGGAAAGATCCAAATTAAAGGTGGCTCCACATGATGGGCAGTGGATATTGATGGTGGGCTCACTTGATGGATGACCAACATCAAAGGTGGACCCTACAAAAAGAACGGTGCATATGGATCACATCCAAGGTGGGCCCCACATGTTGTACTGCCCACATCAAAGGGGGGGCCCACACAATGAACAATCCACACTAAAGGTTTGCCCTAAATGATGGATGGTGGATGTGCAGGGACTAAACAAACTTGAGGAATGATGTTAGAAACAAACATGCTTTTCTACTTTTTGGTTGATAAGCATGTTGTTAACCAAACATACTTATTTGCTAATTAAGTAGAAACAAAGATAAGTTACTTATTTGATAAGTAGCTTATCTTAAGTAGCTTACAATCCAAACGGGCCCTAAATGTACACAAATCACTAATGTAAGTAATTAAATGTTGAAGCATAGAAAAATGCAAAGAAAAAGAAGATTGAGACACTTATTGAGGTTTGGAACGAAGGAAAAAAGAAAAAAAAAAGTTCAAAAGAAAAGGAACAGAAATGATAAGGTTTGCAGAAGAAAAAGAACAGAAATGATGAGGTTTGCAGAAGAAAATGACGAGGTTTAAAAGAAATGAGTAGATATGATGAGGTTTGTAAGAGAAAGTAATGAGGTTTCTGCAGAGAAGGTTGCTTGCCGCGGGCTGCGGCAAGCTCATGAGCTTTACACGACTCTTATATTGCTGTTGCCAAATTTACAGTGTTTACGTGAGAATGACCCTCAAAGCCTATAAATACCCTTAGAAGTCCTTATTTGACACTTGCTTCCGAAGTTTAGAGTTCTAGAGCTCCTTCTGAAGACTCCAGAGGTACGGAGCGAACCTCGTGTTCCTCCTTCTCCTTGGGTTGAACGTACAATGTACGGACCCCGAGGATTGAAGAAGAATAACGGGGAAACTCTGTCGAAATGAAGATCAAAGGTCGAAGATCAGCAAGTCTCCTAGGAGGTGCTTGTCGCAGACCGCATAAAGCTCTTAAGCTTACCGCGAGTCTCGTAAAGCTACCCTAAGTGCAATTTCAGCACTTATTCTCTCCTTTTGTGAAGGATGTCGAGGCGTTTTAGCTTCTGTTTCCTTTCAATCATAAAGAACATTGAAGAATGAGACCACAGTGAAGATCCAGAGAGAGCAATCCAGACCAGATAGTCTGTTTCTTTGTGATTCGGAAGACCTATCTTTCTCCCTTCGGGTCGAGCGTACTTTGTAGAATCCCCGTAAGTGGATGTCTTCATAGATGATTCAAAAGACCTATCTTTCTCCCTTCGGGTCGATCATACTTTGTACAATCCCCGTAAGTGGATGTCTTGATAAATGATTCAAAAGACCTATCTTTCTCCCTTCAAGTCGAGCGTACTTTGTACAATCTCCAGAAATAGTTGTTTTAATAGATGATGTCAGCATGGAGCAGAAGACTCATCTCTTTTCCTTCAGGTTGAGTGCACTTGGTGCAATTCCTAGAAGTGGTAGACATGTTGGGTGATGCTATCACTTTGGAACACCATGGAGTTCTATGAAGATCATAAAGGAATGCAACCTAGTCTGGTTGACTCCCCTCACTCATGAGCATAAGAACAATCCTGGCCTAGATGATCATTCATCCATTTTCTTGTCATTTAGACAAGATGAAAGAAGAATAGGGCGAAGCTCTGTCGAAATCACTTTCTGAATATACTTCCTTTTGTACAATGTGCAATCTATTCGAAAATCAAGGGATAATGTAAATATAGAATGTATGAAGAACTCAGTAAATGAATAAAATCAAGTGATGAATGCTTTTCTGTCTCTTTTGTCTAACATTAGAATGTGACTCTTGTTTCTCCTGTAAACATAAAGGCAATTTTGTTGTGTAAACAAAATGGCGACTCTGCTGGGGATTTTATAATCATTAACAAGAGTTATGTTCTAATACTGACGAGAGATGATAAGAAAGGCATTCGTCATCTTTTGCCGTTTTATAACACCAAAATGGTAACTCTCAATGGGAACATTCCACCCTTCATTTCTAGAATATATTGTATATATAGACAATCCAAATGACTAATTACTTTTATTTTAAAATTTTAGTTACATTACATTCTTCAATCGGAAACTTGCAGTGGTCTGCTCAGCTTGTCACGCCCTAAACTCGAGGACCGGGCTCACTAAATTCCCAGCCGCTGAATCTGGTGCCGACAGCCTCCGTAGTACCCCATTCTCGGCCCCTAGCTCCCATACGCCAGGTTCCGATCCTGGGATCCCACAAGGAGGATTTTCAGGGTAAACTTTTTTTTATAGATGAGCATAAACACAAGTACACCAAACCAAAAGCATCACATCACATATCCACTAAGATAATCTTTTAAGTACAATGCTGCGGAAAAAGGAAATACAATGTATAACTGGAAACTGAAAGATCAAATGTGCATAAGCTTACTATGAAGCTTAGAGAGTGCGTGGTGTGTGCGCAATGCATATGACAGGTATACAGATATCAGAGTAAGCAGAAATGATGGCAGGCTACACTACCAAGTCTATGAATGTCATTAGCCATCTCGAGGCTATGCAATGCAATGGGCCTATATGGCCGAGTGTCATATGCTAATGATGCAATGTGCGCATGTCAATCCTCAACTGTCATATATCATACAGTTTACAACTGGGACATCACCGGGGTCTAGTACACTCCAGACATTGGTTGCCGCCCATCGCGTGCATAACCAAGCGAGTGGAAGAGACCTCACTATCCGCCTCATCAATGACATACAAGAAAATCTACCCGGCTCGTCGATAGCGAACACATTCACGAGCTGGTCAAACTCAACCTAGTATATAGCCCTCTGCACCCGGGCGGGTAAGGTCACACCCCCTTCCAACCGACCCCGACACAGTGGGAGACGCGGCCTACTGGTATTTGGCCCTCATGCGCTCATAAATCCACTCGGTCTAGACATTGGAGCATCTTACTAGTACCACAGGGTTTATGGACTTTCACCCAAGGACATTTTTGGCGCCCAAGTGCTAGAACATATTTCCGGTGTCCATTCCTACCATCCACGATGTGACTGTGGTGGTTACAACCCCGATGCCGCTGGGGTGAGAATCTGATCATGACATGTATAATGCGAGATGCATGAGTCATACTATCAAAGCCATGCACCAAACCTGCGCATACCGCGCGATCATGTGGGGCGACCCTATCTCATACGGGTCCCCTAAGTATCTCAAGCTGTGAGGCATATGCTATGATCGACATCGTCCACGGTCAGGCATACATATGATGTGTATGTATAAATGAATGGGCATGATATTCATTACACTAAGCATATTATCAGTGTGACCTATCAAGCTAAGTATACTAGCATGTTACCAGACATATCATGTAATGTTGGCCTTGAATGGCCCAATACATATATACAGAGAGTGGGACCCGAATTGTGGGCCCCGTTGGAAATGTAAGGGTCTTCCCGGCATAGCCCACTTGAGACCACATCGGCCCCATACTTGGGCCTGCACATACAAAATAGGCCGACAAAAATAGTGTACGGCATGGATAAAACATATATATCAAAGGAAGGATCATGGTGGGACTAAACAAATACATCACGTTGGAACCCACAGGGTGGGCCACCTGCTGGGTTGCGTGGTACCCAGCTGGGTTCCAAGAAGTTTGAATCAAGCAGATATTTGTGTTTTCTCCTTCATCCATATCCATGTGATCTCATGAACAGGTGTTGGATGACAAATAAGCATCACTGTAGAGCTTGGGAAGGTTTCAACGTTGGAAACCACTATTCCCACTATTTCACATGGCATGGCCCACTTAACATTGGATATGCTTAAATTTTTGGGCTCAGCCACTGAAATGAGCTGAAAAAAACATATGGACTGAAAAGATAAAGCACGTACATTCTATGTGGGCCCAACTGAGTTTTGGATCAAGCTGATATTTGTGTTTTCCATTCATATAGGTCTGCGTGACCAGATGGACGATTCAGATGGAAAACCATCATAATGGTGGGCCCTGAAAAGGTTTCAACGGTAGGCATTCATACTCACTGTTTCGTGTGGTGAGGCCCACCCAAGATTGGGACCTTCTTGGTCTTGGGGCTTGGGCCCTGAAATGATTGAGAAAACAGGTGGACGGCTGGATAAAACAAATACATCAAGGTGGGTCCCACGGGGTGGGCCACTGATGGACGGGCTGAGGAGCCCAGCGTCCGTGTACGCTCCGTACTCCCAGCGTCAGAGAGGTATGCCTCTCCTTCTTCTTTCTTTCTTTTTTTTTTTTTTTTTTTTTTTATTCTCTTGGTTTTGGTCTAGTGGGGCCCACATAAGGCTGATCCACTCCGTCTATTAGGTTCCCCAATTCATGGGGGACCCAACAGCCCAATATTGGGTAGATGAATTGGTCTACAAACAGCAAGGTGGACCGAGGAAGTTTCGACAGTGGACATCATATTCTCCACTGTTCCTGTGGTGCGGTCCGCTTAAGATTTGGATTTGGTTCATGTTTGGGCCCTGACCCTAAAATGGTCCAGGAAAACAAATGGACGGTTTGGATTTAACATAAACATCAAGGTGGGTCCCACGAGTGGGGACCCCACTCAAAGCCCAACGTCCCTGACGCTGGACGTCACAGCGTCTCAGACGCTGGAACCGTCCAGCGTTGGACTGATATTTTATTTATTTATTTATTTATTTATTTATTTGTCTTTCTTTGTTTATTTCTAGTGGGGCCCACATGAGTGTGATCCACTCCATTCATCAGGTTCCCCAACTCATTGGGGACCTAATGAGCTAAATATTGGGCAGATGAAAAGGTCTACAAACGTCACGGTGGGCCCAAGAAGTTTCAACAGTGGGCTTCATTATCTCCACTGTTTTCTATGGTGTGGTCCACGTGAAATCTGGATTTGCTTCATTTTTGGTATCCAACCCTAAAATGGGCTGGAGAAACAAATGGACGACGTGGATCGAATACATGTATCAAGGTGGGTCCCACGAGTGGGACCCCACTCACATCTTCATATCCCTGACGCTGGACAGTTCTAGCGTCTCTACGCTGAGAACGTCCAGCGTTGGAATATATATATATATATATGTGTGTGTGTGTGTGTGTGTGTGTGTGTATTCTTTCTTTTGTTGTGCCTTGATCAGCGGGGTCCACACGTGCAGGATCCACTCCATTCATCAGCTGGGCCATCTCATGGTGGGCCCAATTATCTTTGGATCAAGATAATCCTTGTATTATACTTCATCTAAATCTTTGTGTTTCAAAGAATGGGGAAAATGAAAATAAAGCACCAAGGTGGGCCACACAAGGTGGTCCATGTCGTGGCAGCGTGCGGGGCACGCTATCTTACAACATGGCCCACTTGTGGGCCCGAAAATGAAAGGGAAAGGAGGAAGAAAGGGGAGTTTATGCCCCCCCCCTTGGCACTCACTCGAAATTGGATTGTTGGATCGAGTCAGATAGTCGATCGGAAGGTCTGGATGATGGTTGGGGCCCTCCAAGCTTGGTTCCTCCCTCTAATCTCTCTCTTTCTCTCTCTTCTTAGTCTCTTCTCTCTCTCTCTCTTTCTCTCTCTTCTTAGTCTCTTCTCTCTCTCTCTTTCTCTTTCTCTCTCCTTCTCTAATGGGGTGGCTACGTTTGGCACTTCTTGTAGGGACTTTGGGACATGGATGGCATTAGAAAAGGGAATGATGATAGTAAGCGGATGGGGTAATTATGAGAGTGGATGACTTAGGTATGGGCTTAAGTTGACTTGTGAGGAGAGAGAGGGATGTATTTGATGAGACCCATGGGTGATTGATGCTTGATTGATTGATGGGATGTTGATTGATTGATGGGACAACCTAGGGATTTGTGCAAGTGGGGCCCACACCATGCAGGTGTAGCGTGGCCCGCCTTGATTTGCGCACAAGTACGCATCTTTCAAACTAGGTATCGAAACGGAGCATGCCGCGCTGCGTTGGAGTCGTGGCGTCCGCGCGGTCGCCGGGGTACAACTCTCGGGTCATTGCGGTAGTAAAATAGGGTGTCTAATCGAAACTTGCCGGTTTGGACTATTCCAAGTATGCCGAGTTCGAAAAAGAGGTGTAATTAAGTTACGGGTGTTACAGCTCTCCCCTCCTAACAAAAAATTTCGTCCTCGAAATTTATACTATGAAGTCAAACTAATTGAAGCTGACACGTAAAAGGAATCTTGTCACTACATATATACCAAACTAAAAACAAACATACATATACAATCAATCATCGAAAAGATGGGGATAACACTCGCGAATCTCTGCCTCTCGCTCCCACGATGCCTCATCTACGCTATGGTGACTCCACTGAACCTTTACTAAAGGAATGACCTTGGTTCAGAGAACCTGCTCCTTCCGGTCAAGGATACGAACCGGCTGCTCGATGTAGGAAGCATCCTCACGAACCTCCAACGGTTGCCAATCTATCACGGGAACCACATCTGACTCACACTTCCGCAACATAGAAACATGAAAAACATTGTGGATGCCAGATAACTGAAGTGGCAAGGCAAGCTGATAAGCCACGATGCCAATGCGCCTAGTGATCTCAAAGGGTCCAATGAACCTCGGGGCAAGCTTCCACTTGGCTCCAAAACGAACTACGTCCTTCATAGGCGAGACCTTGAGATACACACGATCCCCAACGTCAAACTCCAGGGGACGACGCCGACGATCTGCAAAACTCTTCTGTCGGCTCTAAGCTGTGCGCATCCGTTGCCTGATGGTATCGATAGCTTCTGATATCCTCTGCACAAGCTCGGGACCTAGGAGATGACTCTCTCCAACCTCGGTCCAACAACTGGGAGACCTACAAGGTCTACCATACAACGCTGCGAAAGGTGCCATACCAATGGTCGCTTGGTAGCTGTTATTGTATGCAAACTCAGCCAAACGCAAATGCTCATCCCAGCTCCCTGAGAAATCCAGCACACAAGCTCGGAGCATGTCCTCAAGGATCTGGTTGACCCTCTCGGTCTGTCCGTCGGTCTGTGGGTGGTATGTAGTGCTAAACTTCAAGGCAGGCCCCATCGCCTTCTAAAAACTCCTCCAGAACCACGACGTAAATCTTGGGTCTCGGTCGGAAACGATCGAAACCGGGACACCATGCAATCTCACAATCTCATCGATGAACAACTTTGCAAGCTGGTGCAATGGCCATGATGCACGTTGTTTACGTCGAATTTTGTAACAGGATCCTCCGGACGTTCACCTTCTCTCCAAGCGATTTCCTCCTTGGGCCTGAAAGGAGACAAAAAATAACTAAGGGTGGCCGGTGTCCAGCCGTTGGCCTTCCGATTGCTAAGTTAGATAGGGTAAGGAAAGATAACCAATAAACGACGGGGATTAGGGATTGAGTATTGTGTACCTTTATCATCAATAGAGTCATCTATTCATACAGATCTAAATGATCCAACCTGCTACGCAAGCCATTAAGATTAGTACTGATTTCATGGGATAAGAAGCTTATCTTGTTAATCCCTGGATAAGGAAGTAACCAAAACATTCTAGACGTCTAGCTGATTACATCTCTAGATATTCGAAACTGTGAATAGATATAAACTAAAATCGGCCTATACGGGCTGCTGGTACTATGAGATGAGGGCCATCTATGCCAGAGACTAGAAACCACGACCGCTCATATGTCGGGAGCTGTTCATATCAAGAGTGCTCGCATTCTGGAGATGCGACCCCTTTCGTCGAGCACGAGTCGGGCTGGTCGCATTCTGGAGATGCGACCCCTTTCGTCGATCACGAGTCGGGCTGGTCACATTTTGGAGATGCGACCCCTTCCGTCGAGCACGAGCCAGGCTGGTCGCATTTTGGAGATGCGACCCCTTTCGTCGAGAACGAGCCGGGATGGTCGCATTCTGGAGATGCGACCCCTTTCGTCGAGCACGAGCCGGGCTGGTCGCATTTTGGAGATGCGACCCCTTTCGTCGAGCATGAGCCGGGATGGTCGCATTCTGGAGATGCGGCCGCGATTCCTCACTTCTCTTTTGTTAGAGCTTAGAAAAATCGAAACTGCTCGTCAGCAGTCTTTTTCCTGTGTTTCATTATTCTGAGGGAATTCTGAGTATAAAGACATTCATAGACAATCATAAGCAATCACAAAGTATACACGAGAAAGCACCGCGAGGTGAATTTTATTCCAGAGATTCCGAGATCTTTTACATTCCGGGCTGTGAACTGGTCACGAACCATTAATTACATCAACGGATGATCACCCTTGATTAGAAGGCAAAAGTAAATGCATACATGTATAATAAATGAGTTAAATAAAGCATTAAAGGAGCATAAATATAAATAAAGCACAGCATAGACAACATAGAGATTTTTACTTGGAAACCCTTACGGGAGAAAACCACGGCACAAAGCGACAAGATTCCACTATGAATTGCAGTTATACAATAGATGGAATATTAAAGGAATGAAGCTCGGATAGATCGAGCAAGTAGTTTAAATCGTCAGGGATTATAGTCTCGAGTTCATGGTCGTAGAAACCAAGTCTAGGATTTATTATGGACTAAGCCATCGTTAAGACCAGTTAGATGTTGGTCCCATACTCCTTCGGGCGTTCCTAGTTGAGTAGCAACCAGGATTTTAACCGAGTCATATATCTCAGTGTCATGACACGTCTCTATGGACGATATGACTTTTAGGGATACACTGGTTTTCGTTTAGTGCAACCAGAGCCAGTGACCATCTCCGATGGGACGGGTGACTTGCTGGAAGGCACTCCATGGGGTCTTTGTGCAAACAGGGTTTCGACCGATTCGTATATCTCAGTGTCATGACGCGTCTCTATGGACGATATGACTTTCAAAGATACACTCCAGGGCATCCACTTACTGCAACCAGGGCCAGTGACCGTATCCGATGGGACGGGTGACTTACAGGAAGGCACTTCATAGGGTCTTTGTGCAAACAGGGTTTCGACTGAGTCGTATATCTCAGTGTCATGACGCGTCTCTGTGGACGATATGACTTTCAAAGATACACTCCAGGGCGTCCACTTACTCAACCAGGGCCAGTGACCATCTTCGATGGGACGGGTGACTTGCTGGAAGGCACTCCATGGGGTCTTTGTGCAAACAGGGTTTCGACCGAGTCGTATATCTCAGTGTCATGACACGTCTCTGTGGACGATATGACTTTCAAAGATACACTCCAGGGCGTCCACTTATTGCAACCAGGGCCAGTGACCGTCTCCAATCGGACGGGTGACTTGCTGGAAGGCACTCCATGGGGTCTTTGTGCAAACAGGGTTTCGACTGAGTCGTATATCTCAGTGTCATGACGCGTCTCTGTGGATGATATGACTTTCAAAGATACACTCCAGGGCGTCCACTTACTGCAACCAAGGCCAGTGACCATCTCCGATGGGACGGGTGACTTGCTGGAAGGCACTCCATGGGGTCTTTGTGCAAACAGGGTTTCGACCGAGTCGTATATCTCAGTGTCATGACGCGTCTCTGTGGACGATATGACTTTCGAAGATACACTCCAGGGCGTCCACTTACTGTAACCAGGGCCAGTGACCGTCTCCGATGGGCCGGGTGACTTGCTGGAAGGCACTCATTACCTTAGCCACTCAACTGACGGATCCCGCCTTGGACAGGACGCACATCAACTGGTCTTAACGATGGAGTATTTCAGACGTTTAGAACTCTTTGGTTACGATTTTCGATGATAACCATAGTCCCCTTCGATTTAGTCTCTTATCTCGATCCGAGATGAAATAAATTCATGCAATGGATGTAAATGAGTACAGTACAAAGTAACTATGCTTTATGCATGCTCAAGAGAAGACTGCATTTATGCTAGATGTTCAGTGTATCAGACAAATTATGAATTTGATTTGATCAACCCGCTTCGTATATATCTTTGTGTCATCGATATTTTGCCCTCGCACCTTTGCGATCGTGATTGATTTCACTTGGCATTTGTAGATATTTAGGCCACCAGGGCACTTCCCAGGGCCTGTTTACGATCTGATCGGAGGATTTGGTGAATACCTGTCACGATCGTCTTTGGATAGGGGTGGATTATGTCCACGAGGGTCGCAGTGCGAACACATTTCGATTTTTTTTAGCATGGGTCTATTTCCGAGTCGACTGGGCACTTCCCAGGGCCGAAAACAACTAAGTAGTGGGCCTGCTGACCACTTGATTAAGGTATTTGGGGCTCCTGAGTTTGGATAACCTTGTTGCGGTGCATGATTATGATATATCATGTTATGGCGGAGAGAAGTCTCCCTCTCGGGTTCGGTCAAATTCCGCTCGATTCCTCTCGATTTCGGCCGTTTTCGGCTCTTTCGGAAGGGTTTCCGAGGTTTGCAATATTGGCTAAGTGTTTGCCTTTTTGATCAAATTGCTGATTTGGCCCACTTAACATCGGCCGTTGGCGAATCCAGTCCGGGGGATGGATAGAGGTCATTGATGTGTGTCTAGGAGCGCTGACACCTTGGGCCACATCGAAGGCAGGCCACATCACAGAAGGCCCCACCTCCCCATCAGCGTCTAGGCGCATCTCCCATGGGGTGTGGGCGCATGTGATCTTAAGTTGGGTGCATGTGATCCCATCCCAAGCGCATGTGAGAGAAAAGTGAGGAGAGAAAGGGAATGGAAGGAAGGTAAGCGCATGTGCCTGCCTCTTGGGCGCACTTGTGCGCATGTGGCTTGCCACAAATGCATGTGAGGAGAGAGAGAAAGGTTATCAAGTGCATGTGACACTACACATGCGCCCAACATCCTAGCCATGGGCTCATATCCCCATGGGATTTAGGGATTTTTGCATTTTTCCTCCCCAAAACTCAAATGGGTGAGCGCATGTCACTATGTGACTTGGAGGATTTTGCTCCGGTGGGAGAAATCCCTTTCCGGCGAGGGCATCCGGCGAAGGGATGGGCGCATGTCCCTTTCACGGTGAGGATTCCAGTGAGGAATTTTTACCTCTGCAAGAAGAGTGCTCTGGGAGTGATGATCTCGTCCCTGTCTCATCAAGTAGAGGGGTGTTTATAGCATGTTAATCGGGTATCGAGGTACCGGGCTCCTGTTGTTTGCAAAAGGGAGAGCATGCACATGCATTTGGAGAGAGGAGTCATGCGCATGTGATGGGAATCATGTGCATGTCACCATGCATCAGGCGCATGTGGCTTGGTGTGGGCGCATGTGCCCTTGGTATGGGCGCATGTGGCCTCCGTGTTTGCCGCATGTGGCCCCACTTAGAATATTTTCATGATTTTTTATATTTTTATTTTATTTAGAATATTGAAAGGGGAGAGAGAGAGCTCTCATGCGCATGTAGTGAGAGGGCAAATGCATGTCTCCTCATGTCATCCGCATGTGGAGAGAGAGAGTGAACGAATGCATGTGGAGAGAGTGAAGAATGCATGTGGAGAGAGAGTGAAGAATGCATGTGGAGAGAGAGTGAACGAATGCATGTGGAGAGAGAGTGAACGAATGCATGTGGAGAGAGAGTGAAGAATGCATGTGGAGAGAGAGTGAACGAATGCATGTTCCATCCCTTAGAATATTTCAGGTTTTGGGTCCGACGGGCGACCTTCAAGGGGGGGCTACCTTTTCAGATACCAAAGTCACTGACGCCAAGCCGCTTTTAGGCCATAATTGACCTCCTAAATGAACAGGGTGGGGTACTGATGGTCATCTGCTGTAAATTTTGGTAGTTCTTTACCAATTTGGACCCTCCCGATCAGCTCTTTGCATAGGAATATTGTTCCGGGAAAGCGCGCACATGGAAATATGCACCGTAATGACTTCAAACTTGCTACTTAAGGTTTTTTGGGCATTTCGGATCATTTGGCGGCCATCTGCATGTCTAATTCCATCCTAAAATGGTACCTGTAAGCATTCGGGCCCTTACAGTCGGATACGGTCAGGGCAAAATTCATTTGGAAGCGCGCGGGTAAAGATATGCATCGTGCGAGCTTGAAACTTGCAGGGTTAAGGGTTTTAGGGTGTTCTGGATCATTTGGCGGTAATCCGCATGTCTGATTCCACCCCGAAATAGCATTTGTAGGTTTCGGTCATGATCGCGCATGTTTGGGTTGCACTGGCGTTTTCTGAGTATTTCGGATCTCGAAATCGGTCCAAATCGTCGTAGATGGACTGTTGAATACCGTTTTACAATGGGTACGAATTTGAGCCCCAACATCTTTAAAGCCAAATTTGCCTACAACAAGTGCCCCCAAACCCTTGGCGTTGATGGACTATGCCAAGGGTTTTGTTTGTATGCGTAGCTGACTGCTGGGAGAGAATCGTGCATGATTCATTTAACATGATTCCGTATTTATGATGGCCAGCTTTATGCAGCTTTTTCTGCCGCAAGAAATGAGGCGTCGGTCGCCACGTGTCTCCATATTTAATGCTAGTGCCCGTTCGTGTGTCGTGCCGGATGAGAGGCTGCCGCGTGTCAACCAAATCAAACAGAATGAGTGCGTATAAATATCAGATCCTGCAGAATTTCCCTCATTTTTGAATTTTCGGCTGCAGGACATTCTTCTTTCTTCTTTCTCCTTTACTTCCGGTGCAAAACCTCTTCGCAGAGGTAGTCTTCCTTCATCTTTTCTTTCTTCATCTTTCCTTTTTCTATCTTGTTTTTTCTTTTGCAATGGCGGAGTCTTCATATGAAGAGATCGTTCCCCTGGGAGATCACACCCCCGATTCATCTGAATCTAACACTGCCAGGGTACCGGTAGGAAGGTACTCTGCCGCCGATTACTCTTCAATACTAACAGAAGAATGGCTCTCTAGCCTTCGGGAGAGATATCGGGTCCCAGAGTCCGTTATTTTTAGATTACCTGGGAGAGGGGAGACAGCCGATGCACCACTACCAGGCTATGTGGCCTTTTTATGAATATTTTT
The DNA here is from genome assembly GCA_003013855.2 of Liriodendron chinense. Taxonomy (NCBI): domain Eukaryota; kingdom Viridiplantae; phylum Streptophyta; class Magnoliopsida; order Magnoliales; family Magnoliaceae; genus Liriodendron; species Liriodendron chinense. The sequence continues at coordinate 5,987,618 of ML058334.1, forward strand.
TCAAAGTTGGCGTGCGTCTTCCCCTTCATCCATTCATTCGAAATTTCCTACTTATTTATAAGATTGCCCCTGGCCAGCTTATCGTAAACGGCTGGCGGGTGCTTATAAGTACCTTCGTCCTCTGGAAACAAGCGGGTAACGATGAGTTAACCGCTGGGGAATTTTTGAAGTTATTCCAGTTAAAACGGGCCCCATCTACCAAGGGTTGGTATTACCTCTATTTTTGGCACCGGAATAACTTCATTCTGGGGAACCCCTCCTCCAATTGCCCTGGATGGAGGATTAAATGGTTTTACGTCTCCGGCAACTGGGAGTCCGAAGCAGGCTCCGACCCCAAAGGCCATAACGTTAGTTGCTATTTTGGCGAAGGTGGGTTGAGTTTCTGCCCGTCTGTCTGAAAGGGAACAATAATTTCGCTTATGGTGATTAATGTACCTTTCCTATATTTCTTGCAGGCATTCCGACTGGTGTAAAACTGAACCTCTGGGGAGGACTTCACGAAAAGCTTGTGAAAGTTTACAAGCTCTCAGCAGCCGCGCGCCACGTTAACGTCGCCTTAGAGCCACGTTGCCTCTATGCCGGGGGCCTAATTTCGCAGGAAGAGATGAAAAACGTAGGAGATAAGAGGGGTGCACTAGGGGTGCTCCCTCGCTTGAAGGGTACAGCCTCTAAGAGGCAAAAGAAAACTGTGGCCGGCCCTTCAGCTGCGCCCGATCCGGCAGAAGGATTTGCTCGCGGCAAACAGCCGCATGCTACTGGAAAAGGGGGGGCCGCCCTGACTCCTCGTGCAATTACGACCCCTCCGGTTGCTGCGACTCCTCCGTCTGGCACTCGTGGCCAGTCGGTAATCGAAGTCGCTGATATTACACCGAAAGGCGATCGAAGGGAGGGAGGCCTTTGAGTTCCGAACCTCTCAACTCCAAAGGCCAAGAGTTCCGAACCTCTCAACTCTACTACGAGGAGCACTATGAAGCGTATATCGCTGGTCGCAATTTTGCGGTCAGGGTTATGCAGCAGATTGCTCCGTCTATCAACGTTAAAGAGTTCGAGAGAGTGGCTTTCGAGGTCGCGGCTAGGGAGCGAGCTGCGGCTGAGAATGAGGTCACCGAAGCCACAGACGCCGCGCCTGCCCCTGAGATCGGCCCTGAAGCTGAGAGCAGCGAGCTTGCCCCAGATGGGGATGACCAATCTTAAAGTGTTGTCCGCCTTCCTCTATTTTGTATATTTTTTTTATATACCTTTGAGAAGATTATGTGTCTGTAACTGACTTGACTTTTTGGTCAATTTTAATGAAACATCCATTTCTTCAATGTTGTGTACTTTCCTTAGCTTTTTCGCCTTGTGTTGATCGTATACTGACTGCTCGCATAACTAACTCATGAAAAAGTGAGTTAGACTCAATCCGGGGGTCGTATGACCATGTCCGCGTTGAGATAGACTGATCTATCGATTGAGGTTTTGATTCCATCAAGGGTGGAAGATTGGTCAAGAGAGCGTGTATGTTCTCTTCAGGGCTATTTTTGATCCATAAAATGGAGAAGCAACCAACAAGAATGATCTTAATCCTACCAAGGGTAGGCAATTGGCCAAGAGAATGTATGTATTCTCTTCGGGGCTATTTGAGTCTAATTAAATGGAGTAGCGACCAAAAGGAATGATTTTAATCCTACCAAGGGTAGGCAATTGGCCAAGAGAATGTATGTATTCTCTTCGGGGCTATTTGAGTCCAATTAAATGGAGTAGCGACCAAAAGGAATGATTTTAATTCTTATTCATTCGGAATGTTGTTCGGAATTACATCGAATTAAGGAAAATACCGTAATAAATGTTTCACGTGCCAGGGGCGATATACGGGTCTTCTCTGCATGTCTTCAAGATAATAGGTACCGAGTCGCACGATATGATGACTCGATACGGACCTTCCCAATTCGGGTCAAACGAACGAGTAGGAGCCCCGAGGTTCTGTCTGAGGACTAAATCGCCGAGCTGGAAAGCCCCGAGGTTTTTACGTCGAATTTTGTAACAGCATCCTCCAGACATTCACCTTCTCTCCAAGCGATTTCCTCCTTGGGCCTGAAAGGAGACGAAAAATAACTAAGGGTGGCCGGCGTCCAGCCATTGGCCCTCCAATGGCTAAGTTAGATAGGGTAAGGAAAGATAACCAATAAACGACGGGGATTAGGGATTGAGTATTGTGTACCTTTATCATCAATAGAGTCATCTATTTATACAGATCTAAATGATCCAACCTGCTACGCAAGCCGTTAAGATTAGTATTGATTTCATGGGATAAGAAGCTTATCTTGTTAATCCCTGGATAAGGAAGTAGCCAAAACATTCTAGACATCTAGCTAATTACGTCTCTAGATATTCGAAACTGTGAATAGATATAAACCAAAATCGGCCTATACAGGCTGCTGGTACTATGAGATGAGGGCCATCCATGCCAGAGACTAGAAACCACGACCGCTCATATGTCGGGAGCTGTTCATATCAAGAGTGCTCGCATTCTGGAGATGCGACCCCTTTCGTCGAGTACGAGCCGGGCTGGTCGCATTCTGGAGATGCGACCCCTTTCGTCGAGCACGAGCCGGGCTGGTCACATTTTGGAGATGCGACCCCTTTCGTCGAGCACGAGCCGGGATGGTCGCATTCTGGAGATGTAGCCGCGATTCCCCACTTCTCTTTAAAGCCAAATTTGCCTACAACAAGTGCCCCCCAAACCCTTGGCGTTGATGAAATATGCCAAGGGTTTTGTTTGTATGCGTAGCTGACTGCTGGGAGAGAATCGCGCATGATTCATTTAACATGATTCCGCATTTATGATGGCCAGCTTTACGCAGCTTTTTCTGCCACAAGAAATGAGGCATCGGTCGCCACGTGTCTCAGTATTTAATGCTAGTGCCCGTTCGTCTGTCGTGCCGGATGAGAGGCTGCCGCGTGTCAACTAAATCAAACGGAATGAGTGCGTATAAATATCAGATCCTGCAGAATTTCCCTCATTTTTGAATTTTCGGCTGCAGGACATTCTTCTTCAGATCCTGCAGAATTTCCCTCATTTTTGAATTTTCGGCTGCAGGACATTCTTCTTTCTTCTTTCTCCTTTGCTTCCAGTGCAAAACCTCTTCGCAGAGGTAGTCTTCCTTCATCTTTTCTTCCTTCATCTTTCCTTTTTCTATCTTGTTTTTTCTTTTGCAATGGCGGAGTCTTCCGATGAAGAGATCGTTCCCCTGGGAGATCACACCCCCGATTCATCTGAATCTAACACTGCCAGGGTACCGGTAGGAAGGTACTCTGCCACCGGTTACTCTTCAATACTAACAGAAGAATGGCACTCTATCCTTTGAGAGAGATATCGGGTCCCAGAGTCCATTATTTTTAGATTACCTGGGAGAGGAGAGATAGCCGATGCACCACCACCAGGTTATATGGCCTTTTATGAATATTTTTTCAAAGTTGGCGTGTGTCTTTCCCTTCATCCATTCATCCGAAATTTCCTACGTATTTATAAGATTGCCCCTGGCCAGGTTATCGTAAACAGCTGGCAGGTGCTTATAAGTACCTTCGTCCTCTGGAAACAAGCGGGTAACGATGAGTTAACCACTGGGGAATTTTTGAGGTTATTCCAGTTAAAACGGGCCCCATCTACCGAGGGTTGATATTACCTCTGTTTTTGGCACCGGAATAACTTCATTCTAGGGAACCCCTCCTCCAATTGCCCTGGATGGAGGAAAAAAATGGTTTTACGCCTCCGGCAACTAGGAGTCCGAAGCAGGCTCCGACCCCAAAGGACATAACGTTAGTCGCTATTTTAGCGAAGGTGGGTTGAGTTTCTGCCTGTCTGTCTGAAAGGGAACAATAATTTCACTTATGGTGATTAATGTACCTTTCCTATATTTCTTGCAGGCATTCCGACTGGTGTAAAACCGAACCTCCGGGGAGGACTTCAAGAAAAGCTTGTGAAAGTTTACAAGCTCTCAGCAGCCGCGCGCCACGTAACGTCGCCTTAGAGCCACGTTGCCTCTGTGCCGCGGGCCTAATTTCGCAGGAAGAGATGAAAAATGTAGGAGATAAGAGGGGTGCGCTAGGGGTGCTCCCTCGCTTGAAGGGTACAGCCTCGAAGAGGTAAAAGAAAACTGTGGCCGGGCCTTCAGCTGCACCAGATCCGGCAGAAGGATCTGCTCGCGGCAAACAGCCACATACTGCTAGAAAAGGGGGGGCCGCCCCGACTCCTAGTGCGACTACGACCCCTCCGGTAGCTGTGACTCCTCCGTCTGGCGCTCGTGGCCAGCCGGTAATCGAGGTCGCTGATAATACGCCGAAAGGCGATCGAAGGGAGGGAGGCCTCCCTATGAAGGAGACAGTATGCGACCCTTTCGCTGCTCGCGAGTCTGCGACACCTTCCTCGGGTGCTGCGAATGCCAGCGAGACGGGCTCCAACGAGATGGCTGTAGCCCAACCCTCTGGGTCGGGAGTCTTTGTTATCCCATCTTACTTGCACCCAATATGCAAGTTTATGTTCGATAACATCTCCTCCAACTGCTTCAGAAGCCTCCCCGAGCCAAGCCCAGAGGCTCTCTACTGATATAGGGGTGAGATTGATTCAGGTAACAGCTCCTTTCCCCTCTATCGTTTTGTTTGTGGATTAATAATGTAGCGAGCCAATCTAATCCTTCTTTCTTTGTTTATATCAGAGTCTAGATCTCACGCTTCGTATCAGACGTGACATTGAAGCTGCCCACCGCACTGTTGAAGATGCGGAAAGAAAGAAAAAGATAATGGAGGCCAAAGTCCAGGGAAGGGACCGCCTGGTGAAGGCACTCGAAGCCCAAATAGCCAAACTGGATGAGGAAAAGCAAATCCTCCTTGTAAAGATTCAGGCCCTGACTGACCGTTTTCAGTCAGTGGATCTTCAACTTGCGAAGCTCCAAGAACTCTATGCCAAGAGCGAGAGGGAGAAGGAGATTTTCCGCGAAGACAAGATCCGCCTCGAGGAGCAGTTCAAGGATTCTCGGACCAAGCTCGAGGAGGCCATGAAGAGACTTAACCAGCTGAAGGATGACTCCATTCACTAGGAGGAGGAGCGAGTGGCTCTTCTTCAGATGTTATCTGACGAAGGCCCTCATGCAGTCCAAGAGTTTCGAACCTCTCAACTCTACGACGAGGAGCGCTATGAAGCGTATATCGCTGGTCGCAATTTTGCGGTCAGGGTTATGCAGCAGATTGCTCCGTCTGTCAACGTTGAAGAGTTTGAGAGAGTGGCTTTCGAGGTCGCGGCTAGGGAGCGAGCTGCGGCTGAGAATGAGGTCACCGAATCCACAGATGACGCGCCTGCCCCTGAGATCGGCACTGAAGCTGAGAGCTGCGAGCTTGCCGCAGATGGGGATGACCAATTTTAAAGTGTTGTCCGCCTTCCTCTATTTTGTATATTTTTTTTATATACCGTTGAGAAGAATATGTGTATGTAACTGACTTGACTTTTTGGTCAATTATAATGAAACATCCATTTCTTCAATGTTGTGTACTTTCCTTAGCTTTCTCGCCTTGTGTTGATCGTATACTGACTGCTCGCATAACTAACTCATGAAAAAGTGAGTTAGACTCAATCCGGGGGTCGTATGACCATGTCCACGTTGAGATAGACTTATCTGTCGATTGAGGTTTTGATTCCATCAAGGGTGGAAGATTGGTCAAGAGAGCGTGTATGTTCTCTTCAGGGCTATTTTTTATCCATAAAATGGAGAAGCAACCAACAAGAATGATCTTAATCCTACCAAGGGTAAGGAATTGGCCAAGAGAATGTATGTATTCTCTTCGGGGCTATTTGAGTCCAATTAAATGGAGTAGCGACCAAAAGGAATGATTTTAATCCTACCAAGGGTAGGCAATTGGCCAAGAGAATGTATGTATTCTCTTCGGGGCTATTTGAGTCCAATTAAATGGAGTAGCGACCAAAAGGAATGATTTTAATTCTTATTCATTCGGAATGTCGTTCGGAATTACATCGAATTAAGGGAAATACCGTAATAAATGTTCCACATGTCAGGGGCGATATACGGGTCTTCCCTGCATGTCTTCAAGATAATAGGTACCGGGTCGCACGATTTTGATGACTCGATACGGACCTTCCCAATTAGGGTCAAACGAATGAGTAGGAGCCCCGAGGTTTTGTCTGAGGACTAAATCGCCGAGCTGGAAAGCTCTAGGCCGAACTTTAGCGTCACGGTAGCGAGCAATGCGCTGCTGATATGCTACTGCTCGCATCTGGGAGGTAATTCTCCGCTCTTCCAAGAGATCGAGGTGAAGTCGAAGACTTTCCTGATTACAAGTGGGATCGTATTGCTCGATCCGATACGAGGATACTTGAATTTCAACTGGTACTACCGCGTCGGTACCGAATGCCAAGGAGAAGGGAGTTTCGCCTGTAGACGTGCGAGTCATAGTCCTATACGCCCATAAGACTTTTGGCAGGAGTTCTTGCCACATGCCTTTACACTCACCGAGCTTGGTCTTCAAATGATGCTGGATGATTTTATTCACTGCTTCAACTTGCCCATTTGCCTGAGGATGATAGGGAGAAGTGTGGATATTGCGTATCTTCCATGTTTCGCAAAATTCATCGAAAGCGGCGTTGTCGAATTGCTTTCCATTGTCGGTGATTATAGTATGGGGGAGTCCATAACGGTATATGATGTTTCTCCATACGAACTTAGTGGTTTGTTTCTCAGTAATTCTGGCTAGTGGCTCTGCCTCGGCCCATTTGGTGAAGTAATCGACCCCCGCTATCGCGAACCTATTTTGTCCTTTTTCAGTAGGCAAGGGCCCGATGATATCGACCCCCCATTGTGCGAAGGGCCAAGGGCTATCTACTGGAGTCATTTGCTCGGACGGTACATGAGGTATAGGAGAGTATCGCTGGCACTTATCACATTTTTTAGAGAATTCAATTGCGTCTGCCTTCATAGTGGGACAATAGTATCCTTGCCTCATCGCCTTATACGCTAGGGATCGACCCCTTGGGCGGTTACCACATGCCCCCTGGTGTATTTCATCTAGAACACGATGTGCTTCTTCTGGGTGAAGACACCTCAAATATGGCAAGGAAAAAATTTTATGTAACAATATTCCATCTTGTAAGGTGTACCTGGCGGCTCGATGACGAATTTGTCGGGTGGCTTTCTTATCGTCTGGGAGGTATCCGTCTTTGAGATAAAGGAGTATGGGGTCCATCCAACATGGAGACAGATGTACCGCAATCACCTGCTCGAGAGTTGCTTGGTCGATACTCGAGTTCTGAAGGTGCTCAATGGGAATTGAATATGATAACTCAGATTTTGGTGCAGAGGCCAGTTTTGCTAACGAATCAGCGAGTTTATTCTTCTCGCGAGGGATGTGGATTATTTCATAATTCTTCAACTTTGCGAGCAAGATGAGTACTCGAGATTTGTATAATGCCATTCTTTCTTCTTTTGCTTCGAATTCGCCGAGTACCTGATTGACTATGAGTTGAGAGTCACTGTGGATAAGTAGATTCTAAATGGAGAGGACGTTGGCTAGTTCGAGACCGACAATCAGAGCCTCATATTCTGCCTCATTATTCGAGATGCGAGAGTCGAATCGTAAGGTGTATTGGAAATGCGACCGGTCTGGAGCAACTAGAATTAGGCCCGCTCCACTGCCAGTGACCCAAGAGGACCCGTCCACAAAGAGGGACCAGGACGGTTGGTCGCTGGTCGCGGAATTATCATCAGGAGTGGAGTATGTGAATTCGGTGATGAAATCGGCCACGGCTTGTCCCTTGATCGCAGTCCTAGGGAAGAACGATATGTCATGCTCACTGATCTCGACCGCCCATTTAGTTAATCGTCCGGAAACCTCAGGTTTTTGAAGGACTTATCGTAGCGGATGATTTGTTGGTACTAAAATAGCATGGGCTTGAAAGTATGGTCGCAGTTTTCGGGCTGCCGTGACTAAAGCAAGGGCTAGTTTCTCCATATCAGAATATCGAGTTTCAGCGTCCACCATTGCTTGACTGATATAATAAACGGGCTTTTGTATCCCAGAATCTTCTCTTATTAAAGCGGCGCTAACGACCGTGGAGGACACAGATAAATAAAGGATGAGTTGCTCGTGCACCACAGGTTTAGATAAAACAGGGGGTGTGCTCATATATTGCTTCAATTGTTGAAAAGCTTCTTCGCACTGTGGTGTCCACTCCCAATCAGATTTGGTTGTAGCACGGAGGAGCTCGAAGAAGGGTAGGCATTTATCAGATGCCCGTGAGATGAACCTATTTAGCGATGCAATGCGACCTAGCCAGACGTTGGACGTCCTTAAGAATGGTTGGGGATTTCATCTCTATTAATGCTTTTATTTTTTCAGGATTTGCCTCAATTCCTCGATGGCCAACCATAAATCCAAGAAATTTTCCAGTAGACACTCCGAATGCATATTTTTCTGGGTTTAGCTTCATCTAGTATTTCCTCATCAGGTCGAAAGCTTCTCGAAGATCTGAAAGGTGATCGTCTTCTATGACACTCTTCCCATAGACGGCGCCAAACTGTTTACGTCGAATTTTGTAACAGGATCCTCCAGACGTTCACCTTCTCTCCAAGCGATTTCCTCCTTGGGCCTGAAAGGAGAGAAAAAATAACTAAGGGTGGCCGGCGTCCAGCCGTTGGCCCTCCGATGGCTAAGTTAGATAGGGTAAGGAAAGATAACCAATAAACGATGGGGGATTAGGGATTGAGTATTGTGTACCTTTATCATCAATAGAGTCATCTATTTATACAGATCTAAATAATCCAACCTGCTACGCAAGCCGTTAAGATTAGTACTGATTTCATGGGATAAGAAGCTTATCTTGTTAATCCTTGGATAAGGAAGTAGCCAAAACATTCTAGACGTCTAGCTGATTACATCTCTAGATATTCGGAACTGCGAATAGATATAAACCAAAATCGACCTATACGGGCTGCTGGTACTATGAGATGAGGGCCATCCATGCCAGAGACTAGAAACCACGATCGCTCATATGTCGGGAGATGTTCATATCAAGAGTGCTCGCATTCTGGAGATGCGACCCCTTTCGTCGAGCACGAGCCGGGCTGGTCGCATTCTGGAGATGCGACCCCTTTCGTCGATCACGAGCCGGGCTGGTCACATTTTGGAGATGCAACCCCTTTCGTCGAGCACGAGCCGGGCTGGTCGCATTTTGGAGATGCGACTCCTTTCATCAAGCACGAGCCGGGATGATCGCATTCTGGAGATGCGGCCGCGATTCCTCACTTCTCTTTAAAGCCAAATTTGCTTACAACACACGTATCACAAGGAAATGTGCTGACTTTGTCAGACGATGAACGACTACCCAGATGGCGTCATGACCGTGATCAGTCCTCGGCAATCCCATAATAAAATCTGTGGTCATGTGCTCCCATTTCCACAACGGAATACTCAACGGCTGCAAGGGTCCTGGAGGTTTTCGATGATCGGCCTTAACACACTGACAGGTGTCGCACTCGGACACAAAGCTGGCAATCTGACGCTTCATTCCGGCCCAATAATACTGTCTCCTCATATCATGATACATCTTAGTAGAACCAGGGTGTATAGTGAACCTCGATCGGTGTGCCTCATTCATAAGATCTCTGCGCAACTCTGAAATATTTGGGACACACAACCGCCCTCGAAAACGAAGTCCACCATCTGACCCAATCTGCCAGTCTGTCCGATCCTCTGACGAGGCCTCTTCCCAATAATCCTTCAACGTCTGATCTATCTGCTGAGCTTCGATCACCCTAGAAACAAGGGAGGGTTGAAGCGACAGGACCGATAACCGAGTAATGGAAGATTGTAGGCTTAGCTCGAAGTCATACTCAGCAATATCCTTGATCATCCTCCACTCCTGCACCATCATATACGCCACCAAGCCCCGTGGCTGGCGGCTAAGGGCATCCGCCACCACATTAGCCTTGCCGGGGTGGTATTGAAGATCGAAATCATAGTCCTTCAGGAGCTCCATCCAACGCCTCTGCCTCATATTCAATTCTGACTGGGAAAAGAGGTACTTCAGGCTCTTATGATCAGAGAAGAGCTCGAACTTGACCCCATAGAGATAGTGCCTCCATACCTTCAGTGTGAAGACAATAGCTGCCAACTCTAGATCATGCGTGGTGTAGTTCTGCTCATGGACCTTGAGCTGGCGAGACGCATACGCTACTACTCAGCCATGTTGCATCAGGACAGCACCTAAGCCAATACGCGAGGCATCCGTAAAAATCACGAATCCATCACTCCCAGAGGGAAGAGTGAGGGCTGGTACCGACGTAAGATGATCCTTTAGCTCCGCGAATGCCCGCTCACATGCGTCACTCCATACGAACTCAGCGCCCTTTCTAGTCAATCTGGTTAACGGGGCAGCAATACGAGAGAAGCCCTCAATGAAACGACGGTAATAACCCGCTAGCCCTATAAAACTTCGGACCTTAGACGCGTTCGTGGGCTGGCACCACTGACGCACGACATCAACCTTAGTTGGATCCACTACTACTCCTTGCCTCGTCACGACATGACTGAGGAACTTCACCTCCTCCTGCCAAAACTCGCACTTCTCCAACTTCGCATAGAGCTGGTGTGCACGGAGAGTCTGCAGGGTGATTTCTAAATGCTGCTCATGCTCCTCTCGGGTCCTTGAATAGATCAGAATGTCGTCAATGAACACTACCACAAACTGGTCAAGATACGGACGAAAGACCTTATTCATCAACTGCATGAACACTGCGGGCGCATTGGTCAGTCCAAAGGACATGACCTGGAACTCAAAATGACCATAGCTCGTCCTAAATGCTGTCTTCGGGATATCCTCCTCCTGGACACGAACTTGATGATAACCAGACCGCAAATCTATCTTTGAAAAGAACTTCGCCTCCCGCAGCTGATCAAACAAATCGTCAATCCTCGGAAGCGGGTACTTGTTCTTGATCGTGACCTTATTGAGCTCGCGGTAATCTACGCAAAGCCTCAATGAGCCATCCTTCTTCTTCACAAAGAGTACCGGTGCTCCCCACAGGGAACTACTCTCGCGCAACTCGTCCAACTGCTTTTGCAGTTCTCGCAGCTCCAATGGTGCCATACGGTACGGGGCCTTTGAGATAGGCGCGATACCGGGTACAAGGTCAATCCGAAATTCGATATGCCGACAAGGCGGCAACCCCGGAATCTCCTGAAACACATCTGAAAAGTCACAAACGACCGGCCAGTGGTCGATGCTCAAAGCAACCGGCTCCTCAATTGCACAAGCCATCAGTGCTGATAATTGCTCTCCTCTGGGTTCAGCAACAAATTGAAATTGCGGCATGCTGGGTATAAGAAAGGTGACCGTTCTCGCGAAACAGTCTATTATGGCATGATAAATCCATGCCCAAGATAACATCAAACTCGGACATCGGCAAAACAAACAAGTCGGCAGGCAAAAAGGTCTCTCCTACCAAGACGGGGCAAGACGAACAAATCAAACTTAATACTGCGGTCTTCCCTAAGGGTGTCGACACTGAAAAACCCTCGAGCACGGATTCTAACGGCAAACTAATCGATCGACAGAAATCCTTGGATATGAATGAATATGATGCGCCAGAATCAAATAGAACATGTGCTATGCATGTAGAGACAAGGAGTGTACCCTCTACGACTCCTCCTGGTGCCTGAGGGTCCTGCTGGGCTACGTAGAACTGGCCCTGAGCCTCCTGGGGAGGTGCCTGTCCCCTCTGTGGTTGTTGCTGCTGTTGATGCGTCCTCTGCTGCGGAGGAGTTCTCGGCGGTGGGTACTGCTGTCGCTGATGCTGCTGATGGGGTCTCGGCGGCTGATATTGTTGACGCTGCTGCCGGTGTGAATGGGGGCACTCCCTATGACGATGTCACATCTCTCCGCACCATAACAAGGGCCTATAATCTGCTGCTGCGGTGGTGCTGGGGGTGCTACGGGTGCCACTGGTGTTGCTGGTGCTCAGAAGGGTGGACGAGCTACATGCCTCTGCGGTGGTCAAAATCGCTGCTGTCAGAAGTTGCCAGAGGGTGCCTTTCTCTGCCCCTTTCGATCTTCGCCTTGACTGCGGATCCGCTGATTGTCGGCCCACTCTGCCTCATAAATCTGGGCCCGCTTCACCACCTCCTCAAATGTAGGGAGCTTGTGTCCTGCGACACGGCCCCTAAGACCAAGGCGCAAACCGCCCTCGAATCGATGGGCCTTTCGCCTCGCATCATCCACAAGATACGTCGCGAATCGAGACAACTCAACGAATCGGGCCTCGTACTGTGACACGGACATCTCTCCCTGGACTAGCGTGTCGAACTCTAATGCTCTCTGCTGACGGACAAGCTCAGGGAAGAACTTCCGATCAAACCGGTCCATAAAATCCTCCCAGGTCCACTCGAAATCTGCCTCTACTGTGTGGGTAATCGATGACCACCAATGCTCGGCCTCTCCCTGAAGAAGGAAGACAGCGAGAGGAACTCGCTACACAGTCGTGCATCGCATAATGGTAAATATCTTTTCTACTTCAGACTTCCATCTCTCTGCCGCCTCCGGGTTTGGCTCGCTCGAGAAACACGGGGGATCCATCGGCCTGAAATCCCTAAGTAAGGAACGGGCTCGATCCTGCTCTGATGTGGTAGGTGAATCAGCTGACCTCCTCTCTTGGTGCTCTACCATGAGGTCATGGCACGCAACATCTGCTGGAACTGACCAGTAGTCATGCCTGGAGCTGGGGCGGTTTGGGACGTACCTGCACTAGACGATTACCTACCGGCGGCTCTCTTGGGTGCCATGTCCTATAGAAAAGGCAAAATCCTCTTAGCATCGGGTTGCTCGTGAGTGCCCGCACGTCAATCGAAATTTTCTAGGCATACAATAGGGGAGTCCTAGTTTAAACTAAGTTTGAAGTAGGTGAGTAAGAGTGGGGTCCTAGCAATCATACACTACAAGGTAGGTAATCAAAGGTTATTAGTAGATATGTAATGTTGTGGACAGGTATTCCCAAGTTATGCTCTGATACCAACTTCTGTCACGCCCTAAACTCGGGGACCGGGCTCACTAAATTCCCAGCTGCTGAATCCGGTGCCGACAGCCTCCGTAGTACCCCATTCTCGGCCCCTAGCTCCCATACGCCAAGTTCCGATCCTGGGATCCTACAAGGTGGATTTTCAGGGTAAACTTTTTTTTTATAGATGAGCATAAACACAAGTATACCAAACCAAAAGCATCACATCACATATCCACTAAGATAATCTTTTGAGTACAATGCTGCGGAAAAAGGAAATACAATGTATAACTGGAAACTGAAAGATCAAATGCGCGCCCCTGTCTCACTGCTGTCGCGCTATAGTATGTCTTGCACGTAAACAACGTGCATAAGCTTACTATGAAGCTTAGAGAGTGCGTGGTGTGTGCGCAATGCATATGACAGGTATACAGATATCAAAGTAAGCGGAAATGATGGCAGGCTACACTACCAAGTTTATGAATGTCATTAGCCATCTCGAGGCTACGCAATGCAATGGGCCTATATGGCCGAGTGTGATATGCTAATGATGCAATGTGCGCATGTCAATCCTCAACTGTCATATATCATACGGTTTACAACTGGGACATCACCGGGGTCTAGTACACTCTACACATTGGTTGCCGCCTATCACGCGCATAACCAAGCGAGTGGAAGAGACCTCACTATCCGCCTCGTTAATGACATACAAGAAAATCCACCCGGCTCGTCGATAGCGAACACATTCACGAGCTGGTCAAACTCAACCCAGTATATAGCCCTCTGCACTCGGGCGGGTAAGGTCACACCCCCTTCCAACCGACCCCAACACAGTGGGAGATGCGGCCTACTGGTGTTTGGCCCTCATGCGCTCATAAATCCACTCGGTCTAGACATTGGAGCATCCTACTGGTACCACAGGGTTTAGGGACTTTCACCCAAGGACATTTTTGGCGCCCAAGTGCTAGAACATATTTCCGGTGTCCATTCCTACCATCCACGATGTGACTGTGGTGGTTACAACCCCAATGCCGCTGGGGTGAGAATCTGATCATGACATGTATAATGCGAGATGCATGAGTCATACTATCAAAGCCATGCACCAAACCTGCGCATACCGCGCGATCATGTGGGGCGACCCTATCTCATACGGGTCCCCTAAGTATCTCAAGCTGTAAGGCATATGCTATGATCGACATCGTCCACGGTCAGGCATACATATGATGAGTATGTACAAATGAATGGGCATGATATTTATTACACTAAGCATATTATCAGTGTGACCTATCAAGCTAAGCATACTAACATGTTACGAGACATATCATGTAATGTTGGCCTTGAATGGCCCAATACTTATATATAGAGAGTCGGACCCGAATTGTGGGCCCCGTTGGAAATGTAAGGGTTTTCAGGGCATAGCCCACTTGAGACCACATCGGCCCCATACTTGGGCCTGCACATACAAAATAGGCCGACAAAAATAGTGTACGGCATGGATAAAACATATATATCAAAGGAAGGATCATGGTGGGACTAAACAAATACATCACGTTGGAACCCACAGGGCGGGCCACCTGCTGGGTTGCGTGGTACCCAGCTGGGTTCCAAGATGTTTGAATCAAGTAGATATTTGTGTTTTCTCCTTCATCCATATCCATGTGATCTCATGAACAGGTGTTGGATGACAAATAAGCATCACTGTAGAGCCTGGGAAGGTTTCAACGTTGGAAACCACTATTCCCACTATTTCACATGGCATGGCCCACTTGACATTGGATATGCTTAAATTTTTGGGCTCAGCCACTGAAATGAGCTGAAAAAAACATATGGACTGAAAAGATAAAGCACGTACATTCTATGTGGGCCCAACTGAGTTTTGGATCAAGCTGATATTTGTGTTTTCCATTCATATAGGTCTGCGTGACCAGATGGACGGTTCAGATGGAAAATCATCATAATGGTGGGCCCTGAAAAGGTTTCAACGGTAGGCATTCATACTCACTGTTTCGTGTGGTGAGGCCCACCCAAGATTGGGACCTTCTTGGTCTTGGGGCTTGGGCCCTGAAATGATCCGAGAAAACAAGTGGACGGCTGGATAAAACAAATACATCAAGGTGGGTCCCACGGGGTGGGCCACTGATGGACGGGTTGCGGAGCCCAGCGTCCGTGGACGCTCGGTACTCCTAGCGTCAGAGAGGTACGCCTCTCCTTCTTCTTTCTTTCTTTCTTTCTTTTTTTTATTCTCTTGGTTTTGGTCCAGTGGGGCCCACATAAGGCTGATCCACTCCGTCTATTAGGTTCCCCAGATCATGGGGGACCCAACGATTCCAGTATTGGGTAGGTGAATTGGTCTACAAACAGCAAGGTGGACTGAAGAAGTTTCGACAGTGGACATCATATTATCCACTGTTTCCTGTGGTGCGGTCCGCTTAAGATTTGGATTTGGTTCATGTTTGGGCCCTGGCCCTAAAATGGTCCAGGAAAACAAATGGACGGTTTAGATTTAACATAAACATCAAGGTGGGTCCCACGAGTGGGGACCCCACTCAAAGCCCAACGTCCCTGACGCTGGACGTCACAGCGTCTCAGACGCTGGAACCGTCCAGCGTTGGACTTATATTTTATTTATTTATTTATTTTGTCTTTCTTTGTTTATTTCTAGTGGGGCCCACATGAGTGTGATCCACTCCATTCATCAGGTTCCCCAGCTCATTGGGGACCTAATGAGCCCAATATTGGGCAGGTGAAAAGGTCTACAAACGTCACGGTGGGCCCAAGAAGTTTCAACAGTGGGCTTCATTATCTCCACTATTTTCTATGGTGTGGTCCACGTGAAATCTGGATCTACTTCATTTTTGGTATCCAGCCCTAAAATGGGCTGGAGAAATAGATGGACGGCGTGGATCGAATACATGTATCAAGGTGGGTCCCACGAGTGGGGACCCCACTCACGTCTTCATATCCCTGACCCTGGACAGTTCCAGTGTCTCTACGCTGAGAACGTCCAGCGTTGGACTATATATATATATATATATATATATATATATATATTCTTTATTTTGTTGTGCCTTGATCAGCGAGGTCCACACGTGCAGGATCCGCTCCATTCATCAGCTGGGCCATCTCATGGTGGGCCACACAAGGTGGTCCATGTCGTGGCAGCGTGCGGGACACTCTATCTCACAACATGGCCCACTTTGGGCCCGAAAATGAAAGGGAAAGGAGGAAGAAAGGGGAGTTTATGCCCCCCCTTGGCACTCACTAAAAATTGGACGGTTGGATCGAGTCGGATAGTCGATCGGACGGTCCGGATGATGGTTGGGGCCCTCCAAGCTTGGTTCCTCCCTCTAATCTCTCTCTTTCTCTCTCTTCTTAGTCGCTTCTCTCTCTCTCTCTCTCTCTCTCTCTCTCTCTCTTCTTAGTCTCTTCTCTCTCTCTCTCTTTCTCTTTCTCTCTCCTTCTCTCTAATGGGGTGGCTACGTTTGGCACTTCTTGTAGGGACTTTGGGACATGGATGGCATTAGAAAAGGGAATGATGATAGTAAGGGGATGGGGTAATTATGAGAGTGGATGGCTTAGGTCTGGGCTTAAGTTGACTTGTGAGGAGAGAGAGGGATGTACTTGGTGAGACCCTTGGGTGATTGATGCTTGATTGATTGATGGGACAACCTAGGGATTTGTGCAAGTGGGGGCCACACCATGCAGGTGTAGCGTGGCCCGCCTTGATTTGCGCACAAGTACGCATCTTTCAAACTAGGTATCGAAACGGAGCGTGCCGCGCGGCGTTAGAGTCGTGGCGTCCGCGCGGTCGCTGGGGTACAAGTCTCGGGTCGTTGCGGTACTAAAATAGGGTGTCTGATCGAAACTCACCGGTTTGGACTATTCCAAGTATGCCGAGTTCGAAAAAGAGGTGTACGGAGGGCTAATTAAGGTACGCGTGTTACATAGCTTATAAGATTGTTTATCATTTTGCTCCAGGAGGATTTACTATCTCTTACGACAATCAAAGTATGTGAAGTAAACATCAGATGAAAATGGCCCAAAGTAGGGCAACTAAACCAAATGTTATGGTGATTTTCGCTTCACCCATCACTGCAGATGGATAACAGTGCAACTGGAGACAAAGAGGACACCATTCAAAGTCCCAGCTAAAACTGTAGCCAAATGCCCTCATTCTGGAACCTACCAGAGGCTCATCACACGAAGTATTGCTAAAAAAATTCCAGCTATGACTCCTCCGTCTTTGTATCTATGAGAGGCATAAGTATCAATCGCTGAGAAGGATTTCCTTGCACTTCCTGCATCCCATACTGTGCGAAAACAAAAGAGCCAAATTCTCATGTCATATCAGCCCTCTCCAACAGAAGACTCATTGATAGAATCAGTCGAGATTACACCAACAAGGGTCATACACGTTGAGTCTATTGACTCATCGTGATGTAGCAATCACGAGTTGAGAAGAGACCCAATGTCATTAACCCCTTCGACTATCACTGTTTGCTCACCTCAAGTGCAAGGCTTGCGATGTAGTAATAACTCGGTAAGAAGAAGGTCGATCCACAGGGAATTAGGGTAAAACAATTCAAACCATTCTAGTAACTTCAATTTCAGCAATTTTTACAATTCAATTTTAATAATTAAGTAAAATAGTAACTTTTAGAAAAATCTGATAATTAATGGAACTAAGGCCTCAAGGATCCACTTGTAATAGTTCAATGTGAATTCATTCATCCAAGCATAAACACAACTAGGTTCGAAGTTCTATCTCTCATCTAGTTGGAAGATAAGACATTCAATTACACATAATCCCACTTAAGTCAGGAAATCAGATTCTAGTTCTAATTAAGCACATAAAACTTAATCTTGTACCCTTTCAAGTAACAACCATACCAAGATATCATGACATGCTCTAAAGTTACTACAATTCAATTTTAATCAATCCAAACATGGTAATCTCAGAGAATTGTAAGGAACTCATGTCCGAAGTACATGCACTCTCATAGAACTTATAAAAATACTAACTTTATTCAAACTAGAACTTGAAAATCCAAACTTTAAACAAAGTACTTGAATCAAATGAATTAAACAATGAAACTAGCTACAAGCTTCACCACTTAGCCTTAGTTAAGAGGTTCCTGCCGAGCATTGTCATACTACAATTAGAATAAAAAAAACTACTTGAAAACATAAGAAAACTATAAAATCCTTAGTTGGAGGAGTTACAAACGCTATAAGAAAATCCTCTCCACCTCCTTGGACTTCCAAAGCCTTCTATGTTGCCTTAGGAATGACATAGAGGTGTCCTTTTATAGCAAAAATCCTTTATCGACTTGGAATCTTCGAGAAATCGGAGAGTTCTTAAGCAGTATGGATGCTGGCCGGCTGGCCAGCCGGATGTTGCACAGCAACATACAAAAATTTGGATGTTTGAATACATAGGTTGACCTACTTTCCAGCCAGTCGAATCATAAGTCAGACTGTGTAAAAATATGTCCAGAGTTTTTCTGGTTTCTAAAGGGTTTGGCCGACCCATCTGGTGTAGTGGCCGGCCGGCCGGCCAGTCGGTAGGACACTTTATAAATTGTAATTTTTCATGTTTTCTTCTCCATCTTCATTGCAACTTTCCTCCACATCTTTTCCTTTCTTCCTTTGATCTTTAAGGTATACAAAGAGAGTATTTTAACATCATATAAGTGAAATCTCTCTCGTATTCCTACGGACACAAAAACATGTATTAGATTAGTCTTTAAACATGTAGACCATGCATAATGTGTGATGAATTGGGGTTAAAATATGCACAATTCAGAGCTTCACACATCATCCACAATGTGAGAATCTAGAACGTCAGAGAGAAGAGCCTCTTTCTTCATGGTTGGAACTAGTCAAGTCAGGTTGAAAATAGAAGAATGACTAAAAGAAATGGCACAAACCCAAGCACTATTGAGGGAAGAATGTAAGAATTTGCGAGAGGCCTTGGCAACAATTGCCCATACAGTATCCCAAAATATGATTCCTCAAAGTATGGCTCCTGCAGATAATATGGAACACCCCGGTGAAGGGTCAAAACCACTTCGAACTATGTCACATGGATCCTCTCCAGCATTAAATACTGGGATGGCATCAGATGGGAGCAAATTAGGTGAGACCCCGGATCCACCGAGGTGGTCGGGACTCCTAACTATGGAGCTCACGGTGAAGTATATGTCTTAAATCTACACTGTCTAACCATTTTGAAAGCTCATTTTAGGGTATGATACCAAAAATGAAGCTGACTCAAATCTTAGGTGGACCACACAATAGAAATAAAACTTCATGGATTTTTAATGGATTCCACCAGAATGTTTATTTTCGATCCAACCTGTTGATAAGCTCATAAGCAACTAAATGAAGAGACCACATAAGTATCATCGTGATCCGAAGCTTTTATGGCCCATGAGAAGTTTTAAATGGTCAATCACCACTGTTTCCTATACTGTGGCTCATCTGGGATTTGCAACTGCTTCATTTTTTGGATCATGCCCTAAAATGATCTTTAAATGTGGATGTATGGCGTGGATGTAGTCACATACATCACTACGGCCCCACAGTCAGGGGTCCCACCCACCTCGGTAGATCTCGGGTCTCACCTAATCCGCTCCCAGCATTAGATGAGATCCAACAAATCATCGTTGAAACTATCTAATCTGAAGGCAAGAAGATCCACAAAGAAAGGTTCCGATTTCGAATATCATATCCAAAAGAAACTGACGATTTTTCTTTTACACCTGATTTCAAGTGCCCGGAATTCTAAAAATTCAACTGCGATGGATCGCCAGAGGAACATATGATGCATTTCATGACGGCTTTAGGAAGTTATGCAACTGTACCCCATTATTGTTTACGGTTATTTGGTACCATGTTGACAGGAAAAGCCTTCAAGTGGTATTAAGCCCTAGCTCCAGGATCTATCCATACCTGGGATCAAATGCAAGACGCCTTTATGGCGAACTTCTCCTCTGAAAGAGAAGTAAGCTTAATTGAATTGGTATCCACCCATCAAAGAGAAGACGAACTGGTGCAAAAGTTCACTCGGTGGAAAACCATGGGAGCATTATGTCGACTGCTGCCAGAAGAGTCTAAACAAGTGAAGCTATGTTTGAAATGTATGAAACCAGAAATAGTGTTCAACTTAATCAGCACTGGCATACGAACTTTTTGTGACCTCTCTGTAAAGGCTCATGAGCTTCAAATCATTGCCAGGAAAGTGCCAGCTTTTCAAACAAGATTGTCACACAAAAGTTTTAGTGAGACATCAGCAAACATCACTGGTAAGCGAAGTATGAAGAGAGATAATAAAAGAGAAAGCAATCATGCGGATAGAGTATCAAATAAAAGATCTAAAAGATCTAAGGATCGTGAAGAATATGTATTTGCAGATGAAGATGTCCCCCCTCTGATGAACCAGTTACTGGCTGCGGGAACAATCGAGTTGCCTCTGATAAGGCACCCTCAAGAAGTAGGAAAACAGAAGAGAAAGACTATTATCATTATCGCCGTAGACTTGGGCATTAAACTGAAAATTGCTGCACTATTAAAGATATACTCCAGAAGATGATTGATACAAACGAAATTGTGGTAGAAAAAAATGATGAAGGAAGAACAGCGATAGTGTTAGAACTGAAAATGCTGCAAGGACATTTTCTGTGTAATGTTGCTCTAGGGTTCTGAATATGAAACATTCATAGACAATCACAAGTATTCACAAAATGTACATAAGAAGTACATAAGAAGAGATATCGTAAGGCGAATTTTATTCTAGAGATTTTGAGATCTTGTACATTTCAGGCCGTGATTTGGCACGAGCCCTTAATTACATCATATGATCAATGACCCTTGATTAAAAGGCAGAAGACTAGTTAGTGGGGACTATGATCTTAGAGTTTGTGGTCGTAGAGACATATATTTGTTTTGTTATGGACTGAAACATCTTTGTATTAGTCAGATGTTTATGTCCCACGTTTTGATCGGAGATCCGGGCAGAGACTATCAAGGTTTATGGGTGAGAGGGACGACTCTGGGCTCGCGCCTGTCATGTATGGATAGGTGACCTCAGGAAGTCCAATCTACAGCTGTGTGTACCTGAGTAGTCAACCGACGGATGCCGTTTGAATGGGTAGGGCATCGACTGTTGTGTTGTGGTAGTTCATAACAATTGTTTTGTAGAGAATTCAAACTCTTTTGATATGGTTTATCGTTATTAGAACTAAAAAACGATGCGATGACATTTTCTGTGTATTGTTGCTTTAGGGTTCTGAATAATAGAAACATTCATAGACAATCACAAGTATTCACGAACGTACACAAGAGGAGAGATATCGCAAGGCAAATTTTATTCTAGAGATTCTGAGATCTTGTACATTTCAGACCGTGATCTGGCACGAGCCCTTAATTACATCGAATGATGGATGACCCTTGATTAAAAGGCAGAAGACTAGTCAGCGAGGACCATGGTCTTAGAGCTCGTGGTTGTAGAGACCTGTATTTTGTGTGGTTAAAGAGACCTGTGTTTGTATGGTCCAAGAGAGCTGTATTTGTATGGTCATGGAGACCTGCATTTGTTGTGTTTTGTTATGGATTGATCCATCTTTATACGAGTCAGATGTCTATGTCCCATGTTTTGACCGGAGATCCGGGCTGAGACTGTTAGGGTTTTTAACCAAGGGGTGCGACTCTGGGCCTCGCCCGTCATTTGTGACGGGTGACCGCGGGAAGACCGATCTGCAGTTGTATGTAACTGACCAGCTCAACCAGCGGATGACATTTAAATGGGTAGGACGTCGACTGTTCTTGAAGTGTCAGTCTTTAACAAATTCCATGTAATAGTTTAGAACCCTCTTGGTATGGTTTATTGTGCTAACCATAGTCCCATTTGCTTAGTCCGGACCTGAATCCAGGTCATATTGTGATATTATATGTAATGATGATACATTGGTATAATTCTGGGCACTGGCGGCCTCTTTCCGAGAAATTATTTCGTTCATCGTATTGTATCGGATCAGCCTCCGAAGGCTTGCATTCTGCTCATTAGGTTGCCCGGATGACTTATTTAACTGCTCCATTGCGTCCGGAACGCTCGAAATACCCAAAACAGGCCCAAACGGGGCCCGAAAACATCACAAAATAAAGATTTAAAGGTGATGAAATTGACATTCAGAGTGCTAATTTTTCTGATCCGTTGGCCTAATTTTACTGACGCGCTGGGGCCAGTGCATCCAAAAATGATTGTTAAAATGTTTGATTTTTCTGTTATGCTGGCCTATTTTTATGATGCTCTGGGGCCAGTGCATCGAAAAATGACTGTTAAAATGTTTGATTTTTCTGATCCGCTGGCCTATTTTTATGATGCGCTGGGGCCAGTGCGTCGAAAAATGATTTGTTTTGGAATATTGATTTTTTGTGATGCACTGCTATCCTTGCGTAATTTTAAGTTATTTCATCGCCAGACCTACTGTGGTCAGAGATGGAGTTTCCGGTGAAGGGTTCCGCTGATCGAAAGGGAATTCCGGCGATCGGAAGAGGTTTTTGGCGGTCGGAAAAGGGATTCCGGCGATCTCTCAAAATACCCAAGGGCAAAACTCTCTCTCTCTGGATTCCTCTAAATGAACAGGAACGGAGGGGTATTTATACCCGAAAATACTAAAAATCGGCCAATAGGAAGCTGCCACGTGTAACGCTTTAAGAAAATAGGTCGGCGCGTTGAGAAAATCATTTGGCGCTGTTAGAACTTAGAAAAAGAGAGTAGGGAGGAAGATCGGAACTACTCCTCAGCAGTCCTTCTTTCTTTTTCTTTCGTGTTTCTTTTATTCTGGGGGAATTCTGAGTATAGAGACATTCATAGACAATCATAAGCAATCACAAAGTGTACACAAGAGAGAGATATCGCAAGGCGAATTTTATTCCAGAGATTCTGAGATCTTTTACATTCCAGGCTGTGATACTGGTCACGAGCCTTTAATTACATCAACGGTTGATCACCCTTGATTGGAAGGCAAAAGACTAATCCGCCGGGGATTATGGTCTTGAGTTCATGGTCGTGTAGACCTTTGTTTTCTTGTTATGGACTAAGCCACATTTGTTAGACACGCCGGATGTCTATGTCCCATTTTCTTTCGGACTGTCCGGGTTGAGAGACTGTCAGGATTCGAGTGGTGCAACTTGGGGCCCGCGCCTGTTACTGTGAACAGGTGACCCTGGAATACACGATCCTCGAATGTTGGTCGACATGACCCAAGGCCCGCGCCCGTACTTTTATGATGGGTGACCTTAGGAAAGCACTCCGCAACGTTCCCGAACGAGGGTTTTAATCGAGTGGTGCAACTCTGGCCCGCGCCTGTTACTGTGAATAGGTGACCGCTGGAATACACGAACCTCGAAATGTTGGTCGGCATAACCTAAAGCCCGCACCCATATTTTTATGATGGGTGACCTTAGGAAAGCAATCCGCAACTACCTCATCAGCTCAACCGACGGACCCGTTGTCGATGGGTAGGGCATCGACGGTCTTTTCCATAGTGGCAGTCCATAGCAAGATGTTTCAGCTTAGTTAGAAACTCTTTGTTTGTGGTTTCTCGTGGTAACCATAACGCTTAGGTTTAGCCTCGGCCTTTATCCGGGTTTAGCTTGTCGTGTATTTCTTCTGACCGATACACTCTTAGTTTATCAGCGGCTCTTTGAGTCCAACCTGGGTTGGATCGGCTGCTTCGATGCCTGTAAGTGGCTAAGTATAGGGTCCGATGGGTACCCGCATATGCCAATTTCTTATGAATAATGGGGATCGGTGCCCCGCGAATGCTTGACTCGGCTGTTGGATAGCCCGAGTACTTCAGCTTTGCCTAGGCATCTTTGAGATCGCGGTTGATTTCAACTGGCACTAGTCAATTCTCAAGCCAACAGGGCACTTCCCAGGGCTGAAAACGACTAAGTAGTGGACCTGTTTGCGGTCTGATTAAAGAAATCGGTGAATATTATCGATGACCGTCTTTGAACAGGGGTGGATTATGTCCACGAAGATCGCTGTGCGATCGCATTTCGATTTTCTTAGCAGAAGTCAATTTCTAGGCCAACAGGGCACTTCCCAAGGCTGAAAACGACTAAGTAGTGGACCTGTTTGCGGTCTGATTAGAGAAATCGATGAGTATTATCAATAACTGTCTTTGAACAGGGGTGGATTACGTCCACGAAGATCGCTGTGCGATCGCGTTTCGTTTTGCCTAGCAGAAGTCAATTTTCGGGCCAACAGGGCACTTCCCAAGGCTGAAAATGACTAAGTAGGGGGCCTGCTGACCACTCGATTAGGGTATTCAAGGGTCCTGAGATTGGATAACCTCGTCGCAGTGCATGATTATGGTGTATCATGTCATGTAGAAGAAAAGTTTCCCTCTCGGGCTCGGTCCAATTCCACCCGATTCTTCTTGTTTTAGGCCGTTTTCGGCTCTTTCAGAGGGATTTTCGGAGCCACCAAATTGGCTAAGTGTTGGTCATTTTGGACCAAAACACTGATTTGGGCCATTTATCATTGACCGTTGGAGAATCTGATCCGATGGATGGATAGATCTCGTCGAGACGCATCCAGGAGAGGCGGTTTCATCAAAATCCGATCTCGGTCGAAGGCGGGCCGTGCGACGGAAGGTCCACTCCTCCCATCAGCGTCCAGGCGCATGGGGGAGTGTGTATAGGCGCATGTGGTCATTAGGAAGCCGGCGCATGTGCCCAGCACTTAGAAAATTTCAGGATTTTCTTCCTGAACTTGGGATTCCGGCGAGGGTTTCTGGCTAGGGAATCCACTCCGGCCAAGGCATCTGGCGAGGGGAGAGAAAGTAAGCGCATGTGGTGCTTACATCACTCTGAGGTCGGCGGGGGATGATCTCGTGCTGATGAATGAAATGACTTCACTATTTATACGGGATAATCGGGTTCGGGTCCGGTCCGACGGGTATTCCCAGCACATGTGGTAGACAACAAAACCAAGCGCATGTGGCAGAAAGCAGCTAAGCGCATGTGGTGGATCCGGGCGCATGTCCTTTACCGACGCATTTCCCGGCGCTTTTCGGAAAAATGTTTAATTCACTAGAGTGCAAGCGCATGTGGTTGGAGGCCAGGCGCATGTGGTTGGAGGCCAGGAGCATGTGCTTTGCCGGCGCTTTCCCACTACTTAGCCAGATTTTCAGGATTCTAGCACTTAGAAAATTTCAGCATTTCAGCTCCGACGAGGGACCTCCAAAGGACAGCTACTTTTTCTAGACATTCACTCACTGTCGGCAAGCCACTTCTAGGCTAGGATTGACCTCCTGAATGAACGGGGTGGGGTGTGGAAGTCCAGATGTTGCTAATTTTGGTACTTCCTTCTTAATTTAGAGCCTTCGAGTCGGCTTGTCGTATAGGAACGTTGTTCCGGGGAGCGCGCGTATGAAAATACGCATCGTAATGACTTCAAACTTGCTATTTAAGGGTTTTGGGGCGTTTCGGATCATTTGGTGGTGAAGTGCATGTCCAGTTTCACTCTGAAATGGTAGCTGTAGGCTTACGGACCCTTTTTTGTCAGCTCCAAACGGGGATGAAATGCATTTCGAGGTGCGCAGGTAAAAATATACACCGGATGACTTTAAAACTTACACGTTAAGGGTTTTAGGACATTTCGGATCATTTGGCACTGAAGCGCATGTCCAGTTCCGCTCCAAAATGGTAGCTGTAGGCTTACGGACCCCTTTTTGTCAGTTCCGGGCAGGGACGAAACGCATTTCGAGGTGCACGGGCAAAAATATGCATCGGATGACTTCGAAACTTGCAGGTTAAGGGTTTTAGGACATTTTGGATCATTTGGCGGTGAAGCGCATGTCCAGTTCCGCTCCAAAATGCTGTTTATGAATTTTGGTCGCTACCAAGCGATTAGGGTTGTGCTGGCGTTTTCGGGGCTCTCCCGGCCTCGAAACTTATCCAACTCATTGCCAATAGACCATGGGATGTCGCTTTACAATGGGTGCAAATTTGAGCACCAACAAGTGCCCCCCGGTGTGCTGCGCTGGATGCTTACGTCATGCTAATGCAGTGCACCGGTTCCCCAGGCTCAAGTATAAATAGTTGACTCACTGAGTCATTCCACAATTTTCTGAGTCAGAAAACTCAATTTTCCCAAGGTGAGAGAGCTCATCCTCAAGCTATAGGTGCATGTGGTCCCCTTGTGGGCGCATGTGGCCTGCTACCATTCACTTTTTGTGAAGAAATCCCCTTCAAGCGCATGTCAAATTGCCTCTAAGGGATGTGGGCGCATGTCCCAGGCGCATGTGGTTCTGGGCTTGCACCCAGGGCACTGACCGAAACTTGTGTCTTTCCCAGAAATCAGAGATGAACGCATGTGGTGCTTCCACATGCGCTTGGGACATTGAATTTTAACCTCATTCATTCCCTTCTTCTGAGCCGGGCGCATGTCAGATTGGACATGCGCCTGATGCCTTATGGAATGAGGACTCACTTTCAAATCTTAGAGATTGGGCGCATGTGAGAGGCCACATGCGCTTGGGGCTTCACCTTGGGTGCATGTGAGCCCAACACTTAGCCAGAATTTCATTTTTAGCCCCTGCTTTGCACTTGTGAAGAAATGGCATTTCCGGCTTCGTTTCTTAGTTAAATTCAGTGCTGTTTGAGGCTAGATCGCTAAAAATTCAAAAACGATTGGACCTTAGTGCCTTGGGCCTGCAGTTGGCTTCCTACTTTGGCCTGTCACAGCTTGCAACTGTCTATTTTAGGCAGGTTCAGAGTATGTCTGCCAGAGTGCGCTTATAGTGTTCTGATTGCTTGTGAAGTTACTGTGTGCGAATAGTTGCGTATGTATGATGCTGAAACTATTTCCTGACTCTGTCCAGTACTTACTTATAAGCACCTGGACTTGTCAAGGCTACTTTTAGACTAAATGCATGGATGTATTGTGGGTTCAATCTATGATTTTGTATGTGCATCGATCCTATGTATGCGTGCATGTATGATGGCAGTTGCTTTGTTATGAAATGCGTATGATGATCGATATGCTATGCTCTTGATTTTAGTTGCTTTTCATGCTCTTCATGTTGTGCTTGTGTTTGTGATATGATTTCGTTAGGATATTTGCCAGTGTGTATCGAGTTGTTCTCTGATGTTGTTTTGTTTACGCGTTGCAATGAATTGCGGTAGCGACAATGGGATCCTCTGGTGAAACTTCTGGGTCGCATGCTTCTGGTCCGACGCCGATGAAGCGCGGTCGGAAAAGAACAACTGAAGGTCCTTCTAACCCTCCTCCTCCAAGACGTAACTCTCGCTTCTTTCCTATGGTCGAACCCGAGATAAAAGATTTCACGGAGCGTATTAGGCAGCTTCCTCATGAAGTGCTAGTGCGCATCTTCGTCAACAAGACAGCGCTTGAACCTCCAAAACGGGGAATAGAACAAGAGTGGGTCTATTGGTATGCCCAGCTTGCTGGTGTGGCGAGTGCCATAGAGGCAGGTCCTCAAGATGTACCTGTTCACAATGTAGAAGAGAATCTGACGGGTCAGAAAGGTAAGAAGAAAGGAGGACAAGGAAAACAACCGATCAAGGCGTTCAGTCAAGCGGAGCGATTGACACAGCTCCTCGACTTGAAATATGAAAGGATGAAGATTGGATGGGAGAGTGTTGAGCTCTTAATTGTGTAAATTCTAACCCAAATTCATCACTCATTGTGAAAGGTTTGTATGGTTTATATGCTAATCTAATGCATGTTTTGTAATTACAGGACTGAGAGTGGGCTCCACCTAATTGAAGATAAAAAGGGCTCATTTGGGACTGTTTTGATGAAGATCATTTGAGGACCAAAGAAGAAAAGAAGAAAGAAAATAAAAGAAAGGAGCAAGGAAAGAAAAGAAAAGGAAGAAAAGAAAAAGGAAGACTACCGACCGGTCTTGACCGATCGGCCAAGAAGGCCAGACCGGTCTTGACCGGTCAGCCATGCACGTTGGGAGGCTGCTGAAGACGTCCGACCGGTCATGACCGGTCGGACATGGTCACTGGAGAAATATTGAATAAGGCCGACCGGTCATGACCGGTCGGCCATAGTTGCTGGAACCTTTGTGAAGACGTCCGACCGGTCATGACCGGTCAGACAAGGTTGCTGGAATAGCGGTTTATTGAGGCCGACCGGTCATGACCGGTCGGCCATGCGTAAGAACCCAGAAATTTCTATTTTAAGCCCGAATTTCTCTGCGCTGCGTAACTCTTACGCAATTTATCGATTCTTCAGAAGTTGTGGAGCCTCCAGACTATAAAAGGACACCTAGGGATCGTTCCTAGGGTATCTAAGAAGGGTTGAAGCAAGCTTAGAGGCGGCGGAAGTGAATTTTGGAGTTCCACAACTTCTTGGACTTTGTTTTTTGCTGTTTTTATAAACTTTTTAGTTGTTTCATGTTTCCTTGGATCATGAGTAGCTAAACCTCTTAGCTAGGGCTAAGAGGTGAAGCTTGTGGCGGATCCAAGATGTTTCAATTCGTAGCTAGCTAGTTTTAAGTGTGGAATTCATGTTTATGAACAATGGTTTGAAGTTTATACAAGTTTTTAAGTAATTTTTCTTAGTCTTGTGATGACTCATGGATGTTTGGGAGAATTACTTAACCTCTTAATTCGTTTGTATCAGTCTAGACCTGTATGATCCGAGGAATCGGAGTGCGCTCTAGTACCATGCTCTTCATGAAGGGACTTCCTACCAAAGTTCTATTTTACTGATTTTCTGAAATATATATGGACTGTGCATATGATTTGAATCAAGTTCAAATCCTGATCTAGCCTTGTCTTGTGACAGGACTTGAGGATGGTTATGATTGTGAACTAGACCTTTTGGAAAGGGGAATGACCTATGCAATTGAGCATGCTCAGCTCAGCCTACATTGAGTGAATCTTATGCATAGCACTTACATATTACAGATTGTTTGGTTTAACAGCTCTATCATCCGACTAGATAGACCTTAATGTCGATTCTAGTTGAGAGAATGAGAAACCACAATGGATTGAACATCAAGGATTGCTACAAGTGGATCCTTGAACCCCTAGTGCCTTTTTATAATTGTCTACATTCAAATTAGTTTAAAACTATTATTCACATCAATTTTATTCAAAATCTGATTATTAGCTTTCAATAGACGCTTTTGGATGTGTTTGTGAAATCCTACATAAGTCCCTGTGGATCGACCTCGATCTTACCGAGTTTATTACTACATCGCAACCCTACACTTGGGGAAGCGAACAGAGAGCAACAAGATCACTGCTGAGCGCGGCATCTGCCTCACAAACCCTTACAATGGCGAAGTCATTTTGCACCAGAAGTCTCTTATGAGGTGTAAACCTTTTCCAAGCATCGAGCCGTCTGATGTTCGTAGACCTAGCCAGTTCTATGGAGTGGAGAGATGGTCTTCAGTTCCTGAGAGATTACTCACCGCCACCCTGGGAAGCAATGGGAAGCAATAAAAGGTTGGTGGGATTAAG
This sequence comes from Liriodendron chinense, assembly GCA_003013855.2. Classification (NCBI taxonomy): domain Eukaryota; kingdom Viridiplantae; phylum Streptophyta; class Magnoliopsida; order Magnoliales; family Magnoliaceae; genus Liriodendron; species Liriodendron chinense. Next base: position 6,017,170 of record ML058334.1, read on the forward strand.
GAAATGACTTTCCTCATGCCTACATGTGATCCGCATGCACCTTATCTGACTCATTTCTTTGAGACGGTGCGTCAAAGATTCCTTCCTATGAGCACGTCCGCAATGTGGGAGACTTCGAGCTTCCGTACCCGAGGGCATCTGAATCGTCGTGACAGCTACATCCCCTGGGCGAAGGAGATTCTGATCTGGCACGAGGCTGTGCTAAGGGAGGTCGGGCTCTACTATGCCATCGAGGCGACTGCCGGCTTCTTTCCGCGAGATCCGACGATTCTCAGGGGCTTCTTAAATTACTGGAGTTCCGTTACCAACTCTTTCCATCTTCCTCAAGGAGAGATGAGCATAACCCTCTGGGATCTTAAGATGATGGTGGGCCTGCCCATACGCAGCGGGTATTATCACGAATATATCCCCTCTAATGAAGAATTGTCTGGCTTCAGGCGCGAAGGTGATCAGAAGGCCTATCATTCTAAGGCGTGTTTGGAGTTGTTCAATGAATTGCAACAATTTGACTGCATTACAAAGATACACTATGAAGATTGGTCAGTCTACTTCAGCCACGGCTTGAAGTAAGTCTTCCCGGGACGTCTTCTTTCTTTCTTTCTTCTCATGATGTATTCTCTTTTCTCCTGCATAGCTTCTTATGTGAAATTCTCTCTCCTTTCTCTCTTTCAGGATCGACTACGGAAAATATAAAGTTGATGTTAAAAGAATAAGGGCTTTACGACAAAGGTTCGAATGCAAATTTCCATGTCCGAACGTATTGTCTCCCAATTGTGAGCTAGTAGGCTTCCTTGCTTACTGGTTGTCCGCAGTCTCGCTTCCCAGCTCGAAGAGTGTTAATGGCGTCAGGGTTTCTTGCTTCGTTATGGCAGGTGCCCTTGCTAGTGGTCAACGTCTTGCTATAGCGCCACCTGTACTCTGCAGCATATATAGAGCGTTCAGTTATGTTGCCAGTAATCCAGACAAACCTGCCAATGGAATGGACGCTGCCCATTGCCCGTGGCATTATTTCTGCGGCTGGTTAGGCGTTTATTTCCCGTGGGTATATGGCATGAAGCCTCACGCCTACTTCTTTCCAGACCGAGCGCCTCTTATCAGGTTCATGAAGGCCAAGATGGTGCTTAAGACGCCAGAATGGGTGTCTTCAAGGATCTGCAGTGAGAATGAAGTCGACTTTTACCATTTTCCTGCTTCCATTACTGATGAAGATATCGAAGTCGTCGATGATGAGGATTCGGTTGACTCATCTGACAGAGAATTCCTAATATCGATCCGGACCGCCTCTTTCCCGTTCCGCGAAGGCATGGAGTTCTGGCGTGAGCCTTATTATCCGAGCAGGTTCGCCAGACAGTTCGGCTACGATCAGGGTGTTCCGTCGACTCTTCCGAGCGTGACGAGGATAGAACGAGCATATGGCACGGGTCCTGTCCATTGGGAGTGGATGTGGGACCAACTTTTGCTGACGCGAACTGGCGCGAGGTTCGTGTTGCCTGGCGGTAGTCGACATCCCGCGACTTCTTATGGTTGGATGAGATGGTGGGTGCATCAGTACGCGCGCATCCGAGATGCCAAACCTGTCGATTTCCCTCTCTATCTCTCTCCTCCAAGGTTGAATGACGTTCCTAAGGACGGTCTTAGTGATCTTTGTGAGCAGCGTGAGGCCGTCGGAGCTCCTGCTACCAGCCATCTGACTTCCTTGAACGTGCCGATCACTCGTAGGAAAGAAGATGAAGCGTTAGACGGATGGTATTACTTCGGGGTCCCTATACAGAGACGTCAGCAAGGGGTCGGATCTTCACGTCCTCCGGCAGAGACTGCTCCTCCATCCGTCGAAGAGGGTGACCCTACGGGAGGCGTGGCAGGAGTTAGACCTTCTGATGATTTCGTTGACGATCTTCCACCGGGCCGCGCGAGAGATCAGTTGAGAGTCAAGATAAGACTCGCACCAAGAGTTCACCCGTCAGCACTTGAGAAAAACTTAAGAAAGGCAGAAATGTTACATATCAAGAAGTGGGGGAGTTTGGATCCGTCGTTGCAGATCACTACTCCAGAGATAGTGGTAGGTGCGACTGTTGCCGATTGCCGCGAAGAAGGTGAGCTTCGGTCTGGTGCTACAGAGGAGATTGCAGACGAAGAAGATATAATTATTGATAATCGTGACGGAGGTGAGTTCGAGCCTGCAGATGTCGAGGGGGACAATGCCGAAAATGGTTCTGAAGCCAGTTATGGTCAGGGAGCGGCGAGCCTCGATGGTTCGGGGTCACAGCTTGAAGATGAACCTATAGATTATTCTGGTGATGACTGGGGAGTGGACCATGCCAACGATCACAGCAACGATGATTCCCTCGCGAATTATTATGATAACGATGCCGAAGTCGGGGGTGTAAGTGATCTTGACGATGTTGCCATGGTAGCGATCGAAGCACAACTCTACGACAACGTCAGGGTCCAACCTTCTTCCGAGCCTTTAGTCTTCGTTTCTCGGGCTGTTGTGGCACCGACTACGGGGTTGTCGACGGATGTTCCTCCTTGTTTGCCCGTTCGTGCTGATAACGCCGAGGAATCCGTTCCTGGGCTTGAGATACGTGAGGGGAACGTCGATCCTTCTTCGGTCCTTCCATCAGGCCGTCCATTGCAAGTAAACTGTCCTGTTGCGTTGGAAGTCGTGGATACGTCACGCTATGCTGCGGTCGAAGTCAGACCCAACATTCCGCGAACACAAGGTGAGAAATGCGATTGTGGTTCTGCTTTGTACTTTTCTTCTTTGATTCCTGCATAATCATACTAACCATATTTTGTTATTATTATTTTATTTCTACAGATCTTATTGGGTCAGTACCTGCCTCTGCTACTTCCGTCGCATCGTCTCCGGTTGTGACTATTGAACTGCCGGGCGAAGCTTTGGAAACAGTTGTTGATTCCGGGACGTGCATTGCGGGACCTTCGGAGCCTGCTATTGATCTTCCTGCCATTCCTGGTACGACTCCTTCGCACTTTACATTAGATTACGACTTGTAGTTTCTGCTTTCATTTTTGCTAATGCACCATTTGTTCATCTTGCATTCTTTCTTGCAGCTGCCGTCGATTCTGGCGTCGCCATTGCTATGATGCCGGACATTCCTGCATTTGAACATTTAGATTGTTTTGGTCAGAGCGTGCTGAAGGGCCTGCTGTCTAGCCTTGCAAAGGCGTTGGCCGATCCACAAGAATGGCATATGCTAGGTGCTGGCATGAAAGCGCTGGAAGCTTGTGTCGGAGTAGTTGGGTCTGATGCACTCGTGGTTGTCAATCACATCTCTGCGTTCGAAATCTCCCTCGCAAATGTAGCGGCCGCTGAGCGCGTCGAGCCCGATCCTGCTATCGAGGAGAAGCGTAGAATTGTAGAGTCTTTGGGACCTGCGGTGGAACGTCACGCGCATTCTACGGCGAACGCACGAGAATCCCTACAAACTTAATAAGATACAATATGAAGGGTGCTTGGGCCGTATAGCTAAAATCGACGCTGAGATTGAGCGTCTGCAAGCGGAGAAGATCATCGTGAGCTTCGAAGCTGCCCGTCTCGAGTCAGTAGTTACTCAGGGTCAGATAACGGTCATGCGGCTCGAGAGTGAGGGCGAAGCAGCGCGCAAGTAGTTGGAGGATTTGACTGCTGAACTTCAACATGTTCCTGATCCTGTGGAGGTGTTATCTGCAGCAAAGTCAGCGATGGAAACTGCCAGGGTGGCCGTGATCAGCTGATATCGGGATGTTTGGAGAAGCTTTGATCTTTCGCTCCTGATGCTCTCCTTCTTGACTTCAAATGTATAGAAATGATCGTAGGATCTTACCTTTAGAAAATTTTGTAGTTGGTGTAAGAGATACTTACCTTTTGACCATGCATGTATACGACGTCGGAAAAGATGTCAACCAAACTTTTGTTAAATGAAATGACAATAGCAATTATTTTTTCTATCGTGTTATGTTTGTGTGATGTGTGTTAGAATGGTTTGCAATAATAGCAATAATAATCGCAGTTCTAATAAGTGATAAATGTAGAATGAAATGAAAAGAGTAATACTTTCCTTTGTCGTCGATTTCGGGAGTGTCCCGGGTTTCTGAACTTGGGATATGCTCGTGTCATAGACGAATGGTCCTTCTTGGTTATTTCTCCATAGCAAGGACAAGGAAGACCTGTAAGAATACGAAGTAACTGATTAGCTTTTGTAACTACAGGCTTATCTACTGTATTCTACTCCATTTCATTCTCCGTTTCTATCCTTACTTATTACATTCCCTCTCTTGAGGAGTTTACATTTCTCATATTTATGTAAAGGAGAGTAACAGGTGGACTGTTAGGGGTAATATTTCTTCAAAAACCGGCCATTAATTGCAAAACCGGCTCTGCCACCGTCGAAATTCACTAAACGGTAGGCCCCGTTGGAGTAAACTTCTTCTATGATGCATATCGGGTCCCACTTAGGGTCGAACTTGCTCTTTGTAGTGTGCGCGGCTGTCGGTCGCTTCATTATGAGTACCAAGTCACCCTTCATGAAGGATCTACCCCTGACTCGCTTGTCATACGCTGTTGAGATATGCTTCTGGTACATCTCTAGCCGTTGTTGTGCCGCGAGCCTCTTCTCGTCCAAGGCATCGAGCTCGACCATCTTGAGCTCAGCATTACGTTCATCAGTCAGGGGGTTCCGAAGTGCTACTCGCAGGGACTCGACCTGAACTTCCATAGGGATGATGGCCTCCGTACCGTATACTAGTGAATAGGGAGTAGCCCACGTTGCTGTGCGGTGCGTAGTACGTTATGCCCAGAGCGCTTCGGGCAACCATTTGTCCCAATCTTTCTTATTCTCTGCCACCGTTTTCTTCAAAATCTTCACGATGGTTTTGTTGAATGCCTCAGCAAGCCCGTTTGCAGGAGGATAATAGGGTGTTGAGTAGCAATGCTTGATCTTGAACTTGGCACACAGCTTGTCGATCACGGCATTTCGGAAGGGCGTGCCATTATCCGTGATGATCCGATCGGGAATACCATGTCTATAGATGATGGCGTTCCGGATGAAACCCTCCACTTGTTTAGCTTTCACGTTCTTCAGGGCCACCGCCTCAGCCCACTTAGAGAAATAATCTGTTGCTGCCAGTATGTACTGGTGCCCTTGAGAGGAAGAGGGGCTAATGAGGCCTATCACATCCATACCCCAGGCCGCAAAAGGCTAAGATATCACTGACTGATGCAGTTCTTCTGGAGGTATATGTATGATATCGGCATGTATTTGACACTGATGGCATTTTCTGACGTAGTCCATCGCATCTTTCACCATGGTGGGCCAATAATAGCCCATGTGCCGCACTCGATGATGTAGGTTCCGTCCGCCTTGATGGGCACCACATTCTCCTCCGTGCGCCTCTCTCAGTGTATCATGAACTTCTTCTCGGGGCAGGCATCTTGACAGCATTCCATCGCTGGAGCGTCGATACAGTACCTCTTCTAAGAAGACGAATGAGCTGGCACGCCTTCTGACTTGAGTGCGCATCTGCGGATCCTTGAGTAAGAACCCATACTTCAAGTAATCAGAGAATGGTCTTCTCCAATCTTCCTCTTCTGTGATCTCAAAGCAATGTACAGGGCTTGCCCTCGTGACATTCTCGGCCGCTGTGAGGGATGGTAATATTCTCCTTTCTTCTATGGTGACTTGAAGTGGGCTGCCTCCTGGGTGCGCGAGAGCCGCGGCCAGGTTAGCCAATGCGTCTGCTTAAGAATTTTCAGCTCTTGGGACGTGCGACACTGTACTGTCTCGAAAATGATCGAATAGGGCTCGGGCCTGATGGCAAAGAGATGACAGCTCTGGCTTGCGGACTTCATATTCCGTCATAAGCTGTCCCACAACTAACAGAGAATCACCGTATACCTGTAGTGATCGGATTCGCATGTCTCGTGCCAACTGTAACCCAATGATGAGGGCCTGATACTCTGCCTCGTTGTTTGTGCACGACGGCACTATTGTGAATGAGTAGGGCAACAAGTCGCCTTAAGGACTGATGAAGATCACACCGGCCCCTGATCCTGCAGCTCTGGAGGCTCCGTCGAAATACATGCGCCACTGCTTCATGACCCTTACCATCATGGCCTGGTCGTCAGGCAGATCACATTCCATTTCCATGTTATCTAGTATTGGGTGAGCTGCTAGAAAATCAGCTATCGCCTGCCCTTTAACAGCTCGAGACGGCAGATACGTGATGTCGAACTCGGATAGCAGTAGGGCCCATTTGGCTAAACGCCCTGGACAACATAGGTCGGTTCATCAGGAACTTGATAGGATCTGCTCTGGAGATCAGTGTAATCTGATATGACAGACAGTAATGCCTCAACTTCTTCACAGCGAATATCAAGGCCAGGCATATCTTCTCAATCGGTGAGTAATTAAACTCAGCGCCGACGAGCGTGCGGTTCAAATAGTACAGAGCATTCTCTTTTCCTTCTTCATTCTTCTGGGTGAGCAGTGCCCCCAGTGAGTTCTCTCCCACTGCTACATACAGTATCAGAGGCTTTCCCTCGATTGGCGCTGCGAGAACTGGAGCTTTCCCGAGTAACTCTTTGAGGGAATCGAAGGCTTTCTGGCACGCTTCGTCCCACTCGAAGCGGACGTCTTTCTTGTTCAGCCGAGAGAAAGGCTGACAGCGACCTGATAAGTTCGAGATGAACCGCCGCAAGTAAGCGACTCTCCCTTGGAAGCTCTTCAGCTCTTTCAAATTCTTCGGAGGAGGCATTTCTCGGATTGCCTTGATCTTCACGGGGTCAATCTCGATTCCCCGATGCCTGATCACAAAGCCAAGGAATTTTTCGGAGGGCACCCCAAAGGCGCACTTCAATGGGTTCATGAGGAGGCTCTTCTTCCTCAACCTCTGAAATACTAGCTTCAAATGTTCGCGATGCTGTTGATGTCCGTCAGACCTCACTACCAGGTCGTCGACGTAGCATTCTACATGCTTGTGCATCATGTCTTGGAAGATTACCTGCATTGCTCTCTGATACGTGGCGCCCGCATTTTTCAGCCCAAACGGCATCACCCGGTAACAGAATATCCCAAGAGATGTGCGGAAGGCAGTGGACTCTTCGTCTTCTGGAGCCATTCGGATCTGATTATACCCTGAGTAGCCGTCCATAAAGGACATCGTCGTATATGCTGACGTGCTATCGATCAGGAGTTCCGGGATGGGTAGAGGAAAGTCATCTTTGGGACAAGCCTCGTTCAAGTTGCGGAAATCAACGCACACCCGGATTTGGCCGCTCTTCTTCTTTACAGGTACTATGTTCGAGATCCATTTGGGATATTGAACTTCCCTGATAAACCCAGCCTGAAGCAGCTTCTTCACCTCTTCCTCTATCTTCGGGACGATGTCAGGATGGAAGCGTCTCTGTGGCTGTTTGACCGACCTCTTCTCCTTCACGATATTCAACCTGTGCATCGCGATTGCCGGGTTCAGTCCTGGCATCTCAGAATAGGTCCATACGAACACGTCTCTGTTCTCTTTCAGGAGTTGAATGTAGCTCTCCCTCTCTTCTTCTGGAATGTTCTTACTGATATAAGTATTCCTCGGCTCTTCGGTGGTCCCCAGATTGACTTCTTGTAGCTCATCTATCGTGGGCTGACCCCCATCTTCGATCTGCTCTGGCGCGGCACTCGGCTGTATGACTTCATTCGGTCCAGCGGGCCTCACCTCTTCCACGGGACTAATTGTCACCATGTTAATATGTCTGATCTCACATCCTGCCCCCAGGGCTTCTTTTCCTCTGTATACCTTCGTCTTTACTTCGAAGGGTGCTAGCATGCCTTTCCGAGCTGGCGGTTCTGAACAGATGAATCCCATGTTCCTCATAATGTTTCTACTAGCCTTGCTATATCTTTCTTCTTCAATGGGCAGTGTCTCTACCGGTGTTCTCTTCGATCTGCAATGGGTTGCAGAGTCCGGCCTGAAATCTTATCTCATGCCTTGCTCCCATTGTCGGCGGTACACAGAACTGGCTCGGAGCTTTAGGGAAGGGACGAATCCTCTCGACCTTTGGCACCGGCATATTGATGCTGGACTGCAACACGCTCATCTGTTGGCTTGTCATCTATTTCAACACTGACTGCCCTTCCTTCCGGAGGTGCTTTGGGATCAAATAAAACTTCTTCCTTTGCAACGGATTTCCTCTGTGAGCCCTTGTCGCTTCAGCGACCACTCGCGGAGCTTCGTTTGCTTGTCTTGGATTCTCGCCCTGGGGTTCTGCCCCCTGTGCCACCTTTGTCGGTTCGTTGGCTTTATTACTTGCGCCTCCTTCGGTGACCTGCACCATCATTACTTGTGCTCGCTGTGGCCTCGTCTTGATCACGATAGCTTCAGTAGGGATTGTCTTCATCGTCGTCTTAGTCGACTGTCGAACAACAGATCTGTTCGGTATCTTCGGTATCGCTGGGAAGTCGATATCGGTGAAGGAGAACTCTGGCCTGGCTGACACGGTAGTTTTGCCGGAGTCGCGGGCATCGCCCCTGTAGACTGGCTTCCACTGTCTCTTTGTTCTGCTCAGCACCCTTGCTGTCCTCTCCGTCTCAGCTGGGATAACCTTCTTGTTCTCAGTCTTCTTGACGGTCTTGCGCTTCTGCACAATCTGCCATCCGGCTTCAGAGGTTGCTGCTAGATGGGGGAAGCAAAATCCTCCGGCTGCTAAGAAGATCATCGTAGATGCCATTTGTTTGGTTCTTTCTCTGTCTTTCTCTTTCTGTCTTTCTCTCTCTCTATCTCTCTCTCTCTGCACAGTCATACACTCATTAAAATATTCCGCGTGCTTGGGAAAGAGAGAGGACGCGACCTTACCAATCGCAATACTGCTTGACAGTGGATAGACAGAAACATACAAGTACAAACTACGTGCATGCTATGCAAAGCTTCGAAATTCTTTTGCCTTAAAGATGAAGGGAAGAACGTTCCCGTTGAGAATCGCCAGTTTGGCGCCCGTGAAGGCACCAAACATTTCTCCTTGCGGTAACCTTTCCCATGTACACGTTAGTGTCTGCAAATGATTTATCGCAAAATGTCTATTTACTCAGAAATAACCAGAGATTCTGGTATTGAATACTCCCCAGCAGAGTCGCCAGTTTGTTAGAACTTAGAAAAAGAGAGTTGGGAGAAAGATCGGAACTACTCGTCAGCAGTCCTTCTTTCTTTTTCTTTCGTGTTTCTTTTATTCTGGGGGAATTCTGAGTATAGAGACATTCATAGACAATCATAAGCAATCACAAAGTGTACACAAGAGAGAGATATCGCAAGGCGAATTTTATTCCAGAGATTCTGAGATCTTTTACATTCCAGGCTGTGATACCGGTCACGAGCCTTTAATTACATCAACGGTTGATCACCCTTGATTGGAAGGCAAAAGACTAATCCGCCGGGGATTATGGTCTTGAGTTCATGGTCGTGTAGACCTTTGTTTTCTTGTTATGGACTGAGCCACATTTGTTAGACACGCGGGATGTCTATGTCCCATTTTCTTTCGGACTGTCCGAGTTGAGAGACTGTCAGGATTCGAGTGGTGCAACTCGGGGCCCGCGCCTGTTACTGTGAACAGGTGACCGCTGGAATACACGATCCTCGAATGTTGGTCGGCATGACCCAAGGCCCGTGCCCATACTTTTATGACGGGTGACCTTAGGAAAGCACTCCGCAACGTTCCCGAACGAGGGTTTTAATCGAGTGGTGCAACTCTGGGCCCGCGCCTGTTACTGTGAATAGGTGACCGCTGGAATACACGAACCTCGAAATGTTGGTCGGCATAACCTAAAGCCCGCGCCTGTATTTTTATGACGGGTGACCTTAGGAAAGCAATCAGCAACTACCTCATCAGCTCAACCGACGGACCCGTTGTCGATGGGTAGGGCATCGACGGTCTTTTTCATAGTGGCAGTCCATAGCAAGTTGTTTCAAGCTTAGTTAGAACTCTTTGTTTGTGGTTTCTCGTGGTAACTATAACCCCTTAGGTTTAGCCTCGGACCTTTATCCGAGATGAATAGAGCTTTGTACAGTAAAGTAAATGTATTTCTTCTGGAGTCGGGCGACTCGGCTTTAAGAACACTCTTTCTTCTGAGTATTTTCAAATGATCTGTTTGGGATCAAGTAGGCTTTATCGAGCCAAGATCTTTTGAGCATCCAAATTCAATGGGCTGGATCGGCTGCTTCGATGCCTGTAAGTGGCTAAGTATAGGGTCCGATGGGTACCCGCATATGCCAATTTCTTATGAATAATGGGGATCGGTGCCCCGTGAATGCTTGACTCGGCTGTTGGATAGCCTGAGTACTTCAGCTTTGCCTAGGCATCTTTGAGATCGCGGTTGATTTCAACTGGCACTAGTCAATTCTCAAGCCAACAGGGCACTTTCCAGGGCTGAAAACGACTAAGTAGTGGACCTGTTTGTGGTCTGATTAAAGAAATTGGTGAATATTATCGATGACCGTCTTTGAACAGGGGTGGATTATGTCCACGAAGATCGCTGTGCGATCGTATTTCGATTTGCTTAACAGAAGTCAATTTCCGGGCCAACAGGGCACTTCCCAGGGCTGAAAACGACTAAGTAGTGGACCTGTTTGCGGTCTGATTAGAGAAATCGATGAGTATTATCAATAACCATCTTTGAACAGGGGTGGATTACATCCACGAAGATTGTTGTGCTATCGCGTTTCGATTTACTTAGCAGAAGTCAATTTTCGGGCCAACAGGGCACTTCCCAGGGCTGAAAATGACTTAGTAGCGGGCCTGCCGACCGCTCGATTAGGGTATTCAAGGGTCCTGAGATCGGATAACCTCATCGCAGTGCATGATTATGGTGTATCATGTCATGTAGAAGAAAAGTTTCCCTCTCGGGCTCGGTCCAATTCCGCCCGATTCTTCTCGTTTTAGGCCGTTTTCGGCTCTTTCGAAGGGATTTTCAGAGCCGCCAAATTGGCTAAGTGTTGGTCATTTTGGACCAAAACACTTATTTGGGCCATTTATCATTGACCGTTGGAGAATCTGATCCGATGGATGGATAGATCTCCTCGAGACGCATCCAGGAGAGGCGGTTTCATCAAAATCCGATCTCAGACGAAGGCGGGCTGTGCGACGGAAGGTCCACTCCTCCCATCAGCGTCCAGGCGCATGGGGGAGTGTGTATAGGCGCATGTGGTCATTTTACAAGCGCATGTGGCCATTTTACAAGCGCATGTGTATTGCATCATCTGTCAAGCGCATGTGGTCATCATCCGGGCGCATGTGGTCATCATCCGGGTGCATGTGCCCATTTTGCACAAAAAACAGATGAAGGAGAGGTGTTCCGGGCGCATGTGGCAGTGCACATGCGCCTGGAACCAAAGAGTAGGCGCATGTCTCTCCCGGACTTAGAGAAAATTCAGATTTTTCGGTGGGAAAAGCCGGCGCATGTGGGGGAATAAGCCGGCGCATGTGCCCAGCACTTAGAAAATTTCAGGATTTTCTTCCTGAACTTGGGATTCGGGCGAGGAAATCCCTTTCCGGCAAGGGTTTCCGGTTAGGGAATCCACTCCGGCCAAGGCATCCGACGAGGGGAGAGAAAGTAAGCGCATGTGGTGCTTACATCACTCTGAGGTCGGCGGGGGATGATCTCGTGCTGATGAATTAAATGACTTCACTATTTATAGGGGATAATCGGGTTCAGGTCCGGTCCGACAGGTATTTCCCGGTGCATGTGGTAGACAACAAAACCAAGCGCATGTGGCAGAAAGCAGCCAAGCGCATGTGGTGGATCCGGGCGCATGTCCTTTACCGACGCATTTCCCGGCGCTTTTCGGAAAAATGTTTAATTCACTAGAGTGCAAGCGTATGTTGTTGGAGGCTAGGCGCATGTGGTTGGAGGCCAGGCGCATGTGCTTTGCCGGCTCTTTCCCACTACTTAGCCAGATTTTCAGGATTCCAGCACTTAGAAAATTTTAGCATTTCAGCTCCGACGAGGGACCTCCAAAGGACAGCTACCTTTTCTAGACATGCACTCACTGTCGCCAAGCCACTTCTAGGCTAGGATTGACCTCCTGAATGAATGGGGTGGGGTGTGGAAGTCCAAATGTTGCTAATTTTGGTACTTCCTAATTTGGAGCCTCCGGGTCGGCTTGTCGTATAGGAACGTTGTTCCGGGGAGCGCGCGTATGAAAATACGCATCGTAATGACTTCAAACTTGCTATTTAAGGGTTTTGGGGCACTCCGGATCATTTGGCGGTGAAGCGCATGTCCAGTTCCACTCTGAAATGGTAGCTGTAGGCTTACAGACCCTTTTTTGTCAGCTCCAAACGGGGATGAAATGCATTTTGAGGTGCGCAGGTAAAAATATGCACTGGATGACTTTGAAACTTACAGGTTAAGGATTTTAGGACATTTTGGATCATTTGGCACTGAAGCGCATGTCCAGTTCCGCTCTGAAATGGTAGCTGTAGGCTTACGGACCCCTTTTTGTCAGTTCCGGGCAGGGACGAAACGCATTTCGAGGTGCGCAGGCAAAAATATGCATCGGATGACTTCGAAACTTGCAGGTTAAGGGTTTTAGGACATTTCGGATCATTTGACGGTGAAGCGTATGTCCAGTTCCGCTCTGAAATGCTGTTTATGGATTTTGGTCGCTACCAAGTGATCAGGGTTGTGCTGGTGTTTTCGAGGCTCTCCCGGCCTCAAAACTTATCCAACTCGTTGCCACTAGACCATGGGATGTCGCTTTACAATGGGTGCAAATTTGAGCCCCAACAAGCGCGTCGTGAAATGCCTTGGTTTAAGTGCTGATTTTTAGGGCGCACTGGCTGTCAGTGCGTCTTGAAATTCCTGAAAATGCGTGATTAATTGGACGCGCTGAGGGTCAGTGCGTCCTAAAATTCTTGAATTTTTGGATGCGATGGGTGAATTTCATGATGCGCTGAGGGTCAGTGCATCCTGAAATTCACTTTGTAAAACTGTTTGAATTCCTTGATGCGCCGGATGAATTTCTGGATGCGCTGAGGTTCAGTGCGTCCTGAAATTCACTTTGTAAAATGACTGAATTTCATGATGCACTGACAATTAATTTCTTGATGCACCGACGTACTTATTTGCGATTATGTTGTGAAAATGATGATTTGCGGGGTCCGCTTTGCAATGGATGTTGATGCACTGGCTATATTTGTTCATTGTTGAACTTACCCTCCTAAATTTGGAGGGTTCTGATCATAATGAACGGTGGGGCCCACCCCTGGGTCCACTTTCCATTTTTGGTGAAGCACTGACCACTTTGGTAGCTCAGAACTCTACCAAAAGTCCTGTACCACCTACGCGCTAGTCAGCCAAAGAGTCTCAAGGGGCAGCGGAAGGGTCAGCTGACGCCGAATAGCTTACCCAAGCCAGGAGAATTTCAGCGGAGCGAACGCCAGTCCCAACTGCACAAATGTCAAAGGAGGAACTGTCGCAAACGATCACAAGCCTCATGCGACAAAAGAAAGAGAAGGAAAGAGGAACCGGGTATAAATATCAAGTTCCATACCCACTCGAAATAGAAGAAATACCATTTCCGGTCAACTTCCGATGTCCAGACTTCAAAAAATTTGACGGTAGAGGATCACTAGAGGAGCATATTACACATTTCCTTACAGCATTAAGGAATTGGTCAGCCGTCTCATAGTACTGTATGCGGCTCTTTGGGTCAACACTGACAGGGAAAGCTTTCCAATGGTATATGTCGCTACCAGCCGGATCAGTGAGATCGTGGGAGCAGATGCGAGACAGTTTTATCTCGAAATTCTTCTCTACAGAAAGAGAAATGTCAGTAACAGATCTGGCCTTGATCAGATAGAGACAAGGTGAACCTATGGAAAGGTTCATGGACCGATGGGGGATGATAGCCACTCAATGCCAAGAATTACCCAATGAGAAAGAACAGATAAAGATGTGTATGTGAGTCCTAGACCCAATGATATCATACGGGTTATCGGGGAATAGTTTCCACTCTTTTCGAGAACTAGCCACCAAAGCAAACTTGGTGGAAGAAGCCGTAACACGAGTGAATTTTAGGCCCGAAAGGCAAAGAAGAGAAGGAGGAAGAATGCAGAAACGCACAATGTAAACAAGGGCAAAGATGTAAGAGATCGTAAACAGCCGGTCGTGGAATCCAAGACGGACATGAAAGCAGTGCCTACCCAAGACAGAGGTAAGAGGCCTTATATTTCTCGAGGAATAACAATAGCTGAGAGAGAAAGAGCCAATGGCCCGTACACATTCGACATGGCCGATTTGATCCCCATCATGGAACAACTAGTGGAAGAAAATGTGATCCGCTTACTAGAACCAATTCGTCCACACTAAGTTGGGAGGGTGAATGATCCCCGGTGTTGTAGATACCATCGATGTCTGACCCACAAGACAGAAGACTGTTTTAGTATGAAGTCACCAGAAACAACTAGGAAGGAAACATCTGGAGTAATTTCAGCATTCCCCTCAGAAGAAAGCATCTGATTGCACATCCCGTTCCCTGAACCCGAAGAACCCTGGACTTTGGTCAGTAGCAAGAAGAGGCTTGAGAATAGACGGAGACTCCTTAACCGCAAGAAGAAAGGGATGAGAAAAGAGAATAGCCAGGAGAAGAGCCGACTTATCGAGGCTCAGATACATTGCGCAATGGTATCGTTCACAGAACAGCCGTCAGCAAGAGAGACATCATGAGCAGGTGAAGAAGAGGTCAATGTCGTCATCCTCCGATCCGGAAAGCAAATGCTGAAACACGTTCTACCAGAACCATTCGACCCGATGCAAGAAGATAGAGACCCGGATATGCCATGAATAAGACCCCAGGGGCAGAAGTTGAAAGAGAAAGTTGTTGAAGCCACGTGCAGTCGGCCGGAGCCATGGCAAGGGGCATCATCAGTAACATATGATGTCGTGTCACACCTGCGAAAGGTCCCGACCCGTTTGAGCATATATGATGCCTTATGTCTCTCAAAGGTATATAGGGAGATGTTGATCAATGCATTATTAGACAGTGAAGTCAGAGAAGTGATGATGACAGAGATTGAAGCAGAAATGAACGATCCCGATAAATTTTGGGAAGGAAATGCACCGATTCATCAAGCAATGCTGATAGATCACCCCTCTGTAATCACATTCTTCGAAGAAGACCGCATGATTGAAGCAACATACCATAATCGTCCATTGATGGTTACAGGGACGATTAGAGACACAGAAGTTAAGCGATGCATGCTTGATGATGGATCCGCAGTAAACATCATGTCATTGAAAACACTACAGAGGTTGGGTTACAGACCGTTAGCCCTGCGTCCCAGCACCATGGTTATTCAAGGGTTTAATCAAGATAGCTAGCGCACTCTGGGGTCGATCACCATGATGCTAGAAATTGAAGAACTAAAGATAAAAGCAACATGCTAAGTAATCAACGCAGTAACAATGTATAATCTTCTTCTAGGGAGGCCGTGGTTCCATCAGAACCACGTTATTCCCTCAACCTATCATCAGTGCTTCAAGTACAACAAAGAGGGAGTTCAGTACAGAGTAGCAGTTGACCCGAAGCCGTATACGATTGCAGAATTATTCTTGGCTGATGCCCGGTACTATGACTTGGTCGATGAAAGGGAGGTCATGGAGAAGCCCGATGCAAAACCTTGAGTCAACAAGTTTGAACAGAAAAGCAAGCCTCGGTTTATTACTCAGAAAGAAACCACAAGTCAGTCAGCCGAAGGACCTCAAAAGACCACCAAGAAGTTTTATATAGTTCCGAAGCACTTGCAACAGCCAGGGCAATCCGTCTTAGAGATGATATCGAACCAGCACATGAGTGTGCTCAAATCTAGCTTCAACATGCCAATGCCGAAAATATGAAGAGTTAAGCCTTTCCCAAGAGCTCCTAGCTAGTTTTTGGTACCACCAAGTTCCAATGCGAAGAAAGAAATCAAATTTTATTCAGTACCAAATGAGCCTGTGCAGTCCAAGGATGAGGCCGAGAAATCATCCCGTCTACCCCGACCGATAGAAGAAGAAAGATACAGTGAAGCCAGCCGTAATATCATGAAGAATATGGGCTTCTATTATTCAGAATCAGCCCTGAATGGAAGAATGTTAGCCCCATTCGAAGAAAATACCGAAGCTTACCAACGCAGAGAAGGGCTAGCGGTAAAGACGAAGATTAGACACGTCAACATGGTGGCAATCAGTCCCACAGAAGAGGTACAACCACAAGAGGAAGTCAACATCATCCAACCCAGTGCCGCACTCGCACAGATAGAAGACGGGGGATAGCCCACGATAGATGAGCTTGAAGAAATAAATCTAGGAACCCCAAAAGAGCCTAGAAATACATACCTAAGCAAGAACGTCCCAAAAGAAGAGAGGGAGAAATACATTCAACTGTTGAAAGAGAACAAGGATGTGTTCGCTTGGACATACTCAGAAATGCCAGGGCTCAGTCCAACGATTGCGATGCACAAGCTGGGCATCATGAAAGGGAAAAAAGCGGTCAAGCAACCCCAACGACGATTCCATCCGGACATAGTGTCCAAGATTGAATAAGAGGTTAAAAAGTTAATCCAAGCTGTGTTCATCCGAGAAGTCAAATACCCACGATGGATTTCAAATATTATGCTGTTTAAGAAAAAGAGCGGTCAAATCCGAGTCTGCGTAGACTTTCGGAATCAAAATGAAGCATGCCCTAAAGATGATTTCCCACTGCCTATCCCAGAACTACTGATCGACAGCACGACAGGATACGCAGTGATGTCCTTCGTGGATGGTTACTGGGGGTATAATCAGATTCGTATGGCCCCAGAGGATGAAGAATCGACAACCTTCCGTACGACATTAGGCATATACTGTTACCACGTGATGCCGTTCAGGTTGAAGAATGCAGGGGCAACTATCAGTGCGCGATGCAAGTAATCTTCCAGGACATGATGCATAAGCACGTCGAATGCTACATAGACGATCTGGTAGTGAGGTCGGCCGAGCATGAACAGCATAGAGAGCATCTACGGCAAGTATTTCAAAGATTGAGGAAGGAAAGCCTCCGTATGAACCCGCTGAAATGCGCATTCAAGGTTTCCTCTGGCAAGTTCTTGGGGTTTGTAATTAGGCACCGAGGCATAGAAATCGACCCGATGAAGATTAAGGCAATCAGAGAGATGCCACCTCCGAAGAATCTCAAAGAGCTGAAGAGCTTCCAAGGCCGGGTCGCATACTTAAGAAGATTCATCTCAAACTTATCTGGCCGTTGTCAACCATTTTCATGCCTCAACAAGAAAGGAGTCCAGTTTGAGTGGATGATGCTTGTTAGAAAGCGTTCGATTCTCTGAAAGACCTGCTTGAAAAATCTCCAGTCTTTACAACACCGATCAAAGGGGAACCACTAATTCTCTATAACGCTATCGGCGAAAATTCACTAGGAGCCCTCTTAGCTCAGAAGAACGAAGAAGGAAAGGAAAGCGCACTCTATTACTTGAGCCGCACACTGGTGGGAGCCGAGTTTAACTACTCAGTAATCGAAAAAATCTGTCTGGCATTGATCTTTGCCGTCAAGAAACTCAGACATTACTGTCTCTCTCACTAGATAACATTGATATCCAAAGCGGATCCCATCAAGTTTCTCATGAACAGACCCATGTTGTCTGGGCGGTTGGCCAAGTGGGCCCTTCTCTTGTCAGAATTCGATGTGACATACATGCCAGCTCGGTCTATCAAAGGACAAGCAATTGCAGACTTCCTTGCCACACATCTGGTACTAAGTGGTGAAGAAATAGAATATGACCTCCCAGATGATCAGGTTATGGCGATTAATGAAGCACGCCATTGGGAGATGTATTTTGATGGCGGAGCCAGAGCGATAGGGTCAGGGGCAGGAGTTATATTCATTACTCCACAAGGGTACTTGTTACCCTATTCGTTCACGATAGTCCCAGCATGCACCAATAATGAAGCAGAGTACCAGGTCTTTATTATCGGGTTACAATTAGGCTTGGAAATGCAGATCAAGGAAATACGTATCTATGGAGACTCTAGGCTTGTCATCGGACAATTGACGACAGAATACGAAGTTTGCAAGCCCAAATTATCACCCTATTGCATCAAGCATAGTCAATGTTCGATCAGTTTCGAAACAGCAGTATCTCACATATACCAAGACAAGAGAATGTACAAGTTGATGCGCTAGCTAGTCTGGCCGCTGCTCTGGCTAATCCTGGAGGCAGCCTGCTTCAAGTACAATTGAAGAAAGAAGAATTCTGCCGACGACTGCGTTGTGCAGAGGAGAATTGAGTGTCAATCCTGTTTGTTGCTTCGAAATCACCGAGGAAGACGATTGGAGAAGGTCATTCATTGATTATCTGAAGTACGGATTTTTGCCAGAAAATCCCAAAATACGCACACAGGTTAGAAGACGCGCCAATTCATTTATACTCCAAAACGACGTACTATACAAACGATCATATGAAGGAGTACTACTGTGATGTCTAAGCCGAGACGAAGCACATGATACACTAAAGGAAGTTCACGGAGGAGATTGTGGTGCTCACAAGGGAGGCAAGAATTTACATCATCGTGTGAGACACATGGGTTACTACTGGCCCGCAATGGCGAAAGATGCAATAGAGTATGTTAAGAAGTGTCACCAGTGCTAAATCCATACGAATATCATACATTCACCACCGAAAGAATTGCATCAGTCAGTGATGTCCTGGCCTTTCGCAGCCTGGGGCATGGAATTGATCGGGCCGATTAGTCCACCATCCTCCCAGGGGCATCGGTACATCCTTGCAACAACTGATTATTTCTCCAAATGGGCTGAAGCAACTGCCCTGAGAAATGTGAAAGCTAGACACGTAGAAGGTTTCATTCGTCACACCATATTGTACTGACATGGTATCCTGAGAGAATTACCACAGACAATGGAACGCCCTTCAAGAACGCTACCATCGATAAGTTGTGCGCGAAGTTCAAGATCAAGCATTGTTATTACCCTCTAGTGAATGGACTGGCCGAGGTGTTCAACAAGACCATCGTGAAGATTCTGAAAAAGACATTGGCAGAGAATAAGAAGGACTGGGACAGACGATTACCCGAAGCATTATGGGCATATCGAACTACGCACCGCACAGCCACTCGAGCTACACCCTACTCACTGGTGTATGGTACGGAGGCTGTGATCCCGATGGAAATACAGGTTGAGTCACTATAGGTTGCACTCTGACACTCCCTGACAACCGAGCACAATGCCAAGATCAGAATGGTCGAACTCGATGATTTAGATGAAAAGAGATTCGCCGCCCAACAAAGGCTCAAAATGTATCCCAAGCAAATCTCAGCCGCGTACGATAAGCGTGTCAGGGGCAGATCATTCAAGAAGGTTGATCTCGTACTAATGATGAAATGTTCGGCACTGACCCAAGGACCGAAAAGTAAATTTGACCCGAAATAGGATCCCGTCTGCATTATCGATGAAGTATATTTCAATGGAGCCTATCGGGTGATAGATTGTAAAGGGCAAGGCATCAGTTCGCTGGTGAACGGTCGATTTTTTAAAAGATATTATACTTGACATAGGCTTATCATTGTAATTTGTAAGCGCCCCATTAGAGGGAAAGTGTAATAAAGTAGATACCAAAAGAAATGATACCACACAACGATTAAATCAAAATACTAATCATCTATTTTTGTGCTTGCATAGGTATCAGAAAAGTCGTTAAGACTCAAGACTCGTCGAGTATGGGACCCTGCCCTTTTCAAGATCATCGAGAATTGGGATAAGCCCTGAACCAAGACTCGGTCACATCTTTCTTCACATGAGCATGGATTTGAGTCCTAACAGGGTGACGTTCTTTCCCAAATAGCTCAATCAGTTTGCATTCAAACTCAAAAATGGCAAGTAGGCTAAAGACACAACATAAATTTAGAACTACAATAGTATACATATTGTTACAAGATCCATTACAACATATTCCAAATTACAAGTGAAGATTGTTATAGTTCAACTATCTAAAGTCTTCAAACATTGTTCTAATAAGTTGACTACAGATTCTTCCATCACCTTCTATATCGTTTCAGCCTCAGCCAAAACTTGGGCAGGGTCGGGAGTGTCCTGGAGTGACGCTTCAGCTATGCAACCTGTGCCCTTACGGCATTACACTTGGCCTCGTGCTGGTCGATGGAGGACTGCAGGCGTACCTTCTGACCACTAAACTTCGAAGGTTTGAGATGAACGACAGCATGTTCGGCTCGTAACCGTGCCATCTCGTTTTCAATCTATGCAAGACCTTCATTCGCTTCCTGACACTTAACATCGGCAACTTGCCAATCTTTCCTTACTGCAGCCACATCCGCCTCGTATAACTCGAGTTTCGGAAGAAGGGACTGTAAATGATCCCATTTTTCCTCGACGGAAGGGTCAACCTTGAGGTGCCTCGCCTCGTTCACTCGAGCCATCCCTTCCTTGAACTAAGCCACGTGACCGACTATCACAGAGATGTCAATCCCGAGCCAGGTAGCATTAAGTTCTAGTGCCTGCAATGCCTCGTCCAAGATAGACCATTCATCCCCATTCTTTAAAGAGTCGGCGATGTCAGACAGAAGGCTCTTCAGGAGATTCGCTTTGGTCCTTGACAGGCCTCAAAGAGATGAAAGGAATACCTCAGGCAAGATTATAGGTACTGGGACGCTGGTAGGAGCAGTGGTTGGCAAAGAAAACTGATAAACATCAACATACAGATGCCTCAGAAGGAAGGAAGCAAACAAGATAATAAAGGCAAGTAGTATACCAGCAGGAACTTCATCGACCGGTGCACGGGTTGAAGCGACAGGCATTGGTGATGCTGGAACATATTCAGTTACAATTTTTACTGCTGGCTCGGGCAATTTAGGAGAAGAAAGAACGACGATCTCAGGGGCGGTGGTAGCTTGAACTGGTTCAGTGACGGGGGATGCTTCTGTGATAGGCTCTGGTGCACTAGCAACATCGGAAGGCATGGTTTCTTGAGAGGGAGGTGTTGCTCCTTCCGAGACAGTAGCGGGCCTTTCCTCAAGAGTAGGGCTAGGGTTGGTCGCAGCCTCAGTGCTGATAGGGTCGGCAAGGGGAGGATCTTCAGCTTGTGCCCCGCTATCAAGGTCCATAGGGATGGGCTTTGTGTCTGCTTCGGGAATAGATCTATTATATATCGCCTTGTTGTCTTCATCCCCCTCTGTAGGGTGGTTTTCGCCCAGACCGACTTGAGAGCTCATCTCCCCTTCCTTCCTTGGTCCACTAGCATCGTCGATCGGGATGCTGCCGGCAGTTTTGGAGAGTCGACTCCGTGCTTTTTCTGCCCTATACAGCCTCCACATATCCTTAATCTTCTTTCCCCTGTCAACGATGAGAACATGATGGGCGGTCTTCACTTGAGGCCCAGACCGCTCAGGAGATGGTTCGGAATCACTATCTCCAGGAACAGAACGTCTGGATAAACTCGTCCGACTCGCTAGACTTTGATCACAACCTCGCTGACCACTAGTCTACGGGGTCCCCGCGGCAGCAACATCCACCCTCGTTTCATAGTCACCCTCTAGAATAACCTCGTCACCACCCTCTAGAATAACCTCGTCACCACCATCACCCCTCCATCATTGCCATCACCAGCATCATCGTCGTTATTGTCCCCACCATCATCTCCACCAGCATCCTCATCTCCACCAACATCCCCCGCCACGTCAGCCTCATCATCATCGTCACCGATGTCATAGTGCTCTCTCTGTCCCTCTGTCATGGGACCAACGAGTTGGGAATCCGGAGTCCCTTGCAGTGTGACCCTCTGCCCATAGGCGATCCACCCTTCAAGTGTATGCTCGGGCTTCTCATGATCTATTATCACATTCAGAGAGGTCATAAACTTCTGCACGTCCGGGGTGGCTAATTGACGAAGCGGCTCTGACACGTAACCCAGGCCGTCAGTAGGAGTAGGGTCGGCGATCCGAGGAGAGACGAAGACGGGATCAGCTACATGTCGATTGTTTCAGATTAAGGAATATTGGTGAGCCCACCACCTCATCTACTCGTACGTAGCACCGGGAGTATACTCGGTGCCGGAATAATGAAGGAGCAATCCGATCTGGTGAGCAAGAGTTGTCGCCATATCCATTTCCAGTGTATCGGCCCTGTGTCATAGGCCCGTTGTTCTCTCATCACTGGTTCAAGTGTCTCTGGTACCCCTTAGTCATAGCCGAATTGACGGGCAAATCGGTTCGGGTAGTATGGCTCTCTCCAAAATTCAGCGACCTCCCTTAAAGGCAGTGAGCCTGGGCGAATCGATATTAGAAATCAACGCCCGTAGGAGCCAAGACTTTCATCGTCATCAAGCAAAATCGGGTCTCCACTGTTAGTTCCCAAGAAAAGGAAGAAGTCGACGTCATCATGGCGAGCTATCTTTGCCTCGATAGTCGCCAAGTTTCTGCTGTTCAACCTCCACTTCTGAAAAGCTTGCAATGGGACCGGACCCCTCTAAATGAAATCCTTGAGCTCCATGCCGTACACCCAAGGGAAATACACCCCAAGACAACCTAAGAAGAAGTGCCATCCGCAGAAGGAAGAATTCGGTCCGAAAGAGGCGGAACCCTTGTTGCTAATGACACCGCTGAAGGCCCAGTGATAGAGCACAAAATTACCGGGGCCAGCGCATAACAATGGCCGTTAGCCAGACTCCCCGCCACAGCAAAATAGGAGACTCTCACACTGTTTGCCTATTTAGAGCTCAGAAGGGCCACGCAACATAGCCAATAGGCTAAAAATCTAACAAGTTCGCAGGTGGGAGATAACTTGTTTGGCTGCGGGAACTTTGTCTTCATCTTGGCCTCCAAGACCAGCTTATCTTTGCAACCTTCGTCATAGGACGCGTGTTAATGTCAGATTTTGTAGTTGGATCCTCCAGATGTTCACCTTCTTTTCACCAGAGATTTCCTTCTGCCGAACCTGAAAGAAGACAGACAGCAACTAAGGGTGGCTGGGGACCAGCCGTTAGCCCTTCGATGCTTAAGTCAGGCCAAAGCAAGAAGAAGAGAAGCCAAGCAAAACGGGACGGAGCGAATGTTGTTTTTTGTGTACCTGCTCTTAATGGAGTCACCCCTTTATATAGATCTGAAGCACCCCAATTTGTTACGTAAGATATCGAAATCCTGCTGATGTCGCATACGATACTGAGATCTTGCTGATTTCGTGGGATAAGATCATATCTTTAGAGTCGAGATCCAACCCAATGACTTATTTCAACAATCACGCCCCTTTGATGGCAATCCCTTGAGATCCGGAACCATTTAGAGAAGATAAGCCCAAAAATCGACCTATACGGGCTGCCGGTAAACGTAGTAATAGTGCTGATGTGTCATGATAAACTGGAAGCCGTAGTTGGAGTCATAGCTTCCGAAAAGGAAGGAGACGCCCGTAGTTGGAGTCATAGCTTTCGAAAAGGAAGGAGACGCCCACAAGACGGAAACCACCGAACTGGATGTAACCCTGCTTGGTGTCGCAGAGGGATTGGACAAGCTGCTCGACGGGAATCAGGTGCTGGTACTGAAGGCTAAGAGATGTTGCCGCAGGAAAGCTGCTCGCATGTTAGAATGTGGTCGCGAGTCCAAGTACTCACTCACTTAGATGTAACGTCTTTCAACGACTTGTGAGAAGGTCTGCCCGCGGATCGAGCTTTACCGTATTTGACTATCGCTTATGAGAACTCGAGACTTGCGAATAGCTGCTCCGTATTTTTCAATCTACAACTCCTGATCAGGTGAGCTCGAGAGTCGAATGGGTGTCCCACACTTATCCAATATTCGACTCTCGATCAGATGATCTCGAGAGTCGAATGGACGTCCCGTACTTATCCATTCTACGACTCCCGAGCTTACGATCTCGAGAGATGAACCGGCACTCCGCATTTACCCGTTCTGCGACTCTTGATCAGATGATCTCGAGAGCCAAATGGGCACTTCTGCGTGAAATCTTATCTCCACCATTTTGCCTATAACAGATGCCCCCCAAGTCCTTGCCGCCAAGAATTCTTAAGGAAAGGACTTAGCTTGCTGTCATGCGCGGCTGCCTCTTGCCTTTACTGAGAAGCCGTACATGATTAGGCTGGCATTAATGAGCGCCAGCCTTTCCGCAGTCAGAAAATGAAGAGGCGCACACCACATGTCCGAGTATTTAATGGGCGTGCCCGCTCGAGTGCTGTGCCGAACGAGAGATCGCCACGTGCTATCATATACGGCGGAATGATTGCCTATAAATATACTAAGTCTGCCATATCTTCTGATTTTCACAGAAGTTTCAGAATTCTCTTTGCCTTTCAATCATCTTCCTCCGGAGTTCCTTGGTGTCTTCCTCAATTTCCTTTGGTGCTGTGGTATTTCTTCTTTCTTTTTCTTCTTTGATATCCCATGGCTTCTGAGGAGAGTACCGTTCCTTTGGGAGATGCCACCCCGGAATCCTCTGCTTCTAGTAACGCAAGGGTTCCGGCAGGTTAGTATACAGCGGCCGGATTTCCCTCCATTCTATCGGAGAACCGGCTGCTGGAGTTGCGGGAGAGATTTTCAATCCCTGACTCAGTCGCTCTCCGGTTACCCAGAGATGGAGAGATGCCAGACTCCCCTCCCCCAGGGTGTGTGACCTTCCATGAGTATCAACTCATTCTGGGGGTTCGCCTTCCCCTCCATCCCTTCATCCGGGATGTACTCCGGTACTATAAGATTGCCCCCGGGCAACTTATCGTGAATGGATGGAGGGTGGTTCTAAGCTCATTCGTCCTTTGGGCTCAAGCTGGGAACGGGGAGCTTACAGCTGATGAATTCCTCCGCATGTTCCGCTTGAAGAAGGCACCCTCCAGCGAAGGCTGGTATTATCTATGTTATTGGCACCGGGATAACTTCGTGTTGGGAAAGCCCTCATCGAATTATCCCGGCTGGAGGAAGCGCTGGTTTTATGCATCCGGAAACTGGGAATTTGCTTCTTCCAGGGGCCCAAGAGTAAATCGCTTTTTCTGTGAAGGTAGGCACAATCCCGCATTGTGCACTTTTTCTTCAATTAGGGTTTTAGGGTTTTACTCCATTTGACCCTAGTTTGTGCTCGCAGGTATCCCGGCCTTGAGAAAACCGAATTTGAAAGGAGGGATCAACGAAAAAATCGTAAAGGTGTATAAGGTGCCTATCGGTGATAGGCACGTCGAGACTTGCTTGTCTCCCTCACGTCTTGCAGCAGCGGGTTTAATACCCAGAAGAGAAGTCGAGATGACGCAGGTCAGAGAGAAGAGAGGTCTGCTGCCCCGTCTGAAGGGCACGAGTTCCAAGAGGCAGAAGAAAACATCTGCCGGTCCATCTCACCCATCCATCGAAAAGGGTAGCGATCAGCCTGCCCCTCTCGCGAGCAGGGCGGGGGCTCCAGTAGGGCCCGCTATTCCTTCACTGGTGGTCGCACCCAGGCCGCCAGTGATAAATATTGTTGACAATTCCCCAGATGGGGCAGGGTCCAGCTGCCCCCCAACTGAAGAGGCTCGTGAGCAAACGGAGCCTCGAGAGATGGCTCCTGCTCGCGAGCTGGTTCCTGCTATCGAGCAGGGACCTGCTCGCGAGACGATGGCCCCTCCTCGCGAGCCGTCTGGTCTGATCGTTGCCCAACCTTCCGGTAGTGGGACATATTCTGTTCCTCGCCATCTCCACCCCATCTGTAAATTCTTATTTGAGAACGTTCCGCCCCAATCCTTCGGCTCGCTTCCCGAGCCAAGCCCCGAGAGCCTCTTCCTTGAGGCAGGGATGAGGATGGCTCAGGTAGAACCTCCTAGCCCAAAACTTTATTATTTTGGGATTTCTTAAGTATTTTTTCTCACCCCTCTTTTTTGTTTGCAGGGATTAGACCTCATCTTGCGGACGAAGCGAGACATCGTTGCCGCTCGCCGCGTAATAGATGAGGCAGATGAGAAGAGGATCGCTTTGGAGAAGGCGGTCCAGGGACGAGATCAACTCCTCAAGTCCCGTGAGGCAGTGATCTCGAAGAGAGATGAGGAAATAAAAATCCTCATAGAGAAAGTCCAAGCGTTGACCGAAAGGTATCAAGCTTTGGACACTAAGCTCGCGAAGACCGCCGACTTGAAGGAGAGGGCGGAGAGAGAGAAGGAGATCTTTCGCCAAGACAAGATCTCATTGGAGGAGCGGCTTGCGGAGACCAGGTCGCAGCTCAAGGAAGCCAACGAGAACTTGGAGAAAGAGCGCTCCGCTCTTACACAGCTCAAGGACGACTCGATCCATTGGGACGAGGAGAAAGTCGCCCTTGTAAAAATGCTCTCGGAGGAAGGTCCTCGGGCAATCTCCGAGTTCCGGACTTCGCAGCTGTATGACGATGAACGATATGAGTCATACGATGCTGGTCGAGACTTTGCACTGAGAGTAGTGCAACGAATGATCCCATCCTTCGATATGGGGGAATTCGGTCGAGTCGCGACCATCATAGCTGCAGAAGAGCAAGCTGCTGCCGAGAACGAGGTGACTGAAGTCACGCAGGCTGGAGGGGCTCCTGAAACGAGCCCTGAAGTCAAGAGCGTGGCTCCTCCTCCAAGCGATTGATTTCCTTTTATCTTCTCTCTTCTTCTTGCGATCATGTATCTGTAATCATTTAAACATCAATGAAAAGATATTTTTGGAAGTGTTACTGTTTTGTTGCTATTCTCTCTTTATCTTTCATTTTTTGCTTTATGTTGATCACAAATGGATTCATCAGAGATGCGACCCTTTAATTCGAGCACGAGCTGCGCTGCTCGCGATTAGGGTATATGACCATGACACCCTAATTTGAGCACGAGCTGCAGTGCTCGCATTCAGGAGTGCGATCCCTTCTCTCACTAGTCGCGAGCTACTAACTCATGAAAAAATGAACTAGACTCAATCCGGGGGTCGTGAGACCTTGTCCGCGTTGAGATAGACTGATCTATCGATTGAGATTTTGATTCTACCAAGGGCAGAAGGTTGGTCAAGAGATGGTATACATTCTCTTCGGGGCTATTCAGGTCCATGTAAATGGAGAAGCAACCAACTAGTAACAATTTCAGTCCTACCAAAGGTAGGCAATTGGCCAAGAGGATGTGTAAGCACTCTTCAGGGCTATTCAGGTCCATATAATTGGAGTAGCGGCCAAAAGATATCTTTCACTTTATTCATAAAACGTTGTAATAAAACTACATCGAATCTAGGGGTAGTATCGTAGCAAATGCTCCACGTGCCAAGGGCGACGTACGGGTTTCCCTTGCATGTCTTCAAGATAATAAGTACCGGGTCGCACAACCCTAATAACCCGATACGGGCCTTCCCAATTCGGATCCAACGAACGAGCAGGAACTCCACGATTTTGCCTTAGGACCAAATCTCCGAGCTGGAAGGATCTAGGCCGAACCTTCGCATCCCGATAACGAGCAATACGTTGCTGATATGCTGCCACTCGCACTTGGGAGGCATTTCTTCGCTCTTCCAAGAAATCGAGGTGAAGTCGGAGGTTTTCCTGATTACTCGCAAGGTCATACTGCTCGATCCGATATGAGGGCACTTTAATTTCCACTGGTACCACTGCGTCGACACCAAATGCTAAGGAGAAAGGGGTTTCACCTGTTGATGTACAAGCCGTGGTTCTATATGCCCATAATACCTCTGGCAGAAGTTCTGGCCACACCCCTTTACATTCTCCTAGCTTGGTCTTCAAATGATGCTTTATGATTTTATTCACTGCTTCAACCTGCCCATTCGCCTGAGGATGATACGGAGAAGTGCGGAGATTGCGTATCTTCCATTTTTTGCAAAATTCATCAAAGGCTACGTTGTCGAATTGCGTTCCATTATCGGTAATTATAGTGTGAGGGAGTTCGAAACGACATATGATATTTCTCCATATAAACTTAGTAGTTTGTTTTTCAGTAATCTTGGCTAATGGTTCTGCCTCCGTCCATTTGGTGAAATAATCAACCGCCACGATCGCGAACCTATTCTGTCCCTTTCCCATAGGTAGGGGCCCAATGATATCGATCCCCCACTAAGCAAAAGGCCAAGGGCTATCAACTGGGGTCATCCGCTCGGATGGTACATGAGGTATAGGTAGATATCGTTGACACTTGTCACATTTTTTAGAAAATTCGATGGCGTCTGCTTTCATAGTGGGCCAATAATATCCTTGCCTCATCACTTTATATACTAGGGATCACCCCCTGGGATGGTTACCACATGCCCCCTGGTGTACTTCGTCTAGAACACGAAGTGCTTCTTCTGGATGAAGACACCTCAAATAAGGCAAGGAAAAGCTTTTGCGCAACAATATTCCGTCTTGTAGAGTATACCTGGCAGCCCGAAGACGAATTTGCCTTACAGCTTTCTTGTCCTCTGGTAGGTATCCGTCTCGGAGATAGAGGATGATAGGATCCATCCAACATGAAGATGATTGTATCGATGTTACATGCTCGAGAGTCACTTGGTCGATACTCAGAACTTGACGATGCTCGATGGGGATCGAATGTGATAACTCCGATTCCGGTGCAGAAGCGAGCTTTGCCAAGGAATCGGCAAGTTGGTTCTGCTCGCGAGGGATATGAATTATTTTATAAGTCTTTAGTTTGGCGAGAAGGATGAGGACACGAGACTTGTATAAGGCCATTCTTTCTTCTTTGGTTTCGAATTCACCAAGAACTTGGTTGACAATGAGCTGGGAGTCGCTATGAATTATCAAATTCTGGACTGCTAGGATAATGGCCAATTCGAGGCCAACAATCAGGGCCTCATATTCTGCTTCATTATTGGAGACGCGTGATTCGAAACGCAGAGCATATTAAAAATGCGACCAGTCAGGAGCCGCTAATATCAGGCCCGCTCCACTACCAGTGGCCCGCGACGACCCGTCCACGAAGAGTGACCAATGAGGCTGGTCGCTGGTCGTGATATTATCTTCAGAAGAATATGTAAATTCGGCGATGAAGTCAACCACGGCCTGGCCCTTAACTGCGGTCCTAGGACAGAATGAAATATCATGCTCACTGATCTCGACCGTCCATTTAGTTAAGCGCCCGGAAGCCTCAGGTTTTTGAAGGACTTGTCGTAGTGGATGATTTGTTGGTACTAAAATAGCATGGGCTTGAAAGTATGGTCGCAGTTTTCGAGCTGCCGTGACTAAGGCTAGGGCCAGTTTCTCCATATCAGAATACCTAGTTTCTGCATCGACCATTGCTCGACTGATATAATAAACGGGCCTTTGCACCACGAAATCTTCTCTTATTAAAGCGGCGCTAACGGCCGTGGAAGACACAGATAAATAAAGAATGAGTTGCTCATGTGCTACAGGTTTAGATAAAATGGGAGGAGCGCTCATGTATTGCTTCAGTTGTTGAAAAGCTTCTTCACACTGAGGTGTCCACTTCCAATCAGACTTGGCCGTTGCACGAAGGAGTTTGAAGAAGGGCAAGCACTTGTCAGATGCTCGCGAGATGAACCTGTTCAATGATGCAATGCGACCAGCCAGACGCTGGACGTCCTTCAGAGTAACGGGGGATTTCATCTCTATCAATGCTTTAATCTTTTCGGGATTTGCCTCTATTCCACGCTGGCCAACCATGAACCCAAGAAATTTTCCTGCAGATACTCCAAAAGCGCATTTTTCTGGGTTCAGTTTCATTTGATACTTCCTCATCAGATCAAAGGCTTCTTGAAGATCAGAAATGTGGTCATCTTCAACGATGCTTTTCACGAGCATATCGTCAACATAAACTTCCATATTCCTACCGATTTGAGCAGCGAATATTTTGTTGACAAGACGTTGATAAGTGGCCCCTGCATTTTTAAGACCGAACGGCATTACCTGGTAGCAATATAGTCCTCGATCTGTGATGAAGGCAGTATGCTGGCTATCAGGTGGATGCATCATAATCTGGTTGTAACCAAAATAAGCATCCATAAAGCTGAGGAGAGCATGTCCAGCTGTTGAGTCGACCAACTGGTCGATCCGCGGTGTCGGAAAGCTATCTTTGGGACATGCTTTGTTCAAGTCTGAATAGTCGACGCACATCCTCCATTTGTCATTGGTTTTTCGGACGAGAACTACGTTTACGACCCACTCTGGGTAGTCAACTTCTTTTATGAAATTAGCCGCGAGCAGCTTCTCAACTTCAGTTTTGATTGCCATTTGTCTTTCTGCAGTAAAGGCACGTCGACGCTGATGTACGGGTTTATGCTTCGGGTCAACGTTGAGACGATGTGCGATGACATTGGGATCGATGCCTGGCATATCTTTATGAGACCAAGCAAACACGTCCTGGTATTCAGTGAGGAAATGGATCAAATCTTCACGGTGGACACTGGTTAAGGAGGACCCGATGTACACGATTTTAGACGGGTCGTCTTCAGTCAGGTGGATAGCCACTGTTTCCTCCCCCGGAGTTCCTGACTTCAGAGCATTTTCTCTCGGATCCAACGAGGTGGTGGAGGGAACGTTGGGTGAACCTTGAGCTATTTCCATGACGGGTGTCGCTTGAGTCTTCTTTCGATCTTGGAGGGCTATCTGGTAGCAGGACCGTGCCTCCTACTGACTTCCTCGCACGACCCCGATGCCATTTGGGGTAAGAAATTTAACACACAGATATGAAGGGTGTAAGGCCGCTCCAACCTTAGTTAGAGACGGCCGCCCCAAAATGGCGTTATATGCTGATTTTCGATCCACGACGAAGAAGTTTACGAAGACAGTGGTCTTCGCTGGACTCTCTCCAAAAGTAACTGGGAGATCGATGCTTCCTTTAGGTGTTACTACCTCTCCTCCAAAGCCGACAAGGGGGGTCGATACTGGCTTGAGGAGGCTTCTGGCTAGTGCCATTTTGTTGAAAGCCTCCAAGTACAGAATATCAGCTGAGCTACCTGTATCCACCATAATTCGATGAGTCAGATAATTTGATACCTTCAATGTGACTACGATGGAATCTTCATGAGGGAAGTGAATTCCCGCTGCATCTTCGAGGGTGAAAGAAATTGGAGGATGGCTCGCTTTTGATGAGTTGGACGTCTGTTCCAGCCAATAGATTTGCTGGGGTTCTTTGGACGCCTTTCGAGCGTATGCTTTTCTTGAAGCTTGAGAGTCACCCCCACAAGCTGGTCCCCCGACGATAGTGCGAATTTCTCCCGTGGGCTCAGCGTCCTCTTGGTCAGTTTGATGATGAGGTGGTTCCTTTTGGCGAGATGAGGTCTTCGCCCTTTCTGGTGATCGATTTTTACGAGCAACATAATCCTGGAGATGGCCTTTTCGAATAAGGGCTTCGATATGGTCTCGTAGAGAGATGCAGTCCTGGGTCCTATGCCCATGATCTTTGTGGAAGTAACAGAACTTGCTCTTGTCCCTCTTCTCGGGATCGGATTTGATCTTTGCAGGCCACTTCACATATGGCTTGTGTTTAATCTCCATTAGAACCTTTTCAGGAGACTGATTAAGAGGAGTGTAGTTATGATATTTACCAGAGTAAGGCTTCCTGGGAGAACGATCGCGTTGATCACGACGGTATTTCTTATCTGTAGAAGAGGTTCCTTCTGGCTTGCGTTTCTTACTTTGTACTCCATGGCGTGTCAGTGCGACTTCTTCTGCATTGATATATTTCTGAGCTTTGGCTTGGAATTCTGCCATAGTTTTCGGCGGGCTTTTATCTAAGGCAAACCTGAATTTCTCGCTCGTTATTCCGGCAATGAGGGCTGTAAGACCCTTTTCTTCAGTGTAACCCTCAGTTTGAACGGCTTCAGCAGTGAACCGTACTGTGAACTCCTTTATTGTCTCCCCATGCTGCTGTTTCAGATTCATCAGATGGGAGGCTGGCTTCTTAATGCGAATACTTCCTATGAATTGAGAAAGGAATATCTCCGATAACTGGGAAAAGGAGCTGATGGAACGAGGCTTTAACCCTCGGAACCACGTACGAGCTGCTTCCTTCAATGTTAAGGGAAAAGCCCTACACATGATTTCTGAACCATGTCCCTGCAACTCCATGAGGGACCTGTATGTTTCCAGATGTTCAAGAGGGTCGCCAATGCCTGTGTACGGAGCGATAACAGGCGCTCGATATTTTCTGGGTAACGGGGCTTCCATGACCTCGCTGGTGAAGGGAGATTCAGATTGATGTATCGCTGCCATGGCGGCAGATGGCCGATTTACCTGGTATTGCTGTTCCATGACATCAAATCGATCGTGGATTCTTTTGAGATCTCCTTCCCATGGTAGGGTATAGCTTGATGTTTCGGCGGTGGAGCCCTGCGGTTGAGGTTGTCGAGACGAACTAGAATGTATAGAATGTGGAGACGGTACAGGGGGATGGCTGCCAAGTGGTGGGACCTGTGGTTCATCCATAGAATGTCTAGATGCCACTGGTATGGGTTGCGGTGGTAACCCTTCGGAGGCTTGTCTCTGAGGTTCGGGGAAATGCTGATCAAGTCGATTTGACAGCGCTTGAACTCCGGCATTTAGAGTCAGAACGGTGTTTCCGAGGAAACGTAAGACATCGTCTTGATTTCCAGATGCCTCCAGTAATGGGTTTGTTGACGGAATATTCGGGGCTCCTTGAGGGATGTTCGTCGGATCAGGTGGAAGGGCAGGTGCAGATTCCGTCTCATCAGGTGGAGGTGGTGGCTGCCTTGAAGTTAAAGGATGAACGGCCTTTTTAGGAGGCATCGCCGAAGGATTTTGAGGATTTAGATCGATGGTCAGAACGATTGATTTTGACGATCAAGTCGTTCCCACAGACGGCGCCAAACTGTTAATGTCAGATTTTGTAGTTGGATCCTCCAGATGTTCACCTTCTTTTCACCAGAGATTTCCTTCTGCCGAACCTGAAAGAAGACAGACAGCAACTAAGGGTGGCTGGGGACCAGCCGTTAGCCCTCCGATGCTTAAGTCAGGCCAAAGCAAGAAGAAGAGAAGCCAAGAAAAACGGGACGGAGCGAATGTTGTTTTTTGTGTACCTGCTCTTAATGGAGTCACCCCTTTATATAGATCTGAAGCACCCCAATTTGTTACGTAAGATATCGAAATACCGCTGATGTCGCATACGATACTGAGATCTTGCTAATTTCGTGGGATAAGATCCTATCTTTAGAGTCGAGATCCAACCCAATGACTTATTTCAACAATCACGCCCCTTTGATGGCAATCCCTTGAGATCCGGAACCATTTAGAGAAGATAAGCCTAAAAACCGACCTATACGGACTGCCGGTAAACGTAGTAATAGCGCTGATGTGTCATGATAAACTGGAAGCTGTAGTTGGAGTCATAGCTTCCGAAAAGGAAGGAGACGCCCGTAGTTGGAGTCATAGCTTCCGAAAAGGAAGGAGACGCCCACAAGACGGAAACCACCAAACTGGATGTAACCCTGCTTGGTGTCGCAGAGGGATTGGACAAGCTGCTCGACGGGAATCGGGTGCTGGTACTGAAGGCTAAGAGATGTTGCCGCAGGAAAGCTGCTCGCATGTTAGAATGTGGTCTCGAGTCCAAGTACTCACTCACTTAGATGTAACGTCTTTCAACGACTTGTGAGAAGGTCTGCCCGCGGATCGAGCTTTACCGTATTTGACTATCGCTTATGAGAACTCGAGACTTGCGAATAGCTGCTCCGTATTTTTCAATCTACAACTCCTGATCAGGTGAGCTCGAGAGTCGAATGGGTGTCCCACACTTATCCAATATTCGACTCTCGATCAGATGATCTCGAGAGTCGAATGGACGTCCCGTACTTATCCATTCTACGACTCCCGAGCTTACGATCTCGAGAGATGAACCGGCACTCCGCATTTACCCGTTCTGCGACTCTTGATCAGATGATCTCGAGAGCCAAATGGGCACTTCTGCGTGAAATCTTATCTCCAACATTTTGCCTATAACAACGCGTAATCCAAGCTGAGAAGGGAAAGAAAATCATCAGTAAAAGAAAAAGACGGAACGAAATAAAAATACGCGATTTAAGTTAGGAAACTCACTTCAGACCATGACTAAAGTAAATCAGCCAATCTTCGAAGGGCACCTTATCCTTGGAACCCAAGAATTGTTGAAGCTCCGCAAATAACTCGTAGCAGGCTTCGGAATAAAATCATTCATCGACACCCTTCTTCTTCTTGAA
Source organism: Liriodendron chinense (assembly GCA_003013855.2). Classification (NCBI taxonomy): domain Eukaryota; kingdom Viridiplantae; phylum Streptophyta; class Magnoliopsida; order Magnoliales; family Magnoliaceae; genus Liriodendron; species Liriodendron chinense. The sequence continues at coordinate 6,051,324 of ML058334.1, forward strand.
AAGTGAAATTGCGATTTTACCGCCGGTAGAGATACTCGGAGATATGCCTAATGTCCTAGAGGGGGGGTGAATAGGACTTTTTGAATTTCCAATTACAATTTAAAACTAATCAAGTCAATCTTATCAACCAAGATTATCACAATAACATTCAAGGCAATTATATGGTGAATTTCATCAAACAGTTAGCATTCATGATTGACTAAACCATTCAACACATAACAATCATTCAATCTCACAATGCACAACGATTTATAGTGGTTCGGTTTCCCTACTCCACTCTCGGTTCACGATCTCAACCTATGAGACCACCGGATTTCACTATAGTCTTGGTTTTAAATCAGGTTAACCATCAACCTTAACATCCTTTGATCTAGAACCGCGTTTACCATCTGCCGATGGCCCAATCCAGGGACTTGATGAGTTTAGATATCAAACTCTCACCAATCCTAATCCAAGGACGGTCACGTACACTCCCGCCGGAGTTTTCCAATCCAGGGAATAGTGATTCAATAAATAGACTCTCAAATACTAGACATACCTAGACGATTGAGCCCCTATTCAATGCCTTTGATGAGTACCTTCAGCTCCACGTGCTTCAGCTTCTCTTTGTGCTCTCAAGATCAGCTACCGATACAAATGATGTGATTATGATTATGCCGGGTAGTTGGGAGAGAGATGATCAAGTTCCACTCACCTATTCAATGCAATGGTTATGAGGGAACTACCAAACTTCAGCATTCAATGGCTATAAACGACCTCATAAAGATATTTCGAAGGTAGGTCAACCATGAATGTAGATCTTGAGTTCATACTTCAAACCGAGCTTTGAATACTCAATGACAAGCCACTAACGGCTAGGTTTGAATGATGAACTCAAGGGAGTTAAGAGCAAGGAGGGTAGGAGGATGTGAGTAAAGACTCTCTCTCTTAGCTCTTGATGGGTGTTGAATGCATGCCAAGAAAGACCACAAGATATGGCTATATAGAGCCCCAAATGATGGCTCCAACGGATAAAAAACAGTCACGTCCGACCAGTCAGAGAGAGGTCTCAATAGGTCGAACAAACCGGTTGTAATTCAAAAGAAAGCACATCATTTGGGTCTGCCCGACCGATCAAGACTGGTCGGTTTACCTTGCTGGACAGAGATTGGAATGTAGTCCGACTGGTCAAGACCGGTCGGCTGCGCTTGGTTAAGACCGGTTAAGACCGGTCGGCTGTCCAAATTTTCACTCCCAGCAAGGCTGCTGGACAGATGATTGCAATACTAGCCGACCGGTCAAGACCGGTCGGCTGTCCAGCAGAATGTATCATAGCAAGGTTGCTGTTTGTGTTGAAGAGCTTGGCCGATTGGTTAAGACCGGTCAACTGTCTAGATGTTTTCATTACAGCAAAGTTGCTGGACATATCTTGTAGTTCTGGCCAACTGGTCAAGACCGGTCAGCTGTCTAGATGATATTGTCACAGCAAGCCCGCTGGACTAAGTCTTTCAACACAGCAGCGGATCACTTCAATGATGAAGTATGAAGTGATTAGGTGTATGGAGTCCAATGTTTGGACATGTTTTCAATCATGATTAGCACCTGCCATGGTCATACAAGCCTGATCAACTTAAGCTAGGGTCGAGAAGGAATGGGACAAGTTAAGTCAGTCATTACGCCATTCTTTGATGTTTTGGGTTTCCTAAAGTCGATCTAAATGCAACTTACCTGAGATCTTGTTTCAGCTTGAGCTTGAGCAATGGAAGAAGCATAATCTTCAAGTCTTGAGCTTCAAATCTTCGACCGGGGCTCACACGACAAGACGTGACCAACCAACATGGCAATTGACAAAATAAAGTGTACTAATAATCTCCCCCTTTGTCAATTGCACGAAAAAACATCTAACCTAAACAAATCATGACTTCCTTATCATGATTGAACCTAAAACAGAAAGAAACAACACCCAATTACATGTTTATACAGATATACAAAATGATCTTTACAAAAGGACATGTACAGACTCGATTTTCTTCAAAATCTCCCCCTTAATGCTAGCACCTACAGAGTCTTGTAAAAAAATATAATCGTACCTTCTAGGTGGGATGATTCTCCCCCTTTTTGTTAGTAATTAACAAGGGTTAGCCAGCAAAAAGATATGCCTAAGAAAGCTGCAAGGCTAGCGCCGAAAATATGTCAATCACATAAAACAGGGAAGAGATATAGAAATTAAAGCCCTGAGGAGATTTAAAGAACTAATCATGCTAGATATACAAGTAATCATGAAAGCATAGAGGGCTTATAGCCCAATCAACCAACCACCCCTCCAGATGTATATCCAGACACATAAAGAACACAATTCATGCGCTAAAAAGGGCAAATATGCTCGAACCATCCAACCTCCCACAAATATGCAATAAGGATCAAGAGCTCATGAAGATAAAAAGATATGACTAGCGTGAACTGAAATAGCATCCATACATATACCAAAATGGGCAAGCAGTCCAATGTAAATATGCGTCAATCCGAGCAAAATATACAGTGAAACCCATAGAAAAATAGTACATGAAATCCAGACGATGTCATTGGTCATATAAAAAGGAACTGTGACCAAGACATGAGACTAGTAATCTGTTCCATCTCCCAGATCAGGAGGTGGAACGTCCCCACTCACCGGGTGCTCCCACATCTCTATCCGCCTCTCCAACTGTGCAAGGAGAGTCACAAGGGCCTCCTGCTGTACAAGAATAGTTGCCTGTCCCTGCAAAAGTTGTTGCTCACTCTGCTCGATACCATCGAGGCGCTGAAATAGACGCTCCTGAAGCTGGCGAAGCTCAGCAATGTATGATGGAGGATCCATGGAAGGGGATCGACATCGAGAAAAAGCTCTAGGAGGCGTACTGAATCGACCCGGAGCAGCTCGAAGATCGAGGGAAGGATCAGAGGAAGGAACTGAAGGTGAAGTCTGGGAAGGGCGAGTGGAGACAAGTGGAGCCTTAGGCTGGGATGGCTCTGCCGGATCATGCTGTTGATCCTGCAAAAGACGACTCTATATGGCTTCTTTTGTAAGCTCCATACCAGCAATGATGGTGCGATTTATAATGATGGGCTTGTAAACTTTATCAGAACCGACAATGTCAATCGCATCAGCTAATTTGCATGTAAGATGCCCAAAAGGAAGACTGGAGGAGTTTCCATCATCTTGCAAGATAACCTGGTAAATGATGGACATGATCCGGGATGGTGGGCAAAGCGGATGACCCTGACCAACGCGATAGAGCAGACGAAACATGGTTTCAGTGACTGTTGGAACTAGGAAATGAACACATCATTTCCTTGAAAATGTGGTGTTGTTGCTCTGGGGTTCTGAGTAATGGAAACATTCATAGACAATGACAAGCATTCACAAAAGGTACACAAGAAGAGATATCGCAAGGAGAATTTTATTGCAGAGATCCTGAGATCTTGTACATTCCAAGCCGTGATCTGGCACGAGCCCTTAATTACATCGAATGATCGATGACCCTTGATTAAAAAGAAAAAGACTAGTCAGCAGGGACTATGTTCTTAGAGTTTGTGGTCGTAGAGACCTGTATTTGTTTTGTTATGGACTGAACCATCTTTATATTAGTCAGATGTCTATATCTCATGTTTTGGCCGGAGATCCAAGCAAAGACTGTCAGGGTTTTTACTGAGAGGGTACGACTCTGGGTCTGTAGCTGTCATGTGTGAACAGGCGACCTCGGGAAGACCGGTCCGCAGTTGTGTGTACCTGAGCAGCCCAACCGACGGATACTGTTTGAATGGGTAAGGCATCGACTATTGTGTTGTGGCAGCCCGTAACAATTGCTTTGTAGGGAATCAAAACTCTTTGATATGGTTTATCGTGATAACCATAGTCCCAGCTATCTAGCTTTTGACCCAAATCGGATCACAGCTTTACAGTAGATATGAAATGATGACATATTTGCATAGTTCTGGATGCTGGCGGCTCTTTCCGAGAAGTCATTTCATTCATGGCATCGAATCGGGTCGAACCTCGAAGATGTGCGATTTTACTCATTTAGAGATCCTGGAACGTCCATTTGACCGTTCCATTGCGTCTGGAATGCTCGAAATACCCAAAATAGGCTCAAATGAAACTTGAAAGCACTTAAAATTGAGTCCGGTGCACTTGTAAACATGTTCTGCAATTGGCTGATTTTTTGGGTGCGTGGGACTTATTTTACGGGTGCGTGGGGTCCAACGCACCTTTAAATTAAAGTACCGGATTTTTTTTTATGAATTTATGGGTGCGTGGGGCATTTTTGGGTGTGTGGGACCGAATTTGCAAATCTGAATTTCGTCGAATTTATGGACGCGTGGGGCCCGAATTTATGGATGCGTGAGCCATTTTTTAGATGCGTGGGACACTAATATGCAAGTATGAATTACATCGAATTTATGCATGTGTGGGCCATTTTTCGGGTGCGTGGGAGTTTGATGCAAGTCTGATTTATGTTGATTTAATAGACGCGTGAGACCCAAATTTATGGATGCGTGGGGCATTTTTCGGGTGCGTGGGTTCATTTTATGGGTGCGTGCCCACACTTGGTGATTTTCAGGATTCAGACCTGCAGGAAAATGCTGGCGATCGGAAGGAATTTCGGCGATCGGGAAGGGTTTCCGGCGATCGAAAAAGTATTCCGGCGAGGGTTTCCGGCGGGGATTTCGAATTCCCAGAGGATGGCAGCTCTCTCTCTCTGAAAAACGTCGAAATGAATCGTTTGGATGGGGTATTTATAGCCGAAGACGGCAGATTTCTGCCAATGAGGGGCTGCCACGTGCCACGCACCCTTAAAATACCCTCCACGCATCTCAAAATTGGCGTGCAGAGGTCCGACGCACCCAGAAATGATTTCTGAAAATATCTAATTTTTTGGGTGCGTGGGACTTAATTTATGGGTGCGTGGGACTCAATACACCTTTAAATTAAGTCCCTGATTTTTAGTCGAATTTGTGGATGCGTGGGGCATTTTTCGGGTGCATAAGACTCCGAAATGCTTCTGAATGAGGATTATAAAATGTGTCAAATTTAAGGGTGCATGGACCCATTTTTAGGGTGTGTGGGGCACTAAAATCTCTTTAAATAAAAATCCTGAAATTTGTTGAATTTAAGGGTGCGTGGACCCATTTTTGGGGTGCGTGGGACACCAAAGCACCCTAAAATGAAGATCCTGAAATGTGGTGAATTTATGGGTGCGTGGGGCACCAAAATACCTTTAAATGAATTCCTGTTTTTGCTGATTTTTCGGGTGCGTTGGTACCCGAATTTATGGGTGCGTGGGACGTAAATTGGAACTCCACCATTTGGGTTTTGAATATTGGTGGGTTTGTGGGGCCCGTTTGATCGTGAAATCACATGCACTGTTCATCATAAATCACAAAGAAGTTATGGGTTCGATTCCAGACGATTCTGATCACGGTGATTCGTGGGGTCCGTTGGAGATTTCAGCCAAAATTGGCTACGGGAATCTTCGTAAATCTTCGTTTTGCGTGCACCGGAAGGCGTTTTGCGTGATTCTTTTGGAGGTATATGGCTATTTTGCTTGTTTTAAAGGCTCCTAACTATTGGGACCCCAACCGATGCCCCTCCGATGCATTACGATGGACATACGACTATTCAGTGCGACGTATCGGATCGTTGGGTCCCTGCTATATATAGAGAAGATAGCCATTTCTTCTTCATTTCTCATTGGATTCTCTAGACCCATCCCACGCATCCTTTTATTCTCCAATGCACCCAAAACTTATCTCCAACGCACCTAAAAATTACGCACGCACCCCTTTATTCGAGGTAAGGTGATTTTCCGGGTGCGTGGGGGCTCACGTACCCAGGAATTCTAACTTCAGGTTTTTTGAGTATTTTAGGGGTGCGTGGGGTATCATGCACCCAGGAAATTTTGAAATTTAAGGGAATCTTCAGATTTTGGGGGTGCGTGGAGGCCCTCCACGCACCCTTCGTCAAAACATATGGAGGGTTCCGCCCTTCACGCACCAAAAAATTGGGTTTTGAATCAGTTTTAAGGGTGCGTGGGGGCACACGCACCCAAATAATGGTGGATTTAGCCGAGAAATATATTTTATGGGTGCGTGGGATCACACGCACCCTTTGTCGAATCTTCCGGAGGGTTTTTACCTCTCACGCACCCAAAAATTGGGTTTTGGGATGTATTTTAAAGGTGCGTGGGGCAGCACGCACCCCTCGTCGGTTTTATCGGAGGGTTTTTTCCTCTACGCACCCAAAAATCGAGTTTTGAACTTCTAAAGGGGGTGCGTGGGACCTCACGCACCCTGTCTTCGGACTTGGTGAATTTTGGGCATATTTCAGGGTGCATGGAGCCTCATGCACCCTGAAATTCAACCTGGCAGATATTGGTCATTATTGGGGTGCATGGAGCCTCACGCACCCAGATATTGCACTTGGTGGAATTTGGGATTTTGGGGGTACGTGGGACCTCACGCACCCAGAAATAGGACTGCATTTTGGGGTGCGTGGAGCCTCACGCACCCAGATTATAGGACTTGTAATTTTGAAGATTTGCGAACTTTACTCTGATGATTTACTAAGTCTCTAAAGGGTATGAGCCCCTATACCTTTGCCTTGCATTTGCGTATATGTGACAGTTATTTTGAGGAGGCGTAGGGTCTCATATACTTTAAAGATTTCTAGATCGCATCCGTTTAAAGGGTAATCCTAGTGGTTAATTCAAGTGATGTTTCGAGCGTACCTTTGCATGCCTCCTCCGAGCTTTAGACTTCACGTGACTGGCCTTATGTGCTTCTTCTCTTTCCCCTCTTTTTATCGGGTTACTATGTTTCTCAGATTGGTTTGTCAGTCTTGTTTTCCAGCAGACAATGGTCATAACTTGTGCTTCCTTGCGCGCGACCAAAGATTGTCTACGGCGGCTTCTTGGCTCCCTTGACCATCCTGAGGCTTGGTCATCTCTCACCGCTCAGCATGATGAGGTGGCTGAGGCTCTGACCCGGTTAGGCCCAGACTCTCGCCATATTCTGAAGGCTATCCAGAACGTCTCCCTCATGGCCTCTATTTCTAGCGAGCATAAGGAAGTTATGCTTGACTTCAGCGGCGATTCTTCTTTTCCGGAAGAGTTGGCTATCCTTGAAGCGGCGGAGCCCCCTTTGGCTGCTTCTTTCTTGGCCATATTGAGCCGACTTCACTCCTTAAAGAAGGAGAAAAGGAAGAATGGACGATTCCTTGCTTGGGCTCTCCCGCTGGCGGAGGCCGAGTTTCCAGACCGTCGCGCCAGAATCTGGAGAATGGTCAGGGAGGCCTTGAGGGAACGTGACAGACTCGCGATCGACATCTCTATTGTGAGGAACTAGACCAACTCCGAATACTTGAACTTCAATTTCGTGCAGCAATGCATCTCCTATTTAATGGACCTGATTTATAAGGAAGCCCAGGTCCAGGCGAAGGTGGATGAGTTGAAGGCTCGGATTCTTCCGCTGCTGCAGTACTGAGATCCTTTTCTGACCATGGGGAGAGGGCCCCACAATTTTGTGTCATCCTATGACAAACATTTAACTTCTAACATTTAAACAATTGATACGACAATCCAAACATTTTGGAATTGTCTTTATAGTTGATGAATGATAATTATATCATTTTCTTTTCTTTTGTCCTCTCTTGTTTGTATGTGTGATGATGATGTCGTGGTTTGTGAATGTTGTCGCATTATTTCCTTCTTTGCTGGTTTGGGTGTGTTTTACCGAGGTCTTGATTGGCGCTTGCATTTTCTCTTACCTGCTGCTTTGTATCCCTTTGGATTTTGCGAATGTCAATTTCTTTTTGCGCGTATTTTTCTTTTCCTTGCTCTGAGCTATATTTAAACTTCTTACATGCCGTTGCAGATCGTAATGGCTAGTGATCCCTCGTAAGCTGGGCCTTCATGCCCGCCGGTAACTCCGTCAAAGCGTAAGTGCGCAACTGCGAAGAAGGCTACCAGGCCATCGGACCAGAATCCGTAGTGGTTCCTCCCTCCAGAGACGTTTAACTTCTATGAGCGTATCCTAACGCTCTCCAAGGATATGCAAAGGAGGATCCTCTGTGATCGAGTCGTGTCGCCTCCTCCAGACAGAGGCACACAGGAACAATGGGATGCTTGGTATGCTCCCCTACGCTGCTTTCGGTCAGATGGGACCGTAGGTTCTGAGGATGGTGAAGTGAGCCCGTCAATTCCTATGCAGACTTCTAAGCGTAGTCGTCCGAAGAGGGCTGGCAAGGGTGCCAAACTGGTGTACGTGGAGAACCAGGCCAAGTCCAAGTCCGATAAGATGAAGGTCGCCTGGTCTACTGTCAAGTTCATCACCGCGCCGCTCATCATAAGGAACCCTTACACCCGAGAATACATTCGGTATTCGAAGAGTTACCAACGACAGCGCTCCCTCCCGAGCATCGAACCGTCTGACATTTGCCGGAGCAATTCCTTCTACAGTGTCGAGACTTGTACATCCGGCCCAGCACCATTTCTCAGCTGTTCTCTGTTCAAGAATGAGAAATGTCAATCCGTCCTTGGTGTGAAGGATATGATTTTCCTGGAGCCGAACTCCTGCCCTCATCAGCCATTCCCCAAGCATTATTTCGAGACCCTTCGCAAGCGATTTCATCATTTAGGGGATACTGAAGTTTGGTTGACCGGAGCGTTCCGAACCCGCGGCCATCTGATTCTCCATCCCGGTTACGAAGCATGGGTGAATCGTATCTTGGAGCAGCACAGGGCCACTCTACGGGCGGTTGGCTTATATAAGGCCATCGAGGCGACGTCCAGCTATTTCTGTCGGGAACCCTGGGTCTACAAGGGCTTCCTCAATCACTGGTGTTCGATCACCAACTCTTTCCAAATGCCGTGTGGTGAGATGAGCATCTCGCTTTGGGATCTTAACTGGATCGCGGGTCTCCCGATCCGTGGGAGGATCTACGACGAATGGGTCCCGAGTGCCGATGAGTTGTCACGAAAGAAGACGGGCGTCAACAAAGGCTTCTTTTCTGAGACTTGTTACGAGTTGTTCGCAGAGCTTCCTCAGTTCTGGGGCTTCAAGGACAAACTTCCGTTCGAGGATTGGCTGGTTTACTTCAGCCATGGCCTGAAGTAAGTGTTTCATTATGAGCTGCACATCACTACTTCATGATTCCTCTCTTTCTTTTGTTAACATCTTGTTTCTTTTCCTTCAGCTTGGACTATGCGGCTTATGATGAAGGCCGTGGGGACAAGGCACTCTTGGAGAAACGAATGAAAGAGAACTTCCCCCGTCCCAATAAGCTCTCCCCCACTTGTGAGCTAGTTGGTTTCCTAGCATACTGGATCAGCTATGTAGTGCTGTCGAGTTCTAAGCAAGCGGATAATATAAGAGTATCATGTTTTGCCTTCGCGGGAGCTCTGGCGAACGTCCATCGGTATGCACTAGCTCCAGTGGTCCTGTGCTCTATCTATAGGGCATTTGGCTACATTATCAGCAATAGGGAGTGTGCTGATTACGGGATGAACTCGGCCTACTGCGGGTGGCACTTCTTCTCCGGCTGGCTCGGGGTATACTTCCCTTGGGTCTACGGTGCACGACATGGAGATTATATCAAAGAAGGGAAGCTTCCGCTGCATTTCTTTCAAAAGAAGAGGATGATTAGTCATAATTTAACCACTATTGAAGAGAGCATAGCACAGTTCGACGATGTATATTTCTACCATTTTTTTGGCACCCGAAGTAGAGAATCGATCCTGTGCACAGATGATGACAGCATTGATTATTACGAACGCTCATTCTTAACTGCGATTCGTCCATCGTCATTGTCGCTTCTTGAAGGGTTGAAATTCTGGAGGGAACCCTACTACCCCAATCATTTCGCCCACCAGTTCGTGTATGACCAAGGGGTTCCTGAGACATTGGAACTGGTGACGCGCGAACAACGAGCGTATTGTGTTGGGCCCATTCACTGGAAGTGGATGTGGCGACAACTTATGTTGACGGGGACCGGTTGTTCTTTTGCCATCCCGGGGACACAGTGCTTCGTCGGGGCTTCTTTTGGATGGATGAGGTGGTGGGCCCACCAGTATGCGCTGGTTCGAAATAAGATGCTTGTCACTGAGCCCGTCTTTGTCACGCCTCCTGTTGTTACCCCCACTCTTGCTGAGGGGCTTGGTTATGTATCAGAAAGTCTTCATCAGCCTCCAGTACTAGGCACGAAGAGACTCAAGACCTCCCTGAATGTAGTGATCGACCACGAAAAACCTGAACATACTCTGGAAGGTTGGGTCGCTCATGGGGAAAGAAATGTGACGCTGGAGGAGCCAGAATTCCCACCACTTGGGCCCATAGATGAGTTGCCTGAAGGAGGTGATGCTCTGAGAGGGGGAAATAAAGGTGATGTTGATGAAGAGGGCGATGATGATGATAACAATGACATGGGCGATGCTGGTGGCCATGATGATGGTGATGATGATGCTGTCGATGGTGGTGAAGGTACGGGCGAAGGTAACGAGGATGTTGACGGTAGTGATAGAGGCGGTGATGATACCATCGGCGGTGCTGGTGGTGGTGATGACGGCAATGATGATGGTGATGAAGAGATACTGACTGAGCGCTTGTCCTTGGGTGAAAACTGCCCCTAGTCTTCCTGTCGTCTGTGGGGGCAACAAGATAAAGGATTTGTGGAAATTGCACAAAGCCGAGTGTTCGCGGAGACAACTCTCCAAAGAGATCGGTGGCGCTCCAGCCGATAGTGCAGTAGAGGCCAGGGAAGAGGGTGAATTGAGCTCTCAGGCCAACTTAAGTGAAGACTGCCATACCAGGGGGAGCAATGAGAGCGAGCCAATATATGATAAATCTGTCCTTGAGGAGAACATGGGAGCAATCTTTATGGATCTGGATGATGAGGCACCGGCTGAATCTGTCCTTCCTCCTAATCCTCCCGTGGCAGATGCTGAAGCTCAAAGCACGGTTCCGGAAGTGATTGTCACTGCCGTAGTGGAAGGGGTGGCAGTTCCTGCTATTAAATCAAGTGCGCCTGAACTTGCTGCGGGAGCCCCTCCTTCTGTTGAGCCATTATCGACTGAACCTGTCATGAATGCCCCCTCTGTTGTTGTATTGTTGCCAGCCGAGCCTGCCACCGTAGTTCCTCCTGTTGTTGGGCCAGCCTCTGATGTCAATATTCCCGAGGTCGTGGTGCTATCTTCTCCAGAATTACCTGAACCATTGACCGAGGGAGTAACGGAACTTGCCCCAATGTCATCTGTGCCCACTGCCTCATCTAGTGCTCTTGCTATCAACATTCCTGAAGTTGCTGGTATATCACTTGCTTTTACTGTCTTGACTGCTTTCTTTTTTATGGTGATTTCCCTATACTGATGTTTATCGTTTGTTTCGTCAGCAGCAATTCTGATCCGTGCCCCTGCCCCTGTGGTTTTGCCTGAAGCACTCACTTCTTCTCTTCGAGGTTTATCGAAGATAAAGGCGAACCTTTTGAAGAGTCTTCTGATGACTATCGCCGATTCTTTGAAGAATGAGGATGAATGATGTATTCTGGATGAAGGGCTGCAAGCGCTTGAACATAACGCCACATGGTTCGGAATTGACGTTTCTTCGATGGTCGATCACGTGGTCTGGTTCAAGGAGGGGATGACTCATGTCATTGGCGCAAAGCATCTCAGACCTGATCCTTCTATTGAGGAGAAGTGAAGCCAGTTGCAGTCCCTTCTTCCAAAGCTAGAACTACACCGGGTAGACGCAGCCGCAGCGATGCAGAATTGGCAAGTTGCTAGTACTGGGTGTCAGGGGGCCACAGAGCGTCTAGAGGAGATCGATAGTGAAATAGCACGGCTACAGGCTGAGCGTCTGATCATTCACCTCAACTTTTCCAAGTTTACTAGTCAGAAAGCTCGCTTGCAGTTGTCTATTGATCAACATGAGACGAAGTGCCACGATATAGAGGCCCAGGTCACAGAATTGCAGCAGTTTCTTCAAAATGTCCCCGACCCTGCACAAGTTTTAGCTAAAGCAGAGGCGGCACAGAGAGGTATCCAGAGTTCTGCAATCGATATGTTAGAATAATGTATGAAGAACTTAGATGGCTGAACTATGATAGTCTCTGTTTGTAACTTTAAAGCATGTTGTAACAGATATTGTAATGATATGTACACTATTGTAATTTTACATGCATATTGTGTCTTTTGGCCTATTTGCCATTTTATTTGAGTTTGAATGCCAACTGATTGAGTTATTCGGGAAAGAGTGTCCCCCTGTTAGGACTCAAACCTATGCCCCTGCGGAAAAAGATGTGATCGAGTTTTGATTTAAGGCTCATCCTAATTCTTAACGATCTTGGAAAGGGCAGGGTGCCATACTTGACCTGTCTTGAGTCTTAACGACTTTCTGATACCTGTGGAAGCACGAAAACAGATGATTAGTACTTTGATTTAACTACCGTGTGGCATCATTCTTTGGGTATCTGTTTCGTTACTCTTTCCCTCTAATGGGGTGTTTACAAACTACAATGATAAGTTTGTGTCAAGTATAATATCTTTTCAAAAATCGACCGTTCACCAGTGAACTGATGCCCTGTCCTTTGCAATCTATTACCCGATAGGCTCCATTGGAATACACTTCATCGATGATACACACTGGATCCCATTTCAGATCGAATTTACTCTTGGGACCTTGAGCCAGTGCCAGACGTTTCATCATGAGCACCAAGTCGCCCTTTTTGAATGACCTACCGCAGACTCGTTTATCGTATGAGGCTGAGATTTATTTCTGATATATCTCAAGCCTTTGCTGAGCGGCGAGTCTCTTTTCGTCTAGATCATCTAGCTCGGCCATTCTGATCTTAGCATTGTACTCGGTCATCAAGGAGTGTCGAAGTGCGACCCGTAGTGATTCAACCTGTATCTCCATCGGGATCACAGCTTCTGTACCGTACACCAACGAGTAGGGTGTAGCTCGAGTGGCTGTGCGGTATGTGGTCCTGTATGCCCATAATGCTTCAGGTAATCGTCTGTCCCAGTTCTTCTTATTCTCTACCACCGTCTTTTTCAGAATCTTCACGATAGTCTTATTGAATGCCTCGGCCAGCTCATTCGCAGGAGGATAATAAGGCGATGAATAACAATGCTTGATCTTGAACTTTGTCACAGCTTATCGACAGTGGCATTTTTTAAGGGCATTCCGTTGTCGGTGGTGATTCTTTCGGGAACACCATGTCAATATAATATGGAGTAACGAACTAAACTTTCGACGTGTTTGGCTTTTACATTTCTTAGGGCAATTGCTTCAGCCCATTTGGAGAAATAATCGGTTGCAGCAAGAATGTACTGGTGCCCCTGAGAAGATGGCGGACTGATCGGTCCAATCACGTCCATGCCCCAGGCGGCGAAAGGCCAAGATATTACTGATTGATGTAACTCTTCTGGTGGCGAGTGTATTATATATGCATGGATCTGGCATTGATGACACTTCTTGACATATTTTATTGCATCATTTGTCATCGTGGGCCAATAATACCCCATGTGTCGGACACAGTGATGTAGGTTCTTGCCTCCTTGGTGAGCACTGCACTCTCCTCCATGAGCTTCCTTCAATGTGGCATACGCTTCATCTTGGTCCAAGCAACGCAACAACACTCTCTCATACGAGCGCTTATAAAGGACGCCATTCTGTATTATGAATGAACCAGTGCGTCTCCTGACCTGCGTGCGCATCTTGGGCTCTTCTGGTAAAAATCCATACTTCAAGTAGTCGACGAATGGCCTTCTCCAGTCATTTTCTTTTGTGATTTCGAAGCAACAGACGGGATTCACGCTTGATTCACCGCCACGCAATACAGCTGTTGGTAGGATCCTTCTTTCTTCGATCGTTACTTGAAGTGGGCTACCTCCGGGATTAGCCAGAGCAGCGGCTAGTCTAGCTAACGCATCGGCCTGTACATTTTCCTGCCTCGGTATATGTGAAATGCTGCTATTACGAAACTGGTCGAACAGTGATTGCGCTTGGTGGCAGAAAGGCGACAACTCAGGTTTGCGAACCTCATATTCTGTCGTCAGCTGTCCAATGACTAGCCTGGAGTCACCATAGATCTGTATCGCTTTGATACGCATCTCGAGGGAAAGCTGTAGTCCGATAATGAGGGCTTCATATCCTGCTTCGTTGTTAGTACAAGCTGGAACGATCGTAAACGAATAAGGCAGCAAATCTCCCTGCGGGCTGATAAATATAACTCCCGCTCCTGCCCCTATTGACCTAGAGGCTCCATCAAAGTACATCTTCTAGAGTCGTGGTTCTTCGTGTTAGTGCACTTTTCCGTGGCATACTAGTGCACCTTGTTTGTCAATCACTTACGTCAGTATGTCTAGAGTCGGTTGAGCCCAAAGAAGACGAAGACCGAAGACTCAAGACGTCCAGCCGCATCAAGAATGAAGATTCAGGTAAATGAGATGCCTTGATGCCTTAACCTCGACCAAAACCTATCCCCTTTGTATCCTTGATGACCTTGACCATATTTAGAACCCTTTAGGCATCATTGATAGGCCCTAGGTGTCCCATTTGATCAACCTTTCCTAGGACTTTATGTACAGGCTGAAGAAAGTGGAGTTCAGCAATTGCATAGGGGGAACCAGGCTGGTCCGACCGGTCATGACCGGTCGGCCAGCAGCCTTGCTGCTTTATGCAATGGCCAGCCGACCGGTCATGACCGGTCGGCCCCTTTTACACATCAATATGGCCAGCAGGTATGGCCGACCGGTCATGACCGGTCGGCCTGGAGGTCTCATGTGTCCAGCAAGGAGCGCCGACCGGTCATGACCGGTCGGCCTGTAGTGTTTGGGCAGTCCAGTAAGGGGGTCCGACCGGTCATGACCGGTCGGCCCATATATTGTGCCTATACACTTGATGTTCCCCAGCAGGGGGGTCCGACCGGTCATGACCGGTCGGGACAGGTCGGCATAGAGCCATTTTTTGACCAGTTGGGGCTTCATTTGCCTATATATGGGGCTCCGTTTTTGGTCATCCAGAGAGGGATTTTTGAGGAAGGAAAGCTACCATTGAAGGAGTTCTTTTGAGGCTTATTCCTTGACCTATGGAAGGCATCTTCCTTGTGCTTTAACACAAGATTAAGAGTATTCCAAGCTCATGAAGAAGATGACCTTCATCCCCTCTTGATCTCTAGAGTTAGGAAGCTTCTTGATTGGCAAATCCATGTCCTAGACTCGAAGATGAGATCGTTGTAGGTAAGAGACTCTAGGAAACCCATTCCCACTAAGTTGTAGAGCTCTTAAACCTATCCTCCTAGCACCTTGGGCATTTCAAGGCATCGCATGCAAGGTGTTTCATCGAATGTGGCTGAGGCATTGGCGACGCAACGGATGCACGATCGAGGGAGCAAAGGGAAGCTGATTGAAGCACGGGAGAGCGGAGATCAAGCAACCCAATCCGGCGCTAAACAAGGGACTCATCCGACAAGTAGGTTGTCTTATTTGAGAGTCCATTTTAGAGTTTGTTTGTCAACTCGCCTTAGGGACGTTAGCCGTTCCTTGGCCCGTCAGCCGGGCCTAAACTAAGTCTCCAAGGGGGAGCCTCCGACACGGGAGTAAACGTGCGATAAGGTTGAGAGTTAGCCTTTGTCTAAAACTCCGGATACGGTTGAGAGGTGAACCGATAAAACCTCCGTGTAAAGGTTGAGAGGTGAACCTCATTTAAAACCTCCGATAGTGAATGCCGGTGTGCTCAAAGGGGTTGAGTACTTGAACCGGGAGTGGAGTAGACACGTAGTCGAACCACTATACATTCTTGTGTCTGTGATTGTTATTGAGCACATTGATATCTTTGCATTGTTAGTTTAATTGCTTAATTATGAATGATTGATATGAATGCATGCTAGGCACTTTTTAGGCATCCTTGCACAAGATGTACCTTCACTACTTGTGTAGACTTGAGCTCATTGATCCAATCTCATAAGACTACACAAGGTGCATAGGTTAGTAGCTTAATTAGTTGAATCATTTTCTTACCTATGCATGCTTAGACTAGGTTTGGTTATTGCTTAACTCTTGCTAGTCTTGTGATTGGACCCACCAAGGCTTGGAAGCCAAGGTGTTCTTGCTTACCTAGCTTAAACTTGTTGAATTGCATAAGTAGGCGAAAAGAATTTTAAAAAGGTCCTATTCACCCCCCCTCTAGGTTCATAGACATATCTCCGAGTATCTCTACAAGCGGTAAAACCGAAATTTCACTTCGATCATCATAACTTGGTCATCTAGGAGGTCACATTCCATTTCTTCGCTGCTCGGGACTGGGTGCGCAGCGATAAAATCTGCAATCGCTTGTCCTTTAATAGCTCGGGCTGGGACATATGTGATGTCGAACTCAGAGAGGAGAAGGGCCCACTTAATGTTGAACCTCCAATTTATACATGATATGGCCCATTACATCACATTATATGCATGGTTTACATGTTTAAAAGACCCATCTAATGCAGGTTTTGTGATTGTAGGAATGAGAGCAGACTTCATCTAATTGGAGACCAAGAAGAGACATTTAGGAGCCTTGGATGAAGACCCAAGGTGGGCCAAAGAAAGAAGAAAGCAAAGAGAGAGGAAGGAGAGAAGAAAAGAAAGAAGAAACAATGCAAAAAATGGGTCCGACCGGTCAAGACCGGTCGGCTGCACTCCCTGGACACCTGCCAGACAGGTCTAGACCGGTCAAGACTGGTCGGCCATGCAATTTTACACTTCTAGATTTCAGGCAGCAAGGTATTCCCGTTTTTGAATTTTTGGAACAGTTTTCTGAAGCCATCTTTATGATATTTGGAAATCCAACGCATCCATGTCGAAGAGGAGCTCGACGCCGAAATAACCCAAGTGGTTTCGTGTCGATCGGAGCTACGGATTGACCATGGTGGCCAAAACAATTCGAACTGTCCAGAAAGATCCAGATTTCGCTGTTCAACTCTGGGCCGGTCCAGGTGACCCATCATTGATGATATGAAGAATCTACTTTGACCATCTTCTAGACCACATCCATATATGAATAACCACAAAGTTTTAGATCAAAAGGATGTGTGGTTTGATCGTACCGGTTGAAGAAAGATGGACCATCCAGAAAGATCCAACTGCGCAGAGTTTATAAAAGCCCTAAGTGTTCTAATTTTTGGACCATATTCTGGGATTGTTTTGGACAATCTAATCCATATATCATGTATAGGATGAAGTTTTTTACCAATGTTCAAAATTTGGGATCAATCCGACATCTGTACACTCCGGAGCGTTGAAAGCAAGATGACTGGTTCTGAAGGTACCTGAAGTGTACGATTTTGAGAGGCGGTCTGTGATATGATTGGTGGGCCCATTCAGAGGATAATCTTGGAAATCTAAATCATCTATGAGGAAGATCACATTACAAGGAAGCTACAAATCAAATTTGAAGGCAATCCGACCATTGGTTAAGTCGTACCAAGCGAAACAAATTCTGCTATGTTGCTGTACTATTGCTGCACTATAAAAGGAGGTGCTCTCTTCTATTCCAAATCAAGCAAGGACGTGGGAAGCAAGGAGTTCAAGTCCTAGGAGGCTGCCTAGCCTCCTACAGCTAGTTTTTCTTCCTTTTCTTAGTTCTAGTTCTAGTTTTAATATGCTTTTCCTTAGCTAACCTCTTAGCTAGAGCTAGAGGTGAAATTTGTAGTTGGTTCCAATGCTTTAATTCTTTTATTTCAAGTACCCTTTTCTTAATTTTGGATTTTGAAGTTCTAGTTTGAATAAAGTTTGGTTTTTTAGAAGTTTTGTGAGAGTTTGTGTGCTCTGGACATGAGTTCCTTGCAATTCTTTGAGATTACCATGATTGGGTTGTTTGAATTCGAATTGTAGTAACCCTTGAGCATGCCATAGTCCATAGGCATGGCTGTTACTCCGAAGGCTACAAGTTCAAGTTCTATGTGCTTCATTAGAACTAGAAATCTGATTTTCATATTTAAGTGGGACTGTTTGTGCTTGAATGTTATATCTTCCAATTAGATGAGAGATAGGACTTTGATTCTAATTGTGTTGTACTTGGATGAATGGATTGGCATTGGACTACTACAAGTGGATCCTTGATGCTCTAGTTCTTCTTAATTTCAGATTTTTCTATTTTATGTGAAAAACTATCTTCTCAAACTTCTTAGATTCTAGTTATTAGAGTACTTGGAATTGTTTACCTCTTTCCCTGTGGATCGACCTCGGTCTTACCGAGATTTATTACTACATCGCAGCCTTACACTTAAGGCGAGCGAACACTTAACTAAGCGCCCAGACAGCATAGGCCGGTTCATAAGGAATTTGATCGGGTCCTCCTTGGATATCAACGTTATTTGGTGCGAGAGGCAGTAATGCCTAAGTTTCTTCACAGCGAAAACGAGAGCGAGACATATCTTCTCGATCGCTGAGTAGTTAAATTCGGCCCCTACCAATGTGCGGATCAAATAATATAGTGTGTTTTCCTTTCCTTCCTCATTCTTCTGTGCTAGGAGTGCCCCTAGTGAGTTATCACCTATTGCAATGTATAGAATCAGCGGCTTTCCCTTGATCGGGGCGGCGAGGATTGGAGAATTCCCGAGCATTTCTTTTAGTGAATTGAAAACCTTCTTGCAAGCGTCATCCCATTCAAACTTAATGTCTTTCTTGTTGAGCTAGGAGAACGGCTGACAATGACCAGCCAGATTCGAAATGAATCTCCTTAGATATGCCACCCGGGCTTGAAAACTCTTCAACTGTTTTAAATTTTTCGGGGGTGGTATTTCTCTGATGGCCTTAATCTTGGCAGGGTCTATTTCTATGCCCCTGTGTCTGACAACAAAGCCCAAGAATTTACCAGACGCGACCCCAAACGCGCACTTTAGTGGATTCATACAGAGACTCTTCTTGCGCAATCGCTGGAATACTTGTCTCAAATGATCCCTGTGTTGTTCATGATCGGCCAACCTTACAACTAAATCATCTACATAGCATTCAACGTGTTTGTGCATCATATCCTGAAATATAACGTGCATTGCGCGCTGGTATGTTGCCCCTGCATTTTTCAATCTGAAGGGCATTACGCGATAACAGTGGATGCCGAGAGCTGTGCGGAAGGCCGTAGCTTCTTCATCTTCCGGAGCCATGCGAATTTGATTATATCCCGAATACCCGTCCATGAAGGACATTACTGCATATCTTGTTGTGCTGTCAATCAATAATTCTGGAATCGGCAAAGGAAAATCGTCCTTAGGGTAGGCTTCATTAAGATTCCGAAAGTCAACGCAAACTCAGATCTGTCCGCTCTTCTTCTTGACTGGCACGATGTTTGAGATCCATCGAGGGTACCTCACCTCTCGAACGAATCCGGCCTAAATTAGTATCTTGATTTCTTCTTCAATCTTAGGTATAATATAAGGATGAAATCGTCGTTGCGGTTGCTTCACTGGCTTCTTTTCTTCATGATACTCAGCTTGTGCATGGCAATTGTCGGACCAAGCCCAGGCATTTCTGAATATGTCCAGGCAAAGACGTCCTTATTCTCCTACAATAGCTGTATGTATCTCTCTCTTTCATCTCCCGGGATGTTTCTGCTCAGATATGTGTTCCTGGGTTCTTCGAGGGAGCCCAAATTCACCTCTTCAAGTTCATCAATCGTCAGTTATCTGTCATCTTCTAGTTGCACGGGTGCGACGCTTGGTAGGATAATATTGACAGGGTCTTGCACTTGAATTTCTTCCACCGGGCCGATGGTCACCATGTTCATGCTCGCCTTGGTTCCTAAGCCTTCTCCGTTTCTGTATACTTGCTTATATTCTTCGAATGGAGCTAGCAATCTTTTCTTTGTGTCTGAACCTTGACCGAAGAATCCCATATTCCTCATGATCTTCTGGCTGGCTCTGCTATATCTCTTCTCTTCTATTGGTCGTGGTTGGGCAGATTCTCCTCCCTCTTCTCTCTCCTCTGATGGCATTGGCTGACTTGGCCCTAAGTGAAACTTGATATCTTTCTGGGTGATATCTCTTGATGGCGCGATGAATTGGCTTGAAACTTTCGAAAATGGCTTGGATTTCCTATCTTGGGTACTGGCATATTGAAGCTAGACTTGAGCACACTCATTTGTTGATCTGAGATCAGTTTTAACATAGACTGCCCGCCTGACGCAGATGTTGCGGTACCACATAGAATTTCTTCGTGATCGGCTGAGATTGATTCTTCGGCTGATATTGGGATCTTTTCTGAGTGATGAGTCGAGGTTTACTCCTCTGTGCGAACTTCTCAATCCGAGGTTTTGCCCCTTGCCCTTTCTTCATTACATCGGGCTTTTTGCTAGTTTTGCCGCTATCAGATATGTTGTAATATTTTACATCGGCCAGAAATGACTCAGCTATCGTGTATGGTTTCGGATCTGCCGCTACCCTGTATTGGACCCCGTCTCTGTTATATTTGAAGCATTGATGGTACGTCGAAGGGATTATGCGATTCTGATGGAGCCAGGGCCTCCCTAAGAGGAGATTGTACGTTGTCACTGCGTCGATCACCTGACATGTTACTTTCGTTATCAGTTCTTTGGTCTCTAACATCACCGTGATTGATCCGAGTGTGCGCTGACTGTCTTGATTGAACCCTTGAATCATAATGAAACTCGGACGTAGTGCTGATTGCCTATAACCCAACTTCTGTAACGTCTTCAATGGCATGATATTTACGGCAGACCCATCGTCCAACATGCACCTTTTAACCTCCGTGTCTTTGATTGTTCCTGTGACCATCAATGGGCGATTGTGGTCTATTAGTTCGATCGTGTGGTCTTCTTCTGAAAAAGTGATCGTTGAAGGATGGTTGACGTGCATGACTTGTGACACCGGCATATACACTTCTTAGAATTTGTCTGTATTATTCATTTCTTTTATCTCTATCATCATGACCTCCCTGACTTCACTGTCAAGTAGGGCATCGATTAACATTTCTCTGTACACTTTTGAGAGACATAAAGCGTCGTATATACTTAAACGAGCAGGGACCTTCCGTAGGTGTGACACAACGTCATACGGCACTGGTCTTAGGCTTGACTGACCAGTTGTGGCTTCGGCGACCTTTTCTTTCAATTTCTGCATGCGGGGTCTCTCTTGTGGTCTGTCAGGGGTACTGTCTTCTTATATCGGGTCGCCTGGTCTTGGAGGGGTACAGTCAGGCATTTGCTTTCCTGATCGTAAGATGACCACGTCAACCTCTTCCTCGACTGATTGTGGGGTTTCTTCCGACGGTGCTTGCTTGACAAATGACACCATTTCACAATATGCCATGTTCGTCGGGGGTCGTATTCGCCCCTGCGACATTTCTCTCCTCCCTCGTCCCCTATTCTTCCTTCGGTTAATGAGCCTTCGTCTGTTCTCGAGTCTTTTCTTGCTACTGACTAGAGTCCATGGTTCCTTCGGCTCAGGGAATGAAGTCGGTCGGTTGGTTTCACCTTCTATTGGGATTTTTGAAATTGCCCCAGCTGTCTCCTTTGCTGTCTCAGGTACCTTCATGCTGATGACCCCTTGATTGATCAACCGTTGTATCCTTCCTTTTAGGGAGAAGCAATCTTCTGTCTGGTGGTTGATGCATCGATGATATTTGCAGTCTTTGGGGTCATTTATCCGTCCGACTTCATGGGGACGGACAGGTTCTGGTAGACGTATCAAGCCTTCTTCGATCAATTGTTCCATGATCGGAACTAGATCGGCCATATCAAATGTATATGGGCCGTTTGCCCTTTCTCTCTCGGCTATCGATACACGTTTGGGTACATAGGGCTTTTTACTCTTGTCTTGTATAATTGCTGTCTTTATCTCTGGCCCACGATCGGCAGCGGGACGTTTACGGTCTCTCTGGTCCCTACTTTTTTTGACCTGGTGGGTCTCCACTAATCTTCCTATCTCTCTCTTGCGTCTCTCGGGTCTGAAGTTTACCCGGGATGCTGCTTCTTCCATCAGATGCGCTTTCTTCGCCAACTCGGGGAAGGAGTTGAAGGTATTGCCTGACAAGCCATACGAGATCATCGGGTCCAGGGCCCTCAGACACATCTTCATCTACTCGCCTTCGCTGGGTAATTCGCGACATTGAGCCGCTGTGGTCCCCCATCGGTCGATGAACTTCTCGACTAATTCACCATTTCTCTGTCTGACCATCGTTAGGTCTGTTAGGGAGATCTCTCTCTCTGCCGTGAAGAACTTTGAGATGAAGGTGTCCCGCATTTGCTCCCATGTCCTTATAGAGCCGGCCGGTAGCGACATGTACCATTGAAAGGCCTTCCCTGTCAGGGTAGATCCGAATAGCCGCATGCAATACTGCGGGACTGCAGACCAGTTTCCTAACGTGGTCAAGAAGTGGGTGATGTGCTCTTCCGGCAATCCTCTGCCATCGAACTTTTCGAAGTCGGGGCATCTGAAATTGGCTAGGAATGGTACCTCTCCACCTCTGGTGGGTATGGGACCCGATATTTATAGCTGCCTCTCCTCTCTTTCTCTTTTTCTTGCTGCATCATATGGGCTATCGTTTGGGATAACTCTTCTCGTGATACGTGAGATACGGAAAGCGGCGCACGTCCTATTGGTGCGACCTTGAGTTGGACGGGCAGTTCGGGCTCAGTCGGACCTTCTGCTGCCCCTTGGGATTCCTTTGCCGACTGACGGGTGGCGGTGCGATACTTCTAGTGGCATTCTGCGCTATCAGGGTGGTCAAGGCTTCTTGGATAGCCCTCATTCGATCGTTCGTCTCGCGATTAGCCTCAACCAATCTGTCGATCTGATCTTGGAATGGAGGTAATTCTTTTGCCTCATAAGGTTCTTCTTCTTCTTGTTCGGCCACTTGGACAATTACTACTTGCGCCAATGGAATTTTTCGAGCCTCCCTCTGTTTCTGTTCAGGGGTCGTCACGGGCTTGGACTTTACATGTGTGGACTTAGTAGTCTTCTGCGAGGTATGAACGGCTTTGGATAATGGCGGGAACTGCTCGACTGTCATCGCGGGT
Organism: Liriodendron chinense; assembly: GCA_003013855.2. Taxonomy (NCBI): domain Eukaryota; kingdom Viridiplantae; phylum Streptophyta; class Magnoliopsida; order Magnoliales; family Magnoliaceae; genus Liriodendron; species Liriodendron chinense. Next base: position 6,074,346 of record ML058334.1, read on the forward strand.
GCTGCGGGCTTAGCTGATGTGACCTGCCTGTTGATAAGGATCCTCTGCCCCTGCTTCGGCTGCCACTGTTTCTTGATCACGGGGCGAGGTCTTATAATGCTCGCCTTCCGATATGCTGCTATGATGGCAGCTTTCTTCTGTTCCTTCTTCTACCTTCGGGTCTCAACCAACTACCATTCTGAGCTTGGGTTTGTAGTTGTGGTGGAACGGGGGAAGCTGAAGCCTCCGATGGCAAGGAAGGTGCACAAACTCGTTGTTGAGCATGTCATTTCTTTTGTCTGCGTTACTCTCTTGCTAATTCTGTGGTGTCAGAAAATCATTAGAACAGTTCATAAACGCGATCGGGAACGTGAACCCATCGATCGCGGTGCATAAACTAACAGAGATAAGCAAGAAGGAGAGAAGTATGTGTGGTTGTGGAAGTTTGTGGTTTGAAAACCTTTTAATTTACCGTCTATTGCCTTAAAGATGAAGAGAAGAACGTTCCGATTAAGAGTCGCCAGTTTGGCGCCTGAGGGCGCCGAAACATTATGCCTCGCGATATATCTCTTGCGTACACATTTGTGTCTGCAAATGATTGATCTTAGAGCGTTTCTATACTCAGAGCTAACCAGAGATTCTGGTACCATCAACTCTCCCAAGCAAAGTCGCCAGTTTGTTGGAACTAGGAAATGAACACAAGGACATTTCCTTGAAAATGTGGTTTTGTTGCTCTAGGGTTCTAAGTAATGGAAACCTTCATAGACAATCACAAGCATTCACAAAAGGTACACAAGAAGAGATATCGCAAGGCGAATTTTATTCCAGAGATCTTGAGATCTTGTACATTCCAGGCCGTGATCTGGCACGAGCCCTTAATTACATCGAATGATCGATGACCCTTGATTAAAAGGCAAAAGACTAGTCAGCAGGGACTATGGTCTTAGAGTTTGTGGTCGTAGAGACCTGTAGTTGTTTGTTATGGACTGAACCATCTTTATATTAGTCAGATGTCTATGTCCCATGTTTTGGCCGGAGATCCAGGCAGAAACTGTCAGGGTTTTTATTGAGAGGGTACGACTCTGGGTCTGCAGTTGTCATGTGTGGACAGGCGACCTCGGGAAGACTGATCCGCAGTTGTGTGTACCTGAGCAGCCCAACTGACAGATACCGTTTGAATGGGCAGGGCATCGACTGTTGTGTTCTGGCAGTCGTTAACAATTTCTTTGTAGGGAATCAAAACTCTTTGATATGGTTCGTGATAACCACAGTTCCGTCTATCTAGCTTTTGACCCAAATCGGATCACAGCTTTACAGTAGATATGAAATGATGACATATTTGCATAGTTCTGGATGCTGGCGGCTCTTTTCGAGAAGTTATTTCATTCATCACGTCGAATCGGGTCGAACCTCGAAGATGTGCAATTTTGCTCATTTAGAGATCCCGAAACGTCCATTTGACCGTTCCATTGCATCTGGAACGCTTGAAATACCCAAAATAATCTCAAACGGAACTTGAAAGCTCCTAAAATTGAGTCCGATGCACCTGTAAACATGTTCTGTAATTGGCTGATTTTTGGGGTGCGTGGGACTTATTTTATGGGTGCGTGGGGTCCAACGCACCTTTAAATTAAAGTACCGGATTTTTTCTATGAATTTATGGGTGCGTGGGGCATTTTTCGCGTGTGTGGGACCGAATTTGCAAATATGAATTTCGTCGAATTTATGGACGCATGGGACCCGAATTTATGGATGCATGGGCCATTATTTGGATGCGTGGGACACCAATATGCAAGTCTGAATTACATCAAATTTATGGATGCGTGGGCCATTTTTCGAGTGCGTGGGAGTCCAATGCAAGGCTGATTTATGTTGATTTAATAGACGTGTGAGACCCGAATTTATGGATGCGTGGGACTTTTTTGGGTGCGTGGGTTCATTTTATGGGTACGTGCCCACACTTGGTGATTTTCAGGATTCAAACCTGCGGGAAAATGCTGGTGATCGGAAGGAATTCCGGCGATCGGGAAGGGTTTCCGGCGATCGAAAAAGTATTCCGCGAGGGTTTCCAGTGGGGATTTCAAATTCCCAGAGGATGACAGCTCTCTCTCTTTCTCTGAAAAACGTCGAAATGAATCGTTTAGACGGGGTATTTATAGCCGAAGACGTCGGATTTCCACCAATGAGGGGCTGCCACATGCCACGCACCCTTAAAATACCCTCCACGTACCTCAAAATTGGCGTGCGGAGGTCCGACACACCCAGAAATGATTTCTGAAAATTTCTGATTTTTTTGGTGCGTGGGACTTAATTTACGGGTGCGTGGGACTCAATGCACCTTTAAATTAAGTCCCTAATTTTTAGTCGAATTTATGAATGCGTGGGGCATTTTTTGGGTGCGTGGGACTCCGAAATGCCTCTAAATGAGGATTATAAAATGTGTTAAATTTAAGGGTGCGTGGACCCATTTTTGGGGTGCGTGGGGTACCAAAATCCCTTTAAATAAAAATTCTGAAATCTGTTGAATTTAAGGGTGCGTGGACCCATTTTTGGGGTGTGTGGGACACCAAAACACCCTAAAATGAAGATCCTGAAATGTGGTGAATTTATGGGTGCGTGGACCCATTTTTGGGGTGCGTGGGGCACCAAAATACCTTTAAATGAATTCCTATTTTTGCTGATTTTGCGAGTGCGTTGGTACCCGAATTTATGGGTGCGTGGGACGTAAATTGGAACTCCACCATTTGGGTTTTGAATTTTGGTGGGTTTGTGGGGCCCGTTTGATTGTGAAATCACATGCACTATTCATCATAAATCACAAAGAAGTTATGGGTTCAATTCCGGACAGTTCTGATCACGGTGATGCGGGGGTCCGCTGGAAATTTCAGCTAAAATTGGCTAAGGGAATCTTTGTAAATCTTCGTTTCGTATGCACCAGAAGGTGTTTTGCGTGATTCTTTTGGAGGTATATGGCTATTTTACTTGTTTTAAAGGCTCCTACCTTTTGGGACCCCAACAGTGACATCCACCTTGTTGCTCTTCCTGGGATATACATTGCGAAAGAATAGGTTGTGAAGAATGTGGAAATCCCATAACATGGTGGACGCCCGAAGCGCACCTCCAACCCATTTGGGTGTCCCATCACCACATAGGAATTTGGCAATAACGTTATTAGGTTTGGGACCCAGTGAGGCAAAATCAAAAGGAGACTCCTCTACAATGGGAACTCCAATGAATTGAGAGATGGAGTTCAAAGTAAAGACGCACAGCTGCTCACCAACCTCCACTTTAAAAGAAGGGGGAGAGGCGGTGACATGAACATAGGAGGCATAGAACCTCCGAACTACGTCAAACTAGATAGGGCCCCCCATGTGGAGTACGAGACCCCAATTTATGGCGTTCAACATGGACCGGACATTATATTTGGCCAAGTCATCCAATTTTTTGGACTTTTCACACACCACCTCTTTGTCCTTGAAGTCATCCCAATGGGTGGAATGGGATGAGACATTTTTACCCAAGGATTGAGATTGAAGAGGAGGAACAGAAGATGAGGCAGTCCCTTGCCCTTTTGAAAGGGTTTTCTTTTATTTTAAAGGGGGAGGATGAGGTTTAGCTTTTGCCTTGGACCGACCACTCCGCCTCAAGGGGAGCTCATCTTCACTCTCTTGGAAAGACATTGAAGACACAACAAAGCACCCTAAATCACTCCTAGATATGAAAGGAAAGGATTTAACAAAGAAGGATGGGAGTGACTCCCTTACCTATGGAATGAGAATGGAGAGGAGCAATGTAGAGAAGGTTAGAAACTCTAATCTGGCCAACAATCACCTTGGAATCACCTCGGAATACAAGAGGAGGAGCTAGAGCAGCAAATAGAGGTGAGAAACTGTGAAATGGGGGACTCAAATGAGCTTCATATTCTTATAAAGACCCCCCCCCCATGGACGGACGGTCGCACTGGCTGACCGGTCTAGGTTTGCACGACCGGTCTTGATCGGTCATGTGGAGTGAAGTGGGCGTTCAGCCTTGTCTGATGGCAGCCCGACCGATCTTGACCGGTTGGATGACTTGAAAACCATTAGTCCAGACAGTTCACGAGATAGGCCGACCGGTCTTGACCGGTCGTCCGGCACTGTTTGCAATAGTAGAAGGATTCTGCACTGGATTGACTGCATAGAAGGTCTGTCCTTTGGACAGACCATTAGCTTTTAAAACCAAGTACCCTTACTAAGGATACAACACCCATGGTCATGGTGTACCAAGGTACAACCCCACATAAAATGAGGGACCCTTAAAGGTCCAGATTTATCGATAGAAGACAAAAAATTGGGACTATGTTCCCGAATATTCTTAGAGAGCAATTAAAATAGAGGCAAAGGTCCTCAGATATACCTATAAAGATAAGATAGAGAGGCTTAATCCTCAGATATTACCTGCAAAACATACACTTGTTAGATAAACTAGACACACCCAACACCAATGGACTTCTGGAGGTTTGCAAAGCGAACTGAGTCCAAGGGTTTCGTTACGATGTCGGCTAGCTGATTCTCGGTAGGCACATGTTCGAGAGATATTATATGATGTTCAACCAATTCTCGAATAAAGTGGTGCCTAATATCGATGTGCTTAGCGCGCGAGTGCTGTACTGAATTTTTTGAAATATTTATGGCACTAGTATTGTCACAAAATAGAGTCATTGTGCCTTGGTTAATCCCATAATCGGTGAAGGTTTGTGTCATCCATAATAATTGGGCACAACAACTTCCAGCAACAATATACTCTGCTTAGGCTGTGGATAAAGAAATGGAGTTTTGTTTCTTACTATGCCACGCCACAAGGCAATTTCCAACATAAAAGCACCCACCGCTGGTTGATTTACGATCATCCATGTTACCAGCCCAGTCGGCATTTGAATACCCTGCAATATCTATAGATGAATCAAATGGGTACCAAAGACCGTATTCGGTAGTGCATCTTACAAACCGGATGATTCGATTAACAGCGGTGAGGTGAGATTCTTTGGGATCAGCCTGAAACCGAGCACAAGCACCTACACTAAATGCAATATCTGGTCTACTAGCAGTGAGATAAAGAAGACTACCAATCATGCTTCTATAAAGATGTTGATCTACACTTTTCCCTACAAGGTCTTTCGATAGTTTAACAGTGGTGCTCATAGGTGTAGTGTAAGATCGACCAGAGTTTAAGCCAAATCTCTTAACAAGATCTTTAGCATATTTGGCTTGGGTAATGAATATACCTGATGTAAGTTGTTTTACTTGTAGCCCTAGAAACATGTTAAGTTCTCTTACCATACTCATCTCAAATTCTGATGTCATTAATTTAGCAAAGGAGATGGACATTTTCTCACATGTGGATCCAAAAACAATGTCATCCACATAAATCTGGGCAATCAACACAGAATTCTCGGCTTCTCTTATAAAGAGAGTTTTGTCAACGCTCCCCCTAGCAAAATCATGGTCTATAAGAAAGTGAGTTAAGCATTCATACCATGCCCGAGGAGCTTGCTTGAGTCCGTAAAGAGCCTTTTTCTATCGGTACACTTTGTGAGGATATTTAGGATTAATGAATCCTTTTGGTTGTTCAACATAGACTTCCTCATCAAGAATACCATTCAAGAAGGTGCTTTTTACATCCATTTGAAATAGTTTGAACTTTAAAGCACAAGCAACAGCCATAAGAATTCTAATAGACTCGAGTCTACCTACAGGGGCAAATGTTTCATCAAAATCAATACCTTGAATTTGTGAATATCCCTGAGCAACTAATCGAGCCTTATTTCGTATTACATTCCTAGATTCATCGGATTTATTCTTGAAAATCCATTTGGTTCCAATAACATTTTTTCCTTTCAGGCCTGTCGACCAGATACTAAACCTCATTTCGAATGCATTGTTGAAGCTCTTCCTGCATTGCAAGGATCCAGAATTCATCGTTTAGAGCTTCATTAGCATTTTTTTGTTCTATTTTAGAAGTGAAACACAGGTGATTGTTGACTGCCTCTAACTGTCTCCTGGTTTTGACACCAACGCTAGGATCCCCAATGATTTGATTGAGGGGGTGATCCTCGACAATTTGTACATCACCAGGAGCAATGGAGCATTTGGAGATGAGGGTTGTTTATTAGATTGTACATCTCGCATATACCCTCATCTTCTTCTTCATCACCTGGAGACATTGATTTATCCAAGTTATCATCTACAGTCACATTGATTGACTCTTGAACTGGTGAGGTTCGAAGGTTGTAGACACGAAAGGCTCTACAAATTAATGAGTACCTTAAGAAGATACCCTCATCACTCTTGGAGTCAAACTTTCCCAAATTTTCATGGTCTCTCAGAATATAACATGTACTACCAAAGACCTTAAAGTATTTCACATTTGGTGTCTTTCCACACCACATTTCATAAGCATTTTGTTTAGACCTGCCCTTAAATAAACTCGATTTATAATATAGCAGGCAGTGTTTACTGCTTCGGCCCACAGATTTTGCGCAAGATTCTTATTATTAAGCATAGCTGTGGCCATATCCAACAATGCTCGATTTTTCCTTTCAGCAACCCCATTTTGTTGATGTGTTTTAGGTGCTGAGAACTCATGGCGAATACCCAATTCATCGCATAATGCCTTCAAACAATGATCTTCAAATTCACCTCCGTGATCACTCCTGATTCTTGCTACCATGTATCCTTTCTAATTGTGAAGTCGCTTCACTAGTTTTTGGAATTGTTTAAAAGTATCAGATTTTTCTCTTAGGAAGGCGACCCATGTGAATCTAGAGTAATCATCAACGACTATAAAGAAGTATCGTTTTCCACCTTGGCTAAGTACCCTGGTAGGACCAACTAGGTCCATGTGTAGCAGTTCAAATGGTTTTGATGTGACCAGGATAGAGGTTCTCTTGTGTGCAACCTTGATTTGTTTACCTTTTTGGCAAGCAATGCACACAGCATTAGGTCTTTTACCCATCTTTAGTAGACCTCTCACCAAATTTTTCTAACTCAGTTTAAATAGATTTCTATACTGAACATGACCGAGTCGATGGTGCCATAGTTTTGTTTCATCCTGAATAGCCACGTGACACATGGTGGAGGAGCTTAGATTGTTGTGATTTTCAATGACATAGCAGTTGTCTCCTGTGCGTAGACCTTTCATGATTAATTTTTCTGTGGAGTTCAGGATCTTGCACATATCTTTGGAGAAGCTTACTGAGTGCTCTTCATCACAAATTTGTGAGATACTCAGAAGGTTATGTTTAAGACCATCAACATAAAGCACATTTTCGATTTCGGGCAAACCTGGCCCCGTGATGGTTCCTTTACCAATGATTTTAGCCATGCTCCCATCACCAAATGTGACAGACCCACCATCAAATTCGTCATATGCACAAAATTGAGATCTATCACCTGTCATGTGTTTAGAGCAACCACTATCCAAGTACCATCTAGGGGTATTCCCAGCATTTAGGGCAATATGATTGACCAAACACTTGTTCCTAACTACCCATTTAGTTGTTGTCCTTTTATGAGGGGTATTCTTATGGTGAGATTCTCTAGTTTTCTTGGGAGAATCAAATTTTCCTTTTTCATGCAAGAGAAGAGCAGTTTTCAAATTTAGCATTTTAACTTGCTCCAACAATTCATCCATCCTCTTGTCCTTCTTAGGAAGAGCAGGATAATTCTTTCGAATGTTTCCCCTTTTTGGTGAAGTATGCATGGGAGGATTCCAATTGGCTTGCACATTTTTCCCGGTCAGTACAGATTTACCTTTCAAGTTTCGGACCGGATTTTTAAACACCATGCATTCAAACTTTAAGTGGCCAATGTCTCCACAAGCATGGCAGACAGGAGATGCTCTAGTTTTACTCCCTGATGCACCATGATCTTTTCTTACAATCGGATGGACTGAGGTAGTTTTTGAAGTATGACTGTCATAGCCCAAACCTCTTCTGTCCATTGGTGATCTTACAACACCTAGGAGTTTTTCAAGGTTTTCTTCTCCTTGGGTGAAACGTTTTCTAGAGTCAACGACTTGACACTTAAGACGATCAATTTCAGTGTTCGCCTCTTTGAGTTCTTTCTCTAGCATGCTTGTCTAGAGATTCACCACTTATGAACTTTTTCTTTTCTTGTTCAAGCTCATCATTCTTTCTTTTCAGTTCTTCTAGATCTTGATCCATCTTTTGATTCTCAATTTTCAATCCGTCAAGATTTTTTGTCAATTTATCATTTTCAGCCTTCATTTGGCCCAACTTTTTAATGGTATTCATATTTTCAATGTATAGTTGGTTATATACCTCCTGAAGGCCTTCATCCTCATCCTCATCATCACTCAAGGAATCATTTTCAGTGTTAGAGGATTCATGATCATCAATGTCTCCGGTGATCTTTGCAATGGGCTCAATTTGAGGCACAATATCAGTGATGGAGGCCATTAAAAATTTTCTTGAACCTTGTTCCTCATTACTTTGGTATATGTATGATTCTGATTCAGATTCTTCAGTATCATCCCATGTAGCCGCCATTGCCTTTTTCTTGGCCTTTTTATCAGTGCACTCGGATGCAATGTGACTAAATCCTCTAAACTTGTAGCATTGAGGATCTTTTGACTTAAAAAATTTTTCTTTGTTATTCTTAGAGTCAAAAGGTTTACCCTTCTAGTAGGGTTTCCTTCTAGAAGTATTTTTCCTAGTTTTGAAGAATTTTTGAAATTTCTTGGCCATAAGTGCCATTTCTTCTATGTCTTGATCTTCCTCACTTCCACATTCAGAATCTTGTTTCTTGTGAGAAGATTTCAGGGTTGTACTTTTGGATTTGGAGGGAGTTTTGAAATGTAGCTCATAGGTTTGAAGGGACCCTAGTAATTCTTCAACTTTCATGGTATCTAGGTCCTGACATTCTTCTAAGGTAATAACTTTGGTAGAGAACCGTTCCGGTAGGGATCAGAATTTTTCTACACAGTCTATTCTCCGGAACAGGTTCCCCCAAGCCCCACATTTCATTTGTGATCTTGTTCAGTTTGGTATAGAAGTCTGTAAATGTTTCATGCTCCTCCATGGTTATGTTTTCAAATTGTGTAGTGAGGCGCTGAAGTTTTGAGCGTTTGACAACGCTTGTTCCTTCATGAGTAACTTCAAGAATATCCCATGCCTGCTTACTGGTTGTGCAATTTTGAATCCGACCAAATTCATCTTTAGACACTGAACAAAAATGGCATTTAGGCCTTTGGCATTATGAACACGTTGAGCTTTATCATAATCGGTCCACATCGCCTTATCTCTTGGCCTGAGGACATCCGGTTCACCTTCCTTACATATAATGTCCATTGGGGGTTTATATCCAATATCAACCATGTCCCTAACGTCCGAATCAATAGATTCTAAAAAGATGCGCATTCGGGCTTTCCAATATGGATAGTTTAACCCATCAAAGAAGGGAGGGTTAGTAACGAATGTAGAGTCCTCTCTAGACATATTTTCAAGTTCTTTTAGGATCTTACTCCGGGTTTTTAAACCTGAGTGGAGGAACCCGCTCTGATACCAATTGAAATTGCGGTTCTACCGCCTGTAGAGATACTCGGAGATATGCCTAATGTCCTAGAGGGGGGGGGGGGGGGGTGAATAGGACTTTTTGAATTTCCAATTACAATTTAAAACTAATCAAGTCAATCTTTTCAACCAAGATTATCACAATAACATTCAAGGCAATTATATGATGAATTTGTAAGTAAAGACTATCATAGGCATTTCATCAAACATTTAGGATTCATGATTGGCTAAACCATTCAACACATAGCAATCATTCAATCTCACAATGTACAACGATTTATAGTGGTTCGGTTTTCCTACGCCACTCCCGGTTCACGATCTCAACCTATGAGACCACCGGATTTCACTATAGTCGTGGTTTTAAATCAGGTTAACCATCAACCTTAACATCCTTTGATCTAGAACCGCGTTTACCATCCGTCGATGGCCCAATCCAGGGACTTGACGAGTTTGGATCTCAAACTCTCACCAATCCTAATGCAAGGACAGTCACGTACACTCCCACCGGAGTTTCCCAATCCAGGGAATAGTGATTCAATAAATGGACTCTCAAATACTAGACATACCTAGACGATTGAGCCCCGATTCAATGCCTTTGATGAGTAGCTTCAGCTCCACATGCTTCAACTTCTCTTTATGCTCCTAAGATCAGCTACTGAAGTAAATGATGTGATTATGATTATGCTGGGTAGTTGGGAGAGAGATGGTCAAGTTCCACTTACCTATTCAATGCAATGGTTATGAGGGAACTACCAAACTTCAGCATTCAATGGCTATGAACGACCTCATAAAGATATTTTGAAGTTAGGTCAGCCATGAATGTAGATCTTGAGTTCATACTTCAAACCGAGCTTTGAATACTCAATGACAAGCCATTAATGGATAGGTTTGAATGATGAACTCAAGGGAGTTAAGAGCAAGGAGGGTAGGAGGATGTGAGTAAATACTCTCTCTCTCTCTTAGCTCTTGATGGGTGTTGAATGCATGCCAAGAAAGACCACAAGATATGGCTATCTAGAGCCCCAAATGATAGCCTCAACGGATAAAAAACGGTCACGTTCGACCTGTCAGAGAGAGGTCTCAACCGGTCAGACAGACCGGTCGTAATTCAAAAAGAAAGCACATTATTTGGGTCTGCCCGACCGGTTAAGACCGGTCGGTTTACCTTGCTGGACAGAGATTGGAATGCAGTCCGACCGGTCAAGACCGGTCGGCTGCCTTTCTAGATAATGCAACATAGCTGCTGGACTGTTTTATATCTTCTGGCCGACCGGTCAAGACTGGTCGGCTGTCAAGATTTTCACTCCCAGTAAGGCTGTTGGACCGATGATTTCAATACTGGCCGACCGGTCAAGACCGGTCGGCTGTCTAGCTGAATGTATCACAGCAAGGTTGCTGTTTATGTTGAAGAGCCTGGCCGACCGGTCAAGACTGGTTGGCTGTCTAGATGTTTTCATTACAGCAAAGTTGCTGGACATATCTTGTAGTTCTGGCTGACCGGTCAAGACCGGTCGGCTGTCTAGATGATCTTGTCACAGCAAGCTCGCTGGACTAAGTCTTTCAACACAGCAGCGGATCACTTCAATGATAAAGTATGAAGTGATTAGGTGCATGGAGTCCAATGTTTGGACATGTTTTCAATCATGATTAGCACCTGCCATGGTCATACAAGTCTGATCAACTTGAGCTAGGGTCGAGAAGGAATGGGACAAGTTAGGTCAGTCATTACGCCATTCTTTGATGTTTTGGGTTTCCTAAGGTCGATCTAAATGCAACTTACCTGAGATCTTGTTTCATCTTGAGCTTGAGCAATGGAAGAAGCATAATCTTCAAGTCTTGAGCTTCAAATCTTCGACCGGGCCTCACACGATAAGACGCGACCAACCAACACGGCAATTGACAAAATAAAGTGTACTAACAGAAAGCTCCTCATCACTAGAAGTTCATTCATCATAGATTCGGCCGCATATGGGGAGACCTGCTATCTGGTACAGGTCCCAAAGGGAGATACTCATTTCTCCGTAGGGCAAGTGGAAGGAGTTGGTGATGGAACTCCTATGGTTCAAGAACCCCTTGTAGACGCACGACTCCCTATAAAAATAGCTTGATGTCGCTTGGATGGCCCTCAGGAGACCTACTTGTTTTAGGGTATCTTCGTGTTGCTCAATTATTCGGTTGGCCCAAGCCTCATAACCTGGATGAGGGCTCAAATGACCTCTGGTCTGAAAACCCCCTGTCGGCCAAATTTCTGCATCGGAGAAAGGGCAAAATCTCTGGCGTAAGGTCTCGAAATAGTGGGTCGAAAATGGTTGGTGGGGATCATGGTTCGGCTCCAAGAATATCATGTCCTTCGCCCTAAGGATAGACTGCAGTGTACCGTTCTTGGACACGGTGCAGTTGAGAAATGTCTCCGAGATGGACGTTCAAGAATTGACACTTTAGAAGGAGTTGGCGCGGCACACATCTTAGGGTTCGATGCTTGGGAGGGAACGATACTGTTAGCTGCTCTTGGGGAGTTGGATGTACTGCTTCGTGTAGGGATTGCGGATCATGAGAGATGACACCGCTAGTTTCACCAAAGACCAGACGACCTTCATTCTGTCAGACTTTGATTTAGCCTGATTCTCCATATACACCTACTTGGCAGTTTTTTCGGTTGTCTTCGAGCGACCTCGTTTGGCAGATGGAATGGGTGCGATCGGGCTAGCCTCACCCTCTTTGGACCCGACGACGTCATCGGTCCGGAAGCCTTATAGGGGAGCATACCACGCATCTCATTCCTCCTGAGTGCCTTCATCTGGAGGAGTAGGTAAAGCCTTCTCACAAAGGATCTTCCGCTGCACATTCTTCGGCAGCGTCAATATACGCTCATAAAAATTGAACTTCTCCAGCGGATGGAACCACTGTGGGTTCTGGTCAGATGGTCGCACGACCTTGGGAGAGATGCGCTTGCGTTTACGTGTAGCCTCCTTGGAACCTGAAGGGCCGGCGTTAGAAGAACCACTAGCCATGGAGATCTGCACAAACACGATAAGACATCAGGCAAAGTACGAGAACCAGAAAAGATACATTCAAGTATGCGCAAACTTTGGACAACTTAAGTTAAATAGGGACATTACGTCTGGTTCAACGTGATCTAAGAGTTTTAGACGTACGGGATCCAACAGATCCTCGAAACTATAAGTATCATGACCGATTCAAAAGAGAAGTGTCAAACTCCGTACTCTTCGGAATAACAAACCCAATATCATGGGGGATGATCAGTTGAACCAAAGTGCGAGCATATTAATCAATACTAAACATATTAAGTCAGAAGTACAAAAATTGGGCAAATTTTATAACCCCGGAAGTCAATCCGCACCAGCCCTGGCGCGTCCAACAAATGGACATTTTCGTAAGTTTGAAGATCAGTGCGCGCCAGCCCTGGCGCGTCCAAAATTGGGTAGAATTTTCAAGTCCAGAAACTATACGCACTGGACCCAGCGCGTCGATAAAAAGGGTTCTCCCGCAAAACACGTGAGTATGCGCTATGCCCAGCGCGTCACGAAAATGGGGAATTTCACCAAGTCTGGAAAAATGATATGCACTGATCCCAGCGCGTCACTAAAATGGGTATTCTAAGGACGCGAGTATGCATTCACCCCACCGCGTCCTATAAATCATGCAAAGTTCAAAATAAGAAACGCGCTACCCCTAGTGCATCGAATAAATCGGGACATTTCCCAAGTCCCAAAGGAAAAAGACCGAACCTTAAAATTTTTCTACGTGCGCGCTAATAATTGGACGCGTTGGCAATATTTTTTGACGCGCTAGAGAATAAAGTGATGCGCTGACTAGAGCTCTCTCACGCGGAAATGAAAGTGAAATGACGAAAATGGCCAAGGTTTCCCTTATTTATAGCAGGACCCGGGAAATCCGATATGCCGCAATGGACGACCGTGTCCACCCCAACACATCGAAGGGGCATCTGTTTGGGTTCCAAAAGTCAGGATCCTCAAAACAGGGATTACAAGTGTACAATCCATCACATCACTAGATTTGGGGCTAGTGCATCAGGAGTCTCGGCAAAAATCACAATGCACATCGGACTTCACCAAAAATGAAAAGTGGACCCAGGGGTGGGCCCCACTGTTCATTATGATCAGAACCCTCCAAATTTAGGAGGGTAAGTTTAATAATGAACAAATATAGCCAGTGCATTAACATCCATTGCAAAGCGGGCCCCCGCAAATCATCATTTTCGCAAGATAATCACAAATAAGTATGTCGGCGCATCAAGAAATTTATTGTCCGCGCATCATGAAATGCAGTCATTTTACAAAGTGAATTTCAGGACGCACTGAACGTCAATGCATCCAGAATTCATCTGGCGCATCAAGGAATCAGACAGTTTTACAAAGTGAATTTTAGGACGCACTGACCCTCAACGCATCACGAAATTCACCTAGCGCATCCAAAAATTCAGGAATTTTAGGACGCAATGACCCTCAGCGCGTCCAATAAATCAGGCATTTTCAGGAATTTTAGGACGCACTGACAGCCAGTGCGCCTTAAAAATCAGCACTTAAAACTAAGGCATTTCACGTTGCGCCAAATGATTTTCTCGACACACCAACCTATTTTCTCGACGCACTACACATGGTAGCCTCCTATTGGCTGGCTTCCGGTATTTTCAGGTACAAATACCCCTTTGTTACTGTTCATTTGGACGGATCCAGAGAGAGAGAGAGAGAGAGAGTTCTGTCCCTTGGTCATTTTGAGAAACCGTCGGAATCCCTCGCCGGAACCCTCTTTCCGATTGCTGGAAACCTTCTCCGATCACCGGAAATCCCGCTTCCGACCACAGCAAGTCCGGTGAAGAAATGGTTAAAAATGCACAAGTATACCAGCGCATCATGAAAATACCTGGAGTTCAATTTGACTTATTTTGTGGACGCACTGGCTCCAGCACATCATGAAAATACCTGGAGTTCGATTTGACTTATTTTGTGGACACACTGCCTCCAGCGCATTGGAAAAATAGGCCAACGGATAAAAAAAATACACATCTTAAACAAAATCATTTTTGGACGCACTGGCTCCAGCGCATCGGAAAATAGACCAGTGGATCAGAAAAATACACATCTTAAACAAAATTATTTTTGGACGCACTGGCTCCAGGGCATCGGAAAAATAGGCCAGCGGATCAGAAAAATACACATCTTAAACAAAATCATTTTTGGACGCACTGACCCCAGCGCATCATAAAAATAGGCCAGCGGATCAGAAAAATCAAACATTTTAACAGTCATTTTTGGACGCACTGGCCCCAGCGCGTCAGTAAAATCAGGCTAGCGGATCAGAAGAATCAGCACTGAACGTCCATTTTAGCACCTTTAAAATCTTCATTTTGTGATGTTTTCGGGCCCCGTTTGGGCCTACTTGGGGTATTTCGAGTGTTTCAAACGCAATGGAGTAGTCAAATAACTAATTCGGGTAACCCAATGAGCAAAATACAAGCCTTTAGAGTCCGATCCGATCCAATGTGATGAACGAAGTAATTTCTCAAAAAGAGGCCGCCAGTGCCCAGAATCATACCAATGAATCATCATTACATGTACTATCATAATATAACATGAATTCAGGTTCGGACTAGGCAAATGGGACTATGGTTAACACAATAAACCATATTGAGAGAGTTCTAAACTATTACACGAAATTTGTTAAAGATTGACACTTCAAGAACAGTCGATGCCCTACCCATTCAAACGGCATCTACTGGTTGAGCTGCTCAGGTACATACAACTACAGATCAGTCTTCCCGTGGTCACCCATCACAAACGACGGGCGCATACCCAGAGTCGCACCCCTCAGTTAAAAACCCTGACAGTCTCAGTCCGGATCTCAGGCTAAAACATGGGACATAGACATCTGACTCGTACAAAGATGGATCAGTCTATAATAAAACACAACAAATACAGGTCTCTTTGACCATACAAATACAGGTCTCCATGACCACACAAACACAGGTCACTTCGACCACACAAAATACAGGTCTCTGCGACCATGAACTCTGAGACCATAGTCCCCGCTGACTAGTCTTCTGCCTTTTAGTCAAGGGTCATTGATCATTCAATGTAATTAAGGGCTCGTGCCAGATCACGACCTTGAATGTACAAGATCTCAGGATCTCTAGCATAAAATTCGCCTTGCGATATCTCTTCTCTTGTGTATTTTTATGGATGCTTGTGATTGTCTATGAATGTTTCTATTATTCCAAACCCCAGAGCAACATTACATAGGAAATGTCCTTGTATACATTTTCTAGTTCTAACAATCGTGATAACCATAATCCCATTTTTTAGCTTTCGACCCAAATCGGATCATATTTTACAGCAGATATAAATAATGTTATATTTGTATAGTTCTGGATATTGGCGGCTTCTTTCCGAGAAGTCATTTCATTCATCACGTTGAATCGGGTCAAACCTTGAAGGTATACAATTCTGCTCATTTAGAGATCTCAGAATGTCCGTTTAACCATTCCATTACGTCCGGAATGCTCGAAATACCCAAAATAGGCTCAAACGGAACTTGAAAACATTTAAAATTGAGTCCGGTGCACCTATAAACATTTTATAGAATCGGTTGATTTTTTAGGTGCGTGAGACTTAATTTATGGGTGCGTGGGCTCCAACGCACCTTTAAATTAAGTGCCTAAATTTTGATGAATTTATGGATGCGTGGGGCATTTTTTGGGTGCGTGGGATACCAATACACTTGTCCGAAGTACGTCGAATTAATAGATACGTGAGACCCAAATTTATGGGTGCGTGGACCATTTTTCGGGGGACCCAAATTTATGGGTGCGTGGATCATTTTTCGAGTGCATGGGAGTCCAATGCACTTGTCTAATTCATGTCAAATTAATGGACGCGTGGGATGTTCGCTTCCCTAAGTGTAGGGTTGCGATGTAGTAATAAACTCAGTAAGACCGAGGTCGATCCACAGGGACTTATGTAGGATTTCAGAAACACATCCAAAAGTGTCTATTGAAAGCTAATAATCAGATTTTGAATAGGATTGATGTGAGTAATAATTTTAAACTAATTTGAATGTAAACTATTATAAAAAGCCACTAGGGGTTCAGGGATCCACTTGTAGCAATCCTTGATGTTCAATCCGCTGTGGTTTCTCATTCTCTCAACTAGAATCGATATTAAGATCTATCTAGTCGGATGATAGAGCTGTTAAACCAAACAATCTGCTATATGTAAGTTCAATGCATAGGATTCACTCAATGTGGGCTGAGCTGAGCATGCTCAATTGCATAGGTCAGTCCCCATTCCAAAAAGTTCAGTTCACAATCATAACCATCCTCAAGTCCTGTCACAAGACAAGGCTAGATCATGATTTGAACTTGATTCAAATCACATGCACAGTCCCTTACATAATTCAGAAAATCAGAAAAATAGAACTTTGGTAGGAAGTCCCTTAATGAAGATCATAGTACTAGAGCGCACTCCAATTCCTCGGATCATACAGGTCTAGACTGATACAAACCAATTAAGAAGTTAAGTAATTCTCCCAAACATCCATGAGTCATCATAAGACTAAGAAAAACTACTTAAAAACTTGTATAAACTTCAAACCATTGTTCATAAACATGAATTCCACACTTAAAACCAACTGAATACGAATTGAAACATCTTGGATCCACTACAAGCTTCATCTCTTAGCCCTAGCTAAGAGGTTTAGCTGCTCATGATCCAAGGAAACATGAAACAACTAAAAAAATTCATAAAAACAGCAAAACAAACTAGAAGGAGTTGTGGAACTCCGAAATCCACTTCCGCCACCTCCAAGCTTGCTTCAACCCTTCTAAGATACCCTAGGAACCATCCCTAGGTGTCCTTTTATAGTGGGGAGGCTCCGCAACTTCAGAAGATTCAAAAATCTGCGTAACACTTACGTACTGCGCAGAGAAAATCAGCGCCAGAAATAGAAGGTTTGAATCTTACGCAGGCGACCGGTCGTACGACCGGTCGCAGTGGCTAGACGATCGATCGTGGATGCTGGACGACCGGTCTCAAAACTACCAAAAACAGTCCAGAGAGTTTCAGCTTGGAAAATTAATTTAAGGACCGGTCGCACGACCGGTCGCAGAAGTGGACGACCGGTCGCACGACCGGTCGTGAATGGTCCAGAGAGTAATGGCTTCTGGGTCTTCCTCTGTGCATGCACAGACCGGTCGGACGACCGGTCTTTGGCTTTGGACGACCGGTCAGACGACTGGTCGTGGGCACCTTCTTCTGCATTCTTTTCTTCTTTTCTCTGACTTCTTTCTTTCATTCTTCGACGCTAGCTCCTTTGATCTTCTTTGCTTCTAACTAGCACCTTTAGGTCTTCAATTGATGCTTCTCTCTCTCATCCCCTACAATCATGAATCCATGCATTAGATTAGTCTATAAATCATAACAACTAGCATAATGAGTGATGAATTGGGGTTAGAATATGCACAGTTAAGAACTCAACACACCCCCCAACCACCATTTTGCTAGTCCCGAGCAAAACATGCGTGAAACTAATTCCATTCTTCAAAACTCAACTCTCTTTCAGAAACCATTATTCTATACATCCCAAAACATACAAGTGTAAGATTCAGAAATATTAGGTGACAGAGGTTGAAACCGTAAACCCTCAAAACATGATAAGCATTCATATGAAATTCCCGCTGATTGGTTGATAAATAGATGAACTTGAACAAATTCAACCTAGTATGCATAGTGAAAAATTCATCTCATGAGTTTCTTGGATTATCTTCCTCATAGATCAACCAGACCATAGATCTCAAGGTATATGGAGCAACAACAAGCCAATGACGGGAATTTGCCTTACTGTCCTTCCGACGACTTTCACACTACGTCCCATTTCCAGCTTTGGTTATGGGTAGACCATCCCCCGGTTAGTAGTAGGTAGCCCTAATCGAAATTTTCCACCATTTTTCCATCATTCCCAATTTCATCCTTCCTTTTCCTTTTTCTTTTAATTTAGATAGGATTTTTAGAAATCCATATCTTGCATTGTTTTCCCATGAACGATGATGGACAACGTACCCCGGCTTGATGTCTCAACACCTTGAATCAAAATCTAACTGATCCACAAATCACATAATCCCTTCAACTTGTGAAAATCGTGTAATGTGAAGTAGGTATAAGAGTGTTCAAATTTTCTATCAATCACAGAATTAGGGGAATTCTCATATAAAACCATTATGCCAAGAGAAGATCAAGATTTTCAACCTCATACACTTCATATCCCCTCTTCTTTCGCTCATATCATCTTGAATGCATAGACTCAAAATTTCCAAAAGAGTTTTGAATTTTAGAAAAATCGAAAAATTTCTACATTATTGCTCTTATTGCTCGAAATGTTACAAAACGCTAGATTCATCCAAGTGATCTTACACCCCCCAACCAAATCTTGCATTGTCCTCAATGTAAAAGATGTGCAATAAGCAAAACATGAGAGCAATTTGAAAATAAAAGGGAGTGAAGAATGAGAGTAACTGAAAAAAATGAAAAGTGGAATTCTTCCTCCTTCTAACAAACCTAAACAAAAGTAAATAAAAGCAACAAAATCCTACTCCTAACTACTCTATACCTCCATCAGACTAGGAGATCAATCATCCTGATAGACAGGATCATTCAGAGGTATGGACATACCTTCTGAAGGGAATTTCTCAAAGAACGGTTTTAATCGTTGCCCATTTGCCTTAAAAATGTTGTCGTTCCTTAGATTTAACAGCTCGACAGTCCCATATGGATAAACAGTTTGTACAATGTAGGGACCGGTCCATCGAGATCTCAATTTTCCCGGAAATAGATGTAGGCGAGAATTATACATGAGGACCTTTTGATTGATCGTGAATATCTTGCGAAGAATATCTTATCATGGAATATCTTCGTCTTGTCCTTGTAAATTCTCGCATTCTCATATGCTTCGTTCTGGATTTCTGCAAGTTCATTCAATTATAGTTTGCGCAATGAGCTTGCCTTGTCAGAATCAAAATTCATCTTCTTAATTGCCCAATATGCCCTATGTTCCAACTCCACAGGCAAGTGACAAGCCTTCCCATAGACAAGTCTATAGGGAGACATTCCAATAGGGGTTTTGAAAGCAGTACGGTAGGCCCAAAGCGCATCGGTAAGCCGAAGTGACCAATCCTTACGATCGGGGTTCACCGTTTTCTCTAAAATGTGTTTAATCTCCCTATTGGATATCTCAGCTTGTCCACTCGTTTGTGGGTGATAGGGAGTGCTCACTTTGTGTGTTACGCCATATTTCTTCATTAAGGTTTCAAAAGGGCGATTGCAAAAGTGAGACCCTCCATCACTTATGATGACTCGAGGTGTTCCAGACCGGGAAAGAATATTCTCTTTTAAGAAGCGAATGACCGTTTTATGGTCATTATTCCGGCAAGGGATGGCCTCAACCCATTTGGAAACATAATCAACGGCAAGCAAGATGTATGCGTTTCCAAAAGAAGATGGGAATGGACCCATGAAATCGATGCCCCAACAATCAAAGATTTCGATTATCAAGATGGGATTGAGTGGCATCATATTTCTAAGGGAGATTCCTCCCAATTTCTGAAAAGGTTCGCATGTTTTGCAAAACTCATGTGTGTCTTTGAACATGGTAGGCCAATAAAACCCACATTGCAGAATTTTCGTTGTGGTCTTTTTAGCTGAAAAGTGGCCACCACATGCCTGCGAATGACAAAAGGAGATGATACTTTGTTGTTCATCATCTGGGACACATCTCCTTATGATTTAATTGGGACAATACTTAAATAAGCATGGGTCGTCCCATAGGAATTTCCGCACCTCTGTGAAGAGTTTATCCTTATCTTGCTTTTTCTAATGTGTAGAAATTGTACCTGTAGCAAGATAGTTAGCAATGTCCGCATACCATGGCAATTGGGAAACAGTAAAAAGTTGTTCATCAGGGAACGTGTCATTGATCGCAGTCGTTTCAGGGGAATTAGTGAGGGCAAGTCGAGTGAGATGGTCAGCTCCTACATTTTCTACTCCTTTCTTATCACGTATTTCTATGTCGAATTCCTGGAGTAGAAGGATCCATCTTAACAACCGTGGTTTAGCATCCTTCTTAGAGAGAAGATACTTAAGCGCGGCATGGTCAGTGAATATAATGATCTTGGATCCAATCAAGTAGGACCTAAACTTGTCAAAGGCAAAAACTATGGCTAAAAGTTCTTTTTCAGTAGTGGTGTAGTTTGCTTGGGCTAAATTTAGGGTTCTACTTGCATAGTAGCTGACACATGACTTTTTCTCTTTTCTTTGACCTAGCACGACCCCAATAGCATAGTCGCTAGCATCGCACTTAATTTCAAAAGGAAGGCTCCAATCAGGTGGTTGCATTATGGGAGCACATGTCAACATACCTTTAAGGGTGGTAAAGGCCCTTTGACATTCTTCATTCCACTCGAATGAATTTTCCTTTTGAAGTAGGTTACATAAAGGACGAGAGAGTGAACTGAAGTCCTTTATGAACCTTCTGTAAAATCCTGTGTGTCCTAAAAAGGACCGTACATCTTGAATGATCCTAGGTGGTGGAAGGTTAGAAATAAGATCAATTTTCGCTTTGTCTACCTCGATTCCATTTTGTGAAACGATGTGACCAAGTACAATTCCCTTTTGAACCATGAAGTGGCACTTCTCCCAATTCAGCACAAGGTTCTTCTTTTCACATCTTTTCAGCACAGATTTCAAGTGCTCAAGGCACTCATCAAAGCTACAACCAAATACGAAAAAATCATCCATGAAGACTTCGAGAATGGTCCCCACCATGTCAGAAAAGATACTCATCATACAATGCTGAAAGGTTGCAGGGGCATTACATAGTCCAAACGGCATCCGTCGATAGGCGAAAGTGCCGAATGGACATGTGAATGTAGTCTTTTCTTGGTCTTCATGGGCAATTTCTATTTGGTTGTACCCTGAATAGCCATCAAGGAAGCAAAAGTGGGAATGACCTGCCAACCGTTCTAAAATTTGATCAACAAACGGTAGGGGGAAGTGGTCTTTCCTCGTGACAGTGTTTAACTTCCTGTAGTCAATGCACATTCTCCAACCGGTAGTGACTCTAGTTGGCACGAGTTCATTATTGGCATTAGCTATGATGGTTATTCCGGATTTCTTAGGCACCACTTGAGTTGGGCTCACCCATTGACTATCGGATATTGGGTAAATAATACCCACATCCAATAGTTTCACCACTTCGGCCTTAACCACATCCTTCATGTTTGAATTTAGTCGTCGTTGTGGTTGCCTAGATGTCTTCGCATTCTCCTCAAGGTGTATGCGATGAGTACAAATCAGTGGGTCTATGCCTTTGAGATCCGCAATTGACCATCCAATGGCACTCTTGTGCTCTAATAGAGTGGCTATTAGCCTACTCTCTTGTTCCTCATCCAAGTGGGAAGAAATCACCACTGGATATGTCTCGTCTCGACCTAAATAAACATATTTCAGCTCACTTGGTAATGGTTTTAGGTCGAGTGTTGGTGCCTTGATGTTGGATGGGAGGGCCTTGTTCTCGTTTACAGGCAAAGGCTCAAATAGGGCCCACCATCTTTTATTATCAAGCACCGGCATCATCTCTAGTATGGCATCCATCTCTTGTACTGTGTCATCATTTATCTCATGAGAATGGGCCACACATGCCTCCAAAGGGTCAGAAGATAGTGACAAGGGGACTGTACCCTCCATGAATGATTCAATCATGTTTAATTCGTGGACATCATCATCAACCTCCCGTGGTTGTTTGCATAAATCAAATATGTTAAGCTCAAGGGTCATATTTCTAAAGGACATTTGTACAAGTCCGTTTCTACAATTGATAATGGCATTTGAAGTAGCTAGAAACAGTCGTCCAAGTATGACAGGAATTTGAGCATTGGTGCCTATCACGGGATGTGTATCCAAGACAATAAAGTCTACTGGGTAGTAGAATTTATCAACTTGGATTAGAACATCCTCTATCATTCCTCTCGTTATACGGATGGATCTATCAGCAAGTTGGAGTGTGGTTTTGGTGGGTTTCAATTCACCTAACCCAAGTTGTTCGTAGACCGAATATGGAATGAGATTCACACTTGCCCCCAAGTCGAGTAGGGCTTGTTTAATCCGGTAGTCTCCTATGATGCATGAGATGGTTGGACTACCTAGGATCCTTGTATTTTTGGGGCACCTCTTGTTTGATAATGGCGCTCAAATTCTCAGTCAAAAGAACTTTGTTGTGAACATTGTGTTTCCTTTTGACTGTACATAATTCCTTTAGAAATTTGGCATAAGATGGTATTTGTTTTATTGCATCCAAAAATGGGATGTTGATCTTCACCTGCTTGAATACTTCTAAAATTTTCAGATTTTTATCTAAAGGTTTAGGTGAAATCAACCTTTGTGGAAACGGAGCAACCGGCTTGTATTGCCTTTCCGGTTCTTTCCCTTGTGGGGTGTTGTTCGAGCTATCATCCTCTTTGGAAATTTTCAGATCCTTAGGCTTTGGGGCCTTCACCGGATTAGATTTGTCAATTTCTCTCCCACTTCTCAAAGTGGTGATAGCTTGAACATGTTCCGTGTGGTGTGAGTATGAGCTTGCATCTTGTAT
The DNA here is from genome assembly GCA_003013855.2 of Liriodendron chinense. Lineage (NCBI taxonomy): Eukaryota > Viridiplantae > Streptophyta > Magnoliopsida > Magnoliales > Magnoliaceae > Liriodendron > Liriodendron chinense. Next base: position 6,097,570 of record ML058334.1, read on the forward strand.
CTCAAACTGGGTTCTTGGGTTAGGAAGAGGTTGGGCAGGAAGTGTGCCCTTCTCTCTAACACTAAGATGAGATTCAACTCTAGCCAGTGATGTTTTCAATTCATTGATGGCTTGAGTTGAATTTTGATTGAATTTCAATTGCTGTTGCATGAACCCATCTATTTTTAGAGAATTTGTCTTGTTATACTCAGCTTGGACTGATACGAATGCACCCAACATCTCCTCTAGTGATACTTTTGGAGTGTTGTTTGCATTTGCAGTGGGTCCATTCCTCCAACTGAAATGGGGATGGTTCTTCTAATTAGGATTAAACGTGTTTGATTTTGGAGCACCAAATTGCTGTTGATAACTGTTTATGGCATTTGTTTGTTCTTGTAAGATGCCTTGAACTGCTGAAATTGTTGGACAATCTTGTGTTGCATGTTGAGTTCCAGCACAAATTCCACAAACAGTTTCAACGTCAGTGGAGTTGATCGTTTCTCCTTTCCTTAATTCCATGGCTTCAACCTTTTTTGTGAGGCTAGCCACCCGTGCACTTATGCTATCCTCTTCTGATAAGACATACATTCCTCCCTTTTCCTTTTGTTGGCCAGTCTTGGAATTTGTTGGTTTCGATGTGTCCCAAGAATGTGCATTCTCAGCCAATTCTTCCAAATAATCCCATGCTTCATCAGCTTCCTTATTCATGAACTCCCCATTACACATCATCTCTACAAATTGGCACATGGGTGAAGTCAGTCCTTCATAGAAAAAGCTTATAACCCACCAAATTTCATAGCCATGATGTGGGCATGCATTTAATAAATCCTTAAACCTCTCCCAACATTGGAAGAAGGTTTCATCTTCCTTTTGGGCAAAGTTCATGATAAGGCGCTTCAACATGTTCGTTTTGTGAGTAGGGAAGAATTTTTTTATGAATTCTCTGTGCATATCAGTCCATGCACCAATTGATCTTGGCCTCAATGCATAAAGCCAACCCTTAGCTTTATCTTTAAGAGTGAAAGGGAAGAATTTGAGTCTCACCACATCTTCAGTCACATTTGCAAAGTGCATGGTGGTTATTACTTCATCAAACTCCTTAAGGTGTTGATAGGCACTTTCACTGTCTAATCCATTGAATTTAGGGAGAAATTGGATCACTTCCGGTTTCAAATCCACATTCCCTGCATTTCGTGGAAAAACTATGCATGAGGGAGTGCTCGCTCTTGCGGGTTGCAAGAAATCACGTAAAGTTCTAGGTCGGGGAACATTCTCAACCACATTCTCCCCTGTTTCAATTTGGTTTTGGCCCGGATTAGGTTGATTTGCAGCCATATTTTCAGACAAAATTGGAGAGTTTAGATGTTTCCTAGCACGTGGTTCTCTGTCAATTCCTTCTACTATCCTCCCTTCACTTATGAGTCGGTTATTGGAATCCCGAGCCCAATGTGGCATGCAAGACCAAAAATATGAAACAAAGAGAAAGAAGAATTCTTCCTCCCTTTCTTCACCCTTCTCTAAGACCGAAGCACAAGGTGTCTTGCAATGGCTAAGCCAGAAGCAAGGATAAAGACCGATTTCTCCTGGTCAATAGGGGTTCAAAGAACTCCCCACCCACTCTTTGAATCTTTTGAGAAAAAGTAGCAGAAAAAGGAGAAAGAGGAGCAGAGGTGAGAAAAGAAATCTTTGAGCACAAGGTGATCCAAGACGGCAAAGCCGACCAATAGGAATCCAGGTGGCACAAGGCCGACCTTTTAGAGATCCAAAAGGAGTCTCCACCCACTCTACAAGAGATGAATATGATAGGAATGAATAGGAGAAGGAGAAGAGTAAGGTTTAGAAGGATAGAACCTGATTTGGCACTTGAATTCCTTATATCTTCTTCAGCTTCCTAGAAATCCCTGCAAAAAGAAAAATCAAATAAAACAAACTAAGTTAGTTCCAAAATCCTAAAAATCCTAAATAGATACAAATTTCAGAAATTTGTGAAAACCGTCAAAATCCCCGGCAACGGTGCCAAAAACTTGTTCGCTTCCCCAAGTGTAGGGTTGCGATGTAGTAATAAACTCAGTAAGATCGAGGTCGATCCACAGGGACTTATGTAGGATTTCACAAACACATCCAAAAGTGTCTATTGAAAGCTAATAATCAGATTTTGAATAGGATTGATGTGAGTAATAATTTTAAACTAATTTGAATGTAAACTATTATAAAAAGGCACTAGGGGTTCAAGGATCCACTTGTAGCAATCCTTGATGTTCAATCCACTGTGGTTTCTCATTCTCTCAACTAGAATCGATATTAAGATCTATCTAGTCGGATGATAGAGCTATTAAACCAAACAATCTGCTATACGTAAGTTCAATGCATAGGATTCACTCAATGTGGGCTGAGCTGAGCATGCTCAATTACATAGGTCAGTCCCCATTCCAAAAGGTTCAGTTCACAATCATAACCATCCTCAAGTCCTGTCATAAGACAAGGCTAGATCATGATTTGAACTTGATTCAAATCACATGCACAGTCCCTTACATAATTCAGAAAATCAGAAAAATAGAACTTTGGTAGGAAGTCCCTTCATGAAGATCATAGTACTAGAGCGCACTCAAATTCCTCGGATCATACAGGTCTAGATTGATACAAACCAATTAAGAAGTTAAGTAATTCTCCCAAACATCCATGAGTCATCATAAGACTAAGAAAAACTACTAAAAAACTTGTATAAACTTCAAACCATTGTTCATAAACATGAATTCCACACTTAAAACCAACTGAATACGAATTGAAACATCTTGGATCCACTACAAGCTTCATCTCTTAGCCCTAGCTAAGAGGTTTAGCTGCTCATGATCCAAGGAAACATGAAACAACTAAAAAAATTCATAAAAACAGCAAAATAAACTAGAAGGAGTTGTGGAACTCCGAAATCCACTTCTGCCGCCTCCAAGCTTGCTTCAACCCTTCTAAGATACCCTAGGAACGATCCCTAGGTGTCCTTTTATAGTGGGGAGGCTCCGCAACTTCAGAAGATTCGAAAATCTGTGTAACACTTACTCACTGCGCAGAGAAAATCGGCGCCAGAAATAGAAGGTTTGAATCTTACGCAGGCGACCGGTCGTAGTGGCTGGACGACCGATCGTGGATTCTGGACGACCAGTCTCAAAACGACCAAAAACAGTCCAGAGAGTTTCAGCTTGGAAAATTAATTTAAGGACCGGTCGCATGACCGGTCGCAGAAGTGGACGACCGGTCGCACGACCGGTCGTGAATGGTCCAGAGTGTAATGGCTTCTGGGTCTTCCTCTGTGCATGCGCGGACCAGGTCGGACGACCGGTCTTTGGCTTTGGACGACCGGTCGTGGGCACCTTCTTATGCATTCTTTTCTTCTTTTCTCTGACTTCTTTCTTTCATTCTTCGACGCTAGCTCATTTAATCTTCTTTGCTTCTAACTAGCACCTTTAGATCTTCAATTGATGCTTCTCTCTCTCATCCCCTACAATCATGAATCCATGCATTAGATTAGTCTATAAATCATAACAACTAGCATAATGAGTGATGAATTGGGGTTAGAATATGCACAGTTAAGAACTCAACATGGGACCCGAATTTATGGGTGCGTGGACCATTTTCCGGGTGCATGGGACACCAATACCCTTGTCCGAATCACATCGAATTTATGGGCGCGTGGGACAATTTTCAAGTGTGTGGGATCAAATTTATGGATGCGTGCCCACACTTGTGATTTTTTAGAATTTAGACCTGCGGAAGTCTTGGTCGGAGTAATCTTTCGGTGGAAGACTTTGGTGATCAGAAAGGAATTCCGGCAATTGGGAATGGTTTTTCGGTAATCGGAAAGGGATTACGGCAAGGGTTTTCCAGCGGGAATCTCAAATTCCCGGAGGATAATAGCTCTCTCTCTCTCTCTCTCTCTCTCTCTCTCTCTCTCAGAACATCAAATGAATAGTCAGACTGGGTATTTATACCCAAAAATACCGAAAGCCGACCAATGAGAGATTGCCACGTGCCACACACCCCTAAAATACCTCCAACGCATCTCAAAATTGATGTGCAGAGGTCCAACGCATCCAAAAATGTGTTCTAAAAATATTTAATTTTTTTGGTGCATGGGACTTTAATTTTTCAGGTGTGTGGGACTCCATGCACCCTTAAATCAAAATCCTTTAATATGTTGTATTTACGGGTGCGTGGACCCATTTTAGGGGAGCATGGGACACCAATACACCTTTAAAGCATTTATCTGATTTGATGAATTTTCGGGTGCGTGGGAGTTCGATGCATCCATAAATGAATTTCTGATTTTACTGATTTTACGGGTGCATGGACCCGATTTTGTGGATGCGTGGGACTTTAAAACATCCATATATGAGGTTGTGATTTTGATGAATTTTTGGGTGTGTGGGACCCGAATTTATGGGTGTGTGGATGGACTTTTGAACGCTTCAAATTGGGTTTTGAATTTTGATGGGTTAGTGGGGCCCGTTTGATAATGAAATCACATCACTATTCATCATAAATCATAATAAAGATATTGACTTGATTTCGGATGGTTTTGATCATGGTGATTTGCGGGGCCGCAGAGATTTCGGTCGAAATTGGCTAAGGGTAATCTTTGTAAATTTTCGTTTTACGTGCATTGGGGGGCATTTTGTGGGCTTCTTTCAGACGTGCGTGGCCATTTTGTTTGTTTTGAGGGCCCTTACATTTTAGGACCCCAACAGATGCCCCTCCGGTGCATTGCAATGGACTTATGATCGTCCAGTGGGATGCATCGGACCTTTTGGGTCCCAATTATAAATACATAAGTTAGCCGTTTTCTCGTCATTTTCACTCGTTATTGCACACTAGCTCCCCCTTCCACGCACCCTTTTGTTCTCTCATGCACCAAAAATTCTCCCCAATGCGCCCTTTTATTCCGCACGCACTCCTAATTCGAGGTAAGACGATTTTCTAGGTGCGTGGGACCTCCACGCACCTTAGAAAATGAACTTTGAACTTTAACTTTTAGGGTGTTTGGGTTCTACACGCATGCAGAAATTCTGAACTTAGGGATTTTTTTGCTATTTAGGGGTGCGTGAGATGGCACGCACCCTTCGTCAGATTTACACGGAGGGTTTTTCCCCCACGCACCCAACAATTGGGTTTTGAACTTCCAAAAGGGGGTGCGTAGAGGCACACGCACCCTGAATTATAACTTGGCGAAATTTGGATGCATTTCGGGGTGCGTGGAGCCTCACGCACCCTGAAATTCAACTTGGCGAATTTTGGACATTTTTGGGGTGCATGGAGCCTAACGCACCCATAAATTGGACTTGTGTATTTTGGATATTTTTGGGGTCCGTGGGACCTCACGCACCCAGGTTCCAAGACTTATGAATTTTTAAATCTTTTTATTTTAATAGTTATTCACTCCATCTGAATTTTTAGAGGGTGTGAGATCTTGCCCTTTTATCTTATATCTTCATATACATCATAATTATTTGAAGTATCAGGCCTCACATTCTCAAAAGTCCAGATCGTGTCAAGTTGAGGATGCCATGCCAGTGATTAACCTAGTTAGAGTTTTGAGCATACCTTTGCTGGATCTGATCTGATCTTCCTGTGTGCCTTTGTAGATTAAAATGGCTAGTGATCCTTCACAAGCTGGCCCTTTAGTTCCACCGCTGACTCCATCAAAGCGCAAGCGTGCAACTCCGAAGAAGGTTAATCGGCCATCTGATCAGAACCCTCAGTGGTTCCTCCCCCTAGAGACCTTCAATTTCTACGAATGCATATTGACACTATCCAAAGATATGCAACGGAGGATCCTCTGCGACAAAGTTGTGCCACCTCCTCCAGACAGGGGCACACAAGAATAGTGGGACACTTGGTATGCTCCCTTGCATGGTTTTCGGTCAGATGGGACCATAGGATTCGAGGATGGTGAAGTGAGCCCGTCAATTCCTATGCAGACCACTAAGCGTGGTCATCCGAAGAGGGCCGGCAAGGGTGCTAAACAGGTGTACATGGAGAACCAGGACAAGTCTAAATCTGACAAGATGAAGGTGGCCTGATCTACTGTCAAGCTTGTCACTTCGCCTCTCATCATAAGGAATCCTTATATGCGAGAATACATCCGGTATTCGAAGAGTTATCAACGGCAGCACTCCCTTCCAAGCATCGAATCGTCTGACATCTGCTGGAGCAATTCTTTCTAAAGCGTGGATACATGGACATCCGGCCCGGCACTGTTCCTCAATTTTTCTTTGTCTAAGAATGAGAAGTGCCAGTCCATCCTTGGTACGAAGGATATGATTTTCTTGGAACCGAACTACAGCCCTCATCATCTTTTTCCCAAGCATTATTTGGAGACCCTTCACCAGAGGTTTCATCATTTAGGGAATACTGAAGTCTGGCTGACTGGAGCGTTCCAAACTCGCAGCCATTTGATTCCCCATCCCAGTTATGAAGCATGAGCGAATCATATCTTGGAGCAGCATAGAGCCACCCTGCAAGCAGTTGGCCTATACAAGGCCATCGAGGTGACATCAGCCTATTTTTGTTGGGAAGCGTGGATTTACAAGGGGTTCCTTAATCATTGGTATTCTATCACCAACTCCTTCCATATGCCATATGGGGAGATGAGAATCTCACTTTGGAACCTTAACCGGATCGTGGGTCTCCCAATTCGTGGGAGGATCTATGATGAGTGGGTACCGAGCGACGATGAGTTGTCACGGAAGAAAAAGGGCATCGACAAAGGCTTCTTCTCCGAGGCTTGTTATGAGTTGGTTGCGGAGTTTCCGCAGTTCTGGGGCTTTAAGGATAAGCTCCTGTTCAAGGATTGGCTGGTCTACTTCAGCCACGGCTTGAAGTAAGTATTTTGTTACGAGCTGCACACCATCACTTTGTTTTATTTTTCTTTCTTTTATTAATATCTTGTTTTCCTTCTTTCATCTTGGACTATGCGGCTTATGATGAAGGCCGTGGGGATAAGGCATTTTTAGAGAACCGAATGAAGAAAAACTTTCCTCGCCCCAACAAGCTATCCCCAACCTGCGAGCTAGCCGGCTTCCTAGCATATTGGCTTAGCTGCGTAGCACTACCGAGCTCCAAGCAAGCTGATAATATAAGAGTATCCTATTTCGCCGTCACAAGAGCTTTGGCGAATGGTCACTAATATGCATTAGCTCTAGTGGTTCTATGCTCTCTCTACTGGGCTTTTGGCTACGTCATCAGTAATAAGGAGCGTGCCGCTTATGGGATGAATTCGGCCTACTGCGGGTGGCATTTCTTCTCTGGCTAGCTCGAGGTATACTTTCCTTGGGTCTACGTCGTACGGTGTGGAGATTACATTAAAGAGGGGAAGCTTCCATTACATTTCTTTCAGAAGAAGAAGATGGTTGGTCATAATTTGACCACTATCGAAGAGAGTATCGCGCGATTCAATGACGTATATTTCTATCATTTTTCTGGCACCCGAAGCAGAGAATCAATTTTGTGCACGGACAACGATAGCATCGACTATTATGAGCGCTCATTCTTGACAGCGATTCGTCCGTCGTCGCTGCCACTGCGTGAAGGGTTGGAATTTTGGAGGGAACCCTATCATCCCAATCATTTTGCCTGTCAGTTCGAATATGACCAAGGGGTGCCTGAGACGTTGGAGCTGGTGACCCGTGAGCAACGAGCGTACAGTGTCGGGCCCATTTATTGGAAGTGGATGTGGCGGCAACTCATGTTGACTATCACTGGTTGTTCTTTTGCCATTCCGGGGATGCAGTACTACACTGGGGCTTCTTTCAAATGGATAAGGTGGTGGGCTCACCAATATACGCTGGTTTGGAATAAACTTCTTGTTACTGAGTTGTCTTCGACACGCCTCCTATTATTACTCCCATTCCTGCTGGCTGGCTTGGCTATGTATCAGAAAACCTTCATCAACCTGCGGTGCCGGATACGGAGAGACTTAAGACCTCCCTGAATGTGGTGATCGACCACGAAAAACCTGAATATACTCTAGAAGGTTGGGTCGCTCATGGGGAGAGAAATGTGACAATGGAGGAGCCGGAGTTCCCACCCCTCGGGCCCATAGATGAGGTACCCGAAGAAGGCAATGTTCCGGGAGGGGGTGATGGAGGTGATGATGAGGAGGGCAATGATGATGTTGGCGATGTTGGTGGTGTTCGTTTCCCCAAGTGTAGGGTTGCGATGTAGTAATAATCTCGGTAAGACCGAGGTCGATCCACAGGGACTTGTGTAGGAATTCACAAAACACTTCTAATGGTTTCTACTGAAGAGCTTAACTAAACAGATTTTAGTAGATTGATGTAGATAGATGCTATTGAACTAAACTGAAGGTAATCAATTAATAAAAAGGCAATAGGGGTTCAAGGATCCACTTGTAGAAATCCTTGATGCTCAATTCGTTGTGGTTTCTCACTTTCTCAACTAGAATCGAAATTAATTTCTATCTAGTCAGATGATAGAGAAGTTAAAACAATCAATCTGTCATATGTGTGAATCATGTACATGATTCTCTCAATTCAAGCTAGGACTTAAGCACACTCAATTGCATAGCTCAATCCTAATTCCAATAGGTCAAGATCATAACCATAATCATCATTAAATCCTGTCACAAGATAAAACTGAAATTGCGTCGGGTAGTCTAACACGACACCCTATGCATACACGTGCGGAAGCTTAAAGAGCAACTAGAATTATGGCTAAACCTATAGGAGGGGGTGATTAGGACCTTTTTAAAATCTTTTCGCCTACTTAACAAATTTAACAAATTGAACTACGTAAGCGATAATACTTTGGCTTCCAAGCCTAAGTGGGTCCAATCAAAAGACTAGCATATGATAAAAGTTATAAACAACCTAGTCTAAACAAGCATAGATTAATTAAATGATTAAGCTAATGAAGAACCTAATCTATGCTACTCAAATAGACTTGAGTGAGGATGGATCAAGAAGTTCAAGTCTACTTGAGGTAGTGAAAGTACATCTTATGAGTGTGGATGTGCCTATCAAGTGCCTAGCATACATTCCTAACTAAGCATTCATAATTAACAAGTTAAACGCAATGCATAAGGAGAAATGTGCTCAAGAACAATAAAAAATACAAGGATGTATAGTGGTTCGACTACGTGTCTACTCCACTCCCGGTTCAAGTACTCAACCCCTTTGAGCACACCGGCATTCACTGGGGAGTTTAAATCTGCTTCCTCCCAACCAAGGTGTTTTAATTCGGATCCACCCAACCGAGGAGTTTACAGGTTCCTCCCAACCTACACGTTTTCACCCGTGTTGGTGGCTCCCCCTTGGAGACTTTGTTTAGGCCCGACTAACGTGCCAAGGAACGGCTGACGTCCCTAGATTTTAGGCCTAACTAATAGGCCAAGGATCGGCTAACGACCCTAGTTCGAGTTTGTCAAACAAACTCTACACTCAACTCCCACAGGGAATTGAGTGGATTGACTCTTAACAAGATAACCTTACTTGTCGGATTGAGCCCCTTGTTTAGCGCCGCTTTGGGTTGCTTCTTCTCGCTCTCCCGTGCTTGAATCAACTCCCCTTTTGCTCCCCCGATCTTCGACGTCGCTGCTTTGCCAAGGCTTCAGCTCCAAGATCAGCTACCTTGCATGTGATGCTCCATTGGAGATGCCCAAGGTGCTAAGGAAGGTAGGTTTGAGATCTCTACATCTTATGGGAATGGGTTACCTAGAGAGTCTCACCTACACCGATCTCATCATAGAGTATTGGATAGGAATATGACTATCAAGATCAATCCAATCTCTAGAGATCAAAAGAGGGACAAGTGCATCTTCTTCTTAAGCTTTGAATGCTCCATACTTGTGATGAATCACAAGGAAGATCACTTGTTTGGGTTAGGAATAGGGTTCTTAATGATCTTCAACAATGGTGGCTCCTATCTCCTCAAAATCCCCTCTCTTAGCTCAAAAACGAATCCCCCATCTTAAATAGATTTTCTTCCAACGGTAAAAAAACGGGCAGATTCGCGCATCTCCGATTGATCGGAAGAAGGTCCGATTGATCGGAGACCTGTCCGATTGATCGGAGACAAGTCCGATTGATCGGAAATCTATCCAGTGAAGTCTCTGGAAGATATTCCGATTGATCGGAACACTGTCCGATTGATCGGACGGACCCCTTCCGATGGATCGGAAGACTGTCCGATTGATCGAAAATATGTCCAGTGGATTTTCAAGGTTGCTGGAGAAATTTTCGATTGATTGGAGCTTCTGTCCGATTGATCGGAGCTTCTATCCGATTGATCGGAGTCCTATCGGAGCCAACGTCCGATTGATCGGAGATCAATCGAAAACTGCTGTTTTGAGCTGTTTTGTTTACAGCAGCTTCCACCTCTTTAATTAGTCTAATTTATCATGTTTTTCATGGAGTTCTAAGACTAATGATGATGATTAAAGGTATACCTAGTTGGTCCAAGTCATCTAAGAGGTTATGGGTCAGGTTATGGTCAAGGTAAGGCACATCAAGGCATCACATTTACCTGTTTCTCCTTTCTTGATGCAGCCGGTCCATCTTGAGTCTTTAGTCTTCGTCTTCATTAAGCTCAACCGACACTAGACTCACTGACCTAAGTAATTGACAAACAAGGTGCACTAGTATGCCACAGAAAAGTGCACTAACAATCTCCCCCTTTGTCAATTACTTACAAAAACCTAACCTACCAAAATAAAATACATGTACAAGAGATTTCATTGATAAAGCATTAAATACAGGACTCTTGACATGCCTAAACTAAGCTGCTCCTCTTCAGATTGCTCCCCCATAACCTGTCAATCCCTGCATCACAAAACTTAGCAAACTAGTTTTGGTGGGACTTGATCTTTCTCCCCCTTTTAGTCAGCAATTGACAAACTATTCTCTCCCCCTTAATGATGCAACAATTAAGATTAAGGTAAGAGAAGATAGTATGTCGCAGTTATAACTATAAGCACATGCTAACAAGGAGAGTATAGGGTGCATGATCATATAAAACATGGAGCATGCTAAGGAACATGATTAACAAAAAATGTAACTATCTAATCATAGTTAATCATGCATAATTGGTCATCTATGATATACATTAAGCATAAAGCTCAAGGGCTTATAGCCCAATCAACCAACCTCCCCTATTGGTATATCAAGACCAATACTAAGCAAAGATGAGCATACAATGAAGCATAAAACTCAAGATAATTAGCTAATCTAAGCAATGAATAGTCTAGCAGCAAATATATAAAATAGAAGCAAGGCTAAACTACCAAATTTGGGCTCATGAGGCTTGAATCCTCTGATTTGCCCATACACACAGAAATGAGGCTGAAATCCTCATATTTTCCTATTTAAGCATTTCTAGCTACCCTCACTAACAATTTTTAGTTTGATTAGCCTAAGGGTCACTAATTTCCTCAACATCCTCATAAAATGTAGCATGAGGTGAGGGGTTGGGAACTCTTTCTACTCCTAGAAGGGATAGCGGTTGGAATCCCCTCTTAGATAAGCCGGAAGAGGGGTTGTGGTGGAGGCCATGAGAGCTAGATCTTTATGTTGGCTCTCATCACTAGCGGAGTCACTAGATTCGGACTCCTCCGTACCATCCCAAGTGGCAGCCATTGCCTTTTTACCTTTCGGTTTAGGCCATTCCGGACATTCCGGGGCAATATGGCCACGTTGACCGCAACCGTAACAACGGACGGATGAAGGTTTGGATGATTTTCCTTTATGTTTATCACCCTTCTTGTCCTTCTTGTCACGGCTATTCCCTCTATCAAACTTGAGGAATCTCTTGAATTTTTTGTTTAATTTTTCTTCCTCATCATCCTCATCATCGCTATCTTCCTCCAACTCACTCTTAATTTTCTTATGTTTGTGAGAGGATTTTAGAGCGATGTTTTTCTTCCTAGCGGGGGCCTTAAAGTGTAGTTCATAAGTTTGTAGGGAACCTATGAGTTCTTCTACTTGCATGTTATCTATGTCTCTACACTCCTCTAAGGCAACTATCTTGGAGTCAAATCTTTCCGGGAGGGACCTAAGAATTTTTCTACAAATCCTACATTCCGGAACCAGATCCCCCAAGACAAACATGGAGTTGCAAATATCTGACAATTTAGTATAAAACTCCATGAAAGTTTCAGTCTCTTCCATCCTAATGTTTTCGAATTTGGTGGTTAAGAGCTGAAGCTTCGAGCGTCTTACTGTGCTAGTTCCCTCGTGGGTAACCTCAAGTATATCCCACGCTTCTTTTGCAGTTGTGCATGTGAGAATGCGCTGAAATTCATCCGGGGAAACCGCACAGCAAATCGCATTGAGAGCTTTGGCATTTGCCATGTATTGAGCTCTCTCTATGTCATCCCATTTGGAATCATCTTTGGGAATGACAATGCTTTTCCCATCAACCTCTACTTGCTCGGTGGGCAAGGTATATCCAGTTTGTGTGCTAAGCCACACCGGACGGTCCATGGATTGGAGAAAAATTCTCATTCTAGCCTTCCAATAAGCATAGTTGGACCCGTCAAAGAAAGGTGGACGGTTAGTGTGTAACGCCCCAGATTTTCGAGATTTATTTGAAAATTTTTTAAAATTCATTTTTAATTTATTTTTTATTAATTATCGTACATTTACCGTTGATTTGTGAATAGCGGGACATCCGTAGGAGATCCGATAGGGGACCCTTTACAAAAGTTGCTTAGAATGATCCCATAAACATCGTAGAAAGATCAGATTTCAAAAATCACGCACTTTTTAGATAATTACGAAAATGCCATTAGTTAAACTTAAGTTAAGATGTCATTTTTAAGTATTATAGTTTCTGACGATCACTTTCACGTAAAACCTTGGATTTAAGCTTTTGGGCACATATTAACCATACAAATCAAATTTTAGCCCTTAAATCATAGTAGAAGTGGTCCGATTGTCAAATCAGCCCCTTAACCCTTGATTTTCATGTCCATCGAGTGAGGAAAGTAGATGGTTAGTCGTAGTCGAATATTTCACTTCATATGAGTGACTTGGATCATCTTGATCATGGACCAATAGTGTGATTTGAGTGCCCCACCTTGATAAGCCTCTTTCTTATGCGCGAAGTTATCCCGTTCTAGAAATTAACGAGTTACCGACTCTTCTCAAATTTGAACCTTTCAATTTACCCACTTCTCACCATCAATCGCTTCTCAAATTTGGACCACTTATTATACTCATATGACTACGAGTTTACACAAAGTTTGGACCCCGATCTATAATCCTACACCGTTGAACCACAAAGCCAGCCCCTTCCTTTTTCGCCAAACGTTGAAATTTCAGATCTAGGTATTTCTCACCATCAATTAACCACTAAACTTTGTACAATTGTTTGCCTATCATGACTACATAGTTTTCCAAAATTTGGGCCCTGATCATCAAGCGTAGACCGTTAATTGAGATCAAGCCCATTTTAGCAGCCGTTAGACCATTTTCAAGGATCGACCAATCTAGAATGTGGATCATCATGAAATTAACATATTCTGACTCTACTCTTCGAGCTTGATATGATGAACGGATTGAAATTGATCAAAGATCATCCGAATATTGAGATTTGAGAAACTCACCTCAAGAAGTTGTTACACAAGACCTCACATGCACATCCCTCTCTATATTTCTACTACGCACCTCCAAATCCTTCTCCTAACCCTAGCCTCCATGCCCTAGAGAGAGAGAGAAAGAGAGAAGAAGAAGAAGAAGAAGAAGAAGAGAGTTCTTTCTCATATTTTTCCAGTGGCTAGGATCTTCTACAACCTTCTTCTAAGTCCATCCTAAGGTGAGGATTTTCCTTCAAGCCTTTCATTAATAATATTATGATTATCATAAGTTTCTTTTGTGGCATGTGAAGTTGTTTTGTTTTGAATTGCTGATCCATATAACATGAAGTTTAATGTAGGATTTGTAATGAATATCATTATATAATGATGTGATTCATTGTTTAGATTTTTGATTAAGAAGCATGTGTATTTGTGTTATTTATCTTTGTGAAATCTATGCCCTTATTTACTTAATCTTTGTTTTACAAGTAACATTGGTTTTCATATTGTGATACGAAATATGTGTATAAGATCATCATATGGACATCCCATTATTGTATACTCTTTGTCTCTAAGTTGGTAAAATTATTTGATGTAGAGAGATGGAACCCGTGAGAGGTGTCCATGATGGAAGAATATATCTTGACTTAACTGAGAGAATGAAGTGATTGTTTGTTAATGAATCCTTACATGTACATGATGCTTGATTTGATCCATTTACATTACATGGGTATTTTAATGAATTTGGTCATGATGTACAACATTGGCTTTTTGGGACATAATGAAATCATAAAACGGGACAATGAGTGGACACTAATGGTATACAAATTCTCATGAGCTGGGGTTGGTGCTATGGACACTAATCACGTGCTGTCGGCCTATGCTGGGTTGCTTGCGACTCCCCATAGTGACCATTGAGTTTTATTTAAATTGGTTGTATGCGAAAATACTTAAATAAAGGTGAAACTAAAGTCATGCATTCACTTGGCTCCATGTGGGTGTACGGAATTGAGAATAGGCTAGAGCGTCCTACTTCTCCCGTACACTGTCACGTGTAGATTTGGGCTATGAGCGTCCTGTTTCTCACGTGGTCGGGCAAAACTATGGGCTTGTGCGTCCTAGGAACCTCTGGTGACTAGTGGCTAGCATGAAGTCGTAACAAGGAGTCTCCCACTTCATGTATTGTGATTCTAGCCAGGGTACCTTAGCCAGAGCATGCATTCCATGCATCGCATTAACAAAGATTTTTAGTTGGTTGTTTTGATTTGATTAAATGATAATATACTGCTTGCATTTACTCTGTACCGTTATTATTATTCTTGATTGTCTTGGAGAAAATATTCCCCACTATGATAGCGTTTAACGCTATCCCAAACACAATTTAGATGATGTAGGTGAAGATCCAGGTATTGAACCCGATTTTTAAGGAAAAGAGTTCGATGGTTCGTACGATCACATGGCGGATGACGATGTTAGAGAAACTTAATTGATGTTATCATTTATTAAATATTTCTTTTGAGTAGTTGATACATTTATGGAATTGTAATGAGTCTTCAAGAGAAGACGTGGTTTTGTATTTTAATTAATCAGTATGGATATTGGTTAGTTCCCTTATTTAAACATTGATGATGACGTAGTAAGTTTGATAGAATAAGATGATAATTATTTCCGCCATTGTGCTTGAATGCTATATTTTATTATTTGACAAATTAGTTATTCCATAAATTACTTGGGAATTCGGCCGTCGTGTTATACACGAGAGTCGAAAATCTCGGGTCGTTACAGTTGGTATCAGAGCACAATCGGGACCTCTGGGTGAGAAGCCCAACCATTTTCATAATAAATATCCCTTAGGGCTTAAGTTCCCATGAAATAGAGGCAAAAACACCTAGGTTCAACCTCTATTGGATGCATGAGATATTATGAATCTAGAGACTCAAACATAGGCCCTTGAAATCATTAGGATAGCCGATGAACGTAGAAATATGAAATTTTAGGATTTTTGGGATGCGGATTCTCAATTTTTCTAGAATTTTTGGAGCTCTCATCATTTTCTCATATTTAGATCAGCGTTACGTTGAGTTATGGGATTTATCTCCCTCAAATTTTAAGGATAACTATTTTATTTTGAATTATTTTTGCTAGGACAAATTTCCTGACCCTTTGGCAATGTTACCACTAAGAATTATATTTTTGGTATCGATAAATTTTTGTAAAATTTTTATACATATTTCTAACTCATCACCCAACACTCTCATAAAATTGCAGATCAATCCTACATCTAGATAAATCGTGAAAATTCTGTTAGTAGAGAAAATCATGCGTTGGAAACTGCTGGACTGTTACGTTTTTTAGACTTTTAGAGGTCAAAATTATATCTTACCATAGGAATTTCATTCTGAGAAAAATTAGGGTGATTTCTCACCTAACCTTTAGCTTACTCTCCAAATTTCAGGCAAAAAAGACATTCGGTTTGAGAGATAAAATTCTAAGAGCGCTTATAAGTCCTGTGTTCCAGATTCGACACTATCCTAGTTCCTTAGCTTTGAAAACCTCTGAACCCCTTGTTTAGGCTTAGTTATCGTAAGATGGCACTCTTAGAAGTATTCCCTAGTGTATGCTCATACATCCCTATGAATTTTAGGCCCAACCCTCTTACTTAAAGTAGATTATCGTAACCATAAAATGCCATTTACCAATCCCTCACATAAATCTTCGACCATGTCTAAAAATGAAAGTAAATAGGATCTCGTAAAGTTTTGATGTTTTGTATTGTTGGATTTTAATTTACGTGATCTTTGTTGATGTTTTTTTTATTGGAGAATACATGAAATTCCCCATAATGTTAGACTAAATCGGCTGTACGGGAGGGCAGAACCGTACCTAATATATTGTGTAAATGATTGGATCCTCGTTCAAATCCCGAGGGTCGACACTCGGAATTTCGAATGGATACTAATGAACTCAATGCTCAAATGCAAGTAGAAGATCTAAGTATCGTATCTGAATCTACTTGAACTGTTCACCCGTGATGTTGACACAACACAAATCGCATCCTTGTTCTAACTGGACGACTTTTGTGCATTCTCTTGGAATGTGTGTGATTGTATTCTTTGGATGACTAAAATAAGATAGATGTATAGACGACCCTAAGACGTAGAAGCTTAGCCACTTCGACCCTATAAAGAGTTAGAATATGGTATCCCTAACCTCACATTTCTGTCACACTTTCAGCTATTAAAGAACTGTCGATGATATCTCATTCACTTTGTTACCCGCTTGTTTATCCACTCATTCAAGTGACCATTCGATCATGCCAACCTAATCAAACCCAGATCTATCTTTTAAACTCTTGATCAGTCATTTCGTTAGCGATCAAACATCCTTGATAATTATCTAACCCTAATCATCTTAGATCCTTGACTATAAGAACACCTACCCAAACCTGAGAAATATTAGGGCGCTAGATGATTGAATGATTTGAGAGACCAATCAATATATTCAGAACCATCTAGGAATCAAAGTGCGCAGTGGAAGCATGATAGGAAAGAAATTTGGAGGAGCTTGTAAAAATCGATGTCGAGTACGGATTTATTTTTAAGGGGGGTGGATTGTGTTCGCATCTAACCCGGAATAGTTCAGAAAGTTAGACGAGGAGTCATAAAGTGAGATTGCCCTCAATCTTTTATTGACGATGCTTAGGAAACTTCGAGGACGAAGTTTGTTTTTAAGGGGGGTGGTTTGTAACGCCTCAGATTTTCGAGATTTATTTGAAAATTTTTTAAAATTCATTTTTAATTTATTTTTTATTAATTATCGTACATTTACCGTTGATTTGTGAATAGCGGGACATCCGTAGGAGATCCGATAGGGGACCCTTTACAAAAGTTGCTTAGAATGATCCCATAAACATTGTAGAAAGATTAGATTTCAAAAATCACGCACTTTTTAGATAATTACGAAAATGCCATTAGTTAAACTTAAGTTAAGATGTCATTTTTAAGTATTATAGTTTCTAACGATCACTTTCACGTAAAACCTTGGATTTAAGCTTTTGGGCACATATTAACCATACAAATCAAATTTCAGCCCTTAAATCATAGTAGAAGTGGTCCTGATTGTCAAATCAGCCCCTTAACCCTTGATTTTTATGTCCATCAAGTGAGGAAAGTAGATGGTTAGTCGTAGTCGAATATTTCACTTCATATGAGTGACTTGGATCGTATTTATCATGGACCAATAGTGTGATTTGAGTGCCCCACCTTGATAAGCCTCTTTCTTATGCGCGAAGTTATCCCGTTCTAGAAATTAACGAGTTACCGACTCTTCTCAAATTTGAACCTTTCAATTTACCCACTTCTCACCATTAATCGCTTCTCAAATTTGGACCACTTATTATAATCATATGACTACGAGTTTACACAAAGTTTGGACCCCGAACTATAATCCTACACCGTTGAACCACAAAGCCAGCCCCTTCCTTTTCCGCCAAAAGTTGAAATTTCAGATCTAGGTATTTCTCAGCATCAATTAACCACTAAACTTTGTACAATTGTTTGCCTATCATGACTACATAGTTTTCCAAAATTTGGGCCCTGATCATCAAGCATAGACCGTTAATTGAGATCAAGCCCATTTTAGCACCCGTTAGGACATTTTCAAGGATCGGCCAATCTAGAATGTGGATCATCATGAAATTAACATATTCTGACTCTACTCTTCGAGCTTGATATGATGAACGGATTGAAATTGATCAAAGATCATTCGAATATTGGGATTTGAGAAACTCACCTCAAGAAGTTGTTACACAAGACCTCACATGCACATCCCTCTCCATATTTCTACTACGCACCTCCAAATCCTTCTCCTAACACTAGCCTCCATGCCCTAGAGAGAGAGAGAGAGAGAAAGAGAGAGAGAAGAAGAAGAAGAGAGTTCTTTCTCATATTTTTCCAGTGGCTAGGATCTTCTACAACCCTCTTCTTCTAAGTCCATCCTAAGGTGAGGATTTTCCTTCAAGCCTTTCATTAATAATATTATGATTATCATAAGTTTCTTTTGTGGCATGTGAAGTTGTTTTGTTTTGAATTGCTGATCCATATAAGATGAAGTTTAATGTAGGATTTGTAATGAATATCATTATATAATGATGTGATTCATTGTTTAGATTTTTGATTAAGAAGCATGTGTATTTGTGTTATTTATCTTTGTGAAATCTATGTCCTTATTTACTTAATCTGTGTTTTACAAGTAACATTGGTTTTCATATTGTGATACGAAATATGTGTATAAGATCATCATATGGACATCCCATTATTGTATACTCTTTGTCTCTAAGTTGGTAAAATTATTTGATGTAGAGAGATGGAACCCGTGAGAGGTGTTTATGATGGAAGAATATATCTTGACTTAACTAAGAGAATGAAGTGATTGTTTGTTAATGAATCCTTAAATGTACATGATGCTTGATTTGATCCATTTACATTACATGGGTATTTTAATGAATTTGGTCATGATGTACAACATTCGCTTTTTGGGACATAATGAAATCATAAAATGGGACAATGAGTGGACACTAATGGTATACAAATTCTCATGAGCTGGGGTTGGTGCTATGGACACTAATCACGTGCTGTCGGCCTATGCTGGGTTGCTTGCGACTCCTCATAGTGACCATTGAGTTTTATTTAAATTGGTTGTATGCGAAAATACTTAAATCAAGGTGAAACTAAAGTCATGCATTCACTTGGCTCCATGTGGGTGTATGGAATTGAGAATAGGCTAGAGCGTCCTACTTCTCCCGTACACTGTCACATGTAGATTTGGGCTATGAGCGTCCTGTTTCTCACGTGGTCGGGCAAAACTATGGGCTTGTGCGTCCTAGGAACCTCTGGTGACTAGTGGCTAGCATGAAGTCGTAACAGGGAGTCTCCCACTTCATGTATTGTGATTCTAGCCAGGGTACCTTAGCCAGAGCATGCATTCCATGCATCGCATTAACAAAGATTTTTAGTTAGTTGTTTTGATTTGATTAAATGATAATATACTGCTTGCGTTTACTCTGTACCGTTATTATTATTCTTGATTGTCTTGGAGAAAATATTCCCCACTATGATAGCGTTTAACGCTATCCCAAACACAATTTAGATGATGCAGGTGAAGATCCAGGTATTGAACCCGATTTTTAAGGAAAAGAGTTCGATGGTTCGTACGATCACATGGCGGATGACGATGTTAGAGAAACTTAATTGATGTTATCATTTATTAAATATTTCTTTTGAGTAGTTGATACATTTATGGAATTGTAATGAGTCTTCAAGAGAAGACGTGGTTTTGTATTTTAATTAATCAGTATGGATATTGGTTAGTTCCCTTATTTAAACATTGATGATGACGTAGTAAGTTTGATAGAATAAGATGATAATTGTTTCCGCCATTGTGCTTGAATGCTATATTTTATTATTTGACAAATTAGTTATTCCATAAATTACTTGGGAATTCGGCCGTCGTGTTATACACGAGAGTCGAAAATCTCGGGTCGTTACATGGTGGTACTCCCATCTCGGTTAGACATTATGCTAGTGCTCCGGTACCGGATCTTACTCTAGACGGTTACGTCCTTGAAGAGCAACTCGCTCTGATACCAATTGAAATTGCGTCGGGTAGTCTAACACGACACCCTATGCATACACGTGCGGAAGCTTAAAGAGCAACTAGAATTATGGCTAAACCTATAGGAGGGGATGATTAGGACCTTTTTAAAATCTTTTCGCCTACTTAACAAATTTAACAAATTGAACTACGTAAGCGATAACACTTTCGCTTCCAAGCCTAAGTGGGCCCAATCAAAAGACTAGCATATGATAAAAGCTATAAACAACCTAGTCTAAACAAGCATAGATTAATTAAATGATTAAGCTAATGAAGAACCTAATCTATGCTACTCAAATAGACTTGAGTGAGGATGGATCAAGAAGTTCCAGTCTACTTGAGGTAGTTAAAGTACATCTTATGAGTGTGGATGTGCCTATCAAGTGCCTAGCATACATTCCTAACTAAGTATTCATAATTAACAAGTTAAACACAATGCATAAGGAGAAATGTGCTCAAGAACAATCACAAACACAAGGATATATAGTGGTTCGACTACGTGTCTACTCCACTCCCGGTTCAAGTACTCAACCCCTTTGAGCACACCAGCATTCACTGGGGAGTTTAAATCTGGTTCCTCCCAACCAAAGTGTTTTAATTCGGATCCACCCAACTGAGGAGTTTACAGGTTCCTCCCAACCTACACGTTTGCACCCGTGTTGGTGGCTCCCCCTTGGAGACTTTGTTTAGGCCCGACTAACGTGCCAAGGAACGGCTGACGTCCCTAGATTTTAGGCCTAACTAATAGGCCAAGGATCGGCTAACCACCCTAGTTCGAGTTTGTCAAACAAACTCTACACTCAACTCCCACAGGGAATTGAGTGGATTGACTCTTAACAAGACAACCTTACTTGTTGGATTGAGCCCCTTGTTTAGCGCCGCTTTGGGTTGCTTCTTCTCGCTCTCGCGTACTTGAATCAGCTCCCCTTTTGCTCCCCCGATCTTCGACGCCGCTGCTTTGCCAAGGCTTCAGCTCCAATATCAGCTACCTTGCATGTGATGCTCCATTGGAGATGCCCAAGGTGCTAGGGAAGGTAGGTTTGAGATCTCTACAACTTATGGGAATGGGTTACCTAGAGAGTCTCACCTACACCGATCTCATCATAGAGTATTGGATAGGAATATGACTATCAAGATCAATCCAATCTCTAGAGATCAAAAGAGGGACAAGTGCATCTTCTTCTTGAGCTTTGAATGCTCCATACTTGTGATGAATCACAAGGAAGATCACTTGTTTGGGTTAGGAATAGGGCTCTTAATGATCTTCAACAATGGTGGCTCCTATCTCCTCAAAATCCCCTCTCTTAGCTCAAAAACGAATCCCCCATCTTAAATAGATTTTCTTCCAACGGTCAAAAAACGGGCAGATTCGCGCATCTCCGATTGATCGGAAGAAGGTCCGATTGATCGGAGACCTGTCCGATTGATCGAAGATAAGTCCGATTGATCGGAAATCTATCCAGTGAAGTCTCTGGAAGATATTTCGATTGATCGGAACACTGTCCGATTGATCGGACGGACCCCTTCCGATGGATCGAAACACTGTCCGTCCAGTGGATTTTCAAGGTTGCTGGAGAAATTTCCGATTGATCGGAGCTTCTGTCCGATTGATTGGAGTCCTATCGGAGCCAACGTCCGATTGATTGGAGATCAATCGGAAACTGCTGTTTTGAGCTGTTTTGTTTACAGCAGCTTCCACCTCTTTAATTAGTCTAATTTATCATGTTTTTCATGGAGTTCTGAGACTAATGATGATGATTAAAGGTATACCTAGTTGGTCCAAGTCATCTAAGAGGTTATAGGTTAGGTTATGGTCAAGGCAAGGCACATCAAGGCATCACATTTACCTTTTTCTCCTTTCTTGATGCAGCCGGTCCATCTTGAGTCTTTGGTCTTCGTCTTCATTAAGCTCAACCGACACTAGACTCACTGACCTAAGTAATTGACAAACAAGGTGCACTAGTATGCCACAGAAAAGTGCACTAACAAAAACTAGATCATGATTTGAACTTGATCCAAATCACATACACAATCTCACATAATCCAGAATTTTCAAAAAATTAAACTTTTAGTATGAAGCTCCGACATGAAGATCATAGATCTAGAGCGTATTGAATCCAATTCCTCGGATCATACAGGTCTAGACTAGCTCAAAACAATTAAGAACTCAAGCAATTCTTCTAAACATCCATGAGCCACCATAAGATTAAGAAAAACTACTTAGAACTTTATTTAAACTCCAAACCATTGTTCTTCACTAATAATTCAACTTGAAATCAAATCAACGAATTAAAACATCTTAGATTCACTACGAGCTTCACCTCTTAGCCTTAGCTAAGAGGTTTAGTCGTTCATGATCCAAGGAAACATGAAACAAACTAAACAAAACATAAAACTAAAAGAACAAACTAAGAGGAGTTGTAGAACTCCAAATCCGACTTCCGCCGTCTCCCATCGTGCTCAATCACTTCTAGGATGCCTTAGGAAGAAGCCCTAGGTCCCCTTTTATAGAATAGTGTAGAAGGTTCTAGATTGCATAAGAAATCCAGGACTGCGCAGAGAAAATCGGAGCTTGTGGGACACGCCTTACTACGCAGACAACCGGTCTCAAAAGTGCAAAAACTGTCCAGAGAGTTTTCATAATTTCAGAACCCAGAAATTTAATTCAAGGACCAGTTGCACGACCGGTTTGAGCAGTGGACGACCGGTCGCACGACCTGTCATGATAGGTCTAGTAAGTTTTGGCCGCAGGGCCCCTTCTGTTGAGTGTTCAGACCGGTCGGACGACCGGTCTTCAGTGTCTTCTTCTGCTTTCTTTCGTCTCTCCTTCGCTTCTTTCTTCTATCCTTGGACGCTTGGTCATGTGATCTTCAATGCTTGTAAATAGCGCCTTTAAGCCTTTAATTGATGAATCCTCCCTCTCATTCCTATAACCACAAAATCATGCATTAGTTAGGTCTTTAATCATGTATTTCAAGCATAGTTAGTGATAAAATGGGGTTAAAATATGAACATTTAAGAGCTCAATAGGTGGTAATAATGATGATGATGATGCTATTGATGGTGGTGATGGTGGAGGTAATGATGATGTTGATGGTGGTGATAGAGGTGGTGGTGATGCTGTGGGCGGTGATGATGAAGGTGGTGATGATGGTGGTGACGGGGTGTCGCTTGAACGCACTGGTCCTCGAGTGAAAACTGCCCCTAGTCTTCCTGTCGCTTGTGGGGGCAAGAAGATCAAGGAGATGTGGAAATTACATAGAGCCGAGCATTTACGGAAACGGCTTTCTAAGGATATCGGTGACGCTCCGGCTGACAATGCAGGCGAGGTCAGGGAAGAGGGTGAATTAAACTCTCAAGCTAATTTAAGTGAAGACCGCCACACCAGGGAGAGCAATAATGACGAGTCAATATATGAGAGATCTGTCCCTGAGGAAAACACGGGAACCATCTTTATGGATCTAGATGATGACGCACCTGCTGAATTTGTTCTTCCTTCTAATCCTCTCGTGGCAGAGGCTGAAGTTAATCAGAGTATTGTTCTTGAAACGATTGTCACTGCTGCCGTGGAAGGAGTTGCAGTTCCTGATATTGAATTGAAAGCATCTGAACCTACTGTGGAAGCAACTCCCACTGTCAAGCCATCATTGACTGAACCTATTGTGGAAGCTCCTCCTTCTGCTGTCGTGCCATCATCAGCTGAGCTTGTCGCTAAAATTCCTCCTATTGTTGAGCCAACATCTAATGCTAATATTCCCAAGGTCGTGGTGCTATCTTCTCCAGAATTACCTAAACCATCGACCGAGAGAATGACCAAACTTGCCCCATGTTAGAACTTAGAAAAAAAAAGGGGGGGAAAGATCGGAGCTACTCGTCAGCAGTCCTTCTTTCTTTTTTTTCATGTTTCTTTTATTCTGGGGGAATTCTGAGTATAGAGACATTCATAGACAATCATAAGCAATCACAAAGTATACACAAGAGAGAGATATCACAAGGCGAATTTTATTCCAGAGATTCTGAGATCTTTTACATTCCAGGCTGTGATATTGGTCACGAGCTTTTAATTACATCAACGGTTGATCACCCTTGATTGGAAGGCAAAAGACTAATCCGCCGGGGATTATGGTCTTGAGTTCATGGTCGTAGAGACCTTTGTTTTCTTGTTATGGACTGAGCCACATTTATTAGACACGCCGGATGTCTATGTCCCATTTTCTTTCGGACTGTCCGGATTGAGAGACTGTCAGGATTCGAGTGGTGCAACTCGGGGCCCGCGCCTGTTACTGTGAACAGGTGACCGCTGGAATACACGATCCTCGAATGTTGGTCGGCATGACCCAAGGCCCGCGCCCGTACTTTTATGACGGGTGACCTTAGGAAAGGACTCCGCAACGTTCCCGAACGAGGGTTTTAATCGAGTGGTGCAACTCGGGGCCCGCGCCTGTTACTGTGAACAGGTGACCGCTGGAATACACGAACCTCGAAATGTTGGTCGGCATAACCTAAAGCCCGCGCTCGTACTTTTATGACAGGTGACCTTAGGAAAGCAATCCGCAACTACCTCATCAGCTCAACCGACGGACCCATTGTCGATGGGTAGGGCATCGACGGTCTTTTTCATAGTGGCAGTCCATAGCAAGATGTTTCAAGCTTAGTTAGAACTCTTTGTTTGTGGTTTCTCGTGGTAACCATAACCCCTTAGGTTTAGCCTCGGACCTTTATCCGGGATGAATAGAGCTTTGTACAGTAAAGTAAATGTATTTCTTCTGGAGTCGGGCGACTCGTCTTCGAGAACACTCTTTCTTCTGAGTATTTTCAGTGATCTATTTGGGATCAAGTAGGCTTTGTCGAGCCAAGATCTTTTGAGGATCCAAATTCAATGGGCTGGATCAGCTATCTCCGATGCCTGTAAGTGGCTAAGTATAAGGTCCGATGGGTACTCACATATGCCAATTTCTTATGAATAATGGGGATCGGTGCCCCGTGAATGCTTGAACTGGCTGTTGGATAGCCTGAGTACTTCAGCTTTGCCTCGGCGTTGTTGAGCTCTTAATTGTGCATATTCTAACCCCAATTCATCACTCATTATGCAAGATTTTCATGATTTAAAGACTAATCAAATACATGTTTTGAGATTGTAGGAATGAGAGTGACTTGGTTCAATTGGTGACTAAAATGGCACATTTAGGAGCCTTGGATGAAGGCCCAAGGTGGACCAAAGAATGATGAAGAAAGAGAGGAGGATGAGGAAGAAAGAAGGAAAGAAAAGAAAGAAGAAATAAGGCCGAAAATGGGGTCCGACCGGTCAAGACCGGTCAGCCAAACAGGCCCCGACTGGTCAAGACCGGTCGGCCAACACTACTACATAGTACAGAAGCTGCTGGAACAGGCCCCGACCGGTCTTGACCGGTCGGCCATGCAAATTCCAGGTTTCAGATTCCAGACAGCAGACCATTCCCGTTTCTGGTATTTTGGACCCATTTTCTGGGCCGATCTTGATGATATTTGAAAATCCAACACATTCATGTCGAAGAGGAGCTCGACGCCGAACTAACCCAAGTGGTTTCGTGTCGATCGGAGCTACGGATTGATCGTGGTGGCCAAAACAATACGAACTGTCCAGAAAGTTCCAGATTTCGCTGTTCCACTCTGGGCTAGTCCAGGTGGCCCATCATTGATGATATGAAGAATCTACTTTGACCATATTTTAGACCACATCCATATATGAATAACCACAAAGTTTCAGATCAAAAGGATGTGTGGTTTGATCATACCGGTTGAAGAAAGATGGACCATCCAGAAAGATCCAACTGCGCAGAGTTTATAAAAGCCCTAAGTGTTCTAATTTTTGAACTACATTCTGGGATTGTTTTGGACAATTTAATACATCTATCATGTAGAGGAGGAATTTTTCTACCAATGTTCAAAATTTGAGATCAATCCGACATCTGTACACTCCGGAGCGTTGAAAGCAAGATGACTGGTTCTGAAGGTACCCGAAGTGCGTGATTTTGAGAGGCGGTCGGTGATATGATTGGTGGGCCCATTCAGAGGATAATCTTGGAAATCTAAATCATCTATGAGGAAGATCACATTACAAGGAAGCTACAAATCAAATTTGAAGGCAATCCGACCATTGGTTAAGCCGTACCAAGCAAAACAAATTCTGCTATGTTGCTGTACTGTTGCTGCACTATAAAAGGAGGTGCTCTCTTCTATTCCAGAGCAACCAAGGACGTGGGGAGCAAGGAGTTCAAGTCATAGGAGGCTTCCTAGCCTCCTCCAGCTAGTTTTCCTTCCTTTTCTTAGTTCTAGTTTTATTTTTAATATGATTTTCATTAGCTAATCTCTTAGCTAGAGCTAAGAGGTGAACCTTATAGTTTTCTTAGATTGTTTAATTCGTTTTATTGGTTTTAAAGTTGAAATTCATGATTATGAACTATGGTTTGAAGTTTATACAAGCTTTAAGTAGTTTTTCTTAGTCTTATGATGACTCATGGATGTTTGGGGGAATTACTTAAATTCTTAGTTGGTTTGCATCAGTCTAGACCTGTATGATCCGAGGAATTGGAGTGCGCTCTAGTACTATGATCTTCATGTGGGGACTTCCTACCAAAGTTCTACTTTTCTGAATTTCTGTAATATATATGGATTGTGCATGTGATTTGAATCAAGTTCAAATCATGATCTAGCCTTGTCTTGTGACAGGACTTAAGGATGGTTATGATTGTGAACTGAACCTT
The DNA here is from genome assembly GCA_003013855.2 of Liriodendron chinense. Classification (NCBI taxonomy): domain Eukaryota; kingdom Viridiplantae; phylum Streptophyta; class Magnoliopsida; order Magnoliales; family Magnoliaceae; genus Liriodendron; species Liriodendron chinense. The sequence continues at coordinate 6,124,525 of ML058334.1, forward strand.
TTGGAATGGGGAATGACCTATGCAATTGAGCATGCTCAGCTCAGCCTACATTGAGTGAATCCTATGCATTGAACTTACATATGACAGATTGTTTGGTTTAACAGCTCTATCATCCGACTAGATAGATCTTAATATCGATTCTAGTTGAGAAAGTGAGAAACCATAGCGAATTATGCATCTAAGGAGAGCTATAAGTGGATCCTTGATGCTCTAGTTATCTTTCCATTATCAGATTTTCTATTTTATGTTAAAAATCAATTTCACAAACCTCTTTGATTCTAGTTATTAGGATAGTTGGAATTGTTTACTTCCTTCCTTGTGGATCGACCTCGGTCTTACCGAGATTATTACTACATCGCAACCCTACACTTGGGGAAGCGAACATGCGTCTTTGAGATCGTGGTTGATTTCATCTGGCATCAGTCAATTTTCAAGCCAACAGGGCACTTCCCAGGGCTAAAATTGACTAAGTAGTGGACCTATTTGTGGTCTGATTAGAGAAGTCGATGAATATTATCGATAACCATCTTTGAACAGGGGTGGATTACGTCCACGAAGATCACGGTGCGATCGCATTTCGATTTGCTTAGCAAAAGTCAATTTCCGGGCCAACAGGGCACTTCCCAGGGCTGAAAATGACTAAATAATGGACCTGTCTGCGGTATAATCAGGGAAATCGATGAATCTTATTGATGACCGACTTGGAACAGGGGTGGATTATGTCCACGAAGATCGCTGTGCGATCGCGTTTTGATTTGTTTAGCAGAAGTCAATTTCCGGGCCAACAGGGCACTTCCCAGGGCTGAAAATGACTAAGTAGCGGGCCTGCCAACCGCTTGATTAGGGTATTCGAGGGTCCTGAGATCGGATAACCTCGTCGCGGTGCATGACTATGGTGTATCATGTCATGTAGAAGAAAAGTTTTCCTCTCGGGCTCGATCCAATTCCGCCCGATTCTACTCGTTTTAGGCCGTTTTCGGCTCTTTCGGAAGGATTTTTGGAGCCGCCAAATTGGCTAAGTGTTGGTTATTTTGGACCAAAATACTGATTTGGGCTATTTATCATTGACCGTTGGAGAATCTGATCCGGTGGATGGATAGATCTTGTCGAGACGCATCCAGGAGAGGCGGTTTCATCAAAATCCGATCTCAGACGAAGGCGGGCCATGCGACGGAAGGTCCACTCCTCCCATCAGCGTCCAGGCGCATGGGGGAGTGTGTACAGGTGCATGTGGCCATTTTTCATGCGCATGTGACTATTTTACAAGCGCATGTGGTGTTGCATCATCTATCAAGCGCATGTGGTCATCATCCGGGCGCATGTGCCCATTTTGCACAAAAAAACAGATGAAGTAGAGGTGTTCCGGGCGCATGTGGCAGTGCACATGCGCCTGGACCTAAGGAGTAAGTGCATGTCTCTCCCGGACTTAGACAGTGTCAAGCGCATGTGGTTGGAGGCCAGGCGCATGTGGTTGGAGGCCAGGCGCATGTCTTTTACCAGCGCTTTTTCAGAAAAGTGTTCAATTCACTTCCTTTCGCTGATAGAGTGCAAGCGCATGTGGTTGGAGGACAGGCGCATGTGGTTGGAGGCCAGGCGCATGTGCTTTGCCGGCGCTTTCCCACTACTTAGCCAGATTTTCAGGATTCCAACACTTAGAAAATTTCAGCATTTCAGCTCCGACGAGGGACCTCCAAAGGACAGCTACCTTTTCTAGACGTGCACTCACTGTCGCCAAGCCACTTTTAGGCTAAGATTGACCTCCTGAATGAGCGAGATGGGGTGTGGAAGTCCAGATGTTGATAATTTTTGTACTTCCTTACTAATTTGGAGCCTCCGGGTCGGCTTGTCGTATAGGAGCGTTGTTCCGGGGAGCGCGCGCATGGAAATATGTATCGTAATGACTCCAAACTTGCTATTTAAGGAATTTGGGGCTCTCTGAATCATTTGGCGGTGAATCGCATGTCCAGTTCCACTCTGAAATGGTAGCTGTAGGCTTAAGGACCCTTTTTGGTCAGTTCCGGGTAGGGACGAAACGCATTTCGAGGTGCGCAGGTAAAAATATGCACCGGATGACTTTAAAACTTGCAGGTTAAGGGTTTTATGACATTTTAGATGATTTGGCGGTGAAGCGCATGTCCAGTTCCGCTCTGAAATGGTAGCTATAGGCTTACGGACCCTTTTTGGTCAGTTCCGGGCAGGGACGAAACGCATTTCGAGGTGCGTAGGCAAAAATATGCACCAGATGACTTCAAAACTTACAGGTTAAGAGTTTTGGGACATTTTGGATCATTTGGCGGTGAAGCGCATGTCCGGTTCCGCTCCAAAATGCTGTTTAAGGATTTTGGTCGCTACCAAGCGATCAGGGTTGTGCAGGCGTCTTCGGGGCTCTCCCGGCCTCGAAACTTATCCAAATCATTGTCAATAGACCACGGAATGTTGTTTTACAATGGGTGCAAATTTGAGCCCCAACAAGTGCCCCCCGGTGTGCTGCGCTGGATGCTTACGTCATGCTAGTGCAGTGCACCGGTCCCCAGGCTCAAGTATAAATAGTTGACTCACTGAGTCATTCCACAATTTTCCGAGTCAGAAAACTTGATTTTCCCAAGGTGAGAGAGCTCATCCTCGAGATACAGGCGCATGTGGTCCCCTTGTGGGCGCATGTGGCCTGCTATCATTCATTTTTTGTGAAGAAATCCCCTTCAAGCGCATGTCAAATTGCCATATGGAATGGGCGCATGTCCCAGGCGCATGTGGTTCTGGGCATGCGCCCAGGGCACTGCCCGAAACTTGTGTTTTTCCCAGAAATCAGAGATGAGCACATGTGAGGATGCACATGCACCTGGTGCATTAAATTCCAAGCTTGTTCGTTCCCTTCTTCTGAGCCGGGCGCATGTCAGATTGCACATGCGCCTGAGACTTTATGGAATGAGGACTTACTTTCAAATCATAGAGATTGGGCGCATGTGAGGGGCCACATGCGCTTGGGGTTTCACCTTGGGCACATGTGAGCCCAACACTTAGCTGGAATCTTCATTTTTAGTCCCTGCTTTGCACTTGTGAAGAAATGGCATTTCCGGCTCCGTTTCTCAGTCAAATTTAGTGCTGTTTGAGGCTAAATCACTTAAAATTCAAGCACGATTGGAGCTTAGTGCCCTGGGCCTACAGTTGGCTGCCTACTTTGGCCTGTCATAGCTTACAACTGTCTATTTTAGGCAGGTTCAGAGTATGTCTGCCAAAGTGCATTTATAGCGTTCCGATTGCCTGTAAAGTTGCTGTGTGCAAATAGTTGCGTATGTATGATGCTGAAACTGTTTCCTGACTCTGTCCAGTACTTACTTATAAGCACCTGGACTTGTCAAGGCTACTTTTAGACTAAATGTATGGATGTATTGTGGGTTCAATCAATGATTTTGTGTGTGCATCGATCACATGTATGCGTGCATGTATGATGGCAGTTGCTTTGTTATGAAATGCGTATGATGATCAATATGCTATGCTCTTGATTTTAGTTGCTTTCATGCTCTTCATGTTGTGCTTGTGTTTGTGATATGATTTCGTTAGGCTATTTGCCCGTGTGTATGAAGTTGTTTTCTAATGTTGCTCTGTTTACGCGTTGCAGTGAATTGCAGTAGCGACAATGGGATCCTCTGGTGAAACCTCTGGGTCGCATGCTTCTGGTCCGACGCCGATGAAGCGCGGTCGGAAAAGAATAGCTGAAGGTCCTTCTAACCCTCCTCCTCCAAGACGTAACTCTCGCTTCTTTCCTACGGTCGAACCCGAGATAAAGGATTTCATGGAGCGTATTGGGCAGCTTCCTCATGAAGTGCTGGTGCGCATCTTCGTCAACAAGACAGCACCTGAACCTCCAAAGCGGGGAACAGAACAAGAGTGGGTCTATTGGTATGCCCAACTTGCTGGTGTGGCGAGTGCCATCGAGGCAGGTCCTCAAGATATACCTGTTCAAAATGTAGAAGAGAATCTGATAGGTCAGAAAGGTAAGAAGAAAGGAGGACGAGGAAAACAACCGATCAAGGTGCTCAGTCAAGCGGAGCGATTGACACAGCTTCTCGACTTGAAATATGAGAGGATGAAGATCGGATGGGAGAGCAACAAGATCACTGCTGAGCGTGGCATCTGCATCACGAACCTCTACAATGACGAAGTCATCTTGCACCAGAAGTCTCTTATGAGGTGTAAACCTTTTCCGAGCATCGAGCCATCTGATGTTCGCAGAACTAGCCAGTTCTATGGAGTGGAGAGATGGTCTTCAGTTCCTGAGAGATTACTCACCGCCACCCTGGGAAGCAACGGGAAGCAACAAAAGGTTGGTGAGATTAAGGAAATGACTTTCCTCATGCCTACATGTGATCCGCATGCACCTTATCCGACTCATTTCTTTGAGACGGTGCGTCAAAGATTCCTCCCTATGAGCACGTCCGCAATGTGGGAGACTTCGAGCTTTCGTACCCGAGGGCATCTGAATTGTCATGACAGCTACATCCCCTGGGCGAAGGAGATTCTGATCCGGCACGAGGCTGTGCTGAGGGACGTCGGGCTCTACTATGCCATCGAGGCGACTGCCGGCTTCTTTCCGTGAGATCCGACGATTCTCAGGGGCTTCTTAAATTACTGGAGTTCCGTTACCAACTCTTTCCATCTTCCTCAAGGAGAGATGATCATAACCCTCTGGGATCTTAAGATGATGGCGGGCCTGCCCATACGCGGCGGGTATTATCACGAATATATCCCCTCTGATGAAGAATTGTCTGGCTTCAGGCGCGAAGGTGATCGGAAGGCCTATCATTCCAAGGCGTGTTTGGAGTTGTTCAATGAATTGCAACAATTTGACTGCATTAGAAAGATACACTATGAAGATTGGTCAGTTTACTTCAGCCACGGCTTGAAGTAAGTCTTCCCGGGACGTCTTCTTTCTTTCTTTCTTCTCATGATGTATGCTCTTTTTTCCTGCATAGCTTCTTATGTGAAATTCTCTCTCCTTTCTCTCTTTCAGGATCGACTATGGAAAATATAAAGTTAATGTTAAAAGAATAAGGGCTTTACGACAAAGGTTCGAATGCAAGTTTCCTTGCCCCAATGTATTGTCTCCCACTTGCGAGCTAGCAGGCTTCCTCGCTTACTGGTTGTCCGCAGTCGCGCTTCCCAGCTCAAAGAGTGCTGATGGCGTCAGGGTTTCTTGCTTCGTTATGGCGGGTGCCCTTGCCAGTGGTCAACGTCTTGCTATAGCGCCACCTGTACTCTACAGCATATATAGAGCGTTCGGTTATGTTGCTAGTAATCCGGACAAACCTGCTGATGGAATGGATGCTGCCCATTGCCCGTGGCATTATTTCTGAGGCTAGTTAGGCGTTTATATCCCGTGGGTATATGGTATGAAGCCTCACGCCTATTTCTTTCCAGACCGAGCGCCTCTTATCAGGTTCATGAAGGCCAAGATGGTGCTTAAGATGCCAGAATGGGTGTCCTCAAGGATTTGCAGTGAGAATGAAGTTGACTTCTACCATTTTCCTGCTTCCATTGTTGATGAAGATATTGAAGTCGTCGATGATGAGGATTTGGTTGACTCTTTTGACAGAGAATTCCTAATATCAATCCGGACCGCCTCTCTCCCGTTCCGCGAAGGCATGGAGTTTTGGCGCTAGCCTTACTACCCGAGCAGATTTTCCAGACAGTTCGGCTACGATCAGGGCGTTCCATCGACTCTTCCGAGCATGACGAGGATAGAACGAGCATATGGCACGGGTCCTGTCCATTGGGAGTGGATGTGGGACCAACTTTTGCTGACGCGAACTGGCGCGAGGTTCGTGTTGCCTGGCGGTAGTCGACGTCCCGCGACTTCTTATGGTTGGATGAGATGGTGGGTGCATCAGTACGCGCGCATCTGAGATGCCAAACCTGTCGATTTCCCTCTCTATCTCTCCCTCCAAGGTTGAATGACGTTCCTGAGGACGGTCTTGGTTATCTTTGTGAGCAGCGTGAGGCCGTCGAAGTTCCTGGTACCAGCCATCTGACTTCCTTGAACGTGCCGATCACTCGTAGGAAAGAAGATGGAGCGTTAGACGGATGGTATTGCTTCGGGGTCCCTCTACAAAGATGTCGGCAAGGGGTCGGATCTTCGCGTCCTCCGGCAGAGACTGCTCCATCCATCGAAGAGGGTGAGCCTACGGGAGGCGTGGCAGTAGTTTGACCTTCTGATGATTTCGTTGACGATCTTTCACCGGGCCGCGCGAGAGATCAGTTGAGAGTCAAGATAAGACTCACACCAAGAGTTCACCCGTCAGCACCTGAGAAAAACTTAAGAAAGGCAGAAATGTTACATACCAAGAAGTAGGGGAGTTTGGATCCGTCGTTGCAGATCACTACTCCAGAGATAGTGGTAAGTGCAACTGTTGTCAATAGCCGCGAAGAAGGTGAGCCTCGGTCTGGTGCTACAGAGGAGATTGCAGACGAAGAAGATATAATTATCGATAATCATGACGGAGGTGAGTCCGAGCCTGCAGATGTCAAGGGGGACAATGCCGAAAATGGTTCTGAAGCCGGTGATGGTCAGGGAGCGGCGTGCCTCGATGGTTCGGGGTCACAGCTTGAAGATGAACCTGTAGATTATTCTGGTGATGACTGGGGAGTGGACCATGCCAACGATCACAGCAACGATGATTCCCTCGCGAATTATTATGATAACGATGCCGGAGTCGGGGGTGTAAGTGATCTTGACGATGTTGCCATGGCAGCGATCGAAGCACAACTCTACGACAACGTCAGGGTCCAACCTTCTTCTGAGCCTTTAGTCTTCGTTTCTCAGGCTATTGCGGCACTGACTACGGGGTTGTTGACTGATGTTCCTCCTTGTTTTCCCGTTCGTGCTGATAACGCCGAGGAATCCGTTCCTGGGCTTGAGATACGTGAGGGGAACGTCGATCCTTCTTCGGTCCTTCCATCAGGCAGTCTATTGCAAGTAGACTGTCCTGTTGAGTTGGAGGTCGTGGATACGTCACGCTCTGCTGCGGTCGAAGTCAGACCCGACATTCCGCGAGCACAAGGTAAGAAATGCGATTGTGGTTCTGCTTTGTACTTTTCTTCTTTGATTCCTGCATAATCATACTAAACATATTTTGTCATTATTATCTTATTTCTACAGATCTTATTAAGTCAATACCTGCTTCTGCTACTTCCGTCGCATCGTCTCCGGTTGTGACTATTGAACTGCCGGGCGAACCTTTGGAAACAGTTGTTGATTCCGGGACGTGCATTGCGGGACCTTCGGAGCCTGCTATCGATCCTCCTGCCATTCCTAGTATGACTCCTTCGCACTTTACATTAGATTATGACCTGTAGTTTCTGCTTTCATTTTTGCTAACGCATCATTTGTTCGTCTTGCATTCTTTCTTGTAGCTGTCGTCGATTCTGGTGTCGCCATTGCTATGATGCTGGACATTCCTGCATTTGAACATTTAGATTGTTTTGGTCAGAGCGTGCTGAAGGGCCTGCTGTCTAGCCTTGCGAAGGCGTTGGCCAATCCCCAAGAATGGCATATGCTAGGCGCTGGCATGAAAGTGCTGGAAGCTTGTGTCAGAGTAGTTGGGTCTGATGCGCTCGTGGTTGTCAATCACATCTCTGCGTTCGAAAGCTCCCTCGCAAACATAGCGGCCGCTGAGCGCGTCGAGCTCGATCCTGCTATCGAGGAGAAGCGGAGGATTGTAGAGTCTTTGGGACCTGCAGTGGAACGTCACGCGCATTCTACGGCGAACGCACGAGAATCCCTACAAAATAATAAGATACAGTATGAAGGGTGCTTGGGCCGTATAGCTGAAATCGACGCTGAGATTGAGCGTCTACAAGCGGAGAAGATCGCCGTGAGCTTCGAAGCTGCCCGTCTCGAGTCAGTAGTTACTCAGGGTCAGATAACGGTCACACGGTTCGAGAGTGAGGGCGAAGCAGCGCGCAAGCAGTTGGAGGATTTGACTGTTGAACTTCAACATGTTCCTGATCCTGCGGAGGTGTTATCTGCAGCAAAGTCAGCGATGGAAACTGTCAGGGTGGCCGTGATCAGGCTGATATCGGGATGTTTGGAGAAGCTTTGATCTTTCGCTCCCGACGCTCTCCTTCTTGACTTCAAATGTATAGAAATGATTGTAGGATCTTACCTTTAGAAAATATTGTAGTTGGTGTAAGAGATACTTACCTTTTGACCATTCATGTATACGACGTCGGAAAAGATGTCAAGCAAACTTTTGTTAAATGAAATGACAATAATAATTATTTTTTTATAGTGTTATGTTTGTGTGATGTGTGCTAGAATGGTCTACAATAATAACAATAATAATCACAGTTTTAGTAAGTGATGAATGTAGAATGAAATGAAAAGAGTAATACTTCCCTTTGTCGTCGATTTCGGGAGTGTCCAGGGTTTCTGAACTCGGGATATGCTCATGTCGTAGACGAATGGTCCTTCTTGGTTATTTCTCCATAGCAAGGGCAAGGAAGACCTGCAAGAATACGAAGTAACTGATTAGCTTCTGTAACTACAGGCTTATCTACTGTATTCTACTCCATTTCATTCTCCATTTCTATCCTTATTTATTACATTCCCTCTCTTGGGGAGTTTACATTTCTCCTATTTATGTAAAGGAAAGTAACAAGTAGACTGTTAGGGATAATATTTCTTCAGAAACCGGCCATTAATTGCAAAATCGGCTCCGCCACCGTCGAAATTCACTAAACGGTAGGCCCCGTTGGAGTAAACTTCTTCTATGATGCATATCGGGTCCCACTTAGGGTCGAACTTGCTCTTTGTAGTGTGCGCGGCTGTCGGTCACTTCATTACGAGTACCAAGTCACCCTTCTTGAAGGATCTACCCCTGACTCGCTTGTCATAAGCTGTTGAGATATGCTTCTGGTACATCTCTAGACGTTGTTGTACCGCGAGCCTTTTCTCGTCCAAGGCATCGAGATCAACCATCCTGAGCTCAGCATTACGTTCATCAGTCAGGGAGTTCCAAAGTGCTACTCGTAGGGACTCGACTTGAACTTCCATAGGGATGATGGCCTCCGTGCTGTATACTAGTGAATAGGAAGTAGCTCGCGTTGCTGTGCGGTGCGTAGTACGATATGCCCAGAGTGCTTCGGGCAACCGTTTGTCCCAATCTTTCTTATTCTCTACCACCGTTTTCTTCAGAATCTTCACGATGGTTTTGTTGAATGCCTCAGCAAGTCCGTTTGCAGGAGGATAATAGGGTGTTGAGTAGCAATGCTTGATCTTGAACTTGGCACACAGCTTGTCGATCACAGCATTTCGGAAGGGCGTGCCATTATCCGTGACGATTCGATCAGGAATACCATGTCTATAGATGATGGCGTTCCGGATGAAACCCTCCACTTGTTTAGCTTTCACGTTCTTCAGGGCCACAGCCTCAGCCCACTTAGAGAAATAATCTGTTGCCGCCAGTATGTACTGGTGCCCTTGAGAGGAAGAGGGGCTAATGGGGCCTATCACATCCATACCCCAGGCCGCAAAGGGCCAAGACATCACTGACTGATGCAGCTCTTCTGGAGGTATATGTATGATGTCAGCATGTATCTGACACTGATGGCATTTTCTGACGTAGTCCATCACGTCTTTCACCATGGTAGGCCAATAATAGCCCATGTGCCGCACTCGATGATGTAGGTTCCATCCGCCTTGATGGGCACCACATTCTCCTCCGTGCGCCTCTCTTAGCGTATCATGAACTTCTTCTCGGGCCAGGCATCTTGACAGCGTTCCATCGCTGGAGCGTCGATACAGTACCTCTTCTAAGAGGACGAACGAGCTGGCACGCCTTCTGACTTGAGTGCGCATTTGCGGATCCTCGGGTAAGAACCCATACCTCAAGTAATCAGAGAATGGCCTTCTCCAATCTTCCTCTTCTGTGACCTCAAAGCAATGTACGGGACTTGCACTCGTGACATTCTCGGCCGCTGTGAGGGATGGTAATATTCTCCTTTCTTCTATGGTGACTTGAAGTGGGCTGCCCCCTGGGTGCGCGAGAGCCGCGGCCAGGTTAGCCAATGCGTCTGCTTGAGAATTTTCAGCTCTTGGGATGTGCGACACTGTACTGTCCCGAAAATGATCAAATAGGGCTCGGGCCTGATGACAAAGAGATGACAGCTCCGGCTTGCGGACTTCATATTCCGTCATAAGCTGTCCCACAACTAACCGAGAATCACCGTATACCTGTAGTGATCGGATTCGCATGTCTCGTGCCAACTGTAACCCAATGATGAGGGCCTGATACTCTGCCTCGTTGTTTGTGCACGACGGCACTATTGTGAATGAGTAGGGCAACAAGTCTCCTTGAGGACTTATGAAGATCACACCCGCCCCTGATCCTGCAGCTCTGGAGGCTCCGTAGAAATACGTCTGCCACTGCTTCGCGACCCTTACCATCATGGCCTGGTCGTCGGGAAGATCACATTCCATTTCCATGTTATCCGGTATTGGGTGAGCTGCTAGAAAATCGGCTATCGCCTGCCCTTTAACAGCTCGAGACGACAGATATGTGATGTCGAACTCGGATAGTAGTAGGGCCCATTTGGCTAAACACCCAGACAACATAGGTCGGTTCATTAGGAACTTGATAGGATCTGCTCTGGAGATCAATGTAATCTGATATGACAGACAGTAATGCCTCAACTTCTTCACAGCGAATATCAAGGCCAGGCATATCTTCTCAATCGGTGAGTAATTAAACTCAGCGCCGACGAGCGTGCGGCTCAAATAGTACAGAGCATTCTCTTTTCCTTCTTCATTCTTCTGGGCGAGCAGTGCTCCCAGTGAGTTCTCTCCCACTGCTACATACAGTATCAGAGGCTTTCCCTCGATTGGCGCTGCGAGAACTGGAGCTTTCCCGAGTAACTCTTTGAGGGAATCGAAGGCTTTCTGGCATGCTTCGTCCCACTCGAAGCGGACGTCTTTCTTGTTCAGCCGAGAGAAAGGCTGGCAGCGACCTGACAGGTTCGAGATGAACCGCCGCAAGTAAGCGACTCTCCCTTGGAAGCTCTTTAGCTCTTTCAAATTCTTCGGAGGAGGCATTTCTCGGATCGCCTTGATCTTCGCGGGGTCAATCTCGATTCCCCGATGCCTGATCACAAAACCAAGGAATTTTTCAGAGGACACCCTAAAGGCGCACTTCAATGGGTTCATGCGGAGGCTCTTCTTCCTCAACCTCTAAAATACTAGCTTCAAATGTTCGCAATGCTGTTGATGTCCGTCGGACCTCACTACCAGGTCATCGACATAGCATTCCACATGCTTGTGCATCATGTCTTGGAAGATTACCTGCATCGTTCTCTGATACGTGGCGCCTGCATTTTTCAGCCCAAACGGCATCACCCGGTAACAGAATATCCCGAGAGATGTGCGGAAGGCAGTGGACTCTTCGTCTTCTGGAGCCATTCGGATCTGATTATACCCTGAGTAGCCGTCCATAAAAGACATCCTCGTATATGCTGACGTGCTATCGATCAGGAGCTCCGGGATGGGTAGAGGAAAGTCATCTTTGGGACAAGCCTCATTCAGGTTGCGGAAATCAATGCACACCCGGATCTGGCCGCTCTTCTTCTTTACAGGTACTATGTTCGAGATCCATTTGGGATACTGAACTTCCCTGATAAACCCGGCCTGAAGCAGCTTCTTCACCTCTTCCTCTATCTTCGGGACGATGTCAGGATGGAAGCGTCTCTATGGTTGTTTGACCGACCTCTTCTCCTTCGCAATATTCAACCTGTGCATCGCAATTGCCGGGTTCAGTCCTGGCATTTCAGAATAGGTCCATGCGAACATGTCTCTGTTCTCTTTCAGGAGTTGAATGTAGCTCTCCCTCTCTTCTTCTGGAATGTTCTTACTGATGTAAGTATTCCTCGGCTCTTCGGTGGTCCCCAGATTTACTTCTTGTAGCTCATCTATCGTGGGCTGACCCCCATCTTCGATCTGCTCTGGCGCGGCACTCGGCTGTATGACTTCATTCGGTCCAGCGGGCCTCACCTCTTCCACGGGACTAATTGTCACCATGTTAATATGCCTGATCTCACACCTGCCCCCAGGGCTTCTTTTCCTCTGTATACCTTCATCTTTACTTCAAAGGGTACTAGCATGCCTTTCCGAGCTGGCGGTTCTGAACAGATGAATCCCATGTTCCTCATGATGTTTATACTAGCCTTGCTATATCTTTCTTCTTCAATGGGCGGTGTCTCTACCGGTGTTCTCTTCCATTTTCTTCGATCTGCAATGGGTTGCAGAGTTCGGCCTGAAACCTTATCTCATGCCTGGCTCCCATTGTCGGCGGCACGCAGAACTGGCTCGGAGCTTTAGGGAAGGGACGAATCCTCTCAACCTTTGGCACCGGCATATTGAAGCTGGATTGCAATACGCTCATCTGTTGGCTTGTCATCTGTTTCAACACTGACTGCCCTTCCTTCCGGAGGTGCTTTGGTATCAAATAAACTTCTTCCTTTACAACAGATTTCCTCTGTGAGCCCTTGTCGCTTCAGCGACCACTCGAGGAGCTTCGTTCGCTTGTCTTGGATTCTCACCCTGGGGTTCTGCCCCCTGTGCCACCTTTGTCGGTTCGTTGGCTTTTCTGGCGGTCTCGGCCTCCTCGCTCTCCCGATAGTATTGTGCATCTGATAGGAAAGATTCAGTGAAGGAGTACGGCCTCGGGTCTGCCGCCACTCTATACTGGACGCCATCTCTATTGTACTTGAAGCATTGGTGGTATGTCGAGGGAATAATGCCGTATTGATGAAGCCACGGTCGTCCCAACAAGATATTGTATGTCGTCATCACATCGATCACCTGACAGGTGACTTTGGTGCTCAATTCTTCTATTTCCAGCATGACAGTAATGGACCCTAGGACACGCTGGCCGTCCTGATTGAACCCTTGGATAACCATGGCGCTTGGGCGAAGTGCTGTCTGTCTGAAACCCAACTGCTGCAATGTCTTCAGAGACATAATATTCACAGCGGATCCGTCGTCCAGCATGCATCTTCGGACCTCTGTGTCTCGGATGAGACCTGTCACCATCAGCGGGCGGTTGTGGTCTGTCAAGCTGATCGTTCTGTCTTCTTCAGAGAATGTGATCATGGACGATCGATCGATCTGCATGACCTTTTCTGCGGGTTGATCCCCAGTCCCCGTTATCTTCATTCCTTCCATTTCTGACTCGATCTTTGCTATCATGACCTCACGGGCTTCTTGATCGAGCAATGCGTTGAGCAACATTTCCCGATATTTCTTTGAAAGACACAGGGCATCGTAGATGCTGAGTCGGGCCGGAACCTTCTTCAGATGAGACACCACATCATACATCACCGGTGTCTTATCTCGAGTGTGATCTCGTTGGTCAGCTGCTGGCTCATTGACTGCTTCTGCCGGTTCTTTTTCTCGAGGTGTCCCTGATGGCTCACCTATGACCGCATTCGTCCTTCTAGGGTCTGGTCGCCTCGGAAATTCTCTCTGTATGACCTGCTTTCCTGACCGCAAAGCCACTACATTGACTTCTCCTTTCTCTAGGACTTGGTACTTGTCACTGGCCCCTGGTTGAGCGACCACTGAGACCATGGCGCACTGAACGAGCTGTGCACGCGGCTGTTCTTGTCCAACATTTCTTCTTCTCATTCTGTTCTTCATCTTCCTCTCTTTCTCCAAGAGTCTTCTTTTGTTCTCTAGCCTCTTCTTGCTGCTCACAAGTGTCCATGGCTCTTCCGACTCTGGGAATGGATTCGCCGTTGGAATTTGAACTGGCACAGGGAGGGCAGACACCACTGTCGCAGTGTTCCGGTTTGCCTCTTCCGCCTTCATATTGATGGTGCCATCGTTGATCATCCGTTGAATCTTGCCTTTTAGGACAAAGCAGTCTTCAGTCTTGTGGGTGGTCACACGATGATACCTGCAGTAGCTGGGATGATCGACCATCTTCGCTTCCTCTGGGCTTGTGCATTCTGGCAATCTTATTAACCTCTCTTTGACCAGCTGTTCCATGATCGGAACCAGATCTTCCATGTCGAAGGTATAAGGTCTGTTTGCTAGATTACGCTCTTCTATCATGAGATGTCGCGGCCTCTAAAAACTCTTGCCTTTGTCTTGAGTCGTGGTTACTGGCCTGGCCTCAACTCTACGTTCGGCGTTTGGGCGTTTCCTATCATTTGAACCCTTTCCTTTATCGACGTAGTTAGAGGTTATCATCCTTCCGGCTTCTCTCCTGGGCTTCTCTGCCTTGAACTGTGCTTTGGACGCGGCTCCTTCCACCAGGTGGGCTTTCGTAGCGAGGTCTCGAAACGTCAAGAAGTTGTGTCCAGATAAGCCAAATGAGATCATCGCATCCATGGCCTGCGTGCACATCTTGACCTGCTCAGATTCGCTGGTTAGTTCCCGGCACTGTGCTGCTATAGTCCCCCACCTGTCGATGAACTTCTCGACCGACTCTCCCTGCCTTTGACGAACCAAGGCTAAATCTGTCAGTGAGACTTCTCGCTCGGTAGAGAAGAATTTGGAGATGAACAAGTCCTGCATCTGCTCCCAGGACTTAACTGACCCTGCGGGCAGTGACATGTACCACTGGAATGCCTTGCTCGTGAGCGTTGAGCCAAACAATCTGAGACAGTACTGGGGAATTGTCGACAAGTTGCCCATCATTGTCATGAATTGAGCCATGTGTTCCTCTGGCGATCCTCTGCCATCGAATCTAGGGAAGTCCGGACGCTTGAAATTGTTGGGGAATGGGAGGTCGTGGACCTTGGGTAAGTACGGCACTCAGTATACATATTTCCCTCTCTTCTCCTTTTCTCTTTCCTGACGCATCAGGTCCGCAACTGTCTGAGACAGTTCTTCTCTCGTGGCTTGAGACGACATTGGCGGTACACGTCCGAACACAACGTTTCTCGGGCGAGCTTGTGGTTCGGCGGTAGCTAGTTCTCCTGCTGCCCCCTAGCATTCCTCCACAGACTGTCGAGTAGGTACGGCTAGGCTTCTGTTTGCCCCCTGGGCAACTAGAGCCAACAGTGCTTCTTTCATCTCTCTCATCTCTTTGGCCGTGTCCTCTTGGACCTGGATAATCTCATCTATCTGTTCTTGGATTGGAGGCAGCTCTGGGTATCGCTCACTTGCCTCTCCTTCGATGACCTGCACCATCATTACTTGCGCTCGCTGCGGCCTCGTCTTGATCACGGCAGCTTCAGTAGGGATTGTCTTCATCATCATCTTAGTCGACTGTCGAACAGCGGATCTGTTCGGTATCTTCGCTGACGATGTTGTCTTCGGTATCGCTGGGAAGTCGATATCGGCGAAGGAGAACTCTGGCCTGGCTGACATGGTAGTTCTGCCGGAGTCGCGGGCGTCGCCCCTGCATACTGGCTTCCACTGTCTCTTTGTTCTGCCCTGCACCCTTGCTGTCCTCTCCGTCTCAGCTGGGATAACCTTCTTGTTCTCAGTCCTCTTGACGGTCTTGCGCTTCTGCACAATCTGCCATCCGGCTTCAGAGGTTACTGCCAGATGGGGGAAGTAAAATCCTCCGGCTGCTAAGAAGATCATCGTAGATGCCATTTGTTTGGTTCTTTCTCTGTCTTTCTGTTCCTTTCTCTGTCTTTCTCTCTCTCTACACAGTCATACACGCATTAGAATATTCCGCGCGCTTGGGAAAGAGAGGGGACGCGACCTTACCAATCGCAATACGGCTCGATAGTGGATAGACAGAAACATACAAGTACAAACTACATGCATGCTATGTGAAGCTTCGAAATTCTTTTGCCTTAAAGATGAAGGGAAGAACGTTCCCGTTAAGAGTCGCCAGTTTGGCGCCCGTGAAGGCGCCGAACATTTCTCCTTGCGGTAACCTTTCCCATGTACACATTAGTGTCTGCAAATGATTTATCGCAGAATGTCTATTTACTCAGAAATAACCAGAGATTCTGGTATTGAATACTCCCCAGCAGAGTCGCCAGTTTGTTAGAACTTAGAAAAAAAGGGGGGAAAGATCGGAGCTACTCGTCAGCAGTCCTTCTTTCTTTTTTTTCATGTTTCTTTTATTCTGGAGGAATTCTGAGTATAGAGACATTCATAAACAATCATAAGCAATCACAAAGTGTACACAAGAGAGAGATATCGCAAGGCGAATTTTATTCAAGAGATTATGAGATCTTTTACATTCCAGGCTGTGATACTGGTCACGAGCCTTTAATTACATCAACGGTTGATCACCCTTGATTGGAAGGCAAAAGACTAATCCGCCGGGGATATGGTCTTGAGTTCATGGTCGTAGAGACCTTTGTTTTCTTGTTATGGATGAGCCACATTTATTAGACACGCCGGATGTCTATGTCCCATTTTCTTTCAGACTGTCCGGGTTGAGAGACTGTCAGGATTCGAGTGGTGCAACTCGGGGCCCGCGCCTGTTACTGTGAACAGGTGACCGCTGGAATACACGATCCTCGAATGTTGGTAGGCATGACCCAAGGCCCGCGCCCGTACTTTTATGATGGGTGACCTTAGGAAAGCACTCCGCAACGTTCCCGAACGAGGGTTTTAATCGAGTGGTGCAACTCGGGGCCCGCGGCTGTTACTGTGAACAGGTGACCGCTAGAATACACGAACCTCGAAATGTTGGTCGGCATAACCTAAAGCCCGCGCCCGTACTTTTATGACGGGTGACCTTAGGAAGCAATCCGCAACTACCTCATCAGCTCAACCAACGGACCCATTGTCGATGGGTAGGGCATTGACGGTCTTTTTCATAGTGGCAGTCCATAGCAAGATGTTTCAAGCTTAGTTAGAACTCTTTGTTTGTGGTTTCTCATGGTAACCATAACCCCTTAGGTTTAGCCTCGGACCTTTATCCGGGATGAATAGAGCTTTGTACAGTAAAGTAAGTCTATTTCTTCTGGAGTCGGGCGACTCGTCTTCGAGAACACTCTTTCTTCTGAGTATTTTCAGTGATCTATTTGGGATCAAGTAGGCTTTGTCGAGCCAAGATCTTTTGAGGATCCAAATTCAATGGGCTGGATCAGCTATCTCCGATGCCTGTAAGTGGCTAAGTATAAGGTCCGATGGGTACCCACATATGCCAATTTCTTATGAATAATGGGGATCGGTGCCCCGTGAATGCTTGAACTGGCTGTTGGATAGCCTGAGTACTTTAGCTTTGCCTCGGCGTCTTTGAGATCGCGGTTGATTTCATCTGGCATCAGTCAATTTTCAAGCCAACAGGGCACTTCCCAGGGCTGAAATTGACTAAGTAGTGGACCTGTTTGCGGTCTGATTAGAGACGTCGATGAATATTATCGATAACCATCTTTGAACAGGGGTGGATTACGTCCACGAAGATAGCGGTGCGATCACATTTCGATTTGCTTAGCAAAAGTCAATTTCCGGGCCAACAGGGCACTTCCCAGGGCTGAAAATGACTAAATAATGGACCTGTCTGCGGTCTAATCAGGGAAATCGATGAATCTTATCGATGAACGACTTGGAACAGGGGTGGATTATGTCCACGAAGATCGCTGTGCGATCGCGTTTTGATTCGTTTAGCAGAAGTCAATTTCCGGGCCAATAGGGCACTTCCTAGGGCTGAAAATGACAAAGTAGCGGGCCTGCCAACCGCTTGATTAGGGTATTCGAGGGTCCTGAGATCGGATAACCTCATCGCAGGTGACTCATTATGGTGTATCATGTCATGTAAAAGAAAAGTTTCCCTCTCGGGCTCGGTCCAATTCCGCCCGATTCTACTCGTTTTTGGCCATTTTCGGCTCTTTCAGAAGGATTTTTGGAGCCGCCAAATTGGCTAAGTGTTGGTTATTTTGGACCAAAACACTGATTTGGGCCATTTATCATTGAACGTTGGAGAATCTGATCCGATGGATGGATAGATCTCGTCGAGACGCATCCAGGAGAGGCGGTTTCATCAAAATCCGATCTCGGACGAAGGCGGGCCATGCGACGGAAGGTCCACTCCTCCCATCAGCAGTCCAGGCACATGGGGGAGTGTGTACAGGCACATGTGGCCATTTTTCAAGAGCATGTGACCATTTTACAAGCGCATGTGGTGTTGCATCATCTGTCAAGCGCATGTGGTCATCATCCGGGCGCATGTGGTCATCATCCGGGCGCATGTGCCCATTTTGCACAAAAAAAACAGATGAAGTAGAGGTGTTCCGGGCGCATGTGGTAGTGCACATACGCCTGTTCCTAAGGAGTAAGCGCATGTCTCTCCCGGACTTAGAGAAAATTCAGGATTTTCCAGCCAAAAAAGCTGGCGCATGTGGTGGAAAAAGCCGGCGCATGTGGGGGATATGCCGGCGCATGTGCCCAACACTTAGAAAATTTCAGGATTTTCTTCCTGAACTTAGGATTCCGGCGAGGAAATCCCTTTCAGGAGAGGGTTTCCGGCGAGGAAATCCACTCCGGCCAAGACATCCGGCGAGGGGAGAGAAAGTAAGCGCATGTGGTGCTTACATCACTCTGAGGTCGGCGGGGGATGATCTTGTGCTGATGAATGAAATGACTTCACTATTTATAGGGGATAATCGGGTTCAGGTCCGATCCGGCGGATATTTTCCGGCGCATGTGGTAGAAAACAGTGTCAAACGCATGTGGTTGGAGGCCAGGCGCATGTCCTTTACCGGCGCTTTTCGGAAAAGTGTTCAATTCACTTCCTTTCGCTGATAGAGTGCAAGCGCATGTGGTTGGAGGCCAGGCGCATGTGCTTTGCCGGCGTTTTCCCACTACTTAGCTAGATTTTCAGGATTCCAGCACTTAGAAAATTTCAGCATTTCAGCTCCGACGAGGGACCTCCAAAGGACAGCTACCTTTTCTAGACATGCACTCACTGTCGCCAAGCCACTTCTAGGCTAGGATTGACCTCCTGAATGAACGGGATGGGGTGTGGAAGTCCAGATGTTGATAATTTTGGTACTTCCTTACTAATTTGGAGCCTCCGGGTCGGCTTGTCGTATAGGAGCGTTGTTCCGGGGAGCGCGCGCATGGAAATATGCATCGTAATGACTCCAAACTTGCTATTTAATGGTTTTGGAACGCTCTGGATCATTTGGTGGTGAAGTGCATGTCCAGTTCCACTCTGAAATGGTAGCTGTAGGCTTACGAACCCTTTTTAGTCAGTTCCGGGCAGGGATGAAACGCATTTCGAGGTGCGCAGGTAAAAATATGCATCGGATGACTTTGAACTTGCAGGTTAAGGGTTTTAGGACATTTCAGATCATTTGGTGGTGAAGTGCATGTCCAGTTCCGCTTTGAAATGGTAGCTGTAGGCTTACGGACCCTTTTTGGTCAGTTCCGAGCAGGGACGAAACGCATTTCGAGGTGCGTAGGCAAAAATATGCACCGGATGACTTCGAAACTTACAGGTTAAGGGTTTTGGGACATTTCAGATCATTTGGCGGTGAAACGCATGTCCAGTTCCGCTTCGAAATGCTGTTTACGGATTTTGGTCGCTACCAAGCGATCAGGGTTGTGCAGGCGTTTTCGGGGCTCTCCCGCCTCTAAACTTATCCAAATCCTTTTCGGGATGTTGTTTTACAATGGGTGCAAATTTGAGCCCCAACACCCCAGTATTGTCTGTGCCCACTGCCTCATCTAGTGCTCTTGTCATTGGCGTTCCTTAAGTCACTAGTATATTACTTGTCTTTGTTGTCTTGATTGCTTTCTTTTTTACTGTGGCTTCCCTGTACTGATGTTTATCTTTTATTTTGTTAGTAAAAGTTCCCATCCGTGCTCCTGCCCCTGTGGTTTTACCTGAAGCACTCATTTCTTCCCTTCGAGGCTTATCGAAATAAAGGCAAATCTTTTGAAGAGTCTTCTGACGAATATCGCCGATTCTTTGAAGAATGAAGACTAATGGTGTATTCTTGATGAAGGGCTGCACGCACTTGAACATAATGCTATATGGCTTGGGATTGACGTCTCATCAATGGTTAGTGACGTGGTCTGGTTCAAGGAAGGAATGGCTAGCATCATTGGTGCGAAGCATCTCAGGCCTGATCCTTCTATTGAGGAGAAGCGCGGTCAGTTGCAGTCCCTTCTTCCGAAGTTAGAACTTCACAGGGCAAACATGGCTGAGGTAAGGCAAAGCTGGCAAGTTGCTAGCACTGGATGTCAAGGGGCCACAGAACGTCTAGAGGAGATTGACGGTGAAATTGCACGGTTACAGGCTGAGTGTTTGGTTGTTCACCTCAACTTTTCCAAGTTTAGAAGTCAGAAAGTTTACTTGCAGTCGTCTATTGATCAACATGAGGCAAAGTGTAATGCTGTAGAGGCTAAGATTACAGAACTGTAGCAGTTTCTTCAGCACGTTCTTGATCTTGCTCAAGTTTTGGCTGAAGCAGAGGCGGCACAAAGGGATATCCAAAGTTCTGCAATTAATATGTTAGAACAATGTATGAAAAATTTAGATGGTTGAACTGTAACAGTCTCCATTTGTAATTTGGAACATGTTATAATGGATATTGTAACAATATGTATACTATTATAATTTTGGATCTATATTGTGTCTTTAGCCTACTCGTTATTTCTTTATTTGAGTTTGGATACAAAATGATTGGGCCATTTGGAAAAGAACGTCCCCCTGTTAGGACTCAAACCTATGCCCATGTGAAAGGATGTGATCGAGTTTTGATTTAGGGCTTATCCCAATTCTCGATGGTCTTGACAAGGGTTGGGTGTCATACTTGATGTGTCCTGAGTCTTAATGACTTTTCTGATACTTGTGTAATCACAAAATAGATGATTAGTATTTAGATTTAATTATTGTTCGGTATCATTTCTTTTGGTACACTTCCCTCTTATGGGGTGTTTACAAATCACAACAATAAGCTTATGTCAAGTATAATATCTTTTCAAAAATTGACCATTCACCAACGAACTGATGCCCTGCCCCTTGCAATCAATTACTCGATAGGCCCCATTGGTATAAACTTCATCAACGATACACACTGGATCCCATTTCGGATCGAATTTACTTTTGGGACCTTGAGCCATTGCCGGATGTTTCATCATTAGCACCAACTCGCCCCTTTTGAATGACCTACCGCGAACTTGCTTATCGTATGAGGCTGAGATTTGTTTTTGATACATTTTAAGCCTTTGCTGAGCGGCGAGCCTCTTTTCATCTAGATCATCAAGTTCGGCCATTCTGGTCCTGGCATTTTGCTCGGATGTCAGGGAGTGCCGGAGCGTGACCCGTAGCGACTCAACCTATATCTCCATCAAGACTACCGCCTCTGTACCGTATACTAAGGACTAAGGTGTGGCTTTAGTGGCCATGTGATATGTGGTCCGATATGCCCACAATGCTTTGGGCATACGCTCATCCCAATCTTTCTTATTTTTTGTTACCGTTTTCTTCAAAATTTTCACGATAGTCTTGTTAAAGGCTTCGGCCAGCCATTTGTAGGAGGATAATAAGGTGTCGAATAGCAGTGCTTGATCTTGAATTTCATGCACAACTTGTTGATGGTGGCATTCTTGAAAGGTGTTCCGTTGTCGGTGGTGATCTTCTCGGGGATACTATGCCAATATAATATAGTATGACGGATGAAACCTTCGACATATTTAGCCTTCACATTCCTAAGTACCACTATTTCGGCCCATTTAGAAAGTAACTCGTTGCGGCCAGGATGTATTGATGCCCCTGGGAAGAGGGTGTGCTAATCGGTCCAATCACATCCATGCCCCAGACTGCGAAAGGCCAGGACATCACTGATTGATGCAACTCTTTCGATGGCGAGTGTATAATATCTGCATGAATTTGGCATTGATGGCATTTCTTGACATATTCTATCGCATCTTTTGTTATCGTGGACCAATAATATCCCATGTGTCGAACATAGTAATGTAAGTTCTTGCCTCCTTGGTGAGCACCGCACTCTCCTTCATGAGCTTCCTTTAATCTGGCATACGCTTCATCTTGGTCCAAGCAGTGCAGCATCACTCCCTCATACGAGCGCATGTAAAGGATGTCATTCTGCATTATAAATGAATCGGCGCGTCTTCAGACCTGCGTGCGCATCTTGGGATCTTCTGGTAAAAATTCGTATTTCAAATAGTCGATGAATGGCCTTTTCAGTCATTTTCTTCTGTAATTTCGAAGCAACAGATGGGGTTCACACTTGATTCACCACCACGCAGTATAGATGTTGGTAGAATCCTTCTTTCTTCAATTGTTACTTGAAGTGGGCTGCCCTCAGGATTAGCCAGAGCAGTGGCCAGACTGTCCAACGCATCGGCCTGTACATTCTCCTGCCTCGGTATATGTGAAATGTTGCTGTTACGGAACTAGTCGAATAGTGATTGCGCTTGGCGGCAGAAAGGTGATAACTCCGGTTTGCGGACTTCATATTATGTCGTCAACTGTCCGATGATTAGCCTGGAGTCACCATAGATCTGTATTGATTTGATTCGCATCTCTAAGGCGAGCTGTAGTCTGATGATGTGGGCTTAATACTTTGCTTCATTGTTAGTGCAAGCTGGCATAATCGTAAATGGATAGGGCAGCAAATCTCCCTACGTGCTGATAAATACAACTCATGCCCCTGCTCTTGTTGACCTGGAGGCTTTGTCAAAGTACATCTGTCAGAGTCGTGGTTCTCTGATCATCATAACCTAGTCATTTGGGAGGTCGCATTCCATTTCTTCATTGCTCGGGACTAGATGCGCAGCGAGAAAATCTGCGATTGCTTGTCCTTTAATAGCTCGGGCTGGGACATACGTGATGTCGAATTCAGAGAGAAGAAGGGCCCACTTAGCTAAGCATCCAGACAACATAGGCCGGTTCATGAGCGATTTTATCGGGTCCACCTTGATATCAACGTTATTTGGTGTGAGAGGCAGTAATGCCTCAGTTTCTTCACAGTGAAAATGAGATCGAGAATATCTTCTCAATTACTAAGTAGTTGAATTCAGCTCCCACCAGCGTGCAGCTCAAATAATATAGCGCATTCTCCTTCTCTTCTTCGTTCTTTTGTGCCAGGAGTGCCCCAAGTGAGTTATCACCTACTGCGATGTATGGAATCAACGACTTTCCTTTGATTAGGGCGACAAGGACTGGGGAATTCCCCAGCATTTCTTTCAATGAATCAAAGGCCTTTTGGCAGGCATCATCCCATTCGAATTTAACATCTTTCTTGTTGAGGCGGGAAAACGGTTGACAACAACTAGCCAGGTTCGAGATGAATCTTCTCAGGTATGCCGCGCGGCCTTGAAAACTCTTCAATTCTTTCAGGTTCTTCGGAGGCGGCATTTCTATGATGGCCTTAATCTTCGCGGGGTTGATTTTTATTCCCTGTGCCTAACAACGAAGCCTAAGAATTTGCCGGACGCAACCCCAAACACGCATTCAACGAATTCATACGGAGATTCTTCTTGCGCAACCGTTGAAACACTTGCCTCGAGTGTTCTCTATGTTGTTCATGATCGGCCGACCTCACAACCAAATCATCCATATAGCATTCAACATGTTTGTGCATCATTTCTTGGAATATAACGTGCATCGCGCGCTGCTATGTTGCCCCTGCATTCTTCAACCCGAAGGGCATTACATGGTAACAGTAGATGCCGAGAGTTGTGTGGAAGGCTGTGGCTTCTTCATCTTCTGGAGCCATGCAAATTTGATTGTATCCCAATACCCGTCCATGAAGGACATCACTGCATGTCCTGTTGTGCTGTCAATCAATAACTCTGAAATCGGCAAAGGGAAATCGTCTTTAGGGCAGGCTTCATTAAGATTCCGGAAGTCGACGCAAACCCGGATCTATCCACTCTTCTTCTTAACTGGCACGATGTTTGAAATCCACCAAGAATATTTTACCTCTCGAACGAATCCGGCTTGGATCAACTTCTTGATTTCTTCCTCAATTTTGGGCACGATGCCAGGGTGAAACCATCGTTGAGGTTGCTTCACTAGCTTCTTCTCCTTCATGATGCTCAGCTTGTGCATGGCAATTATCGGAGTGAGCCCTGGCATTTCTGAATATGTCAAGGTGAAAACGTCCTTGTTCTCCCTTGACAGCTGTATGTATTTCTCTCTTTCATCTTCCGGAACGTTTCTGCTCAAATATATGTTCCTGGGTTCTTCGAGAGTGCCCAAATTTACTTCTTCAAGTTCATCAATTGTCAATAGTCCACCATCTTCCAGTTGCATAGGCATGACACTTAGCTGGATAATGTCAGCAGGGTCTTGCAGCTGAATTTCTTCTACAGGGTTGATGGTCACCATGTTCACGCTTGCCTTGGCTCCCAGACCTTCTCTGTTTGTATATACTTGCTTATATTCTTCAAATGGAGCTAGCAATCTCTTCTTTCTGTTTGAATCTTGACCGAAGAATCCCATGAAATTGTGTCGGGTGGTATAACACGACACCCTAAGCACACGTGCGGAAGCTTAAGGAGCAACTAGAATTATGGCTAAGTCCTAGAGGGGGGGGTGATTAGGACCTTTTAAAAACTTTTTGCCTACTTACCAAATTTAGCAAATCAAACTACGTAAGCGATTAACATTTCAGCTTCCAAGCCTAAGTGGGTCCAATCAAAAGACTAACAAATGATAAGTACAATCAGCAACCTAGTCTAATCAACACATGTGGACTATAGAGGATGGATCAAGAAATGCTCAAGTCAACATGAGTTAGTGAAAGTACATCTTGTGAGTGTGGATGTGCCTATCAAGTGCCTAGCATACATTCCTAGCTAAGCATTCATAATTAACAAGTTAAACGCAATGCATAAAGAGAAATGTGCTCAAGAACAATCACAAACACAAGGATGTATAGTGGTTCGACTACTTGTCTA
Source organism: Liriodendron chinense (assembly GCA_003013855.2). NCBI lineage: Eukaryota > Viridiplantae > Streptophyta > Magnoliopsida > Magnoliales > Magnoliaceae > Liriodendron > Liriodendron chinense. The sequence continues at coordinate 6,149,372 of ML058334.1, forward strand.
CTCCACTCCCGGTTCAAGTACTCAACCCCTTTGAGCACACCGGCATTCACTGGGGAGTTTAAATCTGGTTCCTCCCAACCAAGGTGTTTTAACTCGGATCCACCCAACCGAGGAATTTACAGGTTCCTCCCAACCTACACGTTTGCACCTGTGTTGGTGGCTCCCCCTTGAATACTTTGTTTAGGCCCGACAAACGTGCCAAGGAACGACTAACGTCCCTCAATTTAGGCCGACTAATAGGCCAAGGATCAGCTAATGACCCTAGTTCCAGTTTGTCAAACAAACTCTACACTCAACTCCCACAGGGAATTGAGTGGATGGACTCTTAACAAGATAACCTTACTTGTTGGATTGAGCCCCTTTGTAGCGCCGCTTTGGGTTACCTCTTCTCGCTCTCCCGTGCTTGAATCAGCTCCCCTTGTGCTTCCCCGATCTTTAACGTGGCTGCTTTGCCATGGCTTCAGCTCCAAGATCAGCTACCTTGCATGTGATGCTCCATAGGAGATGCTCAAGGTGCTAGGGAATGGTGAAACCTCTACAAATGGTAGGAAATGGGTTTCCTAGAGGAATAACCTATATGGACTCCTAGGTAGTGTTTAGACAAGGGATTTAACTATCATCAAGGTGTCCAAACCTTATGAATCAAGAGGGAACAAGTCCATTCTCAAGATGGCATTGAATGGCCCAAGCTTGTGATGAAAACACAAGGAGAATGACTTGCTATGGGTTTTGGATAGAGCCTCTGATGGTCTCTAGCAATAGTGGCTTCTATCTCCTCAAAATCCCCTCTCTTTTGCTCAAAAATGAATCCCCATCTTTAAATAAATTTTCTTCCAACGGTAAAAAAACAGGCAGATTCGTGCATCTCCGATTGATCGGAAAAAGGATCCGATTGATCGGAGACCAGTCCGATTGATCGGAGACATGTCCGATTGATAAAAAATCAGTCCAGTGGATTCTCTGGAAGATATTCCGATTGATCGGAAACATTGTCGAATTGATCGGACTGACCCCTTCCGATGGATCGTAAATACATCCAGTGGATTTTCAAGTTTGCTGGGACAATTTTCGATTGATCGGAACTTCGGTCTGATTGATCGGAGTCCTATCGGAGCCAATGTCCGATTGATCGGAGATCAATCGAACACTGCTGTTTGAGCTGATTTGATTACAATAGCTTCCACCTCTTTAATTAGTCTAACTTATCATGTTTTTCATGGAGTTCTAAGACTAATGATGACGACTAAGGGTATACCTAGTTGGTGCAAGTCATCTAAGAGGTTAAGGGTTAGGTTTTGGTCAAGGTTAAGGCACACCAAGGCATCACTTTTACCTGTTTCTTCTTCCTTGATGCAGCAGGGCCACTTGAGTCTTCGGTCTTCGTCTTCATTAAGCTCAACCGACACTAGACCCACTGACTTAAGTGGTTGACCAACAAGGTGCACTAGTATGCAGATGAAAGTGCACTAACAATCTCCCCCTTTGTCAATTACTTACAAAAACCTAACCTACCAAAACAAATTAAATGAACAAGAGATTATATTGATATGAAATTAAATACAGGACTCTTGACATGACTAACTAAGTAGCTCCTCTTCAGTTTGCTCCCCCATAACCTGTCAATCCCTGCATCACAAAACATAGCAAACTAGTTTAAGTGGGACTTGATCTTTCTCCCCCTTTTTGTCAGCAATTGATAAACTATTCTCTCCCCCTTAATGATATATCAATAAGGTTAAGGTAAGAGTAGATAGTAAGTCGCAGTTATAACTATAAGCACATGCTAACAAAGAGAGTATAGGGTGCATGAATTTTAAAACATGGAACATGCTTAGGAACATAATTAACAAGACAATGTAACTATCTAATCATAGTTAATCATGCATAATTGGTCAAGGATATACATTTGCAATAAAAGCACAAAGGGCTTATAGCCCAATCAACCAACCTCCCCTATTGGTATATGAAGACCAATAAGAAATAAAGATTAGCATACAATTAAGCATGAAAATCAGCAAGATTAGCTAATCTAAGCATGATGATAATCTAGCAAGCAAATGTATCAAATAAAAGTAAGGCTAAATTATCAAAATTTGGGCTAATGAGGCTTGAATCCTCTGATTTGCCCATACACACAGAAATGAGGCTGAAATCCTCAGATATACCTATTTAAGCACAAATTAACCTCCTAAGGTCACCTAGCCTAGTTCACAACACCCTTGGATGTGAGTTTCTAGGACCCAACATGTTATTGGGAGGGAATTTGTCTATTCTAGATTTATCTCCCTTAGGTTCATCCCTAGTTGGAGATCAATGAATGGTAGGGGATATAACAATAGTTCCTACCCTAGTTATTGTTGACCTCAACTAATCATTTTACTTATAGTTTAACATGAGGCAACATAGATTTCCCTTTTGGGTAGATATGATACTAGTGCTCCGGTACCGGATCTTACTCTAGACGGTTACGTCCTTGAACAGCAACCCGCTCTGATACCAATTGAAATTGCGTCGGGTGGTCTAACACGACACCCTAAGCACACGTGTGGAAGCTTAAGGAGCAACTAGAATTATGGCTAAGTCCTAGAAGGGGGGGGGGGGGGGGGGGGGGTGGTGATTAGGACCTTTTAAAAACTTTTCGCCTACTTACCAAATTTAGCAAATCAAACTACGTAAGCGATTAACACTTCGGCTTCCAAGCCTAAGTGGGTCCAATCAAAAGACTAGCAAATGATAAGTGCAATCAACAACCTAGTCTAATCAACACATGTGGACTATAGAGGATGGATCAAGAAATGCTCAAGTCAACATGAGGTAGTGAAATACACTTTGTGAGTGTGGATGTGCCTATCAAGTGCCTAGCATACATTCCTAACTAAGCAATCATAATTAACAAGTTAAACGCAATGCATAAAGAGAAATGTGCTCAAGAAAAATCACAAACACAAGGATGTATAGTGATTTGACTACTTGTCTACTCCACTCCTAGTTCAAGTACTCAACCCCTTTGAGCACACTTGCATTCACTGGGGAGTTTAAATCTGGTTCCTCCCAACCAAGGCGTTTTAACTCGGATCCACCCAACCGGGGAGTTTACAGGTTCCTCCCAACCTACACGTTTGCACCCGTGTTGGTGGCTCCCCTTTGGAGACTTTGTTTAGGCCCAACAAATGTGCCGAGGAACGGCTAACGTCCCCTTTGTAGCTCCGCTTTGGGTTGCTTCTTCTCGCTCTCCCGTGCTTGAATCAGCTCCCCTTGTACTTTCCCGATCTTTGACGCCACTGCTTTGTGTTCGCTTCCCCAAGTATAGGGTTGCGATGTAGTAATAATTTCGGTAAGACTGAGGTCGATCCACAGGGAAGGAAGTAAACAATGCAAATTATCCTAATAACTAGAATCAAAGAGGTTTGTGAAATTGATTTTTAACAAAAATAGAAAATCTGATAATGGAAAGATAACTAGAGCATCAAGAATCCACTTATAGCTCTCCTTAGATGCATAATTCGCTATGGTTTCTCACTTTCTCAACTAGAATCGATATTAAGATCTATCTAGTCGGATGATAGAGCTGTTAAACCAAACAATCTGTCATATGTAAGTTCAATGCATAGGATTCACTCAATGTAGGCTGAGCTGAGCATGCTCAATTGCATAGGTCATTCCCCATTCCAAAAGGTTTAGTTCACAATCATAACCATCCTCAAGTCCTGTCACAAGACAAGGCTAGATCATGATTTGAACTTGATTCAAATCACATGAACAATCCATACATATTACAAAAATTCAGAAAAGTAGAACTTTGGTAGGAAGTCCCCACATGAAGATCATAGTACTAGAAGGCACTCCAATTCCTCGGATCATACAGGTTTAGACAGATGCAAACCAATTAAGAATTTAAGTAATTCTCCCAAACATCCATGAGTCATCATAAGACTAAGAAAAACTACTTAAAGCCTGTATAAACTTCAAACCATAGTTCATAATCATGAATTCCAACTTTAAAACCAATAAAACGAATTAAACAATCTAAGAAAACTATAAGGTTCACCTCTTAGCTCTAGCTAAGAGATTAGCTAATGAAAAGCATATTAAAAACTAGAACTAGAACTAAGAAAAGGAAGAAAAACTAGCTGGAGGAGGCTAGGAAGCCTCCTATGACTTGAACTCCTTGCTCCCCACGTCCTTGGTTGCCCTGGAATAGAAGAGAGCACCTCCTTTTATAGTGCAACAATAGTACAACAACATAGCAGAATTTGTTTCGCTTGGTACGGCTTAACCAATGGTCGGATTGCCTTCAAATTTGATTTGTAGCTTCCTTGTAATGTGATCTTCCTCATAGATGATTTAGATTTCCAAGATTATCCTCTGAATGGTCCCACCAATCATATCACCGACCGCCTCTCAAAATCGCGCACTTCGGGTACCTTCAGAACCAGTCATCTTGCTTTCAACGGTCTGGAGTGTACAGATGTCGGATTGATCCCAAATTTTGAACATTGGTAGAAAACTTCCTCCTCTACATGATAGATGGATTAGATTGTCCAAAACAATCCCAGAATATGGTCTGAAAATTAGAACACCTAGGACTTTTATAAACTCTGCGCAGTTGGATCTTTCTGGATGGTCCATCTTTCTTCAACCGGTACGATCAAACCACACATCCTTTTGATCTGAAATTTATGGTTATTCATATATGGATGTGGTCTAAAAGATGGTCAAAGTAGATTCTTCATATCATCAATGATGGGTCACCTGGACCGGCCCAGAGTGGAACAGCGAAATCTGAAACTTTCTGGACAGTTCGTATTGTTTTGGCCACCACAATTAATCCGTAGCTCCGATCGACACGAAACCACTTGGGTTAGTTCGGCGTCGAGCTCCTCTTCGACATGGATGTGTTGGATTTCCAAATATCATTAATATGGGCCAAGAAAACTGGTCTGAAAAATCAGAAACGGGAATGGCCTGCTGTCTGGAATCTGGAAGTTGAAATTTACATGGCCGACCGGTCAAGACCGGTCGGACAGGGCTGGCCGATCAGTCAAGACCGGTCGGACAAGGCTGGCCTTGCTCCAGCAGCATGTGAAAGGAAGAGTAGTGTTGGCCGACCGGTCAAGACCGGTCGGGGCCTCTTTGGCCGACCGGTCAAGACCGGTCGGGGCCCATTTTCTGCATTATTTCTTCTTTCTTTTCTTTCCTTCTTTCTTCCTCATTCTCCTCTCTTTCTTCATCATTCTTTGGTCCACCTTGGGCCTTCATCAAAGACTCCTAAATGTACCCTTTTGGTCACCAATTGAGCCAAGCCACTCTCATTCCTACAATCGCAAAACATGTATTTGATTAGTCTTTAAATCATGAAAATCTTGCATAATGAGTGATGAATTGGGGTTAGAATATGCACAATTAAGAGCTCAACACACCCCTCAACCAGCATTTTGCTAGTCCCGAGCAAAATATGCATGAAACAAGTTTCATTCTCCAAAATCCAACTCTCCTCTAGAAACTATGCTTCTATACATCCCTAGACACACAAGTGTAAAATTCAGAAAAATTAGGTGATAGAAGTTAAAACCTTAAACTCTCAAAACATAATAAGTGTCCATATGAAATTCTCGCTGATTGATTGATGAATAGAAGAACTCGAACAAATTCAACCTAGTGTGCATAGTGAAAGTTCATCTCATGAGTTTCTGGGCTTATCTTCTTCATAGATCAGCTAAACTATAGATCTCAAGGTGTATAGAGCAATAACAAGCCTATGACAGGAATTTGTCTTACCGTCCTTCCGACGGCTTTCACATTACGTCCCATTTCCGGCTTTGGTTACTGGTAGACCATCCCCCGGTTGGTAGTAGGTAGCCCTAATCGGAATTTTCCACCATTTTTCCATCATTCCTAATTTCATCCTTCCTTTTCCTTTTTCTTTTACATTAGATAGGATTTTTAGAAATCCATATCTTTCGTTATTTTTCCATGGACAAGGATGGACAAAGTACCTCGGCTTGGTTCCTCAACACCTCAAATCTAAGTCTAGCCAATCCAAAAATTACATAATCCTTTCAACCCATGAAAATTGTGTAATGTGAACTAGGTGTAAAAGTGTTCAAATTTTCTTCACTCACATAAATAGGGGAATTCACATATAAAACCATTATATTAAGAGAAGTTCAAAGGTTGGAACATCACTCACTTCGTATCTCCTCTTCTTATACTCGTATCATCTTGAATGCATAGAAACAACGTTTTCCAAAAGAGTTTTGAATTTTAGAAAAATAAAAAATTTTCTACATAATTGCTCGAAATGTCACAAAAGCTAGTAGATTCATCTAAGGAATCTCACCCCCCAACCAAAATCTTACATTGTCCTCAATGTAATAAGATAAGCAATATGCATGACATGAGAGCAATGACATAAAACAAAGGAGAGTGAGAACGAGAGTACCTGAGGTAGCAAGTTAATCAATTCTAGCATCTTCCATTGTCTCAATGAGACTTATTCAATCCTAAATGCAGAAAGAAATCCTAACCTACTTACCTACTTTTGATTAGTCCGAGCGACTACATAATCAAATTTGAGCAGGATCTCCATGAATTTCAATAGATTTCTCATGAGGACCATCCAAAGTCCTGCTCGAATGTATACATGGGTGCGTTTCTTCATGAAGGTCCAATCATAGTGTGCATCACACGCATGTAAGGAGGAGATAAGAGCAGCAAAAAGATATCTCCTCAAGTTCTGAATTGGGTTGTAATTGATTAAAAATGGGTCCTCCCAATCAGAATTTTCAATGGGTTGAAGAACCCATGATGGTGGAGAGACATTCATTAAGTATTTTTCAGTTTGGGTTGTCTCCTCCACAAATTCAGAATTGCACGGTGTTTCCACAAATAATGGTAAAGAGTGTAAATCAGTGGAATGGTGTTCTTCAGGCACCGACACCATGTCTAACAAACTATCCAACTCCTTAATCATCTCATCATCCAGATCATAGGGGTGGGTCATGCATTCCTTTAGGAAATCGAGAGAGTCGGATGAAGGGTCCTCGTTCTCCCTAAGTGATTGAGGAAATTCTGTTTCAAGGGTAAGGAATTCCTCCTCTATAGAGGGGAGGTCTTCCAAAGAAAAATTTTCAGATTCAGTGGTAAGCACATCATCTAGCATTGGTTGATCTTTTGAAATTTCAGATTGTGCCACCCCATCATCCAAAGAAACAAAATTTTCAACTCAAGGGAGTTCTTCCACAATAGAATCCGACATGTGTTGTTGGTGGAAGGACTCAAAAATATCGACTTCGGCCATCTCTCTAGCAAGAATATCTTTCGGTGATTCAAAAACATTCGGCCCTTTGGAAGAACAAATCATGGACTCACAATCATCCTTCAAACCCTCATTGTAGGCAATCAAACTATCACTTTCAGATTTTGTAGATTCCTCGGGTTTGTCAACCGTCCTTGAAACCTCTTCATCATTCAAATCGGAATAGCTAAAAGAGATAGTTGATTCACCATAATCAATGGTAATGGTGGGATCACTGAGATCAATATCCTCTAGAAGTTTAGTCATTAAATCTAGAGAAGGTTGGGTTTGGATAGCCTCATCCTCCTCATTGTTGGGGATTGATTCAGTGTTCCCAATGTTGGGTTCAATATTTTGAGATGGCGAGAGGTTTTGTATGCATTGCTCAGTTATTTCTATAAACTCTCGCAGTGTATCCTTAAGAGTTCGTGTCGGTTGTGGCTCATGAGAAAGAAACTCTTGAGGATAATTGTTGGCATCCATGGTTGGCTCGTCTCCCAAATTGAAATTTTGATGCTCCCACCTATTAGGATTATGCATGTCATATGTTGTGCTATTAGATAGTTGTTGATATTTGTAGCCAAACAAGTGATCATACATTGTCCTAATCAGTGGAACATTATTCATCTCTTTCTGATACTCTCCCATTGTCTTACCTGGCGAAAAGTTATGCACATTGTTGTCATTCCGGTAATCTTGCAAGGTCTTATGTGGGGGAGTATTAGAAGTAGATTGAGTCATAGAAAAATATTCATGCTTGTAATGGTTCCAATCATAATGATTTTTTATTTGGTTCGACCTCTCATCTTCCAAAACGTATTTAGACAATCCACCCGTCCAATCATTCATAATGAAATTATAAGAAGTTGAAATAATCCCTAATCTAGGAAGAGAAACAAAAAGAAGAAAGGGAGATGGGGAGATGTTACCCGTGAAGGTGAGAGCTATGTCAGCAACAATGTCCTACAAAATCAAACAAAAAATTGTTAGTAATCTAGAAAAAAAAATCAGAAAATCTACTTCTATAAAAACAAAAAATCCTACCTAACTAAAACTACTCTATAGCTATTAGAACAATTAGAACCGTTTAACCTCTTCCCGGGCAACGGCGCCAAATACTTCTTCGCTTCCCAAAGTGTAGGGTTGCGATGTAGTAATAATCTCGGTAAGACCAAGGTCGATCCACAGGGAAGGAAGTAAACAATGTAAATTATCCTAATAACTAGAATCAAAGAGGTTTGTGAAATTGATTTTTAACATAAAATAGAAAATCTGATAATGGAAAGATAACTAGAGCATCAAGGATCCACTTATAGCTCTCCTTAGATGCATAATTCGCTATGGTTTCTCACTTTCTCAACTAGAATCGATATTAAGATCTATCTAGTCGGATGATAGAGCTGTTAAACCAAACAATCTGTCATGTGTAAGTTCAATGCATAGGATTCACTCAATGTAGGCTGAGCTGAGCGTGCTCAATTGCATAGGTCATTCCCCATTCCAAAAGGTTCAGTTCACAATCATAACCATCCTCAAGTCCTGTCACAAGACAAGGCTAGATCATGATTTGAACTTGATTCAAATCACATGCACAATCCATACATATTACAGAAATTCAGAAAAGTAGAACTTTGGTAGGAAGTCCCCACATGAAGATCATAGTACTAGAGCGCACTCCAATTCCTCGGATCATACAGGTCTAGACTGATGCAAACCAATTAAGAATTTAAGTAATTCTCCCAAACATCCATGAGTCATCATAAGACTAAGAAAAACTACTTAAAGCTTGTATAAACTTCAAACCATAGTTCATAATCATGAATTCCAACTTTAAAACCAATAAAACGAATTAAACAATCTAAGAAAACTATAAGGTTCACCACTTAGCTCTAGCTAAGAGATTAGCTAATGAAAAGCATATTAAAAACTAAAACTAGAACTAAGAAAAAGAAGAAAAACTAGCTGGAGGAGGCTAGGAAGCCTCCTATGACTTGAACTCTATTGAACCTCCAATTTATACATTGCATTGCCCATTACATGACATGGTTTGCATGATTTTCATGATTGAAAGGGCCATCTAACACATGTTTTGTGATTGTAGGGGATGAGAGCGGACTTCATTCAATTAGGGATTAAAAGGAAGCTTTTGGAGCCAGTGGATGAAGGATGAAAGAGGACCGAAGAAAGAATAAAGCAAAGAGAGGAGAAAAGAAAGAAAGAAGAACAAAATAAAGAGAGCTGACCGGTCTTGACCGGTCGGCCAGAGGAGCCAGACCGGTCTTGACCGGTCGGCCATGTGCACTGAAGAAAGGAGAGAGCCAGACCGACCGGTCTTGACCGGTCGGCCATGCGTACTGGAAGCAAGAATGAAGCCCGACCGGTCTTGACCGGTCGGCTATGCACGCTGTCCATTCTGTTAAAACAAGCCCGACTGGTCTTGACCGGTCAGCTGTGCTCCCTGGAATGTGTAAAAGATCAGTCCGACCGGTCTAGACCGGGCGGCCCTGCGTAACCAGAGTCCTTTCTAAATCTAGACTTCGAAAAACACTGCGCACTGCGTAACCTTTCGCAGATTCCGACGCAAGGGAGGTTTCTTGCTATAAAAGGACACCTAGGGGCTCTTCCTAGGTCATCAGAGAAGCTAAGGAACGTGGTTCTAAGGAGGGGAAGCTGTCGTGGAGCGTCTACAACTATTCTATTTCCGGTTTTTCTAGTTTTATGCTTTTATTAAGAGATTTTAGTTGTAGCATGAGTATGCTCGGCTAGAACCTCTTAGCTAAGGCTGAGAGGTGAAGCTTGTAGATAATTCTATGTTAGATTCAGTTTAATTCAAGTAATTTAAATTCAAGTTGGATTTTTCTTTCATGTTTCAGTTCTAAAAGTGGTAGTTTGAGATGTTTTGTGAGAGTTCATGTACCCCGGACATGAATTCCTTGCAGTTCTCTGAGATTATCATATGATGCTTATTTAGATTCGAATTATAGTAATTCTTGAGCAGGCCATAGTCCATAGGCATGGCTGTTACTCCGCAGGCTATGGATTTTGAATTCTACATTGATTGAATGGGACTAGAACTTGGAAGTTCAACTTGATTTGGATTGAATGTGTGTATATGCTTTATTGTCCAACTAGATGAGAGATATGACTTCAAATCTAGTTGTGTTCTCTACTTGGATTGACTGAATTGACATAGGATTGCTACAAGTGGATCCTTAAATGCCTTAGTACTTTATATCACTGATTTTTCATTAAGTTGTTGTTTTAGTTGAATACTCAATTGAATCTGATTTTCTTCCATAAACTGAGTTGCTGGAGTGGTTTGGAAGTTGTTTCTATTTCCCTGTGGATCGACCTCGGTCTTACCGAGTTTTATTACTACATCGCAGCCTTACACTTGAGGCGAGCGAACAAGTTTTTGGCGCCGTTGCCGGGGAAATTAGATAACGGATTTCAAATAATTTCAGTGGCTGTAGAAGTAGAAGTAGATAGGTTTTTCTGATTTTTTTAGAACTAACAAATTTTTCTGTTTTGTAGGAAATCTTCTCTAAGTTCAAGCGCATCAGGTGATACCTTTCTAACTTTTTTTTTTAAAATTAATTCCAGATTTCAGTTTTCTAGGATTTAGGATTAGTTTTAGTTTTTGGTTGAGTGGTTTATGTCCCGTTGGGAACGTAACCATTCGAATCGTCTCCAATCTGAAGGTGGTTTAGTTGAACCATTGTCAGTCCATAGATGAATCCGAAATTACCAAGAGCATTGTGAAAGTTTGGGGAATATGGAACAAACAGCTGTAAGGAATCCTCCCCCCCCCCCCCCCCCCCCCCCCCCCTACTCCAACGACAAACGCAAATCAGGAAGGAGTAGGAGAGAATGAGGTACATAATGTTCCTCCAATGAGATCACTACGGGACTACCTACAACCTGCCCGAACAATTACACCCTCTTGCGTGGTTCTACCAGCAAACGGTGGAAATTTTGACATAAAACCGGGTGTAATTCAACTCTTACCAAAGTTCCATGGGCTAGATTCTGACCGCCCATACTTACACTTAAAAGAATTTGAAGAAGTGTTGGCCACCTTGCATTACACCAATGTTTCAGAGGATACTATCAGACTTAAACTTTTTCCCTTCACTTTGAAAGAAAGAGCCAAAGATTGGCTTCACTCTCTTAGACCACACTCGATTGGGTCATGGGTGGAGATGAACCGGGAATTCTTGAAAAATTTCTTCCCGGCTCATAAAACAAACACCATTCGAAGGGCCATAATGAATTTCTCGGCTAAAGAAGGTGAATCTTTTTTTCAATGTTGGGAAAGATTTAAGGAACTCCTGCTTGCTTGCCCACATCATGGCTATGAGAGTTGGTGAATTATAAACTTTTTCAATGATGGATTAAGTTCAATATGCGCCAATTTGTGGAGATGATGTGCAATGGTGAGTTTATGAGTAAAAATCCAGATGAGGCTTGGAATTACTTGGACATGTTGGCTGAAAATACCCAATCTTGGGATACATCAGATAAACCCAATAACTCCAAGCCCACTCAAGAGAAAGGAGGGATCTATGTCCTTAAGGAGGAAGACGATGTGAATGCAAGGATAGCCAACCTCACAAGGAAGGTTGAGGCCATGGAACTTAGTAAAAGTGGAGTTCCCAAGTCCAAAGAAGCTGTTGAAACCATATGTGGGATCTGCCTCACCGATTTACATGCTACGTAAGATTGTCCCACAATTCCTGCATTTCAGGAAGTGCTACATGAGACTGCCAATGCCACATATGGTTATCAACGGCCTTTCAATGGACCGGTAGGTAATACGTATAATGAGAGTTCGAAGAACCACCCAAATTTTAGTTGAAAGAATGCTCCTACGGGCAATCCTACCAATTCTCAAAGAGGGCCACCCATGCAAAATATGGCCCCACCTCAATTCTCAATAGAGGATACCTTAAAGGCGTTTATACAAGGGCAAACGCAAATCAATCAATCGAATCAGTAAATGTTCCAAGAGCTTAAAGCCTCGGTTGATGAGATTAAGGGACGCTTGAATGCTAGGGAAGGGACCTTTCCGGCCCAACCTCAGCCCAATCCAAAGCAAGTACATGAAGTAAGCACCCCTAATCCTTCCAACCAAAACATGGAGCAAGCCAAATCCATCACCACCCTTAGAAGTGGTAAACAAATTGACAAAACTATTCCTGTGAAGGCCGATGAGCCTAATGATCCCGTAAATTCTGAGGATGAAGATGGATCTAACTTAGCCCCACAACAACCGGAACGCATTTACAAGCCCGTGGCACCATTCCCTTCAAGATTGGTTGCTCCAAAATCTCTCCCAAATTCTCATGATATTCTAGAGATTTTCAAACAAGTCAAGATTAATATCCCTTTGCTTGATGCCATCAAACAAACTCCCTCTTATGCCAAGTTTCTAAAAGACCTATGCACAACAAAACGCAAATATAATGTGCAGCAAAAGGCCTTCTTAACTGAGCAAGTGAGTGCCATCCTCACTCAAAAGACCCCCCCAAAATTCAAAGATCCCGGTAGTCCCACCGTCTCATGTATCATTGGAGACTACCGAATTGAACGTGCCTTGTTAGATTTGGGGGCGAGTGTGAACTTGATCCCATACTCGGTATATGAGCAATTGGGTCTTGGTGAATTGAAACCCACCAAAACCACGTTGCAACTCGCTGATAGATCTATCCGCGTACCGAGGGGGATAGTTGAGGATGTTCTAGTCCAAGTTGACAAGTTCTACTACCCGGTAGATTTTATCGTCTTGGACACACAACCGGTTTTGGATGCTAGCACCCAAATACCGGTAATATTAGGCCACCCATTCCTTGCCACATCAAACGCAATCATCAATTGCCGGAATGGGGTGATGCAACTATCTTTTGGAAACATGACACTAGAGGTGAATGTGTTTCACTTGGGCAAAAGTCATAGGGATGTAGATGATGATGAGTTCTTCGAAGTAAACATGCTTGAAACTTTTAAAGAAGAAGAACTCCTCCAACTTGAACCACTAGAAAGCTTGGAGACATGCTTAGCACATTTCATGGATTCTGAAGACCCCATCATTAGTGAGATTGTGCAGGCATTAAATATAGAAAGACCGGTAGTTGACATTAGCCGGTGGAGGCCCCATTTTGAGAAATTACCACTAACCACATCAAGGCCTCTACCGTCTAACATCAAACCACCGAAGCTTGACCTCAAACCATTGCCATCCGAGCTTAAATATGTATATTTGGGTCAAGAGGAAACGTTCCCGGTTGTCATTGCCTCCCACCTTGAGAAGGACCAAGAGCTCAAGTTGATTGAGTTACTCAAAGAACATAGGGAAGCCATAGGTTGGACAATAGCGGATCTCAAAGGGATAGATCCTTCGGTTTGCACTCACTGAATACACCTTGAAGAAAATGCAAAAACGACTAGACAACCTCAAAGACGGCTAAATCCAAACATGATGGAGGTTGTCAAAGCCGAGGTGTTAAAGCTATTGGACGTGGGTATTATCTGCCCCATCTCAGATAGCTAATGGGTGAGTCCTACCCAAGTTGTCCCCTAGAAATTCGGTATTACCATCATTGAAAACGCCAACAACAAGCTTATACCGACTAGGGTGACCACCGGTTGGCGTATGTGCATTAATTATAGGAAGCTCAACACGGTTACTAGGAAAGACCACTTCCCTCTCCCATTTATGGATCAAATTTTGGAGAGGTTGGCAGGCCATTCCTATTGTTGCTTCTTAGATGGCTATTCCGGATACAACCAAATTGAGATAGCTCCAGAAGACCAAGAGAAAACCACATTTACATGCCCGTTTGGCACCTTCGCTTACCGAAGGATGCCATTCGGGTTATGTAATGCACCCGCCACATTCCAACGATGCATGTTGAGTATTTTCTCGGACATAGTGGGTGAGTTTCTTGAGGTATTCATGGATGACTTTTCTATTTTTGGTAGTACATTTGATGATTGTCTCAACCACTTGAAGTTGGTCTTGATGAGGTGTGAGGAGAAGCAACTTGTATTAAACTGGGAAAAGTGTCATTTCATGGTACAAAGAGGAATAGTCCTAGGACATATCATCTCGTCCAATGGAATAGAGGTAGACCGGGCAAAAATTGACATAATTTCCAATCTACCACCACCCAAAAGCATACGCGATGTGCGGTCCTTCCTTGGACACGCCGGTTTCTATAGAAGGTTCATAAAGGATTTTAGTCATATCTCAAGACCTTTATGCAACCTTCTACAAAATGAGAACCAATTTGAGTGGAGTGCCGAATGTCAATTAGCTTTTTCAAAGCTAAAGGACATGTTGACAACCGCTCCTATCATGCAACCACCAGATTGGTCCATTCCTTTTGAGTTGATGTGCGATGCGAGCGATTTTGCTATTGGGGCGGTGTTAGGCCAAAAGAACGATAAGAAGCCCCATGTTACCTACTACGCAAGTAGGACCTTGAATCCCGCCTAAGTTAATTATTCGACTACGGAGAAAGAGCTCCTAGCTGTCATTTTTGCTTTGGACAAATTCAGGCCATACTTAATAGGATCCAAAGTCATTGTTTATACGGATCATGCGGCGCTGAAATACCTTCTTTCTAAGAAGGATGCTAAGCCCTGTTTGCTTAGATGGATCCTACTCCTTCAAGAATTCGACTTGGAGATGAAAGACAAGAAGGGGGTAGAAAATGTGGTGGCGGATCATCTATCCCGCCTAATCCTACCAAATTCCATTGACGAGTCACCTATTGAGGACTCATTCCCTGATGAGCAACTCTTTGTTACTGTGCATCCACCATGGTACGCTGATATAGCCAATTATCTTTCCACAGGTGCGATGCCGAGTCATTGGACTGCGCAGGACAAACGTAAATTTCTAAGGGAAGTGCGCAGATTTTTCTGGAATGAACCTCTATTGTTTAAATATTACCCAGACCAAATTATAAGGAGATGCGTCCCCGATGATGAACATAATTCAGTCATCTCCTTTTGTCATGATCAAGCATGTGGGGGTCATTTTTCAGCCAAGAAAACAACTGCGAAAATTCTGCAGTGTGGTTTTTATTGGCCCACGCTATTCAAGGACACCCACGAGTTTTGCAAAGCGTGCGAGCACTGCCAGAAGTTAGGAGGATTATCCCGTCGAAATATGATGCCTCTCAACCCAATTCAACATCTTGAAGTCTTTGACTGTTGGGGCATCGATTTCATGGGACCATTCCCCTCATCTTTTGGACATGTCTATATTTTGCTTGCCGTAGACTATGTGTCTAAATGGATAGAGGCTATCCCATGTAGAACCAACGATCATCGTACGGTTCTCAAGTTCCTCAAAGAAAACATACTTTCTAGATTTGGGATGCTTCAGGCCATCATTAGTGATGGTGGTTCTCACTTTTGCAATAGACCTTTCGAAACTTTAATGAAGAAATATGGTATTAGGCACAAAGTGAGTACCCCATACCACCCACAAACAAGTGGGCAAGCTGAAATCTCCAATAGGGAAATCAAGCAGATTTTGGAAAAGACGGTGAGACCGGATCGCAAGGATTGGTCCCTAAGATTAGATGATGCACTTTGGGCTCACCGTACCGCCTACAAGACACCCATTGGAATGTCCCCTTATAGACTTGTCTATGGGAAAGCTTGCCACTTGCCTGTGGAGCTAGAACACAAAGCCTATTGGGCAATTCGGGCTTTAAATTTTGACATGGACAAGGCTAGCTCGCTTCGCAAACTCCAATTAAATGAGCTTGATGAAATCCAAAACGATGCATATGAGAACTCGAGAATTTACAAGAATAAGATGAAGGCTTTTCATGACAAACACATCTTCAGGAAATCTTTCCATGAAGGACAGAAAGTACTCTTGTATAATTCCCGACTTCACCTTTTTCCGAGAAAATTACGATCTCGATGGACCGGCCCATATATTATCAAAGAAATCTTTCCTCATGGGGCTGTTGAGATTGAAAATGCAGCAAATGGTAACTGTTTTAAAGTTAATGGACAACGCCTTAAACCATTTGTTGAGAAATTTGATTCAGAGGACGTGTCCATCACTCTGAATGATCCTGTCTATCAGGATGATTGATCTCCTAGTCTGATGGAGGTATAGCATAGGTAGGTTTTCTTCAGTTTTACTATTTTAGTAGGTTTTAGTTGTTGGGTTGGAGACTTCCATGATCGCTCTCTCAGGTATTATTGATTCTCACTCTCTCATATTTTATCATTGCTCTCATGTTCATGCTACTTGAATATCTTTTTACATTGAGGACAATGCAAGATTTGGTTGGGGGGTGAGATGAGATTCCTCATCTAGCATATTGCAACATTCCGAGCTTCATATGCGCAAAATTTTTCCGAATTCTCTAACATCTCAAAACTCTTTTAGAAAATTTTGTTTCTATACATTTGAGATGCTATGAGTATAAGACGAGGAGATACGAAGTGTGTGATGTTGTAGGTCTTGATTTTCTCCCGACATAATGGTTTTATATGTTAGTTCCCCTATTGTCGTGATTGATAGAAAATTTGAACACCTTCACACCAAGTTCACATTACACGATTTTCATGAGTTGATGGGGTTATGTGATTTGTGGGTTAGCTAGACTTTGATTTAAAGGTGTTGAGCAGCCAAGCCGGGGTATTTTGTCCATCCTTGTCCATGGGAAAATAACAGAAGATATGAATTTCTAAAAATCCTATCTAATTTAAAAGAAAAAGGAAAGAAAGGATGAAATCGGGAAGGAAAGAAAAATGGTGGAAAATTCCGAAAAGGGCTACCTATTACCAACCGGGGGATGGTCGAACCGTAACCAAAGCCGAAAATGGGACGTAGTGTGAAAGCTGTCGGAAGGACGGTAAGGCAAATTCCTGTCATAGGCTTGTTGTTGCTCTATCCACCTTAAAATCCTTGGTTTACTTAATCTATGAAGAAGATGATCCCAGGAACTCATGAGATGAACTTTCACTATGCACACTAGGTTGAATTTGTTCAAGTTCTTCTATTTATCAATCAGTCAGCGAAAATTTCATGTAAACACCTTTTATGTTTTGAGAGTCCAAGGTTTCAGCTTCTATCACCTAATTTTTCCAAATTTTATACTTATACACCTTGGAATGGATAGAATCATTGGTTCTGAAGGAGAGTTGGGTTTGGAGGTTTGAAATTGTTTCACGCATGTTTTGCTCGGGACTAGCAAAAAGCTGGTTGGGGGGTGTGTTGAACCTCCAATTTATACATTGCATTGCCCATTACATGACATGGTTTGCATGATTTTCATGATTGAAAGGGCCATCTAACACATGTTTTGTGATTGTAGGGGATGAGAGCGGACTTCATTCAATTAGGGATTAAAAGGAAGCCTTCGGAGCCAGTGGATGAAGGATGAAAGAGGACTGAAGAAAGAATAAAGCAAAGAGAGGAGAAAAAAAAGAAAGAAGAACAAAATAAAGAGAGCTGACCGGTCTTGACCGGTCGGCCAGAGGAGCCAGACCGGTCTTGACCGGTCGGCCATGTGCACTGAAGAAAGGAGAGAGCCAGACCGACCGGTCTTGACCGGTCGGCCATGCGTACTGGAAGCAAGAATGAAGCCCGACCGGTCTTGACCGGTCGGCTATGCACGCTGTCCATTCTGTTAAAACAAGCCCGACTGGTCTTGACCGGTCGACTGTGCTCCCTGGAATGTGTAAAAGATCAGTCCGATCGGTCTAGACCGGTCGGCCCTGCGTAACCAGAGTCCTTTCTAAATCTAGACTTCGAAAAACACTGCGCACTGCGTAACCTTTCACAGATTCCGACGCAAGGGAGGTTTCTTGCTATAAAAGGACACCTAGGGGCTCTTCCTAGGTCATCAGAGAAGCTAAGGAACGTGGTTCTAAGGAGGGGAAGCTGCCGTGGAGCGTCTACAACTCTTCTATTTCGGTTTTTCTAGTTTTATGCTTTTATTAAGAGATTTTAGTTGTAGCATGAGTATGCTCGGCTAGAACCTCTCAGCTAAGGCTAAGAGGTGAAGCTTGTAGCTAATTCTATGTTGGATTCAGTTTAATTCAAGTAATTTAAATTCAAGTTGGATTTTTCTTTCATGTTTCAGTTCTAAAAGTGGTAGTTTGAGATGTTTTGTGAGAGTTCATGTACCCCGGACATGAATTCCTTGCAGTTCTCTGAGATTATCATATGATGCTTGTTTAGATTCGAATTATAGTAATCTTGAGCAGGCCATAGTCCATAGGCATGGCTGTTACTCCGCAGGCTATGGATTTTGAATTCTACATTGATTGAATGGGACTAGAACTTGGAAGTTCAACTTGATTTAGATTGAATGTGTGTATATGCTTTATTTTCCAACTAGATGAGAGATAGGACTTCAAATCTAGTTGTTTTCTCTACTTGGATTGACTGAATTGACATAGGATTGCTACAAGTGGATCCTTGAATGCTTTAGTACTTTATATCACTGATTTTTCATTAAGTTGCTGTTTTAGTTGAATACTCAATTGAATATGATTTTCTTCCATAAATTGAGTGCTGGAGTGGTTTGGAAGTTGTTTCTATTTCCCTATGGATCGACCTCGGTCTTACCGAGTTTTATTACTACATCGCAGCCTTACACTTGAGGCGAGCGAACAAACTCCTTGCTCCCCACGTCCTTGGTTGCCCTGGAATAGAAGAGAGCACCTCCTTTTATAGTGCAACAATAGTACAGCGACATAGCAGAATTTGTTTCGCTTGGTACGGCTTAACCAATGGTCGGATTGCCTTCAAATTTGCTTTGTAGCTTCCTTGTAATGTGATCTTCCTCATAGATGATTTAGATTTCAAGATTATCCTCTGAATGGGCCCACCAATAATATCACCGACCGCCTCTCAAAATCGCGCACTTCGGGTACCTTCAGAACCAGTCATCTTGCTTTCAATGGTCTGGAGTGTACAGATGTCGGATTGATCCCAAATTTTGAACATTGGTAGAAAACTTCCTCCTCTACATGATAGATGGATTAGATTGTCCAAAACAATCCCAGAATATGGTCTGAAAATTAGAACACCTAGGGCTTTTATAAACTCTGCGCAGTTGGATCTTTCTGGATGGTCCATCTTTCTTCAACCGGTACGATCAAACCACACATCCTTTTGATCTGAAATTTGTGGTTATTCATATATGGATGTGGTCTAAAAGATGGTCAAAGTAGATTCTTCATATCATCAATGATGGGTCACCTGGACTGGCCCAGAGTGGAACAGCGTAATCTGAAACTTTCTGGACAGTTCGTATTGTTCTGGCCACCACAATCAATCCGTAGCTCCGATCGACACGAAACTACTTGGGTTAGTTCGGCGTCGAGCTCCTCTTCGACATGGATGTGTTGGATTTCCAAATATCATTAAGATGGAAACTGGTCCGAAAAATCAGAAACGGGAATGGCCTGCTGTCTGGAATCTGGAAGCTGAAATTTACATGGCCGACCGGTCAAGACCGGTCGGACAAGGCTGGCCTTGCTCCAGCAGCATGTGAATGGAAGAGTAGTGTTGGCCGACCGGTCAAGACTGGTCGGGGCCCATTTCTGCATTATTTCTTCTTTCTTTTCTTTCCTTCTTTCTTCCTCATTCTCCTCTCTTTCTTCATCATTCTTTGGTCCACCTTGGGCCTTCATCAAAGACTCCTAAATGTACCATTTTGGTCACCAATTGAGCCAAGCCACTCTCATTCCTACAATCGCAAAACATGTATTTGATTAGTCTTTAAATCATGAAAATCTTGCATAATGAGTGATGAATTGGGGTTAGAATATGCACAATTAAGAGCTCAACACTTTGCCAAGGCTTCAGCTCCAAGATCAGCTACCTTGCATGTGATGCTCCATAGGAGATGCCCAAGGTGCTAGGGAATGGTGAAACCTCTACAAATGGTAGGAAATGGGTTTTCTAGAGGAATACACCTATATGGACTCCTAGGTAGTGTTTAGATAAGGGATTTAACTATCATCAAGGTGTTTAAACCTTAGGAATCAAGAGGGAACAAGTTCATTCTCAAGATGCCATTGAATGGCCCAAGCTTGTGATGAAAAACACAAGGAGAATGACTTGCTATGGGTTTGGGATAGAGCATCTGATGGTCTCTAGCAATGGTGGCTTCTATCTCCTCAAAATCCCCTCTCTTTTGCTCAAAAATGAATTCCCATATTTAAATAGATTTTCTTCCAACGGTAAAAAAACAGGCATATTCGTGCATCTCCGATTGATCGGAAAAAGGATCCGATTGATCGGAGACCAGTCCGATTGATCGGAGACATGTCCGATTGATCGAAAATCAGTCCAGTGGATTCTCTGGAAGATATTTCGATTGATCGAAAACATGGTCAGATTGATCGGACTGACCCCTTCCGATGGATCGAAAGACTGTCCGATTGATCGAAAATATGTCCAGTGGATTTTCAAGTTTGCTGGGACAATTTTCGATTGATCAAAACTTCGGTCCAATTGATCGGAGTCCTATCGGAGCCAATGTCCGATTGATCGGAGTTCAATCGAAAACTGCCGTTTGAGCTGATTTGATTACAGCAGCTTCCACCTCTTTAATTAGTCTGACTTATCATCTTTTTCATGGAGTTCTAAGACTGATGATGATGAATAAGGGTATACCTAGTTGGTGCAAGTCATCTAAGAGGTTAAGGGTTAGGTTTTGGTCAAGGTTAAGGCACACCAAGGCATCACTTTTACCTGTTTCTTCTTCCTTGATGCAGCAGGGCCACTTGAGTCTTTGGTCTTCGTCTTCATTAAGCTCAACCGACACTAGACCCACTGACCTAAGTGATTGACAAACAAGGTGCACTAGTATGCCACAGAAAAGTGCACTAACATCCCATATTTCTCATAATCTTCTGGCTAGCTCTGCTATATCTCTTCTCTTTTCTCGGTCGGGGTTGGGCAGATTCTCTTCCCTCTTCTCTCTCTTCTGATGATATTGGCTGACTTGGCCTCGAGTGAAACTTAATATCTTTTTGGGTGATATCTCTTGACAGCACGATGAATTGGCTTGGAGCTTTTAGGAATGGCTTAGCTCTTCCTATCTTAGGTACTGTTCGCTCGCCTCAAGTGCAAGCCTGCGATGTAGTAATAAATCTCGATAAGACTAAGGTCGATCCACAGGGAATTAGATAACAAATTCTAAGTTATTCCAGCAACTAGGATTGCAACAATTTAGAGATTCAATTGAGAGAATTATGCTAAAACAGTAACTTAAGAAAATTCAGTAATTAAGGAACTAAGGCTTTCAAGGATCCACTTGTAGTAATCCCATGTCAATCCAATCAATCCAAGCATAAAACTCAACTAGATTTAAAGTCCTATCTCTCATCTAGTTGGAAGATAAAGTATTAAAGCACATTCAATCCCACTTAAGTTGAACTTCCATGTTCTAGTCCCATTCAACCACATATAGAATTCGAAATCATAGCCTTCGGAGTAACAGCCATGCCTATGGACTATAGCCTAGTCAAGGGTTACCATAATTCGAATCTAATCTAGCAAAACATGATAATCTCAGAGAATTGCAAGGAATCCATGTCCGGAGCACATGAACTCTCATAAAACTTCTAAAAATATTAACTTTAAGAACTAGAACATTCAAAATTCGAACTTGAAGTAAAGCTACTTGAATTAAATTGAATCAAACATGAAATTGGCTACAAGCTTCACCTCTCAGCCTTAGCTGATAGATTCTACCCGAGCGTTGTCATACTACAACTAGAACTCATAAAGAAAACTAGAAAACATAAAAAAACCCGAAGTTGGGAGGGTTGCAGACGCTTCACGACGGCTTCCTTCCTCTCTCACGAAGTTCCTTAGCTTCTATGATGCCCTAGGAAGAGACCTTAGGTGTCCTTTTATAGTGGGGAAGCTTTGTTGCGTCGAAAACATCTAGAATTTACGTAAGGATAGGCAATGCACAGAGAAAATCGGAGCCCGGAATAGAATGTTGCTGTTTTAGGCATGGCCGACCTGTCAGGACAGGTCGGACTAGGTTGACCGAGCAGTCTTGACCAGTCGGACTAGGTGGCTTAAACGTCCAGCGTGCACAGAGTGATGCTCGATCTGCTGGCCGACCGGTCTTGACCAGTCAGACCAGACTAGTCCTTTGTCCAGGGAGTGTAGCAGCATGACCGACCCATTGGCCGACCGGTCAGGACTAGTCGGACCAACTGGTCCTTTGTCCAGCAGCTTCCAGAGGGTGGCTAGCAGGTTGGCCGACTGGTCAGGACCGTTCGGCCCTTGATCTTTTTCTTCTTTTTCTTCTTTTCTTTCTTCTCTTTTGCCCCTCTTTTCTCTTCCTTCTTTGGTCCACCTTGGGCCTCGATTCAAGGGGTCCTAAGTACATTCTTTTTTGTCTCCAATTGGATGAAGTTTGCTCTCACTCCTACAATCACAAAACATGCATTAGATGGGCCTTTTAAACATGCAAACCTTGCATATAATGTGATGTAATGGGCTATACAATGTATAAATTGGAGGTTCAACACACCCCCCAACCAGCTTTTTACTAGTCCCGAGCAAAACATGCGTGAAACAATTTCAAACCTCCAAACCAACTCTCCTTCAAAAACCATGTTTCTATCCATTCCAAGACATGCAAGTATAAAATTCAGAAAAATTTGGTGATAGAAGTTGAAGCTTCAAACTCTCAAAACATAATAAGTGTCCATATGAAATTCCTGCTGATTGATTGATGAATAGAAGACTCGAACAATTTCAACCTAGTGTGCATAGTGAAAGTTCATCTCATGAGTTTCTGGGATTATCTTTTTCATAGATTAAATAAACTATGGATCTCAAGGTGTGAAAAGCAACAACAAGCCTATGACAGGAATTTGCCTTACCGTCCTTCCGACGGCTTTCACACTACGTCCCATTTCCAGCTTTAGTTACGGGTAGACCATCCCCCGGTTGGTAAATAGGTAACCCTTTTCGGAATTTTCCACTATTTTCTCCATCATTCCCAATTTTCATCCTTCCTTTTCCGTTTTCTTGTAAATTAGATAGGATTTTTAGAAATTCATATCTTTCGTATTTTCCCATGGACAAGGATGGACAAAGTACCCCGACTTGGTTTCTCAACACCTCAAAAACTTAAGTCCAGCTAACCCACAAATCACATAATCCTTTCAAACCATGGAAATTGTGTAATGTGAACTAGGTGTAAAAGTGTTCAAATTTTTCTATCAATCACATAATTAGGGGAAGTCACATATAAAACCATTATATTAAAGGAAGTACAAGACTTGCAATATCACTCTCTTCATATCTCCTTTTCTTATACTCGTATCATCTCTAATGCATAGAAATAAGGCTTTCTAAAAGAGTTTTGAAATTTTAGAAAATTTTAAAAAATTTGCACATATGATGCTCGAAATGTTGCAACTTGCTAGATGAGGAACCTCATCCCACCCCCCAACCAAATCTTGCATTGTCCTCAATGTAAAAAGATATGCAATGAGCATGAACATGAGAACAACGGTAAAATGAAAGGGAGTGAGAACAATAGTACCTGAGAGAGTCGATCGTGGAAGGCTACATCTCCAACAACTAAATCTACCAAGCTCATAAAACTAAAACAGCAAAAATAACTAAACCTACCTACGCTATAACTCCATCAAACTAGGAGATCAATCATCCTGATACACAAGATCATTCAGAGTGATGGACATGTCCTCTGAATCAAATTTCTCAACAAATGGTTTAAGGCGTTGTCTATTAACTTTAAAACAGTTACCATTCGCTGCATTCTCAATCTCGACAGCCCCATGAGGAAAAACTTCTTTAACAATATATGGGCCGGTCCATCGAGATCGTAATTTACTCGGAAAAAGATGAAGTCGGGAATTGTATAAGAGTACTTTCTAACCTTCATGGAATGATTTCCTAAATATATGTTTGTCATGAAAGGCCTTCATCCTACTCTTGTAAATCCTCGAGTTCTCATATGCATCGTTCCGGATCTAATCAAGCTCATTAAGTTGGAGTTCGCGAAGCGAGCTAGCATTGTCAACGTCAAAATTTAAAGCCCGAATTGCCCAATAGGCTTTGTGTTCAATCTCCACAGGCAAGTGGCAAGCTTTCCCAGAGACAAGTCTATAAGGGGACATTCCAATGGGTGTCTTGTAAGAGGTACGGTGAGCCTAAAGCGCATCATCTAATCGCAGTAACCAATCTTTGCGACCTGGCCTCACTGTCTTTTCCAAATTTTGTTTGATTTCCCGATTGGAAATTTCAGCTTGCCCACTCGTCTAAGGGTGGTATGGTGTACTCGCTTTATGCCTAATGCCATATTTCTTCCTTAAGGCTTCAAAAGGCCTATTGCAAAAGTGAGATCCACCATCACTAATGATGGCTTGAGGCGTTCCAAATCTAGAAAGTATGTTTTTTTTAGGAACTTTAGAACCATGCGATGATCGTTGGTTCTACATGGAATAGCCTCTATCCATTTAGACACATAGTCAACGACAAGCAATATATAGACATGTCCAAAAGATGAGGGGAACGGTCAACAGTTAAAGACTTCAAGATGCTGAATTGGGGTAAGAGGCATCATATTTCGACGGGATAATCCTCCTAACTTTTGACAATGCTCGCAAGCTTTGCAAAACTCGTGGGTGTACTTAAATCGAATGGGCCAATAAAAACCGCACTGCAAAATTTTTACAGTGGTTTTCTTGGCGAAAAAATGACCCCCACATGCTTGATCATGGCAAAAGGAGATGACGAAATTATGTTCATCATCAGGGACACATCTCCTTATAATTTGGTCTGGGCATATTTAAACAGTAAAGGTTCATCCTAGAAAAATCTGTGCACTTCCCTTAGAAATTTACTTTTATCCTGCGCAGTCCAATGAATCGGCATCGCACCTGTGGAAAGATAATTAGCTATGTCAGCGTACCATGGTGGATTCATAGCAATAAAGAGTTGCTCATTAGGGAATGAGTCCTCATTAGGTGACTCGTCAATGGAATTAGGTAGGACTAAGCGGGATAGATGATCCGCCACCACATTTTCTACTCCCTTCTTGTCCTTGATCTCCAAATCGAATTCTTGAAGGAGTAGGATCCATCTAAGCAAACGGGGCTTGGCATCCTTTTTAGAAAGAAGGTGTTTCAGCACCGCATGATTTGTGTAAACGATGACCTGGATCCTATTAAGTAAAGCCTGAATTTTTCCAAGGCAAAGATGACGGCTAGGAGCTCTTTCTCCGTAGTCGAGTAATTAACTTGGGTAGGATTCAAGGTCCTACTTGCGTAGTAGATAACATGGGCCTTCTTATCCTTCTTTTGGCCTAACACCGCCCCAATAGCATAGTCACTTGCATCGCACATCAACTCAAAAGGTATGGACCAATCTGGTGGTTGCATGATAGGAGCGGTTGTCAACATGTCTTTTAGCTTTAAAAAAGCTAATTGGCATTCGGCACTCCACTCAAATTGGTTCTCCATTTGGAGAAGGTTACATAAGGGCCTAGGATATGACTAAAGTCCTTTATGAACCTTCCATAAAAACCGATGTGTCCAAGGAAGGACCGCACATCGCGTATGCTTTTGGGTGGTGGTAGATTGGAAATTATGTCAATTTTTATCCGATCTACCTCTATTCCATTGGATGAGATGATATATCCAAGGACTATTCCTCTCTATACCATGAAATGACACTTTTTCTAGTTTAAAATGAGGTTCTTATCCTCACACCTCTTCAAGACCAACTTCAAGTGATTGAGGCACTCATCAAAAGTACAACCGAAAATAGAAAAATCATCCATGAACACCTCAAAAATTCACCCACTATGTCCGAGAAAATACTCAACATGCATCGTTGGAATGTGGCGGGTGCATTACATAGCCCGGATGGCATTCTTCAGTATGCGAACGTACCAAACGAGCATGTAAATGTGGTTTTCTCTTGCTCCTCTAGGGCTATCTCAATTTGGTTGTAGCCTGAATAGCAATCTAGGAAGCAATAATAGGAATGACCCGCTAACCTCTCCAAAATTTGATCCATGAATGGGAGAGGGAAGTGGTCCTTCCTAGTGACCGTGTTGAGCTTCAGATAATTAATGCACACACGCCAACCGGTGGTTACTCGAGTCGATATAAGTTCGTTGTTGGCGTTTTCTATGATGGTAATACCGAATTTCTTAAGGACAACTTGGGAACGACTCACCCATTGGATATCCGAGATGGGGTAGATGATACCCACATCTAGTAGCTTTAACACCTCGGCTTTAACAACCTCCATCATGTTTGGATTTAGCCTTCTTTGAGGTTGTCTAGTCATTTTTGCATTTTCTTTGAGGTATATACGGTGAGTACAAACCAAAGAATCTATCCCTTTGAGATTCGCTATTGTCCATCCTATGGCACCCCTATGTTCTTTGAGTAGCTCAATCAAGTTGAGCTCTTGGTGTTTCCCTAGGTGAGAGGCAATGACAACCGAGAATATTTCTTCTTGACCCAAGTATACATATTTAAGCTCGGATGGCAATGGTTTAAGGTCAATCTTCGGTGGTTTGATATTAGATGGTAGAGGCCTTGATGTGGTTGGTGGTAATTTTTCAAAATGAGGCCTCCACCGGCTAGTACCAACTACCGGTTTCTCGATATTCAATGCTTGCACAATTTCATTTATGATGGGGTCTTTGGAATCCTCGAAATGTGCCAAGCATGTCTCCAAGCTTTCTAGTAGTTCAAGTTGGAGGAGCTCTTCTTCTTCAAAAGATTCTAGCATGTTTACCTCGAAGAGCTCGTCGTCATCAACATCCATATGCATTTTTCCCAAGTGGAACACATTCACCTCTAATGTCATGTTCCCAAAGGATAATTGCATCACCCCATTCCGACAATTGATAGTTGCATTTGATGTAGCAAGAAACGGGTGGCCTAAAATCACCGGTATTTGAGTGCTAGTATCTAGAACCGGTTGTGTGTCTAAGACGATAAAGTCTACCGGGTAGTAGAATTTGTCAACTTGGACTAGAACATCCTCAACTATCCCTCTCGGTACACGGATGGATCTATCAGCGAGTTGCAACGTGGTTTTGGTGGGTTTTAATTCACCAAGACCCAATTGCTCATATACCGAGTACGGGATCAAGTTTACACTTGCCCCCAAGTCTAGCAGTGCACGCTCAATCCGGTAGTCTCCAATGATACATGAGATTATTGGACTATCGAGATCTTTAAACTTTTTTTTTTTTTTTGGGGGGGGGGGGGGGGGGGTCCTTTGAGTGAGAATGGCACTCACTTGCTCATTTAAGAAGGCCTTTTGTTGCACATTATAATTGCGTTTAGTTGTGCATAGATCCTTTAGAAACTTAGCATAAGAGGGGATTTGTTTGATGCCATCAAGCAAAGGAATGTTTATTTTGACTTGTCTAAAAATCTCTAAAATATCATGAGAGTTTGGAAGAGATTTTGGAGCAACCAATCTTGAAGGGAATGGTGCTACGGGCCTATAAATGCGTTCCTTTTCTTATGGGGTTAAGTTGGATCCGTCCTCATCCTCAGAATTTACCAGATCATTAGGCTTGTCGGCCTTCACCGAAATAGATTTGTCAATTTGTTTACTACTTCTAAGAGTGGTGACGGATTTGGCTTGCTCCATATGTTGGTTGAAGGGATCAGGAATGCTTACTTCATGTACTTGCTATGGATTGGGCTGAGGTTAGGCAGGAAAGGTCCCTTCCCTAGCATTCAAGCGTCCCTTAATCTCATTGTTGGGGCTCAAATTTGCACCCATTGTAAAACAGTATTCAGCGATCCATCTACGACGATTTGGACCGATTTCGAGATCCAAAATACTCGAAAAAGGCCAATGCAACCCTAACATGCGCGATCGTGACCGAAACCTACAAATGTTATTTTGGGGTGGAATCGGATATGTGGATCACCGTCAAATGATCCGAAACGCCCTAAAACCCTTAACCTGTAAGTTTCAAAGTCGCGCGATGCATATCCTTACCTCCGCGCACCAAAACGCGTTATACCCCTGTTCGGAGCTGACCTAAAGGGCCCAAAAGCCTACAGGTACCATTTCGAAGTGGAATCAGACATGCGGATGGCCGTCAAATGATCTGAAATGCCCAAAAAACCTTAAATAACAAGCTTGAAGTTCTTACGGTGAATATTTCTACATGCGCGCTTCTCAGAACAATATTCATATGCAAATAGCCGGTCGGGAGAGTCCAAATTGGTAAGGAACTACCAAAATTCATAGCATATGACCATCAGTACCCCACCCCGTTCATTCAAGAGGTCGATCATGGCTTAAAAGCGGCTTGGCGTCAGTGACTTCGGTCTCCGAAAAGGTAGCCCCCCTCTGGAGGTCGCCCGTCGGAGCCTAAAACCTGAAACATTCTAAGTGATGGAACATGCATGCGCCCACTCTCTCTCCACATGCGGATGTCATAAGGAGACATGCATTTGCCCTCTCGCCACATGCGTATGAGAGCCCTCTCTCTCCCTTTTTCAATATTTCTAAAATGTTAAAAATAAAAAAATATCAAAATTTAATCCAAATAATGCTAAGTGGGGCAACATGCACCCAACACAAAGGCTACATGCGCCCACCACATAGGGCACATGTGCCCACTGCATGGGCACATGCACCCACCTCCCTGAGACATGCGCATGACCCCTCTTCACAATCACATGCGCTTGGTGAAATTCGATTTTTGGTGGACCCGGGACCCGATTAACATACTATAAATACCCTTCCACTCGCTAAGCCAGGGACTGCATCATCACTCCCAGAGCACTCTTCTTGCAGATGTAAAAATTTCACACCGGAATCCTCACCGAAAAGGGACATGTGCCCATCCCTTCGCCAGATGCCCTTGCCGGAAAGGGATTTCTCCCACCGGAATGAAATGCAAAGGCTAGAGGAGAGAAAATTTGGGTCCATGTGGGACATGCACCCATTAGGAGGATGCAGGCGCATGTGCTTTGCCACATGCACCTATATCACTCTCTCTTCCTCTCTCTTTCTTACTTCGCATGCACATGCGCCCAAGGCCACTTTTGGCTTGAAGAAAGGTT
This sequence comes from Liriodendron chinense, assembly GCA_003013855.2. NCBI lineage: Eukaryota > Viridiplantae > Streptophyta > Magnoliopsida > Magnoliales > Magnoliaceae > Liriodendron > Liriodendron chinense. The sequence continues at coordinate 6,178,776 of ML058334.1, forward strand.
GAAAATTCACAAGTCATTGAAGACATGCGCCTGGGAGGAGGAGATTAGGAGCATGTGCCTTGCCACATGCATCCATCCCTCTCTACTTTCTCTCTACTTTCTCTCTCCAACATGCGCTTGGGGTGGGATCACATGCACCCAATTTAGGGCTACATGCGCCCACACCACATGGGAGATGCGCCTGGACACTAGTGTGAGCCTTGGACCTTGAAATTGCGGTTTTACCGCTTATAGATACTTGGAGATATGCCTAATGTCCTAGAGGGGGGTGAATAGGACTTTTTAAATTCCAATTACAATTAAAAACTAATCAAGTCAATCATATCTACTAAGATTATCACAATAACATTTAAGGCATTTATATGAGCAATTTGTAAGCAAGGACTATCATAGGCATTTCATCAAACAGTTAGCATTCATGATTGACTAAACCATTCAACACATAGCAATCATTCAATCTCACAATGCACAACGATTTACAGTGGTTCGGTTTCCCTACTCCACTCCCGGTTCACAGTCTCAACCTATGAGACCACCAGATTTCACTATAGTCTTGGTTTTAAATCAGGTTAACCATCAACCTTGACATCCTTTGATCTAGGACCGCGTTTACCATCCACCGATGGCCCAATCCAGGGACTTGACGAGTTTAGATCTCAAACTCTCACCAATCCTAATCCAAGGATGGTCAAGTACACTCCTGCCGGAGTTTCCCAATCTAGGGAATAGAGATTCAATAAATGGACTCTCAAAAACTAGACATACCTAGACGATTGAGCCCTGATTCAGTGCCTTTGATGAGTAGCTTCAGCTCCACGTGCTTCAGCTTCTCTTTGTGCTCCCAAGATCAGATACCGATGCAAATGATGAGGTTATGTTGATGCCGGGTAGTTAGGAGAGAGTTGGTCTAGTTCCTCTTGCCTATTCAATGCAATGGTAATGAGGGACCTACCAAACTACAAACATTCAATGGATATAAATGACCTCATAAACATATTCCGAAGGTAGGTCAGCCATGAATGAAGGTCTTGAGTTCATACTTCAAACCGAGCTTTGAATACTCATTGATAAGCCATTAATGGCTAGGTTTGAATGATGAACTCAAGGGGAACAAGAGCAAAGAGGGTAGGATGATGTGAGTAAAAGCTCTCTCTCTTAGCTCTTGAAGGGTGTTGAATGCATACCATGAAAGACCACAAGTCATGGCTATATAGAGCCCCAAATGATGGCCCCAACGGATCTAAAACGGTCACGACCGACCTGTCAGAGAGGGGTCTCAGCCGGTCGGACGGACCGGTCGTCATTCAAATCAGAAGGCCATATTTGAGACTGCCCGACCGGTCAAGACCGGTCGGATCCCCTTGCTGGAGTGAGTTCAAAATACAGGCCGACCGGTCAAGACCGGTTGGCTCACCTTGCTGGATCATTTGGAGAAAACAGGCCGACCGGTCGGCTGTGCTTGCTGGACAGTCTGATGAATCCAGGCCGACCGGTCAAGACCGGTCGGCTATGCTTGCTGGAATAACTAGTTATAACTGGCCGACCGGTCAAGACTAGTCGGCTGTCCAGTTGAATATACTACAGCAAGCCTTATGTCCACTTTGCTATTCCTAGCCGACCGGTCTTGACCGGTCGGCTGCCCTGCTGCATTCTTCACAGCAAGGTGCTGTTGAGTTGAGTTGCCTGGAGGCTGTCTAGATGAACTTGTCACAGCAGGTTTGCTAGACCAGGTCTTTCAACGCAACGAAATAGCGGATCACTTCAATGATGAGGCATGAAGTGATTTGGTGCAAAGGGTCCAATGTATGGACATATCTTCAATACGTTTCGCACCAGCCATGGACCACAAGTCTGATCAACTTGTGCAAGGGTCGAAAGGGAATGGGATAGGATATGTGAGTCATTACGCCATTCTTTGATGTTTTGGGTTTCCTATGGTCGATCTATATGCAACTTACCTGAGATCTTGTTTCAGCATGAGCTCGAGCAATGGAAGACGCATAATCTTCAAGTCTTGATCTTCAATTCTTCGACCGGGGCTCACACGACAAGACGCGACCAACCAACACGCCGATTGACAACAAAAGATGTATAAACAATCTCCCCCTTTGTCAATTGCGTGACAAAACATCTAACCTAGACAAATCATGACTCCTTATCATGATTGACCCTTGACCAGAAAGAAATATACACCCATTTACATGTAAATACAGATATACAAAATAATCTTTACAAAAGGACATGTATAGACTCGATTTTCTTCAAAATCTCCCCCTCAATGCTTGCACCTACAAAGTCCTGCAAAAAGATATAATCGGACCTTCTAGGTGGGATGATTCTCCCCCTTTTTGTTAGTAATTGACAAGGGTTAGCCAGCAAAAGGATATGCCTAATAAAGCTACAAGGCTAGCGCCGAAAATATGTCAATCACATAAGACATGGAAGAGATATAGAAATTTAAGCCCTGAGGAGATTCAAAGAACAAATCATGACAGATATACAAGTAATCATGAAAGCATAGAGGGCTTATAGCCCAATCAACCAACCACCCCTCCATATGTATATCTAGACAAACACAGAACACAAAGCATGAGCTAAAAAGGGCAAATGTGCCCAAACCATCCAACCTCCCACAGATATTCAATAAAAGATTAAAAGCTCATATAAAAAGATATAACTATAGCATCCATATATATACCAAAATGGGCAAGCAGCCCAAATGCAAATATGTATCAATCCATGCAAAATATACAGACAACCCATAAAAGATAGTGCATGAAATCTAGACAATGTCTTTGGTCATACAAAAAGTAACTGTGACCAAGACATGAGACTAGTAATCTGTTCCATCTCCCAGATCAGGGGGTGGAACGTCCCCACGCGCCGTGCTCTCCCATATCTCTATCCGCCTCTCCAACTGTGCTTGGCGAGTGACAAGGGCCTCCTGCTGTACAAGTATGGTGGCTTGACCCTATAAAATCTGGTCCCCAGTCTGCTCGAGCCTGTCAAGCCACTGAAATATACCCTCCCTAAGCTGGTGAAGCTCAGCAATGTATGAAGGTAGATCCACGGAAGGGGATCGTCGTCGAGAAAAGGCTCTAGGAGGCGTGCTGAATCGACCTGGAGCTGCTCGCAGATCGAGGGATGGATCAGAGGAAGGAGCTGATGGTGAAGTGTGGGAAGGGCCAGTGGAGGCAGGTGGAGCCTCAGGCTGGGACGGCTCGGTCGGATCCTGCTACTGCTCCTGCAGAAGATGACTCTGGATGACTTCTTTGGTAAGCTCCATACGAGCAATGAGGGTACGGTTGATAATGACAGGCTTGTGAACTTTATCAGTACCAACAATGCCAATCTGCTCAGCTAATGTGCGTATGAGGTGCCCAAAAGGTAGACTGGTGGAGTTTCCATCGTCTCGCATGATGACCTGGTGAATGATGTTCATGATCCGAGTTGGAAGGCAGAGCGGATGACCCTTACCAACACGATACAGCAACCGAAACATGTTCGGTGACATCCGCCTTATTACTCATCCGCGGGTATACATTGCGGAAGAAAAGGTCGTGTAAAATGCGGAAATCCCATGTCATAGAGGATGCTCGAAGTGCACCTCCTACCCATTTGGGTGTCCCATCACCACATAGGAATTGAGCAATAACTAGATTAGGTTTGGGACCCAAGGAGGAAAAATCGAAAGTAGGCTCTTGAAGAATAGGAACGCCAACAAATTCTGATATGGATTTTAAAGTAAGAAGACAATCCCGATCACCAACCTTGACGTTCAAAGAGGGGGGAGAGGCAGTGACATGGACACAAGATATTTAAAATTTCCTAACAACGTCAAACTGGACCGGTCCCCCCATGTGGAGTACGGGGCCCCAATTGATGGCATCCAAAATGGAACGGACATTATAGTCAGACAAGTCAACCAATTTAACTGATTTTTCACAAACTACCTCCTTGTCCTTGAAATCATCCTAATGGGTGGAATGGGATGAAACATTTTTCCCCAAGGATTTAGATTGAACAGGGGGAACAGAAGATGAGGCAGCACCTTTCCCTTTGGAGGCTGTTTTCTTGGTCTTTAAAGGGCGAGGAGGAGGAGGCTTAGGTTTTGCCTTCGGTCGATCGCTCCGCCTTAAAGGGAGCTCATCTTCGCTCTCTTAGGAAGACATGGAAGAGGCAAGAAGATCTCTAAATCACTCCCAGAGATGAAGGAAAGGGATGAACCAAAGAAGAGTGAGAGTGAAGAGAAGGAATCCCTTACCAAATGAATGAGAGTGAAGAGGAGTAAAGTAGAGGAGGTTAGAACCTCGAATCTTGCAACGAATCACCTCGTAATCACCTTGGAGAGCAAGAGGGGGAGCTGGAGCAGCAAGTGGAGGTGAGAAAATGGGAAGTGGCTGACCTAAAATGAGCTCCAACTAGTTTTAAAGACCCCCCCTTTCGGACGGCTGACGCACGGGCTCGCTGGACTGGTGACGCACGACTGTTGAGCTCTTAATTGTGCATATTCCAAACCCAATTCATCACTCATTATGCAAGGTTTGTATGGTCTATAGGCTAATTTAATGCATGTTTTGTGACTACAGGACTGAGAGTGGTTCCACCCAATTGAAGACAAAAAGGGCTCGTTTGGCATCATTTTGATGAAGATTATTTGAGGATCAAAGAAGAAAAGAAGAAAGAAAGTGAAAGAAAGAAGCAAGGAAAGCAAGGAAAAAGAAGAAAAAGAAGATTGGAAGACTGCCGACCGGTCATGACCGGTCGGCCAAGAGAGCCAGACCGGTCAAGACCGGCCAGCTATGAAGGCTAGAATATCAATGAATGAGGCCGACCGGTCATGACCGGTCGGCCAGGACTGCTGGACCAATGATAAACAGGCTCAACCGGTCTTGACCAGTCGGGCATACTTGCTGGAATGATATTGAAGAAGGCCGACCGGTCTTAACCGGTCGGCCATGGTCATTGGAACGTAGCTGAAGATGTCCGACCGGTCATGACCGGTCGGACATGGTTGCTGGAGTGGTCAGATATTGAGGCCGACCGGTCGTGACCGGTAGGCCATGCATAAGAAGTTAGAAACTTCCAATTTCAGCCCGATTTTCTCTGCGCTGCGTAACTCTTACGCAATTTCTCGATTCTTCCGAAGTTGTGGAGCCTCCAGACTATAAAAGGACACCTAGGGATCGTTCCTAGGGTATCCTAGAAGGGTTCAAGCGAGGTTGGAAGCTGTGGAAGTGGAGATTGGAGTTTCACAACTCCTTTTGGTTTGCTTTGCTGTTTTCATGCTTTTTGTAGTTGTTTCATGTTTCCTTGGATCATGAGCAGCTAAACCTCTTAGCTAGGGCTAAGAGGTGAAGCTTGTAGTGGATCCAAGATGTTTTAATTCGTAGTTAAGTGGTTTTAAGTGTGGAATTCATGATTATGAACTAAGGTTTGAAGTTTATACAAGCTTTTGAGTAGTTTTTCTTAGTCTTATGATGACTCATGGATGTTTGGGAGAATTACTTAATTGCTTAATTGGTTTGTGACGGTCTAGACCTGTATGATCCAAGGAATCGGAGTGCGCTCTAGTACTATGTTCTTCATAAAGGAACTTCATACCAAAGTTCTACTTTTCTGATTTTTCTGTAATGTGTATGGACTGTGCATGTGATTTGAATCCAGTTCAAATCCTGATCTAGCCTTGTCTTGTGTCAGGACTTGAGGATGGTTATGATTGTGAACTAGACCTTTTGGAAAGGGGAATGACCTATGCAATTGAGCATGCTCAAATCAGCCTGCATTGAGTGAATCTTATGCATAGAACTTACATATTACAAACTGTCTGGTTTAACAGCTCTATCATCTGATTAGATAGACTTGAATGTCGATTCTAGTTGAGAGAATAAGAAATCACAGCGGATTGAATATCAAGGAATGCTACAAGTGGATCCTTGAACCCCTAGTGCCTTCTTATAATTAGTTACTTTCGATTTAATTCAACTTCTGTTACTCATATCAATTTCATACGAAAATCTGATTAGTAGATAGACACTTGTGGATGAGTTTGTGAAATCCTACATAAGTCCCTGAGGATCGACCTCGGTCTTACCGAGTTTATTACTACATCGCAACCCTACACTTGGGGAAGCGAACAAGTTTTTGGCGCCGTTGCCGGGGACCTTGACGGTTTTCACAAATTTCTAAAATTAGTATCTATTTAGGATTTTTAGGATTTTAGGACTAACTTAGTTTGTTTATTTGATTTTTCTTTTCAGGGATTTCTAGGAAGCTGAAGAAGATACAAGGATTTTAAGTGCGAATCAGGTTCTATCTTTCTAAACCTTACTCTTCTCCTTCTCCTATTCATTCCTATCTTATTCATCTCTTGTAAAGTGGGTGGAGACTCCTTTTGGATCTCTAAAAGGTCGGCCTTTTTGCCACCTGGATTCCTATTGGTCGGCTCTGCCGCCTTGGATCACCTTATGCTTAGAGATTTCTTTTCTCATCTCTACTCCTCTTTCTCCTTTTTCTGCACTTTTTCTCAAAAGATTCAAAGAGTGGGTGGGGAGTTCTCTGAACCCCTATTGACCAGGAGAAATCGGTCTCTATCCTTGCTTCTGACTTAGCCATTGCAAGACACTTTGTGCTTCGGTCTTAGAGAAGAGTAAAGAAAAGGGAGGAAGAATTCTTCTTTCTTTCTGTTTCTTATTTTTTGTTTTGCATGCCACATTGGGCTCGGGATTCCAATAACCGACTCATAAGTGAAGGGGGGATAGTAGAAGGAATTGATAGAGAGCCACGTGCTAGGAGACATCTAGACTCTCCAACTTTATCTGAAAATATGGCTGCAAATCAACCTAACCCGGTCCATAATCAAACTGAAACAGGGGAGAATGTGGTTGAGGATGTTCCCCGACCAAGGACTTTACGTGATTTCTTGCAACCTGCAAGAACGAGCACTCCCTCATGCATAGTATTTCCACCAAATACAGGGAACGTAGATTTGAAACCGGGAGTGATTCAACTTCTCCCTAAATTCCATGGATTAGATAGTGAAAGTGCTTATCAGCACCTTAAAGAGTTTGACGAGGTAATCACCACCATGCACTTTGCAAACGTAACGGAAGATGTGGTGAGACTTAAATTCTTCCCTTTCACTCTTAAAGATAAAGCTAAGGGTTGGCTTTATGCATTGAGGCCAAGATCAATTGGTGCATGGACTGATATGCACAGAGAATTCATAAAGAAATTCTTCCCTACTTACAAAACGAATATGTTGAAGCGCCTTATCATGAACTTTGCCCAAAAGGAAGATGAAACCTTTTTCCAATGTTGTGAGAGGTTTAAGGACCTATTAAACGCATGCCCACATCATGGCTATGAAATTTGGCGGGTTATAAGCTTTTTCTATGAAGGACTGACTTCACCCATGCGCCAATTTGTAGAGATGATGTGTAATGGGGAGTTCATGAATAAGGAAGCTGATGAAGAATGGGATTATTTGGAAGAATTGGCTGAGAGTGCACAGTCTTGGGATACATCTAAACCAACAAATTCCAAGACTGGCCAACAAAAGGAGAAGGGAGGAATGTATGTCTTATCAGAAGAAGATAGTATAAGTGCACGGTTGGCTAGCCTCACAAGAAAGGTCAAAGCCATGGAATTAAGGAAAGGAGAAACAATCAACTCCACTGACGTTGAAACTGTTTGTGGAATTTGTGCTGGAAATCAATATGCTACACAAGATTGTCCCACGATTTCAACAGTCCAAGGCATCTTACAAGAACAAACAAATGCCATAAACAGCTATCAACAGCAATATGGTGCTCCAAACTCAAACATGTTTAATCCTAATTGGAAGAACCATCCCAACTTCAGTTGGAGGAATGGACCCAATGCAAATGCAAACAACACTCCAAAAGTATCACTAGAAGAGATGTTGGGTGCATTCGTATCAGTCCAGAATGAGTATAACAAGACAAATTCTCTAAAAATAGATGGGTTCATGCAAGAGCAATTGAAATTCAATCAAAATTCAAACCAAGCCATCAATGAATTGAAAACATCTCTGGCTAGAGTTGAAGCTCACCTTAGTATTAGAGAGAAGGGCACACTTCCTGCTCAACCTCTTCCTAACCCAAGAACCCAATATGAGATACAAGATGCAAGCTCATCCTCCCACCATAATGAACATGTCCAAGCTATCACCACTTTGAGAAGTGGGAAAGAAATTGACAAATCTAATCTGGTGAAGGCTCCAAAGCCTAAGGATCCGGAAATTCCCAAAGAGGATGATAGCCCAAACAATGTTCCACAAGAGAAAGAACCGGAAAGACAATACAAGCCGGTTGCCCCATTTCCACAAAGGTTGATTTCACCTAAACCTTTAGATAAAAATCTGGAGATTCTGGAAGTTTTCAAGCAGGTGAAGATCAACATCCCGCTGTTGGATGCAATAAAACAAATACCCTCTTATGCCAAATTTCTAAAGGAATTGTGTACAGTCAAAAGAAAACACAACGTTCACAACAAAGTTCTTTTGACTGAGAATTTGAGCGCCATCATCAAACAAGAGGTGCCCCAAAAATATAAGGATCCGGGTAGTCCAACCATCTCATGCATCATAGGAGACTACCGGATTAAACAAGCCCTACTCGACTTGGGGGCAAGTGTGAATCTCATTCCATATTCGGTCTACGAACAACTTGGGTTAGGTGAATTGAAACCCACCAAAACCACACCCCAACTTGCTATAGATCCATCCGGATACTGAGAGGAATGATAGAGGATGTTCTAATTCAAGTTGATAAATTCTACTACCCAGTAGATTTTATTGTCTTGGACACACATCCCGTGATAGGCACCGGTGCTCAAATTCCCGTCATACTTGGACGACCGTTTCTAGCTACCTCAAATGCCATTATCAATTGTAGAAACGGACTTGTACAAATGTCCTTTGAAAATATGACCCTTGAACTTAACATATTTGATTTATGCAAACAACCACGGGAGGTTGATGATGATATCCACGAGTTAAACATGATTAAATCATTCGTGGAGGATACAGTCCCCTTGTCACTATTTCCCGATCCTTTGGAGGCATTTATGGCCCATTCTCATGAGACAAATGAATACACAATACAAGAGATGGATGCCATGCTAAAGATGATGCCAGTACTTGACAATAAAAGATGAAGGGCCCCAATTGAACCTTTGCCTGTAAATGAGAACAAGGCCCTCCCATCCAACATCAAGGCACCAACACTCGACCTAAAACCATTGCCAAGTGAGCTAAAGTATGCTTATTTAGGTCGAGATGAGACATATCCAGTGGTGATTTCTTCCCACTTGGATGAGGAACAAGAGAGTAGGCTAATAGCCACTCTATTAGAGCACAAGAGTGCCATCGGATGGTCAATTGCGGATCTCAAAGGCATAGATCCACTGATTTGTACTCACCGCATACACCTTGAGGAAAATGCAAAGACATCCCGGCAACCACAAAGACGACTAAATCCAAACATGAAGGATGTGGTTAAGGCCGAAGTGGTGAAACTATTGGATGTAGGTATCATTTACCCAATATCCGATAGCCAATGGGTGAGTCCAACTCAAGTGGTGCCTAAGAAATCCGGAATAACCATCGTAGCTAATGATAATAACGTACTCGTGCCAACTAGAGTCACTACCGGTTGGAGAATGTGCATTGACTACAGGAAGCTAAACACTGTCACGAGGAAAGATCACTTCCCCCTACCATTTGTTGATCAGATTTTAGAACGGTTGGCGGGTCATTCCCACTTTTGCTTCCTTGATGGCTATTCAGGGTACAACCAAATAGAAATTGCCCGTGAAGACCAAGAAAAGACTACATTCACATGTCCATTTGGCACGTTCGCCTATCGACGGATGCCCTTTGGACTATGTAATGCCCCTGCCACCTTTCAGCGTTGCATGATAAGCATCTTTTCTGACATGGTGGGGACCATTCTCGAAGTCTTCATGGACGATTTTTCTGTATTCAGTTATAACTTTGATGAGTGCCTTGAGCACTTGAAATCTGTGCTGAAAAGATGTGAAGAGAAGAACCTTGTGCTCAATTGGGAAAAGTGTCACTTCATGGTTCAAAAGGGAATTGTACTTGGTCACATCGTTTCACAAAATGGAATCGAGGTGGACAAAGCTAAAAATGATCTTATCTCTAACCTTCCACCACCCAAAAGCATACGAGATATACGGTCCTTTTTAAGACACGCAGGATTTTACAGAAGGTTCATAAAGGATTTCAGTTCACTCTCTCGCCCTTTATGTAACCTACTTCAAAAGGAAAATTCATTCGAGTGGAATGAAGAATGTCAAAAGGCCTTTACCACCCTTAAAGGTATGTTGACATGCGCCCCAATAATACAACCACCTGATTGGAGCCTTCCTTTTGAGATTATGTGTGATGCTAGCGACTATGCTATTGGGGCCGTGTTAGGCCAAAGAAAAGATAAAAAGCCATGTGTCATCTACTATGCAAGTAGAACCCTAAACTCAGCCCAAGCAAACTACACCACTACTGAAAAGGAACTTTTAGCTGTAGTTTTTGCCTTGGAAAAGTTTAAGTCCTACTTGATTGGATCCAAAATCATTATATTCACTGACCATGCCGCGCTTAAGTATCTTCTTTCTAAGAAGGATGCTAAACCACGGTTGTTAAGATGGATCCTTCTACTCCAGGAATTCGACATAGAAATACGTGATAAGAAAGGAGTAGAAAATGTAGTAGCTGACCATCTCTCTAGACTTGTCCTCACTGATTCCCCTGAAACGATTGCAATCAATGACATGTTCCCTGATGAACAACTTTTTACTGTTTCCCAATTGCCATGGTATGCGGACATTGCTAACTATCTTGCTACAGGTACAATTCCTACATATTAAAAAAAGCAAGATAAGGATAGATTCTTCACGGAGGTGCGGAAATTCCTATGGGACGACCCATACTTATTCAAGTATTGTCCCGATCAAATCATAAGGAGATGTGTCCCAGATGATGAGCAACAAAGTATCATCTCCTTCTGTCATTCTCAAGCATGTGGTGGCCACTTTTCGGCTAAAAAGACCACAGTGAAAATTCTGCAATGTGGGTTTTATTGGCCCACCATGTTCAAAGACACACATGAGTTTTGCAAAGCATGTGAACCTTGTCAGAAATTAGGGGGAATCTCCCGTAGAAATATGATGCCACTCAATCCCGTCTTAATAATCGAAATTTTTTATTGTTGGGGCATCGATTTCATGGGCCCATTCCCATCTTCTTTTGGAAACCTATACATCTTGCTTGCCGTCGACTATGTTTCCAAATGGGTCGAGGCTATCCCTTGCCGGAATAATGACCATAAAACGGTCATTCGATTTTTAAAAGAAAATATTCTTTCTCGGTTTGGGACGCCTCAAGTCATCATAAGTGATGGAGGGTCTCACTTTTGCAATCGCCCTTTTGAAACCTTAATGAATAAATATGGCGTAACACACAAAGTGAGCACTCCCTATCACCCACAAACTAGTGGAAAAGCTGAGATATCCAATAGGGAAATTAAACACATTTTAGAGAAAACGGTGAACCCCGATCGCAAGGATTGGTCACTTCGGCTTACCGATGCGCTTTGGGCTTACCGTACAGCTTTCAAAACCCCTATTGGAATGTCCCCCTATAGACTTGTCTATGGGAAGGCTTGTCACTTGCCTGTGGAGTTGGAACATAGGGCATATTGGGCTATTAAGAAGATGAATTTCAATTCTGACAAGGCAAGCTCGTTATGCAAACTACAATTGAATGAACTTGCAGAAATCCGGAATGAAGCTTATGAGAATGCGAGAATTTACAAGGACAAGACGAAGATATTCCATGATAAGAATATTCTTCGCAAGACATTCACGATCAATAAAAAAGTCCTCATGTATAATTCTCGCTTACATCTATTTCCGAGAAAATTGAGATCTCGATGGACCGGTCCCTACATTGTGCAAACTGTCTATCCATATGGGACTGTCGAGCTGTTGAATCCAAGGAACGGCAACATTTTTAAAGCAAATGGGCAGCGATTAAAGCTGTTCTTTGAGAAATTCCCTTCAGAAGGTATGTCCATACCTCTGAATGATCCTGTGTATCAGGATGATTGATCTCCTAGTCTGATGGAGGTATAGAGTAGTTAGGATTAGGATTTTGCTGCTTTTGTTTTCTTTTTCATAGGTTTATTAAACGGAGGAAGATTTCCACTTTTCACTCTGTCAGGTACTATCATTCCTCACTCCCTTTAATTTTCAAATTGCTCTCATGTTTTGCTCATTGCACATCTTTCACATTGAGGACAATGCGAGATTTGGTTGGGGGGTGTAAGATCACTTGGATGAATCCAGCGTTTTGCAACATTTCAAGCAATCATATGGAAAATTTTTTTCGATTTTTCAAAAATTCGAAACTCTTTTGGAAAACACCGGTTATATGCATTCAAGTTGATATGAGCATAAGAGGAGGAGATATGAAGTGTATAGGGCTGGATGTCTGGAATCTCTCATAGCATAATGGTTTTATATGTGAACTCCCCTATTTTTGTGATTGATAGAAAATCTGAACACTTTTACACCTAGTCCACATTACACGAATTTCATGAGTTGACGGGATTATGTGATTTATGGATTAGCTAGACTTTGAATTAAGGTATTGAGAAATCAGGCCGAGGTACTTTGTCCATCCTTGTCCATGGGAAAATAATGAAAGATATGGATTTCTAAAAATCCTATCTAATTTAAAAAGAAAAAGGAAAAGGAAGGATGAAATTGGGAATGATGGAAAAACGGTGGAAAATTCCGATTAGGGCTACCTACTACCAACCGGGGGATGGTCTACCCGTAACCAAAGCCGGAAATGGGACGTAGTGTGAAAGTCGTCGGAAGGACGGTAAGGCAAATTCCTATCATTGGCTTGATGTAGCTCTATGTACCTTGAGTTCTATAGTCCAGTTGACCTATGAAGAAGGTAATCCTAGAAACTCGTGGGATGAATTTTCACCACCCACACTAGGTTGAATTTGTTCAAGTCCTTCTATTTATCAACCAATCAGCGGGACTCTCATATGAATGCTTATTATGTTTTGAGGATTTACGGCTTCAACCTTTGACGCCTAATCTTTCTGAATCTTACACTTATGTACCTTGGAATGTATAGAAGGATGGTTTTTGAAAGAGAGTTGAGTTTTGAAGAATGGGATTAGTTTCACGCATGTTTTGCTCGGGACTAGCAAAATGCTGGTTGGGGGGTGTGTTGAGCTCTTAATTGTGCATATTCCAAACCCAATTCATCACTCATTATGCAAGGTTTGTATGGTCTATAGGCTAATTTAATGCATGTTTTGTGACTACAGGACTGAGAGTGGTTCCACCCAATTGAAGACAAAAAGGGCTCGTTTGGCATCATTTTGATGAAGATTATTTGAGGATCAAAGAAGAAAAGAAGAAAGAAAGTGAAAGAAAGAAGCAAGGAAAGCAAGGAAAAAGAAGAAAAAGAAGATTGGAAGACTGCCGACCGATCATGACCGGTCGGCCAAGAGAGCCAGACCGGTCAAGACCGACCAGCTCTGAAGGCTAGAATATCAATGAATGAGGCCGACCGGTCATGACCGGTCGGCCAGGACTGCTGGACCAATGATAAACAGGATCGACCGGTCTTGACCGGTCGGGCATACTTGCTGGAATGATATTGAAGAAGGACGACCGGTCTTGACTGGTCGGCCATGGTCACTGGAATGTAGCTGAAGACGTCCGACCGGTCATGACCGGTCGGACATGGTTGCTGGAGTGGTCAGATATTGAGGCCGATCGGTCGTGACCGGTCGGCCATGCGTAAGAAGTTAGAAACTTCCAATTTCAGCCCGATTTTCTCTGCGCTGCGTAACTCTTACGCAATTTCTCGATTCTTTCAAAGTTGTGGAGCCTCCAGACTATAAAAGGACACCTAGGGATCGTTCCTAGGGTATCCTAGAAGGGTTCAAGCGAGGTTGGAAGCTGTGGAAGTGGAGATTGGAGTTTCACAACTCCTTTTAGTTTGCTTTGTTGTTTTCATGCTTTTTGTAGTTGTTTCATGTTTCCTTGGATTATGAGCAGCTAAACCTCTTAGCTAGGGCTAAGAGGTGAAGCTTGTAGTGGATCCAAGATGTTTTAATTCGTAGTTAAGTGGTTTTAAGTGTGAAATTCATGATTATGAACTAAGGTTTGAAGTTTATACAAGCTTTTGAGTAGTTTTTCTTAGTCTTATGATGACTCATGGATGTTTGGGAGAATTACTTAATTGCTTAATTGGTTTGTGACAGTCTAGACCTGTATGATCCGAGGAATCGGAGTGTGCTCTAGTACTATGTTCTTCATAAAGGAACTTCATACCAAAGTTCTACTTTTCTGATTTTTCTGTAATGTGTATGGACTGTGCATGTGATTTGAATCCAGTTCAAATCCTGATCTAGCCTTGTCTTGTGACAGGACTTGAGGATGGTTATGATTGTGAACTAGACGTTTTGGAAAGGGGAATGACCTATGCAATTGAGCATGCTCAGATCAGCCTGCATTGAGTGAATCTTATGCATAGAACTTACATATTACAAACTGTCTGGTTTAACAGCTCTATCATCTGATTAGATAGACTTGAATGTCGATTCTAGTTGAGAGAATAAGAAATCACAGCGGATTGAATATCAAGGAATGCTACAAGTGGATCCTTGAACCCCTAGTGCCTTCTTATAATTAGTTACTTTCGATTTAATTCAACTTCTGTTACTCATATCAATTTCATACAAAAATCTGATTAGTAAATAGACACTTCTGGATGAGTTTGAGAAATCCTACATAAGTCCCTGAGGATCGACCTCGGTCTTACCGAGTTTATTACTACATCGCAACCCTACACTTGGGGAAGCGAACAACGACCGGTCGTGACCGGTCGTGGGACGAGAAATGGGAGACAACAGTATTTTCTTCACTGCCCGACCGGTCTTGATCGGTCGGATGGCATAAGTGACTTAGTCCACACAGGTCTTGGAGACGCCCGACCGGTCTTGACCGGTCGGCTGTCCGGTCGGCAGGCAGATTTTTACACTTCTGACAGGAATCCTGCACTGGATTAACTGGATAGAGAGTCTGTCCTTTGGACAGACCTTTATCATTTAAAACCAAGTACCCTTACCAAGGATACAACATCCATGGTCATGGTGTACCAAGGTACAACTTAACACAAAATGAGGGACCCTTAAAGTCTAGATTTATCGATAGAGGACAAGAATTGGGACTATGATCCCGGATTTTCGTAGAAAGCAATGAAAAGAGGCAAAGATCCTCAGATATACCTATAAAGATTAGAAAGAGAGGTTTAATCCTCAGATTTTTCCTGCAAAACATACACTTGTTAGATAAACTAGACACATCCAACACCGATGGACTTCTGGAGGTTCGCAAAGCGAACCGAGTCCAAAGGTTTCGTTAGGATGTCAGCTAGCTGATTCTCGGTAGGCACATGTTCGAGAGATATTAATGTGATCTTCAACCAATTCTCGAATAAAATGGTGCCTAATATCTATGTGCTTCGTGCGCGAGTGCTGAACTGGATTTTTTGATATATTTATGGCACTAGTATTGTCGCAAAATAGAGTCATTGTGCCTTGGTTGATCCCATAATCGGTCAAGGTTTGTTTCATCCATGATAATTGAGCACAACAACTACCAGCAGCAATGTATTATGCTTCGGCTGTGGATAAAGAGATGGAGTTTTGTTTCTTACTATGCCACGCCACAAGGCAATTTCTAACATAAAAACACCCACCGCTGGTTGATTTACGATCATCCATGTTACCAGCCTAGTCGGCATCTGAATACCCTGCAATATCTGTAGATGAATCAAAGGGGTACCAAAGACCGTATTCGTTGGTGCATCCAACAAACCGGATGATCCGTTTAACAGCGGTAAGGTGAGATTCTTTGGGATGAGCCTGAAACAGAGCATAAGCACCTACACTAAAAGCAATATCTGGTCTACTAGCAGTGAGATAAAGAAGACTACCAATCATGCTTCTATAAAGATGTTGATCTACACTTTTCCCTGCAAGGTCTTTTGATAGTTTAACAATGGTGCTCATAGGTGTAGTGTAGGAACGACCAGAGTCTAAGCCAAATCTCTTAATAAGGTCGTTAGCATATTTGGCTTGAGTAATGAATATACCTAATGCAAGTTGTTTTACTTGAAGCCCTAGAAACATGTTCAGTTCTCCTACCATACTCATCTCAAATTCAGATGTCATTAATTTAGCAAAGGAGATGGACATTTTCTCACAAGTGGATCCAAAAACAATGTCATCCACATAAATCTGGGCAATCAACACAGAATTCTCGGCTTCTCTAATAAATAGAGTTTTGTTAACGCTCCCCCTAGCAAAATCATGGTCTACAAGAAAATGAGTTAAGCGTTCATACCATGCACAGGGTGCTTGCTTGAGTCCGTAAAGCGCCTTTTTCAACCGGTACACTTTCTGAGGATACTTAGGATCAATGAATCCTTTTGGTTGTTCAACATACACTTCCTCATCAAGAATATCATTCAAGAAGGCACTCTTTACGTCCATTTGAAATATTTTGAACTTTAACGCACAAGCAACAGCCATAAGAATTCTAATAGATTCTAGTCTGGCTATAGGGGCAAATGTTTCATCAAAATCAATCCCTTCAATTTGTGAATATCCCTGAGCCACTAACCGAGCCTTATTTCGTATTACATTCCTAGATTCATCGGATTTATTCTTGAAAATCCATTTGGTTCCAATAACATTTTTCCTTTCCGGCCTGTCGACCAGATACCACACTTCATTTCTAATGAATTGTTGAAGCTCTTCCTGCATTGCAAGGATCCAGAATTCATCATTTAGAGCTTCATCAGCATTTTTTTGTTCTATTTTTTATGTGAAACACAGGTGACTGTTGACTGCCTCCAACTGTCTCCTGGTTTTGACACCAATGCTAGGATCCCCAATGATTTGATTGAGGGGGTGATCCTTGACAATTTGTACATCACCAGGAGCAGTGGGGGCATTTGGAGGTGAGGGTTGTTTATCAGATTTACCTATCTCGCATATGCCCTCATCTTCTTCTTCATCACCTGGAGACACAGATTTATCCAAGCTATCATCCACAGTCACATTGATTGACTCTTGAACTCATGAGGTTCGAAGGTTGTAGACACGAAAAGTTCTACTATTTAATGAGTATCCTAAGAAGATACCCTCATCACTTTTGGAGTCAAACTTTCCCAAATTTTCTCGGTCTCTCAGAATATAGCATGTACTACCAAAGACCTTAAAGTATTTTCCATTTGGTGTCTTTACACACCACAATTCATAAGCTGTTTTGTTTAGACCTGCCCTTAAATAAACTCGATTAATAATATACCAGGCAGTGTTAACAGCTTCGGTCCACAGATTTTGAGCAAGATTTTTATTATTAAGCATAGCTGTAGCCATATCCAACAACACTCTATTTTTCCTTCAACAACCCCATTTTGTTGAGGTGTTTTGGGTGCTGAGAACTCATGACGAATACTCAATTCATCACATAATGCCTTCAAACGATGATCTTCAAATTCACCGCTGTGATCACTCCTGATTCTTGCTACCATGTATCATTTCTCATTGTGAAGTCGCTTCACTAGTTTTTGGAATTCACCAAAAGTGTCAGATTTTTCTCTTAGGAAGGCGACCCATGTGAATCTAGAGTAATCATCAACGACTACAAAGAAGTATCATTTTCCACCTTGGCTAAGTACCCTGGTAGGACCAACTAGGTCCATGTGTAGCATTTCAAATGATTTTGATGTGACCAAGATAGAGGTTCTCTTGTGTGCAACCTTGATTTGTTTACCTTTTTGGCATGTGACGCACACAACATTTGGTCTTTTACCCATCTTGGGTAGACCTCTCACCAAATTTTTCTGACTCAGTTTAAACAGATTTCTATAATGTACATGACCGAGTCGATGGTGCCATAGTTCTGTTTCATCCTGAACGGCCACGTGACACATGGTGGAGGAGCTTGAATTGTTGTGATTTTCAATGACATAGCAGTTGTCTCCTGTGCGTAGACCTTTCATGACTAATTTTCCTGTGGAGTTCAGGATCTTGCACATATCTTTGGAGAAGCTTACTGAGTGCTCTTCATCACAAATCTGTGAGATACTCAGTAAGTTGTGTTTAAGGCCATTAACATACAGCACATTTTTAATTTCGGGCAAACCTGGCCCTGTGATGGTTCCTTTACCAATAATTTTAGCTATGCTCCCATCACCAAATGTGACAGACCCACCATCAAATTCGTCATATGCACAAAATTGAGATCTATCACCTGTCATGTGTCTAGAGCAACCAATATCCAAGTACCATCTAGGGGTATTCCCAGCTTTTAAGGCAGTATGAATGACCAAACACTTGTTCTTTACAACCCATTTAGTTGTTGTCCTTTATGAGAGGTGTTCTTATGGTGAGATTCTCTAGTTTTCTTGGGAGAATCAGATTTTTCTTTTTCAAGCAAGAGAAGAGCAGTTTTCAAATTCAACATTTTAACTTGCTCCAACAGTTCATCCATCCTCTTGTCCTTCATAGGAAGAGCAGGATAATTCTTTTGAATGTTTCCCCTCTTTGGTGAAGAATGCATGGGAGGATTCCAATTAGCTTGGACATTTTTCCCGGTCGGTACAAATTTACCTTTCAAGTTTCTGACTGGATTTTTGAATACCAAGCACTCAAATTTTAAGTGGCCAATGTCTCCACAAGCATGGCAAATAGGAGATGCTCTAGTTTTACTTCCTGATGACCATGATCTTTTCTTACAATCGGATGGACTAAGGTAGTTTTTGAAGTGTGACTGTCATAGCCCAAACCTCTTCTGTCCCTTGGTGATCTTACAACACCTAGGAGTTTTTCAAGGTTTTCTTCTCCTTGGCCGAACCGTCTTTTAGAGTCAACGACTTGACACTTAAGACGATCAATTTCAGTGTTCGCCTTTTTGAGTTCTTTCTCAAGTCTAGCATGCTTGTCTAAAGATTCACCACTTATGAGCTTTTTCTTTTCTTGTTCAAGCTCATCATTCTTCCTTTTCAACTCTTTTAGATCTTGACCCATCTTTTGATTCTCTATTTTCAATCCGTCAAGATTTTTTATCAGTTTGTCATTTTCGGCCTTCATTTGGCCCAACGTTTTGATGGTATTTATATTTTCAATGTATAGTTTGTTATATACCTCCTGAAGGCCTTCCTCCTCATTCTCATCATCACTCAAGGAATCATTTTCAGTGTTAGAGGATTCATGATCATCAATGTCTCCGGTGATCTTTGCAATGGGCTCAATTTGAGGCACAATATCAGTAATGGAGGCCATTAAAATTCTGATTGAACCTTGCTCCTCCTCACTTTGGTATATGACTGATTCTGATTCAGATTCTTCAGTCTCATCCCATGTAGCCGCCATTGCCTTTTTCTTGGCTTTATTATTGGTGCACTCAGATGCAATGTGACCAAATCCTCTACACTTGTAGCATTGAGGATCTTTTGACTTAACAAATTTTCCTTTGTTGTTCTTGGAGTCAAAAGGTTCACCCTTCTAGTAGGGTTTCCTTCTAGAAGTATTTCCCCTAGTTTTGAAGAATTTTTGAAATTTCTTGGTCATAAGTGCCATTTCTTCTAAGTCTGGATCTTCCTCACTTCCACATTCAGATTCTTGTTTCTTGTGAGAAGATTTCAGGGCTGTACTTTTGGATTTGGAGGGAGTTTTGAAACCTAGCTCATAGGTTTGAAGGGACCCTAGTAATTCTTCAACTTTCATGGTATTTAGGTCCCTACATTCTTCTATGGTAGTAACTTTGGAAGAGAACCGTTTCGGTAGGGATCTCAGAATTTTCCTACATAGTCTATGCTCCGGAACAAGATCCCCCAAGCCCCACATTTCATTTGTGATCTTGTTCAATTTGGTATAGAAATCAATAAATGTTTCGTGCTCCTTCATAGTAATGTTTTCAAATTGTGTGGAGAGGCGTTGAAGTTTTGAGTTTTTAACAATGCTTGTTCCTTCATGAGTAACTTCAAGAATGTCCCATGCCTGCTTACTTGTTGTGCAATTTTGAATCCGGCCAAATTCATCTTTAGATACTGAACAAAAAATGGCATTCAGGCCTTTGGCATTATGAACACGTTGAGCTTTATCATAATCGGTCCACATCGCCTTATCTCTTGGCTTGAGGACATCCGGTTCACCTTCCTTACATATAGTGTCCATTGGGGATTTATATCCAATACCAATCATGTCCCTAACATCCGAATCAACAGATTCCAAGAAGATACGCATTCGGGCTTTCCAGTATGGATAGTTTGACCCATCAAAGAAGGGAGGCTTAGTAACGGATGAAGTGTCCTCTCTAAACATATTTTCAAGTTCTCTTAGGATCTCACTCCGGGTTTTTAAACCTGAACGGAGGAACCTGGCTCTGATACCAATTGAAATTACGGTTTTACCGCTTATAGAGATACTTGGAGATATGCCTAATGTCCTAGAGGGGGGTGAATAGGACTTTTTAAATTCCAATTACAATTAAAAACTAATTAAGTCAATCTTATCAACTAAGATTATCACAATAACATTCAAGGCATTTATATGAGCAATTTGTAAGCAAGGACTATCATAGGCATTTCATCAAACAGTTAGCATTCATGATTGACTAAACCATTCAACACATAGCAATCATTCAATCTCACAATGCACAGCGATTTATAGTGGTTCGGTTTCCCTACTCCACTCCCGGTTCACGGTCTCAACCTATGAGACCACCGGATTTCACTATAGTCTTGGTTTTAAATCAGGTTAACCATCAACCTTGACATCCTTTGATCTAGGACTGCGTTTACCATCCGCCGATGGCCCAATCCAGGGACTTGATGAGTTTGGATCTCAAACTCTCACCAATCCTAATCCAAGGATGGTCACGTACACTCCCGCCAGAGTTTCCCAATCTAGGAAATAGAGATTCAATAAATGGACTCTCAAAAACTAGACATACCTAGACGATTGAACCCCGATTCAGCGCCTTTGATGAGTAGCTTCAGCTCCACGTGCTTCAGCTTCTCTTTGTGCTCCCAAGATCAGCTACCGATGCAAATGATGAGGTTATGTTGTGCCGGGTAGTTGGGAGAGAGTTGGTCTAGTTTCTCTTGCCTATTCAATGCAATGGTAATGAGGGAACTACCAAACTACAAACGTTCAATGGCTATAAATGACCTCATAAATATATTCCGAAGGTAGGTCAGCCATGAATGAAGGTCTTGAGTTCATACTTCAAACCGAGCTTTGAATACTCATTGATAAGCCATTAATGGCTAGGTTTGAATGATGAACTCAAGGGGAACAAGAGCAAAGAGGGTAGGAGGATGTGAATAAAAGCTCTCTCTCTTAGCTCTTAAAGGGTGTTGAATGCATACCATGAAAGACCACAAGTCATGGCTATATAGAGCCCCAAATGATGGCCCCAACGGATCTAAAACGGTCACGACCGACCTATCAGAGAGGGGTCTCAGCCGGTCGGACGGACCGGTCCTCATTCAAATCAGAAGGCCATATTTGAGACTGCCCGACCGGTTAAGACCGGTCGGATCCCCTTGCTGGAGTGAGTTCAAAATACAGGCCGACCGGTCAAGACCGGTTGGCTCACCTTGCTGGATCATTTGGAGAAAACAGGCCGACCGGTCTTGACCGGTCGACTGTGCTTGCTGGACAGTCTGATGAATCCAGGCCGACCGGTCAAGACCGGTCGGCTATGCTTGCTGGAATAACTAGTTATAACTGGCCGACCGGTCAAGACCGGTCGGCTGTCAATTTGACCAATTTACAGGAAGATCTGATTTCTATTGATGCACATGGCCGACCGGTCAAGACCAGTCGGCTGTCCAGCTGAATATACTACAATAAGCCTTATGTCCACTTTGCTATTCCTGGCCGACCGGTCTTGACCGGTCGGCTGCCCTGCTGCATTCTTCACAGTAAGGTGCTGTTGAGTTGAGAAGCCCGGAGGCTGTCTAGATGAACTTGTCACAGCGGGTTTGCTGGACCAAGTCTTTCAACGCAACGAAATAGCAGATTACTTCAATGATGAGGCATGAAGTGATTTGGTGCAAAGGGTCCAATGTATGGACATATCTTCAATACGTTTCGCACCAGCCATGGACCACAAGTCTGATCAACTTGTGCAAGGGTCGAGAGGGAATGGGATAGGATATGTGAGTCATTATGCCATTCTTTGATGTTTTGGGTTCTGTATGGTCGATCTATATACAACTTACCTGAGATCTTGTTTCAGCATGAGCTTGAGCAATGGAAGAAGCATAATCTTCAAGTCTTGATCTTCAATTCTTCGACCGGGGCTCACACGACAAGACGCGACCAACTAACACGCCGATTGACAACAAAAGATGTACTAACAGACCTTCTGTGATGTGGCCCGCCTTCAATGTGGCCGCCTTCCGATCAAGATGACGCTCCTAGACACACATCAATGCCCTTTATCCATCCCCCGAACTGGATTCGCCAACGGTTGATGTTAAGTGGGCCAAATCAGCAATTTGATAAAAAAGGCCAACACTTAGTCAAAACTGCAAACCTCGAAAACCCTTCCAAAAGAGCCGAAAACGGCCTAAATCGAGAGGCATCAGGCGGAATTTAACCGAACCCGAGAGGGAGACTTCTCTCCGCCATAACATGATACACCATAATCATGCATTACAACGAGATTACCTGATCTCAGGATCTCCAAGAAACCTTGATTAGATCGTAAACAGGTCCACTACTTAGTCGTTTTTAGCCCTGGGAAGTGCCCTGTTGGCTCAAAAATCGACTTACACTAAACAAATCGAAATGTGATCGCACTACTACCCTCATGGACATAATCCACCCCTATCTAAAGACGATCATGACAGGTATTCACCAAATCCTCCGATCAGATCGTAAACAGGCCTTCGGAAGTGCCCTGATGGCCCGAAAATCTACTAATGCCAAGTGAAATCAATCGCGATTGTTCGCCCGCCTCAAGTGTAAGGCTGCGATGTAATAATAAAACTCGGTAAGATCGAGGTCAATCCACAGGGAATTGGATAAGAAATTCAAAACTATTTCAGCAACTCAGTTTGCAATAAATAAAAGGTTCAATTGGAATAATTATGCTAAAATAGTAACTTAATGAAAATAGTAATTTGAAGGCACTGAGGCATCCAAGGATCCACTTGTAGCAATCCCATGTCAATCCAATCAATCCAAGCAAGATACACAACTAGAATTGAAATCCCATCTCTCATCTAGTTGGAAAATAAAGCATTAAACACATTCAATCGCACTTAAGTTGAACTTCCAAGTTCTAGTCCCATTCAATTAATGGAGAATTCAAAATCATAGCCTTTGGAGTAACAACCATGCCTATGGACTATGGCCTGCTCAAGGACTACTATAATTCGGATCTAAACAAACAAACATGAAAATCTCAGAGAATTGCAAGGAATCCATGTCCGGAGCACATGAACTCTCATAAAACATCTCAAACTATCAAGTTTTAAGAACTAGATTAAGTAAAAATCGAAGCTTGAAGTAGAAGTACTTGAATTAGACTGAATCAAACATGAAATTGGCTACAAGCTTCACCTCTTAGCCTTAGCTGAGAGATTCTAGCCGAGCTTTGTCATACTACAACTAAAACTCATGAAAAAGCTAGAAAACATAGAAAAACCGGAGTTTGGAGGGTTGCAGATGCTCCACGACGGCTTCCTTCCTCTCCCACGACGTCCCTTGGCTTCTATGATGCCCTAGGAATAAGCCCTAGGTGTCCATTTATAGTATAGCACAGAAGGTTCTGGATTGTGCAAGAAATCCCAGACTGCGCAGAGAAAATCGGAACTTCATGGACAAGCTCTGTTACGCAGACGACCAGTCGCACGACCGGTCAGAGCCTATGAACGACCGGTCGCACGACCGGTTGCAAAAGTGCAAAAACAGTCCAGAGAGTTTTCATAATTTTGGAACCAGATTTTTAATCCAAGGACCGGTTGCACGACCGATCTGAGCAATTGACGACCGGTCATGTATAGTCCAACAAGCTTTGCAGTGTGGCCTCTTCTCTGTTGAGTGTTCGGACCGGTCGGACGACCGGTCTTGGCTGCCTTTTTCTGCTTTCTTTCTTCTCTTCTTTGACTTCTTTCTTCCTTTCTTCCTCTCTCTCTTCCAATTACTTTCTTCTTTCTTTGATCCTTCTTCAACCTTTATCAAATGGCTTCAAATGGCTCTTTTTAGTCTCCAATTGGGTGAAGTCCGCTCTCATTCCTAAAATAAAAAAACATGCATTAGATGGGCCTTTTAAGCATGCAAACTATGCATATAATACGATGTAATGGGCAATGCAATGTATAAATTGGAGGTTTAACACACCCCCGAACCAGCTTTTTTCTAGTCCCGAGCAAAACATGCGTGAATAAGTTCAAACCTCCAAAACTAACTCTCCTTCAGAAACCATATTTCTATCCACTCCAAGACACACAAGAATAAAATTCGAAAAAATTAGGTGATAGACGTTGAGACCTTAAACTCTCAAAACATAATAAGTGTCCATATGAAATTCCTGCTGATTGATTGATAAATAGAAGAACTCGAACAAAATTCAACCTAGTGTGCATAATGAAAGTTCATCTCATGAATTTTTGGGATTATCTTCTTCATAGATCAACTAAACTATAGATCTCAAGGTGTATAGAGCAACAACAAGCCTATGACAAGAATTTGTCTTACCGTCCTTCCGACAACTTTCACACTACGTCCCATTTCCGGCTTTAGTTACGGGTAGACCATCCCCCGATTGGTAATAGGTAGCCCTTTTCAGAATTTTCCACCATTTTTCCATCATTCCCAATTCCATCCTTCCTTTTCCTTTTTCTTTTAAATTAGATAGGATTTTTAGAAATCCATATCTTTCATTATTTTCCCATGGACAAGGATGGATAAATTACCCAGGCTTGGTTTCTCAACACCTTAAATCAAAGTCTAGCTAATCCATGAATCGCATAATCCTTTCAACCCATGAAAATCGTGTAATGTGAACTAAGTGTAAAGGTGTTCAAATTTTCTATCAATCACAACAATAGGGAAACTAACATATAAAACCATTATGTTGGGAGAAATTCAAGACTCACAACATCACACACTTCGTATCTCCTCTTCTTATACTCATATTATCTCGGATGCATGGAAATAAGGATTTCTAAAGGAGTTTTGAAATTTTAGAAAATTCGAAAAAATTTGCGCATATGAGGCTCGAAATGTTGCAACATGCTAGATGAAGGATCTCATCTCACCCCCCGACCAAATCTTGCGTTGTCCTCAATGTAAAAAGATATGCAATGGGCATGAACATGAGAGCAATGGGAAAATATAAGAGAGTGAGAACAATAATACCTATGAGAGTCGATCATGGAAGTCTAAAACCCAAAAACTCAACCTACTAAACAAGTAAAAATAAAACGACTAAACCTACCTATGCTATACCTCCGTCAGACTAAGAGATCAATCATCCTGATACACAGGATCATTCAGAGTGATGGACATGTCCTCTAAATCAAATTTCTCAACAAATGGTTTAAGACGTTGTCCATTAACTTTAAAACAGTTACCATTCGCTGCATTCTCAATCTCAACAGCCCCATGATAAAAAAACTTCTTTGACAATATATGGGACGGTCCATCGAGATCGTAATTTTCCCGGAAAAAGATAAAGTCGGGAATTGTACAAGATCACTTTCTGTCCTTCATGGAAAGATTTCCTGAAGATGTGCTTGTCATGAAAGGCCTTCATCTTATTTTTGTAAATTCTCGAATTCTCATATGCATCGTTCCGGATCTCATCAAGCTCATTTAATTGAAGTTTGCAAAGCGAGCTAGCCTTGTCAACGTCAAAATTTAAAGCCCGAATTGCCCAATAGGCTTTGTGTTCAATCTCCACAGGCAAGTGGCAAGCTTTCCCATAGACAAGTCTATAAGGGGACATTCCAATGGGTGTCTTGTAAGCGGTGCGGTGAGCCCAAAGTGCATCATCTAATCTTAGGGACCAATCCTTGCGATCCGGCCTCACCGTCTTTTCCAAAATCTGTTTGATATCCCTATTGGAGATTTCAGCTTGCCCACTTGTCTGTGGGTGGTATGGGGTACTCACTTTATGCCTAATACCATATTTCTTCATTAAAGCTTCAAAAGGTTTGTTGCAAAAGTGAGAACCACCATCACTAATGATGGCTTGAGGCGTCCCAAATCTAGAAAGTATGTTTTCTTTGAGGAACTTGAGAACCGTACGATGATCGTTGGTTCTACATGGGATGCCTCTATCCATTTAGACACATAGTCTATGGCAAGCAATATATAGACATGTCAAAAGATGAGGGAAATGGTCCCATGAAATCAATGCCCCAACAGTCAAAGACTTTAAGATTTTGAATTAGGGTAAGAGGCATCATATTTCGACGTGATAATCCTCCTAACTTTTGGCAACACTTGCATGCTTTGCAAAACTCGTGGGTGTCCTTAAATAGCGTGGGCCAATAAAAACCACATTGCAGAATTTTTACAGTGGTTTTCTTGGAGGAAAAATGACCCCCACATGCTTGATCATGACAAAAGGAGATGACAGAATTATGTTCAACATCAGGAACACATCTCCTTATAATTTGGTCTGGACAATATTTAAACAATAAAGGTTCATCCTAGAAAAATTTGTGCACTTCCCTTAGAAATTTACGTTTGTCTTGCGCAGTCCAATGAATCGGCATCCCACCTGTGGATAGATAATTAGCTATGTCAGCGTACCATGGTGGATGTATAGCAACAAAGAGTTGCTCATCAGGGAATGAGTCCTCAATAGGTGACTCGTCAATGGAATTAGGTAGGACTAGGCGGGATAGATGATCCGCCACCACATTTTCTACCCCCTTCTTGTCTTTGATCTCCAAATTGAATTCTTGAAGGAGTAGGATCCATCTAAGCAAACGGGGCTTGGCATCCTTCTTAGAAAGAAGGTGTTTCAGCGCTGCATGATCTGTGTAAACGATGACTTTGGATCCTATTAAGTAAGGCCTGAATTTATCCAAGGCAAAGATGACGGCTAGGAGCTCTTTCTCCGTAGTTGAGTAATTAACTTGGGCGGGATTCAAGGTCCTACTTGCATAGTAGATAACATGGGGCTTCTTATCCTTCTTTTGGCCTAACACTGCCCCAATAGCATAATCACTCGCATCGTACATCAACTCAAAAGGAATGGACCAGTCCGGTGGTTGCATGATAGGAGCGGTTGTCAACATGTCTTTTAGCTTTGAAAAAGCTAATTGTCATTTGGCACTCCACTCAAATTGGTTCTCCTTTTGTAGAAGGTTACATAAAGGCCTTGAGGTATGACTAAAATCTTTTGAGAATCTTCTATAGAAACTGGTGTGTCCAAGGAAGGACCGCAGATTGCGTATGCTTTTGGGTGGTGGCAGATTGGAAATTATGTCAATTTTTGCCCGGTCTACCTCTATTCCATTGGACGAGATAATATGTCCAAGGACTATTCCTCTTTGTACCATGAAATGGCACTTTTCCCAGTTTAAAACGAGGTTCTTCTCCTCACACCTCATCAAGACCAACTTCAAGTGATTGAGGCACTCAACAAACATACAACCAAAAACAGAAAAGTCATCCATGAACACCTCAAGAAACTCACCCACCATGTCCGAGAAGATACTCAACATGCATCGTTGGAATGTGGCGGGTGCATTACATAGCCCGAATGGCATTCTTCGGTAAGCGAAGGCACTAAACGGGCATGTAAATGTGGTTTTCTCTTGGTCATCTGGAGCTATCTCAATTTGGTTGTAGCCGGAGTAGCCATCTAGGAAGTAATAATAGGAATGACCTGTTAACCTCTCCAAAATTTGATCCATGAATGAGAGGGGGAAGTGGTCCTTCCTAGTAACCGTGTTGAGCTTCCGATAATCAATGCAAATACGCCAACCTGTGGTCACTCTAGTCGGTATAAGCTCGTTGTTGGCGTTTTCTATGATGGTAATACCGGATTTCTTGCGGACAACTTGGGTAGGACTCACCCATTGGTTATCCGAGATGGGGTAAATGATACCCACATCTAATAGCTTTAACACCTTCGGCTTTGACAACCTCCATCATGTTTGGATTTAGTCGTCTTTGAGGTTGTCTAGTCATTTTTGCATTTTCTTCAAGGTGTATACGGTGAGTACAAACCGAAGAGTCTATCCCTTTGAGATCCACTATTGTCCAACCTATGGCTTCCCTATGTTCTTTGAGTAACTCGATCAACTTGAGCTTTTGGTCTTTCTCAATGTGAGAGGCAATGACAACTGGAAAAGTTTCCTCTTGATCCAAATATACATATTTAAGCTCGGATGACAATGGTTTAAGGTCAACCTTCGGTGGTTTCATGTTAGACGGTAGAGGCCTTGATATGGTTGGTGGCAATTTTTCAAAGTGGGGCCTCCACCGGCTAATACCAACTACCGGTCTATCTATATTCAATGCTTGCACAATTCCACTAATGATGGGGTCTTTGGAATCCATGAAATGTGCCAAGCATGTCTCCAAGCTTTCTAGTGGTTCAAGTTGGAGGAGTTCTTCTTCTTCAAGAGATTCGAGCATGTTTACCTCGAAGAACTCGTCATCATCAACATCCCTATGTCTTTTGCCCAAGTAGAACACATTCACCTCTAATGTCATGTTCCCAAAGGATAATTGCATCACCCCATTCCAGCAATTGATGATTGCGTTTGATATAGCAAGGAATGGGCGGCCTAAGATCACTGGTATTTGAGTGCTAGCATCTAAAACCGGTTGTGTTTCCAATACGATAAAATCTACCGGGTAGTAGAATTTATCAACTTGAACTAGAACATCCTCAACTATCCCCCTCGGTACACGGATAGATCTATCAGCGAGTTGCAACGTGGTTTTGGTGGGGTTTAATTCACCAAGACCCAATTGCTCATATACTAAGTATGGGATCAAGTTTACGCTTGCCCCCAAATCTAGCAATGCACACTCAATCTGGTAGTCTCCAATGATACATGAGATTGTGGGACTACCGAGATCCTTGAATTTTGGGGGAGTCTTTTGAGTGAGAATGGCACTCAATTGCTCATTTAAGAAGGCCTTTTGCTGCACGTTATATTTGCGTTTAGTTGTGCATAAGTCCTTTAAAAACTTGGCATAAGAGGGGATTTGTTTGATGGCATCAAGCAAAGGAATGTTTATCTTGACTTGTCTGAAAATCTCTAGAATATCATGAGAGTTTGGAAGAGATTTTGGGGCAACCAATCTCGAAGGGAATGGTGCTACAGGCTTATAGATGCGTTCCTTCTCTTGTGGGGCTAAGTTAGATCCGTCCTCATCCTCAGAATTTACCGGATCATTAGGCTTGTTGGCCTTCACTGGAATAGATTTGTCTATTTGTTTACCACTTCTAAGAGTGGTGACAGATTTGGCTTGCTCCATATGTTGGTTGAATGGATCAGGGATGCTTACTTCATGTACTTGTTTTGGATTGGGCTGAGGTTGGGCCGGAAAGGTCCCTTCCCTAGCATTCAAGCGTCTCTTAATCTCATCAACCGAGATTTTATGCTCTTGGAACATTTGCTGATTTGTTTGATTAATTTGCGTTTGCCCTTGTATAAATGCTTTAAAGGTATCCTCCATTGACAATTGAGGTGGGGCCATATTTTGTATGGGTGGCCCTCCTTGAGAGTTGGTAGGATTGCCTGTGGGAGCATTCTTCCAACTGAAATTTGGGTGGTTCTTCCAACTAGTATTGTACGTATTACCCACCGGTCCATTGAAAGGCCATTGATACCCATATGTGTTGCATGTTCATGTAACACCTCTTGAAATGCAGGAATTGTGGGACAATCTTGTGAAGCGTGTAAATCGGTGTGACAAATCCCACATATGGTCTCAATAGCTTCATTGGACTTTGGAACTCCACTTTTACTAAGTTCCATGGCCTCGGTCTTCCTTGAGAGGTTGGCTATCCTTGCATTCACGTCATTTTCCTCCTTGAGGATATAGATCCCTCCTTTCTCTTTCTCTTGAGTAGGCTTGGGTTTGTTGGGTTTATCTGAGGTATCCCAAGATTGGGCATTTTTAGCCAACATGTCCAAATAACTCCAAGCCTCATCTGGATTTTTGCTCATAAACTCGCCATTGCACATCATCTCTACAAATTGGTGAATATTGGAACTTAATCCATCGTTGAAAAAGTTTATAATTCGCCAACTCTCATAGCCATGATGTGGGCAAGCAAGTAGGAGGTCCTTAAATCTCTCCCAACATTGGAAGAAAGATTCACCCTCTTTAGCCGAAAAATTCATTATGGCTCTTCAAAGGGTGTTCATTTTATGAACCGGGAAGAACTTTTTCAAGAATTCCCAGGTCATCTCATTCCATGACCCAATCGAATGTGGTCTAAGAGAGTGAAGCCAATTTTTGGCTCTTTCTTTCAATGAAAAGGGAAGGAGTTTAAGCTTAATGGTATCCTCAGAAACATTGGTGTATTGTAAGGTAGCCACTACTTCTTCGAATTCTTTCAAGTGCAGATATGGACTGTCAGAGTCTAACCCATTGAACTTTGGTATAAGTTGAATCACACCCTGGCTTTATGTAAATGTTTCCCCCGTTTGGTGGTAGAACCACGCAAGAGGTTGTAGGTAATCCCATAGAGATCTCATTGGAGGAACATTATGTACCTCATTCTCTCCTACTCCCTCTTGATTTGCGTTTGTAGTTGGAGTAGGAGGGGGAGGATTCCTTAAAGGTGTTTGATCCATACTCCCCAAACTTTCACAATGTTCTCGGTAATTCCGGACTCATCTATGGACTGACAATGGTCCAACTAAACCACCTTTGGATTGGAGATGATTAGAGTGGTCATGTTCCCAACGGGACATAAACCACTCAACTAAAAACTAAGCTATTCCTAAATCCTAGAAATCTGAAATTAATCTAGAAATTGAAAAATCTGCAAAAAGCTAAGTTAAAAGGAGGTTACCCTATGTGCTTGAACTAGAGGAGAAATCCTACGAAACAAACAATTTTGATTAGTTCTAAGAAATCAGAAAAACCCTATCTAATTCTACTTCTACAGCCACTAAAACAATTTGAAAACCGTTATCTAAAGTCCCCGGCAACGGCGCCAAAAACTTGTTCGCCCGCCTCAAATGTAAGGCTGCGATGTAGTAATAAAATTCGGTAAGACCGAGGTCGATCCACAGGGAATTGGATAACAAATTCCAAACTATTTCAGCAACTCAGTTTACAATAAATAAAAGGTTCAATTGGAATAATTATGCTAAAACAGTTACTTAATAAAAACAGTAATTTAAAGGCACTAAGGCATCCAAGGATCCACTTGTAGCAATCCCATGTCAATCCAATCAATCCAAGCAAGATACACAACTACAATTGAAATCCCATCTCTCATCTAGTTGGAAAATAAAGCATTAAACACATTCAATCCCACTCAAGTTGAACTTTCAAGTTCTAGTCCCATTCAATTAATGTAGAATTCAAAATCATAGCCTTCGGAGTAACAGCCATGCCTATGGACTATGGCCTGCTCAAGGACTACTATAATTCGAATATAAACAAACAAACATGATAATCTCAGAGAATTGCAAGGAATCCATGTCCGGAGCATATGAACTCACATAAAACATCTCAAACTATCAACTTTTAAGAACTAGATTAAGTAAAAATCGAAACTTGAAGTAGAATTACTTGAATTAGACTGAATCAAACATGAAATCGGCTACAAGCTTCACCTCTCAGCCTTAGCTGAGAGATTCTAGCCGAGCATTGTCATACTACAACTAAAACTCATGAAAAAGCTAGAAAACATAGAAAAATCGGAGTTTGGAGGGTTGCAGATGCTCCTACGACGGCTTCCTTCCTCTCCTACGATGTCCCTTGGCTTCTATGATGCCTTAGGAAGAAGCCCTAGGTGTCCTTTTATAGTATAGCACGGAAGGTTTCGGATTGCGCAAGAAATCCGAGATTGCGCAAAGAAAATCGGAGCTTCATGAACAAGCTCTGTTACACAGACAGCCAGTTGCACGACCGGTCTGAGACTATGAACGACCGGTCGCACGAACGGTCGTAAAAGTGCGAAAACAGTCCGGAGAGTTTTCATAATTTTGGAACCAGATTTTTAATCCAAGGACCGGTCGCACGACCGGTCTGAGCAGTTGACGACCGGTCGTGTATAGTCCAGCAAGCTTTGCAGTGTGGCCTCTTCTCTGTTGAGTGTTCGGACCGGTCGGATGACTGGTCCTGGCTATGGACGATCGGTCGGATGACCGGTCTTGGCTGCCTTTTTCTGCTTTCTTTCTTCTCTTCTTTGACTTCTTTCTTCCTTTCTTCCTCTCTCTCTCTTCCACTTGCTTCCTTCTTTCTTTGATCCTTCTTCAACCTTTATCTAATGGCTTCAAATGGCTCTTTTTAGTCTCCAATTGGGTGAAGTCCACTCTCATTCCTAAAATCACAAAACATGCATTAGATGGGCCTTTTAAGCATGCAAATTATGCATATAATACGATGTAATGGGCAATGCAATGTATAAATTGGAGGTTCAACAGCGATCTCAAAGACGAGAGGGCAAAATATCGATGACACAAAGATATATACGAAGCGGATTGATCAAATCAAATGCATAATTTCTCTAATACACTGAACATCTAGCATGAATGCAATCCTCTCTCGAGCATGCATAAAGCATAATTACTTTATACTGTACTCATTTGCATCCATTGCACAAATTTATTTAATCTCAGATCGAGATACGAAGCTAAATCAAAGGGGACTATGGTTATCATCGAAAATCGTAATCAATTAGTTCTAAAACGTCTGAAATACTTCATCGTTAAGACCAATTGATGTGCGTCCTGTCTAAGGCGGGATCCGTCAGTTGAGTGGCTAAGGTAATGAGTGCCTTCCAGTAAGTCACCATCCCAACGGAGACGGTCACTGGCCTTGGTTGCAGTAAGTGGACATCGTGGAGTGTATTCCTGAAAGTCATTTCATTCATAGAGACACGTCATGACCCTGAGATATACGACTCGGTTGAAACCCTGGTCGCACTAAGACCCCATGGAGTGCCTTCCAGCAAGTCACCCGTCCCAATGGAGATGGTCATTGGCCCTAGTTGCACTAAATGAAAACTGTGGAGTGTATTCCTAAAAGTCATTTCGTCCACAGAGACGCGTCATGACCCTGAGATACACGACTCGGTTAAAATCCTGGTTGCTACTCAACTAGGAACGCCCTAAAGAGTATGGGACCAACATCTAACTGGTCTTAACAATGGCTTGGTACATGAGAAATCCTAGACTTGGTCTCGACGACCATGAACTCGAGACTATAATCCCTGACTATTTAAACTACTTGCTCGATCTATCCGAGCTTCATCCCTTTATTATTCCATCTCTTGTATAACTACAATTCATAGTGGAATCTTGTTGCTTTGTGCCATGGTTTTCTCCGGTAAGGGTTTCCACGTAAAAATCTCTGTGTTGTCTATGCTGTGCTTTATTTATATTTATGCTCTTTTAACGCTTTATTTAATTCATTTATGATACATGCATTTGCATTTACTTTTGCCTTTTAATCAAGGGTGATCATCCATTGATGTAATTGAGGGTTCGTGACCAGTTCACAGCCCAGAATGTAAACGATCTCGGAATCTCTGGAATAAAATTCACCTCGCGGTGCTTTCTCCTATATACTTTGTGATTGCTTATGATTGTCTATGAATGTTTCTATACTCAAGACTCCCCCAAAATAATGAAACACAGGAAAAGGACTACTGACAAGCACGATTTTTTTAGTTCTAACAAACTGGCGACTCTGCTGGAGAGTTTATACAATACCAGAATCTCTGGTTATCTTTGAGTAAAGAAACATCCTAAGATGAATCATTTGCAAACACAGATGTATACGTGAGAAAGTTTCACTGAGAGAAATGTTCAGCGCCTTTATGTTGAGCTCTTAATTGTGCATATTCTAACCCCAATTCATCACTCATTGTGTGAGGTTTTCATGATTTAAAGGCTAACGGAATGCACGTTTTATGATTACAGGATTGAGAGTGGATTCCGCCTATTTGAAGATGAAAAGAGCTTGTTTAGAACCTTGGATGAAGACTCAAGGTGGGCCGAAGGAAGAAGGAAGCAAAGAAAGAAGCAAGGAAAGAAGAAAATAAAAGAAAGAAAGGAAGTAAAAAAAGGATCAAAAGAAGCCGACCGGTCTTGACCGGTCGGCCATGCACGCTGGATAGATACTGGAGATGGTCCGACCGGTCTTGACCGGTCGGCCAAGGATGCTGAGCACGCTGGACTTTTTCCAAAGGAGGCCAGACCGGTCGTGACCGGTCGGCCAGCCCAGTCCGAACGGTCCAGACCGGTCGGCCATGTGAAAGAAACAGAAATTGCTATTTTAAGTCCGATTTTCTCAGCGCACTGCGTAACTCCTACGCAGATTCTCGATCTTTCTGAAGTTGCGGAGCCTCCTCACTATAAAAGGACACCTAGGGATCATTCCTAGGGTATCTAAAGAGGGTTGAAGCAAGCTTGGAGGCGGCGGAAGTGGATTTTGGAGTTCCACAACTCCTTCTAGTTTGTTTTGCTATTTTTATGATTTTTTTAGTTGTTTCAAGTTTCCTTGGATCATGAGCAGCTAAACCTCTTAGCTAGGGCTAAGAGGTGAAGCTTGTAGTGGATCCAAGATGTTTCAATTCGTATTCAGTTGGTTTTAAGTGTGGAATTCATGATTATGAACTATGGTTTGAAGTTTATACAAGTTTTTAAGTAGTTTTTCTTAGTCTTATGATGACTCATGGATGTTTGGGAGAATTACTTAACTTCTTAATTGGTTTGTATCAGTCTAGACCTGTATGATCCGAGGAATCGGAGTGCGCTCTAGTACTATGATCTTCATGAAGGGACTTCCTACCAAAGTTCTATTTTTCTGATTTTCTGAATTATGTAAGGGATTGTGTATGTGATTTGAATCAAGTTCAAATCATGATCTAGCCTTGTCTTGTGACAAGACTTGAGGATGGTTATGATTGTGAACTGGACCTTTTGGAAAGGGGAATGACCTATGCAATTGAGCATGCTCAGCTCAGCCTACATGGAGTGAATCTTATGCATTGAACTTACACATGACAGATTGTTTGGTTTAACAGCTCTATCATCCGATTAGATAGACCTTAATGTCGATTCTATTTGAGAGAATGAAAAACCACAGCGGATTGAACATCAAGGATTGCTACAAGTGGATCCTTGAACCCCTAGTGCCTTTCTATTATTAGTTACTTTCAATTTAATTCAATTTTATTGCTCATATCAATTTTATTCAAAATCTGATTATTAGCTTTCAATAGACACTTTTGGATGTGTTTGTGAAATCCTACATAAGTCCCTGTGGATCGACCTCGGTCTTACCGAGATTATTACTACATCGCAACCCTACACTTGGGGAAGCGAACAAGTTTTTGGCGCCGCTGTCGGGGACTTTGACGGTTTTTCACAAATTTCTGAAATTAGTATCTATTTAGGATTTTTAGGATTTTAGGACTAACTTAGTTTGTTTATTTGATTTTTCTTTTCAGGGATTTCTAGGAAGCTGAAGAAGATACAAGGATTTCAAGTGCCGAATCAGGTTTTATCTTTCTAAACCTTACGCTTCTCCTTCTTCTATTCATTCTATCATATTCATCTCTTGTAAAGTGGGTGGAGACTCCTTTTGGATCTCTGAAAGGTCGGCCTTGTGCCACCAGGATTCCTATTGGTCGGCTCTGCCGTCTTGGATCACCGTGTGCTCAGAGATTTCTTTTCTTACCTCTACTCCTCTTTCTCCTTTTTCTGCACTTTTTCTCAAAAGATTCAAAGAGTGGGTGGGGAGTTCTCTGAACCCCTATTGACCAGGAGAAATCGGTCTCTATCCTTGCTTCTGGCTTAGCCATTGCAAGACACCTTGTGCTTCGGTCTTAAAGAAAAGTAAAGAAAGGGAGGAAGAATTCTCCTTTCTCTTTGTTTTTTATTTTTTGGTTTTGCATGCCACATTGGGATCGGGATTCCAATAACCGACTCATAAGTGAAGGGGGGATAGTAGAAGGAATTGACAGAGAACCACGTGCTAGGAGACATCTAAACTCTCCAATTTTGTCTGAAAACATGGCTGCAAATCAACCTAATCCAGGCCAAAACCAAACTGAAACAGGGGAGAATGTGGTTGAGAATGTTCCCCGACCTAGGACTTTACGTGATTTCTTGCAACCCGCAAGAGCGAGCACTCCCTCATGCATAGTTTTTCCATAAAATGCAGGGAATGTGGATTTGAAACCAACAGTGATCCAACTTCTCCCTAAATTCCATGGATTAGATAGTGAAAGTGCCTATCAACACCTTGAGGAGTTTGATGAGGTAATCACCACCATGCACTTTGCAAATGTGACTGAAGATGTAGTGAGACTCAAATTCTTCCCTTTCACACTTAAAGATAAAGCCAAGGGTTGGCTTTATGCATTGAGGCCAAGATCAATTGGTGCATGGACTGATATGCACAGAGAATTCATAAAAAAATTCTTTCCCACTCACAAAACGAACATGTTGAAGCACCTTATCATGAACTTTGTCCAAAAGGAAGATGAAACCTTATTCTAATGTTGGGAGAGGTTTAAGGATTTATTAAATGCATGCCCACATCATGGCTATGAAATTTGGCGGGTTATAAGCTTTTTCTATGAAGGACTAGCTTCACCCATGCGCCAATTTGTAGAGATGATGTGTAATGGGGAGTTCATGAATAAGGAAGCTGATGAAGCATGGGATTATTTGGAAGAATTGGCTGAGAATGCACAGTCTTGGGACACATCGAAACTAACAAATTCCAAGACTGGCCAACAAAAGGAAAAGGGGGGAATGTATGTCTTATCAGAAGAGGACAGCATAAGTGCACGGGTGGCTAGCCTCACAAGAAAGGTCGAAGCCATGGAATTAAGGAAAGGAGAAACGATCAACTCCACTGATGTTGAAACTGTTTGTGGAATTTGTGCTGGAAATCAACATGCAACACAAGATTGCCCCACAATTTCAGCAGTTCAAGGCATCTTACAAGAACAAACAAATGCCATAAACAGTTATCAACAACAATTTGGTGCTCCAAACTCAAACACGTTTAATCCTAATTGGAAGAACCATCCCAACTTCAGTTGGAGGAATGGACCCACTGCAAATGCAAACAACACTCCAAAAGTATCACTAGAGGAGATGTTGGGTGCATTCGTATCGGTCCAAGCTGAGTATAACAAGACAAATTCTCTAAAAATTGATGGGTTCATGCAAGAGCAATTGAAATTCAATCAAAATTCAACTCAAGCCATCAATGAATTGAAAACATCACTGGCTAGAGTTGAATCTCATCTTAGTGTTAGAGAGAAGGGCACACTTCCTGCCCAACCTCTTCCTAACCCAAGAACCCAGTTTGAGATATAAGATGCAAGCTCATCCTCACACCACACGGAACATGTTCAAGCTATCACCACTTTGAGAAGTGGGAAAGAAATTGTCAAATCTAATCCGGTGAAGGCCCCAAAGCCTAAGGATTCGGAAACTTCCAAAGAGGATGATAGCTCGAACAATACCCCACAAGAGAAAGAACCGGAAAGGCAATACAAGCCGGTTGCTCCGTTTCCACAAAGGTTGATTTCACCTAAACCTTTAGATAAAAATCTGGAAATTTTAGAACTATTCAAGCAGGTGAACATCAACATCCTGTTGTTGGATGCAATAAAACAAATACCATCTTATGCCAAATTTTTAAAGGAATTATGTACAGTCAAAAGGAAACACAATATTCACAACAAAGTCCTCTCGATTGAGAATTTGAGCGCCATTATCAAACAAGAGGTGCCCCAAAAATACAAGGATCTGGGTAGTCCAACCATCTCATGCATCATAGGAGACTACCGGATCAAATAAGCCCTACTCGATTTGGGGGCAAGTGTGAATCTCATTCCATACTCGGTCTACGAACTGCTTGGGTTAGGTGAATTGAAACCCACCAAAACCACACTCCAACTCGCTGATAGATCCATTCGTATACCGAGAGGAATGATTGAGGATGTTCTAGTCCAAGTTGATAAATTCTACTACCCGATAGACTTTATTGTCTTGGATACACATCCCGTGATAGGCACCGGTGCTCAAATTCCCGTCATACTTGGACGACCGTTTCTAGCTACTTCAAATGCCATCATCAATTGTAGAAATGGACTTGTACAAATGTCCTTTGAAAATATGACCCTTGAGCTTAACATATTTGATTTATGTAAACAACCACGGGAGGTTGATGATGATGTCCACGAATTAAACATGATTGAATCATTCGTGGAGGATACAGTCCCCTTATCACTATCTTCCGACCCTTTAGAGGCATGTGTGGCCCATTCTCATGAGATAAATGATGACACAATACGAGAGGTGGATGCCATTCTAGATGTGATGCCGGTGCTTGATAATAAAAGATGGAAGGCCTTATTTGAGCCTTTGCCTGTAAACGAGAACAAGGCCCTCCCATCTAACATCAAGGCACCAACACTCGACCTAAAACCATTACCAAGTGAACTGAAATATGTTTATTTAGGTCGAGATGAGACATATCTAGTGGTGATTTCTTACCACTTGGATGAGGAACAAGAGAGTAGGCTAATAGCCACTTTATTAGAGCACAAGAGTGCCATTGGATGGTCAATTGCGGATCTCAAAGGCATAGACCCACTGATTTGTACTCATCGCATACACCTTGACGAGAATGCGAAATCATCTAGGCAACCACAAAGACGACTAAATCCAAACATGAAGGATGTGGTTAAGGCCGAAGTGGTAAAACTATTGGATGTGGGTATTATTTACCCAATATCCGATAGCCAATGGGTGAGCCCAACTCAAGTGGTGCCTAAGAAATCTGGAATAACCATCGTAGCCAATGCCAATAATGAACTCGTGTCAACTAGAGTCACTACTGGTTGGAGAATGTGCATTGACTACAGGAAGCTAAACACTGTCACGAGGAAAGACCACTTCCCCCTACCGTTTGTAGATCAGATTTTAGAACGGTTGGCGGGTCATTCCCACTTTTGCTTCCTTGATGGCTATTCAGGGTACAACCAAATAGAATTGCCCGTGAAGACCAAGAAAAGACTACATTCACATGTCCATTCGGCACTTTCGCCTATCGACGGATGCCGTTTGGACTATGTAATGCCCCTGCCACCTTTCAGCGTTGTATGATGAGTATCTTTTCTGACATGATGGGGACCATTCTCGAAGTCTTCATGGATGATTTTTCCGTATTTGTTTGTAGCTTTGATGAGTGCCTTGAGCACTTAAAATCTGTGCTGAAAAGATGTGAAGAGAAGAACCTTGTGCTCAATTGGGAGAAGTGTCACTTCATGGTTCAAAAGGGAATTGTACTTGGTCACATCGTTTCACAAAATGGAATCGAGGTGGGCAAAGCAAAAATTGATCTTATCTCTAACCTTCCACCACCCAAAAGCTTACAAGATGTACGGTCCTTTTTAGGACACGCAGGATTCTACAGAAGGTTCATAAAGGACTTCAGTTCACTCCCTCGTCCTTTATGTAACCTAATTCAAAAGGAAAATTCATTCGAGTGGAATGAAGAATGTCAAAAGGCCTTTACCACCCTTAAAGGTATGTTAACATGTGCTCCTATAATGCAACCACCTAATTGGAGCATTCCTTTTGAGACTATGTGCGATGCTAGTGACTATACTATTGGGGCCGTGTTAGGCCAAAGAAAAGAGAAAAAGCCATGTGTCATCTACTATGAAAGTAGAACCCTAAACTCAGCCCAAGCAAACTACACCACCACTGAAAAAGAACTTTTAGCCGTAGTTTTTTCCTTGGACAAGTTTAGGTCCTACTTGATTGGATCCAAGATCATTATATTCACTGACCATGCCGTGCTGAAGTATCTTCTTTCTAAGAAGGATGCTAAACCACGGTTGTTAAGATGGATCCTTCTACTCCAGGAATTCGACATAGAAATACGTGATAAGAAAGGAGTAGAGAATGTAGTAGCTGACTGTTGAGCTCTTAATTGTGCATATTCTAACCCCAATTCATCACTCATTGTGTGAGGTTTGCATGGTTTATAGACAAATCTAATGCATGTTATGTGATTGCAGGTTTGAGAGAGAACGCCGCCTAATAAATGATGAAAAGAGCTGATTTAGAACCTGAGATGAAGACCCAAGGAGGGCCGAAGGAAGGAGGAAGCAAAGAAAGAAGTAAAGAAAGAAGAAAGCAGAAGAAAGAAAGGAAGAAAACAAGAAGAGAAGGAGGCCTGACCGGTCGTGACCGGTCAGCCTATGCACGTTGGGAGGCTAATGAAGACGTCCGACTGGTCATGACCGGTCGTCCATGGTCGCTGGAACGTGGCTGAAGACGTCCGACCGGTCATGACCGGTCGGACAAGGTTGCTGGACCAAGGCTGGACAAGCCAGACCGGTCATGACTGGTCGGCCATGCATGCTGGAGTGACTGTCCATTGAGGCCGACCGGTCGTGACCGGTCGGCTGTGCGTGAGGACTTAGAAATTTCTATTTTTAAACCAGAATTTCCCTGTGCTGCGTAACTCTTACGCAATTTCTCGATTCGTCCGAAGTTGTGGAGCCTCCAGACTATAAAAGGACACCTAGGGATCGTTCTTAGGGTATCCTAGAAGGGTTTAAGTGAGGTTGGAGGCTGTGGAAGTGGATTTCGGAGTTTCACAACTCCTAGTTTGCTTTGCTGTTTTCATGCTTTTTTATAGTTGTTTCATGTTTCCTTGGATCATGAGCAGCTAAACCTCTTAGCTAGGGCTAAGAGGTGAAGCTTGTAGTGGATCCAAGATCTTTCAATTCGTAGCTAGTTGGTTTTACGTGTGGAATTCATGATTATGAACTAAGGTTTGAAGTTTATACAAGTTTTTGAGTAGTTTTTCTTAGTCTTATGATGACTCATGGATGTTTGGGAGAATTACTTAATTGCTTAATTGGTTTGTGACGGTCTAGACCTGTATGATCCGAGGAATCGGAGTGCTCTCTAGTACTATGATCTTCATGAAGGGACTTCCTACCAAAGTTCTACTTTTCTGATTTTTTGTAATATGTATGGACTGTGCATGTGATTTGAATCAAGTTCAAATCCTAATCTAGCCTTGTCTTGTGACAGGACTTGAGGATGGTTATGATTGTGAACTAGACCTTTTGGAAAGGGGAGTGACCTATGCAATTGAGCATGCTCAGCTCAGCCTACATGGAGTGAATTATATGCATTACACTTACATATTACATATTATTTGGTTTAACAGCTCTATCGTCCGACTAGATAGATCTTAATATCGATTCTAGTTGAGAGAATGAGAAACCACAGCGGATTGAACATCAAGGATTGCTACAAGTGGATCCTTGAACCCCTAGTGCCTTCTTATAATTAGTTACTTTCAATTTAATTCAACTTTTGATACTCATATCAAAATCATACAAAAATCTGGTTAGTAGCTTTCAATAGACACTTTTGGATGAGTTTGTGAAATCCTACATAAGTCCCTGTGGATTGACCTCGGTCTTACCGAGTTTATTACTACATCGCAACCCTACACTTGGGGAAGCGAACAAGTTTTTGGCGCCGTTGCCGGGGATTTTGACGGTTTTTCACAAATTTCTGAAATTAGTATCTATTTAGGATTTTTAAGATTTTAGGACTAACTTAGTTTGTTTATTTGATTTTTCTTTTCAGGGATTTCTAGGAAGCTGAAGAAGATACAAGGATTTCAAGTGCTGAATCAGGTTCTATCTTTCTAAACCTTACTCTTCTCCTTCTCTTATTCATTCATAACTTATTCATCTCTTGTAGAGTGGGTGGAGACTTCTTTTGGATCTCTGAAAGGTCGGCCTTTTTTTGCCACCTGGATTCCTATTGGTCGGCTCTGCCGTCTTGGATCACCTTGTGCTAAGAGATTTCTTCTCTCATCTCTACTCCTCTTTCTCCTTTTTCTGCACTTTTTCTCAAAAGATTCAAAGAGTGGGTGGGGAGTTCTTTGAACCCCTATTGACCAGGAGAAATCGGTCTCTATCCTTGCTTCTGGCTTAGCCATTGCAAGACACCTTGTGCTTCGGTCTTATAGGAAAGTAAAGAAAGGGAGGAAGAATTCTTCTTTCTCTTTGTTTCTTTCTTTTTTTTTTTTGCATGCCACATTGGGCTCGGGATTCCAATAACTGACTCATACGTGAAGGGGGGATAGTAGAAGGAATTGACAGAGAACCACGTGCGAGGAGACATCTAAACTCTCCAATTTTGTCTGAAAATATGGCTACAAATCAACCTAATCCGGGCCAAAACCAAACTGAAACAGGGGAGAATGTGGTTGAGAATGTTCCACAACCTAGGATTTTACGTGATTTCTTGCAACCTGCAAGAATGAGCACTCCCTCATGCATAGTATTTCCACCAAATGCAGGGAATGTAGATTTGAAACCGGGAGTGATTCAACTTCTCCCTAAATTCCATGGATTAGATAGTGAAAGTGCCTATCAACACCTTAAGGAGTTTGATGAGGTAATCACCACCATGCACTTTGTAAACGTGACGGAAGATGTGGTGAGACTTAAATTCTTCCCTTTCACTCTTAAAGATAAAGCTAAGGGTTGGCTTTATGCATTGAGGCCAAGATCAATTGGTGCATGGACTGATATGCACAGAGAATTCATAAAGAAATTCTTCCCTACTTACAAAACGAATATGTTGAAGTGCCTTATCATGAACTTTGCCCAAAAGGAAGATGAAACCTTTTTCAAATGTTGGGAGAGGTTTAAGGACCTATTAAACGCATGCCCACATCATGGCTATGAAATTTGGCGGGTTATAAGCTTTTTCTATGAAGGACTGACTTCACCCATGCTCCAATTTGTAGAAATGATGTGTAATGGGGAGTTCATGAATAAGGAAGCTAATGAAGCATGGGATTATTTGGAAGAATTGGCTAAGAATGCACAGTCTTGGGACATATCTAAACCAACAAATTCCAAGACTGGCCAACAAAAGGAAAAGGGAGGAATGTATATCTTATCAGAAGAAGATAGCATAAGTGCACGGGTGGCTAGCCTTACAAGAAAGGTCGAAGCCATGGAATTAAGGAAAGGAGAAACAATCAACTCCACTGAAGTTGAAACTGTTTGTGGAATTTGTGCTGGAACTCAACATGCAACACAAGATTGCCCCACAATTTCAGCAGTTCAAGGCATCTTACAAGAACAAATAAATGCCATAAACAGTTATCAACAGCAATATGGTGCTCCAAACTCAAACACATTTAATCCTAATTGGAAGAACCATCCCAACTTCAGTTGGAGGAATGGACCCACTGCAAATGCAAACAACACTCCAAAAGTATCACTAGAGGAGATGTTGGGTGCATTCGTATCGGTCCAAGCTGAGTATAACAACACAAATTCTCTAAAAATGGATGGGTTCATGCAAGAGCAATTGAAATTCAATCAAAATTCAATTCAAGCCATCAATGAATTGAAAACATCACTGGCTAGAGTTGAATCTCATCTTAGTGTTAGAGAGAAGGGCACACTTCCTGCCCAACCTCTTCCTAACCCAAGAACCCAGTTTGAGATACAAGATGCAAGCTCATCCTCCCATCATACGGAACATGTTCAAGCTATCACCACTTTGAGAAGTGGGAAGGAGATTGACAAATCCAATCCGGTGAAGGCCCCAAAGCCTAAGGATCCAAAAATTTCCAAAGAGGATGATAGCCCGAACAATACCCCACAAGATAAAGAATCGGAAAGGCAATACAAGCCGGTTGCTCCATTTCCACAAAGGTTGATTTCACCTAAACCTTTAGACAAACATCTGGAGATTTAAGAAGTTTTCAAGCAGGTGAAGATCAACATCCCATTGTTAGATGCAATAAAACAAATACCATCGTATGCAAAATTTTTAAAGGAATTGTGTACAGTCAAAAGGAAACACAATGTTCATAACAAAGTACTTTTGACTGAGAATTTGAGCGCCATTATCAAACAAGAGGTCCCAAAAATACAAGGATCCGGGTAGTCCAACCATCTCATGCATCATAGGAGACTACCGGATTAAACAAGCCCTACTCGATTTGGGGGCAAGTGTGAATCTCATTCCATACTCGGTCTACGAACAACTTGGGTTAGGTGAATTGAAACCCACCAAAACCACACTCCAACTTGCTGATAGATCTATCCGTATACCGAGAGGAATGATAGAGGATGTTCTAGTCCAAGTTGATAAATTCTACTACCCAGTAGACTTTATTGTCTTGGATACACATCCCGTGATAGGCACCGGTGCGCAAATTCCCGTCATACTTGGATGGCCGTTTCTAGCTACTTCAAATGCCATTATCAATTGTAGAAACGGACTTGTACAAATGTCCTTTGGAAATATGACCCTTGAGCTTAACATATTTGATTTATGCAAACAACCATGGGAGGTTAATGATGATGTCCACGAATTAAACATGATTGAATCATTCGTGGAGGATACAGTCCCCTTGTCACTATTTTTCGACCCTTTGGAGGCATGTGTGGCCCATCCTCATGAGATGAATGATGACACAACACAAGAGATGGATGCCATTCTAGATGTGATGCCGGTGCTT
This sequence comes from Liriodendron chinense, assembly GCA_003013855.2. Lineage (NCBI taxonomy): Eukaryota > Viridiplantae > Streptophyta > Magnoliopsida > Magnoliales > Magnoliaceae > Liriodendron > Liriodendron chinense. The sequence continues at coordinate 6,223,667 of ML058334.1, forward strand.
GAGAATAAAAGTTGGAGGGCCCCAATTGAGCCTTTGCCTGTAAATGAGAACAAGGCCCTCCCATCCAACATCAAGGCGCCAACACTCGACCTAAAACCATTGCCAAGTGAGCTAAAATATGTTTATTTAGGTTAAGATGAGACATATCCAGTGGTGATTTCTTCTCACTTGGATGAGGAACAAGAGAGTAGGCTAATAGCCACTCTATTAAAGCACAAGAGTGCCATTGGATGGTCAATTGCGGATCTCAAAGGCATAGATTCACTGATTTGTACACCTTGAGGAAAATGCAAAGACATCCCGACAACCACAAAGACGACTAAATCCAAACATGAAGGATGTGGTTAAGGCCGAAGTTGTGAAACTATTGGATGTAGGTATCATTTACCCAATATCCGATAGCCAATGGGTGAGCCCAACTTAAGTGGTGCCTAAGAAATCCGGAATAACCATCGTTGCCAATGCCAATAACGAACTCGTGCCAACTAGAGTCCCTACTGGTTGCAGAATGTGCATTGACTACAGGAAGCCAAACACTGTCACGAGGAAAGACCACTTCCCCCTACCGTTTGTTGATCAGATTTTAGAACGGTTGGCGGGTCATTCCCACTTTTGCTTCCTTGATGGCTATTCAGGGTACAACCAAATAGAATTGCCCGTGAAGACCAAGAAAAGACTACATTCACATGTCCATTCGGCACTTTCGCCTATCGACGGATGCCGTTTGGACTATGTAATGCCCCTGCCACCTTTCAGTGTTGTATGATGAGCATCTTTTCTGACATGGTGGGGACCATTCTCGAAGTCGTCATGGATGATTTTTCCGTATTTGGTTGTAGCTTTGATGAGTGCCTTAAGCACTTGAAATCTGTGCTGAAAAGATGTGAAGAGAAGAACCTTGTGCTGAATTGGGAAAAGTATCACTTCATGGTTCAAAAGGGAATTGTACTTGGTCACATCGTTTCACAAAATGGAATTGAGGTGGACAAAGCGAAAATTGATCTTATCTCTAACCTTCCACCACCCAAAAGCATACGAGATGTACGGTCCTTTTTAGGACACGCAGGATTCTACAGAAGGTTCATAAAGGACTTAAGTTCACTCTCTCGCCCTTTATGTAACCTACTTCAAAAGGAAAATTCATTCGAGTGGAATGAAGAATGTCAAAAGGCCTTTACCACCCTTAAAGGTATGTTGACATGTGCCCCAATAATGCAACCACCTGATTGGAGCCTTCCTTTTGAGATTATGTGCGATGCTAGCGACTATGCTATTGGGGCCGTGCTAGGCCAAAGAAAAGATAAAAAGCCATGTGTCATCTACTATACAAGTAGAACCCTAAACTCAACCCAAGCAAACTACACCACTACTGAAAAGGAACTTTTAGCCGTAGTTTTTGCCTTGGACAAGTTTAGGTCCTACTTGATTGGATCCAAGCTCATTATATTCAATGACCATGCCGCACTTAAGTATCTTCTCTCTAAGAAGGATGCTAAACCACGGTTGTTAAGATGGATCCTTCTACTCCAAGAATTCGACATAGAAATACGTGATAAGAAAGGAGTAGAAAATGTAGTAGCTGACCATCTCTCTAGACTTGTCCTCACTGATTCCCCTGAAACGATTGCAATCAATGACATGTTCCCTGATGAACAACTTTTTACTGTTTCCCAATTGCCATGGTATGCGGACATTGCTAACTATCTTGCTACAGGTACAATTCCTACATATTAAAAAAAGCAAGATAAGGATAGATTCTTCACGGAGGTGCGGAAATTCCTATGGGACGACCCATACTTATTCAAGTATTGTCCCGATCAAATCATAAGGAGATGTGTCCCAGATGATGAGCAACAAAGTATCATCTCCTTCTGTCATTCTCAAGCATGTGGTGGCCACTTTTCGGCTAAAAAGACCACAGTGAAAATTCTGCAATGTGGGTTTTATTGGCCCACCATGTTCAAAGACACACATGAGTTTTGCAAAGCATGTGAACCTTGTCAGAAATTAGGGGGAATCTCCCGTAGAAATATGATGCCACTCAATCCCATCTTAATAATCGAAATTTTTTATTGTTGGGGCATCGATTTCATGGGCCCATTCCCATCTTCTTTTGGAAACCTATACATCTTGCTTGCCGTTGACTATGTTTTCAAATGGGTCGAGGCCATCCCTTGCCGGAATAATGACTATAAAATGGTCATTCGATTTTTAAAAGAAAATATTCTTTCCCGGTTTGGAACGCCTCGAGTCATCATAAGTGATGGAGGGTCTCACTTTTGCAATCGCCCTTTTGAAACCTTAATGAAGAAATATGGCGTAACACACAAAGTGAGCACTCCCTATCACCCAGAAACTAGTGGACAAGCTGAGATATCCAATAGGGAGATTAAACACATTTTAGAGAAAACGGTGAACCCCGATCGCAAGGATTGGTCGCTTCGGCTTACCGATGCGCTTTGGGCTTACCGTACAGCTTTCAAAACCCCTATTGGAATGTCTCCCTATAGACTTGTCTATGGGAAGGCTTGTCACTTGCCTGTGGAGTTGGAACATAGGGCATATTGGGCTATTAAGAAGATAAATTTCAATTCTGACAAGGCAAGCTCGTTACGCAAACTACAATTGAATGAACTTGCAGAAATCCGGAATGAAGCTTATGAGAATGCGAGAATTTACAAGGACAAGATGAAGATATTCCATGATAAGAATATTCTTCGCAAGACATTCACGATCAATAAAAAAGTCCTCATGTATAATTCTCGCTTACATCAATTTCCGGGAAAATTGAGATCTCAATGGACCGGTCCCTACATTGTGCAAACTGTCTATCCATATGGGACTGTCGAGCTATTGAATCCGAGAAACGGTAACATTTTTAAAGCAAATGGGCAGCGATTGAAGCCGTTCTTTGAGAAATTTCCTTCAGAAGGTATGTCCATACCCCTGAATGATCCTGTGTATCAGGATGATTGATCTCCTAGTCTGACGGAGGTATAGAGTAGTTAGGATTAGGATTTTGCTGCTTTTGTTTTCTGTTTTCATAGGTTTGTTAGAAGGAGGAAGAATTCCACTTTTCACTCTCTCAGGTACTATCATTCCTCACTCCCTTTTATTTTCAAATTGCTCTCATGTTTTGCTCATTGCACATATTTTACATTGAGGACAATGTAAGATTTGGTTGGGGGGTGTAGGATCACTTGGATGAATCCAGCGTTTTGCAACATTTCAAGCAATTATGTGGAAATTTTTTGATTTTTCAAAAATTCGAAAATCTTTTGGAAAACACCGGTTCTATGCATTCAAGTTGATATGAGCATAAGAGGAGGAGATATGAAGTGTATGGGGCTGGATGTCTGGAATCTCTCATAACATAATGGTTTTATATGTGAACTCCCCTATTTTTGTGATTGATAGAAAATCTGAATACTTTTACACCTAGTTTAAATTACACGATTTTCATGAGTTGAAGGGATTATGTGATTTATGGATTAGCTAGACTTTGAATTAAGGTGTTGAGAAATCAGGCCGGGGTACTTTGTCCATCCTTGTCCATGGGAAAATAATGAAAGATATGGATTTTTAAAAATCCTATCTAATTTAAAAAGAAAAAGGAAAAGGAAGGATGAAATTGGGAATGATGGAAAAAAGGTGGAAAATTCCGATTAGGGCTACCTACTACCAATCGGGGGATGGTCTACCCGTAACCAAAGCCGGAAATGGGACGTAGTGTGAAAGTCGTCGGAAGGATGGTAAGGCAAATTCCTGTCATTGGCTTGATGTGGCTCTATGTACCTTGAGTTCTATAGTCTAGTTGATCTATGAAGAAGGTAATCCTAGAAACTCGTGGGATGAATTTTCACTACCCACACTAGGTTGAATTTGTTCAAGTCCTTCTATTTATCAACCAATCAGCGGGAATTTCATATGAATGCTTATTATGTTTTGAGGATTTACAGTTTCAACCTTTGACACCTAATCTTTCTGAATCTTACACTTATGAACCTTGGAATGTATAGAAAGATGGTTTCTGAAAGAGAGTTGAGCTTTGAAGAATGGGATTAGTTTCACGCATGTTTTGCTCGGAACTAGCAAAATACTGGTTGGGGGGGTGTGTTGAGCTCTTAATTGTGCATATTCTAACCCCAATTCATCACTCATTGTGCGAGGTTTGCATGGTTTAGAGACAAATCTAATGCATGTTATGTGATTGCAGGTTTGAGAGAGAACGCCGCCTAATAAATGATGAAAAGAGCTGATTTAGAACCTGAGATGAAGACCCAAGGAGGGCCGAAGGAAGAAGGAAGTGTTATAGGCAAAATGGTGGAGATAAGATTTCACGTGGAAATGTCCATTCGACTCTCGAGATCATCTGATCGAGAGTCGAATATTGGACAAGTGCGGAACGCCCATTCGACTTTCGAGATCATCTGATCGAGAGTCGAATATTGGACAAGTGCGGAACGCCCATTCGACTCTCGAGATCATATGATCGAGAGTCGAATATTGGACAAGTGCGGAACGCCCATTCGACTCTCGAGATCATATGATCGAGAGTCGAATATTGGACAAGTGCGGGACGCCCATTCGACTCTCGAGATCATCTGGTCAGGAGTCATGGATAGTCAAATACGGCAAAGCTCGATCCGCGAGCAGACCTTCTCACAAGTCGTTGAAAGATATTACACCCAAAATATGTACTTGGACTCGCGACCACATTTTAACCTGCGAGCAGCTTTACTACGGGCGTCTCCTTCCTTTTCGGAGGCCATGACTCCCAGCTACGGGCGTCTCCTTCCTTTTCGGAGGCCATGACTCCCAGCTACGGGCGTCTCCTTCCTTTTCGGAGGCCTTGACTCCAACTATGGCTTCCGGCCGGATCCAGCCGGATTTCAAGGGATTACCATCTAGGGGCGTGATTGTTGGAATAAGTCATTGGGTTGGATCTGACTAAAAAGATGGGATCTTATCCCACGAAATCAGCGGATTCTCAGTATCGTATGCGACATCAACGGGATTTCGACATCTCACGTAACAGATTGGATGGCTTCAGATCTATATAAGGGAATGGCTCCATTGAAGGGTAGGTACGTACACATCATTCAATCTTGGTCCCGTTTTGCTTGGCTTCTCTTCTGTGGCCTAACTTAAGTGTCGGAGGGCTAACGGCTGGTCCCCAGCCACCCTTAGTCGTTGTCTTGCTTCAGGTCTGGTGGTGGAAATCCCTGCTGGAGCGAAGGAGAAAAGCCGGAGGATCTCGTTGCAGAATCTGACATTAACAGTTTGGCGCCGTCTGTGGGAACGACTTGATCATCAAAATCAATCGTGTTAACCACCGATCAAAATCCTTCGGTGATGCCTCCTAAAAAGACTGTTCATTCTTCAACTTCGAGGCAGGCACCACCTCCGCCCGGTGAGACGGAATCCGCACCTGCCCTCCCACCTGTTCCGACGGATATCCCTCAAGGAGCCCCAAATATGCCATCAACAAATCCATTATTGGAGGCCTCTGGAAATCAGGATGATGTCCTACGATTCCTCGGGAACACTCTCCTAACTCTAAACGCCGGAGTTCAGGCACTGTCAAATCGGCTTGATCAGCACTTCCCTGAACCGCAAAGACAACCCTCCGAAGGGTTACCACCGCCACCCATACCAGTTGCTTCCAGACATTCTATGGATGAACCACAGGTCCCACCACTTGGAGGCCATCCCCCTGTGCCGTCTCCGCATTCTATACATTCCAGTTCATCTCGACAACCTCAACCGCAAGGCTCCACCGCCGAAACGTCTAGCTATACCTTGCCATGGGAAGGAGATCTCAAAAGAATCCAAGACCGTTTTGATGTCATGGAGCAGAGATACCAGGCAAATCGGCCATCTGCTGTCATGGCGGCAATACATCAATCTGAATCTCCCTTCACAAGCGAGGTCATGGAAGCCCCGTTGCCCAGAAAGTATCGAACGCCTGTTATCGCTCCGTATACAGGCATTGGCGATCCTCTGGAACATCTGGAAACTTATAGGTCCCTCATGGAGTTGGAGGGACATGGTTCAGAAATCATGTGTAGGGCTTTTCCCCTTACATTGAAGGAAGCGGCTCGTACGTGGTTTCGGGGGTTAAAGCCACTTTCCATCAGTTCCTTTTCCCAATTATCGGAGATATTTCTTTCTCAATTCATGGGAAGTATTCGCATTAAAAAGCCAGCCTCCCATCTGATGAATCTGAAACAGCAACATGGGGAGACAATAAAAGAGTTCACAGTACGGTTCACTGCCGAAGCCGTTCAAACTGAGGGTTACACTGAAGAAAAGGGTCTCACAGCCCTCATTGCTGGAATAACGAGCGAGAAATTTAGGTTTGCTTTAGATAAGAGCCCGCCGAAAACTATGGCGGAATTCCAAGCCAAAGCTCAGAAATACATCAATGCAGAAGAAGTCTCATTGACACGCCATGGAGTACAAAGTAAGAAACGCAAGCCAGAAGGAACTTCTACAGATAAAAAATACCATCGCGATCAGCGCGATCGTTCCCCTAGGAAGCCTTACTCTGGTAAATATCATAATTACACTCCTCTTAATCGGTCTCCTGAAAAGGTTCTAATGGAGATAAAACACAAGCCATATGTGAAGTGGCCTGCAAAGATTAAATCCGATCCCGAAAAGAGAGATAAGAGTAAGTTCTGTTACTTTCACAAAGATCACGGGCATAGGACCCAGGACTGTATCTCCTTACGAGACCATATCGAAGCTCTTATTCGAAAAGGCCATCTCCAGGATTATGTTGCTCGCAAAAATCGGTCACCAGAAAGGGCGAAGACCTCATCTCGCCAAAAGGAACCGTCTCATCATCAAACCGACCAAGAGGATGCTGAGCCCACAGGAGAAATTCGCACTATCGTCGGGGGTCCAGCTTGCGGGGGTGACTCTCAAGCTTCAAGAAAGGCATACGCCCGAAAAGCGTCCAAAGAACCCCAGCAGATCTATTGGCTGGAACAAACGTCCAATTCATCGAAGGCTAGCCATCCCCCAATTTCTTTCACCCTCGAAGATGCAGCGGGAATTCATTTCCCTCATGAAGATTCCATCGTAGTCACACTGAAGGTATCAAATTATCTGACTCATCGAATTATGGTGGATACAGGTAGCTCGGCCGATATTCTGTATTTGGAGGCTTTCGACAAGATGGCACTTGCCAGAAACCTCCTCAAGCCAGTATCGACCCCTCTTGTCGGCTTTGGAGGAGAAGTGGTGACACCTGAAGGAAGTATCGATCTCCCAGTCACCTTTGGGGAGAGTCCAGCAAAGACCACCGTCTTCGTAAACTTCCTCGTCGTGGATCGAAAATCAGCATATAACGCCATCTTGGGGAGACCGTCTCTAACTAAGGTTGGAGCGGCCTTGCACCCTTCATATTTATGCGTTAAATTTCTGACCCCAAATGGCATAGGGGTCGTGCGAGGAAGTCAGCAGGAGGCACGGTCCTGTTACCAGATAGCCCTCCAAGATCGAAAGAAGGCTCAAGCGACGCCTGTCATGGAAATAGTTCAAGGTTCATCCGACGTTCTCGCCACCGCGTTGGATCCAAGGGAAAGTGCTCTGAAATCAGGAACTCCAGGGGAGGAAACAGTGGCGATCCGCTTGACCGAAGACGACCAGTCTAAAATCGTGTACATCGGTTCCTCCTTAAACAGTATCCACCACGAAGATTTGATCCGTTTCCTCACTGAATACCAGGACGTGTTTGCTTGGTCTCATAAAGATATGCTGGGCATCGATCCTAATGTCATCGTACATCGTCTCAACATTGACCCGAAGCATAAACCTGTACATCAGCGTCGACGTGCCTTCACTGCAGAAAGACAAATGGCGATCAAAACTGAAGTTGAGAAGCTGCTCGCAGCAAATTTCATAAAAGAAGTTGACTACCCACAGTGGGTCGCCAACGTAGTTCTCGTCCGGAAAGCTAATGGCAAATGGAGGATGTGCGTCGACTATTCAGACTTAAACAAAGCATGTCCCAAAGATAGCTTCCCGACACCACGAATCGACCAGTTGGTCGACTCGACAGCTGGACATGCCCTCCTCAGTTTTATGGATGCTTATTCTGGTTACAACCAGATTATGATGCATCCACCTGATGGTCAGCATACTGCCTTCATCACAGATCGAGGACTATATTGCTACCAGGTAATGCCGTTTGGTCTCAAAAATGCAGGGGCCACTTATCAGCGTCTTGTCAACAAAATATTCGCTGCTCAAATCGGTAGGAATATGGAAGTTTATGTTGACGATATGCTCGTGAAAAGCATCGATGAAGATGACCACATTCCTGATCTTCGAGAAGCCTTTGATATGATGAGGAAGTATCAGATGAAATTAAATCCAGAAAAATGTGCGTTTGGAGTATCTGCAGGGAAATTTCTTGGGTTCATGGTTGGCCAACGTGGAATTGAGGCGAATCCCGAAAAGATTAAAGCATTGATAGAGATGAAATCCCCAGTGACTCTGAAGGACGTTCAGCGTCTAGCTGGTCGCATCGCATCATTGAACAGGTTCATCTCGCGAGCATCTGACAAGTGCCTGCCCTTTTTCAAACTCCTTCGTGCAACGGCCAAGTCTGATTGGAAGTGGACACCTCAATGTGAAGAAGCTTTTCAACAACTGAAGCAATATATGAGCGCTCCCCCCATTTTATCTAAGCCTGTGGCGCATGAGCAACTCGTTCTTTATTTATCTGTGTCTTCCACGGCCGTTAGTGCCGCTTTAATAAGAGAAGATTCCGGGGTACAAAGGCCCGTTTATTATATCAGTCGAGCAATGGTTGATGCAGAAACTAGGTATTCTGATTTGGAGAAACTGGCCCTAGCCTTAATCACGGCAGCTCGAAAACTGCGACCATACTTTCAAGCCCATGCCATTTTAGTACCAACAAATCATCCACTGCGTCAAGTCCTTCAAAAGCCTGAGGCTTCCGGGCGCTTAACTAAATGGGCGGTCGAGATCAGCGAGCATGATATTTCATTCTGTCCTAGGACCGCAGTCAAGGGCCAGGCCGTGGCTGACTTCATCGCCGAATTTACATATTCTTCTGAAGATAGCGGCATGACCAGCGACCAGCCTTCTTGGTCGCTCTTTGTGGACGGGTCGTCACGGGCCAGTGGCAGTGGAGCGGGCCTGATTTTAGTGGCTCCAGACGGGTCGCATTTTCAATACGCTCTGCGTTTTGAATCACGCGTCTCCAATAATGAAGCAGAATATGAGGCCCTTATTGTCGGCCTCGAGCTAGCCGTTGTCCTCGCAGTCCAGAATTTGATAATTCATAGCAACTCCCAGCTCATTGTCAACCAAGTTCTTGGCGAATTCGAAACCAAAGAAGAAAGAATGGCCTTATACAAGTCTCGTGTCCTCATCCTGCTCGCCAAACTGAAGACTTACAAAATATTCCATATCCCTCGCGAGCAGAACCAACTGGCCGATTCCTTGGCAAAACTCGCTTCTGCACCAGAATCAGAACTATCACATTCGATCCCCATCGAGCACCGTCAACACTTGAGTATCGACCAAGTGACTCCCGAGCAAGTTATATCGGTACAATCGTCTCCATGCTGGATGGATCCTATCATCCTTTATCTTAGAGATGGATACCTACCAGAAAACAAGAAAGCTGCAAGACAAATTCAGCTTCGAGCTGCCAGGTACACCTTACAAGATGGAATCTTGTTGCGAAAAAGCTTCTCCTTGCCTTATTTGAGGTGTCTTCACCCAGAAGAAGCACATCGTGTTCTCGATGAAGTACACCAGGGGGCATGTGGTAATCATCCCAGGGGGCGATCTCTAGCATATAAAGCGATGAGGCAAGGATATTATTGGCCTACTATGAAAGCAGACGCCATAGAATTTTCTAAAAAATGCGACAAGTGTCAACGATATCAACCTATACCTCGCGTACCGTCTGAGCGGATGACCCCAGTCGACAGCCCTTGGCCTTTTGCTCAGTGGGGGATCGATATCATCGGTCCCTTACCTATGAGAAAGGGACAGAATAGGTTCGCGATCGTGGTGGTTGATTATTTCACCAAATGGGCCGAGGCAGAACCATTAGCCAAAATTACTGAAAAACAAACTACTAAGTTTATGTGGAGAAATATTATATGCCGCTTCGGACTTCCTCATACCATAATTACCGATAACGGAACGCAGTTCGACAACGCAGCCTTTGATGAATTTTGCGACAAATGGAAAATACGTAATCTCCGCACTTCTCCATATCATCCACAGGCGAATGGGCAGGTCGAGGCAGTGAATAAAATTATAAAGCATCATTTAAAGACCAAGCTAAGTGAATGTAAAGGGGTGTGGCCAGAACTTTTGCCAGAAGTGTTATGGGCCTATAGAACCACAGCTTGTACATCGACAGGTGAAACTCCTTTCTCCTTAGCATTTGGTGTTGACGCAGTGGTACCAGTGGAAATTCAAGTGCCCTCATATCGGATAGAACAGTATGATCCCGCGAGCAATCAGGAAAATATCAGGACTCATCTCGATCTCTTGGAAAGCGAAGAAATGCTTCCAAGTACGAGTGGGCACATATCAACACCGTATTGCTCGTTATCGGAATGCAAAGGATCGACCTACGATTCCTTCAGTGCGAGATTTGGTTCTAAGGCGAATCTTGGAGTTCTGTTCGTTCATTTGTATCCGAATTGGGAAGGCCCATATCGGGTTATTAGGGTTTGTGCGACCCCGGTCTTATTACTTGAAGACATGCAGGGGAACCTGTACGTCCCTTGGCCGTGGAATTGCTACGAACTACCCTTAGATTCGAGTAGTTTATTATAGCTCAGTATCGTGATCGGAACAGTATGATCCCGCGAGCAATCAGGAAAATATCCGACTTCATCTCGATCTCTTGGAAGAGCGAAGAAATGCTTCCCAAGTACGAGTGGCAGCATATCAACAACGTATTGCTCGTTATCGGAATGCAAAGGTTCGACCTAGATCCTTCCAGTTCGGAGATTTGGTTCTAAGGCGAAATCTTGGAGTTCCTGTTCGTTCATTGGATCCGAATTGGGAAGGCCCATATCGGGTTATTAGGGTTGTGCGACCCGGTACTTATTATCTTGAAGACATGCAGGGGAAGCCTGTACGTCGCCCTTGGCACGTGGAGCATTTGCTACGATACTACCCTTAGATTCGATGTAGTTTATTATAGCATTTTATGAATAAAGTAAAAGATATCTTTTGGCCGCTACTCCATTTATATGGACCTGAATAGCCCTGAAGAGTGCTTACACATCCTCTTAGCCAATTACCTACCTTTGGTAGGACTGAAATCATTACTAGTTGGTTGCTTTTCCATTTACATGGACCTGAACAGCCTCGAAGAGAATGAATACCATCTCTTGACCAACCTTCTGCCCTTGGTAGAACTAAAATCTCAATCGATAGATCAGTCTATCTCAACGCGGACATGGTCGTACGACCCCCGGATTGAGTCTAATTCATTTTCATGAGTTAGTTGCTCACGACTGGTGTAAGGAAGGATCACACTCCGGAATGCGAGCACCGTAGCTCGAGCCCGAATCAGCCATACACCTTAATCGCGAGCACCACAGTTCGTCATACACCCTAAATTGCGAGCAGCGTAACTCGTGCTCGGATTAAGGGTTCGCATTCACTGATGACTCAATATGAAGCCAACTTGGGGGTCTCAATCGTTTGGTCGCAACGAACCCCCAGATTGGGCACATTCTCGTTGCAACATGGCATTCAGTACAAGGAAAAGAAAGTAAGCAAAAACGAGAAGGCATTCATTGCGTGAAAAGGAAAAGGCAACGAGGACAATACTTCCAAAAATATTTTTTCTTTTCTTTCATTAATGATAAATGTTTACAATATCCATTCACGAATACAAGAGAGGAAAACAAAGAAAATCAATCCCTTGGAGGAGCTGCGCTCTCAATTTCAGGGCCCATTTCTGGAGCTCCGTCAACCTGAGTGGCTTCAGTCACCTCGTTCTCAGCAGCAGCCTGCTCTTCGGCAGCAATGGTGGTCGCGACTCGACCGAACTCCCCCATATCAAAGGATGGGATCATTCGTTGCACTACTCTTAGCGCAAAGTCGCGACCAGCATCATACGACTCGTACCTTTCGTCGTCATATTGCTGCGAAGAACGGAACTCGGAAATTGCCCAAGGCCCTTCTTCCGAGAGCATTTTCGCAAGGGCAACTCTCTCCTCGTCCCAGTGGATCGAGTCGTCCTTAAGCTGCGCGAGAGCGTTGCGCTCCTTGGTTAGGTTGTCGTAGGCCTCCTTGAGCTGCGACCTAGCCTCCGCAAGTTGCTCCTCCAGGGAGATCTTGTCTTGGCGAAAGATCTCCTTCTCTCTCTCCGCCTTCTCCTTCAAGTCGGCGAGTTTCGCGAACTTATTATCCAGAGTTTGGTACCTTTCGGTCAACACCTGGACTTTCTCTATGAGGATTTTTATCTCCTCATCTTTCTTGGAAATCACAGCCTCACGGGATTTGAGGAGTTGATCTCGCCCTAGGACCGCCTTCTCCAAAGCAATCCTTTTTTCATCTGCCTCGTCTATTACGCGGCGAGCGGCGACGATACCTCGCTTCGTCCGCAAGATGAGATCTAGTCCCTGCAAACAAGAAGATGGATGAGAAGAAATACTTAAAACCCCAAAATAATAAAGTTTTTGGGTTAGGAGGTTCTACCTGAGCCATCCTCATCCCTGCCTCTAGGAAGAGGCTCTCGGGGCCTGGCTCGGGAAGAGAGCCGAAGGATTGAGGTGGGACATTCTCGAATAAGAATTTACAGATGGGGTGGAGATGGCGAGGAACAGAATACGTTCCACCACCGGAAGGTTGGGCAACGATCAGCCCAGACGGCTCGCGAGGAGGAGCCGTCGCCTCGCGAGCAGGTCCCTGCTCGGTAGCAGGAACCAGCTCGCGGGCAGGAGTCATCTCTCGAGGCTCCATGCGCTCACGAGCCTCCTCAGCTGGGGGACAGCTGGACCCTACCCCATCCGGGGAGTTGTCAGCGATATTGATCACTGGCGGCCCGGGCGCGACAGCCAGTGAAGGATTAGCGGGCCCTGCTGGAGCCCCCCCCACCTTGCTCGCGAGAGGAGCAGGCTGATCGCTACCCTTCTCGGTGGATGGGTGAGATGGACCAGCAGATGTTTTCTTCTGCCTCTTAGAGCTCGTGCCCTTCAGCCGGGGCAGCAAACCTCTTTTTTCTCCAACTTGCGTCATCTCGACTTCTCTTACAGGTATTAAGCCCGCTGCTGCAAGGCGAGATGGAGACAAGCAAGTCTCGACGTGCCTATCACCAATAGGCACCTTGTACACCTTTATGATTTTTTCGTTGATCCCCCCTTTCAAGTTCGGTTTTCTCAAGGCCGGGATACCTGCGAGCACAAACAGGGGTCAGATGGAGAAACCCTAAAAACCTTTTATTGGAGAAACGGATCACAGTGCGGGACTGCCTACCTTCACAGAAAAAACGATTTACTCTTGGGCCCCTGGAAGAAGCAAATTCCCAATTTCCAGATGCGTAAAACCAACGCTTCCTCCAGCCGGGATAATTCGATGTGGGCTTCCCCAGCACAAAGTTATCCCGGTGCCAATAACATAGATAGTACCAGCCTTCGCTGGAGGGTGCCTTCTTCAAGCGGAACATGCGGAGGAACTCATCAGCTGTAAGCTCCCCGTTCCCGGCCTGAGCCCAAAGGACGAATGAGCTTAGGACCACCCTCCATCCATTCACAATAAGTTGCCCGGGGGCAATTTTATACCACCGAAGTACATCCCGGATGAAGGGATGGAGGGGAAGGCGAACCCCCAGAATGAGTTGATACTCATAGAAGGCCACACACCCTGGGGGAGGGGAGTCTGGCGTCTCTCCGTCTCTGGGTAACCGGAGATCGACTGAGTCAGGGATCAAAAATCTCTCCCGTAACTCTAGCAGCCGGTTCTCCGATAGAATGGAAGGATATCCGGCCGCCGTATACTGACCTGCCGGAACCCTTGCGTTACTAGAAGCAGAGGATTCCGGGGTAGCATCTCCTAAAGGAACGGTACTCTCCTCAGAAGCCATGGGATATTCAAAAAAAAAAAAAAGAGGGAAAGAAGAAATAGAACAATGGAAAAGGAAAGAAAGAGCACCAAAGGGGATCGAGGAAGACACCAAGGAGCTCCGGAGGAAGATGATGGAAAAAGCAAAGGAGGATTCTGAAATTTCTGTGAAAATCAGAAGATATGGTGGACTCCGTATATTTATAGGCAATCATTCCGCCGTATATGGTAGCACGTGGCGATCTTTCGTTCGGCACAGCACTCAAGCAGGCACGCCCATTAAATACTCGGACACGTGGCGAGCGCCTCTTCATTTCCTGACTGCGGAAAGGCTGGCACTCATTAATTCCAGCCTAATCATGTATGGTTTCTCAGTGAAAGCAAGAGGCAGCCGCGCATGACATCAAGTAAGTCCTATCCTTAAGGATTCTTGGCGGCAAGGACTTCGGGGGCATCTGTTATAGGCAAAATGGTGGAGATAAGATTTCACGTGGAAATGTCCATTCGACTCTCGAGATCATCTGATCGAGAGTCGAATATTGGACAAGTGCGGAACGCCCATTCGACTTTCGAGATCATCTGATCGAGAGTCGAATATTGGACAAGTGCGGAACGCCCATTCGACTCTCGAGATCATATGATCGAGAGTCGAATATTGGACAAGTGCGGAACGCCCATTCGACTCTCGAGATCATATGATCGAGAGTCGAATATTGGACAAGTGCGGGACGCCCATTCGACTCTCGAGATCATCTGGTCAGGAGTCATGGATAGTCAAATACGGCAAAGCTCGATCCGCGAGCAGACCTTCTCACAAGTCGTTGAAAGATATTACACCCAAAATATGTACTTGGACTCGCGACCACATTTTAACCTGCGAGCAGCTTTACTACGGGCGTCTCCTTCCTTTTCGGAGGCCATGACTCCCAGCTACGGGCGTCTCCTTCCTTTTCGGAGGCCATGACTCCCAGCTACGGGCGTCTCCTTCCTTTTCGGAGGCCTTGACTCCAACTATGGCTTCCGGCCGGATCCAGCCGGATTTCAAGGGATTACCATCTAGGGGCGTGATTGTTGGAATAAGTCATTGGGTTGGATCTGACTAAAAAGATGGGATCTTATCCCACGAAATCAGCGGATTCTCAGTATCGTATGCGACATCAACGGGATTTCGACATCTCACGTAACAGATTGGATGGCTTCAGATCTATATAAGGGAATGGCTCCATTGAAGGGTAGGTACGTACACATCATTCAATCTTGGTCCCGTTTTGCTTGGCTTCTCTTCTGTGGCCTAACTTAAGCGTCGGAGGGCTAACGGCTGGTCCCCAGCCACCCTTAGTCGTTGTCTTGCTTCAGGTCTGGTGGTGGAAATCCCTGCTGGAGCGAAGGAGAAAAGCCGGAGGATCTCGTTGCAGAATCTGACATTAACAGGAAGCAAAGAAAGAAGTAAAGAAAGAAGAAGGCAGAAGAAAGAAAGGAAGAAAACAAGAAGATAAGGAGGCCTGACCGGTCGTGACCGGTCAGCCATGCACGTTGGGAGGCTAATGAAGACGTCCGACCGGTCATGACCGGTCGGCCATGGTCGCTGGAACGTGGCTGAAGACGTCCGACCGGTCATGACCGGTCGGACAGGGTTGCTGGACCAAGGCTGGACAAGCCCGACCGGTCATGACCGGTCGGCCATGCATGCTGGAGTGACTGTCCATTGAGGCCAACCGGTCGTGACCGGTCGGATGTGCGTGAGGACTTAGAAATTTCTATTTTTAAACCCGGATTTCTCTGTGCTGCGTAACTCTTACGCAATTTCTCGATTCGTCCGAAGTTGTGGAGCCTCCAGACTATAAAAGTGTTAGTACACCTTTTGTTGTCAATTGGCGTGTTGGTTGGTCGCGTCTTGTCATATGAGCCCCGGTCGAAGAATTGAAGAATCAAGTCTTGAAGATTACGCTTCGTCCATTGCTCAAGCTCATGCTGAAACAAGATCCCAGGTAAGTTGCATATAGATTGACCATAGGAAACCCAAAACATCAAAGAATGGCATAAAAGACTCACATTTCCTATCCCCATTCTTCTCGACCCTTGCACAAGTTGATCAGGCTTGTGTACCTTGCATTGGTGCTATATATAAATGAAGATATGTCCATATATTGGATCCTTTGCACCAAATCGCTGTATACTTCACATCTTGAAGTGATCCTCTGCTGTGTTGAGAATCTTGGTCCTGCAAGCTCACTATGTCTAAACAGCAGCCAGGCCTCTCAACCACCTCAGCTATCTTGCTGTGTTAGGATCAGATGGACAACTTGCTGTGAGTTAAGATTACGGACAGCCGACCGGTCTTGACTAGTCGGCCATCAGATTGCATTGTCCAGCAGGCTTAGCCGACCGGTCATGACCGGTCGGCCATGTAAAATGAAATACTCCAGCAGGCTTAGCCGACCGGTCATGACCGGTCGGCCAGGAAAAATGAAATACTCCAGCAAGCACTGCCGACCGGTCAAGACCGGTCGACCAGACGTTTCAAGAGGTTCCAGCAAAGGGGTCCGACCGGTCATGACCAGTCGGCCCATGTAGTGTAGCCTCTCCAGCAAGAGGGTCCGACCGGTCATGACCGGTCGGCCCATGGTACGTAGCCTCTCCAGCAAGGGGGTCCGACCGGTCATGACCGGTCGGCCTGTCCCATATGTGCCTTTGGTTTTTGAATGCTGACCGGTTCGTCCGGCCGGTCGAGTCCTATCTCTGACAGGTCGGACGTGACCGTTTTAGATCCGTTGGGGCTATCATTTGGGGCTCTATAAAGCCAGGTTTTGAGGTCTTTCTTGGCAGGCAGTCAACACCCATTCAGAGCTGAGAGTGAGAGAGCATTTACTTCCATCCTTCCTCTCTCTTAACTCCCTTGAGTTCATCATTCAAACTTGGCCATTAATGGCTTGTCATTGAGTATTCTAAGCTCAGTTTGAAGTATGAACTCAAGACTTTCATTCATGGCTGACCTACCTTCCGAAAATCATTATTAGGTCACTTAAAGCCATTGAATGAGTGAAGATTGGTAGTTCCCTCATTACCATTGCATTGAATAGGCAAGAGGAACTAGACCAACTCTCTCCCAACTACCCGGCATCAACATATCCTCATCATTTGCATCGATAGCTGATCTTGGGAGCTCAAAAGAGGAGCTGAAGCACGTGGAGCTGAAGCTACTCATCAAAGGCATCGAATCGTGGCTCAAACGTCTAGGTATGTCTAGTATTTGAGAGTCCATCTTTTAAATCTCTATTCCCTGGATTGGGAAACTCCGGCGGGAGGGTACGTGACCATCCTTGGATTAGGATTGGTGAGAGTTTGAGATCCAAACTCGTCAAGTCCCTGGATTGGGCCATCGGCGGATGGTATACGCGGTCCTAGATCAAAGGATGTCAAGGTTGATGGTTAACCTAATTTAAAACCAAGACTATAGTGAAATCCGGTGGTCTCATAGGTTGAGATCGTGAACCGGGAGTGGAGTAGGGAAACCGAACCACTATAAATCGCCTTGCATTTTGAGATTGAATGATTGTTATGTGTTGAATGGTTTAGTCAATCATGAATGCTAACTGTTTGATGAAATGCCTATGATAGTCCTTGCTTACAAACTGCTCATATAAATGTCTGAATGCTATTGTGATTGTCTTAGTTGATAAGATTGTCTTGATCAGTTTTTAATTGTAATTGGTTTTAAAAAGTCCTATTCACCCCCCCTCTAGGACATTAGGCATATCTCCAAGTATCTCTATTGGCGGTAAAACCGCAATTTCAAAAAGGACACCTAGGGATCGTTCTTAGGGTATCCTAGAAGGGTTTAAGCGAGGTTGGAGGCTGTAGAAGTGGATTTCGGAGTTTCACAACTCCTTCTAGTTTGCTTTGCTGTTTTCATGCTTTTTTATAGTTGTTTCATGTTTCCTTGGATCATGAGCAGATAAACCTCTTAGCTAGGGCTAAGAGGTGAAGCTTGTAGTGGATCCAAGATGTTTCAATTCGTAGCTAGTTGGTTTTAAGTGTGGAATTCATGATTATGAACTAAGGTTTGAAGTTTATACAAGTTTTTGAGTAGTTTTTCTTAGTCTTATGATGACTCATGGATGTTTGGGAGAATTACTTAATTACTTAATTGGTTTGTGACGGTCTAGACCTGTATGATCCGAGGAATCGGAGTGCGCTCTAGTACTATGATCTTCATGAAGGGACTTCCTACCAAAGTTCTACTTTTCTGATTTTCTGTAATATGTATGGACTGTGCATGTGATTTGAATCAAGTTCAAATCCTGATCTAGCCTTGTCTTGTGACAGGACTTGAGGATGGTTATGATTGTGAACTAGACCTTTTGGAAAGGGGAGTGACCTATGCAATTGAGCATGCTCAGCTCAGCCTACATGGAGTGAATTATATGCATTACACTTACATATTACAGATTGTTTGGTTTAACAGCTCTATCGTCCGACTAGATAGATCTTAATATCGATTCTAGTTGAGAGAATGAGAAACCACAGCAGATTGAACATTAAGGATTGTTACTAGTGGATCCTTGAACCCCTAGTGCCTTCTTATAATTAGTTACTTTCAATTTAATTTAACTTTTGTTACTCATATCAAATTCATACAAAAATCTGGTTAGTAGCTTTCAATAGACACTTTTGGATGAGTTTGTGAAATCCTACATAAGTCC
Organism: Liriodendron chinense; assembly: GCA_003013855.2. Lineage (NCBI taxonomy): Eukaryota > Viridiplantae > Streptophyta > Magnoliopsida > Magnoliales > Magnoliaceae > Liriodendron > Liriodendron chinense. The sequence goes on from ML058334.1 coordinate 6,242,455, forward strand.
CTGTGGATCGACCTCGGTCTTACCGAGTTTATTACTACATCGCAACCCTACACTTAGGGAAGCGAACACTGACCATCTCTCTCGACTTGTCCTCACTGATTCCTCTAAAACGACAGTGATCAATGACATGTTCCCTGATGAACAAACTTTTGTTGCTTCGCAATTGCCATGGTATGCGGACATTGCTAACTATTGTTCACTCCCTAAGTGTAGGGTTGCGGTGTAGTAATAATCCGAAAAGACCGAGTATCGTTCCCACAGAGATTTAAGTCTGGATATCTTCAGAATTTGTCTAAAACAACTAGTAATTAAGATCCTATTAAGAACTAAAACTGGAAAACAGCGATTTGAGTTTAAACAGTGAATGGTTAAGGTAATTTCAATCTAAAAAGGCACTAGAGCGCCAAGGATCCACTTTTGATAAGTTTCAATGCATCAACACAACTAGGTCTCTCATAACTCAATCGGAATCGAATTCATATCTCTATCTGATCAGAATATAGAGCGGTTAAATCAACAATCATCTAAAACAAGTGCTTATTCATTGATTTGATTCCCACAACCATGCTCAGGCCTTGGGCACACTCAATTGTATAGGCCAAGCCTCTTTCCAATCTAGTTGAGATTCATAACCATAGCTTTCACCAAATCCTGTCACTAGACCTGATTACAACTCATGATTAGAACTCTAATTAAATCAAAATCAATCAATTGACAACTATTTCAGATTATATAACAAAAGATAAGAACTTTAGTTAAATGAGTTCCCACATGAAAATCAGGCCATTGCATACAAGGCAATCAAAGCGTCTACCATGCCCGGAGTCGATGGTAGATCAATGAACTACACATGCATAACTAATGCTCAAAAGCTAAGATACTAAGTTAGGATCACTAAAAATCACATGAGCCCGGAGTCATCAAGAGATCAAAGTAAAAAACCAAAATAGTACTTGATTCAAACTCATATTGAACTAAAATTCATCAATTAAAACATAAAAGGAAACCTAGGTTGCATCAATCCATTAAAAACGAATCAAAAGCTTCACCTCTTAGCCCTAGCTAAGAGGTTTTAGTTCATCTCTAACATCCTTGAACTAGAAGCCTCTAAAAACATAAAAAATAACTAAAACAGGAAGAAAACTAGAAACTCGAAGTAGAATCCGTCTCCTAAGCAATCCCCACATCCTCGCATGCCTTGGTATGAAGGTAAGACGTCCTTTTATAGCTTGGAGGTGTCCTTTACGTAAGAAAGTTCCAGATTTCGCATAAAGTTACGCACTTGCGCAGAAGATTACGGAATCCCAAAATAGAAACAGCCTGCTACGCATGGCCGATCGGTCTTGACCGGTCGGACTGGCTTGGCCGACCGTCCAGCAGCTATGGTCGACCGGTCTTGACCGATCGGACTGGGCAGTCCATCTGTCCAGTGCATTCTCTTGGCAAGTAAATGGGTGGCCGACCGGTCTTGACCGGTCGGACTGGTCTGGCCGACCGGTCTTGACCGGTCTAGGCTGCCTAGTTCTTGATATTTTCTTTCTTTCTTCTTCTTTTTCTTTCTTTTCTTTTCTCTCCTTTCTTTCTTCTCTTTGATCTTCCTTCAAACTTCATCTAATGAACTTCAATGCTCTTAAAGAGCTCCATTTAGTCTTCAATTTGTGAAATCTCCCTCTTGTTCCTACAATCATAAATCATGCATTAGAGTAGTCCTTTAAACATGTAAACCGTGCATAATGAGTGATGAATTGGGGTTAGAATATGCACAATTAAGAGCTCAACACACCCCCAACCAGCATTTTGCTAGTCCCGAGCAAAACATGTGTGAAACAAGTTTCATTCTCCAAAACCCAACTCTCCTCTAGAAACTATTCTTCTATACATCCCAAGACACATAAGCGTAAAAATCAGAGAAATTCGGTAATAAAGGTTGAAACCTTAAACTTTCAAAACATAACAAGTGTTTATATGAGATTCCCGTTGATTGATTGATAAATAGAAGAACTTGAACAAATTTAACCTAGTGTGCATAGTGAAGGTTCATCTCATGAGTTTCCGGGATTGTCTTCTTCATAGATCAACTAAACTATAGATCTCAAGGTGCATAGAGCAACAACAAGCCTATGACAGGAATTTGCCTTACCGTCCTTCCGACGACTTTCACACTACGTCCCATTTCCGGCTTTGGTTACGGGTAGACCATCCTCCGGTTAGTAGTAGGTAGCCCTAATCGGAATTTTTCACCATTTTCCATCATTCCCAATTTCATCCTTCCTTTCCTTTTTCTTTTATATTAGATAGGATTTTTAGAAATCCATATCTTTCGTTATTTTCCCATGCACAAGGATGGACAAAGTACCTCGGCTTGGTTTCTCAATACCTCAAATCAAAGTCTAGCTAATCCATAAATCACATAATCCTTTCAAATCATGAAAATCGTGTAATGTGAACTAGGTGCAAAAGGTGTTCAAATTTTCTATCAATCATAAAAATAGGTGAATTCACATATAAAACCATTATATTAAGAGAAATTCAAAGTTTACAACATCCCTCACTTTATATCTCATCTTCTTATACCCATGCTATCTCGAATGCATAGAATCAAAGTTTTCCAAAAGAGTTTCGAATTTTAGAAAAATCGAAAAATTTCTACATCTTTGCTCGACATGTCACAAAAGCTAGCAGATTCATCATCTAAGGAATCTCTCACCCCCAACCAAAACTTTACATTGTCCTCAATGTAATAAGATATGCAATATGCATGACATGAGAGCAATGACATAAAACAAAGGAGAGTGAGAAAGAGAGATATCACCTGACGCATATATTTCATGGCAAGATTAACTTTTGGGGATGGATTACTTCACAACTAAATCAACTATAAAAGAAAATCCTAATGGGAAAGCATTCTAGCAAATTATCCTCCGTCAGACTAGGAGGTTAATCCCAACAACTCATCTAAAAGCATAAAGTCAAGTAGAATCTTTAGATGGATCAAAAGGTTTCGCAGTAACGTCATCCAATATCCTGCTTTACAATAAACATGTGTGTGATTAATAGAGATAAGCCACTCAAAATCCCTAAAAGGAATTTCAGCGGGTTCCTTAATGTTTTCACCACATGTATAAGAGGAGACATCATCATATTTATCAGAAAAAATATGTCTCCATTCAGATTTTCCTGGGCATTGATATTGCAAGTAAGGATCATCCCAGGGTTGGTAGAGTTCGGTATGCATGATCCACAAAGGTGTGGAAATTTGAATTGATTTCTCAGCGCAAAAAGGTATTGTTTCCACATCCTTCTCTTGGCTAACGTCATATGCCGATACCGACTCTAAAAGTGTGACCATATCCCTTATCATATCATCGTTCTCATCAAGGGGGTAGGTCACTTCCTCATCTAAGTGACCAGAGTAAAAAGGTGAGAGGGATGCATTTTCTACAATAGAATTGATCATATTTATTTCGTGGACCTCCTCATCCTCATCCTCTTGTTGGTTGTCAATATTAAAAGCATTCAACTCAATTGTCATATTGCCAAAAGACATTTGGATGACCCCACTCCTACAATTTATGATAGCGTTTGATGTAGCTAGGAATGGGCGGCCAAGTATGACAGGAATTTGGGGGCCAATATTAACCATGGGTCTCATGTCCAAAACAATAAAGTCCATCGGGTAGTAAACTTTGTCAACTTGGACAAGAACGTCCTCAATGACCCCTCTCGGAATACGAATTGATCGGTCAACAAGTTGTAATGTGGTTTTGGTGGGTTTTAATTCACCTAAACCCAATTGTTCATAGACCGAAAAGGGAATTAAGTTTTCACTTGCCCCTAGATCAAGTAGAGCATGTTTCACCCGGTAGTCTCCAATCACACATGATATTGTCGAACAACCGGGATCTTTGTATTTCTTGGGCATCCCGTGGTTGATAATGGCACTCACATTTTCTGTCAAAAATGCCTTCTTTTGCACATGTATTTTTCTTTTAACCGTGCAAAGGTCTTTTAAAAATTTTGCATATGACGGTATTTGTTTAATGGCATCCAACAATGGGATGTTGATTTTGACTTGCTTGAAAACCTCCAAAAATTCCTGATATTTATCTTGAGGTTTGGCTGGAATCAAGCGTTGGGGGAATGGAGCAACAGGCCTATATTCTTTCAATGGCTCTTTTTCATTCATGATGATGCTAGGTCCATCATCCTCTTTGGAAGATACCGGATCATTAGGCGTTGAAATCTTCACCGGATCAGATTTTTCAATGATTTTACCACTTCTAAGAGTGGTGATGGCCTTAGCATGTTCCATATGTTGGTTAGAAGAACTAGGCACACTTATTTCGCATTGTGGTTTTGGATTTGGTATGGGTTGGGCTGGAAGCATCCCTTCCCTTGCGTTTAAGCGAGCCTTGATTTCCTCCACCAAATTTTTAAGCTCAAGCATTATTGTATGGTTGGATTGATTTATTTGAGCTTGTCCTTCCATGAATGCTTTCAAAGTATCCTCTATAGGCATTTGAGGTGGAGCTATTTGCATTGGGGGCCCCCTTTGAGGATTATTTTGATTAGCCGTGTTTCCATTCGCCCAATTGAAGTTAGGGTTGTTTCTCCAACTAGAATTGTTCGTGTTTGAATTTGGAGTACTAAAAGGTCGTTGATAACTATTCAAAGCATTTGATTGTTCAAATAAAAGTTCTCGAAACGCATAGATTGTTGGACAATCCGGCGTTTGATGCACATTGGAAGCACAGATACTACAAATAGTTTCAACAGCCCCCCTTTATTGGGTTGTGTCCACTTTCTTTAGTTCCATCTCCTCGACCTTTCGTGTGAGTTTAGCCACTCTAGAACCTAGATCATCTTGCCCATCTAAAACATAAATTTCTCCCTTTTCCTTGGCTTGGGGTTGTTTTGAACTTGTTGGCTTAGATGTATCCCATGCTTGTGTATTTTCAGCCAACATGTCGAAATAATCCCAAGCTTCCTCTGTTTCCTTGTTCATGAATTCCCCATTGCACATCATCTCCACAAATTGGCGCATGGTTGAGTTTAATTCATCATAGAAGAAACTAATCAACCTCCACCGTTCATAGCCATGATGTGGGCATGCGTTTAATAGTTCATTATACCTTTCCCAACATTGGAAAAAAGTTTCTTCTTCTTTTTGGGCGAAGTTCATTATGACCCTTCTTAATGCATTGGTTCGATGAGTAGGGAAGAATTTTTTAAGAAACTCCCTAGTCATCTCAGCCCATGTCCCAATAGACCTTGGCCTTAAGGAATGTAGCCATGATTTGGCCTTCTCTTTCAAGGAAAAAGGGAACAATTTAAGTTTTATTGTATCCTTGGTCACATTGTCATAGTTTATCGTGGCAATAACCTCTTCAAATTCCTTAATATGTAGATACGCGCTCTCAGAGTCGAGTCCATAGAATCTAGGAAGAAGTTGGATCAACCCCGGTTTAAAATCAATATTTCCCACATTGTGAGGGAAAATTATGCAAGAGGGAGTACTCGTCCTAGCTGGTTGTAAATAGTCACGTAAAGTTCTAGGTTGAGGTACATCCCCCACTTCATTCTCATCCAATTCAGTAAGGTTTGCGGCTGGATTTTGATGTTGATTAACCCCTTGATTTGGTTGATTTTCAGCCATCTCTCTAGTAATTTCAGGAAAATTTTGATGTTTCCTAGTTCAAGGCTCTCTATCAATCCCTTCAACAATTACTCCGTCACGATTGAGTCGGTTATTAGAATCCCGAGCCCAATGTGTCATGCAAAACCTAAAAGAATAAAACAAAAAGGAAAACGAATTCTTCCTTCCTTCCTCTACTCCTCTCTAAGACTTAAGCACAAGGTGTCTTGCAATGGCTGAGCCAGAAGCAAGGATAGAGACCGATTTCTCCTGGTCAATAGGGGTTCAAAGAACTCCCCACCCACTCTTTGAGTCTTTTGAGAAAAAGTACAGAAAAAGACGAAAGAGGAATAGGTTGAGAAGAGAAATCTCTGAGCACAAGGTGATCGAAGACGGCAGAGCCGACCAATAGGAATCCAGGTGGCACAAGGCCTACCTTTCAGAGATCCAAAAGGAGTCTTCACCCACTTTACAAGAGATGAATATGATAGGAATGAGTAGGAGAAGAAGAAGAGTAAGGTTAGAACGATAAAACCTGGTTTGTGACTTAAGATGCCTTCTTCTTCTTCATCTTCCTAAAAATCCCTAGATTAGACCTATGTTAGAATCCTACAAAAATCAAAACAAAGTAAGTTAGTATTTAGAAGAAAACCTACTCTAGAAAGCAAAACAAATCCTAAACCTATCTTAACACAATCTCAACTAGAAGTTAATTCAGAAAATTCTTAAAATACCACATAGAAATCCCCGGCAACGGCGCCAAAAACTTTTCACTCCCCAAGTGTAGGGTTGCGAAGTAGTAATAATTCGGAAAGACTGAGTATCGTTCCCACAGAGATTTATGTATGGATATCTTCAGAATTTGTCTAAAAAAACTAGTAATTAAGATCCTATTAAGAACTAAAACTGAAAATAGCGATTTGAGTTTAAACAGTGAATGGTTAAGGTAATTTCAATCTAAAAAGGCACTAGAGCGCCAAGGATCCACTTTTGATAAGTTTCAATGCATCAACACAACTAGGTCTCTCATAACTCAATCGGAATCGAATTCATATCTCTATCTGATCAGAATATAGAGCGGTTAAATCAACAATCATCTAAAACAAGTGCTTATTCATTGATTTGATTCCCACAACCATGCTCAGGCCTTGGGCACACTCAATTGTATAGGCCAAGCCTCTTTCCAATCTAGTTGAGATTCATAACCATAGCTTTCACCAAATCCTGTCACTAGACCTGATTACAACTCATGATTAGAACTCTAATTAAATCAAAATCAATCAATTGACAACTATTTCAGATTATATAACAAAAGATAAGAACTTTAGTTGAATGAGTTCCCACATGAAAATCAGGCCATTGCATACAAGGCAATCAAAGCGTCTACCATGCCCGAAGTCGATGGTAGATCAATGAACTACACAAGCATAACTAATGCTCAAAAGCTAAGATACTAAGTTAGGATCACTAAGAATCACATGAGCCCGGAGTCATCAAGAGATCAAAGTAAAAACCAAAATAGTACTTGATTCAAACTCATATTGAACTAAAATTCATCAATTAAAACATAAAAGGAAACTTAGGTTGCATCAATCCATCAAAAACGAATCAAAAGCTTCACCTCTTACCCTAGCTAAGAGGTTTTAGTTCATCTCTAACATCCTTGAACTAGAAGCCTCTAAAAACATAAAAAATTACTAAAACAGGAAGAAAACTAGAAACTCGAAGTAGAATCCCTCTCCTAAGCAATCCCCACGTCCTCGCATGCCTTGGTATGAAGGTAAGACATCCTTTTATAGCTTGGAGGTGTCCTTTACGCAAGAAAGTTCCAGATTTCGCGTAAAGTTACGCACTTGTGCAGAAGATTTCGGAATCCCAAAATAGAAACAGCCTGCTACGCATGGCCAACCGGTCTTGACCGGTCGGACTGGCTTGGCCGACCGTCCAGCAGCTATGGTCGAAGGTCTTGACCGGTCGGACTGGGCAGTCCATCTGTCCAGTGCATTCTCTTGGCAAGTAAATGGGTGGCCGACCGGTCTTGACTGGTCGAACTGGTCTGGCCGACCGGTCTTGACCGGTCTAGGCTGCCTAATTCTTGATATTTTCTTTCTTTCTTCTTCTTTTTCTTTCTTTTCTTTTCTCTCCTTACTTTCTTCTCTTTGATCTTCTTTCAAACTTCATCTAATGAACTTCAATGCTCTTAAAGAGCTCCATTTAGTCTTCAATTTATGAAATCTCCCTCTTGTTCCTACAATCATAAATCATGCATTAGAGTAGTCCTTTAAACATGTAAACCGTGCATAATGAGTGATGAATTGGGGTTAGAATATGCATAATTAAGAGCTCAACAACTATCTTGCTACAGGTACAATTCCTACACATTGGAAAAAGCAAGATAAGGATAAATTCTTCACGGAGGTGCGGAAATTCCTATGGGACGACCCATACTTATTCAACTATTGTCCCGATCAAATCATAAGGAGATGTGTGCCGGATGAGGATCAACAAAGTATCATCTCCATCTGTCATTCTCAGGCATGTGGTGGCCACTTTTCGGCTAAAAAGACCACAGCGAAAATTCTGCAATGTGGGTTTTATTGGCCCACCATGTTCAAAGACACACATGAATTTTGCAAAGCATGTGAACCTTGTCAGAAATTAGGAGGAATCTCCCGTAGAAATATGATGCCACTCAATCCCATCTTAATAATCGAAATTTTTTATTGTTGGGGCATCGATTTCATGGGCCCATTCCCATCTTCTTTTGGAAACCTATACATCTTGCTTGCCATTGATTATGTTTTCAAATGGGTCGAGGCCATCCCTTGCCGGAATAATGACCATAAAACGGTCATTCTCTTCTTAAAAGAGAATATTCTTTCCCGGTTTGGAACGCCTCGAGTCATCATAAGTGATGGAGGGTCTCACTTTTGCAATCGCCCTTTTGAAACCTTAATGAAGAAATATGGCGTAACACACAAAGTGAGCACTCCCTATCACCCACAAACTAGTGGACAAGCTGAGATATCCAATAGGGAGATTAAACACATTTTAGAGAAAACGGTGAACCCCGATCGCAAGGATTGGTCACTTCGGCTTACCGATGCGCTTTGGGCTTACCGTACTGCTTTCAAAACCCCTATTGGAATGTCTCCATATAGACTTGTCTATGGGAAGGCTTGTCACTTGCCTGTGGGGTTGGAACATAGGGCATATTGGGCAATTAAGAAGATGAATTTCAATTCTGACAAGGCAAGCTCGTTGCGCAAACTACAATTGAATGAACTTGCAGAAATCCGGAATGAAGCTTATGAGAATGCGAGAATTTACAAGGACAAGACGAAGATATTCCATGATAAGAATATTCTTCGCAAAACATTCACGATCAATAAAAAAGTCCTCATGTATAATTCTCGCTTACATCTATTTACGAAAAAATTGAGATCTCAATGGACCGGTCCCTACATTGTACAAACTGTCTATTCATATGGGACTGTCGAGCTGTTAAATCTGAGGAACGGCAACATTTTTAAGGCGAACGGGCAGCGATTAAAGCCGTTCTTTGAGAAATTTCTTTCAGAAGGTATGTCCATACCCCTGAATGATCCTCTGTATCAGGATGATTAATCTCCTGTCTGATGAGTAGTTAGGATTAGGATTTTGTCGCTTTTGTATACTTTTGCTTAGGTTTGTTAGAAGGAGGCAGAATTTCACTTTTAACCTTTCAGGTACTCTCACTCCTCACTCCCTTTTATGTGCACATTGCTCTCATGTTTGTTTATTGCACATCTTTTACATTGAGGACAATGCAAGATTTGGTTGGGGGGTGTAGGATCACTTGGATAAATCCAGCGTTTTGTAACATCTCAAGCAATTATGTGGAAATTTTTCGATTTTTCCAAAATTCGAAACTCTTTTGGAAAACATTGTCTCTATGCATTCCAGATGATATGAGCATAAGAGGAGGAGATATGAAGTGTATGGGGCTGTATGTCTGGAATCTCTCATAGCATAATGGTTTTATATGTGAATTCCCCTATTTCTCTGATTGATAGAAAATCTGAACACGTTTACACCTAGTCCACATTACACGATTTTCATGGGTTGAAGGGATTATGTGATTTATGGATTAGCTAGGCTGTGAATTAAGGTGTTGAGAAGACAAGCCGGGGTACTTTATCCATCCTTGTCCATGGGAAAACAATGCAAGATATGGATTTCTAAAAATCCTATCTAAATTAAAAGAAAAAGGAAAAGGAAGGATGAAATTGGGACTAATGGAAAACTGGTGGAAATTCTGATTAGGGCTACCTACTACCAACCGGGGGATGGTCTACCCGTAACCAAAGCTGGAATGGGACGTAGTGTGAAAGTCGTCGGAAGGACGGTAAGGTAAATTCCTGTCATTGGCTTGATGTAGCTCCATGAACCTTGAGATCTATAGTCTGGTTGATCCATGAAGAAGATAATCCTAGAAACTCATGAGATGAATTTTCACTATCCACACTAGATTGAATTTGTTCAAGTTTTTCTGTTTATCAACCAATCAGCGGGAATCTCATATAAATGCTTATCATGTCTTGAGGGTTTACAGTTTCAACTTCTGTCACCAAATAATTCTGAATCTTACACTTGTATGTCTTGGGACGTATAGAAGAAGGGTTTCTGAAAGAGAGTTGAGTTTTGAAGAATGGGATTAGTTTCACGCATGTTTTGCTCGGGACTAGCAAAAGGTTGGTTGGGGGGTGTGTTGAGCTCTTAATTGTGCATATTCTAACCCCAATTCATCACTCATTGTGTGAGGTTTTCATGATTTAAAGGCTAACGGAATGCACGTTTTATGATTACAGGATTGAGAGTGGATTCCGCCTAATTGAAGATGAAAAGAGCTTGTTTAGAACCTTGGATGAAGACCCAAGGTGGGCTGAAGGAAGAAGGAAGCAAAGAAAGAAGCAAGGAAAGAAGAAAATAAAAGAAAGAAAGGAAGTAAAAAAAGGAGCAAAAGAAGCCGACCGGTCTTGACCAGTCGGCTATACACGCTGGACAGATACTGGAGATGGTCCGACCGGTCTTGACCGGTCTGCCAAGGATGCTGAGCACGCTGGACTTTTTCCAGAGGAGGCTAGACCGGTCGTGACCGGTTGGCCAGCCCAGTCCGATCGGTCCAGACCGGTCGGCCATGTGAAAGAAACAGAAATTGCTATTTTAAGTCCGATTTTCTCTGTGCACTGCGTAACTCCTACGCAGATTCTCGATCTTTCTGAAGTTGTGGAGCCTCCTCACTATTAAAAGACACCTAGGGATCATTCCTAGGGTATCTAAGGAGGGTTGAAGCAAGCTTGGAGGCGGCGGAAGTGGATTTCGGAGTTCCACAACTCCTAGTTTGTTTTGCTGTTTTTATGATTTTTTTAGTTGTTTCATGTTTCCTTGGATCATGAGCAGCTAAACCTCTTAGCTAGGGCTAAGAGGTGAAGCTTGTAGTAGATCCAAGATGTTTCAATTCGTATTCAGTTGGTTTGAAGTTTGGAATTCATGATTGTGAACTATGGTTTGAAGTTTATACAAGTTTTTAAGTAGTTTTTCTTAGTCTTATGATGACTCATGGATGTTTGGGAGAATTACTTAACTTCTTAATTGGTTTGTATCAGTCTAGACCTGTATGATCCGAGGAATCAGAGTGCGCTCTAGTACTATGATCTTCATGAAGGGACTTCCTACCAAAGTTCTATTTTTCTGATTTTCTGAATTATGTAAGGGATTGTGTATGTGATTTGAATCAAGTTCAAATCATGATCTAGCCTTGTCTTGTGACAGGACTTGAGTATGGTTATGATTGTGAACTGGACCTTTTGGAAAGGGGAATGACCTATGCAATTGAGCATGCTCAGCTCAGCTTACATTGAGTGAATCTTATGCATTGAACTTACATATGACAGATTGTTTGGTTTAACAGCTCTATCATCTGACTAGATAGACCTTAATGTCAATTCTAGTTGAGAGAATGAAAAACCACAGCGGATTGAACATCAAGGATTGCTACAAGTGGATCCTTGAACCCCTAGTGCCTTTCTATAATTAGTTACTTTCAATTTAATTCAATTTTGTTACTCATATCAATTTTATTCAAAATCTGATTTTTAACTTTCAATAGACACTTTTGGATGTGTTTGTGAGATCCTACATAAGTCCCTGTGGATCGACCTTGGTCTTACCGAGATTATTACTACATCGCAACCCTACACTTGGGGAAGCGAACACTTTACGGGCGCCAAACTGGCGACTCTCAACGGGAACGTTCATCCCTTCATCTTTAAAGCAAAAGTTTTTTCTAAAAGAATTTCAAAATCTCACATGACATGCATATGATTCGTACTTATATGCTTTTGTCAATCATTGAGCCATATCGCGATTGGTAAGGACGCATCTTCTCTCCTTTCAAAGGTACGGGGTGTTTTAATGTGTGTGTGACGGTGCAGAAAGATAGAAAGACAAAAAAGAATCAACCATCAAAACTATACAAATGGCAGCCACTATGGTCTTCCTAGCTTCTGGGGGATTTTACTTCCCTCACCTCACGACAGCAGAAACAGTGATTCCCGAAGCCAATTGGCAACTTGTCTAGAGACACCGATCACCAAAGAGAGCCGAAAATAGATAAGTGACTTCAGTCAGAGCAGAAATAGAAGACACAGAGCAGTATGAGGAAACAATGGAAGCCGGTTCGCAAGGATGAAACCCGCAATGCTATCAGAGCTACCATGTCACCCAGACCAGAATTCTCCTTTGTCGTTGCCAACTTCCCAGTAATGACTAGAATAGCACTACCAGTCAAGACACCGAATCAGTTCACTATCCGGGAATTGACCAAGACTACAATGAAGACATGCTCTGTTGAAACCACCATGGCCAGGGCTAGGCCACAGCGAGTGCAGGTCGTAGTGGTGCAAGTCATAGAAAGGGAAGCGAGCGGGCAAGATGCAGAGCTGCCTCCGATACAAGAGCAAATACATGAGATCATTCAGGTCCAAGAAGACACAACTAGAGAGATTAGAGAAATAAAAGAAGCATTGGTGGCTCTAATCGCCCAGGGGGCAGTCAGAAGCTCAACCGTTCCCTTTGGACAACCACTGGGAGAGTTACGGGATACAACAGGAGAACCAGTAGCCATAGAACCACAAATTCGCCCAAGGAATGTTGCATTCGAGTGTGCACCGCCGCAACCATCTCATGCCACGAAAGAGGAGTTATCCCAGACAGTTGCGAACCTGATGCGTCAGGAAAGAGAAAAGGAGAAGAGAGGAAAATATGTATATCGGATACCGTATCTATCCGAAGTTAACGGAATCCCGTTCCCTAACAACTTTAGGCACCCCGACTTCCCACAATTCGACGGTGAAGGGTCACTAGTGGAACATATGACCCAGTTCATGACGGTGATAGGGAATTTGTCCGTAGTACCTCAATATTGCCTCCGATTGGTTGGGTCGACGCTGACTGGAAAGGCATTTCAATGTTATATGTCATTACCCGCAGGGTCTATCAAGACCTGGGATCAGATGCAAAATTTGTTCATTTTCAATTTTTTCTCCACTGAGCGAGAAGTCTTGCTGACAGATTTAGCCTTAGTCTATCAGAGGCAAGGAGAGTCAGTCGAGGCGTTTATGGATATATGGGGAGCCATAGCGGTGCAATGCCTAGAGTTGCCTGGCGAGCCTGAGCAAGTCAAGATGTGTACGCAAGCCATGGACCCAATAATCTCGTTTGGTTTATCCGGACACAATTTCTCAATGTTCAGGGACCTAGCGACAAAGGCCCATATGGTAGAGGAAGCCGCGCTAAGAACACAGTTCAAAGTGGAAAGACCGAAGCGTGAGATCGGGAAGATGGTCACATCAATTTACGTCGACAAAAGCAAAGCCTCGAAAAGATCGAAAATGGCCACATTTAGAACACAAGATTAAAGGCAAGCTAGCAGAAACTCTGTTTAGACTCAAAGGGCCACGAAAATCGAAAAAGATGACCCAGAAGACCTTGTTCCAATAATGGAACGCCTAGTAGAAGAAGGGGAACTACAATTGTCAAAACCGATTCGACCAGAGGAAGCAGGACAAACGGATGCCCCCAATTATTGTAAGTGTTAAGCTCTTAATTGTGTATATTCTAACCCCAATTCATCACTCATTGTGCAAGATTTTCATGATTTAAAGACTAATTGAATGCATGTTTGGTGATTGCAGGATTGAGAGTGGACTCCGCCTAATTGAAGATGAAAAGAGCTTATTTGGGACTATTTGGATGAAGATCGAAGGAGGACCAAAGAAAGAAGGAAGCAAGGAAAGGAGAAAAGAATGGAAGAAAGATGCCAGAGAAAAGAAGAAAAGAATGCAGAAGAAGGTGCCCACGACCGGTCGTCCAAAGCCAAAGACCGGTCGTCTGACCGGTCCGTGCATGCGCAGAGGAAGACCCAGAAGCCAATACTCTCTGGACCATTCACGACTGGTCGTACGACCGGTCGTCCACTTCTGCGACCGGTCGTGCGACCGGTCCTTAAATTAAATTTCCAAGCTGAAACTCTTTGGACTGTTTTTGGTCGTTTTGAGACCGGTCGTCCAGCGTCCACGACCGGTCGTCCAGCCACTGCGACCGGTCGTACGACTGGTCGCCTGCGTAAGATTCAAACCTTCAATTTCTGGCGCTGATTTTCTCTGCGCAGTGCGTAAGTGTTACGCAGATTCTCGAATCTTCTGAAGTTGCGGAGCCTCCCCACTATAAAAGGACACCTAGGGATCGTTCCTAGGGTATCTTAGGAGGGTTTAAGCAAGCTTGGAGGCGGGGGAAGTGGATTTTGGAGTTCCACAACTCCTTCTAGTTTGTTTTGCTGTTTTTATGATTTTTTTGGTTGTTTCATGTTTCCTTGGATCATGAGCAGCTAAACCTCTTAAGCTAGGGCTAAGAGGTGAAGCTTGTAGTGGATCCAAGATGTTTCAATTCGTATTCAGTTGGTTTGAAGTTTGGAATTCATGATTGTGAACTATGGTTTGAAGTTTATACAAGTTTTTAGGTAGTTTTTCTTAGTCTTATGATGACTCATGGATGTTTGGGAGAATTACTCAACTTCTTAATTGGTTTGTATCAGTCTAGACCTGTATGATCCGAGGAATTAGAGTACGCTTTAGTACTATGATCTTCATGTGGGGACTTCCTACCAAAGTTCTACTTTTCTGAATTTCTGTAATATGTATGGATTGTGCATGTGATTTGAATCAAGTTCAAATCCTAATCTAGCCTTGTCTTGTGACAGGACTTGAGGATGGTTATGATTGTGAATTGAACCTTTTGGAATGGAGACTGACCTATACAATTGAGCATGCTCAGCTCAGCCTACATTGAGTGAATCCTATGCATTGAACTTACATATAGCAGATTGTTTGGTTTAACAGCTCTATCATCCGACTAGATAGATCTTAATATCGATTCTAGTTAAGAAAGTGAGAAACCACAACGGATTGAACATCAAGGATTGCTACAAGTGGATCCTTGAACCCCTAGTGGCTTTTTATAATTGTTTACATTCAAATTAGTTTAAAATTGTTACTCATATCAATCTTATTCAAAATCTGATTAGTAGCTTTCAATAGACACTTTTGGATGTGTTTGTGAAATCCTACATAAGTCCCTGTGGATCGACCTCGGTCTTATCGAGTTTATTACTACATCGCAACCCTACACTTGGGGAAGCGAACAAGTTTTTGGCGCTGTTGCCGGGGACTTTGACGATTTTCACAAATTTCTGAAATTAGTATCTATTTAGGATTTTTAGGATTTTAGAACTAACTTAGTTTGTTTTATTTGATTTTTCTTTTTGCAGGGATTTCTAGGAAGCTGAAGAAGATATAAGGAATTCAAGTGCCAAATCAGATTCTATCCTTCTAAACCTTACTCTTCTCCTTCTCCTATTCATTCCTATCATATTCATCTCTTGTAGAGTGGGTGGAGACTCCTTTTGGATCTCTGAAAGGTCGGCCTTGTGCCACCTGGATTCCTATTGGTCGGCTCTGCCGTCTTGGATCACCTTGTGCTCAGAGATTTCTTTTCTCACCTCTTCTCCTCTTTCTCCTTTTTCTACACTTTTTCTCAAAAGATTCAAAGAGTGGGTGGGGAGTTCTTTGAACCCCTATTGACCAGGAGAAATCGGTCTCTATCCTTGCTTCTGGCTTAGCCATTGCAAGACTCCTTGTGCTTCGGTCTTAGAGAAGGGTGAAGAAAGGGAGGAGGAATTCTTCTTTCTCTTTGTTTCCTATTTTTTGGTCTTGCATGCCACATTGAGCTCGGGATTCCAATAACCGACTCATAAGTGAAGGGGGGATAGTAGAAGGAATTGACAGAGAACCACGTGCTAGGAGACATCTAAACTCTCCAATTTTTTCTGAAAATATGGCTACAAATCAACCTAATCTGAGCCAAAACGAAAATGAAACAGGGGAGAATGTGGTTGAGAATGTTCCCCGACCTAGAACTTTACGTGATTTCTTTCAACCCGCAAGAGCGAGCACTCTCTCATGCATAGTTTTTCCACAAAATGCAGGGAATGTGGATTTGAAACCGGGAGTGATTCAACTTCTCCCTAAATTCCATGGATTAGACAGTGAAAGTGCCTATCAACAACTTGAGGAGTTTGATGAGGAAATAACCACCATGCACTTTGCAAATGTGACTGAAGATGTGGTGAGACTCAAATTCTTCCCTTTCACTCTTAAAGATAAAGCTAAGGGTTGGCTTTATGCATTGAGGCCAAGATCAATTGGTGCATGGACTGATATGCACAGAGAATTCATAAAAAAATTCTTCCCTACTCACAAAACGAACATGTTGAACCGCCTTATCATGAACTTTGCCCAAAAGGAAGATGAAACCTTCTTCCAATGTTGGGAGAGGTTTAAGGATTTATTAAATGCATGCCCACATCATGGCTATGAAATTTGGCGGGTTATAAGCTTTTTTTTATGAAGGACTGACTTCACCCATGCGCCAATTTGTAGAGATGATGTGTAATGGGGAGTTCATGAATAAGGAAGCTGATGAAGCATGGGATTATTTGGAAGAATTGGCTGAGAATGCACAGTCTTGGGACACATCGAAACCAACAAATTCCAAGACTGGCCAACAAAAGGAAAAGGGGGGAATGTATGTCTTATCAGAAGAGGATAGCATAAGTGCACGGGTGGCTAGCCTCACAAGAAAGGTCGAAGCCATGGAATTAAGGAAAGGAGAAACGATCAACTCCACTGACGTTGAAACTGTTTGTGGAATTTGTGCTGGAACTCAACATGCAACACAAGATTGTCCCACAATTTCAGCAGTTCAAGGCATCTTACAAGAACAAACAAATGCCATAAACAGTTATCAACAGCAATTTGGTGCTCCAAACTCAAACACGTTTAATCCTAATTGGAAGAACTATCCCAACTTCAGTTGGAGGAATGGACCCACTGCAAATGCAAACAACACTCCAAAAGTATCACTAGAGGAGATGTTGGGTGCATTCGTATCGGTCCAAGCTGAGTATAACAAGACAAATTCTCTAAAAATAGATGGGTTCATGCAAGAGCAATTGAAATTCAATCAAAATTCAACTCAAGCCATCAATGAATTGAAAACATCACTGGCTAGAGTTGAATCTCGTCTTAGTGTTAGAGAGAAGGGCACACTTCCTGCCCAACCTCTTCCTAACCCAAGAACCCAGTTTGAGATACAAGATGTAAGCTCATCCTCACACCACACGGAACATGTTCAAGCTATCACCACTTTGAGAAGTGGGAAAAAAATTGACAAATCTAATCCGGTGAAGGCCCTAAAGCCTAAGGATCCGAAAATTTCCAAAGAGGATGATAGCTCGAACAACACCCCACAAGAGAAAGAACCGGAAAGGGAATACAAGCCAGTTGCTCCGTTTCCACAAACGTTGATTTCACCTAAACCTTTAGATAAAAATCTGAAAATTTTAGAAGTATTCAAGCAGGTGAAGATCAACATCCCGTAGTTGGATGCAATAAAACAAAAACCATCTTATGCCAAATTTCTAAAGGAATTATGTACAGTCAAAGAGAAACACAATGTTCACAACAAAGTTCTTTTGACTGAGAATTTGAGCGCCATTATCAAACAAGAGGTGCCCCAAAAATACAAGGATCCGGGTAGTCCAACCATCTCATGCATCATAGGAGACTACCGGATTAAACAAGCCCTACTCGACTTGGGGGCAAGTGTGAATCTCATTCCATACTCGGTCTACGAACAACTTGGGTTAGGTGAATTGAAACCCACCAAAACCACACTCCAACTTGCTGATAGATCCATCCGTATACCAAGAGGAATGATAGAGGATGTTCTAGTCCAAGTTGATAAATTCTACTACCCAGTAGACTTTATTGTCTTGGATACACATTCCGTGATAGGCACCGGTGCTCAAATTCCCGTCATACTTGGACAACCATTTCTAGCTACTTCAAATGCCATTATCAATTGTAGAAACGGACTTGTACAAATGTCTTTTGGAAATATGACCCTTGAGCTTAACATATTTGATTTATGCAAGCAACCACAGGAGGTTGATGATGATGTCCACGAATTAAACATGATTGAATCATTCGTGGAGGATACAGTCCCCTTGTCACTATCTTCTGACCCTTTGGAGGTATGTGCGGCCCATTCTCATGAGATAAATGATGACACAATACAAGAGATGGATGTCATATTAGAGATGATGCCGGTGCTTGATAATAAAAGATGGAAGGCCCTATTTGAGCCTTTGCCTGTAAACGAGAACAAGGCCCTCCCATCCAACATCAAGGCACCAACACTCGACCTAAAATCATTACCAAGTGAGCTGGAATATGTTTATTTAGGTCGAGATGAGACATATCCAGTGGTGATATCTTCCCACTTGGATGAGGAACAAGAGAATAGGCTAATAGCCACTCTATTAGAGCACAAGAGTGCCATTGGATGGTCAATTGCGGATCTCAAAGGCATAGACCCACTGATTTGTACTCATCACATCCACCTTAAGGAGAATGCGAAGACTTCTAGGCAACCACAAAGACGACTAAATCCAAACATGAAGGATGTGGTTAAGGCCGAAGTGGTAAAACTATTAGATGTGGGTATTATTTACCCAATATCCGATAACCAATGGGTGAGCCCAACTCAAGTGGTGCCTAAGAAATCCAGAATAACCATCGTAGCCAATGCCAATAATGAACTCATGCCAACTAGAGTCACTACCGGTTGGAGAATGTGCATTGACTACAAGAAGCTAAACACTGTCACGAGGAAAGACCACTTCCCCCTACCGTTTGTTGATCAAATTTTAGAACGATTGGCAGGTCATTCCCACTTTTGCTTCCTTGATGGCTATTCAGGGTACAACCAAATAGAAATTGCCCGTGAAGACCAAGAAAAGACTACATTCACATGTCCATTCGGCACTTTCGCCTATCGACGGATGCCGTTTGGACTATGTAATGCCCCTGCCACCTTTTAGCGTTGTATGATGAGTATCTTTTCTACATGGTGGGGACCATTCTCGAAGTCTTCATGGATGATTTTTCCGTATTCGATTGTAGCTTTGATGAATGCCTTGAGCACTTGAAATCTGTACTGAAAAGACGTGAAGAGAAGAACCTTGTGCTGAATTGGGAGAAGTGCCACTTCATGGTTCAAAAGGGAATTGTCCTTGGTCACATCGTTTCACAAAATGGAATCGAGGTGCACAAAGCAAAAATTGATCTTATCTCTAACCTTCCACCACCCAAGAGCATACGAGATGTATGGTCCTTTTTGGGACACGCAGGATTTTACAGAAGGTTCATAAAGGACTTCAATTCACTCTCTCGCCCTTTATGTAACCTACTTCAAAAGGAAAATTCATTTGAGTGGAATGAAGAATGTCAAAAGGCCTTTACCACCCTTAAAGGTATGTTGGCATGTGCTCCCATAATGCAACCACCTGATTGGAGCCTTCCTTTTGAGATTATGTGCGATGCTAGTGACTATGCTATTGGGGCCGTACTAGGCCAAAGAAAAGAGAAAAAGCCATGTGTCATTTACTATGCAAGTAGAACCCTAAACTCAGCCCAAGCAAACTACACCACTACTGAAAAAGAACTTTTAGCCGTAGTTTTTGCCTTGGACAAGTTTAGGTCCTACTTGATTGGATCCAAGATCATTATATTCACTGACCATGCCGCGCTTAAGTATCTTCTCTCTAAGAAGGATGCTAAACCACGGTTGTTAAGATGGATCCTTCTACTCCAGGAATTCGACATAGAAATACGTGATAAGAAAGGAGTAGAAAATGTAGTAGCTGACTATCTCTCTAGACTAGTCCTCACAGATTCCCCTGAAACGACTGCAATCAATGACATGTTCCCCGATGAACAACTTTTTGCTGTTTCCCAATTGCCATGGTATGCGGACATTGCTAACTATCTTGCTAAAGGTACAATTCCTACACATTGGAAAAAGTAAGATAATGATAAATTCTTCACAGAGGTGCGGAAATACCTATGGGACGACCCATACTTATTCAAGTATTATCCCGATCAAATCATAAGGAGATGTGTTCCAGATGAGGAATAACAAAGTATCATCTCCTTCTGTCATTCTCAGGCATGTGGTGGCCACTTTTCGGATAAAAAGACCACAGCGAAAATATTCCATGATAAGAATATTCTTCGCAAGACATTCACAATCAATCAAAAAGTCCTCATGTATAATTCTCGCTTACATCTATTTACGGGAAAATTGAGATCTCGATGGACCGGTCCCTACATTGTACAAACTGTCTATTCATATGGGACTGTCGAGCTGTTAAATCTGAGGAACGGCAACATTTTTAAGGCGAATGGGCAGCGATTAAAGCCGTTCTTTGAGAAATTTCCTTCAGAAGGTATGTCCATACCCCTGAATGATCCTGTGTATCAGGATGATTGATCTCCTGATCTGACAGAGGTATAGAGTAGTTAGGATTAGGATTTTGTTGCTTTTGTTTACTTTTGCTTAGGTTTGTTAGAAGGGGGAAGAATTCCACTTTTCACCTTTCAGGTACTCTCACTCCTCACTCCCTTTTATGTTCACATTGCTCTCATGTTTGTTTATTGCACATCTTTTACATTGAGGACAATGCAAGATTTGGTTGGGGGGTGTAGGATCACTTGGATAAATCCAGCATTTTGTAACATCACAAGCAATTATGTGGAAATTTTTCAATTTTTCCAAAATTCGAAACTCTTTTGGAAAACATTGTCTCTATGCATTCCAGATGATATGAGCATAAGAGGAGGAGATATGAAGTGTATGGGGCTGTATGTCTGGAATCTCTCATAGCATAATGGTTTTATATGTGAATTCCCCTATTTCTCTGATTGATAGAAAATCTGAACACTTTTACACTTAGTCCACATTACACGATTTTCATGGGTTGAAGGGATTATGTGATTTATGGATTAGCTAGGCTGTGAATTAAGGTGTTGAGAAGACAAGCCGGGGTACCTTGTCCATCCTTGTCCATGGGAAAACAATGCAAGATATGGATTTCTAAAAATCCTATCTAAATTAAAAGAAAAAGGAAAAGGAAGGATGAAATTGGGAATGATGGAAAACTGGTGGAAAATTCCGATTAGGGCTACCTACTACCAACCGGGGGATGGTCTACCCGTAACCAAAGCCGGAAATGGGACGGAGTGTGAAAGTCATTGGAAGGACGGTAAGGCAAATTCCTATCATTGGCTTGATGTAGCTCCATGAACCTTGAGATCTATAGTCTGGTTGATCCATGAAGAAGATAATCCTAGAAACTCATGAGATGAATTTTCACTATCCACACTAGATTGAATTTGTTCAAGTTTTTCTGTTTATCAACCAATCAGCGGGAATCTCATATAAATGCTTATCATGTCTTGAGGGTTTACAGTTTCAACTTCTGTCACCAAATAATTCTGAATCTTACACTTGTATGTCTTGGGACGTATAGAAGAAGGGTTTCTGAAAGAGAGTTGAGTTTTGAAGAATGGGATTAGTTTCACGCATGTTTTGCTTGGGACTAGCAAAATGCTGGTTGGGGGGTGTGTTGAGCTCTTAATTGTGCATATTCTAACCCCAATTCATCACTCATTGTGTGAGGTTTTCATGATTTAAAGGCTAACGGAATGCACGTTTTATGATTACAGGATTGAGAGTGGATTCCGCCTAATTGAAGATGAAAAGAGCTTGTTTAGAACCTTGGATGAAGACCCAAGGTGGGCCGAAGGAGGAAGGAAGCAAATAAAGAGGCAAGGAAAGAAGAAAATACAAGAAAGAAAGGAAGTAAAAAAAGGAGCAAAAGAAGCTGACCGGTCTTGACCGGTCGGCCATGCACGCTGGACAGATACTGGAGATGGTCCAACCGGTCTTGACCGGTCGGCCATGGATGCTGAGCACGCTGGACTTTTTCCAGAGGAGGCCAGACCGGTCGTGTCCGGTTGGCCATGTGAAAGAAACAGAAATTGCTATTTTAAGTCCGATTTTCTCTGCGCACTGCGTAACCCCTACGCAGATTCTTGATCTTTCTGAAGTTGTGGAGCCTCCTCACTATAAAAGGACACCTAAGGATCGTTCCTAGGGTATCTAAGGAGGGTTGAAGCAAGCTTGGAGGCGGCGGAAGTGGATTTCGGAGTTCCACAACTCCTAGTTTGTTTTGCTGTTTTTATGATTTTTTTAGTTGTTTCATGTTTCCTTGGATCATGAGTAGCTAAACCTCTTAGCTAGGGCTAAGAGGTGAAGCTTGTAGTGGATCCAAGATGTTTCAATTCGTATTCAATTGGTTTTAAGTGTGGAATTCATGATTATGAACTATGGTTTGAAGTTTATACAAGTTTTTAAGTAGTTTTTCTTAATCTTATGATGACTCATGGATGTTTGGGAGAATTACTTAACTTCTTAATTGGTTTGTATCAGTCTAGACCTGTATGATCCGAGGAATCAGAGTGCGCTCTAGTACTATGATCTTCATGAAGGGACTTCCTACCAAAGTTCTATTTTTCTGATTTTCTGAATTATGTAAGGGATTGTGTATGTGATTTGAATCAAGTTCAAATCATGATCTAGCCTTGTCTTGTGACAGGACTTGAGGATGGTTAGGATTGTGAACTGGACCTTTTGGAAAGGGGAATGACCTATGCAATTGAGCATGCTCAGCCCAGCCTACATTGAGTGAATCTTATGCATTGAACTTACATATGACAGATTGTTTGGTTTAACAGCTCTATCATCTGACTAGATAGACCTTAATGTCGATTCTAGTTGAGAGAATGAAAAACCACAGCTTATTGAACATCAAGGATTGCTACAAGTGGATCCTTGAACCCCTGGTGCCTTTCTATAATTAGTTACTTTCAATTTAATTCAATTTTGTTACTCATATCAATTTTATTCAAAATTTGATTATTAGCTTTCAATAGACACTTTTGGATGTGTTTGTGAAATCCTACATAAGTCCCTGTGGATCGACCTCGGTTTTACCGAGATTATTACTACATTGCAACCCTACACTTGGGGAAGCGAACACTTTACGGGCGCCAAACTGTCGACTCTCAACGAGAACGTTCATCCCTTCATCTTTAAAGCAAAAGTTTTTTCTAAAAGAATTTCAAAATCTCACATGACATGCATATGATTCGTACTTATATGCTTTTGTCGATCATTGAGCCATATCGCGATTGGTAAGGACGCATCTTCCCTCCTTTTAAAGGTACGGGGTGTTTTAATGTGCGTGTGACTGTGCAGAAAGATAGAAAGATAGAAAAGAATTAACCATCAAAACTATACAAATGGCAGCCACTATGGTCTTCTTAGCTTCTGGGGGATTTTACTTCCCTCACCTCACGACAACAGAAACAATGATTCCCGAAGCCAATTGGTAACTTGTCTAGAGACGCCGATCACCAAAGAGAGCCGAAAACAGATAAGTGACTTCAGTCAGAGCAGAAATAGAAGACACAGAGTAGTATGAGGAAACAATGGAAGCCAGTTCACAAGGATGAAACCCGCAATGCTATCAGAGCTGCGATTTCACCCAGACCAGAATTCTCCTTTGTCGTTGCCAACTCCCCAGTAATGACTAGAACAGTGCTACCAGTCAAGACACCAAATCAGTTCACTATCCGGGAATTGACCAAGACTGCAGTGAAGACATGCTCTGTTGAAACCACCATGGCCAGGGCTAGGCCACAGCGAGTGCAGGTCGTAGTGGTGCAAGTCATAGAAAGGGAAGCGAGCGGGCAAGATGCAGAGCTGCCTCCGATCCAAGAGCAAATACATGAGATCATTCAGGTCCTAGAAGACACAGCTAGAGAGATTAGAGAAATAAAAGAAGCATTGGTGGCTCTAGTCGCCCAGGGGGCAGTCAGAAGCCCAACCGTTCCCTTTGGACAACCACTGGGAGAGTTACGGGATACAACAGGAGAACCAGTAGCCGTAGAACTACAAATTCGCCCAAGGAATGTTGCATTCGAGCGTGCACCGCCGCAACCAGCTCATGCCACGAAAGAGGAGTTATCCCAAACAGTTGCGAACCTGATGCGTCAGGATCGAGAAAAGGAGAAGAGAGGAAAATATGTATATCGGATACCATATCCATCCGAAGTTAACGAAATCCCGTTCCCTAACAACTTTAGGCACCCCGACTTCCCACAATTCGACGGTGAAGGGTCACTAGTAGAACATATGACCCAGTTCATGACGGTGATAGGGAATTTGTCCGTAGTACCTCAATATTGCCTCCGATTGTTTGGGTCGACGCTGACTGGAAAGGCATTTCAATGGTATATGTCATTACCCGCAGGGTCTATCAAGACCTGGGATCAGATGCAAGATTTGTTCATTTTCAATTTTTTCTCCACTGAGCGAGAAGTCTTGCTGACAGATTTAGCCTTAGTCTGTCTGAGGCAAGGAGAGTCAGTCGAGGCGTTTATGGATAGATGGGGAGCCATAGTGGTGCAATGCCTAGAGTTGCCTAGTGAGCCTGAGCAAGTCAAGATGTGTACGCAAGCCATGGACCCAATAATCTCGTTCGGTTTATCCCGACACAATTTCTCAATGTTCAGGGACCTAACGACAAAGGCCCATATGGTAGAGGAAGTCGCGCTAAGAACACATTTCAAAGCGGAAAGACCGAAACGTGAGATCGGGAAGATAGTCACATCAAGTTACGTCGACAAAAGCAAAGCCTCGAAAGATCGAAAACGGCCACATCCAGAACACAAGATTAAAGGCAAGCTAGCAGAAACTCAATTCAGACTCAAAGGGCCACAAAAATCGAAAAAGATGACCCAGAAGACCTTGTTCCAATAATGGAAAGCCTAGTAGAAGAAGGGGAACTACAATTGCCAAAACTGATTCGACCAGAGGAAGCAGGACAAACGGATGCCCCCAATTATTATAAGTGTTGAGCTCTTAATTGTGTATATTCTAACCCCAATTCATCACTCATTGTGTAAGATTTTCATGATTTAAAGACTAATTGAATGCATGTTTGGTGATTGCAAGATTGAGAGTGGACTCCGCCTAATTGAAGATGAAAAGAGCTTATTTGGGACTATTTGGATGAAGATCGAAGGAGGACCAAAGAAAGAAGGAAGCAAGGAAAGGAGAAAAGAATGGAAGAAAGAAGCCAGAGAAAAGAAGAAAAGAATGCAGAAGAAGGTGCCCACGACCGGTTGTCCAAAGCCAAATACCGGTCGTCCGACAGGTCCGCGCATGCACAGAGGAAGACCCAGAAGCCATTACTCTCTAGACCATTCACGACCGGTCGTCCACTTCTGCGACCGGTCGTGCGACCGGTCCTTAAATTAAATTTCAAAGCTGAAACTCTCTGGACTGCTTTTGGTCGTTTTGAGACCGGTCGTCCAGCATCTACGACCGGTCGTCCAGCCACTGCGACCGGTCGTACAACCGGTCGCCTGCGGAAGATTCAAACCTTCTATTTCTGGCGCCGATTTTCTCTGCGCAGTGCGTAAGTGTTACGCAGATTCTCGAATCTTCTGAAGTTGCGGAGCCTCCCCACTATAAAAGGACACCTAGGGATCGTTCCTAGGGTATCTTAGGAGGGTTTAAGCAAGCTTGGAGGCAGCGGAAGTGGATTTCGGAGTTTCACAACTCCTTCTAGTTTGTTTTGCTGTTTTTATGATTTTTTTGGTTGTTTCATGTTTCCTTGGATCATGAGCAGCTAAACCTCTTAGCTAGGGCTAAGAGGTGAAGCTTGTAGTGGATCCAAGATGTTTAAATTCGTATTCAGTTGGTTTGAAGTTTGGAATTCATGATTGTGAACTATGGTTTGAAGTTTATACAAGTTTTAAAGTAGTTTTTCTTAGTCTTATGATGACTCATGGATGTTTGGGAGAATTACTTAACTTCTTAATTGGTTTGTATCAGTCTAGACCTGTATGATCCGAGGAATTGGAGTACGCTCTAGTACTATGATCTTCATGTGGGGACTTCCTACCAAAGTTCTACTTTTCTGAATTTCTGTAATATGTATGGATTGTGCATGTGATTTGAATCAAGTTCAAATCCTGATCTAGCCTTGTCTTGTGACAGGACTTGAGGATGGTTATGATTGTGAACTGAACCTTTTGGAATGGAGACTGACCTATGCAATTGAGCATGCTCAGCTCAGCCCACATTGAATGAATCCTATGCATTGAACTTACATATAGCAGATTGTTTGGTTTAACAGCTCTATCATCCGACTAGATAGATCTTAATATCGATTCTAGTTGAGAAAGTGAGAAACCATAGCGGATTGAACATCAAGGATTGCTACAAGTGGATCCTTGAACCCCTAGTGCCTTTTTATAATTGTTTACATTCAAATTAGTTTAAAATTGTTACTCATATCAATCTTATTCAAAATCTGATTATTAGCTTTCAATAGACACTTTTGGATGTGTTTGTGAAATCCTACATAAGTCCCTGTGGATCGACCTCGGTCTTACTGAGTTTATTACTACATCGCAACCCTACACTTGGGGAAGCGAACAGTAAGTATCTTCGAAGCCTGGGACATGAGACGGGAGAATGCCTCATCTTGAAAGGGAAAGTACAGAGACTGATCAACCAGGGTACTATTAGGCTAATGACAGAAGAAATCAACAACAATAGCAGGTTACGTCAGCTGTAGTGACAATAGCACCTACGATACCACCGGTTCATGATGAAAGATTGGTACGAACAACAATGGTACAGGCTGTCGAAGAAAGGGAATCGGCAAGGCACGACGTCGAATTGTTGGCAATCTGAGAGCAAGTTAGCGAATTGGTCCAAGCCCATAGGGAGCTATCCAAACAGATGGGAGAAGTTTAGGAGAGTTTAGCCATCTTGATCTCAAAGAAAGCGACCCCTAGTACCGCTCTACTTGTCCGATAGTTGGAAGAAGAAGCACCGGGGGCAGCCTGTAATGTTGTTGAAGTAAGACAACAGAGCCACACCGAACAAACAAATAGGAGTATGTTAGGTTCAGACTCCATGATCCCATACGAACTGCTAGGCAATATCTCTTTCACCCTTCGTAACTTGGCTGCAGAGGTTCGCATGATAGAGCAATCCGTTTCGAAAACACGATCTCAAGCAGAAAAGTCAAGACACGAAATGAGAAATAGGACATGGGTAGATGTAAGAAAGAACCCTAGAAACCGAAAATGACCGAATCCAGGACATGAGGCAGAGATCAGTGTAATGAGGACACAAGACAAAGGCAAAGAACCTCAGAAGTCGCAGCACATGACGATCAGTGAGTGAAACGAAAAGAACAGACCGTATACATTTGACATTAAAGACCTTGTCCCAATTATGGAGCGGCTAATCGAAGAAAGGAAATTGTGACTCCCAAAGTCTGTTTGACCAGCAAAAGTAGGACGCGTGGATGATCCCAACTATTGCGAATATCACAGATGCATAGGCCATAAAACCGAGCAATACTTCGTTCTGAAAGGAAAGATACAAAAGATGATAAACCAAGGCATCGTCAGTTTGAAAATGGGAGAGTCTGATAGAGCCCCGGCCAGTGCGGTCCCAATAGATATCACTTAGGGAGAACTTCGCTTGAAGAACTCCATTTCCTAAACTTCAATAATCATGAGTGCTTACAAATAGTTCTGACGGTTTATAAAGTATATATGGATATACTTATGTTTCCTCATGCATCTACTTCATCTGTATGCTGTGCTTCATACTTGTTTACATGTTCACTCACATCATACTTGTTTACATGTTCACTCACATCATGCTGTGCATATGAATATAAAATGTTCGTAGAGCTCTTCTTAATGACAGGTACCATAGTCAGAGAATATCAAAGAATCGACTCCACGAATCATCAACCGACTTATTATATCCTCATCAGACCGGTCGAATTAGGAGAGAATATCTTATAAAAAGTCTACGCGAATCACAAATGTTGTAGGATAAATTTGGCCATTAAGAGATGCGATCAAAGAATGATTGAGAGAAGGCGCAACCGTCACCTCAATATGCGAGTAGCTCGGCTCGTGCTCATCGAAAGGGGTCGCATCCCAAATGCGAGCAGCTCAGCTCGTGCTCGTCGAAAGGGGTCGCGTCCCAAATGCGAGCAGCTCAGCTCGTGCTCTTCGAAAGGGGTCACACCTCAACATGCGAGCAGCTCGGCTCGTGCTCGTCGAAAGGGGTCGCATCCCAAATGCGAGCAACTCAGCTCGTGCTCGTCGAAAGGGGTTGCATCTCAAATGCGAGCAGTAACTTCTGAATCAAAGTGCTCTCCACCTTTGTAGTACCAACAGCCCATATAGACCGATTTTGGGCTTATCTTTGCCCGTGGCTCCAGATCTCAAGGGATCACAATCAGGAAACGTAATCAACCAGATGTCTAATTGGACTAGGCCGTTCCCTTATTTAAGGATCAACAGGATAAATACCTTATCCTTATCCCCGAAAATCAGCAGTAATCTTCACGCCCTACGTAACAGAGTGGGTCATTTGGATCTATATAAATGGATGGCTTCATCGATAAGAAGCTACACAATACATAATCTCTGAATCCCACACTCTTGTCCTTCCTTCTTATTTCCACGTTCCATCTAACTTAAGCTTCGGAGGGCCAACGGCTAGACGCCGGCCACCCTTAGTTTTCCTTTGTGCTTTTTCAGGTTCAGGAGGATACTACTTGAGAGGAAGATGAACGTCTGGAGGACCCTGTTACAAAATCTGTCGTAAACAGATTGGCGCCGTCTGTGGGAATATTCGATCGTCAAGATTAGCCGCTCTCATCACTGATCGAAATCCTCCCACCATGCCTCCCAAAAAGACAGTTCATCCTTTCACTTCAAGGCAGACGCTACCTCCGCCTGACATTATTGAACCAGCGCCCATCCCTCAGACTACTTCGACGGGCATCCCCCAAGGAGATCCCAACGCGCCATCTCAAAACCCATTATTTGATGCTTCCGGAAATGAAGAAGATGTCATGCGTTTCCTCGAGAACACTCTCCTAACCCTCAACGCCGGATTTCAAGCCTTGTCTAATCGGCTTGATCAACATTTCCTGGAGCCTCAACGACAACCTTCCTAAGGGTTGCCAGCGCAACCTATACCAGTGACTTCCAGACATTCCGGGGGCGAACCACAAGTCCAACCAAATTATCCTCCGTCAAATTTTAGGCCACTCAGCAATCAAGCCCCTGTACTACCCCCGCATTTCATACACTCCAGTACTTCCCGGCAACAGCAATCTCAGGGGTCCACCGTTGAAACGTCAGGTTATACCTTACCATGGGAAGGAGACCTCAAGAAAATTCATGATCATTTTGATGACATGGAACAACGATACCAGGCAAATCGACCATCTGCTGCTGTGGCGTCGATACTCCGATCCGAGTCTCCTTTCACCTACGAGGTCATGGAAGTACCTTTATCTAGGAAGTATCGCACGCCCGTCATCACCCTGTATATCGGTACTGGCGATCCTCTCGAACACCTGGAAACATATAGGTCTCTTATGGAGCTGGAGGGACATGGGTCAGAAATCATGTGTAGGACTTTTTCCCTAACCTTAAAGGAGGCAGCTCGTACATGGTTCCGGGGGCTAAAACCTCGATCCATCGGGTCCCTCGCACAGCTATCGGAGCTATTCCTCTCTCAATTCATGGGAAGCATCTGTACTAAAAAGCCAGCATCTCACCTAATGGATTTGAAACAGCAGCATGGGGAGACGATAAAGGAGTTTACAGTACGGTTTACTGCAGAAGCCGTCCAAACCGAAGGTTATACCGAAGAAAAAGGCCTCACCGCCCTCATAGCCGGAATTACAAGCGAGAAATTTAAATTCGCCCTAGATAAGAACCCTCCTAAAACCATGACAGAATTCCAAGCAAAAGCTAAGAAATATATCAATGCAGAAGAAGTTGCTTTGGCACTGTTCGCTTCCCCAAGTGTAGGGTTGCGATGTAGTAATAAACTCGATAAGACCGAGGTCGATCTACAGGGACTTATGTAGGATTTCACAAACACATCCAAAAGTGTCTATTGAAAGCTAATAACCAGATTTTTGTATGAATTTGATGTGAGTAACAAAATTGAATTAAATTGAAAGTAACTAATTATAGAAAGGCACTAGGGGTTCAAGGATCCACTTGTAACAATCCTTGATGTTCAATCCGCTGTGGTTTTTCATTCTCTCAACTAGAATCGACATTAAGGTCTATCTAGTCGGATGATAGAGCTGTTGAACCAAACAATCTGTCATATGTAAGTTCAATGCATAAGATTCACTCAATGTAGGCTGAGCTGAGCATGCTCAATTGCAGAGGTCATTCCCCTTTCCAAAAGGTCCAGTTCACAATCATAACCATCCTCAAGTCCTGTCATAAGACAAGGCTAGATCATGATTTGAACTTGACTCAAATCACATGCACAATCCCTTGCATAATTCAGAAAATCAGAAAAATAGAACTTTGGTAGGAAGTCCCTTCATGAAGATCATAGTACTAGAGCGCACTCCGATTCCTCGGATCATACAGGTCTAGACTGATACAAACCAATTAAGAAGTTAAGTAATTCTCCCAAACATCCATGAGTCATCATAAGACTAAGAAAAACTACTTAAAAACTTGTATAAACTTCAAACCATAGTTCATAATCATGAATTCCACACTTAAAACCAACTAACTACGAATTGAAACATCTTGGATCCACTACAAGCTTCACCTCTTAGCCCTAGCTAAGAGGTTTAGCTGCTCATGATCCAAGGGAACATGAAACAACTAAAAAAAATCATAAAAAGAGCAAAACAAACTAGAAGGAGTTGTGGAACTCCGAAATCTACTTCCGCCGCCTCCAAGCTTGCTTCCACCCTCCTAAGATACCCTAGGAACGATCCCTAGGTGTCCTTTTATAGTATAGAGGCTCCGCAACTTCAGAAAGATCGAGAATTTACTTAGGAGTTACGCTGTGCACAGAGAAAATCGGACTAAAAATAGAAAGTTCTGTTCTCAGTCACATGGCCGACCGGTCTGGACCGGTCGGACTGAGCTGGCCGACCTGTCACGACCGGTCGTGCCTCAATGGAAAACAATCCAGCATCCTTGGCCGACCGGTCAAGACCGGTCGGACATCTTCAGTTGTAGTCCAGCATGCATAGCTGACCAGTCAAGACCGGTCTGGCTCCCTTGGCTGACCGGTCAAGACCTGTCGGACATTTTCTTCTTCAATTTCTTCCTTTTCTTTCTTCTACTTTCTTCTCTTTTTGCTTCCTATCATTCTTTGGTCCACCTTGGGCCTTCATCAAAGGTTCTTAAATGAGGTCTTTTCACCTTCAATTAGGCGGAGTCCACTCTCAATCCTGCAATCGCAAAACATGCATTAGATTAGTCTATACACCATGCAAACCTCGTACAATGGGTGATGAATTGGGGTTAAAATATGCACAATTAAGAACTCAACACACGCTCCAACCAGCATTTTGCTAATCTTGAGCAAAACATGCGTGAAACCAATTCTATTCTTCCAAAACTCAACTCTCCCTTAGAAACCATCCTTCTATACATTCCAAGGTACATAAGTGTAAGAGTTAGAAATATTAGGTGACAGAAGTTGAAACCGAAAACCCTCAAGACATGATAAGCATTCATATGAAATTCTCGCTGATTGGTTGATAAATAGAAGAACTTGAACAAATTCAATCTAGTGTGGATAGTGAAACTTCATCTCATGAGTCTCTAGGATTATCTTCTTCATAGATCAACCAGACTATAGATCTCAAGGTATATAGAGCCACATCAAGCCAATGACAGGAATTTGCTTTACCGTCCTTCCGACGACTTTCACACTATGTCCCATTTTCGGCTTTAGTTACGGGTAGACCATCCCTCGGTTGGTAGTAGGTAGCCCTAATCGGAATTTTCTACCTTTTTTCCATCATTCCCAATTTCATCCTTCCTTTTCCTTTTTCTTTTAATTTAGATAGGATTTTTAGAAATCCATATCTTTCGTTGTTTTCCCATGGACAAGGATGGAGAAAGTACCCCGGCCTGATTTCTCAACACCTTAATTCAAAGTCTAGCCAATCCATAAATCACATAATCCCTTCAACCCATGAAAATCGCGTAATGTGGACTAGGTGTAAAAGTGTTCAGATTTTCTATCAATCATAGAAATAGAGGAATTCACATATAAGACCATTATGCTATGAGAGATTCCAGACATACAGCCCTATACACTTCATATCTCCTTCTCTTATGCTCATATCATCTTGAATGTATATAACCGATGTTTTCCAAAAGAGTGTTGAATTTTTTGAAAAATCGAAAAATTTACACATAATTGCTTGAAATGTTATAAACGCTGGATTCATCCAAGTGATCCTACACCCCCCAACCAAATCTTGCATTGTCCTCAATGTAAAAGATGTGCAATGAGCAAAACATGAGAGCAATTTGAAAAATAAAAGGGAGTGAGGGATGATAGTACCTGAGAGAGTGAAAAGTGGAATTCTTCCTCCTTCTAACAAACCTATGAAAAAGAAAACAAAAGCAGCAAAATCCTAATCCTAACTACTCTATACCTCCATCAGACTAGGAGATCAATCATCCTGATACACAAGATCATTCAGAGGTATGGACATACCTTCTGAAGGAAATTTCTTGAAGAACGGCTTTAATCGCTGCCCATTCGCCTTAAAAATGTTGCCATTCTTCGGATTTAACAGCTCGACAGTCCCATATGGATAGACAGTTTGTAAAATGTAGGGACCGGTCCATCGAGATCTCAATTTTCCCGGAAATAGATGTAAGCGAGAATTATACATGAGGACTTTTTTATTGATCGTGAATGTCTTGCGAAGAATATTTTTATCATGGAATATCTTCGTCTTGTCCTTGTAAATTCTCGCATTCTCATATGCATCGTTCCGGATTTCTGCAAGTTCATTCAATTGTAGTTTGTGCAACGAGCTTGCCTTGTCAGAATTGAAATTCATCTTCTTAATTGCCCAATATGCCCTATGTTCCAACTCCACAAGCAAGTGACACGCCTTCCCATAGACAAGTCTATAGGGAGACATTCCAATAGGGGTTTTGAAAGCAGTACGGTAGGCCCAAAGCGCATCGGTAAGCCGAAGCGACCAATCCTTACGATCGGGGTTCACCGTTTTCTCTAGAATGTGTTTAATCTCCCTATTGCATATCTCAGCTTGTCCACTAGTTTGTGGGTGATAGGGAGTGCTCACTTTGTGTGTTACGCCATATTTCTTCATTAAAGTTTCAAAAGGGCAATTGCAAAAGTGAGACCCTCCATCACTTATGATGACTCGGGGCGTTCCAAATCGGGAAAGAATATTCTCTTTTAAGAAGCGAATGACCGTTTTATGGTCATTATTCTGGCAAGGGATGGCCTCGACACATTTGGAAACATAATCAACGGCAAGCAAGATGTATAGGTTTCCAAAAGAAGATGTGAATGGGCTCATGAAATCGATGCCCCAACAATAAAAAATTTCAATTATTAAGATGGGATTGAGTGGCATCATATTTCTACGGGAGATTTCTCCTAATTTCTGACAAGGTTCACATGCTTTGCAAAACTCATGTGTGTCTTTGAACATGGTGGGCCAATAAAACCTACATTGCAGAATTTTCGCTGTGGTCTTTTTAGCCGAAAAGTGGCCACCACATGCTTGAGAATGACAGAAGGAGATGATACTTTGTTGTTTCTCATCCGGCACACATCTCCTTATGATTTGATCGGGAGAATACTTGAATAAGTATAGGTCGTCCCATAGGAATTTCCGCACCTCTGTGAAGAATTTATCCTTATCTTGCTTTTTCCAATGTGTAGGAGTTGTACCTGTAGCAAGATAGTTAGCAATGTCCGCATACCATGGCAATTGGGAAACAGCAAAAAGTTGTTCATCAGGGAACATGTCATTAATTGCAGTCGTTTCAGGGGAATCTGTGAGGACAAGTCTAGAGAGATGGTCAGCTACTACATTTTCTACTCCTTATCACGTATTTCTATGTCGAATTCCTGGAGTAGAAGGATCCATCTTAATAACCGTGGTTTAGCATCCTTTTTAGAGAGAAGATACT
The DNA here is from genome assembly GCA_003013855.2 of Liriodendron chinense. Classification (NCBI taxonomy): domain Eukaryota; kingdom Viridiplantae; phylum Streptophyta; class Magnoliopsida; order Magnoliales; family Magnoliaceae; genus Liriodendron; species Liriodendron chinense. The sequence continues at coordinate 6,276,739 of ML058334.1, forward strand.
TAAGCGCGGCATGGTCAGTGAATATAATGATCTTGGACCCAATCAAGTAGGACCTAAACTTGTCCAAGGTAAAAACTACGGCTAAAAGTTCTTTTTCAGTAGTGGTGTAGTTTGCTTGGGCTGAGTTTAGGGTTCTACTTGCATAGTAGATAACACATGGCTTTTTCTCTTTTCTTTGGCCTAACACGGCCCCAATAGCATAGTCGCTAGCATCGCACATAATATCAAAAGGAAGGCTCCAATCAGGTGGTTGCATTATAGGAGCACATGTTAACATACCTTTAAGGGTGGTAAAGGCCTTTTGACATTCGTCATTCCACTCGAATGAATTTTCCTTTTGAAGTAGGTTACATAAAGGACGAGAGAGTGAACTGAAGTCATTTATGAACCTTCTGTAGAATCCTGCATGTCCTAAAAAGGACCGTACATCTCGTATGCTCTTAGGTGGTGGAAGGTTAGAGATAAGATCAATTTTCGCTTTGTCCACCTCGATTCCATTCTGTGAAACGATGTGACCAAGTACAATTCCCTTTTGAACCATGAAGTGACACTTCTCCCAATTGAGCACAAGGTTCTTCTCTTCACATCTTTTCAGCACAGATTTTAAGTGCTCAAGGCACTCATCAAAGCTACAACCAAATACGGAGAAATCATCCATGAAGACTTTGAGAATGGTCCCCACCATGTCAGAAAAGATACTCATCATACAACGCTGAAAGGTGGCAGGGGCATTACATAGTACAAACGGCATCCGTCGGTAGGCGAAAGTGCCGAATGGACATGTGAATGTAGTCTTTTCTTGGTCTTCACAGGCAATTTCTATTTGGTTGTACCCTGAATAGCCATCAAGGAAGCAAAAGTGGGAATGACCCGCCAACCGTTCTAAAATTTGATCAACAAATGGTAGGGGGAAGTGGTCTTTCCTCGTGATAGTGTTTAGCTTCCTGTAGTCAATGCACATTCTCCAACCGGTAGTGACTCTAGTTGGCACGAGTTTATTATTGGCATTAGCTACGATGGTTATTCCGGATTTCTTAGGCACCACTTGAGTTGGGCTCACCCATTGGCTATCGGATATTGGGTAAATAATACCCACATCCAATAGTTTTACTACTTCAACCTTAACCACATCCTTCATGTTTGGATTGAGTCGTCTTTGTGGTTGCCTAGATGTCTTCGCATTCTCCTCAAGGTGTATGCGATGAGTACAAATCAGTGGGTCTATGCCTTTGAGATCCGCAATTGACCATCCAATGGCACTCTTGTGTTCTAATAGAGTGGCTACTAGCCTACTCTCTTGTTCCTCATCCAAGTGGGAAGAAATCACCACTGGATATGTCTCATCTCGACCTAAATAAACATATTTTAGTTCACTTGGTAATGGTTTTAGGTCGAGTGTTAGTGCCTTGATGTTGGATGGGAGGGCCTTGTTCTCGTTTACAAGCAAAGGCTCAAATAGGGCCCTCCATCTTTTATTATCAAGCATTGGCATCATCTCTAGTATGGCATCCATCTCTTGTATTGTGTCATCCTTTATCTCATGAGAATGGGCCACACATGCCTCCAAAGGGTCGGAAGATAGTTATAAGGGGACTGTATCCTCCACGAATGATTCAATCATGTTTAATTCGTGGACATCATCATCAACCTCCCGTGGTTGTTTACATAAATCAAATATGTTAAGCTCAAGGGTCATATTTCCAAAGGATATTTGTACAAGTCCGTTTCTACAATTGATAATGGCAATTGAAGTAGCTAGAAACGGTCGTCCAAGTATGACGGGAATTTGAGCACCGGTGCCTATCACGGGATGTGTATCCAAGACAATAAAGTCTACTGGGTAGTAGAATTTATCAACTTGGACTAGAACATCCTCTATCATTCCTCTCGGTATACGGATGGATCTATCAGCAAGTTGGAGTGTGGTTTTAGTGGGTTTCAATTCACCTAACCCAAGTTGTTCGTAGACCGAGTATGGAATGAGATTCACACTTGCCCCCAAGTCGAGTAGGGCTTGTTTAATCCGGTAGTCTCCTATGATGCATGAGATGGTTGGACTACCCAGATCCTTGTATTTTTGGGGCACCTCTTGTTTGATGATGGCGCTCAAATTTTCAGTCAAAAGAACTTTGTTGTGAACGTTGTGTTTCCTTTTGACTGTACACAGTTCCTTTAGAAATTTGGCATAAGACGGTATTTGTTTTATTGCATCCAACAACGGGATGTTGATCTTCATCTGCTTGAAAACTTCTAAAATTTTCAGATTTTTATCTAAAGGTTTAGGTGAAATCAACCTTTGTGGAAACAGAGCAACCGGCTTGTATTGCCTTTCCGGTTCTTTCTCTTGTGGGGTATTGTTCGAGCTATCATCCTCTTTGGAAATTTCCGGATCCTTAGGCTTTGGGGCCTTCACCGGATTAGATTTGTCAATTTCTTTCCCACTTCTCAAAGTGGTGATAGCTTGAACATGTTCCGTGTGGTGTGAGGATGAGCTTGCATCTTGTATCTCAAACTGGGTTCTTGGGTTAGGAAGAGGTTGGGCAGGAAGTGTGCCCTTCTCTCTAACACTAAGATGAGATTCAACTCTAGCCAGTGATGTTTTCAATTCATTGATGGCTTGAGTTGAATTTTGATTGAATTTCAATTGCTCTTGCATGAACCCATCCATTTTTAGAGAATTTGTCTTGTCATACTCAGCTTGGACCGATACGAATGCACCCAACATCTCCTCTAGTGATACTTTTAGAGTGTTGTTTGCATTTGCAGTGGGTCCATTCCTCCAACTGAAGTTGGGATGGTTCTTCCAATTAGGATTAAACGTGTTTGAGTTTGGAGCACCAAATTGTTGTTGATAACTGTTTATGGCATTTGTTTGTTCTTGTAAGATGCCTTGAACTGCTGAAATTGTGGGGCAATCTTGTGTTGCATGTTGATTTCCAGCACAAATTCCACAAACAGTTTCAACATCAGTGGAGTTGATCGTTTCTCCTTTCCTTAATTCCATGGCTTCGACCTTTCTTGTGAGGCTAGCCACCTGTGCACTTATGCTGTCCTCTTCTGATAAGACATACATTCCCCCCTTTTCCTTTTGTTGGCCAGACTTGGAATTTGTTTGTTTCGATGTGTCCCAAGACTGTGCATTCTCAGCCAATTCTTCCAAATAATCCCATGCTTCATCAGTTTCCTTATTCATGAACTCCCTATTACACATCATCTCTACAAATTGGCGCATGGGCGAAGTCAGTCCTTCATAGAAAAAGCTTATAACCCGCCAAATTTCATAGCCATGATATGGGCATGCATTTAATAAATCCTTAAACCTCTCCCAACATTGGAAGAAGGTTTTATCTTTCTTTTGGGCAAAGTTCATGATAAGGCGCTTCAACATGTTTGTTATGTGAGTAGGGAATAATTTTTTTATGAATTCTCTGTGCATATCAGTCCATGCACCAATTGATCTTGGCCTCAATGCATAAAGCCAACCCTTGGCTTTATCTTTAAGAGTGAAAGGGAAGAATTTGAGTCTCACTACATCTTCAGTCACATTTGCAAAGTGCATGGTGGTGATTACCTCATCAAACTCCTTAAGGTGTTGATAAGCACTTTCACTGTCTAATCCATGGAATTTAGGGAGAAGTTGGATCACTCCCAGTTTCAAATCCACATTCCCTGCATTTTGTGGAAAAACTATGCATGAGGGAGTGCTCGCTCTTGCGGGTTGCAAGAAATCACGTAAAGTCCTAGGTCGGGGAACATTCTCAACCACATTCTCCCCTGTTTCAGTTTGGTTTTGGCCCGGATTAGGTTAATTTACAGCCATATTTTCAGACAAAATTGGAGAGTTTAGATGTCTCCTAGCATGTGATTCTCTGTCAATTCCTTCTACTATCCCCCCTTCACTTATGAGTCGGTTATTGGAATCCCGAGCCCAATGTGGCATGCAAAACCAAAAAATAAGAAACAAAGAGAAAGAAGAATTCTTCCTCCCTTTCTTTACTTTTCTCTAAGACTGAAGCACAAGGTGTCTTGCAATGGCTAAGCCAGAAGCAAGGATAGAGACCGATTTCTCCTGGTCAATAGGGGTTCAGAGAACTCCCCACCCACTCTTTGAATCTTTTGAGAAAAAGTGCAGAAAAAGGAGAAAGAGGAGTAGAGGTGAGAAAAGAAATCTCTGAGCACAAGGCGATCCAAGACGGCAGAGCCGACCAATAGGAATCCAGGTGGCACAAGGCCGACCTTTCAGAGATCCAAAAGGAGTCTCCACCCACTCTACAAGAGATGAATAGGAATGAATAGGAGAAGGAGAAGAGTAAGGTTTAGAAAGATAAAACCCGATTCGGCACTTGAAATCCTTGTATCTTCTTCAGCTTCCTAGAAATCCCTGAAAAGAAAAATCAAATAAACGAACTAAGTTTGTCCTAAAATCCTAAAAATCCTAAATAGATACTAATTTCAGAAATTTATGAAAAACCGTCAAAATCCCCGGCAACGGCGCCAAAAACTTGTTTGCTTCCCCAAGTGTAGGGTTGCGATGTAGTAATAAACTCGGTAAGACCGAGGTCGATCCACAGGGACTTATGTAGGATTTCACAAACACATCCAAAAGTGTCTATTGAAAGCTAATAACCAAATTTTTGTATGAATTTGATGTGAGTAACAAAATTGAATTAAATTGAAAGTAACTAATTATAGAAAGGCACTAGGGGTTCAAGGATCCACTTGTAGCAATCCTTGATGTTCAATCCGCTGTGGTTTTTCATTCTCTCAACTAGAATCGACATTAAGGTCTATCTAGTTGGATGATAGAGCTGTTGAACCAAACAATCTGTCATATGTAAGTTCAATGCATAAGATTCACTCAATGTAGGCTGAGCTGAGCATGCTCAATTGCATAGGTCATTCCCCTTTCCAAAAGGTCCAGTTCACAATCATAACCATCCTCAAGTCCTGTCACAAGACAAGGCTAGATCATGATTTGAACTTGACTTCAAATCACATGCACAATCCCTTACATAATTCAGAAAATCAGAAAAATAAAACTTTGGTAGGAAGTCCCTTCATGAAGATCATAGTACTAGAGCGCACTCCGATTCCTCGGATCATACAGGTCTAGACTGATACAAACCAATTAAGAAGTTAAGTAATTCTCCCAAACATCCATGAGTCATCATAAGACTAAGAAAGACTAGTTAAAAACTTGTATAAACTTCAAACCATAGTTCATAATCATGAATTCCACACTTAAAACCAACTAACTACGAATTGAAACATCTTGGATCCACTACAAGCTTCACCTCTTAGCCCTAGCTAAGAGGTTTAGCTGCTCATGATCCAAGGGAACATGAAACAACTAAAAAAAATCATAAAAAGAGCAAAACAAACTAGAAGGAGTTGTGGAACTCCGAAATCTACTTCTGCCGCCTCCAAGCTTGCTTCCACCCTCCTAAGATACCCTAGGAATGATCCTTAGGTGTCCTTTTATAGTATAGAGGCTCCGCAACTTCAGAAAGATCGAGAATCTGCGTAGGATTTACGCAGTGCTCAGAGAAAATCGGACTAAAAATTGCAAGTTCTGTTCTCAGTCACATGGCCGACCGGTCTAGACCAGTCGGACTGAGCTGGCCGACCGGTCACGACCGGTCGTGCCTCAATGGAAAACAATCCAGCAGCCTTGGCCGACCGGTCAAGATCGGTCGGACATCTTCAGCAGTAGTCCAGCGTGCATAGCTGACCGGTCAAGACCGGTCGGACATGTTCTTCTTCAATTTTTTCCTTTTCTTTCTTTTACTTTCTTCTCTTTTTACTTCCTATCATTCTTTGGTCCACCTTGGGCCTTCATCAAAGGTTCTTAAATGAGGTCTTTTCACCTTCAATTAGGCGGAGTCCACTCTCAATCCTGCAATCGCAAAACATGCATTAGATTAGTCTATACACCATGCAAACCTCATACAATGGGTGATGAATTGGGGTTAGAATATGCACAATTAAGAACTCAACAGGCACGTCATGGTATACAAGGCAAGAAGCGCAAGCCGGAGGAAATCTTTCCCTCTGACAAGAAATATCGACGTAATCGACGGGACCGCTCTCCCAATAAGCCTTATTCTAGTAAATATCATAACTACACTCCTCTCAACCGATCCCCCGAAAAGGTGCTAATGAAGATCAAGCATAAACCATATTTGAAATGGCCTGCAAAGATCAAATCTGATCCTGAAAAGAGAGATACGAGCAAGTTTTGTTATTTTCACAAAGACCATGGGCACAATACCCAAGATTGCATATCTCTAGAGATCACATTGAAGCTCTCATTCGGAAAGGTTATCTTCAAGATTATGTTGTTCGATGAGGTCGGTCGCCTAAAAGGGCAGAAGCCCCACCACACCAGAAGAAGTCACCTCACCGTCATACTTCACAAGAAGATGTTGAACCTACCGGGGAGATCCGGACCATCGCCGGAGGACCGGCTTGTGGGGAAGATTCTCAAGCTTTAAGAAAACCATACACTCGTAAGGCGTCTAAGAAGTCTCAGCATATCTACTGGTTGGAACAGACGCCCAACATGTCAGAATTCAGCCATCCTCTAATCTTCTTCTCCCCCGAGGATGCAAAGGGGATTCACTTCCCTCACGAAGACTCCATCGTGGTCACGCTAAAGGTATTAAATTATCTAACTCATCATATTATGGTGGATACAGGTAGCTCTGCTGATATTCTCTACCTGGAGGCTTTCAACAAAATGGTACTCGCCAGAAGCCTACTCAAACCAGTCTCTACTCCTCTCGTCGGCTTCGGGGGCGAGGTGGTAACACCGGAAGGAAGCATTGACCTCCCAGTCACCTTTGGAGAGAGTCTAGCGAAAACGACTGTCTTCGTTAATTTCCTCGTGGTAGATCGGAGGTCGGCATACAACGCCATTTTGGGCCGACCATCGCTCAATAAGGTAGGGGCAGCTTTACATCCTTTGTATTTATGCGTCAAATTTTCTACCCCAAATGGTGTTGGGGTTGTACGAGGAAATCAGAAGGAAGCCCGATCGTGTTATGAGATAGCTGTATAAGACCGAAAGAAGGCCCAGACAACACCAGTTATGATGGTGGCACAAGATCCATCAAGTCCTCCGACGGCTACCTCGTTGGACCCAAGAGAGAATGCTCTCCAATCTGGAACTCCCGGAGAAGAGACAGTGGCAATCCACTTAACTGAAGACGACTGGTCCAAAGTTGTCTATGTGGGATCCTCTTTAAGCAACATCTTTCGGGAAAATCTGGTGTGTTTCCTCACCGAATACCAAGATGTGTTTGCCTGGTCTCATAGAGACATGCCGGGCATCGATCCCAGCGTCATAGCACATCGTTTGAATGTTGATCCGAAGTATAAACCTGTTCATCAGCGTCGACGTGCTTTCACTGCAGAAAGGTAAATGGTAATCAAGGTTAAAGTTGAGAAGTTGCTCATAGTCAATTTTATAAGAGAAGTTGACTACCTAGAGTGGGTCACGAACGTGGTTCTCGTTCAAAAAGCAAATGGCAAGTGGAGAATGTGTATTGACTATTCGAATTTGAACAAAGCGTGCCCCAAAGATAGCTTCCCAACTCCGCGAATCGACCAGCTGGTTGATTCAACGGCAGGGCATGCCCTGCTCAGTTTTATAGATGCCTATTCCGGTTATAACCAGATCATGATGCATCCACCCGATAGCCAACACACTGCCTTCATCACTGACCGAGGCCTGTATTGTTACCAGGTAATGCCTTTTGGCCTTAAAAATGTAGGGGCCACCTATCAGCGCCTCGTCAATAAAATATTCGCCACACAAATCGGCAGACATATGGAGGTTTACATCGACGACATGCTCATGAAAAGTGTCGTAGAAGATGACCACCTTGCAGATCTTCGAGAAGCCTTCGACTTGATGGGGAAGTATCAGATGAAGCTAAATCCCGAGAAATGTGCGTTCGGAGTGTCTGCTGGGAAATTTCTCAGATTTATGGTTGGCCAACGAGGAATCGAGGCAAATCCTGAAAAAATAAAAGCATTGGTCAAGATGAAATCTCCGACCACTCTCAAGGATGTCCAACGTCTGGCTGGTCGCATTGCATCGTTGAACAGGTTCATTTCGCTGGCCTCTGAAAAGTGTTTACCCTTTTTTAAACTCCTTCGAGCCACCGCCAAATCTGATTGGGAGTGGACACCACAATGCGAAGAGGCATTCCAACAACTAAAGCAATATATGAGTGCACCCCCCGTTTTGTCAAAACCTGTGGCGCATGAACAACTTCTTCTTTATTTATTTGTGTCTTCAACGGCCGTTAGTGCGATGGTGGACGCCGAAACCCGATATTTTGATATGGAGAAGTTGGCTCTTGCTTTAGTCACGGCTGCCTGAAAACTACGACCCTACTTCCAAGCCTACGCTATATTAGTGCCAACAAATCATCCGTTATGGCAGGTCCTTCAAAAACCCGAGGTTTCGGGGCGATTAACTAAATGGGTGGTCAAGATCAGTGAGCACGATATTTCGTTCTGCCCCAGGACCGCCATCAAGGGTCAGGCCGTGACCGACTTCATCGCCGAATTCACATACTCCTCTCCCAATGACAATTCCGCGATCAGCGACCAGCCGCCCTGGTCACTCTTCGCGGATGAGTCCTCACGGGCCACTGCTAGCGGAGCGGGCCTAATTCTAGTTGCTCCAGACGGGTCGCGTTTCCAATACGCTTTATGATTTGATTCTCACATCTCAAATAATGAAGCATAATATGAGGCTTTGATCGTCGGCCTCAAACTAGCAAACGTCCTCTCGATTCAGAGTTTACGTATTCATAGTGACTCTCAGCTCATAGACAATCAGGTACTCGGCGAATTTGAGGCAAAAGAAGAAAGGATGGCCTTATACAAATCTCGAGTGCTCATCCTACTCGCGAAGCTGAAGAATTATGAAATAATCCACATCCCTCGCGAGAAGAACAAACTTGCAGATTCTTTGGCAAAACTCGCCTCTGCACCAGAATCTAAGTTATCACATTCAATTCTCATCGAGCACCTTCGGACCCCGAGTATCGACCAAGAAACTCCTGGGCAAGTGATCACGGTCCATCCCACTCCATGTTGGATGGACCCCATTGTCCTCTATCTCAGGGATGGACATCTTCCAGACAACAAGAAATCCTCACGACAAATTCGTCATCGAGCTGCCAGGTATACTTTACAAAATGGAACGTTATTACTTAAGAGTTTCTCTTTGCCCTACTTAAGGTGTCTTCACCCAGAAGAAGCACATCGTGTTCTAGATGAAATACACCAGGGGGCATGTGGTAACCACCCAAGGGGATGATCTTTAGTATATAAGGCGATGAGGCAAGGATATTACTGGCCCACTATGAAGGCGGATGCGATCGAATTCTCTAAAAAATGTGACAAGTGCCAGCGATATTCTCCTATACCTCATGTACCGTCCGAGCAAATGACACCAATGGATAGCCCTTGGCCCTTCGCCCAATGGGGAGTCGATATCATCGGGCCCTTACCTATCGGGAAAGGTCAAAATAGGTTCGCAATCGTGGCGGTCGATTACTTCACTAAATGGGTTGAGGCAGAACCATTAGCTAGAATTACCGAGAAATAGACCACTAAGTTCGTATGGAGAAATGTCGTATGCCGTTATGGGCTCCCCCACACTATAATCACCGATAATGGAAAGCAATTCGACAACGCCGCTTTCGATGAATTTTATGAAAAATGGAAGATATGCAATGTCCGTACCTCCCCATATCATCCTCAGGCAAATGGGCAAGTTGAAGCGGTGAATAAAATCATCAAGCGTCATTTAAAGACCAAGCTCTGTGAGTGTAAAGGCATGTGGCCAGAACTCCTGCCAGAAGTCTTATGGGCATATAGGACTACGACTCGCACATCAACAGGTGAAACTCCCTTCTCCTTGGCATTCGGCACCGACGCAGTAGTACCGGTTGAAGTTCAAGTACCTTTGTATCGAATCGAGCAATATGATCCAACTTGTAATCAAGAAGGTCTCCGACTTCATCTCGACCTCTTGGAAGAGCGAAGGGATGCCTCCCAGCTGCGAGCAGTAGCGTATCAGCAGTGCATTGCTCGGTATCGTGAAGCCAAAGTCCGACCTAGAACCTTTCAGCTCGGCGATTTGGTTCTTAGACAGAACCTCGAAGTTCCTGCTCATTCGCTGGATCCAAATTGGGAAGGTACGTACCGAGTTATCAAAATCGTGCGACCTGGTACTTATTATCTTGAAGATATGCAAGGAAGACCTGTACGTCGCCCTTGGCACGTGGAACATTTGCTACGGCACTTTCCTTAATTCGATGTAATTTTAAACGACATTCGAATAAAGGTGATCGACTTTAACGTCTTATGGTAGCTACTCCATTTGATTGGACCCGAATAGCCCCGAAGAGAATACACACATTCTCTTGGCCAATTGTCTACCCTTGGTAGAATCAAAGTCAGTCTTTTGGTACCTACTCCATTTGATTGGACCCGAATAGCCCCGAAGAGAATACACACATTCTCTTGGCCAATTATCTACCCTTGGTAGAACCAAAGTCTCAATCGATGGACCAGTCTATCTCAACGAGGACATGGTCACCACGACCCTCGGATTGAGTCTAACTCATTTTTCCATGAGTTAAGTATACGAGCATTCAAGATACGATCAACAAAAAAAGGCAAGAAAGAGCACATTGCATTGAGAAAAAGCAGTTTTCGTTAAAAGTGACTAAAAAGTCAGATCATTTACATGGATACAATTTATTCTCAAAATACTATGAAAAAGGAGAGAGAGAAGGGCGACGACTCTAAGATCGGTCGTTCTCGTCTTGAGAAGGCTCGCGACTCTCTGCTTCAGGACCGATCTCGGGAGCAAGTGCAGCATAAGTAGCTCCAGTGACCTCATTCTCGGCTGTAGCTCGTTCTCTGGCTACGACCTCAAAGGCCACTCTCTCAAACTCCTCAAAATTGATGGAAGGAGCAATTTGTTGCATAACTCTGACCGCAAAATCACGACCAGTGATATACGTCTCATAACGTTCCTCGTTGTAGAGCTGAGAAGTTCGGAACTGCTGGACCGCACGAGGCCCCTCGTCAGATACCATCTTGACAAGGGCCACTCTTTCCTCCTCCCAGTGAATGGAGTCATCCTTCAGCTGGTCAAGAGTCTTCTTGGCCTCCTCGAGTTTAGTCCGAGAGTTCTTGAGCTGCTCCTCGAGGCAGATCTTGTCCTGGTGGAAAATCTCCTTCTCTCTCTCGCTTGTGGTATGGACTTCTTGGAGCTTCGCAAATTGTATGTCCAATGACTGAAAACGATCAGTTAGGGCCTGGATCTTGGCGAGGAGGATCTGCTTTTCCTCATTTAATTTTGCGATTTGGGCTTCCAGGGCCTTTATGATACGATCTCTTCCTTGGACCTCGCCCTCCATCGCTTTCTTCTTCTTTTCTGCATCATTAACGATGCGGCGGGCGGCATCAATGTCGCGCCGGACTCAGAGCATAAGATCCAGACTCTGCTCAGACAAAGAAAGAAGAATTAGAGTAGTCCACCACATTAATAGTCCAAAGAAAAATGAGCAACGGGGAATAGGTTGTCAGCTAAATCAATCTCACCCCTACATCCGTAGAAAGAGCCTCTGGACTTGGCTCAGGGAGGCCCCGAAAGAGTTGGGGGAAATATTATCAAACATAAACTTGCATATCGGATGCAAGTGTGGCGGGATGACGAAGACTCCTGACCCGGAGGACTGGGCTACGACCATCTCGCTGGAGCCTACCTCGCGAGCATTCACAGCCCCCGAGGCAAGTGTCGCCGAATCGCGAGCAGTGATGGGCTCGCATGATGTCTCCCTTGGAGGGAGACCTTCCTCCGTTCGATCACCTTTCGGTGAATTGTCAACGAATTCGATTATTAGCTGGCTACGGGCGCCAGCCGGAGGGGTCGCAGAGGCCGGAGGGGTCGCGGAAGTGTGAGGGGTCGTGACAACACACCCTTTGGTAGTAGTACGTGTTCGCTCGCCTCAAGTGCAAGGTTGCGATGTAGTAATAAATCTCGATAAGCTCGAGGTCGATCCACAGGGAATAAGGTAGACCAATTCAAGTTGTTCTAGCAACTTCTAATTCAATGAATTGAGGATTTCGAGTTTAAAAACTAACTTAAAACAGTAATTACAAAATCTGTAATTAAAAGGGAACTAAGGCTTTTGAGGATCCACTTGTGATAGCCTCCATGTGAATTCATTCATCCAAGCATAGCACAACTAGAATTGAAGTTCTATCTCTCTTCTAGTTGGAAGATATGGCATTCAAACACAAACAATCTCTACTCAAGTTGAAGAACATGGTTCTAGTTCTAATAAAGCCTATAGAAGTCGAATATGTAGCCTTCGAAGTAACGACCATGCCAATGGACTATGGTACGCTCTAGGGTTACTACAATTTGAATCTAATCAATCCAAACATGATAATCTTAGAGAATTGCAAGGAACTCATGTCGGAAGCACATGAACTCTCATAAAACATCCAAAAATATCACTTTTATTCAAACTAGAACTTAAAAATCAAACTTTAAAGCAAAGTACTTGAATTAGAATGAATCCAACATGATAACTACTCACAAGCTTCACCTCTTAGCCTTAGCTAAGAGGTTCTAGCCGAGCATTATCATGCTTCAACTAGAATTCGAAGAAAAACTAAGAAAAACATGAAAAACTAGAGAAAACCCTAGTTGGAGGAGTTGCGATCGCTCCACGATGATCTCCCTTGCTCCCCACGAACTTAGAACTCTTCTAGGATACCCTAGCAAGGATGCCAAGGTGTCCTTTTATAAGAAAAACCACCCACCGCCTCGCATTGCGTAAAGATTTACGCACTTATGTCGGTTGTCGGGCGTTGGTCAGGCGCCCGGTCATGTTTTGGTCGGGCGCCCGACCATACTGCAAAACAGTCCAGCGTGTTTTAATAAAGTTTCTTTGAATTTCAGGCACCCGACTCCTCTTAATCGGGCGCCAGGCGGGTCATCAGGAGCCCGGCGAGTTGCGGTCGGGCGCCCGGCCAAGTCCAGAAAAGTTCCAGCAAAATATGGATTTCTTGTCAATTTCGGGCGCCCGGCCAAATGGTGGTCGGGTGCACGAAGGTCAATTTCTACAGTTTTTCTGGTTTAAAGGGCCATCTGCTGAATTTTCTGCATTTGACTTTTTTGGCCCTGTAGCTCTGCAGTATGACTTTTCTGGCCATTCCAGGTCTTCAACTTGATTCCTTCAAGGCTTTTTCTCCACTTCTTTGGCTCTTCAAAGCGTGGTCTTCTAGTCATTCGAAATCCTTCAAATTGGTATTAAATCCATGTCATCTCTCTTCTCCTTGCTTCTTTCTTCCATTCCTTTGGCTCATCTTCTTTCATCATCAAGTGAGTTTAAAAGCATTCTTTTAGCCATCAAATAGGTGAATTCTCTCTCTCATTCCTACAATCACAAACATGCATTAGATTGGTCTTTTAAGCATGCAAACCATGCATAAGATGTGATGTAATGGGCAATCTCATGTATAAATTGGAGGTTCAACACACCCCCCAACCAGCTTTTTTCTAGTCCCGAGCAAAACATGCGTGAAATAAGTTCAAACCTCCAAAACCAACTCTCCTTCAGAAACTATGTTTCTATCCATTCCAAGATATACAAGTGTAAAATTCAGAAAAATTAGGTGATAGACGTTGAAACCTTAAACTCTTAAAACATAATAAGTGTCCATATGAAATTCCCGCCGATTGATTGATAAATAGAAGAACTCGAACAAAATTCAACCTAGTGTGCATAGTGAAAGTTCATCTCGTGAGTTTCTAGGATTATCTTCTTCATAGATCAACTGAACTATGGATCTCATGGTGTACAGAGCAACAACAAGCCAATGACAGGAATTTGCCTTACTGTCCTTCCGACGGCTTTCACACTACGTTCCATTTCCGGCTTTGGTTATGGGTAGACCATCCCCCGGTTGGTAATAGGTAGCCCTTTTCGGAATTTTCCACCATTTTTCCATCATTCCCAATTTCATCCTTCCTTTTCCGTTTTCTTTTAAATTAGATAGGATTTTTAGAACTCCATATCTTTCGTTATTTTCCCATGGACAAGGATGGACAAAGTACCCCGGCTTGGTTTCTCAACATCTTTAAATCAACGTCTAGCTAATCCACAAATCACATAATCCTTTCATCCCATGAAAATCGTGTAATGTGAACTAGGTGTAAAGGTGTTCAAATTTTCTATCAATCACAACAATAGGGGAACTAACATATAAAACCATTATATTAGGAGAAGTTTAAGACTTGCAGCATCACACACTTCGTATCTCCTCTTCTTATACTCGTATCATCTCGAATGCATGAAAATAAGGTTTTCTAAAGGATTTTTGAACTTTTAGAAAATTCAAAAAAAATTTGTGCATATGAGGCTCGAAATGTTGCAACATGCTAGATGAAGAATCTCATCTCACCCCCCAACCAAATCTTGTATTGTCCTCAATGTGAAAAGATATTCAATGAGCATGAACATGAGAGCAATGGTAAAATATACGAGAGTGAGAATAATAGTACCTGAGAGACCGATCATGGAAGTCTACAACCCAACAACTAAAGCTATTAAAACAGTAAAAAAAATAAAATAAAAAAATAAACCTACCTATGTTATACCTTCGTCAGATTAGGAGATCAATCATCCCGATACACAGGATCATTCAGAGTGATGGACATGTCCTCTGAATCGAATTTCTCAACAAATGGTTTAAGGCATTGTCCATTAACTTTGAAACAGTTACCATTCGCTGCATTCTCAATCTCAACAGCCCCATGAGAGAAAACTTCTTTGACAATATATGGGCCGGTCCATCGAGATCGTAATTTTTTCGGAAAAAGATGAAGTCGGGAATTGTACAAGAGCACTTTCTGTCCTTCATAGAAAGATTTCCTGAGGATGTGCTTGTCATGAAAGGCCTTCATCTTACTCTTGTAAATTCTCGAGTTCTCATATGCATCATTTCGGATCTCATCAAGCTCATTTAATTGAAGTTTGCGAAGCGAGCTAGCCTTGTCAATGTCAAAATTTAATGCTCGAATTGCCCAATAGGCTTTGTGTTCAATCTCCACAGGAAGTGGCAAGCTTTCCCATAGACAAGTCTATAAGGGGACATTCCAATGGGTGTCTTGTAAGCGGTATGGTGAGCCCAAAGTGCATCATCTAATCTTAGGGACCAATCCTTACGATCCGGCTTCACCGTCTTTTCCAAAATCTGTTTGATTTCCCTATTTGAAATTTTAGCTTGCCCACTTGTCTGTGGGTGGTATGGGGTACTCACTTTGTGCCTAATACCGTATTTTTCATTAAAGCTTCAAAAGGTCTGTTGCAAAAGTGAGAACCACCATCACTAATGATGGCTCGAGGCATCCCAAATCTGGAAAGTATGTTTTCTTTAAGGAACTTAAGAACCGTACGATGATCGTTGGTTCTACATGGGATAGCCTCTATCCATTTAGACACATAGTCTACGGCAAGCAAAATATAGACATGTCCAAAAGATGAGGGGAATGGTCCCATGAAATCGATGCCCCAACAGTCAAAGACTTCAAGATGTTGAATTGGGGTAAGAGGCATCATATTTCGACAGGATACTCCTCCTAACTTTTGGCAACACTCGCATGCTTTGCAAAACTCGTGGGTGTCCTTAAATAGCGTGGGCCAATAAGAACCACACTGCAGAATTTTTGCAATGGTTTTCTTGGCAGAAAAATGACCCCCACATGCTTGATCATGGTAAAAGGAGATGACGGAATTATGTTCATCATCAGGGATACATCTTCTTATAATTTGGTTTGGGCAATATTTAAACATGTAAAGGTTCATCCCAGAAGAATCTGCGCACTTCCCTTAGAAATTTAAGTTTATCCTGCGTAGTCCAATGAATCGGCATCGCACCTGTGGAAAGATAATTGGCTATGTCAGCGTACCATGGTGGATGCATAGCAACAAAGAGTTTCTCATCAGGGAATGAATCCTCAATAGGTGACTCGTCAATGGAATTAGGTAGGACTACGTGAGATAGATGATCTGCTACCACATTTTTTACTCCCTTCTTATCCTTGATTTCCAAATCGAATTCTTGAAGGAGTAGGATCCATCTAAGCAAACGGGGCTTGGCATCCTTCTTAGAAAGAAGGTGTTTCATCCCCGCATGATCTGTGTAAACGATAACCTTGGATCCTATTAAGGCCTGAATTTGTCCAAGGCAAAGATGACGGCAAGGAGTTCTTTCTCCGTAGTCGAATAATTAACTTGGGCGGGATTCAAGGTCCTACTTGCGTAGTAGATAACATGGGGCTTCTTGTCCTTCTTTTGGCCTAACACCGCCCCAATGGCATAATCGCTCGCATCGCACATCAACTCAAAAGGAATGGACCAATCTGGTGGTTGCATGATAGGAGTGGTTGTCAACATGTCTTTTAGCTTTGAAAAAGCTAATTGACATTCGGCACTCCACTCAAATTGGTTCTCCTTTTGTAGAAGGTTACATAAAGGCCTTGAGATATGGCTAAAATCCTTTATGAATCTTCTATAGAAACCGGCGTGTCCAAGGAAGGACCGCACATCACGTATGCTTTTGGGTGGTGGTAGATTGGAAATTATGTCAATTTTTGCCCGGTCTACCTCTATTCCATTAGACGAGATCATATGTCCAAGGACTATTCCTCTTTGTACCATGAAATGACACTTTTCCCAGTTTAAAATGAGGTTCTTCTCCTCACACCTCGTCAAGACCAACTTCAAGTTATTGAGGCACTCATCAAAAGTACAACCAAAAATAGAAAAATCATCCATGAACACCTCAAGAAATTCACCCACCATGTCCGAGAAACTACTCAACATGCATCGTTGGAATGTGGCGGGTGCATTACATAACCCTAATGGCATTCTTCGGTATGCGAAGGTACCAAACGGGCATGTAAATGTGGTTTTCTCTTGGTCCTCTGGGGCTATCTCAATTTGGTTGTATCCAGAATAGCCATCTAGGAAGCAATAGTAGGAATGGCCCGCTAATCTCTCCAAAATTCGATCCATGAATGGGAGAGGGAAGTGGTCTTTCCTAGTGACCATGTTGAGCTTCCGATAATCAATGCACATACGTCCGGTGGTTACTCTAGTCAGTATAAGCTCGTTGTTGGCGTTTTCTACGATGGTAATACTAGATTTCTTGGGGACAACTTGGGTAGGACTCACCCATTAGCTATCTGAGATGGGGTAGATGATACCCACATCTAGTAGCTTTAGCACCTCGGCTTTGACAACCTCCGTCATGTTTGGATTTAGCCTTCTTTGAGGTTGTCTAGTCATTTTTGCATTTCCTTCAAGGTGTATACAGTGAGGACAAACCGAAGCATCTATCCCTTTGAGATCCGCTATTGTCCAACCTATGGCTCCCTTATGTTCTTTGAGTAGCTCAATCAACTTGAGCTCTTAGTCTTTCCCTAGGTGAGAGGCAATGACAATTGGAAAAGTTTCCTCTTGACCCAAGTATACATATTTAAGCTCGGATGGCAATGGTTTAAGGTCAAGCTTCGGTGGTTAGATGTTAGACGGTAGAGGCCTGGATGTGGTTGGTGGCAATTTTTCAAAGTGGGGCCTCCACCGGCTAGTACCAACTATCGGTCTCTCTATATTCAATGCTTTCACAATTTCACTAATTATGAGGTCTTTAGAATCCACGAAATGTGCCAAGCATGTCTCCAAGCTTTCTAGTGGGTCAAGTTGGGCGAGTTTTTCTTCTTCAAAAGATTTAAGCATGTTTACCTCGAAGAACTCGTCATCATCAACATCCCTATGTCTTTTGCCCAAGTGGAACACATTCACCTCTAATGTCATGTTCTCAAAGGATAATTGCATCACCCCATTCTGGCAATTGATGATTGCGTTTGATGTAGCAAGGAATGGGCGGCCTAAGATCACCGGTATTTGAGTGCTAGCATCTAAAACCGGTTGTGTGTCCAAGATGATAAAATCTACCGGGTAGTAGAATTTGTCAACTTGGACTAAAACATCCTCAACTATCCCCCTCGGTACACGGATAGATCTATTAGCGAGTTGCAACGTGGTTTTGGTGGGTTTTAATTCACCAAGATCCAATTGCTCATATACCGAGTATGGGATCAAATTTACGCTTGCCCCCAAGTCTAGTAATGCAGGCTCAATCTGGTAGTCTCCAATGATACATGAGATTGTGGGACTACCGGGATCTTTGAATTTTGGGGGGGTCTTTTGAGTGAGAATGGCGCTCACTTGCTCATTTAAGAAGGTCTTTTGCTACACATTGTATTTGCGTTTAGTTGTATATCGGTCCTTTAGAAACTTGGCATAAGAGGGGATTTGTTTGATGGCATCAAGCAAACGAATGTTTATCTTGACTTGTCTGAAAATCTCTAGAATATCATGAGAGTTTGGAAGAGATTTTGGAGCAACCAATCTCGAAGGGAATGGTGCTACGAGCTTATAAATGCGTTCCTTTTCTTGTAGGGCTAAGTTGGGTCCGTCCTTATCCTCAGAATTTACCGGATCATTAGGCTTGTCGGCCTTCACCGGAATAGATTTGTCGATTTGTTTACCACTTCTAAGAGTGGTGACGGATTTAGCTTGCTCCATATGTTGGTTGAAGGGATCAGGAATGCTTACTTCATGTACTTGTTTTGGATTGGGCTGAGGTTGGGCTGGAAAGGTCCCTTCCTTAGCATTTAAGTGTCCCTTAATCTCATCAACCGAGACTTTAAGCTCTTGGAATATTTGCTGATTCGTTTGGTTAATTTGCGTTTGCCCTTGTATAAATGCTTTCAAAGTATCCTCCATTGAGAATTGAGGTGGGGCCTTGTTTTGCATGGGTGGCCCTCCTTGAGGGTTTTTAGGATTGCCCGTGGGAGCATTCTTCCAACTGAAATTTAGGTGGTTTTTCCAACTAGTATTGTACGTATTACCCACCGGTCCATTGAAAGGCCGTTGATACCCATATGTGGCATTTGCATGTTCATGTAACACCTCTTGAAATGCAGGAATTGTGGGACAATCTTGTGTAGCGTGTAAATCGATGTGACAAATCCCACATATGGTCTCAATAGCTTCATTGGACTTTGGAACTCCACTTTTACTAAGTTCCATGGCTTCGATCTTCCTTGTGAGGTTAGCTATCCTTGCATTCACGTCATCTTCCTCTTTGAGGATATAGATCCCTCCTTTCTCTTTCTCTTGAGTATGCTTGGGGTTGTTGGGTTTATCTGAGGTATCCCAAGATTGGGCATTTTCGGCCAACATGTCCAAATAACTCCAAGCCTCATCTGGATTTTTGCTCATAAACTTGTCATTGCACATCATCTCTACAAATTGGCGCATATTAGAACTTAATCCATCGTTGAAAAAGTTTATAATTCGCCAACTCTCATAGCCATGATGTGGGCAAGCAAGTAGGAGGTCCTTAAATCTCTCCCAACATTGGAAGAAAGATTCACCCTCTTTAGCTGAAAAATTCATTATGGCTCTTCGAAGGGTGTTCGTTTTATGAGCCGGGAAGAACTTTTTCAAGAATTCCCGAGTCATCTCATTCCATGACCCAATCGAATGTGGTTTAAGAGAGTGAAGCCAATTTTTTGCTCTTTCTTTTAATGAAAAGGGAAAGAGTTTAAGCTTAATGGTATCTTCTGAAACATTGGTGTATTGCAAGGTAGTCACCACTTCTTCAAATTCTTTCAAGTGCAGATATGGGCTGTCAAAGTCTAGCACATGGAACTTTAGTATAAGCTGAATTACACTCGGCTTTATGTCAATGTTTCCCCCGTTTGGTGGTAGAACCACGCAAGAGGGTGTAATTGCACGGGCTGGTTGTAGGTAGTCCCGTAGTGATCTCATTGGAGGAACGTTATGTACCTCATTCTCTCCTACTCCCTCTTGATTTGCGTTTGTAGTTGGAGTAGGGGGGAGGATTCCTTAAAGGTGTTTGTCCATACTCCCCAAATTTTCACAATGTTCTTGGTAATTTTGGAATCGTCTATGGACTGACAATGGTCCAACTAAACCACCTTTGGATTTGAGACGATTGGAGTGGTCTCGTTCCCAACGGGACATAAACCACTCAACTAAAAAAAAATTAGTCCTAAAATCTGAAATATAAAAATAAAAAACTAAAAGAGTTCAAGTTGGAAGGATAGTACCGATTTGCTTTAAGTAGAAGAACTTCCTACAAAAGAAAACAAACTTTGTTAGTTCTAGAATTGAGAAAAATTAATCGTAAGAAAACAATAAATCCTAACTACTTCTACTTTATAGCCACTAAAACAATTTAGAACCGTTATCTAAATTCGCCGGCAGCGGCGCCAAAAACTTGTTCGCTCGCCTCAAGTACAAGGCTGCGATGTAGTAATAAATCTCGATAAGATCGAGGTCGATCCACAGGGAATAAGATAAACCAATTCAAGTTATTCCAGCAACTTCTAATTCAATGAATTGAGGATTTCGGGTTTAAAAACTAACTTAAAACAGTAATTGTAAAATCTGTAATTAAAAGGGAACTAAGGCTTTTGAGGATCCACTTGTGATAGCCCTCATGTGAATTCATTCATCCAAGCATAGCACAACTAGAATTAAAGTTCTATCTCTCTTATAGTTGGAAGATATGGCATTCAAACACAAACAATCTCTACTCAAGTTGAAGAACATGGTTCTAGTTCTAATAAAGCCTATAGAAGTCGAATATGTAGCCTTCGAAGTAACGACCATGCCAATGGACTATGGTACGCTCTAGGGTTACTACAATTCGAATCTAATCAATCCAAACATGATAATCTCAGAGAATTGCAATGAACTCATGTCCGAAGCACATGAACTCTCATAAAACATCCAAAAATATCACTTTTATTCAAACTAGAACGTAAAATCAAACTTTAAAGCAAAGTACTTGAATTAGAACGAATCCAACATGATAACTACTCACAAGCTTCACCTCTTAGCCTTAGCTAAGAGGTTCTAGCCGAGCATTATCATGCTTCAACTAGAATTCTAAGAAAAACTAAGAAAAACATGAAAAACTGGAGAAAACCCTAGTTGGAGGAGTTGCGATCGCTCCACGATGATCTCCCTTGCTCCCCACGAACTTAGAACTCTTCTAGGATACCCTAGCAAGGATGCTAAGGTGTCCTTTTATAAGAAAAACCACCCACCGCCTCGCATTGCGTAAAGATTTACGTACTTATGTCGGTCGTCGGGCGTTGGTCGGGCGCCCGGTCATGTTTTGGTCGGGCGCCTGACCATACTGCAAAACAGTCCAACGTGTTTTAATAAAGTTTCTTTGAATTTCGGGCGCTCGGCACCTCTTAATATGGCGCCAGACGGGTCATCGGGCGCCCAACCAGTTGTGGTCGGGCGCCCGGCCAAGTCAAGAAAAGTTCAAGCAAAATCTGGATTTTTTGTCAATTTCGGGCGCTCGGCCAAATGGTGGTCGGGCGCCCGAAGGTCAATTTCTACAGTTTTTCTGGTTTAAAGGGTCATCTGCTGAATTTTCTGCATTTGACTTTTCTGGCCGTGCAGCTCCGCAATATGACTTTTCTGGCCATTTTAGGTCTTCAACTTGATTCATTCAAAGCTTTTTCTCCACTTCTTTGGTTATTCAAAGCTTGGTCTTCTAGTCATTCCAAATCCTTCAAATTGGCATTAAATCCATGTCAGCTCCCTCTTCTCCTTGCTTCTTTCTTCCATTCCTTTGGCTCATCTCCTTTCATCATCAAGTGGGTTTAAAAGCATTCTTTTAGCCATCAAATAGGTGAATTCTCTCTCTCATTCCTACAATCACAAACATGCATTAGATTGGTCTTTTAAGCATGCAAACCATGCATAAGATGTGATGTAATGGGCAATCTCATGTATAAATTGGAGGTTCAACAGTACGCGGCTGTGTACCGCAAGCAAACCCCTCTATTGGAGCGGGCGCAGCTGAAGGTCTAGCTGCTGACTTCTTCTGCCTCTTCGTGGTCGTACCCTTCAGACGGGGGAGCACCCCCAGCGCGCCCCTCTTGTCTCCTATATTCGCCATCTCCTCGTGGGAAATCAAGCCTGCGGCGCGGAGATAGCGTGGGTCTAAGGCAACGTTAACGTTGCGCGCAGCCGCTGAAAGCTTGGAGACCCTTACTGTTTTTCATTAAGTCCTCCCTGCAAGTTTGGCCTAGCTCCAATCGGAATGCCTGCAAGAAGAATATGAAGGCACATTAGTCGATGCAGAGTAAAACTCTTTTTTTGTTTCTTCAGACAAAGGGGCAGAAACTCAACCCACCTTCGCCAAAATAGCGGTTAACATTATGGCCCTTGGGGTCGGAGCCCACGTCTGACTCCCAATTTTCAGAGATGTAAAACCATTTTTTCCTCCACCCGGGGCAATTAGAGGAGGGGTTTTCCAGAATGAAGTTATCCCGGTGCCAGAAGCAGAGGTAGTACCAACCCTCGGTAGCCGGGGCCTTTTTCAGCTGGTATAGTCTCAAAAACTCAGCGGTTAGTCATCGTTACCCGCTTGCTTCTAGAGGACGAATGCACTTATAAGCACCCGCCAGCCGTTTATGATAAGTTGGCCGGGGGCAATCTTATAAGTACGAAGGAAGTTTCTGATGAATGGGTGAAGGGGAAGACGCACGCCAACCCAGAAAAAGTACTCATAAAAGGCTACACAGCCTGGCGGCGGTGCATCGGCTGTCTCCCCTCTCCCAGGTAACCTGAGAATGATGGAATCCGGAACCCGATACTTTTCTCGAAGGTCTGAAAGCTTTTCTTCCATCATTATAGAGGGATAACCAGAGGCAGAATATCTCCCGGCCGGTACTCGAGCGTTATTGGATTCAGATGAATCAGGGGTATCATCTCCCAGAGGGATGATCTCTTCATCGGAAACCCTCGCCATTGTAAAAGAAAAAAGGAAGAAGGAGAAGAGAAAAGGAAAATAAGAAGAAATACTACCTCTGCGAAGAGGTTTGCACTGAGTACAAAGGAAGGAAAGAAGGAAGAACTCTCTGCAGCAAAATTTCAAAAATGAAGCAAACTTTGTAGGGTTCGATATTTATACGCAATCATTCCGTTTGATTTGGTTGACACGCGGCGGCTTCTCATCCTGCACGACAGACGAACGGGCACCAGCATTAATTACAGAGGCATGTGGCGAGCAACGCTTCACCTCTCACGGCTGAAAAGCTACGTAAAGCTGGCCATCATAAATGCAGGATCACTCCGGATGATTCACGCGCGATTCTTTCTCAACAGCCGGTTACACATACAAACAAAACCCTTGGCATAGCTCCTCAACGCCAAGGGTTTGGGGGGCATTTGTTGTAGGATAAAGTTGGCCATCAAGAGATGCGATCAAAGAATGATTGAGAGAAGGCGCAGCCAGTCATCTCAATATGTGAGCAGCTCGGCTCGTGCTTGTCGAAAGGGGTCGCATCCCAAATGCGAGCAGCTCGGCTCCTGCTCGTCGAAAGGGGTCGCATCCCAAATGCGAGCAGCTCAGCTCGTGCTCGTCGAAAGGGGTCACACCTCAACATGCGAGCAGCTCGGCTCGTGCTCGTCGAAAGGGGTCGCATCTCAAATGCGAGCAGTAACCTCCGAATCAAAGCGCTCTCTGCCTTTGTAGTACCAGCAGTCCATATAGACTGATTTTGGGCTTATCTTTGCCCGTGGCTCCATGTAACACCCCGTATTTTTCTATACTCAGGTCTTACCACAAGAATCCAAAGTATATGTGTATGTGTAATGCCCTCCCGTGACTCTTTTGTCAATGTGTGTGCGACTCCTAGTGCCCCGGATTGGCAGTGTGTAGTTTGCACCCAAATGATCAAAGTTCTAAGATCTCGAAACCTCTGTCATATTGATCGCGTCGTCCTCGCGATTGCAACGGCGAAAACAGTGCGTCGATCCGATACCCGAGCACAAAGATATGGACATTTAATCAAAACACCCAAAAAAATGTGTTGTGCACACTCTTGTGGGGCCACCCAATGTGGGGCCCACTACACGGTCTCCTAGGCAATCTTCTCCCTCTCCTTGACATGATTGTAATAATTATAAAAAATAAATAAATAAATAAAAAGTAATAATATATAATAATAATGAAAAGAAAGAAATGAATAAAACAAATTAATAAAATAAATAATAAAAAAAAGAGGGGTAATGATGACTAGCATCTCAACCCATGCCTCACCACTCCTCTCCCACGTCACCCCTTCCCCCTCCATTCCTTCATTTAATACAACAAATAAATAAAAAATAAATAAAAAACAAGTGAGATGAAATGGTATATGTATAGCTAGGGAGGGAGAGACGTTTCTCTCCTTCCATCCTTCCTTTCTTCTTCCTTCATCTGCCATCCACACCCTCACTATGGGTGTGTGTGTGTGTGTGTGTGTGTGTGTGAGAGAGAGAGAGAGAGAGAGAGAGAGAGAGAGAGAGAGGAGACGCTGGAAACAGCGTCCGTCCGGACGCTGTCCGTTTAGGGGCCCCACTTGTGAGCCCCACCTTGATGTATGTGACTAATCCATGCCATCCATCTGTTTTCCCAGGACATTTTAGGCCTTGGCCACAAAAATGATTAAGATCTAAATCTCAAGTGGGCCATACTAAAGAAAATAATGGCGACGGTTGAAACCTTCTAAGGCCACTGTGATGTGTGTATGCTATGAAACCTGTCCAAATTTGTACTCACTGGGCCTACTATAAGATGGCCAACCCGGTGAATGGTCTGGATTTATCGCATGGACCCCACCTCTTTGTTCTTTAAAAAAGAAAAGCATAATAATAAATTAATAAAAGAAAAGAAAGTTGCTGGAGTGGCATTGTTGAGATCGGAAAGTGGATTTTGGGCTTGAAAATGGCCCCACGTGTGGGAACCACTATGTTATATCCATGCCGTCCATCTGTCTCTCCATATCATTTTAGGCAAGGGGCCGAAAAATGAAGAAGATCCAGATCTCAAGTGGGCCGTGCCGGAAGAAACAATACAGACCATTGAAACCTTTCCAAGGCCCACTATCATGTTTCTGTACAACAAAACCTACCCAAATCAGGGCTCATTAGGCCCACATTAGGCTGGCCAATCTGATGGATGAATTGGATCTCCCATTTTTTACACCACCGTGTAGGGGAAAAAAAGGGAAGAAAAGAAAAGAACAAAAAAAGGGTCACTAGACAGTTAGCGTCTGCTGCCCAGCTACGTGAGGGCGGAAGCCCCTTTGAGTGGCCCCACTCGGGGACCCCACCATGATGTATTAGTTTTATCCAAACCGTTCATCTGCTTTGCCAGATCATTTTAAGACATGGGCCCAAGAATGAGGCATGTCCAAGTCTCAGGTGGGCCAAACCATAGAAAACAGTGGGGATAGTGATGTCCACCATTGAAACATTCATAGGGCCCAGCTTATTGGGTCCACCTTGATGTATATAGTTTATCTACGCGGTTCACCTATTTTAACACCTCATTGTAGGGTCGATAGCTCTGAATAATGTAGCCCAACTAGATGGGACCCACCTTTCATCTATGTTTCATGCACCCATTTCTATTTTAAAAATCTACGTTGGATTTTAGTGTTTTAGGCCATGTTTGGGTGTCCTTGGTGGGCCCCACGTGTGAGGAATGTAGAGGCCACCACTTGGACCTTTTATTTGGTATATGTGGCAACACGAATGACACATCACCTGGGTCAAAGCGGACCCCACGCGATCGGGAAGTTGATCCCAAAATGGGGCTGGGAATTGTTGTGCAGAAAATTCTGCACAGAAATTTCAAATGACCATATTTGTCCATGGGGTAAAACTTGCACGTGTACGTCCAGTATGTCATATAAGGTGTCTTTTGTAGAACACACATGGGTCTACCAGGGACACTTTGAGGAATGCAAAAAGGTGGCCCCATTTGATCATGGAGCCTGCCCAAAGTGGGGCCAAAATCAATTATGGGTTACATTTCTGCACAGTTCTTCCAAGTACTTATCTTTGGGCCATCACTATAAATTGTATACAACCAATCTAGGAAGGATGTCTAGTGGTTTCTTAAGCCAATATATGGGTCTACGAGGGGGACTTGACAACACGCCAAAAGGTGGTCCCATTTGATGGCGGTATGTGCTCAAAGTTGGGCCAAAATCATTTATGCACTACCGTTTCTGCACAACTCCAAGTACCCATGTTTGAGCCTTTGTTAAAAATTGTACACATGCAAACAAAGGGATCTGTCTTATGAGTTTTGAAGACCATACATTGGTCTGTGTAGTGGTCATTTTATTTCTCTAGAAGATGGCCCCTTGTGATCACAAATTGGACCCAAACTTAGCCCAAAATCATTTATGCACGTAAAGTTTGTTTAATTAAAAATCTATGTGGGGTCACATCCATGGAATCCACCACCTTCCTAAAGTATTAAATAAGTCATTTAAACCCTAAAACTTGAATTTAGAGCCACCACCATAGGGTTGATCTTAACCGTATAAATTATTGATATGACAATCTAACCGCATAAATGGTCTAAAACATGGTAGGGTCGAATTCTAACGAGCGTGTACATGCTTCAAGCAACATTGAAAGATGCTTCGATTCTTAAGGTGATGATTCCTCCCCTTGAGCTTTCCGCCTTCATGTTAATTAAGTACTAGTTTTATTCATATATGACTGAAAATTTTACTCTGTATCATGATTACCTCTGCTGTTTGATTTTGTCATAAATCATATGTTTAATCTTGTTATACGTGAATTTCTTTATAACTGTGAATTATTTACGAATTTTGAAATTGTCATTTTCATTCATCATGTTTGGAATATGAAAGTGGAATGTGAATTTGAATGGTTGCGATCACCTATATTTGATAGGACCTTAAACTGGTGGCCTTTGGAAGTGATTTATTGGAAAGATTACTAATGGTGTCCTTAGATGGAATTGTTGGACTAGTATGGAAACATTTTTTATGACGTCCTTATATGGACTTGTTGGGCTGAATGTCCTATTGAGATGAGTTGTTGGGATTCCCGATGGACTTGATGGACCAATGGTCCTGTGAGATAAATTATTGATTATGTCCCTAGTTGGACTCATGTGGAAATATTTTGGAGAATTATTGTGATGAAAGGCCACTAGTTGTAAGGGAATGTCATAATTGGTTTGGATTGTAAATTGAAATAATAATGGTTGGTTTAATCATGCATATCATGGCACAGACGGGACGTGTGGTGACGAGCCATATTACCGTCAGGTGGTCTGGTTGCTGAGAGCACGTGCCCTCGAGGTATTTTCGCTGGCTCTAGACCACCATAGAGTGTGTCATTCACTGAGAGCACGTACCTTTGGTATTTTCGATGGTGATGACCACTCGTGATATTATGGGGCTGATGTGTGTCCTTAGTGACTTCCAGACCACTAGGTGAGGCCGATGTGTGTCCTTAGTGACTTCTGGATCACCAATTGATGGATTTACATTGTGGGGCTGATGTGTGTCCTTAGTGACTTCCAGACCACATTTTCTAGCTGGATGTGCATCCCCAGGCTGAGGGACATGTGCATGCATTCATGCATTTAAGCAAGACTACATCATGGATGTTTTGTACATTTTCTTTTATTCTTCTTGATTAATGTGTTGGTGTGTAATCTCGAGGGGACCTCACACTGAGCTGGCCACTCATGCTGTTATATTTCAACTATATAGTTGGTGCAGGTAATTTGAATAATGTACAGGTTATACAGGAATGGAGCAGGATGCTCAGGTTATGTTGATGTCATGGATCGAAGAGCCGTGTTTCATGGTCGCTGCTTTAAATTTTGTATATAATTGTAATTGTTTATTAGTGTATTCTGAATTAAATTTGAGATATTCGGTTTGTATAAGCCTTATGGGCACCACTCTGCGATATTTGTTGTATCTTTCTTATATGCATGGTTTGTTTTCTTCCATGGTGAATACCCTTCTTTGAATGACAGTTGAAAATGGACTGAAATGTGGGTTTCTTCATAGGCTAACGCCCGGGTTTTTAATACACGAGTCTAGAACTTGGGTCACGAAAATACGGGGTGTTACACTCCAGATCTCAGGGGATCACGATCAGGAAACGTAATCGGCCAGATGTCTAATTGGACTAGGCCGTTCCCTTATTTAAGGATCAACAGGATAAATACCTTATCCTTATTCCCAAAAATCAGCAGTAATCTTGACGCCCTACGTAACAAAGTGGGTCATTTGGATCTATATAAATGGATGGCTTCATCGATAAGAAGGTACACAATACATGATCTCTGAATCCCACACTCTTATCATTCCTTCTTATTTCCATGTCCCATCTAACTTAAGCTTCGGAGGGCCAAGGCTGGACGCCGGCCACCCTTAGTTTTCCTTTATGCTTTTTTAGGTTCAGGAGGATACTACTTGAGAGGAAGATGAAAGTCTGGAGGACCCTGTTACAAAATCTGACGTAAACAACAACATCCCCATATTATGGTATCTTCGTCACAAGTTCTCATATTAAGTATCCTGGTATTCTGGCATTCCTCTGCTTAATAGGAGAATACTTCAGAATTGATGGATTCTCTTATATATGTATATGTGGTTCTATATGAAGACAGTTGGGATACTCTATTATTATCGATCTCTTATACTTATGCACAATGTTTTATATAAAGATGATCGGAACATCACCATCTATATCTAGCTTTCGTATTATGTCATGGATCCCCCCATCGTTATCGCATTACTCTTCTACTGTATATGAAGATGAGTTAAGGCTAGGAATCTCCTGTACACACACACACACACACACACACACACACATATGGCCTTATATGAAGATGATTAGGGCATTCTATTATGTATCACTTCACCTTGAAAATATCGACAACTTTCTCTTATGAAGAAGTCTGCGACAAGAATATGTAATTAAAGATTATGATCGGACGGGTATTCGGCATGGATTCCTAAAGCACAAGATCTGTCTCATTAGAATGAAGTGGTCTTACAAAGTGACAAGCTAGAAGCACTGGGGTCAAGCCTCAATATATTATGAGAAACTCGAGTTTATAAGAAGAAGACGACTGAGGGCAAGCCCTAATATATTATTAAAATCTCAAATATGCAGAAAGGAATGACTGGGGGTAGGCCAGGAAGGATGACAGATAAACCTAAAAATATGGAGCTAAAAGAAAGTTTTGGACTTATGACACGAACATCTCTCGAAAGTGATGACCCAAGGGTACACAGGTTAAGTAAAAAGGGAAGTGTTATTCCTATGGGTTCTTCCATTTTTATGCTTTGATATACTCAGTTTACATTAAACTCATACATAATACATCATTTTATGCATACTAGTCTCAAACACATAACACCAAGTAGTGGTTTAGCAAAAGAATCATTGTCATTATTTTAGATCATGAAGCATGCAGCTAACAAGTTCTGATGTCGATTACATCGAATACAAGTGACAGTCAGGTATTTAGGACAGTTGTCTAATACTACTTTTGTCTGACAATGACCGTAAAAAGCAAAAGAACAGAATTACAGCTTCTCCAGGCACCCTGTTATGAACTTCATCACATCTTTTCGCGTTGCCTCCATGGTGGCCTTTGCCTCCATTAGCGTCAGCGCAGGATTCAGAATATCACGAAGTTCGATTTCTAAGTCTGCCATTTGCTTGCGTGCCGCCTCTCCTTCACACTCGAGTTGTGCGACCTCGGCACGGTTCTGATTAATGACAAGATCAAGGTGGTCAAGATTTATGGCCGTTTCTTCCGCTTGCAGCCGCACGATCTCAGATTTGACATCAGCAAGATGATTAATACACCCGCGACGTTGAGTCTCACTATCTTCTAAGGTTGTTCTAACATTAACTGTTGAATGTTCTCGCTGCTCTACGACAGGTCGTAAAGAAGACAGCACTAGCCATTTCTCTTTGGCCGTAGGGTCAGGTTCAATCTGTTCAGTCATAATAACCTGTGCAACAGAATCCTCGAAAGAAGAAACGCGGTAGACTATTTTGGATACATCAGGCCCGATTACTCTTGCACAAGCTTTCAATGCCTTCACCCCTGCTCCTAGTGTATGCCACTCGCTTGGCTCAGCCAACGCCTTTGAAATGTCAGATAGTAGACCCCTCAGTACACTCTGTCCGAAACAGTCTAAATGATCGAAACAAGGAACGTCGAATGCTCCATGGCAGCCGCTTAAGAACTGGCAATATCTGCAACGAAAGGAATAAAACAAGTATTCAATGAAATAGTAAGTACAGAAAAAGAATACACCAAGGAGCTATGAAGGAACCGTACCGGTAGATGAGTCGACAACAGGTTTCGAGAAGTCTATAGTATGTGTGGTCACATCAGTGAACAACTCGATGGTCTCGGTCAGTAGCATTGAGGTCACATCCAGAAGTTCAGTAGTATCATTATCAATATCGATCATTTTAGTTACCACCGGCGACTCTGCCATACCCTCAACACTGGAAGCACCAGGGGCCATAGATGTAGTCGTGTCATTCCTTGGCATAGTGGACCCTTGCAGATTATCCTCTCCAATCGGCCCAGCCTGCTCTCTCACGCCAGCATGGTCTGATATTTTATTCACCGGCCCAGTCATCGTCGGGTCATCTTCACTAATTAACCGACCGTTACCCTTATCACCTTCAACCACTAGAAGACGTGTGAACCTGGCTTCTTGAGACCATTTCGCTAAAGGTATTCCAAAAGTATGCCAGCCATCCAACGCAGTATCCTCCTTACGATGGTCAATTGACACACTCAGGGAGATCTTATGCTTAATGCTCGACGATAAATACACTTCAACCTGCTCTCTATAATAACCCAATCCGTCAGTGAGGACCTCTGTCAGCCCTGGAGGAGGAATGTAGAGTAGATCATCAACAGAGCTGTTGTTCCGAACCAGAGCATACTGCTACAACCCGAAGATTGCACACCCAA
Organism: Liriodendron chinense; assembly: GCA_003013855.2. Classification (NCBI taxonomy): domain Eukaryota; kingdom Viridiplantae; phylum Streptophyta; class Magnoliopsida; order Magnoliales; family Magnoliaceae; genus Liriodendron; species Liriodendron chinense. The sequence goes on from ML058334.1 coordinate 6,307,756, forward strand.
GTGCAGGTAGCGAAGTAGTAAAATACTCGGTAAGACCGAGGTTGATCCACAGGGATTGGGGTTAAGAACACTTAGAGGAATTAGTTTAGGTGAGTGAGATGAAATCTGGTTTAATCCACAAGAGTGGAGCAAGTTGTGTGTGGTGAAAGACAAAAATAGAAAAGGGGCCAAGGCATTGGAGATCCACCTTTGTTTCATCCACAAGATTTGATTCAATGGTCCAACTATAACTCAACTGGAATCGAATAAAGATCGGTTCCAATCGGAAGATAAAACGATTAAACCACTTGCATATTTCATAAAAGATGGTGATCTGAACCGATTGATTTGACCATGAAGCACTCGTTAGTTGATCGCAGGGAATTCCAAGCATCCACTGTGCCCGAAGTCGACAATGGATTAAGGAATTGTACAGATCAACAACTTTGCCAACAAGTCAACCGACAAGATCAAAATTCATACGATCAAATGCATACTTACAAGATAGGAGGCTTTGATTGACCGATCCAACTGTTAAGATCTCGTCTATCTATCGCAGGGAATCCAAAGCATCCAATGTGCCCGGAGTCTACAATGGATCAAGGGATTTTACAGATCGATGACTTTACCTGCACTAGCTCGATGACTGTAGGGAATCCAAAGCATCCAACGTGCTCGGAGTCGACGATGGATCAAGGGACTTTATCGATCATGAACTAGCTAATTGGTGTGCAAGGGATCCCAAGCATCCAACGTGCCCGGAGTCGACGATGGATTAAGGGGCTTGCACAACAATAGCGTCTGCCGAGGTGGATAACCGAACCAATCAACCAAAGAGAACTCCAACATTTACACCACACAATGTTTAACCAAAAGAACCAAAGCTTGCAAATTTCTTCAAAGGCTTCACCCCTAGCCTTAGCTAGAGGTTTAGCCAACCATGCTACAATGGAAGACTAAAACTCACTAAGGAAGAAAATTCTACAATACTCTACACTACAAATGAAAGAAAGAAAGAAAACTAAAGAAGAGAAGAGAGGACTTGTAGAGAATGGGATGATTGAAATGAGGAGGAGAGGCCTCCTTTTATAGACTTTTGAGAGGACTCCCAAGCCTCCTCCCAATCCTAGGTGGCACTCCAAACCCAAAGCAGATTTTTTTTTTAGGTTCGGGAATGGAGTTAGGCTTGGAGTGCCCAAAGCAAACTTTTGGGCTTGGAGTTAAGCTTGGAATGACATGTGGCACAAAAGTACTCCAAGCCTAGGTGGCACTCCAAACCTAAAGCAGATTTTTTTGGAGGTTTGGGAATGGAGTGAGGCTTGGATGATGAGGTGGCATTCCAAGCCTTACACATGTGTTGGGAAGAGAGCTAAAGAGAGAGCTAGAGAGACAGAGTGTGTGTGAGAGAGAGAGAGAGAGCTTCTCTCTTACAGCCATGTGATGGAGCTTCTCCAGTTGCTGGACGTTGTGCATGAGGCCATCTTGATGGACGGCTGAAGAGCTGGAGTGGACTGCACGTGTGGGCTGGAGCCACTCTACTGGATGATGGTCCACCAGCTATAGAAATGGACGGCTGTTGTGATGGCTTATGCAATTGGAGCTGCTGGAGATTTGGAGATGGGGTCCATGATCAGCACGTGTGCTGAGCTGGACTGCTGAGATGCAGCAGGAACAGGTGCTGGCCATTTGATGCAAATGGAGTCCACCTTACTGACGTTAGATGGGCTGGATTGATGGCTGATCATTGATGGATGCTGGATGGTGCCATGAGGGCTGGAATCGTTCAGCCTCTACTGTACGTGGGGATGCTCCTAACCGTTGATGAAGATGGTGACATCCACCATTGATTCTACACGTCCAAGAGTGTGGAGATGTCCATACATGGTGGAAATTGGAATTTGGATTGTAGACCAGCCATGCTGGCATGTGTTGATGGAAGATGATGGGGTGAACCAGCTATTGGACTTTGAATGGGCGGTGGATGAATGGTCCATCTTGTGGAGTTGCAAGTGTGGTGTAGGACGGTGAGGTTTTGTTCATCTGGACATCAGATGGAGGGCTGAAGTTGTCCTTCTCTGCTGGATGATCTTGTGATGGCCCACCTTGCTGAATTGGATGGTGATGATGGATGTGACCTCCATAGCTGAAGTGAGTGGACGGCTGAGGTTTAATGGCCTCCAGCCATTGACGATGATGACGATGCTAGAGATGGAAGCTCCACCTTGAGCATACGTGCAGGAGCTGAGTGGGCACTTGATGATAGGCCGAGCTTTGGACATTGCAGATGCATTGGATGTTCTACGTTGGGATGGTCCACCTATTGGATGGTTGGAAGCTGATTTGCTGGCCGATCACCTTGATGGGCGTGATGGACCATGGAATGATGGTGATGAGGACATCCAACCCCTGTTGCACATGGTCGGACGGTGGATTGATTGATGGTAGTGGGGTCCACTTTGGACGGCTGTGATGGGCTGTGGAGCGTCCAATAGTTTGGACGTTTGAGATTATCTCTTCTTGCCTCATCCTTGCAAGTCTAAAAACTGACTGTTGGAAGGTGGGGTCCACTATAGCTGATCTGATGCTCATGAAAGTGTGGCCCACCTTGATGCATTGTTGGTCCCTCATGTGGACATCCAATCTTGACCGTCCAAACTTGAGTGATCGCCTAATCATAACCATCATACACAACCTGGATTTTCAAATGAACAGTTGTGATGCGGTCCACCATAGAACATGATCCATCCTTTGATCTTTACGGTCTGATTTCCTTCCAAGCTGCCCTGATGGTTGATCTTGCTTTCTTTTGGGCCTTTAATCACCTTGATTGGCTCGGATCTTGTCCCAACTTCTCCTGATCACCTGAAGACAGAAAGTTCACCTAATGAGGGATAATTAACCAGAAAAACAATGATAATGCCCTTAACAACCAGGGTTAATTATACAATATTAGGTACTTATCACATATTGATGCACCCACCATCTCAACCAGTTATAAGGACCGCTAGTCTTCCGATAGAGGCCGGGAAGCATGAACCTCGCGCCCGTTCGCGTCATCAAAAGTTGATGCCATATCCACTCCCAATGAGCAGGACCTGTGTCGTACGCTCGCTCCACTTTAGTTACATCTGGTAATGTCATCGGAACGCCCTGATCGTACCCGAATTGCCTGGCAAACCGACTAGGGTAATAAGGTTCTCGCCAGAACTCTATTCCTTCGTGCATCGGAAGTGAGGCAGTACGAATAGACACCAGAAATTCCCTATCACTGGTATCCACAGAATGTTCATCGTTAACGACTTCTCCATCTTCTCTGGCATCAGAAACAGGAAAGTGGTAGAAACAAATCTCTGCCCAACTGCCAATTTTGGAAGCTATCCAATCAGACGACTGCGTTATCATGTTAAATTTTCTATATCGATAAAGAGGTGCGTGATCAATGTGGAGATATTGGAAGAGATCCACTCCATATGTTCAGGGGAAATATATGCCCAACCGTCCGCAGAAGAAATGCCATGGCAATAAGCCGCGTTCATCCCTCGCGAGGGTTGATCTTTGTTACTCGCAATATTGCCAAAAGCCCTATATAAACTGCATAAAACCGGCGATGCTAGAGAAAATTAACGACCATTTGCAAGAGCTCACGCCACGACGAAGCAGGAAACCCTGATGCCATCAGCACACTTGGAGCTAGGCAACATAACTGCTGACAACCAGTATGATAAGATTCCTGCCAGTTCACAAGACGGTGTAAGCTCATTCGGATTGCGAAACTTTTGTTCGAAACATTCTTCATTAAAGCTTGGTCTTCGGGTAAGATCTCATACCCTTCGTAATCAATACTGTAAGGAGAAAGAAGTGCCCATGTCAGAAACAAAGAAATTAAAGTATGCAGAGCACGAAGTACAAAAGAAGGTATCAGAAGAAGTATTACTTCATCCTCTGGCTGAAGTAGATCAACCAGTCGTCATAGTGAATCTTTGTAATATTGTCGAATTGCGACAACTCAGCAAACAACTCTGGACAAGCCTTTGAGTGGTAAGCATCTCGAGGACTTTTGAGCCGAGAAGAAGACAACTCTTCATCAGTTGGGACGTATTCCTGGTAATATTCTCCTATCACGGACAACCCAGCCATCATCGAGAGATCCCATAAGGTCATGCTCATCTCTCCATATGGAAAGTGGAACGAATTGGTAGTGGAAGACCAGTAGTTCAAGAAGCTTCGAAGAATTGTTGGATCTCGGGAGAAATGTTCCGAGGTTGCATCGATAGCCTGATACAGGCCGACTTGTTTTAAAACTCTCTCGTGCCAGATCAAAATCTCTCTTGCCCATGACTCATAACCAATTCGCTCGTTCAAATGACCCCGCTTACGAAAGCTCTTCGTTGCCCACATCGTCGCCTTGTCCATGTGTCGAAACCTTTGCTGCACTGTCTCAAAATAATGAACTGGAGAAGGAGTGTGAGGATCACAAGTAGGGGCAAGGAAAACCATTTCTCTCAGGATACCCACCCGCTGTTCTCTCCCGTTGTCGACCAGTATGGTAGTTAACAACTGCTCGGGGGCAGATGTCCACCTCTCGACTCCGTAGAACTGAAAAGGGCCTTGAACGTTGGATGGTTCGATGCTCGGGAAGGGCTTGTGCCTCGTAAGAGATTTTTCATGCAAGATGACTCAGTTAGTATAAGGGTTGACGATGGAGAAACCGCATGTCGTAATGATCTTGTTCCTATTCCAGCCGATCTTCATCCGCTCATTCTTCGGATCAACGAGCTGTGGCGATTGCTCCACCTGGTCAACTTCCTCAGCCGGCTTCTTACCTCGATTTCGTCTCTTCTTCTTCTGACCTTCCTGATCATCCTTGGAATGTTGGCCGCACACACTAGAAGGACCTGCCTCAACAACACTGGCAGCATCAGTGAACCAACAATACCAGGTAGACCATTCCCCTTCAGTCCCTTCGTCAGAGGCTCAGATGTGGTTTTATCCACATAGATACGCAATAATACTTCATGGGAGAGCTGCTTAATTTGATCAGAGAAATCTTTCACTTCGGATTGGATTGTCTCAAAGGATTGCGAACGACACTCTACCGAAGACGGGTTAGTAGTATCTCCAGTTACCCTCTTCTTCCCACGTTGTACAGACGAAGAGCCGAAAACTTGCGATTTGGAAGCTTCGCTAGAAGATCCTGCTGCTGTCGTCATGATTCACTACAACATGTAAACAAAAGTGCATCAAACAGAAGACCAGCGCATGCAACAGGCAACTCAATAAGGTAAGCATCGCATCATTCAATCACGAATTCCACACACAAAATACGTTAATAAATACATGCATAAAATCATGACCCACAACAATACGAAAATAATGAAATTCGAGCGCACATCCGACAAACAAGAGTGCACATATCATAGCGGAGCAAATACAGTAGCAGCCCTACATGTACACCCGGAGTGCGTGCGAATTCGCACTAACCCCAAATGATGCATGTGCGCCCACTCGGAAGTGCACATCATAGAGCCGCTTGAAAGAGCATTTGCAGGCCATAAAAGACCAACATAAGCAACATATTATGGGCCCCGAGCACTAAGTCACAATCATAATCGAGCATTGAGCGAGACAGCCACAAACGATGTCGAATTCGGTCGAGAATAGGGCCAGATGCATGAGTTTTTGCCAAGGGCGATGGAAAATGCCAGAATTCAGAAAATTTGGCTAAGTAGTGAGACCACATGTGCCCAAGGTGGAGCTCCAGGCGCATGTAGCCCCTCACATGCGCCCATCCTACAATTACGAGGAGTATAAATTCAATGCATGAAGGTCCAGGCGCATGTGCACTCTCACATGCGCCCAACTCAAAAGAGGGAGAATGCAAGTCCATGGTGAAGCATGCCAGGCACATGTGGCCTCTCACATGTGCCCACATCCTATGAAAAAAAAAGACATGCGGCTACCCTTTTATAGCAATGAACATGCGCCTGGTACTAAGATCCCATGCCCCCATTATCAGTTGGAGGGCACATGCGCCCAAGGGAAGGCCACATGCGCCCACTCCCTCATGAGGAGCTCTCTCACCTCGGAAAATTTACTTTTTCTTGATTCAAAAATGGCAAATGACTCAGTGAGTCCCCTATTTATACTTGAGCTTGGGGACCGGTGCACCGCATTGGCCTAACATAAGCATCCATCGCAGCGCACCGGGGGGGCACTTGTTGGGGCGCAAATTCGCACCCATTGTAAAAAAGTATTCAGCGATCCATCTACGATGATTTGGACCGATTTCGAGATCCGAAATACTCGAAAAACGCTAATGTAACCCTAACATGCGCGATTGTGATCGAAACCTACAAATGTTATTTTGGGGTGGAATCGGACATGCGGATCACCGCCAAATGATCCGAAACGCCCTAAAACCCTTAACCTGCAAGTTTCAAAGTTGCGCGATGCATATCCTCACCTGCAGGAACCAAAACGCGTTCTACCCCTGTTTGGAGCTGACCCAAAGGGCCAGAAAGCCTACAGGTACCATTTTGGAGTGGAATCAGACATGCAGATGGCCGCCAAATGATCCAAAATGCCCGAAAAACCTTAAGTAGTAAGTTTGAAGTTCTTGCGGTGTATATTTCTACATGCGCGCTTCCCGGAACAAAATTCCTATGCAAATAGCCGGTTGGGAGAGTCCAAATTGGTAAGGAACTACCAAAATTCACAGCACATGACCATCAGTACCCCACCCCGTTCATTCAGGAGGTCGATCATGGCCTAAAAGCAGCTTGGCATCAGTGACTTTGGTCTCCTAAAAGGTAGCCCCCCTTTAGAGGTCGCCCGTCGGAGCCTAAAACCTGAAACATTCTAAGTGATGGAAGATGCATTCGCCCACTCTCTCTCCACATGCGGATTTCATAAGGAGACATGCATTTGCCCTCTCACCACATGCGCATGAGAGCCCTCTCTCTCCCTTTTCAATATTTTTAAAATGTTAAAAATACAAAAATATCAAAATTTAATCTAAATAATGCTAAGTGGGGCAACATGCACCCAACACAGAGGCTACATGCGCCCACCACATAAGGCACATGCGCCCACCTCCCTGAGACATGCGCATGACCCCTCTTCACAATCACATGCGCTTGGTGAAATTTAATTTTTGGTGGACTCGGGATCCGATTAACATACTATAAATACCCCTCCACTCGCTAAGCCGGGGACTGCATCATCACTCCCAGAGCACTCTTCTTGTAGAGGTAAAAATTCCACACCGGAATCCTCACCGGAAAGGGACATGCGCCCATCCCTTCGCCGGATGCCCTCGCCGGAAAGGGATTTCTCCCACCGGAATGAAATGCAAAGGAGAGAGGAGAGAAAATTTGGGTCCATATGAGACATGCGCCCATGAGGAGGAGGCAGGCGCATGTGCTTTGCCACATGCGCCCATATCACTCTCCCTTCCTCTCTCTTTCTTACTTTGCATGCACATGCGCCCAAGGCCACTTTTGGCTTGAAGAAAAGTTGAAAATTCACAAGTCATTGAAGACATGCGCCTGGGAGGAGGAGATTAGGCGCATGTGCCTTGCCACATGTGTCCATCCCTCTTTACTTTCTCTCTCTACTTTCTCTCTCCAACATGCGCTTGAGGTGGGATCACATGCACCCAACTTAGGGCTACATGAGCCCACACCACATGGGAGATGCGCCTGGACGCTAGTGTGAGCCCTGGACCTTCTGTGATGTGGCCCACCTTCCGATCAAGATGACGCTCCTAGACACACATCAATGCCCTCTATCCATCCCTCAGACTGGATTCGCCAATGGTCGATGTTAAGTGGGCCAAGTCAACAATTTGATAAAAAAGGCCAACACTTTGTCAAAATTGCAAACCTCGGAAACCCTTCCGAAAGAGTCGGAAACGGCCTAAATCGAGAAGAATTGGGAGGAATTTGACCGAACCCGAGAGGGAGACTTCTCTCCGCCATAACATGATACACCATAATCATGCATTACAACGAGATTACCTGATCTCAGGATCTTCAAGAAACCTTGATCAGACCGTAAATAGGTCCACTAAGTCGTTTTTAGCCCTGAGAAGTGCCCTGTTGGCTCAGAAATCGACTTACACTAAACAAATCGAAATGTGATCGCACTGCGACCCTCATGGACATAATCCACCCCTATCTAAAGATGATCGTGACAGGTATTCACCAAATTCTCCGATCAGATCGTAAACAGGCCCTGGGAAGTGCCCTGATGGCCCAAAAATCTACTAATGCCAAGTGAAATCAATCACGATCTCAAAGACGCGAGGGCAAAATATCGATGACACAAAGATATATACGAAGCAGATTGATCAAATCAAATGCATAATTTTTCTGATACACTGAACATCTAGCATGAATGCAATCCTCTCTCGAGCATGCGTAAAGCATAGTTACTTTGTACTGTACTCATTTGCATCCATTAGACAAATTTATTTCATCCCGGATCGAGATACGAAACTAAATCAAAGGGGACTATGGTTATCATCGAAAACCGTAATCAAAGAGTTCTAAAACATCTGAAATGCTTCATCGTTAAGACCAGTTGATGTGCGTCCTGTCCAAGGCGGGATCCGTCATTTGAGTGGCTAAGGTAATGAGTGCCTTCCAGTAAGTCACCCGTCCCAACGGAGACGGTCACTAGCCCTGGTTGTAGTATGTGGACACTGTGGAGTGTATTCCTGAAAGTCACTTCGTCCATAGAGACGCGTCATGACCCTGAGATATACGACTCGGTTGAAACCCTGGTAGCACTAAGACCCCATGGAGTGCCTTCCAGCAAGTCACCCGTCCCAACGGAGACGGTCACTGGCCCTGGTTGCACTAAATGGAAACTGTGGAGTGTGTTCCTGAAAGTCATTTCGTCCACAGAGACGCGTCATGACCCTAAGATACACGACTCAGTTAAAATCCTGGTTGCTACTCAACTAGGAACACCCGAAAGAGTATGGGACCAACATCTAACTAGTCTTAACAATGGCTTGGTCCATAAGAAATCCTAGACTTGGTCTCGGCGACCATGAACTCGAGACTATAATCCCTGATGATTTAAACTACTTGCTCGATCTATCCCAGCTTCATCCCTTTAATATTCCATCTATTGTATAACTGCAATTCATAGTGGAATCTTGTCGCTTTGTGCCGTGGTTTTCTCCCATAAGGGTTTCCACGTAAAAATCTCTGTGTTGGTTATGCTGTGCTTTATTTATATTTATGCTCTTTTAACGCTTTATTTAATTCATTTATGATACATGCATTTGCATTTACTTTTGCCTTTTAATCAAGCGTGATCATCCATTGATGTAATTGAGGATTCATAACCAGTTCACAACCCGAAATGTAAACGATCTCGGAATCTCTAGAATAAAATTCACCTCGGGGTGCTTTCTCGTATATACTTTGTGATTGCTTATGATTGTCTATGAATGTCTCTATACTCAAGACTCCCCTGAAATAATGAAACACAGGAAAAGACTGCTGACAATCACGATTTTTCTAGTTCTAACACTCATCAACCGAGACTTTCAACTCTTGGAACATTTGCTGATTCGTTTGGTTAATTTGCGTTTGCCCTTATATAAATGCTTTTAAAGTATCCTCCATTGAGAATTGAGGTGGGGCTATATTTTGCATGGGTGGCCCTCCTTGAGAGTTGGTAGGATTGCCTGTGGAAGCATTCTTCCAACTGAAATTTGGGTGGTTCTTCCAAGTAGAATTACATGTGTTACCCACCGGTCCATTGAAAGGCCGTTGATAACCATATGTGGCATTTGTGTGTTCATGTAACACCTCTTGAAATGCAGGAATTGTAGGAAAATCTTGCGTAGCGTGTAGATTGGTGAAACAAATCCCACATATGGTTTCAATAGCTTCATTGGACTTTGAAACTCCACTTTTATTAAGTTCCATGGCCTCGATCTTCCTTGTGAGGTTGGTTATCCTTGCACTGACATCGCCTTCCTCCTTGAGGATATAGATCCCTCCTTTCTCTTTCTCTTGAGTAGGCTTGAGGTTATTAGATTTATCCAAGGTATCCCAAGATTGGTCATTCTCAGCCAACATATCTAAATAACTCCAAGCTTCATCTGAATTTTTGCTCATGAACTCATCATTGCACATCATCTCTATAAATTGGCGCATATTGGAACTTAATCCATCGTTCAAGAAGTTAAGATTCGCCAACTTCCGTAACATGATGTGGGCAAGCGAGTAGGAGGTCCTTAAACCTTTCCCAACATTGGAAGAAAGATTCACCCTCTTTAGTAGAAAAATTCATTATGGCTCGTCGAAGGGTGTTCATTTTATGAGCCGGGAAGAACTTTTTCAAGAATTTCCAGGTCATCTCGTTCCATGACCCTATCGAGTGTGGTCTAAGAGAGTGAAGTGTTGAACCTCCAATTTATACATTGGATTACCCATTACTTGACATGGTTTGCATGATTTTCATGATTTAAAGGCCCACCTAACACATGTTTTGTGATTATAGGGATGAGAGCGGACTTCATTCAATTAGGGACCAAAAGAATGCTTTAGAGTTTTTGGATGAAGGATGAAAGAGGACTAAAGAATGAAGAAAGCAAGGAGAGGAGAGAGAAGAAGAAAAAGGAGAAAAGGAAGGAAGAAAAGCAAATTGAAGAAGAGCCAGACCGGTCTTGACCGGTCAGGCCACATCTCAGGGCAAAAAGAAACAAAACCGACCGGTCTTGACCGGTCGGCCATGTGCACTGATCAAAGGGAAGACCAGACCGACCGGTCTTGACCGGTCGGCCATGCACACTGGAGGCTAGAATGAAGTCCGACCGGTCTTGACCGGTCAGCTATGCACGCTGACTTCCTTCTTAAAACAAGCCCGACCGGTCTTGACCGGTCGGCTGCACTCCCTGGACTGTTTAAAAGGCCAGTCCGACCGGTCTAGACCGGTCGGCTCTGCGTAAACAGAGTCCTTTCTAAATCAGGACTCCGAAAACTGCTACGCACTGCGTAACCTTTCGCAGATTCTGGATGTTTCCGACGCAAGGGAGGTTTCTTACTATAAAAGGACACCTAGGGGCTCTTCCTAGGTCATCATAGAAGCTAAGGGACGTGGTTCTAAGGAGGGGAAGCTGTCGTGGAGCGTCTGCAACTCTCCTATTTCCGGTTTTTCTAGTTTTATGCTTTTATTAAGAGTTTTTAGTTGTAGCATGAATATGATCAGCTAGAACCTCTCAGCTAAGGCTGAGAGGTGAAGCTTGTAGCCAATTCCATGTTGGATTCAGTTTAATTCAAGTAATTTCAATTCAAGTTTGGATTTTTCTCATGTTCTAGTTTCTTTAAGTGGTAGTTTGAGATGTTTTATGAGAGTTCATGTGCTCCGGACATGAATTCCTTGCAATTCTCTGAGATTATCATATAATGCTTATTTAGATTCGAATTATAGTAACCCTTGAGCAGGCCATAGTCCATAGGCATGGCTGTTACTCCGCAGGCTATGGTTTTGAATTCTATATTGATTGAATGGACTAGAACTTGAAAGTTCAACTTGATTTGGATTGACTGTGTGTGAATGCTTTATTTTCCAACTAGATGAGAGATAGGACTTCAAATCTAGTTGTGTTCTATACTTGGATTGATTGAATTGACATAGGATTGATACAAGTGGATCCTTGAATGCCTTACTACTTTATATCACTGATTTTCTATTAAGTTACTGTTTTAGTTAATTACCCAATTAAACCTGATTTTCTTTCAAACACTGAGTTGCTGGAGTAGTTTGGAAGTTGTTTCTAATTCCCTGTGGATCGACCTCGGTCTTACCGAGATTTATTACTACATCGCAGCCTTACACTTGAGGCGAGCGAACAAGTTTTGGGCGCCGTTGCCGGGGAATTAGATAACGGTTTTCAAATAGTTCAGTGGCTGTAGAAGTAGAAGTAGATAGGTTTTTCCGATTTTCTTATAACTAACAAATTTTTTCTATTTTGTAGGAATTCTTCTCTAAGTTCAAGCGCATCAGGTGATACCTTTCTAACTTAGTTTTTTTCAGATTAATTTCAGATTTTAGTTTTCTAGGATAGGATTAGTTTTGATTTTTGGTTGAGTGGTTTATGTCCCAATGTGAACGTAATCACTCAAATCATCTCCAATCTGAAGGTGGTCTAGTTGGACCATTGTCAGTCCATAGACGAGTCCGAAATTACCAAGAGCATTGTGAAAGTTTGGAGAGTATGGAACAAACACCTTTAAGGAATCCTCCCCCCCTACTCAAACTACAAACGCAAATCAGGAAGGAGTAGGAGAGAATGAGGTACATAATGTTCCTCCAATGAGATCACTACGGGACTACCTACAACCTGCCCGAGCAATTACACCCTCTTACGTGGTTCTACCAGCAAACGGTGGAAACTTTGACATAAAACCGGGTGTAATTCAACTCTTACAAAAGTTCCATGGGCTAGACTCTGACCGCCCATACTTACACTTGCAAGAATTCGAAGAAGTGTTGGCCACCTTGCATTACACCAATGTTTCCGAGGATACTATCAGACTTAAACTTTTTCCCTTCACTTTGAAAGAAAGAGCCAAAGATTGGCTCCACTCTCTTAGACCACATTCGATTGGGTCATGGGTTGAGATGAACCGGGAATTCTTGAAAAAGTTCTTCCCGGCTCATAAAACGAACACCCTTCGAAGGGCCATAATGAATTTCTCGGCTAAAGAAGGTGAATCTTTTTTTCAATGTTGGGAAAGATTTAAAGACCTCCTGCTTGCTTGCCCACATCATGGCTATGAGAGTTGGCGAATTATAAACTTTTTCAATGATGGATTAAGTTCCAATATGCGCCAATTTGTGGAGATGATGTGCAATGGCGAGTTTATGAGTAAAAATCCAGATGAGGCTTGGAGTTACTTGGACATGTTGGCTGAAAATGCCCAATCTTGGGATACATTGGATAAACCCAATAACTCCAAGCCCACTCAAGAGAAATGAGGGATCTATGTCCTTAAGGAGGAAGACGATGTGAATGCAAGGATAGCCAACCTCACAAGGAAGGTTGAGGCCATGGAACTTAGTAAAAGTGGAGTTCCCAAGTCCAATGAAGCTGTTGAAAGCATATGTGGGATTTGCCTCACCGATTTACACGCTACGCAAGATTGTCCCACAATTCCTACATTTCAAGAGGTATTACATGAACACGCCAATGCCACATATGGTTATCAACGGCCTTTCAATGGACCGGTAGGTGTTATAGGCAAAATGATGGAGATCAACTTAGCTGCTAAGTTTTTACGCGGACTCCCATCCGACTCTCGAGATCATCTGATCGAGAGTCGCAGATCGAGTAAATATAGAGTGCTCATTCGACTCTTGAGATCGTATACTCGAGAGTCGCAGATTGGATAAGTACGGGGCGCTCATTCGACTCTTGAGATTATATGCTCAAGAGTCGCTGTTATAGTCAAAATAGCGATGATCATCTGCTGGAGATAGACCTCGCGAGCACCCTTATCCGACTATCGAGAACGTCTGTTCGAGACTCGCATATTCTGAAGATACTCCGATCTCGCGAGCACCTTTATCCGACTATCGAGAACGTCTGTTCGAGGCTCTCTTCCTATCTTCCTCTTCGTCCCAGGTTCTGATGCACACTCGAGGCTCGTATATTAGGAAAACGATGCCCGACTACCAAAGCTTCGAGAAGTTGTGTTCTTTCCTGCGAGCAGATCTTCTCACAAGTCGTTGAAAGGTGTTACATCTAAATGAGCGAGCACTTGGACTCGCGATCATCTTCCAACATGCGAACATCTTTCTCTGTGGCGACACCCCTTAGCCTTCAGTACCAGCAGCCCGTATAGGCCGATTTTGGGCTTATCTTCTCTTATGGTTCCGAATCTCAAGGGATTGTTATCAAGGAACGTGATTGTCAAGACAAGTCATTGGGTTAGATCTCTTCTCTAAGGATAAGGACCTTATCCCACGAAATCAGCGGGATCTCGGTATCGTACACGAAATCAGCGGGATCTCGATATCTCACGTAACAGATTGGACCCTTCCAGATCTATATAAGGAGAAGACTCCATTAAAATACAAGTACACAATATCCAATCTCTAGCCACGTTTTGCCTGGTTATTCTCTTGCCCTGCCTGACTTAAGCATAGGAGGGCTAACGGCTGGACACCAGCCACCCTTAGTTGCTTTCTGCCTTCTTACAGGTCTGGCGGAGGAAATCCCTGTTGGAGAGAAGGGGAATGACCGGAGGATCCTGTCACAAAATCTGACGTTAACAGTTTGGCGCCGTCTGTGGGAACGACTTGATCGTCAAAATCAATCGTTTAACCACCGATCAAAATCCTTCTGCAATGCCTCCTAAAAAGGCTGTTCATCCTTCGACTTCAAGGCAGGCACCACCTCCGCCCGATGAGACGGAATCCATACCTACTCTTCCACCCACTTCGACGAATATCCCTCAAGGAGCCCCAAATATGCCATCAGCAAACCCATTATTGGAGGCTTCTGGAAATCAAGACGATGTCCTGCGTTTCCTTGGAAATACTCTTCTAACTCTAAATGCCGGAGTTCAGGCCCTGTCAAATCGGCTTGATCAGCATTTCCCCGAGCGGCAGAAACAACCCTCCGAAGGGTTACCATCACAACCCATACCAGTGGCTTCCAAACATTCTCTGGACGAACCACAGGTCCCACCACCTGGCAACCATCTCCCTGTGCCGTCCCAACATTCTATACATTCTAGTTCATCTCGACAACCTCAACCTCAAGGCTCCACCGCCAAAACATCAGGCTATATCCTACCATGGGAAGGAGATCTCAAAAGAATTCATAATCGTTTTGACGTCATGGAACAGCGATACCAGGCAAATCGGCCATCTGCCATCATGGCGTCGATACATCAATCTGAGTCCCCCTTTACCAGCGAGGTTATGGAGGCACCGTTACCTAGAAAGTATCAAACGCCAGTTATCACCCCGTATATAGGTATTGGTGATCCTCTTGAACACCTAGAAACATACAGGTCTCTCATGGAATTGGAGGGACATGGCTCAGAAATCATGTGTAGGGCTTTTTCCCTAACATTGAAGGAAGCAGCTCGTACATGGTTCCGGGGGTTAAAGCCCCGTTCCATCAGCTCCTTTTCCCAGTTATCGGAGATATTCCTTTCTCAATTCATGGGAAGCATTCGCATTAAGAAGCCAGCCTCCCATCTGATGGATCTGAAACAGCAGCAAGGGGAGACAATAAAGGAGTTCACAGTACGATTCACTGCCGAAGCCGTTCAAACTGAGGGTTATACTGAAGAAAAAGGTCTTACAGCCCTCATAGCCGGAATAACGAGCGAGAAATTCAGGTTTGCTTTAGATAAGAGCCCTCCAAAAACTATGGTAGAATTCCAAACCAAAGCTCAGAAATATATCAATGCAGAAGAAGTCGCATTAACACGCCATGGAGTACAGGGTAAGAAGCGCAAGCCAGAGGGAACCTCTACTGCAGATAAAAAATATCGTCATGATCAGCGCGAACGTTCCCCCAAGAAGCCTTATTCTGGTAAATATCATGACTACACTCCTCTTAATCGGTCTCACGAAAAGGTTCTAATGGAGATTAAACACAAGCCATATGTGAAGTGGCCTGCAAAGATCAAATCCGATCCCGAGAAGAGAGACAAGAGCAAGTTCTGTTACTTCCACAAAGATCACGGGCATAGAACCCAAGATTGCATCTCTCTACGAGATCACATTGAAGCCCTTATTCGAAAAGGCCATCTTCAGGATTATGTCGCTCGTAAAAATTGATCACCAGAAAGGGCGAAAGCCTCACCACGCCAAAAGGAACCGCCTACTGCCCAAGAGGACGCTGAGCCTACTGGAGAAATTCGCACCATCGTCGGAGGACCAGCTTGTGGGGGTGACTCTCAAGCTTCAAGGAAAGCATACACTCGGAAGGCGTCTAAAGAACCCCAGCATATCTATTAGCTGGAACAGACGCCCAGCTCGTCAAAAGCCAGCCATCCTCCCATTTCTTTCACCCTCGAAGATGCAGCGGGAATTCACTTCCCTCACGAAGATTCCATCGTAGTCACATTAAAGGTATCAAATTATCTGACTCATCGAATTATGGTGGATACAGGTAGCTCAGCCGATATTCTATACTTGGAGGCTTTCAACAAAATGACTCTTGCCAGAAGCCTACTCAAGCCAGTTTCGACCCCCCTCGTCGACTTCGGAGGTGGGGTAGTAACACCTGAATGAAGCATTGATCTCCCAGTTACTTTTGGAGAAAATCCAACGAAGACTACCTTGTGGTGGATCGAAAATCAGCGTATAACGTCATTTTGGGGCGACCGTCTCTTACTAAGGTTGGGGCAGCCTTGCACCCGTCATATCTGTGTGTCAAATCTCCTACCCCAAATGGTATCGGGGTCGTGCGAGGAAGTCAACAAGAGGCACGGTCTTGCTATCAGATAGCCCTACAAGATCGAAAGAAGGCTCAAGCGACACCCGTTATGGAGATAGCACAAGATTCACCCAACTTTTCCACCAACACCTCGCTGTTAGTGCACTTTTTCGTGGCATACTAGTGCACCTTGTTTGTCAATCACTTACAGCTGTGAGTCTTGTGTCGGTTGAGCCCAATGAAGACGAAGACCGAAGACTCAAGACGTCCAGCCACATCAAGGAAGAAGATTCAGGTATATGAGATGCCTTGGTGCCTTAACCTCGACCAAAACCCATCCCCTTTGTATCCTTGATGTCCTTGACCATATTTAGAACACTTTAGGCATCATAGATAGGCCCTAGGTGTCCCATTTGATCTATC
Source organism: Liriodendron chinense (assembly GCA_003013855.2). Lineage (NCBI taxonomy): Eukaryota > Viridiplantae > Streptophyta > Magnoliopsida > Magnoliales > Magnoliaceae > Liriodendron > Liriodendron chinense. The sequence continues at coordinate 6,324,584 of ML058334.1, forward strand.
AAACCTTGGCCTAAACCTACATGCTGAAGAATGCAGGTCTCAGCACATTGTAGAGGGGACCCAGGCTGGTCCGACCGGTCATGACCGGTCGGCCAGCAGCCCTGCTGCATGCTCAATGGCCAGCCGACCGGTCAAGACCGGTCAGCCTTCTCAAATCAGGGAGGCCAGATAGAGTGGCCGACCGGTCATGACCGGTCGGCCTGGCATGTCCATGGCCAGCAAGTATGGCCGACCGGTCATGACCGGTCGGCCTGGAGGATTTCCTTCATCCAGCAGAGGGCGCCGACCGGTCATGACCGGTCGGCCTGGGGCATCTTGGCTGTCCAGCAAAGGGGGCCGACCGGTCATGACCGGTCGGCCAGTGTATTGTCCCTGTGCATTTGATGTCTACATTCAGCAGGGGAGTCCGACCGGTCATGACCGGTCGGGACAGGCCGTTTTCTGCCCGTTTTATGACCGTTGGAGCCCTTTTTCTATATATTTGGGGCTCCACTCTTGGGCAAAGAGAGAGAAGTTTTGGAGAGCCCATTCTACACTTATCTTGTACATCCTTTGGGGCCTCAAAGAGGAGGTTTTCAAGTCATATCCCTTGTGTTTCAAACACAAGTATGGGCATTCAAATGCTATCAAGAGATGACTTGATTCCTCTCTCAAATCTAGAGGTGTGACACTATTCCACATAGGTATATCCTTTGTCCAAGACCTCTAGAAGACTCTCTAGGTGAATCTCCTAGTTGGAACAACCTACACATCCCATGTATGAGATTCACCCATCCTCCTAGCACCTTGGGCATTTCAAGGCATCACATACAAGGTGTTTGATCGAATGTGGCTGAGGCATTGGCAACGCAACGGCGGCACGATCGAGGGAGCAAAGGGAAGCTGATTGAAGCACGGGAGAGCGGAGATCAAGCAACCCAATACGGCGCTAAACAAGGGGCTCATCCGACAAGTAAGTTGTCTCATTTGAGAGTCCATTTTAGAGTTTGTTTGTCAACTCGCCTTAGGGACATTAGCCGTTCCTTGGCCCGTCAGCCGGGCCTAAACTAAGTCTCCAAGGGGGAGCCTCCGACACGGGAGTAAACGTGCGATAAGGTTGAGAGTTAGCCTTTGTCTAAAACTCCGGATACGGTTGAGAGGTGAACCGATAAAACCTCCGTGTAAAGGTTGAGAGGTGAACCTCATTTAAAACCTCCGATAGTGAATGCCGGTGTGCTCAAAGGGGTTGAGTACTTGAACCGGGAGTGGAGTAGACACGTAGTCGAACCACTATACATCCTTGTGTTTGTGATTGTTATTGAGCACATTGATATCTTTGCATTGTTAGTTTAATTGCTTAATTATGAATGATTGATATGAATGCATGCTAGGCACTTTTTAGGCATCCTTGCACAAGATGTACCTTCACTACTTGTGTAGACTTGAGCTCATTGATCCAATCTCATAAGTCTGCACAAGGTGCATAGGTTAGTAGCTTAATTAGTTGAATCATTTTCTTACCTATGCATGCTTAGACTAGGTTTGGTTATTGCTTAACTCTTGCTAGTCTTGTGATTGGACCCACCAAGGCTTGGAAGCCGTGGTGTTCTTGCTTACATCGCTTATCTTGTTGAATTGTATTAGTAGGCGAAAAGATTTTCAAAAAGGTCCTATTCACCCCCCCTCTAGGTCCATAGCCATATCTCCAAGTATCTCAACTAGCGGTGAAAACCGCAATTTCAATTGGTATCAGAGCGGGTTCCTCTTTAAGGGCTTAATTGCCTAGAGGTAGATCCTAAAGAGAAACTTGAAAATATGTCTAGAGAGGACTCTTCATCCGTCACTAAGCCTCCTTTCTTTGATGGGTCAAATTATCCATATTGGAAAGCCCGAATGCGCATCTTCTTGGAATCTATTGATTCGGATGTAAGGGACATGGTTGATTTTGGATATGAACCCCCAATGGTTACTATTTCCAAGGAGGGTGAGCCGGATGTTCTCAGGCCAAAAGACAAGGCATTGTGGACTGCTCATGAAAAAGCTCAACGTATTAATAATGCCAAAGGCCTGAATGCCATATTTTGTTCAGTATCAAGAGAAGAATTTGGTCGGATCCAAAACTGCACTACCAGTAAACAAGCATGGGATATTCTTGAAGTTACCCATGAAGGTACAAATGTTGTTAAAAATTCTAAACTCCAACGCCTCTCCACTCTATTTGAAAATATTATCATGGAGGAGGATGAAACGTTTACTGAATTTTATACCAAACTGAACAAAATCACAAATGATATGTGGGGCTTAGGGGATCCGGTTCCGGAACATAGGCTTTGTAGGAAAATCCTGAGATCTCTTCCGGATCGGTTCTCTTCTAAAGTCACCACCATTGAAGAGTGTAGGGATCTTAATACAATGAAAGTTGAAGAACTCATAGGTTCCCTACAAACCTTTGAGCTTGGCTTTAAAGCCCCCTCTAGAAGGAAAAACATCGCCTTCAAGTCCTCTCACAGACACAAGAAAATCAAAAGTGAGACGGAGGATGATAGCGATGATGAGGATGATGAGGAAGAACAATTGAACAAAAAATTTAAGAGATTCCTCAAATTTGATAGAGGGAATAGCCGTGACAAGAAGGACAAGAAGGGTGATAAACGTACAGGAAAATCATCCATACCTTCATCCGTCCGTTGTTACGGTTGCGGTCGTCGTGGCCATATTGCCCCGGAATGTCCGGAAGGGCCTAAACCGAAAGGTAAAAAGGCAATGGCTGCCACTTGGGATGATACGGAGGAGTCCGAATCTGATGATGAGAGCCAACATAATGATCTTGCTCTCTCGGCCTCCATCACGACCCCTTTACCAGATTATCTAAGAGGGGATCCCAACCGCTATCCCTTCTAGGTGAAGGAAGAGTTCCCAACCCCTCACCTCATGCTACATTTTATGAGGGTGTTGTGGAACTTTGCTACCCTTTGGCTTCTTAATCTCTTCATGGTAAGAGAGGGTAGCTAGTTATGCTTTTATTGGAACATCTGAGGATTTCAGCCTCATTTCTGTGTATATGGGCAAATCAGAGGACTCCAGCCTCATTCACCTAAATTTTGATGATTTAGCCTTGCTTTTAATTAATACATTTGCTTGCTAGATTATCATCCTGCTTAGATTAGCTAATCATCTTGAGTTTTATGCTTCATGTATGCTAATCTTTGCTTAGTATTGGTCTTGATATACCACTAGGGGAGGTTGGTTGATTGGGCTATAAGCCCTTTTGTGCTTCATTGCAAATGTATATCCTTGACCAATTGCATGATTAACCTTGGCTGAATAGTTACATTTCTTGTTAATCATGCTTCTTAGCTTGCTCCATGTATTTATGATTCATGCACCCCACACTCTCCTTCTAGCATGTGCTTATAGTTATAACTGCGACACACTATCTCCTCTTACCTTAACTTCATTGGTATATCATTAAGGGGGAGAGAATAGTTTGTCAATTGCTAACAAAAAGGGGGAGAAAGATCAAATCCCACCAAAACTAGTTTGCTATGTTTTGTGATGCAGGGATTGACAGGTTGTGGGGGAGCAAACTGAAGAGGAGCTGCTTAGTTTAGGCATGTCAAGAGTCCTGTATTTTATTTCATATCAATGTAATCTCTTGTACATGTTATTTGTTTTGGTAGGTTAAGTTTTTGTAAGTAATTGACAAAGGGGGAGATTGTTAGTGCACTTTTTCGTGGCATACTAGTGCACCTTGTTTGTCAATCACTTACAGCTATGAGTCTTGTGTCGGTTGAGCCCAATGAAGACGAAGACCGAAGACTCAAGACGTCCAGCCACATCAAGGAAGAAGATTCAGGTATGTGAGATGCCTTGGTGCCTTAACCTCGACCAAAACCCATCCCCTTTGTATCCTTGATGTCCTTGACCATATTTAGAACACTTTAGGCATCATAGATAGGCCCTAGGTGTCCCATTTGATCTATCAAACCTTGGCCTAAACCTACATGCTGAAGAATGCAGGTCTCAGCACATTGTAGAGGGGACCCAGGCTGGTCCGACCGGTCATGACCGGTCGGCCAGCAGCCCTGCTGCATGCTCAATGGCCAGCCGACCGGTCAAGACCGGTCAGCCTTCTCAAATCAGGGAGGCCAGATAGAGTGGCCGACCGGTCATGACCGGTCGGCCTGGCATGTCCATGGCCAGCAAGTATGGCCGACCGGTCATGACCGGTCGGCCTGGAGGATTTCCTTCATCCAGCAGAGGGCGCCGACCGGTCATGACCGGTCGGCCTGGGGCATCTTGGCTGTCCAGCAAAGGGGGCCGACCGGTCATGACCGGTCGGCCAGTGTATTGTCCCTGTGCATTTGATGTCTACATTCAGCAGGGGAGTCCGACCGGTCATGACCGGTCGGGACAGGCCGTTTTCTGCCCGTTTTATGACCGTTGGAGCCCTTTTTCTATATATTTGGGGCTCCACTCTTGGGCAAAGAGAGAGAAGTTTTGGAGAGCCCATTCTACACTTATCTTGTACATCCTTTGGGGCCTCAAAGAGGAGGTTTTCAAGTCATATCCCTTGTGTTTCAAACACAAGTATGGGCATTCAAATGCTATCAAGAGATGACTTGATTCCTCTCTCAAATCTAGAGGTGTGACACTATTCCACATAGGTATATCCTTTGTCCAAGACCTCTAGAAGACTCTCTAGGTGAATCTCCTAGTTGGAACAACCTACACATCCCATGTATGAGATTCACCCATCCTCCTAGCACCTTGGGCATTTCAAGGCATCACATACAAGGTGTTTGATCGAATGTGGCTGAGGCATTGGCAACGCAACGGCGGCACGATCGAGGGAGCAAAGGGAAGCTGATTGAAGCACGGGAGAGCGGAGATCAAGCAACCCAATACGGCGCTAAACAAGGGGCTCATCCGACAAGTAAGTTGTCTCATTTGAGAGTCCATTTTAGAGTTTGTTTGTCAACTCGCCTTAGGGACGTTAGCGGTTCCTTGGCCCGTCAGCCGGGCCTAAACTAAGTCTCCAAGGGGGAGCCTCCGACACGGGAGTAAACGTGCGATAAGGTTGAGAGTTAGCCTTTGTCTAAAACTCCGGATACGGTTGAGAGGTGAACCGATAAAACCTCCGTGTAAAGGTTGAGAGGTGAACCTCATTTAAAACCTCCGATAGTGAATGCCGGTGTGCTCAAAGGGGTTGAGTACTTGAACCGGGAGTGGAGTAGACACGTAGTCGAACCACTATACATCCTTGTGTTTGTGATTGTTATTGAGCACATTGATATCTTTGCATTGTTAGTTTAATTGCTTAATTATGAATGATTGATATGAATGCATGCTAGGCACTTTTTAGGCATCCTTGCACAAGATGTACCTTCACTACTTGTGTAGACTTGAGCTCATTGATCCAATCTCATAAGTCTGCACAAGGTGCATAGGTTAGTAGCTTAATTAGTTGAATCATTTTCTTACCTATGCATGCTTAGACTAGGTTTGGTTATTGCTTAACTCTTGCTAGTCTTGTGATTGGACCCACCAAGGCTTGGAAGCCGTGGTGTTCTTGCTTACATCGCTTATCTTGTTGAATTGTATTAGTAGGCGAAAAGATTTTCAAAAAGGTCCTATTCACCCCCCCTCTAGGTCCATAGCCATATCTCCAAGTATCTCAACTAGCGGTGAAAACCGCAATTTCACTCGCTGGATCCGAGAGAGAACGTTCTCCAATCAGGAACTCCTGGGGAAGAAACAGTGGCGATTCATCTAACCAAAGACGACCCGTCTAGGGTCGTGTACATTGGGTCTTCTTTAACCAATGTCCATCGTGAAGATTTGGTCCGTTTCCTCACCGAATACCAGGACGTGTTTGTTTGGTCTCATAAAGATATGCCAGGCATCGACCCCAATGTCATCGTACATCGTCTCAATATCGACCCGAAGCACAAACCCGTGCACCAGCGTCGACGTGCCTTCACTGCAGAAAGGCAAATGGCGATCAAAGCTGAAGTGGAGAAGCTACTCACGGTCAATTTCATAAAAGAGGTTGATTACCTAGAGTGGGTCGCGAACGTAGTTCTCGTCCGGAAAGCTAATGGCAAATGGAGAATGTGCGTCGACTATTCAGATTTGAACAAAGCATGTCCCAAAGATAGCTTCTCGACACGGCGGATCGACCAGTTGGTCGATTCAACAGCTGGGCACGCTTTGCTCAGTTTTATGGATGCTTATTCTGGTTACAACCAGATCATGATGCACCCACCTGATAGCCAGCATACCGCCTTCATCACAGATCGGGGACTATATTGCTACCAGGTAATGCCATTTGGTCTTAAAAATGCAGGGGCCACCTATCAGCGCCTCGTCAACAAAATATTCGCTGCCCAAATCGGCAGAAATATGGAAGTTTACGTCGATGACATGCTCGTGAAAAGCATCGTGGAAGATGATCATCTCCCTGATCTTCGAGAAGCATTCGATCTGATGGGGAAATATCAGATGAAGTTGAATCCAGAAAAGTGTGCATTCGGGGTATCTGCTGGAAAGTTCCTCGGGTTCATGGTCGGTCAACGAGGAATTGAGGAAAATCCCGAAAAGATAAAAGCATTGGTAGAGATGAAATCCCCCACTACTCTGAAGGACGTCCAGCGTCTGGCTGGTCGCATCGCATCGTTGAATAGGTTCATCTCACGAGCATCCGACAAGTGCTTACCATTCTTCAAACTCCTCCGTGCAACGGCCAAGTCTGATTGGAAATGGATGCCAGAGTGTGAGGAAGCCTTTCAACAACTGAAGCAATACATGAGCACACCTCCCATTTTGTCAAAACCTGTAGCACATGAGCAACTCATTCTTTATCTTTCTGTGTCCACTACGGCCGTTAGCGCCGCTTTGATAAGAGAAGATTTCGGGGTGCAAAGGCCCGTTTATTATATCAGTCGAGCAATGGTTGATGCAGAAACTAGGTATTTTGATATGGAGAAGCTGGCCCTAGCCTTAGTCACGGCAGCTCGAAAACTGCGACCATACTTTCAAGCTCACGCTATTCTAGTACCAACAAATCATCCACTACGGCAAGTCCTCCAAAAACCTGAGGCTTCCGGACGCTTGACTAAATGAGCGGTCGAGATCAGCGAGCACGATATCTCATTCTGTCCAAGGACCGCAGTCAAGGGCCAGGCCGTGGCTGACTTCATCGCCGAATTCACATACTCCTCCGATGATAATACCATGACCAGTGACCATCCTCCTTGTTCACTCTTCGTGGACAGGTCGTCGCGGGCCACTGGCAGCGGAGCGGGCCTGATTTTAGTGGCTCCCGACGGGTCACATTTCCAGTATGCTCTGCGTTTCGATTCTCGCGTCTCAAATAATGAAGCAGAATATGAGGCCCTGATCGTTGGTCTCGAACTGGCCATTATCCTCGCAATTCAGAATCTGTTAATTCATAGCGACTACCAGCTCATTGTCAACCAAGTTCTTGGTGAATTCGAGGCCAAAGAAGAAAGGATGGCCTTATACAAGTCTCGTGTCCTCATCCTGCTCGCAAAACTGAAGACTTATGAAATAACTCATATTCCTCGCGAGAAGAACCAACTTGCCGATTCCCTGGCAAAGCTCGCCTCTGCATCAGAATCTAAGTTATCATATTCGATCCCCATCGAGCATCGTCAGGACCTGAGTATCGACCAAGTAACTCTTGAGCAAGTAGTATCGGTACAATCATCTCCATGCTGGATGGATCCAATCATCCTTTATCTTAGAGACGGATACCTACCAGAGGACAAGAAAGCTGCAAGACAAATTCGCCTTCGGGCCGCCAGGTATACCTTGCAAGACGGAATATTGTTGCGCAAGAGATTTTCCTTGCCTTATTTAAGGTGTCTTCATCCAGAAGAAGCACTTCGTGTTCTAGACGAAGTACACCAGGGGGCATGTGGTAATCACCCCAGGGGGCGATCCCTAGCATATAAGACGATGCGGCAAGGATATTATTGGCCCACTATGAAAGCAGATGCAATTGAATTTTCTAAAAAATGTGATAAGTGCCAACGATATTCACCTATACCTCATGTACCATCCGAACGGATGACTCCAGTTGATAGCCCTTGGCCTTTCGCTCAGTGGGGGGTCGATATCATTGGGCCTTTGCCCATGGGAAAGGGACAAAATAAGTTCGCAATTATGGCGGTTGATTACTTCACCAAATGGGCCGAGGCAAAACCATTAGCCAAGATTACTGAGAAACAAACTACCAAGTTCATATAGAGAAATATCATATGCCGTTTCGGACTCCCTCACACTATAATTACCGACAACGGAACGCAGTTCGACAACGCGGCCTTTGATGAATTTTGTGAAAAATGGAAGATACGTAATCTCCGCACTTCTCCATATCATCCTCAGGCGAATGGGCAGGTCGAGGCAGTGAACAAAATCATTAAGCACCATTTAAAAACCAAGCTTGGTGAATGCAAAGGTGAATGGCCAGAACTTTTACCAGAGGTATTATGGGCATATAGGACTACAACTCGTACATCAACGGGTGAGACCCCTTTTTCCTTAGCATTTGGTGTCGATACGGTAGTACCAGTGGAAATTCAAGTGCCCTCGTATCGGATCGAACAGTATGACCCCACAGGTAATCAGGAAGATCTTCGACTTCATCTCGACCTCTTGGAAGAATGAAGAAATACCTCCTAATTACGAGCGGTCGCATATCAGCAACGAATTGCTTGCTATCAAAATCCTAAAGTTCGGCCTAGGTCCTTCCAGCTCGGAGATTTGGTCCTGAGGCAAAGACTCGGGGTTCCCGCTCGTTCGCTGGATCCAAATTGGGAAGGCCCTTATCGGGTTATTAAGATTGTGCGACCCAGTACTTATTACCTCGAAGACATGCAGGGAAGACCCGTACGTCGCCCTTGGCACGTTGAGCATTTGCTACAATACTATCCCTAGATTCGATGTAGTTCATGACGACATTTTGTGAATAAAGTAAAAAGATATCTTTTGGTCGCTACTCCATTAACTTGGACCTGAATAGCCCCGAAGAAGATGCATACGATCTCTTGGCCAATTGCCTACCTTTGGTAGGGTTAAATTCACCCAGGATGGTCGCATTTTCATTTTATGGATAAAAAACAACACTGCAGAAGAGCTTGTTTGTATTCTCGACCATCCTTCTACCCTTGGTAAATTTGGAGTCTCAATCGATAGATCAGTCTATCTCCACGAGGGTATGGTCGTCACGACCCCCCGGATTGAGCACAACTCTTCTCAATCGATAGATCAGTCTATCTCCACGAGGGTATGGTCATCACGACCCCCCGGATTGAGCACAACTCATTTCTCAATCGATAGATCAGTCTATCTCCACGAGGTTATGGTCATCACGACCCCCCGGATTGAGCATAATTCATTGAAACAAGGAAGGCATTCATTACATGAAAGGGAAAGAGAAAGTAAACAAGAAGAACAACACTACTTCCAAAAAATAACTTTTCACTAATATCAAATGTTTACAAGTATCAGCTCAGCAAGTACAGGAGAAAGGAAAACAAAAAGGAAAATCAATCTCTCGGAGGAGGAGCCGTGCTCTCGACTTCAGGGCCCATTTCAGGAGCCCCTCCAGCCTGCGTGGCCTCGGTCATCTCGTTCTCAGCAGCAGCTTGCTCCTCTGCAGCTATGATGGTCGCGACTCGCCCAAATTCCCCCATATCGAAGGATGGGATCATTCGTTGCACTACTCTTAGCGCAAAGTCGCGACCAGCATCATATGACTCATATCTCTCATCGTCATATAGCTGCGAAGTCCGGAACTCAGAAATTGCCCGAGGACCTTCCTCCGAGAGCATTTTTACAAGGGCTACTTTCTCCTCGTCCCAGTGGATCGAGTCGTCCTTGAGCTGTGCAAGAGCGGAGCGCTCCTTCTCCAAGTTGTCGTTGACTTCTTTGAGCTGCGACCTGGCCTCCGCTAGCCGCTCCTCCAACGAGATCTTGTCTTGGCGAAAGATCTCCCTCTCTCTCTCCGCTTTCTCCTTCAAACTCGTGAGCTTCGCGAAGTTAGAGTCCAAGGCCTGATAGCTGTCGGTCAGGACTTGGACTTTCTTGATGAGGATCTTCTTCTCCTCATCTCTCTTCGAGATCACTGCTTCACGGGCTTTGAGCAGTTGATCCCGTCCCTGGACCGCCTTCTCCAAGGCGATCCTCTTCCCTTCTGCCTCATCGATCACGCGGCGAGCGGCGACGATATCTCGCTTCGTCCGCAAGATGAGGTCCAAGCCCTGCAAAATAAAAAAGAAAAACGTTGGAAAAAATATTTGAGAGCCCCAAAATAATGAAGTTAAAACTAAATCTCCAAGGTTTTACCTGCACCATCCTTACCCCCGCCTCAAGGAAGAGGTTCTCAGGACTTGGCTCGGGAAGAGAGCCAAAGGTTTGGGGGGAAACGTTCTCGAACAAAAACTTTGCATATCGGATGGAGGTGGCGAGGGATAGAATATGTCCCACTTCCAGATGGTTGGGCAACGACCAACCCGGCCGGCTCGCGAGGCGGGGCCATCGACTCACGAGTAGGACCCTGCTCGACAGCAGGGATCAGCTCGCGAGCAAGAGCCGGCTCGCGAGGCTCTATTTGCTCGCGAGCCTCTTCAGCTGGGGGGCAGCTAGATCCTGCCCCATCCGGGGAGTTGTCAATGATGTTAATCACTGGCGGTCCAGGTGCGACCACCAGTGGGGGAATATTGGGCACTGCCTGTACCCCTGTCGTGCTCGCGAGAGGGGCAGGTTGGTCGCTACCCTTACGGACGGGTGGTTAAGATGGTTCGGCAGGTGTTTTCTTCTGCCTCTTGGAGTTCGTGCCCTTCAGTCGGGGCAACAGACCCCTCTTCTACCCGGCCTTCATCATCTCGACTTCTTCGCTGGATATTAAGCCCGCTGTAGCGAGTCGCGAGGGAGACAAGCAAGCCTCGATGTGCCTATCACCAACAGGCACCTTGTACACCCTGACTATCTTCTCGTTGATCCCTCCCTTCAAATTTGGTTTTTTCAAGGCCAGGATACCTGCGAGCACAAACAGAGGTCAAAAAATGAAGTGAAAACCCTAAAATCTTAACTGGAGAAAACTGCACAATGTGGGATTGTGCCTACCTTCACAGAAAAAACGGGTAACTCCTAGACCTCTAGAGGAAGCAGACTCCCAGTTCCCGGAAGTATGGAATCAGCGTTTCCTCCAGCCAGGATAGTTCGAGGAGGGTTTCCCCAGCACGAAGTTATCCTGGTGCCAGTAGCACAGGTAGTACCAGCCTTCGCTGGAGGGTGCTTTCTTCAGACGGAACATACGGAGGAACTCCTCCGCCGTGAGCTCCCCGTTGTCAACCTGAGCCCAGAGGGCAAAGGAGCCCAGAACTACTCTTGTAAGACCCGTACCCTAAATTGCCCTCCGTACGTTTAGTTTCTGGTACCGGTACGTCCCGGACGGACCAGATTAGAGAGCCTTGATCGCGACCCTGATTTAGTACCGCAACGACCCAAGACTTGTACCCTTGCGACCCCGCGGGCGCCACGATTCCAACGCCGCGCGGCACGCCCCATTGCGATACCCGGTGTGTAAGATGCATACGTTCGTGCAATTCGAGGTGGGCCACGCAACGCGCGTGTGGCGTGGGCCCCACTTGCACAATTCTCAACAACATGTCAAATCTATCAACATCACCCTTACCCATACCCCCATCATTATCTAACCATCATCACCAACTCCAACCCATACCTCTCTCACCAAAGTCAACTCTAACCCATTCCCCCATGTCCTCTCTCATCATCATCATCATCATCATGACATCATGCACCCCCCCCCCCTTCCCATACAAGAGCCATACGTGGGGGGGTGGCTTCTCAATTGCAAGAGTTAGAGAGAGAGAGAGAGAGGGAGAGAGAGAGAGAGAGAAGAGAGAGAAGAGAGAGAAGTAGAGAGATTTAGAGGGAGATCAAGAGAGAGAAAGAGAGAGTTAGAGAGATTGAAGGAGGAGATCAAGCTTGGAGGACCCCGATCATCATCCGGACCGTCCGATCGGCAATCCAACCGTCCAACCATCATTGTGAGTGCATACCTTTCCCCCCTTTTTCTCGTTTACTTTTCGTTTTCTTTCCTTGGTCCCACCTTGTGATGGGCAATGAGATGGATGGGCTGGATCGTCCATGAATGGGTCCCACCTTTTGATGGTGTGGATCCCACTTTGGGACCTATTTTGTGGCATATTTAGTGTGGCCAACAGCCACCATGATGTATGTTGTTCATCCACGCTGTCCACCATGTGGGCCCACCATATGATGGCCCAGCTGATAGATGGAGTGGATCTTACACATGTGGGCCCCACTTGAATTTACAAAAAAAAAAAAAAAGAAAAAAAAAAAAGGTGAAGGAGGTGGCCGCTGGACAGCCAGCGTCCAGAGGACGCTGCTGCCCAGCAGCGCTGGGGCTTGGGGGTTGACCGTGGGTCCCCACTCGTGGGACCCACCTTGATGTATGTATGTGATCCACGCCGTCCATTTGTTTCTCCAGCCCATTTTAGGGCTGGACACCAAAAATGAAGTAAATCCAGATCTCAGGTGGACCACACCATAGAAAAATAGTAAAGGCAAGGATGCCTACTGTCGAAACTTCTTTGGCCCACCGTGATGTTTGTAGACGGAATCACCCGCCCAATATTGGGCTTATTAGGTCCCCAGCGAGCTGGGAAACCTGATGGACGGATTGGATCTTTCCTAAGTGGGCCCCACCTGAAATAACTAAGAAAAAAAAAAAAAAAAAAATGACAACGTCCAGCGCTGGACGTTCACAGCGTCTGGGACGCTGGAACCGTCCAGCGTCAGGACGGCTGGAATGGTCCCCACTCGTGGGACCCACCTTGATGGTTTTATTATATCCACACCGTCTATCTGTTTTCCCATATCATTTTAGGGCCAAGGCCCAAATCTGAAGTCGATCTGAATCTTAAGTGGGCCGCACCGCAAGAAACAGTGGAGGCAAGGATGCCCACTGTCAAAACTTCTTGGGCCCACCGTGTCATTTGTAGATTGTTCCACCTGCCCAATATTGGGCTCATTAGGTCCCCAAGGAGATGAAGAACCTGATAGACAGAGCGGATCATCCTCTTGTGGGCCCCACTGGGGGAAAACTATAGAAAAACAAAAAAAAAAAAAAAGGAAAAAGGAAAAGAAGATAAGGGAAGGCGCTGGGAGTACCAGCGTCCACGGACGCTGGGCTGCCCGGCCGCCCAATCTATGTCCCACCACGTGGGACCCACCATGATGTATTTGCTCTATCTGAGCCGTCTATCTGTTTTTACATATCATTTTAGGGCTAAGGCCCAAATATGAAGCAGATTGCATTCTTAAGCGGACCGCACCACAGGAAACAGTGGAGAATATGATGTCCACTGTCGAGATTGCCTCGGCCCACACTGGTGTTTATAGACCCCGTAACATACTCAATATTGGACTCATTGGACCCACCATGAGATGGCCCAGCTGAGTGGATCACCCTTATGTGGGCCCCACTCGACGATAACCATTGAAAAACAAAAAAAAAAAAAGAAAAAGAAAAAGAAAAAGATAAGAGAAGGAGCTCTGACGCTGGGCGTACCAGCGTCCTTGGACGCTGGCTCGTGCCAGATGGTGGCCCAGTTGTGGGTCCCACCATGATACATGTGCTGTAATCCACACCGTTCATCCATCTGGGAAGATCATTTTAGGGCATGATCCCAAGAATGGGTCAGATCCAAGTCTCAAGGGGGTCTCACCAAAGGAAACAGCAGGGACAATGACCCTACCATTGAAACCTTCCAATGCCCACCATGATGTTTAATTGAAATCCAACCTGTTCATAAGTTCACACATGCGTGTGAAGAAGGGAAAGCAGCAATATCAGTTTGATCCAAGCTTCTGTGGGCCCCACTTGGTAGAAATAAAATATATAAATATATATATGCACATAATGAATAAATAACTAAATAAATATGGGGTCTGCCAAGCCAGTGGCACACTCGTGAGACCCACCTAGAATGTATGTGCCTTATCTATTCCGCCCATATGTTTTTCCAGCTCATTTTAGTAACTGAGCCCAAAAATTTAAGCACATCCAAATGTCAAGTGGGCCATGCCACAGGAAACAGTGGGAATTATGATCTCCACCGTTGAAACCTTCCCAGGCTCTACAGTGATGTTTATTTGTCATTTAACCTGTTCATAAGATCACATGGATATGGGTGAAGGGCGAAACAAAAATATTAGTTTGATTCAAAATGCTTGGGGCCCATTTGGGTGCTACGCTCTATGGGTCCCACCACGATGTATCTGTTTTATGTATGCCGCCCATCTGTTTTTCCATATTATTTTAGGGCCGGGGGCCCTCATAATGAGGTAAATACAAACCTCAAGTGGACCACATTGTAGGGAAACCGTGGCCATTGATGCCCACCTTTGAAACCTTCCTTGGGGCCATGGTAATGTTTGTTTTTCCATCTAACCAAAGGTGATGGGGCCCAACTTTGGGTCCCACCTTGATGAATGTTGAGTATATCGTGTCGTTCTTCTTGGCAGGGGTGTGGGCCCAGTTTTAGGTGGGCCACACGTAGAAAATAAGGGAGATTGAATGCCTACCATTGGAAACTTTGCAGGACCCATCTGTTATGTTTATTTGCCATTCTCCTTGTTCTTAAGTCACCCAGCCATGGGTGGGGGTTCCACACGTGTGGTGTGCGGGCCCCACCGTGGTGTTTGATTGCCATCTCACTTGATTAGTGGGGAAAACACAAATATCGGGTTGATCCCAAACTGTTGGGGCTCATTGATGTATGTGGCTTCCCCACTCCTTTGTGCGGTTATACCCAACCACGGGTCCACCTTGTTATGCATGTGTTCTATCCACGTCAGCTATTGGCCTCCATGGTGCGATATGTATGTCGGCCATCCATAAGGACCGCCTTAATTTTGTGCTTAATCCAAACCATCCAAATGAATGAACCCTAGCATGTTATGTACAGGATGGCCCTTGGGACCACCTTAGTGTGCATATTCGAATGACTGCGTTGTCCATCCTATGGATCCACCTTGATGATTAGTTGTGTAAATCCTTATTGAAAGGTCATCCTTAGAGTTTGCTCGATCCAAGTCACAGGGCTACTTTCTTAAACTCACCCTGTTGAACCGTCTTGTTAATTCACCTTGTTAACTCACCAAGTTGACTCGCCTTGTTGACCGCCTTGTTGACTCACCTTGTTGACTCAGCATGTTGATTGATCTTGGTAACTCAGCTTGTATACTCATATGACTCACCCCTCCTACCCTTGTACCCAACTATTAAAGACTACCATATTGTGTATATCTCATCCACACCGTCCATTTAACTATAGGACGAGTATGGGGCTCATCCTCGATGTTCGTATGACATCTAGGCCATCCATTATATGGAGCCTATCTTGTAGTATGAGGTTAGACCTGTTGTCCCTTCTTGGACCTCATTGTATTGATCATCTGTCTCAGATTTCCTTACCATTTATGATTCTCTGTCATAACCTGTCTATCTTTCAATCCGTTCTATAATATTCCTTTTACGGACCATTATTGTGTTCATCTCTACTGTACTACAGGATTATGGGTCTCGGCATGATTTTGGGTATTCTACTCTTGCCGCTCAAGTAGGTTCTACCTTTGATGTGTCGGTAGTGTTTTCAATCAATTTCTTTCCATTTGGGTTATCTAAATATTGAAGGTTAATCCACACCGTTCAGTTGTTGGACCATCTGTGTTGTTGTATACCATCCATTTAGAGTCTTATCTCTTTATGTTTCTTTGTATTATAAGTGAATTATCTTTTATGCTATTTTGAGTATGTCTGTTGCCACACGTAGTGTTATTTGGAATACTCATATGTGATCTTTATACTATATGCTTCGACGACCACCATGCATGTGTAATGAGTATGCATCCCGAATCACCATTGTTAGTTGGGGACCACTAGGGCATAAACGCATTCATAAAGCATTCGAGATGTAGTTGCGCAAATGTAATTCATGTGCTCTCTATCGCGAACCTCTCCAATAGGTATGGGACTATTCGAGGACAGGAATCTATCATCCTGACTTACACTGTATGGTAGGAATAGCTTAGCATACCTTGTAGCCCTTGGTGCGAGATTCCCTGGCTAGCGACATCCCGCACTATGACTCGATCATTCATATGTGTCCCCTCATCTTAATCATATCTCAAATAGGTTGGACTAGATTGATTTATAGCCATCGTGGTAGATGAACTACTTGTTGGCACTCATACTGTATACTTGACTCATGCATCATGAATGCTTGGCTCATCTGATTGTCTTGTATCAACCGGCCATATCGGTCGTGATTGTCGTGCAATTCATTTCCAGCTGACGGTGACATTGTGTTTGAGACCTTATAGTTTTATGGTGCTCTTTGGAGACTTGCACGGGCATGTCATCCCATGTTTGTATGCATGGTTGCATTTCGCACCGTCTGCTTGTGCCGCATATAGCATGGTTACTACGTTGCAACCACAGCTCCATCGTGGTTTGCAGAACACCGGAAATATGTGATCTTTAAACTGGATGCCAAAGATGTCCCTGGGTGAAAGTCCCTGATCCCGTTGGTACCAAGGTGGGTGCTCCATTCAAGGACCGGGTGGTTTAATCATACACCAGTATGCCGAATACCAAACGGCGGTGTTATCCACTGCACGTGGTCAGTTTGGAAGGAGGTCTGACCTAACCTGCCGGAAGAGTGTTGGCAAAGGGGGTTGAGTTTGACCAGCTGTAAGTAGGTCCGCTATTGCACCAGATAGGCTTTGGCATTCTACTGGTGAGTAGTGAGGTCGGTGAGACCCCGGTGATGTTCCGTTTCAGAGATGGTATTGGTATCAGTGATGTGACTGTTGTTCTGTATGGTGTGGGACGGTCCTGATGTGGGCGGGTGTGATGTGGGCGAGCTACCACACTGGGCGAGCTACCAGTTCCGATTCCTGCATTGCTTACGTGATTGCGTTTTGACTGTTCGTATCTGGACCACTGTACTGAGAGGTGGTGATTTGCATACATGCATTGGATCATTGTATGTGACATTAGGCCCTGTAGGCCATTGCACAGTATGAGTATATAGCCTTGGTAGGCTGGTTACCTATATTGCATGCTTGCATAGCCATGGTAGGCTAGTTATATGTATTGCATGCTTGCATAGCCATGATAGACTGGTTATTCATATCATATGATCATGTAGCCTAATTAGGCTAAGTCTTGGTTTAAAGTTCTCGTCATGCTTTACTGCGTACTCTGATATTTATCATGCTTGTCATACGCATTGTGCACGCACACACGCACTCACGAAGCTTCGTTCGAAGCTTATGCGCGTTTGTTACGCTGCAGGTTCTACCAGAGTATATCAGCAACGTTGAGTTGGAATTGGGAGTGCAGTAGCAGAAGGTGCCGGATTGTGCACAGTTTTTATATTTACGCATTGAGTATTTACTTTTCAGTACTGTATGTAAACGAAATGATTTAGTGGAAATATTGTGTTTGTCTTTGATGGTACTCATATTGTGATGCTCATGTTTTCAAAAAAAAATTTCAGACCCTAAAATCCTCCTTGTGGTATCCCAGGATCGGAACCTGACGTGTAGGGTTAGGATCCGAGATCGGGGTACTACGGAGGCTGCCACCTCTGAATTCGGGTTACAGCGAATGGACGTCAAGAACCGAATTTGGGGCGTGACAACTCTCCATCCGTTCACGATGAGTTGCCCGGGGGCAATCTTGTAACATCGGAGAACGTCGTGTATGAAGGGATGGAGGGGGAGGCGTACCCCCAGGATGAGCTGATACTCATAAAAAGCTACGCATCCTGGGGGAGGGGAGTCTGGTGTCTCTCCATCTCCGGGCAATCGGAGAATGACTGAGTCGGGGATCAGGTATCTCTCCCGTAACTCAACCAGCCGGTCCTCCGATAAAACAGAAGGATATCCGGCTGCTGTGTATCTCCCTGCCGGAACCCTCGCACTACTAGAAGCAGATTCCGGAGTGGCATCACCAAGAGGGACGGTGGTCTCGTCAGAGTTCCCAGCCATGAGAAGATTAAAAGAAGAAAAAGAGAAAAGGAAATGTACCCAAGTAACAGAAAAAGAGAGGAAGGAGGAACACCGAAGGAAGAAAATGGAAAGAGAGATGACGGGAGAATTATTTCCTTCGAAAAAAAAAACTTCTGTAGAAAACCAGAGAAATGGCGGATTCCGTATATTTATAGGTAATCATTCCGCTGCATCTGGTGATACGTGGCAGCCTCTCCTTCGGCGCAGCAATCGAACAGGCACGCCCATTAACTCCCCTGACACGTGGCAAGCGCCCCTTCATTTTCTGTCTGCGGAAAGGCTGCGGAAAGCTGGCGCTCATTAATTCCAGCCCATCATGTATGGTTCCGTTCTCGATGAAGGCAGCGGGCGGTTACGTGTGATAGGAAGCTAAGTCCTTACCTTAAAGAATTCTTGGCGGCAAGGACTTGGGGGGCATCTGTTATAGGCAAAATGATGGAGATCAACTTAGCTGCTAAGTTTTTACGCGGACGCCCATCCGACTCTCGAGATCATCTGATCGAGAGTCGCAGATCGAGTAAATACGGAGTGCTCATTCGACTCTCGAGATCGTATACTCGAGAGTCGCAGATTGGATAAGTACGGGGCGCTCATTCGACTCTCGAGATCATATGCTCAAGAATCGCTGTTATAGTCAAAATAACGAAGATCATCTGCTGGAGATAGACCTCGCGAGCACCCTTATCTGACTATCGAGAACGTCTGTTCGAGACTCGCATATTCTGAAGATACTCCGATCTCGCGAGCACCTTTATCCGACTATCGAGAACGTCTGTTCGAGGCTCTCTTCCTATCTTCCTCTTCGTCCCAGGTTCTGATGCACACTCGAGGCTCGTATATTAGGAAAACGATGCCCGACTACCAAAGCTTCGAGAAGTTATGTTTTTTTCCTGCGAGCAGATCTTCTCACAAGTCGTTGAAAGGTGTTACATCTAAATGAGCGAGCACTTGGACTCGCGATCATCTTCCAACATGCGAACATCTTTCTCTGTGGCGACACCCCTTATCCTTCAGTACCAGCAGCCCGTATAGGCCGATTTTGGGCTTATCTTCTCTTATGGTTCCGAATCTCAAGGGATTGCTATCAAGGAACGTGATTGTCAAGACAAGTCATTGGGTTAGATCTCTTCTCTAAGGATAAGGATCTTATCCCACGAAATCAGCGGGATCTCGGTATTGTACACGAAATCAGCGGGATCTCGATATCTCACGTAACAGATTGGACCCTTCCAGATCTATATAAGGAGAAGACTCCATTAAAATACAAGTACACAATATCCAATCTCTAGCCTCGTTTTGCCTGGTTATTCTCTTACCCTGCCTGACTTAAGCATCGGAGGGCTAACGACTGGACACCAGCCACCCTTAGTTGCTTTCTGCCTTCTTATAGGTCTGGCGGAGGAAATCCCTGTTGGAGAGAAGGTGAACGACCGGAGGATCCTGTCACAAAATCTGACGTTAACAGTAGGTAATACGTACAATGAGAGTTGGAAGAACCACCCAAATTTTAGTTGGAAGAATGCTCCTACAGGCAATCCTACCAGCTCTCAAAGAGGGCCACCCATGCAAAATATGGCCCCACCTCAATTCTCAATGGAGGATACCTTGAAGGCATTTATACAAGGGTAAATGCAAATCAATCAAGCAAATCAGCAAATGTTTCAAGAGCTTAAAGTCTCAGTTGATGAGATTAAGGGACGCTTGAATGCTAGGGAAGGGACCTTTCCGGTCCAACCTCAGCCCAATCCAAAGCAAGTACATGAAGTAAGCATCCCTAATCCTTCCAACCAAAACATGGAGTAAGCCAAATCCATCACCACCCTTAGAAGTGGAAAACAAACTGACAAAACTATTCCGGTGAAGGCCGATGAGCCTAATGATCCGGTAAATTCTGAGGATGAAGATGGATCTAACTTAGCCCCACAACAACCGGAACACATTTACAAGCCCGTAGCACCATTCCCTTCAAGATTGGTTGCCCCAAAATCTCTCCCAAATTCTCATGATATTCTAGAGATTTTCAGATAAGTCAAGATTAATATCCCTTTTCTTGATGCCATCAAACAAATTCCCTCTTATGCCAAGTTTCTAAAAGACCTATGCACAACAAAACGCAAATATAATGTGCAGCAAAAGGTCTTCTTAACTGAGCAAGTGAGTGCCATCCTCACTCAAAAGACCCCCCCAAAATTCATAGATCCCGGTAGTCCCACCGTCTCATGTATCATTGGAGACTACCGGATTGAGCGTGCCTTGTTAGATTTGGGGGCGAGCGTGAACTTGATCCCATACTCGGTATATGAGCAATTGGGTCTCGGTGAATTAAAACCCACCAAAACCACATTGCAACTCGCTGATAGATCTATCCGTGTACCAAGGGGGATAGTTGAGGTTGTTCTAGTCCAAGTTGACAAATTCTACTGCCCGGTAGATTTTATCGTCTTGGACACACAACCGATTTTGGATGCTAGCACCCAAATACCGGTAATATTAGGCCGGCCATTCCTTGCCACATCGAACGCAATGAGAGTATGGAACAAACACCTTTAAGGAATCCTCCCACCCCCCCCACCCCCCACTCCAACTACAAACGTAAATCAGGAAGGAGTAGGAGAGAATGAGGTACATAATGTTCCTCCAATGAGATCACTACGGGACTACCTACAACCTGCCCGAGCAATTACACCCTCTTGCGTGGTTCTACCAGCAAACGGTGGAAACTTTGACATAAAACCGGGTGTAATTCAACTCTTACCAAAGTTCCATGGTCTAGACTCTAACCGCCCATACTTACACTTGCAAGAATTCGAAGAAGTGTTGGCCACCTTGCATTACACCAATGTTTCCGAGGATACTATCAAACTTAAACTTTTTCCCTTCACTTTGAAAGAAAGAGCCAAAGATTGGCTCCATTCTCTTAGACCACATTCGATTGGGTCATGGGTTGAGATGAACCGGGAATTCTTGAAAAAGTTCTTCCCGGCTCATAAAACGAACACCCTTTGAAGGGCCATAATGAATTTCTCGGCTAAAGAAGGTGAATCTTTTTTTCAATGTTGGGAAAGATTTAAGGATCTCCTGCTTGCTTGCCCACATCATGGCTATGAGAGTTGGCGAATTATAAACTTTTTCAATGATGGATTAAGTTCCAATATGCGCCAATTTGTGGAGATGGTGTGCAATGGCGAGTTTATGAGTAAAAATCCAGATGAGGCTTGGAGTTACTTGGACATGTTGGCTGAAAATGCCCAATCTTGGGATACATCGGATAAACCCAATAACTCCAAGCCCACTCAAGAGAAAGGAGGGATCTATGTCCTTAAGGAGGAAGACGATGTGAATGCAAGGATAGCCAACCTCACAAGGAAGGTTGAGGCCATGGAACTTAGTAAAAGTGGAGTTCCCAAATCCAATGAAGCTGTTGAAACCATATGTGGGATTTGCCTCACCGATTTACACGCTACGCAAGATTGTCCCACAATTCCTGCATTTCAAGAGGTATTACATGAACACGCCAATGCCACATATGGTTATCAATGGCCTTTCAATGGACCGGTAGGTAATACGTACAATGAGAGTTGGAAGAACCACCCAAATTTTAGTTGGAAGAATGCTCCTACAGGCAATCCTACCAACTCTCAAAGAGGGCCACCCATGCAAAATATGGCCCCACCTCAATTCTCAATGGAGGTACCTTAAAGGCGTTTATACAAGGGCAAACGCAAATCAATCAAGCAAATCAACAAATGTTCCAAGAGCTTAAAGTCTTAGTTGATGAGATTAAGGGACGCTTGAATGCTAGGGAAGGGACCTTTCCGGCCTAACCTCAGCTCAATCCAAAGCAAGTACATGAAGTAAGCATCCCTAATCCTTCTAACCAAAACATGGAGCAAGCCAAATCCATCACCACCCTTAGAAGTGGAAAATAAATTGACAAAACTATTCCGGTGAAGGCCGATGAGCCTAATTATCCGGTAAATTCTGAGGATGAAGATGGATCTAACTTAGCCCCACAACAATCGGAACGCATTTACAAGCCCGTAGCACCATTCCCTTCAAGATTGGTTGCCCCAAAATCTCTCCCAAATTCTCATGATATTCTAGAGATTTTCAGATAAGTCAAGATTAATATCCCTTTGCTTGATGCCATCAAACAAATTCCCTCTTATGCCAAGTTTCTAAAAGACCTATGCACAACAAAATGCAAATATAATGTGCAGCAAAAGGCCTTCTTAACTGAGCAAAGATCCCGGTAGTCCCACCGTCTCATGTATCATTGGAGACTACCGGATTGAGCGTGCCTTGTTAGATTTGGGGGCGAGCGTGAACTTAATCCCATACTCGGTATATGAGCAATTGGGTCTTGGTGAATTAAAACCCGCCAAAACCACATTGCAACTCTCTGATAGATCTATCCGTGTACCGAGGGGGATAGTTGAGGATGTTCTAGTCCAAGTTGACAAATTCTACTACCCGGTAGATTTTATCGTCTTGGACACACAACCGGTTTTGGATGCTAGCACCCAAATACCGGTAATATTAGGCCGGCCACTCCTTGCCACATCGAACGCAATCATCAATTGCCAGAATGGGGTGATGCACCTATCTTGTGGAAACATGACACTAGAGGTGAATGTGTTTCACTTGGGCAAAAGACATAGGGATGTCGATGATGATGAGTTCTTCGAAGTAAACATGCTTGAAACTTTTGAAGAAGAAGAACTCCTCCAACTTGAACCACTAGAAAGCTTGGAGACATGCTTAGCACATTTCATGGATTCTGAAGACCCCATCATTAGTGAAATTGTGCAGGCATTAAATATAGAAAGACCGGTAGTTGATACTAGCCGGTGGAGGCCCCATTTTGAAAAATTGCTACCAACCATATCAAGGCCTCTACCGTCTAACATCAAACCACCGAAGCTTGACCTTAAACCATTGCCATCCGAGCTTAAATACGTATATTTGGGTCAAGAGGAAACGTTCCCAGTTGTCATTGCTTCCCACCTAGAGAAAGACCAAGAGCTCAAGTTGATTGAGTTACTCAAAGAACATAAGGAAGCCATAGGTTGGACAATAGCGGATCTCAAAGGGATAGATCCTTCGGTTTGCACTCACCGAATACACCTTGAAGAAAACGTAAAAACGACTAGACAACCTCAAAGACGGTTAAATCCAGACATGATGGAGGTTGTCAAAGCCGAGGTGTTAAAACTATTAGATGTGGGTATTATCTACCCCATCTCAGATAGCCAATGGGTGAGTCCTACCCAAGTTGTCCCCAAGAAATCCGGTATTACCATCATTGAAAACGCCAACAACGAGCTTATACCGACTAGGGTGACCACCGGTTGGCGTAAGTGCATTGATTATAAGAAGCTCAACACAGTTACTAGGAAAGACCACTTCCCTCTCCCATTTATGGATCAAATTTTGGAGAGGTTGGCGGGCCATTCCTATTATTGCTTCCTAGATGGCTACTCCGGATATAACCAAATTGAGATATCTCCAGAGGACCAAGAGAAAACCACATTTACATGCCCGTTTGGCACCTTCGCCTGCCGAAGGATGCCATTCGGGTTATGTAATGCACCCGCCACATTCCCACGATGCATGTTGAGTATTTTCTCGGACATGGTGGGTGAGTTTCTTGAGGTATTCATGGACGAGTTTTCTGTTTTAGGTTGTACATTTGATGAGTGTCTCAAGCACTTGGAGTTGGTCTTGATGAGGTGTGAGGAGAAGAAACTTGTATTAAACTGGGAAAAGTGCCATTTTATGGTACAAAGAGGAATAGTCCTTGGACATATCATCTCGTCTAATGGAATAGAGCAAAAATTGACATAATTTTCAATCTACCACCACCAAAAAGCATACGCGATGTGCGATCCTTCCTTGGACACGCCGGTTTCTATCGAAGGTTTATAAAGGATTTTAGTCATATCTCAAGGCCTTTATGCAATCTTCTACAAAAGGATAACCAATTTGAGTGGAGTACCGAATGTCAATTGGCTTTTTCAAAGCTAAAAGACATATTGACAACCGCTCCTATCATGCAACCACCAGATTGGTCCATTCCTTTTGAGTTGATGTGCGATGCGAGCGATTTTGCTATTGGGGCGGTGTTAGGCCAAAAGAAGGATAAAAAACCCCATGTTATCTACTACGCAAGTAGGACCTTGAATCCCGCCCAAGTTAATTATTCGACTACGGAGAAAGAGCTCCTAGCTGTCATTTTTGCCTTGGACAAATTCAGGCCATACTTAATAGGATCCAAAGTTATTGTTTATACGGATCATGCGGCGCTGAAACACCTTCTTTCTAAGAAGGATGCTAAGCCCCGTTTGCTTAGATGGATCCTACTCCTTCGAGAATTCGACTTGGAGATCAAAGACAAGAAGGGGGTAGAAAATGTGGTGGCGGATCATCTATCCCGCCTAGTCCTACCAAATTCCATTGACGAGTCACCTATTGAGGACTCATTCCCTGATGAGCAACTCTTTGTTGCTATGCATCCACCATGGTATGCTGATATAGCCAATTATCTTTCCACAGGTGCGATGCCGATTCATTGGACTGCGCAGGACAAACGTAAATTTCTAAGGGAAGTGCGCTGATTTTTCTAGGATGAACCTCTATTGTTTAAATATTGCCCAGACCAAATTATAAGGAGATGCGTCCCCGATGATGAACATAATTCAGTCATCTCCTTTTGTCATGATCAAGCATGTGGGGGTCATTTTTCAGTCAAGAAAACAACTGCGAAAATTCTGCAGTGTGGTTTTTATTGGTGTTGGGGCTCAAAATTTCACCCATGATAGAAGGGTGAACGATGGCTCAAAATGAATGGTTTGGATCTGTTCAAGACCTGAAAAATAGCCATAAAAGCTATAGAACACCTTCCATACATGTAATACACATAGAACCCATGCAAGAGAATAGTGCATATGGCTATGCATACCTAAAGCCCGCATGAGCACATGCAATCGTAAGCTAAGCCATCATGTGCATGCAACCAACGCATGCATACTATGCATAACCACACATGCCACACACATGTACCTTGTTTTGCATGCCATGAATGCAACCCATACAGCCCATGCGTGCTACCCATGTATGAAGCCCAGAAGGCACGGAGTATAAATGTAACTCTCATCTATGCCCATGCATATATCTCAAACATACATACATTCACACCATGCAAGAACACTATTCTCATGTAACCCATTCATACATGCACACATATAAACCATGGACCATGCCTAAGACTCATGTATGAAACACACGTGTCATCCATGCAACAAATGCATACACGCCACAAACTACATGTTCACATACATATGCAATGCATGCACGGCCTGAACACCACCAACATATCATGTGCACACATAAAACACAATATGTACGTACGTTCACATTGCCCATGGTAACATTCCCACCAGACGTTGTTCTCTGTACCCCACCATGGAGTATATGCTTGATCTAAGTCGATCACCTGCTTCACCAACCCATTTTACCCCTTGGGACAAAAATGAAAAAGATCTGAGTCCTAGAGAGACTACACCAGGAGAAACAGTGGAGGAAGAATTGTCCATGGTTGGAAGTTGGTAACACGCATAAAGCACGTAAAACTCACACTTTAAACTTCCATTTGTGAAAAACACAACTTTATAAGCTTATTGCTGTGGGGCCCCCATCGTGATGCATAAGGGAAATCCAAACCTCCCAGACATCTTGATAGCTTATTTTAACCATTGGGACTAAGTATGAGGCATATCTGAAGCTTAGGTGGGACACACCAAAGGAAGATCAACGCTCACCATTACAACTCCCAAAATGAGTGATCACCGGTTAAACCTCTCTAGTGGCCCACCACAATATTGTTTTCCAAGATCTGGACCGACCAGAGTATCCTAGGGGGTTCACACAAATGGAACATTTAAATGGTTGCTCGACCCAATATCTGTGTGGCCCCCAAATATCATTCAACGGCAAAACAACAGTGACACTTGTTATAGACAAAATAATGGAGACCAGCTCAGCTATTAAAGATTGTACACGGACGCCCATTCGACTCGCGAGATCATCTGATCGAGAGTCGCAGATCGGGAAAGTACGGAAGTACCCATTAGACTCTCGAGATCATTTGATCGAGAGTCGCAGATCGGGTAAGTGCGGGATGCCCATCCGACTCTCGAGATCATATGCTCGAGAGTCGTAGGATGGATAAATACGGAGCACCTATTCGCAAGGCTTCGAGCTCCCCTAGCCGATGGTCAGATAAAGCGAAGCAAAGATTCCCTTCTTGAACAGCGAGCAGACCTTCTCACAAGTCGTTGAAAGGTGTTACGTCAAAATGAGCGAGTACTTGGACTCGCGACCATGTTCTAACATGCGAACAGCTTTTCTGCGGTTACACCGCTTAACCTTCAGTACCAGCACCCGATTCCCGTCGAGCAGCTTGTCTAATCCCTCTGCGATGCCAGGAAGGGCTACACCCAGTTCGGTGGTTTCTGTCTTGTCGGCGTCTCCTTCCTTTTCGCTGGCTATGACTCCAACTACGGTTTCCAACTCTACATGAGCGATCAGCGCTATTACTACGCCTACCGGCAGCCCGTATAGGTCGGTTTTTGGGCTTATCTTCTCTGGTGGTTCCGGATCTCAAGGGATTGCCATCAAGGGACTTGATTGCCAAAATAAGTCATTGGGTTGGATCTCGTCTCCAAAGATGAGGATCTTATCCCACGAAATCAGCAAGATCTCAGTATCGTACACGAGATCAGCGAGATCTCGATATCTTGTGTAACAGAATGAACCGCTTCAGATCTATATAAAGGGACGACTCCATTAAGGGAAAGGTACACACAATATTCAATCCCTGTCCCGTTTTTCCTGGCTACTCTTCTTCTTGCTTTGGCCTGACTTAAGCATCGGAGGGCTAACGGCTAGACCCCAGCCACCCTTAGTTGCTGTCTGTGTTCTTTCAGGTTTGGCGGAGGAAATCTTTGTTGGAGAGAAGGTGAACGTCCGGAGGATCCTGTTACAAAATCTGACGTTAACAGTTTGGCGCCGTCTATGGGATCGACTTGATCATCAAAATCAATTGTTCTACTGATCGAAATCCTTCCGCGATGCCTCCTAAAAAGGTTGTTCATCCTTCGACTTCAAGGTAGGCACCACCTCCGCCCGATGAGATGGAATCCGTACCTACCCTTCCACCTGCCTCGACGAACATCCCTCAAGGAGCCCCGAATATGCCATCAACAAATCCATTATTGGAGGCTTCTGGAAATTAAGACGATGTCCTACATTTCCTCGGAAACACTCTCCTAACTCTAAACGCCGGAGTTCAGGCGCTGTCAAATCGGCTTGATCAGCATTTCCCCGAACTGCAAAGACAAGCCTCCGAAGGGTTACCACCGCAGCCCATACCAGTGGCATCTAGACATTCTATGGACGAACCACAGGTCCCACCACTTGGCAGCCATCTCCCTGTGCCGTCTCCACATTCTATACATTCTAGTTCGTCCTGACAACCTCAACCGCAGGGCTCCACCGCCGAAACATCAAGCTATACCCTACCATGGGAAGGAGATCTCAAAAGAATCCATGATCGTTTTGATGTCATGGAGCAGCGATACCAGGCAAATCGGCCATCTGCCGTCATGGCGGCGATACATCAATCTGAGTCCCCCTTTACCAGCGAGGTTATGGAAGCCCCATTACCCAGAAAGTATCGAACGCCTGTTATCACCCCATACACAGGTATTGGCGACCCTCTTGAACACCTGGAAACATACAGGTCCCTCATGGAGTTGGAGGGACATGGTTCAGAAATCATGTGTAGGGTTTTTTCCCTAACATTGAAGGAGGCAGCTCGTACGTGGTTCCGAGGATTAAAGCCTCGTTCCATCAGCTCCTTTTCTCAGTTATTGAAGATATTCCTTTCTCAATTCATGAGAAGCATCCGCATCAAGA
This sequence comes from Liriodendron chinense, assembly GCA_003013855.2. Classification (NCBI taxonomy): domain Eukaryota; kingdom Viridiplantae; phylum Streptophyta; class Magnoliopsida; order Magnoliales; family Magnoliaceae; genus Liriodendron; species Liriodendron chinense. The sequence goes on from ML058334.1 coordinate 6,352,700, forward strand.
AGCCAGCCTCCCATCTAATGAATCTAAAACAGCAGCATGGGAAAATGATAAAGGAGTTCACAGTACGGTTCACCGCTGAAGCCGTTCAAACTGAAGGTTATACTGAAGAAAAAGGCCTCGTAGCCCTCATAGCCGGAATAACGAGCGAGAAATTTAGGTTCGCTTCAGACAAGAGCCCTCCAAAAACTATGACAGAGTTCCAAGCCAAAGCTCAGAAATATATCAATGCAGAAGAAGTCGCATTGACACACCATGGAGTACAGGGTAAGAAACGCAAGCCAGAAGGAGCCTCTTCTACAGATAAAAAATATCGTCATGATCAACGCGAACGTTCTCCCAAGAAGCCTTATTCCGGTAAATATCATAACTATACTCCTCTTAATCGGTCTCATGAAAATGTTCTAATGGAGATTAAACACAAGCCATATGTGAAGTGGCATGCAAAGATCAAATCCGATCCCGAGAAGAGAGACAAGAGCAAGTTCTGTTACTTCCACAAAGATCATGGGCATAGAACCCAGGACTGCATCTCTCTACGGGACCATATCGAAGCTCTCATTAGAAAAGGCCATCTCCAGGATTATGTTGCTCGTAAAAATCGATCACCAGAAAGGGCGAACACCTCGTCTCGCCAAAAGGAACAACCTCATCATCAAACTGATCAAGAGGACGCTGAGCCTACAGGGGAAATTCGCACCATCATCGGAGGACCAGCTTGCAGGGGCGATTCTCAAGCTTCCAGAAAAGCATACGCTCGAAAGGCGTCCAAAGAACCCCAACAAATCTACTGGCTGGAACAGACGTCTAGCTCGTCGAAGACCAGCCATCCTCCAATTTCCTTCACTCTCGAAGATGCAAAGGGAATTCACTTCCCTCACGAAGACTCCATCGTAGTCACATTGAAGGTATCAAATTATCTGACACATCGAATTATGGTGGATACAGGCATCTCAGCCGATATTCTATACTTGGAGGCTTTCAACAAAATGGCACTTGCCAAAAGCCTGCTCAAACCAGTTTCGACCCCCCTCGTCGGCTTCGGAGGTGAGGTAGTAACACCTGAAGGAAGCATTGATCTCCCAGTTACTTTCGGAGAAAGTCCAGCGAAGACCACCATCTTCGTAAATTTCCTCGTGGTGGATCGAAAATCAGCGTATAACGCCATTTTGGGGCGCCGTCTCTTACTAAGGTCGGGGCAGCTTTGCATCCTTCATATCTGTGTGTCAAATTTCCTACCCCAAAGGTATCGGGGTCGTGCGAGGAAGTCAGCAGGAGGCGCGGTCTTGCTATCAGATAGCCCTACAGGATCGGAAGTCGGCTCAAGCAACACCCGTTATGGAGATAAAACAAGGTTCACCCACCTTCTTCACCAACACCTCGTTGGATCCGAGAGAGAATGCTCTTCAATCAGGAACTCCTGGGGAGGAAACAGTGGCGATTCAACTGATCGAAGACGACCCGTCTAAAATCGTGTACATTGGATCCTCTTTAACCAGTGTCCACCGTGGATATCTGGTCCGTTTCCTCACTGAATACCAGGACGTGTTCGCTTGGTCTCATAAAGATATGCCAGGCATCGACCCCAACGTTATCGTAAATCGTCTCAATATCGATCCAAAGCATAAACCCGTACACCAGCGTCGACGAGCCTTCACTGCAGAAAGGCAAATGGCGATCAAAGCTGAAGTTGAAAAGCTACTCACGGTCAATTTCATAAAAGAAGTTGACTATCCAGAGTGGGTCGCGAACGTAGTTCTCATCCGGAAAGCTAATGGCAAATGGAGAATGTGCGTCGACTATTCAGACTTGAACAAAGCATGTCCCAAAGATAGCTTCCCGACACCGCGGATCGACCAGTTAGTCGATTCAACAGCTGGACACGCTCTGCTTAGTTTTATGGATGCTTATTCTGGTTACAACCAGATCATGATGCACCCACCTGATAGCCAGCATACCGCTTTCATCACAGACCAGGGATTATATTGTTACCAGGTAATGCCATTCGGTCTTAAAAATGCAGGGGCCACTTATCAACGTCTCGTCAACAAAATATTCGCTGCTCAAATTGGTAGGAATATGGAAGTCTATGTTGATGACATGCTCGTAAAAAGCATTATAGAAGATGATCATATTTTTTATCTTCGAGAAGCCTTCGACCTAATGAGGAGGTATCAAATGAAATTGAACCCAGAAAAATGTGCGTTCGGTGTGTCTGCAGGGAAATTTCTCGGGTTCATGGTTGGCCAACGCGGAATCGAGGCAAATCCTGAGAAGATAATAGCATTGATAGAGATGAAATCCCCCACCACTCTGAAGGACGTCCAGCGTCTGGCTGGTCGCATCGCATCGTCAAATAGGTTCATCTCGCGAGCATCTAATAAGTGTTTACCATTCTTCAAACTCCTTCGTGCAACAGCCAAGTCTGATTGGAAATGGACGCCACAATGTGAGGAAGCCTTTCAACAATTGAAGCTATACATGAGCACACCCCCCATTTTATCCAAATCTGTAGCACATGAGCAACTCATTCTTTATCTCTCTGTGTCCACTACGGCCGTTAGTGCCGCTTTAATAAGAGAAGATTCCGGGGTGCAGAGGCCCGTTTATTATATCAGTCGAGCAATGGTTGATGCAGAAACTGGGTATTCTGATATGAAAAAATTGGCCCTAGCCTTAGTCATGACAGCTCAAAAACTGCGACCATACTTTCAGGCCGACGCTATTTTAGTACCGACGAATCATCCACTACGACAAGTCCTTCAAAAACCTGAGGCTTCCGGACGGTTAACTAAATGGGCGGTCGAGATCAGCGACCACGATATCTCATTCTGTCCTAAGACCGCACTAAAGGGCCAGGCCGTGGCTGATTTCATCGCCGAATTCACGTACTCTCCTGATGATAATACCATGACCAGCAACCAGCCTTCTTGGTCACTCTTCGTGGACGGGTCGTCGCGGGCCACTGGTAGCGGAGCAGGCCTGATTTTAGTGGCTCCCGACGGGTCACATTTTCAATATGCTCTGCGTTTTGAATCTCGCGTCTCAAATAATGAAGCAAAATATGAGGCCCTGATCATTGGTCTCGAACTGGCCATTGTCCTTGCAGTTCAGAATCTGTTAATTCATAGCGACTCCCAGCTCATTGTTAACCAAGTCCTTGGTGAATTCAAGACCAAAGAAGAAAGGATGGCCTTCTACAAGTCTCGTGTCCTCATCCTACTCGCAAAACTGAAGACTTATGAAATAATTCATATTCCTCGTGAGAAGAACCAACTTGCTGATTCTTGGCAAAGCTCGCTTCTGCACCAGAATCTGTGTTATCACATTCGATCCCCATCGAGCATCGTCAGAACCTGAGTATCGACCAAGCGACTCTCGAGCATGTAATATCTATACAATCATCTCCATGTTGGATGGATCCTATCATCCTTTATCTCAGAGACGGACATCTACCAGAGGACAAGAAAGTTGCAAGGCAAATTCGTCTCCGGGCTGCCAGGTATACTTTACAGGACGGAATATTGTTGCGCAAAAGCTTTTCCTTGCCTTATTTAAGGTGTCTTCATCCAGAAGAAGCACTTCGTGTTCTAGATGAAGTACACCAGGGGGCATGTGGTAACCATCCCAGGGGACGATCCCTAGCATATAAAGCGATGAGGCAAGGATATTATTGGCCCACTATGAAAGCAGATGCAATTGAATTTTCTAAAAAATGTGACAAGTGTCAACGATATTTACCTTACCTCATGTACCATCCGAGCGGATGACCCCAGTTGATAGCCCTTGGCCTTTTGCTCAGTGGGGGGTCGATATCATCGGGCCCTTACCCATGGGAAAGGGACAAAATAGGTTCGCGATCGTGGCATTTGATTATTTCACCAAATGGGCCGAGGCAGAACCATTAGCCAAGATTACTAAGAAACAAACTACTAAGTTTGTATGGAGAAATATTATATGCCGATTCGGACTTCCTCACACTATAATTACCGATAACGGAACGCAGTTCGACAACGCAGCTTTTGATGAATTTTGTGAAAAATGGAAGATACGTAATCTCCGCACTTCTCCATATCATCCTCAGGCGAATGGGCAGGTCGAGGCAGTGAATAAGATCATCAAGCACCATTTAAAGACCAAGCTAGGTGAATGTAAAGGGGTATGGCCAGAACTTCTGCCAGAAGTATTATAGGCATATAGAACCACGGCTTGTACATCAACAGGAGAAACCCCTTTCTCCTTAGCTTTTGGTATCGACGCAGTGGTACCAGTGGAAATTCAAGTGCCCTCATATCGGATCGAGCAGTATGACCCCGCGAGTAATCAGGAAAACCTTCGACTTCATCTCGATCTCTTGGGAGAGCGAAGAAATGCTTCCCAAGTACGAGTGGCATCATATCAACAACGTATTGCTCGTTATCGAAATGCTAGGGTTCGGCTTAGATCCTTCCAGCCCGGAGATTTAGTCCTGAGGCAAAAACTTGGAGTTCCCGCTCGTTCGTTGGATCTAAATTGGGAAGGCCCATATCGGGTTATTAGGATTGTGCGACCCGGTACTTATTATCTTGAAGACATGCAAGGGAAGCCCGTACGTCGCCCTTGGCACATGGAGCATTTGCTACGATACTACCCCTAGATTTGATGTAGTTCATAGACAACTTATGAATAAAGTGAAGGACATCTTTTGGTCGCTACTCCATTAACTTGGATCTGAATAGCCCCGAAGAGGATGCATACAATCCCTTGGCCAATCGCCTACCTTTGGTAGGGTTCAATTCACCTAGGATGGTCGCATTTCAATTTTATGGATGACCTTCATACCCTTGGTAAACTTGGAGGTAAACTTGAAGTCTCAATCGATAGATCAGTCTATCTCCACGAGGGCACGGTCGCTACGACCCCCCGGATTGAGCACATTCTCTCAATCGATAAATCAGTCTATCTCCACGAGGGTTTGGTCGCTACGACCCCCCGGATTGAGCACATTCTCTCAATCGATAGATCAGTCTATCTCCACGAGGGTTTGGTCGCTACGACCCCCCGGATTAAGCACATTCTCTCAATCGATAGATCAGTCTATCTCCACGAGGGCATGGTCGCTACGACCTCCCAGGTTGAGCATAACTCATTGCAACGAGAAGGCATTCAGTGCACGAAAAGAAAGTAAACAAGAACGAGAAGGCATCCATTGCATGAAAGGGAAAGAGTAAACAAGAACAACACTTCAAAAAAAAAATCTTTTCATTGATGATAAAATATTTACAAAATTTCTGCTCTCGAGTACAAGAGAGGAAAACAAAAAGATCAATCTCTTGGAGGAGCCGTGCTCTCGACTTCAGGGCCCATTTCTGGACCCCCTCCAGCTTGCGTGGCTTCAGTCACCTCGTTCTCAGTAGCAGCTTGCTCTTCTGCAGCTATGATGGTCGCGACTCGACCAAATTCCCCCATATCAAAGGATGGGATCATTCGTTGCACTACTCTTAGCGCAAAGTCGCGACCAGCATCATACGACTCGTATCTTTCGTCGTCATATAGCTGCGAAGTCCGGAACTCAGAAATTGCCCGAGGACCTTCCTCCGAGAGCATTTTTACAAGGGCGACTTTCTCCTCGTCCTAGTGGATCGAGTCGTCCTTGAGCTGTGCAAGAGCGGAGCGCTCCTTGGTCAGGTTGTCGTAGGCCTCCTTGAGCTGCGACCTGGCCTCCGTGAACTGCTCCTCCAACGAGATCTTGTCTTGGCGGAAGATCTCCCTCTCTCTCTCAGCCTTCTCCTTCAAACCCGTGAGCTTCACGAAGTCTGAGTCCAAGGCCTGATACCTGTCGGTCAGGACTTGGATTTTCTCGATGAGGATCTTCTTCTCCTCGTCTCTCTTCGCGATCACCACCTCACGGGCCTTGAGCAGCTGATCTCTTCCTTGAACTGCCTTCTCCAAGGCAGTCCTCTTCCCCTCAGCTTCATTTATCGTGCGACGGGCGGCAACGATATCACGCCTCGTTCGCAGGATAAGATCTAAGCCCTGCAAAAGTGATGAAAAATGTGAGAAAGTATTCTGGAACGTAATAACAGATTAAAGCAGGTCTTGACAAGGTCTTACCTGAACCATCCTCACCCCCGCTTCGAGGAAAAGGTTTTCAAGGCTTGGCTCGGGAAGAGAGCCGAAGGCATGAGGAGGGATGTTCTCAAATAAAAATTTACATACTGGATGGAGGTGGCGGGGAATAGAATACGTCCCGCTCCCTGACGGTTGGGCAACGACCAACCCGACCTGTTCGCGAGGTGGAGGCATTGACTCGCGAGCAGGTCCCTGCTCAGCAGCAGGGATCAGTTCGCGAGCAGGAGCTGGCTCTTGAGGCTCTATCTGCTCTCGAGCCTCTTTAGCTGGGGGGCAGCCGGACCCCGCCCCATCCGAGAAATTGTCAGCAATGTTAATCACTGGCGGTCCAGGTGCGACCACCAGTGAGGGAATAGTGGGCCCAGCCGGGGCCCCCGCCATGCTCGGGGGAGGGGCAGGCTGATCGCTACCGGATGGATGATTGAGATGGTTCGGCAGGTGTTCTCTTCTGCCTCTTGGAGCTTGTGCCCTTCAGTCGGGGCAGCAGACCCCTCTTCTCTCCAGCCTTCGTCATCTCAACCTCTCTTCTGGATATTAGGCCCGCTGCTGCAAGTCGCGAAGGAGACAAGCAAGCCTCGATGTGCCTATCTCCAACAGGCACCTTGTACACCTTGACAATCTTCTCGTTGATTCCTCCCTTCAGATTTGGTTTTCTCAAGGCCAGGATACCTGCGAGCACAAACAGAGGTCAAAGAATGAAGTAAAAACTCTAAAATCCTAACTGGAGAAAACTGCACAATGTGGGATTGTGCCTACCTTCGCAGAAAAAACGGGTAACCCCTGGACCTCTGGAGGAAGCAGACTCCCAGTTCCCGGAAGCGTAGAACCACCGTTTCCTCCAGCCGGGATAGTTCGAGGAGGGTTTCCCCAGCACGAAGTTATCCCGGTGCCAGTAACACAAATAATACCAGCCTTCGCTGGAGGGAGCCTTTTTCAGACGGAACATACGGAGGAACTCCTCCGCCGTGAGCTCCCCGTTGCCGGCCTGAGCCCAAAGGGCAAAGGAGCCCAGAACTACCCTCCATCCGTTCACGATGAGTTGCCCGGGGGCAATCTTGTAACACCGGAGAACATCGCGTATGAAAGGATGGAGGGGGAGGCGTACCCCCAGGATGAGCTGGTACTCGTAAAAAGCTACACATCCTGGGGGGGGGGGGGGGGGGGGGGGAGTCTGGTGTCTCTCCATCTCCGGGCAAACGGAGAGCGACTGAGTCGGGGATCAGGTATCTCTCCCGTAACTCAGCCAGCCGGTCCTCCGATAGAACAGAAGGATATCCGGCTGCTGTATATCTCCCTGCCGGAACCCTCGCACTGCTAGAAGCAGAGGATTCCGGGGTGGCATCTCCTAGAGGAACGGTGGTCTCGTCAGAGTTCCCAGCCATGGAGTTTTTAAGAAGATTATGAAAAGGAAGAGAACCAAAGCCTATACCCAGAAAAGAAAGAAAGAAAAAGAAGGAGCGCCGGAGGAAGGAGACTGAGAAAAGATTGACTGCAGAAAAATTCCTTTCGAAGAGCTTCTGTAAAAAACCAGAGAAATGGCGGACTCCGTATATTTATAGGCAATCATTCCGCCGCATCTGATGGCACGTGGCAGTCCCTCCTTCGGCGCAGCACTCGAGCAGGCACGCCCATTAACTCCTTAAACACGTGGCGAGCGCCCCTCCATTTTCTGTCTACAGAAAGGCTGCGGAAAGCTGGCGCTCATTAATTCCAGCCCATCATGTGAGGTTCCGTTCTCGATGAAGGCAGCGGGCGGTTACGTATGATAGTGAGCTAAGTCCTTCCCTTAAAAATTCTTGGCGGCAAGGACTTGGGGGGCATCTGTTATAGACAAAATAATGGAGACCAGGTCAGCTATTAAAGATTGTACACGGATGCCCATTCGACTTGCGAGATCATCTGATCGAGAGTCGCAGATCGGGAAAGTACGGAAGTACCCATTAGACTCTCGAGATCATCTGATCGAGAGTCGCAGATCGAGTAAGTGCGGGATGTTAGTGCACTTTTCTATGGCATACTAGTGCACCTTGTTTGTCAATTACTTAGGTCAGTAGGTCTAGTGTCGGTTGAGCTTAATGAAGACGAAGACCGAAGACTCAAGACGGACCGGCTGCATCAAGGAAGAAGAATCAGGTAAATGTGATGCCTTGGTATGCCTTGCCTTGACCAAAACCTAACCCATAACCTCTTAGATGACTTGCACCAACTAGGTATACCTTTAGTCATCACCATTAGTCTTAGAACTCCATGAAAAACATGATAAATTAGACTAATTAAAGAGGTGGAAGCTGCTGTAATCAAATAGGCTCAAACAACAGTTTTCGATAGGATTCCGATCAATCGGACACTGGCTCCGATAGGACTCCGATCAATCGGACAGAAGCTCCGATCAATCGGAAATTTTTCCAGCAACCTTGAAAATCCATTGGACATATTTCCGATCAATCGGACAGTATTCCGATCCATCGGAAGGGGTCCGTCCGATCAATCGGACAGTGTTCCGATCAATCGAAATATCTTCCAGAGACTTCACTGGATAGATTTTCGATCAATCGGACTTGTCTCCGATCAATCGGACAAGTCTCCGATCAATCGGACCTTCTTCCGATCAATCGGAGATGCGCGAATCTGCCCGTTTTTTTACCGTTGGAAGAAAATCTATTTAAAAGGGGGATTCATTTTTTGAGCCAAGAGAGGGGATTTTTAGGAGATAGAAGCCACCATTGCTAGAGATCATTAGAGGCTCTATCCCAAACCTAAAGCAAGTCATTCTCCTTGTGTTTTCATCACAAGCTTTGGCCATTCAATGGCATCTTGAGAATGGACTTGTTCCCTCTTGATTCCTAGGGTTTAGACACCTTGATGATAGTTAAATCCTTTGTCTAAACACTACCTAGGAGTCCATTTAGGTGCATTCCTCTAGGAAACTCATTTCCTACCATTTGTAGAGGTTTCACCATTCCCTAGCACCTTGGGCATCTCCAATGGAGCATCACATGCAAGGTAGCTGATCTTGGAGCTGAAGCCTTGGCAAAGCAACGGCGTCAAAGATCGGGGGAGCACAAGGGGAGCTGATTCAAGCACAGGAGAGCGAGAAGAAGCAACCCAAGACGGCGCAACAAGGGGCTTAATCCGACAAGTAAGGTTGTCTTGTTAAGAGTCCATCCACTCAATTCCCTGTGGGAGTTGAGTGTAGAGTTTGTTTGACAAACTCGCCCCGGGGTCGTTAGCCGATCCTTGGCCTATTAGTTGGGCCTAAAATCTAGAGACGTCAGCCATTCCTTGGCACGCTAGTCGCGCCTAAAACAAAGTCTCCAAGGGGGAGCCACCAACACGGGTGCAAACGTGTAGGTTGGGAGGAACCTGTAAACTCCCCGGTTGGGTGGAACCTGTAAACTCCCCGGTTGGGTGGATCCGAGTTAAAACACCTTGGTTGGGAGGAACCAGATTTAAACTCCCCAGTGAATGCCGGTGTGCTCAAAGGGGTTGAGTACTTGAACCGGGAGTGGAGTAGACAAGTAGTCGAACCACTATACATCCTTGTGTTTGTGATTGTATTGGAGCACATTTCTCTCTTTATGCATTATGTTTAATTGATTACTTATGAATGCTTAGTTAGGAATGCATACTAGGCACTTGATAGGCACATCCACACTCACAAGATGTACTTTCACTACCTCATGTTGACTTGAGCCTTTCTTGATCCACCCTCTATAGTCCACATGAGTTGTTTAGACTAGGTTGCTGATTGCTCTTATCTTTTGCTAGTCTTTTAATTGGGCCCACTTAGGCTTGGAAGCCGAAGTGTTAACCGCTTACGTATTTTGATTTGTTGAATTTGTTAAGTAGGCGAAAAGATTTTGAAAAAGGTCCTATTCACCCCCCTCCTATAGGTTTAGCCATAATTCTAGTATGCATAGGGTGTCGTGTTAGACTACCCGACGCAATTTCACGGGATGCCCATCCGACTCTCGAGATCATATGCTCGAGAGTCGTAGGATGGATAAATACGGAGCACCTATTCGCAAGGCTTCGAGCTCCCCTAGCCGATGGTCAGATAAAGCGAAGCAAAGATTCCCTTCTTGAACAGCGAGCAGACCTTCTCACAAGTCGTTGAAAGGTGTTACGTCAAAATGAGCGAGCACTTGGACTCGCGACCATGTTCTAACATGCGAACAGCTTTTCTGCGGTTACACCTCTTAACCTTCAGTACCAGCACCCGATTCCCGTCGAGCAACTTGTCTAATCCCTCTACGATGCCAGGCAGGGCTACACCTAGTTTGGTGGTTTTCGTCTTGTCGGCGTCTCCTTCCTTTTCGCTGGCTATGACTCCAACTACGGTTTCCAACTCTACATGAGCGATCAGCACTATTACTACGCCTACCGGCAGCACGTATAGGTCAGTTTTTGGGCTTATCTTCTCTGGTGGTTCCGGATCTCAAGGGATTGCCATCAATGGACTTGATTGCCGAAATAAGTCATTGGGTTGGATCTCGTCTCCAAAGATGAGGATCTTATCCCACGAAATCAGTAAGATCTCAGTATCGTACACGAGATCAGCGGGATCTCGATATCTTGCGTAACAGATTGAACCGCTTCAGATCTATATAAAGGGACGACTCCATTAAGGGAAAGGTACACACAATATTCAATCCCTGTTCCGTTTTGCCTGGCTACTCTTCTTCTTGCTTTGGCCTGACTTAAGCATCGGAGGGCTAACGGCTGGACCCCAGCCACCCTTAGTTGCTGTCTGTGTTCTTTCAGGTTTGGCGGAGGAAATCTTTGTTGGAGAGAAGGTGAACGTCTGGAGGATCCTGTTACAAAATCTGACGTTGACAACACTATTTCCTGTGGTATGGCCCACATGAACATCTGATTTGCCTCAAACTTCGGCCCACTCCCTAGAATAACACTCCCTAGCCAATGGACGGCTTTGATCCTAGACCCATAGACTATAAATGGGACCCACCTAAAACTTTGCCAAATCACGTGGAAGCATGCAAACATGAAAAAGCCACTGTCTTAAAGACATGCGCCCAAGCGCTGATTGAGAAGCGGTTATTGGTTGAAACGTGTGGGGCCACCATGATGCCCTTTGAAACATCTAAAACATTGAGAGCATCACAAATGCCCACACGTGTCATATGCATAAATGCTAGCTTGATCTGATACTTCTATGGCTCCACAAGAGTCCTCAACGGTGATTGAACGGTTGAACTGTTTCCTCTCGTATGGCCCACCTGGAACTTGGATTCAGATGAAACTTGAGGCCACCTCCTAGAATGACGTCCCTAAACTAATGAACCGCTCAGATTTGGGGCCCACGAACTACAAAGGAGACCCACTAACCGGTTTTCCAAAAGACGTACGAAACCATGCAAATTCATGGTACATACGGGTTGTCAACATCAACCAAGGTCCAGCGCCTCCAAGAGCCCACCATCTGATTGATTTGGAGAATCTGACCTGTTCACAGGATCAGTGTGGTCCACACGTGCCAGAATACACAAGATTAACCTGATCCAAGTTTCAAGTGGACCACATCATAAGATGATACATATGAACCGTTACAACTCCCAAACCAACAAGTATATAAAGGGGTTGCGTGAGTGGCATAAAGAAGAAGAGAGAATGAGAGAGAAGAGGAAAGAGGAGGGGAGGATGAGATTGGGAGTCTCTCACATGCGCCCACTCTTTGGAGGTGGAGTACATGTGCTTGAATGCATGCACCCATCATTCCAAGGTGGGAGACATGCGCATGGATGCATTTCCCAATGGAGGGACACATGCGCTTGGATGCATTCCAATATCCAACTACCAAAAATCATAAAAATGCACCAAGTGCAAGGGGGACATGCGCCCAAACTTTGTTGGCCAAAGTGGTGAAGCCACATGCGCCCATCTCCACCCACCAGGCGCATGTGCAGAGCCACATGCGCCCGGAAGAAGTCGTCTCTCTCTCTCGTCTTGTATGTTGGTCACGTGCGCCCACTCCATGTCACATGCGCCCACCACCCTACTGCATGCGCTCACTCTCATAGACATGCGCCAGCCCTCTTCTAACATGCGCCTGAACTGGTCACACCGGAACTGCACTGCACATCTCACTGCACATCTCTCTGCACTGCCTGCACTTGCACTACACACTGCACACCTTATTTACATAAAAACGTTTAAGTAATGTATATATGACATTTACTTTAAGTTATTTATGTAAATAAGGAAGTACCCCCCATTTGGATTCAATAAAAAATACTAGAAAAATAAATTCCCAACAACGGAGATTTTGATTTTCCATCCGAAGTACAAATCGCAACTTTTTGACACTCCCCAAAAAGTTCGCCTTTTGATTGGAGGGGTTTTCTTCGAATCTAAACCATCCAAAAAATCTGAAATACCCTAATTATGCTAAAACACCAAAGTCCGGTGAAATATTCATGATATTTTATGGTCGATCTGTGGATATATCAAAAATTCAGATTTTTACTTAGAATTTTCAGGCAGCGAAATGACCAGAATATCGTTTTAATGCAAATTTGTACAGAAATGGAGTTATGACTAGATAATATTGATTGCTTCATGCATTAATACCTATCTTGCTTAATCTAGCATTCATTCACGCTTAATCTAGTTGCTTAATCCAGCTCTCGTCTCTGCTTAATCTAGCACTCATCTTTGCTTAATCTAGCATTCATCTAACTCGACATGTACTGAACTTCACATGGCATATATACTATTGTGTTCTCATATACATTCATTCTCATATGACATACCTTCTGTTGTATTCATCAAGTACAATCAATCTCATATGATATACATTCAATTACATTCATTGTACATTGAAAATCCCTTATCTCGTTACAATGCCCTACACATTTATTCACGTGTGAGCAGGTTCCTTCTTGTCTCTCGTTGCGTATTAGCTATCAACGAAGGTGCGAGGTCGAGATCACTTTTGAAGACAAGTCGACAGACTCCAACCTTACTCGACAACTGATTATAGGAACTTTGTATCGATTATGTTCATCGCACAATTAGGATTCAGCCTAGATTGAGGCTCATGACTAACCAAAAGGGACTATGGTTATCACAAGAAACCACAAACAAAAGAGTTCTAACTAAGCTTGAAACATCCTGCTATGGATTGCCATTATGAAAAAGACAGTCGATGCCCTACCCATCTACAACGGGTTCGTCGGTTGAGCTGATGAGGTAGTTGCGGATTGCTTTCCTAAGGTCACCTGTACGCTGTAACAGGCGCGGACCTTGGGTCATGCCGACCAATATTCGAGGATCGTGTATTCCAGCGGTCACCTGTTCACAGTAACAGGCGCGGGCCCAGAGTTGCACCACTCGATTAAAAACCTCGTTCGGGAACGTTGCGGAGTGCTTTCCTAAGGTCACCTGTGCGCTGTAACAGGCACGGGCCTTGGGTCATGCCGACCAACATTCGAGGATCGTGTATTCCAGCGGTCACCTGTTCACAGTAACAGGCGCGGGCCCCGAGTTGCACCACTCGAATCCTGACAATCTCTCAACCCGGACAATCCGAAAGAAAATGGGACATAGACATCCGGCTTGTCTAAGAAATGTGATTCAGTCCATTATAAGAAAATAAATAGGTCTCTACGACCATGAACTCAAAGACGATAGTCCCCGATGACTTAGTCACCTGCTCGATCTATTCGGGCCTTATCTCGAATACTCCATCTATTGTACAAACATTATTCATAGTGGAGCTTTGTCGTTTTGTGCCGTGGTTTTCTCCCGCAAGGGTTTCCACGTAAAAATCCCTGTGTTCTCTGTGGTGTGCATGATTTACATTGATATTTCTTCATTTGCTTTATTTAATCTATTTATAATGTATGCATTCATTTACTTTTGCCTTTTAATCAAGGGTGGTCAACCATTGATGTAATTAAGGGCTCGTGACAAATATCACAGCCTAGAATATAAAAGATCTCAGAATCTCTGGAATAAAATTTGCCTTGCGATATCTTTATTGCGTACACTTGGTGATTGCTTATGATTGTCTATGAATGTCTCTATACTCAGAATTCCCCCAGAATAATGAAACACGGAAAAAACTACAAATGAGCACGATTTTCTAGTTCTAACAATTGGCCCACGCTATTTAAGGACACCCACGAGTTTTGCAAAGCATGCGAGCGCTGCCAGAAGTTAGGAGGATTATCCCGTCGAAATATGATGCCTCTCACCCCAATTCAACATGTTGAAGTCTTTGACTGTTGGGGCATCGATTTCATGGGACCATTCCCCTCATCTTTTGGACATGTCTATATTTTGCTTGCCGTAGACTATGTGTCTAAATGGATAGAGGCTATCCCATGTAGAACCAATGATCATCGTACGGTTCTCAAGTTCCTCAAAGAAAGCATACTTTCTAGATTTGGGACGCCTCGGGCCATCATTAGTGATGGTGGTTCTCACTTTTGCAATAGACCTTTCGAAACTTTAATGAAGAAATATGGTATTAGGCACAAAGTGAGTACCCCATACCACCCACAAACAAGTGGGCAAGCTGAAATCTCCAATAGGGAAATCAAGCAGATTTTGGAAAAGACGGTGAGACCGGATCGCAAGGATTGGTCCCTAAGATTAGATGATGCACTTTGGGCTCACCGTACCGCCTACAAGACACCCATTGGAATGTCCCCTTATAGACTTGTCTATGGGAAAGCTTGCCACTTGCCTGTGGAGATAGAACACAAAGCCTATTGGGCAATTCGGGCTTTAAATTTTGACATCGACAAGGCTAGCTCGCTTCGCAAACTTCAATTAAATGAGCTTGATGAAATCCGGAACGATGCATATGAGAACTCGAGAATTTACAAGAGTAAGATGAAGGCTTTCCATGACAAGCACATCTTCAGGAAATCTTTCCATGAAGGACAGAAAGTACTCTTGTATAATTCCCGACTTCACCTTTTTCTGGGAAAATTACGATCTCTATGGACCGGCCCATATATTATCAAAGAAATTTTTCCTCATGGGGCTGTTGAGATTGAAAATGCAGCAAATGGTAACTGTTTTAAAGTTAATGGACAACGCCTTAAACCATTTGTTGAGAAATTTGATTCAGAGGACATGTCCGTCACTCTGAATGATCCTGTCTATCAGGATGATTAATCTCCTAGTCTGATGGAGGTATAGCATAGGTAGGTTTTCTTTAGTTTTACTGTTTTAGTAGGCTTTAGTTGTTGGGTTGGAGACTTCCATGATCGCTCTCTCAGGTACTATTGCTTCTCACTCTCTCATAGTTTACCATTGCTCTCATGTCCATGCTAATTGCATATCTTTTACATTGAGGACAATGCAAGATTTGGTTGGGGGGTGAGATGAGATTCCTCATCTAGCATATTGCAACATTTCGAGCTTCATATGCATCTAGCATATTGCAACATTCCGAGCTTCATATGCGCAAATTTTTTCGAATTTTCTAACATCTCAAAACTCTTTTAGAAAATCTTATTTCTATACATTTGAGATGCTATGAGTATAAGAAGAGGAGATACGAAGTGTGTGATGTTGTAGGTCTTGAATTTCTCCCGACATAATGGTTTTATATGTTAGTTCCCCTATTGTTGTGATTGATAGAAAATTTGAACACCTTTACACCAAGTTCACATTACACGATTTTCATGAGTTGATAGGTTTATGTGATTTGTGGATTACCTAGACTTTGGTTTAAAGGTGTTGAGAAACCAAGCCGGGGTATTTTGTCCATCCTTGTCCATGGGAAAATAATGACAGATATGGATTTTTAAAAATCCTATCTAATTTAAAAGAAAAAGGAAAGAAAGGATGAAATCGGGAAGGAAAGAAAAATGGTGGAAAATTCCGAAAAGGGCTACCTATTACCAACCGGGGGATGGTCGAATCGTAACCAAAGCCGAAAATGGGATGTAGTGTGAAAGCCGTCGGAAGGACGGTAAGGCAAATTTCTGTCATAGGCTTGTTGTTGCTCTGTGCACCTTAAAATCCTTAGTTTACTTAATCTATGAAGAAGATGATCCCAGGAACTCATCAGATGAACTTTCACTATGCACACTAGGTTGAATTTGTTCAAGTTCTTCTATTTATCAATCAATCAGCGGGAATTTCATGTAGACACCTTTTATGTTTTGAGAGTCCAAGGTTTCAGCTTCTATCATCTAATTTTTCCAAATTTTATACTTATACACCTTGGAATGGATAGAATCATGGGTTCTGAAGGAGAGTTTGGAGGTTTGAAATTGTTTCACGCATGTTTTGCTCGGGACTAGCAAAAAGCTGGTTGGGGGGTGTGTTGAACCTCCAATTTATACATTGCATTACCCATTACTTGACATGGTTTGCATGATTTTCATGATTTAAAGGCCCACCTAACACATGTTTTGTGATTATAGGGATGAGAGCGGACTTCATTCAATTAGGGACCAAAAGAATGCTTTTAGAGTTTTTGGATGAAGGATGAAAGAGGACCAAAGAAAGAAGAAAGCAAGGAGAGGAGAGAGAAGAAGAAAAAGGAGAAAAGGAAGGAAGAAAAGCAAATTGAAGAAGAGCCAGACCGGTCTTGACCGGTCGGCCACATCTCTGGGCAAAAGGAAACAGAACCGACCGGTCTTGACCGGTCGGCCATGTGTACTGATCAAAGGGAAGACCAGACCGACCGGTCTTGACCGGTCGGCTATGCACGCTGACTTCCTTCTTAAAACAAGCTCGACCGGTCTTGACCGGTCGGCTGCACTCCCTGGACTGTTTAAAAGGCCAGTCCGACCGGTCTAGACCTGTCGACTCTGCGTAAACAGAGTCCTTTCTAAATCGGGACTCCGAAAACTGCTGCGCACTGCGTAACCTTTCGCAGATTCTAGATGTTTCCGACGCAAGGGAGGTTTCTTACTATAAAAGGACACCTAGGGGCTCTTCCTAGGTCATCATAGAAGCTAAGGGACGTGGTTCTAAGGAGGGGAAGCTGTCGTGGAGCGTCTGCAACTCTCCTATTTCCGATTTTTCTAGTTTTATGCTTTTATTAAGAGTTTTTAGTTGTAGCATGAATATGATCAGCTAGAACCTCTCAGCTAAGGCTGAGAGGTGAAGCTTGTAGCCAATTCCATGTTGGATTCAGTTTAATTCAAGTAATTTCAATTCAAGTTTGGATTTTTCTCATGTTCTAGTTTCTTTAAGTGGTAGTTTGAGATGTTTTATGAGAGTTCATGTGCTCCGGATATGAATTCCTTGCAATTCTCTGAGATTATCATATAATGCTTGTTTAGATTCGAATTATAGTAACCCTTGAGCAGGCCATAGTCCATAGGCATGGCTGTTACTCCGCAGGCTATGGTTTTGAATTCTATATTGATTGAATGGACTAGAACTTGGAAGTTCAACTTGATTTGGATTGACTGTGTGTGAATGCTTTATTTTCCAACTAGATGAGAGATAGGACTTCGAATCTAGTTGTGTTCTATACTTGGATTGATTGAATTGACATGGGATTGCTACAAGTGGATCCTTGAATGCCTTAGTACTTTATATCACTGATTTTCTATTAAGTTACTGTTTTAGTTAATTACCCAATTAAACCTGATTTTCTTTCAAAAACTGAGTTGCTGGAGTAGTTTGGGAGTTGTTTCTAATTCCCTATGGATCGACCTCGGTCTTACCGAGATTTATTACTACATCGCAGCCTTACACTTGAGGCGAGCGAACATGAAGCCAAGTCTTGGCCCTTTCTTTCAATGAAAAGGGAAAGAGTTTAAGATTTAATGGTATCTTCCAAAACATTAGTGTATTACAAGGTAGCCACCACTTCGTCAAATTCCTTTAAGTGCAAATATGGGCAGTTAGAGTCTAGCCCATGGAACTTTGGTATAAGTTGAATTACACCCCATTTAATATCAATGTTTCCCCCGGTTGGTAGTAAGACCACACATGAGGGTGTAGTTGCACGGGCCGGTTGTAGGTAGTCCCGTAATGATCTCATTGGAGGAACGTTATGTACCTCATTCTCTCCTACTCTTTCTTGATTTGCATTTGTTGTTGGAGTTGGGGGGGGGGGGGGGGAGGATTCCTTAAAGGTGTTTGATCCATACTCCCCAAACTATCACTATGTTCTACAGATTTTCGGACTCGTCTATGAATGGAGAGTGGTCTAACTAAACCACCTTCGGATTGGAGATGATTGTTGTGGTCTCGTTCCCAACGAGACATAAACCACAAAATCCAAAATTTAAACTAATCCTAAATCCTAAAATCTGAAAATAAAAACTAAAAACTAAAAGAGTTCAAGTTGGAAGGATAGTACCGATTTGCTTGAATTAAAAGAACTTCCTACAAAACAAAACAAACTTTGTTAGTTCTAAAATTCAAAAAAACTAATCCTAAGAAAATAATAAATCCTAACTACTTTTACTCTATAGCCACTAAAACAATTTAGAATCGTTATCTAAATTCCCCGACATCGGCCCCAAAAACTTGTTGGCTCGCCTCAAGTGCAAGGCTGCGATGTAGTAGTAAATCTCGGTAAGACCGAGATTGATCCATAGGGAATTAGAGAACAAATTCTAAGTTATTTTAGTAACTAGGATTACAACAATTTAGAGATTCAATTGAGAGAATTATGTTAAAATAGTAACTTAAGAAAATTCAGTAATTAAGGAACTAAGGCATTCAAGGATCCACTTGTAATAATCCCATGTCAATCCAATCAATCCAAGCATAAAACTCAACTAGATTTGAAGTCATATCTCTTATCTAGTTAGAAGATAAAGCATTAAAGCACATTCAATCCTACTTAAGTTGAACTTCCAAGTTCTAGTCTTATTCAACCACATATAGAATTCGAAATCATAGCCTTAGGAGTAACAGCCATGCCTATGGACTATGGCCTGCTCAAGGGTTACCATAATTTGAATCTAATCAAGCAAAACATGATAATCTCAGAGAATTGCAAGGAATCCATGTCCGGAGCACATGAACTCTCATAAAACTTCTAAAAATATCAACTTTAAGAACTAGAACATTCAAAATTCGAACTTGAAGTAAAGCTACTTGAATTAAACTGAATTAAACATGAAATTGGCTACAACCTCCACCTCTCAGCCTTAGCTAAGAGATTCTAGCCGAGCATTGTCATACTACAACTGGAACTCATAAAAGAAAACTAGAAAACATAAAAAACCCAGAGTTGGGAGGGTTGCAGACACTCCACGACGGCTTCCTTCCTCTATCACGAAGTTCCTTAGCTTTTATGATGCCCTAGGAAGAGACCCTAGGTGTCCTTTTATAGTGGGGAAGCTCTGTTGCGTCGAAAACATCTAGAATTTACGTAAGGATACGCAATACGCAGAGAAAATCGGAGCCCGGAATAGAATGTTGCTGTTTTAGGCATGGTCGACCAGTCGGGACCGGTCGGACTAGGTGGCTTAAACGTCCAGCGTGCACAGAGTGATGCCCGACCTGCTGGCCGACTTGTCTTGACCAGTCAGACCAGACTAGTACTTTGTCTAGGGAGTGTAACAGCATGACTGTTGAGCGCCTAATTGTGCATATTCTAACCACAATTCATCACTCATTGTGCGAGGTTTGCATGGTTTATAGATGAATCTAATGCATGTTTTGTGACTACAGGATTGAGAGTGAACTCCACCCCTTTGAAGATGAAAAGAGCATGCTTAGGAGCTTGGACGAAGACCCAAAGGAGGGCCGAAGCAAAGAAGGAAGTAAAGAAGGAAGAAAGCAATGAAAGAAAGGAAGAAAACAAGAAGAAAAAGAAGCTGACCGGTTGTGACCGGTCGGCCAAGGAAGCCTGACCGGTCTAGATCGGTCAGCCATACACATTGAAGTTCTAATGAAGATGACCGACCGGTCTTGACCGGTTGGCCACAGCTGCTGGAGGATTGTTGAAGACGTCCGACCGGTCATGACCGGTCGGACATGGCTGCTGGACCAAGGCTGGACAAGCCCGACCGGTCATGACCGGTCAGCTAAGCTTGCTGGAGTAACCATTCATTGAGGCCGACCGGTCGTGACCGGTCGGCCATGCGTAAGAACTTAGAAGTTTCCAAATCAAGTCCGATTTTCTTTGCGCTGCATAAGTCTTACGCAATTTCTCGATTCTTCTGAAGTTGTGGAGCCTCCAGACTATAAAAGGACACCTAGGGATCGTTCCTAGGGTATCCTAGAAGGGTTCAAGCGAGGTTGGAGGCTGTGGAAGTGGAGATTGGAGTTTCACAACTCCTTTTGGTTTGCTTTGCTGTTTTCATGCTTTTTGTAGTTGTTTCATGTTTCCTTGGATCATGAGCAGCTAAACCTCTTAGCTAGGGCTAAGAGGTGAAGCTTGTAGTGGATCCAAGATGTTTTAATTCGTAGTTAAGTGGTTTTAAGTGTGGAATTCATGATTATGAACTAAGGTTTGCAGTTTATACAAGCTTTTGAGTAGTTTTTCTTAGTCTTATGATGACTCATGGATGTTTGGGAGAATTACTTAATTGCTTAATTGGTTTGTGACGGTCTAGACCTGTATGATTCGAGGAATCGGAGTGCGCTCTAGTACTATGATCTTCATAAAGGAACTTCCTACCAAAGTTCTATTTTTCTGTTTTTCTGGAATATGTATGGACTATGCATGTGATTTGAATCCAGTTCAAATCCTGATCCAGCATTGTCTTGTGACAGGACTTGAGGATGGTTATGATTATGAACTAGACCTTTTGAAAAGGGGAATGACCTATGCAATTGAGCATGCTCAGCTCAGCCTACATTGAGTGAATCTTATGCATAGAACTTACATATTACAGACTGTTTGGTTTAACAGCTCTATCATCCTACTAGATAGGCCTTAATGTCGATTCTAGTTGAGAGAATGAGAAACCACAACAGATTGAACATCAAGGATTGCTACAAGTGGATCCTTGAACCCCTAGTGCCTTCTTATAATTAGTTACTTTCGATTTAATTCAACTTCTGTTACTCATATCAATTTCATACAAAAATCTGATTAGTAGATTTCAATAGACACTTATGGATGAGTTTGTGAAATCCTACATAAGTCCCTGTGGATCGACCTCGGTCTTACTGAGATTATTACTACATCGCCACCCTACACTTGGGGAAGCGAACAAGTTTTTAGCGCCGTTGCCGGGGATTTTGACGGTTTTCACAAATTTCTGAAATTAGTTTCTATTTAGGATTTTTAGGATTTTAGGACTAACTTAGTTTGTTTATTTGATTTTTCTTTTCAGGGATTTCTAGGAAGCTGAAGAAGATACAAGGATTTTTAAGTGCGAATCTGGTTCTATCTTTCTAAACCTTACTCTTCTCCTTCTCCTATTCTTTCCTTTCTTATTCATCTCTTGTAGAGTGGGTCGAGACTCCTTTTGGATCTCTGAAAGGTCGGCCTTTTTGCCACCTGGATTCCTATTGGTCGGCTCTGCCGTCTTGGATCACCTTGTGCTCAGAGATTTCTTTTCTCATCTCTACTCCTCTTTCTCCTTTTTCTGCACTTTTTCTCAAAAGATTCAAATAGTGGGTGGGGAGTTCTCTGAACCCCTATTGACCAGGAGAAATCGGTCTCTATCCTTGCTTCTGGCCTAGCCATTGCAAGACACCTTGTGCTTCGGTCTTAGAGAAGAGTAAAGAAAAGGGAGGAAGAATTCTTCTTTCTGTTTCTTATTTTTGGTTTTGCATGCCACATTGGGCTTGGGATTCCAATAACCGACTCATAAGTGAAGGGGGGATAGTAGAAGGAATTGATAGAGAGCCACGTGCTAGGAGACATCTAGACTCTCCAATTTTCTCTAAAAATATGGCTGCAAATCAACCTAACCCGGTCCAAAATCAAACTGAAACAGGGGAGAATGTGGTTGAGAATGTTCCCTGACCTAGGACTTTACGTGATTTCTTGCAACCTGCAAGAACGAGCACTCCCTCATGCATAGTATTTCCACCAAATGCAGGGAATGTGGATTTGAAACCGGGAGTGATTCAACTTCTCCCTAAATTCCATGGATTAGATAGTGAAAGTGCTTATCAACACCTTAAGGAGTTTGACGAGGTAATCACCACCATGCACTTTGCAAACGTAACGGAAGATGTGGTGAGACTTAAATTCTTCCCTTTCACTCTTAAAGATAAAGCTAAGGGTTGGCTTTATGCATTGAGGCCAAGATCAATTGGTGCATGGACTGATATGCACAGAGAATTCATAAAGAAATTCTTCCCTACTTACAAAACGAATATGTTGAAGCGCCTTATCATGAACTTTGCCCAAAAGGAAGATGAAACTTTTTTCCAATGTTGGGAGAGGTTTAAGGACCTATTAAACGCATGCCCACATCATGGCTATGAAATTTGGCTGGTTATAAGCTTTTTCTATGAAGGACTGACTTCACCTATGCGCCAATTTGTAGAGATGATGTGTAATGGAGAGTTCATGAATAAGGAAGCTGATGAAGCATGGGATTATTTGGAAGAATTGGCTGAGAGTGCACAGTCTTGGGACACATCTAAACCAACAAATTCCAAGACTGGCCAACAAAAGGAAAAGGGAGGAATGTATGTCTTATCAGAAGAAGATAGCATAAGTGCACGGTTGGCTAGCCTCACAAGAAAGGTCGAAGCCATGGAATTAAGGAAAGGAGAAACAATCAACTCCAGTGACGTTGAAACTGTTTGTGGAATTTGTGTTGGAAATCAACATGCTACACAAGATTGTCCCACAATTTCAGCAGTCCAAGGCATCTTACAAGAACAAACAAATGCCATAAACAGTTATCAACAGCAATATGGTGCTCCAAACTCAAACACGTTTAACCCTAATTGGAAGAACCATCCCAACTTCAGTTGGAGGAATGGACCCAATGCAAATGCAAACAACACTCCAAAAGTATCACTAGAAGAGATGTTGGGTGCATTCGTATCAGTCCAGAATGAGTATAACAAGACAAATTCTCTAAAAATAGATGGGTTCATGCAAGAGCAATTGAAATTCAATCAAAATTCAAACCAAGCCATCAATGAATTGAAAACATCTCTGGCTAGAGTTGAAGCTCACCTTAGTGTTAGAGAGAAGGGCACACTTCCTGCTCAACCTCTTCCTAACCCAAGGACCCAGTATGAGATACAAGATGCAAGCTCATCCTCCCACCATACGGAACCTGTCCAAGCTATCACCACTTTAAGAAGTGGGAAAGAAATTGACAAATCTAATCCGGTGAAGGCTCCAAAGCCTAAGGATCCGGAAATTCCCAAAGAGGATGATAGCCCAAACAATATTCCACAAGAGAAAGAACTGGAAAGACAATACAAGCCGGTTGCCCCATTTCCACAAAGGTTGATTTCACCTAAACCTTTAGATAAAAATCTGGAGATTTTAGAAGTATTCAAGCAGGTGAAGATCAACATCCCGCTGTTGGATGCAATAAAACAAATACCATCTTATGCCAAATTTCTAAAGGAATTGTGTACAGTCAAAAGGAAACACAACGTTCACAACAAAGTCCTTTTGACAGAGAATTTGAGTGCCATTATCAAACAAGAGGTGCCCCAAAAATACAAGGATCCGGGTAGTCCAACCTTCTCATGCATCATAGGAGACTACCGGATCAAACAAGCCCTACTCGACTTGGGGGCAAGTGTGAATCTCATTCCATATTCGGTCTACGAACAACTTGGGTTAGGTGAATTGAAACCCACCAAAACCACACTCCAACTTGCTGATAGATCCATCCGGATACCTAGAGGAATGATAGAGGATGTTCTAGTCCAAGTTGATAAATTCTACTACCCAGTAGATTTTATTGTCTTGGACACACATCCCGTGATAGGCACCGGTGCTCAAATTCCCGTCATACTTGGACGACCGTTTCTAGCTACCTCAAATGCCATTATCAATTGTAGAAACGGACTTGTACAAATGTCCTTTGGAAATATGACCCTTGAGCTTAATATATTTGATTTATGCAAACAACCACGGGAGGTTGATGATGATGTCCACGAATTAAACATGATTGAATCGTTCGTGGAGGATACAACCCCCTTGTCACTATCTTTCGACTCTTTGGAGGCATGTGTGGCCCATTCTCATGAGATAAATGAGAACAATGCCCTCCCATCCAACATCAAAGCACCAAAACTCGACCTAAAACCATTGCCAAGTGAGCTAAAATACGTTTATTTAGGTCGAGATGAGACATATCCTGTGGTGATTTCTTCCCACTTGGATGAGGAACAAGAGAGTAGGCTAATAGCCACTCTATTAGAGCACAAGAGTGCCATTGGATGGTCGATTGCGGATCTCAAATAAATAGATC
Source organism: Liriodendron chinense (assembly GCA_003013855.2). NCBI lineage: Eukaryota > Viridiplantae > Streptophyta > Magnoliopsida > Magnoliales > Magnoliaceae > Liriodendron > Liriodendron chinense. Next base: position 6,377,122 of record ML058334.1, read on the forward strand.
CACTGATTTGTACTCACTGCATACACCTTGAGGAAAATGCAAAGACAGCCCAACAACCACAAAGACGACTAAATCCAAACATGAAGGATGTGGTTAAGGCCGAAGTGGTGAAACTATTGGATGTAGGTATCATTTACCCAATATCCGATAGCCAATGGGTGAGCCCAACTCAAGTGGTGCCTAAGAAATCTGGAATAACCATCGTAGACAATGCCAATAACGAACTCGTACCAACTAGAGTCACTATCGGTTGGAGAATGTGCATTGACTACAGGAAGCTAAATACTGTCACGAGGAAAGACCACTTCCCCCTACCGTTTGTTGATCAGATTTTAGAACGGTTGGCAGGTCATTCCCACTTTTGCTTCCTTGATGGCTATTCAGGGTACAACCAAATAGAAATTGCCCGTGAAGACCAAGAAAAGACTACATTCACATGTCCATTCGGCACTTTCGCCTATCGACGGATGCCGTTTGGACTATGTAATGCCCCCGCCACCTTTCAGCATTGTATGATGAGCATCTTTTCTAACATGGTGGGGACCATTCTCGAAGTCTTCATGGATGATTTTTCCGTATTTGGTTGTAGCTTTGATGAGTGCCTTGCGCACTTGAAGTCTGTGCTAAAAAGATGTGAAGAGAAGAACCTTGTGCTCAATTGGGAGAAGTGCCACTTCATGGTTAAAAAGGGAATTGTACTTGGTCACATCGTTTCACAAAATGGAATTGAGGTGGACAAAGCGAAAATTGATCGTATCTCTAACCTTCCACCACCCAAAAGCATACGAGATATCCGGTCCTTTTTGGGACACGCAGGATTTTACAGAAGGTTCATAAAGGACTTCAGTTATCTCTCTCGCCCTTTATGTAACCTACTTCAAAAAGAAAATTCATTCGAGTGGAATGAAGAATGTCAAAAGGCCTTTACCACCCTTAAAGGTATGTTGACATGCGCTCCAATAATGCAACCACCTGATTGGAGCCTCCCTTTTGAGATTATGTGCGATGCTATCGACTATGCTATTGGGGCCGTGCTAGGCCAAAGAAAAGATAAAAAGCCATGTGTCATCTACTATGCAAGTAGAACCCTAAACTCAGCCCAAGCAAACTACACCACTACTGAAAAGGAACATTTAGCTGTAGTTTTTGCCTTGGACAAGTTTCGGTCCTACTTGATTGGATCTAAGATCATTATATTCACAGACCATGCCGCGCTTAAGTATCTTCTTTCTAAGAAGGATGCTAAACCACGGTTGTTAAAATGGATCCTTATACTCCAGGAATTCGACATAGAAAAACGTGATAAGAAAGGAGTAGAGAATGTAGTAGCCGACCATCTGTCTCGACTTGTCCTCACTGATTCCCCTGAAACGACTGCAATCAATGACATGTTCCTTGATGAACAACTTTTTGCTGTTTCCCAATTACCATGGTATGCGGACATTGCTAACTATCTTGCTACAGGTACAATTCCTACATATTGGAAAAAGCAAGATAAGGATAGATTCTTCTCGGAGGTGCGGAAATTCCTATGGGACGACCCATACTTATTCAAGTATTGTCCCGATCAAATCATAAGGAGATGTGTCCCAGATGATGAGCAACAAAGTATCATCTCCTTCTGTCATTCTCAAGCATGTGGTGGCCACTTTTCGGCTAAAAAGACCACAGCGAAAATTCTGCAATGTGGGTTTTATTGGCCCACTATGTTCAAAGACACACATGAGTTTTGCAAAGCATGTAAACCTTGTCAGAAATTAGGGGGAATCTCCCGTAGAAATATGATGCCACTCAATCCCATCTTAATAATCGAAATTTTTTATTGTTGGGGCATCGATTTCATGGGCCCATTCCCATCTTCTTTTGGAAACCTATACATTTTGCTTGCCGTCGACTATGTTTCCAAATGGGTCGAGGCTATCCCTTGCCGGAATAATGACCATAAAATGGTCATTCGATTTTTAAAAGAAAATATTGTTTCCCGATTTGGAACGCCTCGAGTCATCATAAGTGATGGAGGGTCTCACTTTTGCAATCGCCCTTTTGAAACCTTAATGAAGAAATATGGCGTAACACACAAAGTGAGTACTCCCTATCACCCACAAACTAGTGGACAAGCTGAGATATCCAATAGGGAGATTAAACACATTTTAGAGAAAACGGTGAACCCCGATCACAAGGATTGGTCGCTTCGGCTTATTGATGCGCTTTGGGCTTACCGTACAGCTTTCAAAATCCCTATTGGAATGTCTCCCTATAAACTTGTCTATGGGAAGGCTTGTCACTTGCCCGTGGAGTTGGAACATAGGGCATATTGGGCTATTAAGAAGATGAATTTCAATTCTGACAAGGCAAGCTCGTTACGCAAACTACAATTGAATGAACTTGCAGAAATCCGGAATGAAGCTTATGAGAATGCGAGAATTTACAAGGACAAGACGAAGATATTCCATGATAAGAATATTCTTCGCAAGACATTCACGATCAATCAAAAAGTCCTCATGTATAATTCTCGCTTACATCTATTTCCGGGAAAATTGAGATCTCGATGGACCGGTCCCTACATTGTACAAACTGTTTATCCATATGGGACTGTCGAGCTGTTGAATCCAAGGAACGGCAACATTTTTAAAGCAAATGGGCAGCGATTAAAGCCGTTCTTTGAGAAATTCCCTTCAGAAGGTATGTCCATACCTCTGAATGATCCTGTGTATCAGGATGATTGATCTCCTAGTCTGATGGAGGTATAGAGTAGTTAGGATTAGGATTTTACTGCTTTTGTTTTCTTTTTCATAGGTTTGTTAGAAGGAGGAAGATTTCCACTTTTCACTCTCTCAGGTACTATCATTCCTCACTCCCTCTTATTTTCAAACTGCTCTCATGTTTTGTTCATTGAACATCTTTTACATTGAGGACAATGCAAGATTTGGTTGGGGGGTGTAGGATCACTTGGATGAATCCAGCGTTTTACAACATTTCAAGAATCCAGCGTTTTGCAACATTTCAAGCAATTATGTGGAAATTTTTTTGATTTTTCAAAAATTTGAAACTCTTTTGGAAAACACCGGTCTATGCATTCAAGTTGATATGAGCATAAGAGGAGGAGTTATGGAGTGTATGAGGCTGGATTTCTGGAATCTCTCATGGCATAATGGTTTTATATGTGAACTCCCCTATTTTTGTGATTGATAGAAAATCTGAACACTTTTACACCTAGTTCACATTACACGATTTTCATGAGTTGAAGGGATTATGTGATTTATGGATTAACTAGACTTTGAATTAAGGTGTTGAGAAATCAGGCCGGGGTACTTTGTCCATCCTTGTCCATGGGAAAATAATGAAAGATATGGATTTTTAAAAATCCTATCTAATTTAAAAGAAAAAGAAAAAGGAAGGATGAAATTGGGAATGATGGAAAAACGGTGGAAAATTCCGATTAGGGCTACCTACTATCAACCAGGGGATGGTCTACCCGTAACCAAAGCCGGAAATGGGACGTAGTGTGAAAGTCGTCGAAAGGACGGTAAGGCAAATTCCTGTCATTGGCTTGATGTGGCTCTATGTACCTTGAGTTCTATAGTCTGCTGGATCTATGAAGAAGATAATCCTAGAAACTCGTGCGATGAATTTTCACTACACACACTAGGTTGAATTTGTTCAAGCCCTTCTATTTATCATCCAATCAGCGGGAATTTCATATGAATGCTTATTATGTTTTGAGGATTTACGGTTTCAACCTTTGACGCCTAATCTTTCTGAATCTTACACTTATGAACCTTGGAATGTATAGAAGGATGGTTTCTGAATGAGAGTTGAGTTTTGAAGAATGGGATTAGTTTCAGGCATGTTTTGCTCGGGACTAGCAAAATGCTGGTTGGGGGGTGTGTTGAGCGCCTAATTGTGCATATTCTAACCCCAATTCATCACTAATTGTGCGAGGTTTGCATGGTTTATAGATGAATCTAATGCATGTTTTGTGACTACAGGATTGAGAGTGAACTCCACCCATTTGAAGATGAAAAGAGCATGTTTAGGAGCTTGGACGAAGACCCAAAGGAGGGCCGAAGCAAAGAAGGAAGTAAAGAAGGAAGAAAGCAATGAAAGAAAGGAAGAAAACAAGAAGAAAAAGAAGCTGACCGGTTGTGACCGGTCGGCCAAGGAAGCCTGACCGGTCTAGACCGGTCAGCCATACACATTGAAGTTCTAATGAAGATGACCGACCGGTCTTGACCGGTCGGCCACAGTTGCTGGAGGATTGCTGAAGACATCCGACCGGTCATGACCGATCAGACATGGCTGCTGGACCAAGGCTGGACAAGCCCGACCGGTCATGACCGGTCGGCTAAGCTTGCTGGAGTAACCATTCATTGAGGCCGACCGGTCGTGACCGGTCGGCCATGCGTAAGAACTTAGAAGTTTCCAAATCAAGTCTGATTTTCTCTGCGCTGCGTAAGTCTTACGCAATTTCTCGATTCTTCCGAAGTTGTGGAGCCTCCAGACTATAAAAGGACACTTAGGGATCGTTCCTAGGGTATCCTAGAAGGGTTCAAGCGAGGTTGGAGGCTGTGGAAGTGGAGATTGGAGTTTCACAACTCCTTTTGGTTTACTTTGCTGTTTTCATGCTTTTTGTAGTTGTTTCATGTTTCCTTGGATCATGAGCAGCTAAACCTCTTAGCTAGGGCTAAGAGGTGAAGCTTGTAGTGGATCCAAGATGTTTTAATTCGTAGTTAAGTGGTTTTAAGTGTGGAATTCATGATTATGAACTAAGGTTTGCAGTTTATACAAGCTTTTGAGTAGTTTTTCTTAGTCTTATGATGACTCATGGATGTTTGGGAGAATTACTTAATTGCTTAATTGGTTTGTGACGGTCTAGACCTGTATGATCTAAGGAATCGGAGTGTGCTCTAGTACTATGATCTTCATAAAGGAACTTCCTACCAAAGTTCTATTTTTCTGTTTTTCCGGAATATGTATGGACTGTGCATGTGATTTGAATCCAGTTCAAATTCGGATCTAGCCTTGTCTTGTGACAGGACTTGAGGATGGTTATGATTATGAACTAGACCTTTTGAAAAGGGGAATGAACTATGCAATTGAGCATGCTCAGCTCAGCCTACATTGAGTGAATCTTATGCATAGAATTTACATATTACAGACTGTTTGGTTTAACTGCTCTATCATCCGACTAGATAGGCCTTAATGTTGATTCTAGTTGAGAGAATGAGAAACCACAGCGGATTGAACATCAAGGATTGCTACAAGTGGATCCTTGAACCCCTAGTGCCTTCTTATAATTAGTTACTTTTGATTTAATTCAACTTCTGTTACTCATATTAATTTCATACAAAAATCTGATTAGTAGATTTCAATAGACACTTGTGGATGAGTTTGTGAAATCCTACATAAGTCCCTGTGGATCGACCTCGGTCTTACTGAGATTATTACTACATCACCACCCTACACTTGGGGAAGCGAACAATGACCGACCCATTGGCCGACCGGTCAGGACCGGTCGGACCAACTGGTCCTTTGTCCAGCAGCTTCCAGAGGGTGGCTGGCAGGTCGGCCGACCAGTCAGGACCGGTCAGCCCTTGATCTTTTTCTTCTTTTTCTTCTTTTCTTTCTTTTCTTTTCCCCCTCTTTTCTCTTCATTCTTTGGTCCACCTTGGACCTTCATTCAAGGGGTCCTAAGTACATTCTTTTTGGTCTCCAATTAGGTAAAGTTCACTCTTATTCCTACAATCACAAAACATGCATTAGATGGGCCTTTTAAACATGCAAACCTTGCATATAATGTGATGTAATGGGCTATACAATGTATAAATTGGAGGTTCAACAGGTATCGGCATATTGAAGCTGGACTTGAGCACACTCATGTGTTGATCTGAGATTAGTTTTAACATAGACTGTCATGGCTAACGCAAATGTTTAGGTACTGCATAAACTTTTCTTCGTGATCGGCTGAGGTTGGTTTTCCAAATGATATTGGGATCTCCCCTGAGTGATGGCTTGAGGTTTGCTTTTTTGCACAAACTTCTCAACTCGAGGTTTTGCCCCTTGCCCTTTCTTCCTTACATCGGGTTTCTTACCCATCTTACTACTATCGGACAGGTTGTAATATTTTGCGTTAGCCAAAAATGACTCAACTATTGTGTATGGCTTCGGATCTGCTGCGACCCTGTATTGGACCCCGTCTCTATTGTACTTGAAACACCGACGATGCGTCGAAGGGATTATGCGATTCTGATGGAGTCGGGCCTTCTTAAGAGGAGGTTGTATGTTATCACTACATCAATCACCTGACATGTTACTTTTGTCGTCAGTTCTTCGATCTCTAATATTACCGTGATTGATCCGAGTGTACGCTGACTGTCTTGGTTGAACCCTTGAATCATCATGAGACTCGGGCGTAGTGCCGATTGCCTATAACCCAGCTTCTGTAATGTCTTCAATGGCATAATATTTACGGCAGACCCATCATCTAACATGCAGCTTTTGATGTCTGTTTCCCTGATTGTTCCCATGACCATCAATGGACGTTTGTGGTCTATTAATTCGATCGTGCGGTCTTCTTCTGAGAAAGTAATTGTCGAGGGATGGTCGACATGCATGACTTGTGACACTGGTATATACCCCTCCCAAAATTTATCTGTATTATTCATTTCTTCTTCTATTTCTATCATCATAACCTCCCTGATCTCACTATCAAGTAAGGCATTGATTAATATTTCTCTGTACACTTTCGAGAGACACAAAGCATCGTATATACTTAGGCGGGCGGGAACCTTCCGCAAGTGTGACACAACATCATACGCCACTGGTATCGAGCTTGGCTGACTAGTCGTGGCCTCGACGACCTTCTCTTTTAGTTTTTACATGCGGGGTCTCTCTTGTGGCCTGTCAGGGATACCGTCTTCTTGCATCGGGTCGTCTGGTCTTGGAGGGGTACGGTCAGGCATTTGCTTTCCTGATCATAAGATGACTGCGTCAACTTCTCCCTCAGTTGCTTGTAGGGTTTCCTCGGACGATGCTTGTTCGACAAATGACGTCATTCCACAATATGTGTTAACGTCAGATTTTGTAGTTGGATCCTCCAGATGTTCACCTTCTCTTCACCAGAGATTTCCCTCCGCCAGACCTGAAAGAAGGCAAACAGCAACTAAGGGTGGCTGGGGACCAGCCGTCAGCCCTCCGATGCTAAAGTCAGGCCAAGGCAAGAAGAAAAGCCAAGCAAAACGGGACAGAGCGAATGTTGTGTGCGTACCTGCTCTTAATGGAGTCACCCCTTTATATAGATCTGAAGCAACCCAATTTGTTACGTAAGATATCGAAATCCCGCTGATGTCGCATACGATACTGAGATCTTGCTGATTTCGTGGGATAAGATCCTATCTTTAGAGTCGAGATCCAACCCAATGACTTATTTCAACAATCACGCCCCTTGATGGCAATCCCTTGAGATCCGGAACCATTTAGAGAAGATAAGCCCAAAAACCGACCTATACGGGCTGCCGATAAGTGTAGTAATAGCGCTGATGTGTCATGATAAACTGGAAGCCGTAGTTGGAGTCATAGCTTCCGAAAAGGAAGGAGACGCCCGTAGTTGGAGTCATAGCTTCCGAAAAGGAAGGAGACGCCGACAAGACGGAAACCACTGAACTGGATGTAGCCCTGCTTGGCCTCGCAGAGTCATACTGCTCGACGGGAATCGGGTGCTGGTACTGAAGGATAAGAGATGTAACCGCAGAAAAGCTGTTCGCATGTTGGAACCTGATCGCGAGTCCAAGTGCCCGCTCATTTTGACGTAACTCCTTTCAACGACTTATGAGAAGGTCTGCTCGCTATTCAGGGAAGGAATCTTTGCTTCGCTTTATCTGATCATAGACTAAGGGAGCTCGAAGCCTTGCGAATAGGTGCTCTGTATTTATCCGTCCTACGACTCTCGAGCTTATGATCTCAAGAGTCGAATGGGCAACCTACACTTACCCGATCAGCGACTCTCGATCAGATGATCTCGAGAGTCTGATACTTTCCTGATCTGCGACTCTCGATCAGATGATCTCGCAGGCAGAATGGGCGCTCGTGTACAATCTTTAATAGCTGACCTGATCTCCGTTACTTTGTCTATAACAATATGCCATGTTCGTCGCGGGTCGTATTTGTCCCTGTAATATTTCTCTCCTTCTTCTTCCCATGTTTTTTCTTCGGTTAACGAGCCTTCGTCTATTCTCGAGTCTTTTCTTACTACTGACTAGAGTCCATGGTTCCTTCGGCTCAGGGAATGAAGTCGGTCGGTTGGTGACATTTTCTATTGGGATTACTGAAATTGTCCTGGCTATCTCCTTTGCCGTCTCGGGTACTTTCATGCTGATGACCCCTTGATCGATCAACCCTTGTATCCTTCCTTTCAGGGAGAAGCAATCTTCTGTTTTATGGCTGACACATTGATGATATTTGCAATATTTGGGATCGTTTATTCACCCGACTTCGTGGGGACGGACAGGCTCTGGCAGATGCATTAAGCCTTCCTCGATCAATTGTTCCGTGATCAGAACTAAATCGGCCATATCAAATGTGTGTGGGCCTTTTGCCCTTTCTCACTCAGCTATCGATATTCGTTTAGGTGCATAGGGCCTTTTACCCTTGTCTTGAGCAACCATTGCTTTTGTCTCCGGCTTGTGATCGATAGCAGGGCGCTTTCGGTCCTTCTAGTCCCTACTCTTGTCGAATTGATGGGTCTCTACTACTCTTCCCATCTCTCTTTTCTATCTCTCGGGTATGAAGTTTACTCGGGATGCTACTTCCTTCACTAGATGCGCTTTTGTCGCCAGCTCGCGAAAGGAGTTGAAGGTATTTGCTGACAATCTATACAAGATCATAAGGTCCAGAGCCCTTAGGTACATCTTCATCTGCTCGCCTTCACTGGGTAATTCACGACATTGAGCTACTGTGGTTCCCCACCGGTCGATGAATTTCTCGACTGGTTCACCATTTCTCTGCCTGACCAATGGTAGGTCTGTTAATGAGATCTCCCTCTCTGTCGCAAAGAATTTTGAGATGAAGGTGTCCTGCATTTGCTCCCATGTCCTTATAGAGCTGGTTGGTAACGACATGTACCACTGAAAGGCTTTCCCTGTCAGGGTTGATACGAATAGCCGCATGCAATACTGCGGGACTACAGACCAATTGCCTAATGTAGTCAAGAAGTAGGTGATATGTTCTTTTGGCGATCCTCTGCCGTCGAACTTTCTGAAGTCCGGGCATCTGAAATTGGCCGAAAATGGTACCTCTTCTATCTTGGGTACGAGACCCAAAATTTATAGCTACCTCTCCTCTCTTTCTCTTTTTCTTGTTGCATCATATGGGCTATGGTCTGGGATAACTCTTCTCGTGACACGTGCGATGTAGAAAGTGGTGCATGTTCTGTTGGTGTGACTCTTAGTTGGATGGGTAGTTTAGGTTCAGCCGGACCTTCTGCTACCCCTTGGGATTCCTCTACTGACTGACGAGAGGGCGGTGCGTGTTGAGCTCTTAATTGTGCATATTCTAACCCCAATTCATCACTCATTATGCAAGATTTTCATGATTTAAAGACTAATCAAATACATGTTTTGTGGTTGTAGGAATGAGAGTTGCTTTGTTCAATTGGTGACCAAAAGGGCACATTTAGGAGCCTTTGATGAAGGCCCAAGGTGGACCAAAGAATGATGAAGAAAGAGAGGAGGATGAGGAAGAAAGAAGGAAAGAAAAGAAAGAAGAAATAATGCCCAAAAGGTGGTCCGACCGGTCAAGACCGGTCGGCCAACATTGAAGCCTTCTACAGAAGCTGCTGGAGCAAGGCCAGCCTTGTCCGACCGGTCATGACCGGTCGGCCAGCCCTGTTCGACCGGTCGTGACCGGTCGGCCATGCAAGTTTCAGATTCCAGATTCTAAAACAGCAAGGTATTCCCGTACCTGATTTTTCGGACCAGTTTTCTGGGCCCATTTTGATGACATTTGAAAATCCAACACATTCATGTTGAAGAGGAGCTCGACGTCGAACTAACCCAAGTGGTTTCGTGTCGATCGAAGCTACGGATTGATCGTGGTGGCCAAAACAATACGAACTGTCCAGAAAGTTCCAGATTTCGCTGTTCCACTCTGGGCCGGTCCAGGTGGCCCATCATTGATGATATGAAGAATCTAATTTGACCATCTTTTAGACCACATCCATATATGAATAACCACAAAGTTTCAGATCAAAAGGATGTGTGGTTTGATCGTACCGGTTGAAGAAAGATGGACCATCCAGAAAGCTCTAACTGCGCAGAGTTTATAAAAGCCCTAATTGTTCTAATTTTCGGACCACATTCTGGGATTGTTTTGGACAATCTAATCCATCTATCATGTAGAGGAGGAATTTTTCTACTAATATTCCAAATTTGGGATCAATCCGACGTCTGTACACTCCGGAGTGTTGAAAGCAAGATAACTGGTTCTAAAGGTACCCGAAGTGCGCGATTTTGAGAGGCGGTCGGTTATGTGATTGGTGGGCCCATTCAGAGGATAATCTTGGAAATATAAATCATCTATGAGGAAGATCACATTACAAGGAAGCTACAAATCAATTTTGAAGGCAATCTGACCATTGGTTAAGCCATACCAAGCGAAACAAATTCTGCTATGTTGCTGTACTATTGCTGCACTATAAAAGGGGGTGCTCTCTTCTATTCTAGAAAAACCAAGGACGTGGGAAGCAAGGAGTTCAAGTCATAGGAGGCTTCCTAGCCTCCTCTAGCTAGTTTTTCTTCTTTTTCTTAGTTCTAGTTTTATTTTTAATATGCTTTTCATTAGCTAATCTCTTAGCTAGAGCTATGAGGTGAACCTTATAGTTTTCTTAGATTGTTTAATTCGTTCTATTGGTTTTAAGATTGGTATTCATGATTATGAACTATGGTTTGAAGTTTATACAAGCTTTAAGTAGTTTTTCTTAGTATTATGATGACTCATGGATGTTTGGGAGAATTACTTAAATTCTTAATTGGTTTGCATCAGTCTAGACCTGTATGATCCGAGGAATTGGAGTGCGCTCTAGTACTATGATCTTCATGTGGGGACTTCCTACCAAAGTTCTACTTTTCTGAATTTCTGTAATATGTATGGATTGTGCATGTGATTTGAATCAAGTTCAAATCATGATCTAGCCTTGTCTTGTGACAGGACTTGAGGATGGTTATGATTGTGAACTGAACCTTTTGGAATGGGGAATGACCTATGCAATTGAGCATGCTCAGCTCAGCCTACATTGAGTGAATCCTATGCATTGAACTTACATATGACAGATTGTTTGGTTTAACAGCTCTATCATCCGACTAGATAGATCTTAATATCGATTCTAGTTGAGAAAGTGAGAAACCATAGCGAATTATGCATCTAAGGAGAGGTATAAGTGGATCCTTGATGCTCTAGTTATCCTTTCATTATCAGATTTTCTATTTTATGTTTAAAACCAATTTCATAAACCTCTTTAGATTCTAGTTATTAGGATAATTTGCATTGTTTACTTCCTTCCCTGTGGATCGACCTCGGTCTTACCGAGATTATTACTACATCGCAACCCTACACTTGGGGAAGCGAACAGCGCGATACTCTTGGTGGCATTCTGGGCTATCAAAGTGGTCAAGGCTTCTTGAATAGCCCTCATCCGATCGTTTGTCTCACGATTAGCCTCAACCAATCTGTCGATCTGATCTTGGAATGGAGGTAGTTCTTCTGCTTCATATGGTCCTTCTTCTTCTTCTCCAGTCACTTGAACCATTTCCACTTGCGCCGATTGGATTTTCTGAGCTGGCCTCCACCTAAGTTCGAAGACTGTCATGGGCTTGGATTTTTTTACATGCGTGGGCCGGGTTGGTTTCTGCAAGGTGCGAGCGGTCTCGGACAAAGGCGAGAACTGCTTGACTGTCATTGTAGGCACTGCGAGCTTGGCTGATATGACCTGGCTATTGATAGGGATCTTCTGCCCCTACTTCGGCTGCCACTGTTTCCTGACCATCGGGTGAGATTTTTCCACATTCACTCTCTGATATGCGGCTATGATGGCTGCTTTCTTCTGTTCCTTCTTCTGTCTTCGGGTTTCAACCAACTGCCACTCTGAGTTGAAGCTGGCTATTGTGGTAGTGGTGAAACGGGGGAAGCTGAAACCCCCGGCAGTAAGGAAGATGCACGGACTTGTCATTGAGTATGCCATCTCTTCTGTCTACGTTAGTATCTTGCTAATTCTGCCGTGTCAGAAAACTATTAGAACAGTTCATAAATGCGGCCGGGAGCATGAACACATCGATCGCGGTGCATAAACTAACAAAATAAGCAAGAAGAAGACAAATACGTGTAGTTGTAAAGTTCGTGGGTTTAAAAACCTCTGATTTACCGTCTACTACCTTAAAGATGAAGGGAAGAACGTTCTCGTTGAGAGTTGCCAGTTTGGAGCCCGAGGGCGCCAAAACATTATGCCTCGCGATAAATCTCTTATGTACACATTCGTAATTGCGAATGATTATTCTTAGAGTGTTTCTGTACTCAGCGTTCACCAGAGATTCTGGTATATTCCTATTCCCCAACAGAGTCGCCAGTTTGTTAGAACTGAAAATGCTGCAAGGACATTTTTTGTGTAATGTTGCTCTGGGGTTATGAGTAATGAAACATTCATAGACAATCACAAGCATTCACAAAATGTACACAAGAAGAGATATCACAAGGCGAAGTTTATTCCAGAGATTCTGAGATATCGTACATTCCAGGCCGTGATTTGGCACAAGCCCTTAATTACATTGAATGATCGATGACCCTTGATTAAAAGGCAGAAGACTAGTCAACGGGGACTATGATCTTAGAGTTTGTGGTTGTAGAGACCTGTATTTGTTTTGTTATGGACTGAACCATCTTTGTATTAGTCAGATGTCCATGTCCCATGTTTTAACTGGAGATCCAGGCTGAGACTATCAGGGTTTATGGCTGAGAGGGACGACTCTGGGCCTACGCCTATCAAGGTTTATGGCTGAGAGGGACGACTCTGGGCCTACGCCTATCATGTATGGACAGGTGACCTCGAGAAGTCTAATCTACAGCTGTGTGTACCTGAGTAGTCAACCGACGGATGCCATTCGAATGGGTAGGGCATCGACTGTTGTGTTGTGGCAGTTCATAACAATTGTTTTGTAGAGAATTGAAACTCTTTTGATATGGTTTATCGTGATAACTATAATTCTGTTTGTCTAGCTTTTGACCCAAATCGGATCATATTTTACAGCAGATATAAATAATGATATATTTGTATAGTTATGGATACTGGCGGCTTCTTTCCGAGAAGTCATTTCATTCATCTCGTTGAATCGGGTCAAACCTTGAAGGTACTCAATTCTGCTCGTTTAGAGATCTCAGAACGTCCGTTTGACCATTTCATTGTGTCTAGAATGCTCGAAATACCCAAAATAGGCTCAAACAGAACTTGAAAATGAAATTACGTCGGGTAGTCTAACACGACACCCTATGTATCCACGTGCGGAAGCTTAAGGAGCAACTGGGATTATGGCTAAGTCCTAGAAGGGAGGGGGTGATTAGGACCTTTGAAATTCTTTTCGCCTACTTAACAGATTCAGTAAATCAAACTACATAAGCGATAAACACTTTAGCTTTCAAGCCTAAGTGGGTCTAAGCAAATGACTAGCAAATAATAAATGCAATTAACAACCTAGTCTAGTCAACACATGTGGACTAATGAGGGTGGATCAACAAAAGCTCAAGTCTACATGAGGTAGTGAAAGTACATCTTGTGCATGTGGAGGTGCATATCAAGCGCCTCGCAAACATTCCTAACTAAGCATACATAATTAACAAGTTAAACACAATGTATAAAGAGAAATGAGCTCAAGAACAATCACAAACACAAGGATGTATAGTGGTTTGACTACTTGTCTACTCCACACCCGGTTCAAGTACTCAACCCCTTTGAGCACACCGACATTCACTGGGGAGTTTAAATCTGGTTCCTCCTAACCAAGGTGTTTTAACTCGGATCCACCCAACCGAGGAGTTTACAGGTTCCTCTAAACTTACACGTTTGCACCAGTGTTGGTGGTTCCCCCTTGGAGACTTTGTTTAGGCCCGACTAACGTGCCAAGGAACGGCGACGTCCCTAGATTTTAGGCCGACAAACAGGCCAAGGATCGGCAAACGACCCTAGTTCGAGTTTGTTAAACAAACTCTATACTCAACTCCTATAGGGAATTGAGTGAATGAACTCCTAACAAGAGAACCTTACTTGTCGGATTGAGCCCCTTTGTAGCACCGCTTTGGGTTGCTTCTTCTTACTCTCCTGTGTTTGAATCAGCTCCCCTTGTGCTCTCCCGATCTTTGACGCCGCTGCTTTGTGTTGAACCTCCAATTTATACATTGCATTGCCCATTACACTACATGGTTTGCATGATTTTTATGGTTTAAAGGCCTACCTAACACATGTTTTGTGATTACAAGGGATGAGAGCGGACTTCATTCAATTGGGATTAAAGGAACGCTTTTGGAGCTTTTGTATGAAGGACGAAAGAAAATCAAAGATAGAATAAAGCAAGGAGAAGAGAAAGAAGGAAAACAGAGACGAAAAGTAAGAAAGAAGAACAAAGTGAAGAGGACTGACCGGTCATGACCGGTCAGCCACGGTTGCTGATCACATAGAAGAACAGGCCGACCGGTCATGACCGGTCAGCCACGGTTGCTGATCACATAGAAGAACAGGCCGACCGGTCAAGACCGGTCGGCCATGCATACTGGAAATTGGACAGAGGAGCCCGACCGGTCTTGACCGGTCGGCTGTATATGCTGGATGGATGGACAACTTGGTCCGACCGGTCATAACCGGTCGGCCACAGTTGCTGGAATAATGGCTAGACTCTGACCGACCGGTCTTGACCGGTCGGCAGCACCCCCTGGAATGTGTAAAACATCAGCCCGACCGGTCACGACCGGTCGGCCCTGCGTATGGAAAGTCCTTTCTATATTAGGACTCCGAAAATTGCTGCGCAATACGAAGTCTTTTGTAGGATCCGACGCAAGGGAGGTTGCTTGCTATAAAAGGACACCTAGGAGCTCTCCCTAGGGTATCAGGGAGGCTAAGGAACGTGAGTTTGGAGAGTGAAGGCGATTGTGGAGCGGCTGCAACTCTCCTATTCGGGTTTTTCTATTTTTATGCTTTATTTCAGAGTTTTTAGTTGTAGCATGACTATGCTCGGCTAAAACCTCTCAGCTAAGGCTGAGAGGTGAAGCTTGTAGCTAATTCTATGTTGGTTTAAGTTTAATTCAAGTAATTTACATTCAAGTTTGGATTTTTGCATGGTTTAGTTCCAAATAATGGTAGTTTGAGATGTTTTATCTGAGTTTATGTGCTCCGGACATGAATTCCTTTTAATTCTCTGAGATTATCATGTTTTCGGATTATAGTAATCCTTGAGCAGGCCATAGTCTAGAGGCATGGCTGTTACTCCGCAGGTTATAGTTTTGAGTTTTGTATTGATTGAATGGAACTAGAACTTGGAAGTTCAACTTGAATATGATGGAATGTGTGTGAATGCTTTATTTTCCAACTAGATGAGAGATAGGACTTCGATTCTAGTTGTGTTTTCTACTTGGATTGACTGAATTGACATAGGATTGCTACAAGTGGATCCTTGAAAGCCTTAGTACTTATTATCTCTGATTTTTTATTAAGTTCTTGTTTTAAGTAAGCATTCAATTAAATCTGATTTCTTTTAAAAAAACCGAGTTGCTGGAGTGATTTGGTAGCTGTTACTATTTCCCTGTGGATCGACCTCGGTCTTAACGAGTTTTATTACTATATCGTAGCCTTACACTTGAGGCGAGCGAACAAGTTTTTGGCGCCGTTGCCGGAGAATTAGATAACGGTTTACAAATAATTTCAGTGGCTGTAGAAGTAGAAATAGATAGGCTTTTTGATTTTTTTTTTTAGAACTAACAAGTTTTTCTGTTTTATAGGAATTTTTCTCTAGTTCAAGCGCATCAGGTGATACCCTTTTAACTTAGCTTCTGCAGAATTTTCTTTCAGTTTCAGATTTTAGTTTTCTAGAATAGGTTTGGTTTCAGTTTCTGGTTGAGTGGTTTATGTCCCGTTGGGAACGTAATCACTCAAATCGTCTCCAATCTGAAGGTGGTTTAGTTGGACCATTGTCAGTCCATAGACGAGTCCGGAATTATCAAGTGCATTGTGAAAGTTTGGGGAGTATGGATCAAACACCTTTAAGGAATCCTCCCCCCCTACTCCAACAACAAACGCAAATCAGGAAGGAGTAGGAGAGAATGAGGTACATAATGTTCCTCCAATGAGATCACTAGGGGATTACCTACAACCTGCTCGTACAATTACACCTTCTTGCATAGTTCTACCAGCTAACGGTGGGACCCTTGACATAAAACCGGGTGTAATCCAACTTTTACCTAAATTCCATGGGCTAGACTCTGACCGCCCATACTTACACTTGCAAGAATTCGAAGAAGTGTTGGCCACCTTGCATTATCCCAATGTTTCTGAGGATACAATCAGACTTAAACTTTTTCCCTTCACTTTGAAAGAAAGAGCCAAAGATTGGCTTCACTCTCTTAGACCACGCTCGATTGGGTCATGGGTTGAGATGAACCGGGAATTCTTGAAAAAGTTCTTCCCGGCTCATAAAACGAACACCCTTCGAAGAGCCATAATGAATTTTTCGGCTAAAGAAGGTGAATCTTTCTTTCAGTGTTGGGAAAGATTTAAGGAACTCCTGCTTGCTTGCCCACATCATGGCTACGAGAGTTGGCGAGTTATAAATTTTTTCAATGATGGATTAAGTTCCAATATGCGCCAATTTGTGGAAATGATGTGCAATGGCGAGTTTATGAGTAAAAATCCAGATGATGCTTGGAGTTACTTGGACATGTTGGCTGAAAACGCCCAATCTTGGGATACCTCGGATAAACCCAAGAACCCCAAGCCCACTCAAGAGAAAGGAGGGATCTATGTCCTTAAAGAGGAAGACGACGTGAATGCAAGGATAGCCAACCTCACGAGGAAGGTTGAAGCCATGGAACTTAGCAAAAGTGGAGTTCCCAAGTCCAAGGAAGCTGTTGAAACTACATGTGGGATTTGCCTCACCGACTTACACCATAGGCAAGATTGTCCCACAATTCCTGCATTTAAGGAAGTGCTACAAGAGACAGCCAATGCCACATATGGTTATCAACGGCCCTTCAATGGACCGGTAGGTAATACGTACAATGAGAGTTGGAAGAACCACCCAAATTTCAGTTGGAAGAATGCTCCTACGGGCAATCCTACCAATTCCCAAAGAGGACCACCCATGCAAAATATGGCCCCACCTCAATTCTCATTGGAGGATACCTTGAAAATGTTTATGCAAGGGCAAGCGCAAATAAATGAATCGAATCAGCAAATGTTCCAAGAGCTGAAAGTATCGGTTGATGAGATTAAGGGACGCTTAAATGCTAGGGAAGGGACCTTTCCGGCCAACCTCAGCCCAATCCAAAGTAAGTACATGAAGTGAGCATCCCTAATCCTTCCAACCAAAACATGGAGCAAGCTAAATCCATTACCACCCTTAGAAGTGGTAAACAAATTGACAAAACTATTCCGGTGAAGGCCGATGAGCCTAATGATCTGGTAAATTCTGAGGTTGAAAATGGATCTAACTTAACCCCACAACAACCGGAACGCATTTACAAGCCCGTAGCACCATTCCCTTCAAAATTGGTTGCCCCAAAATCTCTCCCAAATTCTCAAGATATTCTAGAGATTTTCAGACAAGTCAAGATCAATATCTCTTTGCTTGATGCCATCAAACAAATTCCCTCTTATGCCAAGTTTCTAAAAGACCTATGCACAACAAAACGCAAATATAATGTGCAGCAAAAGGCCTTCTTAACTGAGCAAGTTAGTGCCATCCTCACTCAAAAGACCCCCCCAAAATTCAAAGATCCCGGTAGTCCCACCGTCTCATGTATCATTGGAGACTACCGGATTGAACGTGCCTTGTTAGACTTGGGGGCGAGTGTGAACTTGATCCCATACTCGGTATATGAGCAATTGGGTCTTGGTGAATTAAAACCCACCAAAACCACATTGCAACTCGCTGATAGATCTATCCGTGTACCGAGGGGGATAGTTGAGGATGTTCTAGTCCAGGTTGACAAATTCTACTACCCGATAGATTTTATAGTCTTGGACACACAACCGGTTTTGGATGCTAGCACCCAAATACCGGTAATATTAGGCCGCCCATTCCTTGCCACATCAAATGCAATCATCAATTGCCGGAATGGGGTGATGCAACTATCTTTCGGAAACATGACACTAGAGGTAGATGTGTTTCACCTGGGCAAAAGACATAGGGATGTCGATGATGATGAGTTCTTCGATGTAAACATGCTGGAAATTTTTGAAGAAGAAGAACTCCTCCAACTTGAACCACTAGAAAGCTTGGAGACATGCTTAGCACACTTCATGGATTCTGAAGACCCCATCATTAGTGAAATTGTGCAAGCAGTAAGACCGGTAGTTGATACTAGCCGGTGGAGGCCCCATTTTGAAAAATTGCCACCAACCACATCAAGGCCTCTACCGTCTAACATCAAACCACCGAAGCTTGACCTCAAACCACTGCCATCCGAGCTTAAATATGCATATTTGGGTCAAGAGGAAACTTTCCCAATTGTCATTGCCTCCCACCTAGAGAGAGACCAAGAGCTCAAGTTGATTGAGTTACTCAAAAAACATCGGGAAGCCATAGGTTGGACAATAGCGGATCTCAAAGGGATAGATCCTTCGGTTTGCACTCACCGTATACACCTTGAAGAAAATGCAAAAACGACTAGACAACCTCAAAGACGGCTAAATCCAAACATGATGGAGGTTGTCAAAGCCGAGGTGTTAAAGCTATTGGATGTGGGTATCATCTACCCCATCTCAGATAGCCAATGGGTGAGTCCTACCCAAGTTGTCCCCAAGAAATTCGGTATTACCATCATTGAAAACGCCAACAACGAGCTTATACCGACTAGAGTGACCACCGGTTGGCGTATGTGCATTGATTATAGGAAGCTCAACACAGTCACTAGGAAAGACCACTTCCCCCTCCCATTTATGGATCAAATTTTGGAGAGGTTGGCAGGCCATCCCTATTATTGCTTCCTAGATGGCTATTCCGGATACAACCAAATTGAGATAGCTCCGGAAGACCAAGAGAAAATCACATTTACATGCCCGTTTGGTACCTTCGCTTACCAAAGGATGCCATTCGGGTTATGCAATGCACCCGCCACATTTCAACGATGCATGTTGAGTATTTTCTCGGACATGGTGGGTGAGTTTCTTGAGGTGTTCATGGATGACTTTTCTGTTTTTGGTTGTACATTTGATGAGTGTCTCGAGCACTTGAAGTTGGTCTTGATGAGGTGTGAGCAAAAGCAACTTGTATTAAACTGGGAAAAGTGCCATTTCATGGTACAAAGAGGAATAGTCCTTGGACATATCATCTCGTCCAATGGAATAGAGGTAGACCGGGTGAAAATTGACATAATTTCCAATCTACCATCACCCAAAAGCATACGCGATGTGCGGTCCTTCCTTGGACATGCCAGTTTCTATCGAAGGTTTATAAAGGAATTTAGTCACATCTCAAGGCCTTTATGCAACCTTCTACAAAAGGAGAACCAATTTGAGTGGAGTGCTGAATGTCAATTAGCTTTTTCAAAGCTAAAAGACATGTTGACAACCGCTCCTATCATGCAACCACCAGATTGGTCCATGCCTTTTGAGTTGATGTGCGATGCGAGTGATTTTGCTATTGGGGCGGTGTTAGGCCAAAAGAAAGATAAAAAGCCCCATGTCATCTACTACGCAAGTAGGACCTTGAATCCTGCCCAAGTTAATTATTCGACTACGGAGAAAGAGCTCTTAGCTGTCATTTTTGCCTTGGACAAATTCAGGCCATACTTAATAGGATCTAAAGTTATTGTCTATACGGATCATGCGGCGCTGAAATACCTTCTTTCTAAGAAGGATGCTAAGCCCCGTTTGCTAAGATGGATCCTACTCCTTCAAGAATTCGACTTAGAGATCAAAGATAAGAAGGGGGTAGAAAATGTGGTGGCGGGTCATCTATCCCGCCTAGTCCTACCAAATTCCATTGACGAGTCACCTATTGAGGACTCACTCCCTGATGAGCAACTCTTTGTTTCTATGCATCCACCATGGTACGCTGATATAGCCAATTATCTTTCCACAGGTGCGATGCCGACTCATTGGACTGCGCAAGATAGACGTAAATTTCTAAGGGAAGTGCGTAGATTTTTCTGGGATGAACCTCTGTTGTTTAAATATTGCCCAGACCAAATTATAAGGAGATGCGTCCCCGATAATGAACACAATCCAGTCATCTCCTTTTGTCATGATCAAGCATGTGGGGGTCATTTTTCAGCCAAGAAAACAACTGCAAAAATTCTGCAGTGTGGTTTTTATTAGCCCACGTTATTTAAGGACACCCACGAGTTTTGCAAAGTGTGCGAGCACTGCCAGAAGTTAGGAGGATTATCCCGTCGAAATATGATGCCTCTCACCCCAATTCAACATCTTGAAGTCTTTGACTGTTGGGGCATCGATTTCATGGGACCATTCCCCTCATCTTTTGGACATGTCTATATTCTGCTTGCCGTAGACTATGTGTCTAAATGGATAGAGGCTATCCCATGTAGAACCAACGATCATCGTACGGTTCTCAAGTTTCTCAAAGAAAACATACTTTCTAGATTTGGGACGCCTTGAGCCATTATTAGTGATGGTGGTTCTCACTTTTGCAATAGACTTTTTGAAACTTTGATGAAGAAATATGGTATTAGGCACAAAGTGAGTACCCCGTACCACCCACAAACAAGTGGACAAGCTGAAATCTCCAATAGGGAAATCAAGCAGATTTTGGAAAAGACGGTGAGACCGGATCGCAAGGATTGGTCCCTAAGATTAGATGATGCACTTTGGGCTCACCGTACTGCCTACAAGACACCCATTGGAATGTCCCCTTATAGACTTGTCTATGGGAAAGCTTGCCACTTGCCTGTGGAAATAGAACACAAAGCCTATTGGGCGATTCGGGCTTTAAATTTTGACATTAACAAGGCTAGCTCGCTTCGCAAACTTCAATTAAATGAGCTTGATGAGATCCGGAATGATGCATATGAGAATTCGAGAATTTACAAGAGCAAGATGAAGGCCTTTCATGACAAGCACATCTTAAGGAAATCTTTCCATGAAGGGCAGAAAGTGCTCTTGTATAATGCCCGACTTCATCTTTTTCCGGGAAAATTACGATCTCGATGGACCGGCCCATATATTGTCAAAGAAGTTTTATCTCATGGGGCTGTTGAGATTGAGAATGCAGCGAATGGTGACTGTTTCAAAATTAATGGACAACGCCTTAAACCATTTGTTGAGAAATTTGATTCAGAGGACATGTCCATCCCCCTGAATGATCCTGTCTATCAGGATGATTGATCTCCTAGTCTGATGGAGGTATAGCATAGGTAGGTTTAGTTTTGTTTTACTGTTTTCATAGGTTTTAGTTGTTGGGTTGGAAAATTCCATGATCGCTCTATCAGGTACTATTGTTCTCACTCTCTCATTGTTTACCATTGCTCTCATGTTCATGCTAATTGACTATCTTTTTACATTGGGGACAATGCAAGATTTGGTTGGGGGGTGAGATGAGATTCTTCATCTAGCATATTGCAACATTTCGAGCTTCATATGCACAAATTTTTTTTTTTGAATTTTCTAACTTCTCAAAACTCTTCCAGAAAATCTTGTTTTTATACATTTGAGATGCTATGAGTATAAGAAGAGGAGATACGAAGTGTGTGATGTTGTAGTTTTGAATTTCTCCCAACATAATAATTTTATATGTTAGTTCCCCTATTGTTGTGATTGATAGAAAATTTGAACACCTTTGCACCAAGTTCACATTACACGATTTTCATGAGTGACAGGGTTATGTGATTTGTGGATTAGCTAGACTTTGATTTAAAGGTGTTGAGTAGCCAAGCCGGGGTATTTTGTCCATCCTTGTCCATGGGAAAATAACGAAAGATATGGATTTCTAAAAATCCTATCTAATTTAAAAGAAAAAGGAAATAAAGGATGAAATCGGGACGGAAAGAAAAATGGTGGAAAATTTCGAAAAGGGCTGCCTATTACCAACCGGGGGATGGTCGAACCGTAACCAAAGCCGAAAATGGGACGTAGTGTGAAAGCCGTCGGAAGGACGGTAAGACAAATTCCTGTCATAGGCTTGCTGTTGCTCTGTGCACTTTAAAATCATTGGTTTACCTAATCTATGAAGAAGATGATCCCAGGAACTCATGAGATGAATTTTCACTATACACACTAGGTTGAATTTGTTCGAGTTCTTCTATTTATCAATCAATCAGCGGGAACTTCATGTAAACACTTCTTATGCTTTGAGAGTCCAAGGTTCAACTTCTATCACCTAATTTCTCTAAATTTTATACTTGTACATCTTGGAGTGGGTAGAATCATGGTTTCTGGAAGAGAGTTGGGTTTGGAGGTTTAAAATTGTTTTCATGCATGTTTTGCTCGGGACTAGCAAAAAGCTGGTTGGGGGGTGTGTTGAACCTCCAATTTATACATTACATTGCCCATTACACTACATGGTTTGCATGATTTTTATGGTTTAAAGGCCTACCTAACACATGTTTTGTGATTACAAGGGATGAGAGCGGACTTCATTCAATTGGGATTAAAGGAACGCTTTTGGAGCTTTTGTATGAAGGACGAAAGAAAATCAAAGATAGAAGAAAGCAAGGAGAAGAGAAAGAAGGAAAGAAGAGACGAAAAGTAAGAAAGAAGAACAAAGTGAAGAGGGCTGACCGGTCATGACCGGTCAGCCACGGTTGCTGATCACATAGAAGAACAGGCCGACCGGTCAAGACCGGTTGGCCATGCATACTGGAAATTGGACAGAGGAGCCCGACCGGTCTTGACCGGTTGGCTGTATACGCTGGATGGATGGACAACTTGGTCCGACTGGTCATGACCGGTCGGCCACAGTTGCTGGAATAATGGCTAGACTCTGACCAACCGGTCTTGACCGGTCGGCAGCACCCCCTGGAATGTGTAAAACATCAGCCTGACCGGTCACGACCGGTCGGCCCTGCGTATGAAAAGTCCTTTCTATATTAGGACTCCGAAAATTGCTGCGCAATGTGAAGTCTTTTGTAGGATCCAACGCAAGGGAGGTTGCTTGCTATAAAAGGACACCTAGGAGCTCTCCCTAGGGTATCAGGGAGGCTAAGGAACGTGAGTTTGGAGAGTGAAGGCGATTGTGGAGCAGTTGCAACTCTCCTATTCGGGTTTTTCTATTTTTATGCTTTATTTCAGAGGTTTTAGTTGTAGCATGACTATGCTCGGCTAAAACGTCTCAGCTAAGGCTGAGAGGTGAAGCTTGTAGCTAATTCTATGTTGGTTTAAGTTTAATTCAAGTAATTTACATTCAAGTTTGGATTTTTGCATGGTTTAGTTCCAAATAATGGTAGTTTGAGATGTTTTATCTGAGTTTATGTGCTCCGGACATGAATTCCTTTTAATTCTCTGAGATTATCATGTTTTCGGATTATAGTAATCCTTGAGCAGGCCATAGTCCAGAGGCATGGCTGTTACTCCGCAGGTTATAGTTTTGAGTTTTGTATTGATTGAATGGAACTAGAACTTGGAAGTTCAACTTGAATGTGATGGAATGTGTGTGAATGCTTTATTTTCCAACTAGATGAGAGATAGGACTTCGATTCTAGTTGTGTTTTCTACTTGGATTGACTGAATTGACATAGGATTGCTACAAGTGGATCCTTGAAAGCCTTAGTACTTATTATCTCTGATTTTTTATTAAGTTCCTGTTTTAAGTAAGCATTCAATTAAATCTGATTTCTTTTAAAAAAACCGAGTTGCTGGAGTGATTTGGTAGTTGTTACTATTTCCCTGTGGATCGACCTCGGTCTTACCGAGTTTTATTACTACATCGCAGCCTTACACTTGAGGCGAGCGAACACTTTGCCAAGGCTTCAGCTCCAAGATCAGCTACCTTGCATGTGATCCTCCATTGGAGATGCCCAAGGTGCTAGGGAGGGTAGGTTTGAGATCTCTACAACTTATGGGAATGGGTTGCCTAGAGAGTCTCAGCTACAAAAATCTCATCATAGAGTATTAGATAGGAATATGACTATCAATATCAATCCAATCTCTAGAGATCAAAAGAGGGACAAGTGCATCTTCTTTTTGAGCTTTGAATGCTCCAGACTTGTGATGAATCACAAGGAAGATCACTTGTTTAGGTTAGGAATAGTGCTCTTAATGATCTTCAACAATGTTGGCTCCTATCTCCTCAAAATCTCCTCTTTTTTGCTAAAAACGAATCCCCCTCTTTAAATAGATTTTCTTCCAACGGTAAAAAAACGGGCAGATTCGTACATCTCCGATTGATCGGAAAAAGGATCCGATTAATCGGAGACCAGTCCGATTGATCGGAGACATGTCCGATTGATCGAAAATATGTCCAGTGGATTTTCAAAGTTGCTAGAACAATTTTCGATTGATCAGAACTTCGGTCCAATTGATCGAGTCCTATCAGAGCCAATGTCAGATTGATCGGAGATCAATCGGAAAACTGCTGTTTGAGCTGTTTTGATTACAGCAGTTTCCACCTCTTTAATTAGTCTAACTTATCATGCTTTTCATGGAGTTCTAAGACTAATGATGATGACTAAGGGTATACCTAGTTAGTGCAAGTCATCTAAGAGGTTATGGTTTTGGGTAGGTTCAAGGCAAGGCACACCAAGGCATCTCTTTTACCTGTTTCTTCATCCTTAATGTATCTAGTCCGTCTTGAGTCTTCGGTCTTCGTCTTCATTAAGCTCAACCGACACTAGACACACTGACCTAAGTGATTGACAAACAAGGTGCACTAGTATGCCACAGAAAAATGCACTAACAGAAAATACTTAAAATTGAGTCCGGTGCACCCATAAACATTTTTTGAAATCGGCTGATTTTTTTGGGTGCGTGGCACGTAATTTATGGGTGCGTGAGCTCCAACGCACCTTTAAATTAAGTGCATGACTTTTGTTGAATTTATGGATGCGTGGGGCATTTTTTTGGGTGCGTGGGACACCAATACACTTGTCCGAATTACGTTGAATTTATAGACGCGTGGGACCCAAATTTATGAGTGCGTGGACCATTTTTTGGGTGTATGGGAGTCCGATGCACTTTTCTGATCATGTCGAATTAACGGACACGTGGGACCCGAATTTATGGGCGCGTGGACCATTTTTCGGGTGCGTCGGACACCAATACACTTGTCCAAATCACGTCGAATTTATGGGCACATGGGACAATTTCCAGGTGTGTGGGATCGAATTTATGGATACATGCCCACACTTGTGACTTTTTAGAATTTAGACCTGCGGTAGTCTTGGACGGACTAATCTTTCGGTGGAAGACGTTGGTGATCGAAAAGGAATTCCGGCGATCGGGAATGGTTTTTCAGTAATCAAAAAGGGATTACGACGAGGGTTTTCTAGCGAAAATCTCAAATACCCAGAGGATAATAGCTCTCTCTCTCTCTCTCTCTCTCTCTCTCTCTCTCTCTCTTTTATAACGTACAAATGAATAGTCGGACCGAGTATTTATAGCAAAAGATTATCGGAAGCCGACCAATGAGCAATTGCCACGTCCCACGCACCCCTAAAATACCTCCAACGCATCTCAAAATTGATGTGCAGAGGTCCAACGCATCCAAAAATGTGTTCTGAAGATATCTGATTTTTTAGGGGCGTGGGACTTTGATTTTTCAGGTGTGTGGGACTCCGTGCACCCTTAAATCAAAATCCTGAAATGTGTTGAATTTATGGGTGCGTGGACCCATTTTTGGGGTGCGTGGGACACCAATACACCTTTAAAGCATTTATCTAATTTTGATGAATTTTTGGGTGCGTGAGACCCGAATTTATGGGTGCGTGGGAGTCCGATGCATCCATAAATAAATTTATGATTTTACTGATTTTACGGGTGCGTGGACCCGATTCTGTGGATGCGTGGGACTCCAAAACATCCATTTATGAGTTTGTGATTTTGATGAATTTTTGGGTGTGTGGGACCTGAATTTATGGGTGTGTGGACGGACTTTTAAACGCTCCAAATTGAGTTTTGAATTTTGATGGGTTTGTGGGGCCCGTTTGATAGTGAAATTACAAGCACTGTTCATTATAAATCATAACAAAGATATTGACTTGATTTCGGATAGTTCTGATCACGGTGATTTGCAGGGCCCGCCAGATATTTCAATTGAAATTGGTTAAGGGTAATCTTTATAAATCTCCATTTTACGTGCATTGGGAGGCGTTTTGTGGGCTTCTTTCAGAGGTGTGTGGCCATTTTGTTTGTTTTGAGGGCCCCTACATTTTGGGACCCCAACAGATAGTGAACATTGTTAACGTCAGATTCTGGTAACAGCTTCCCTTCCTTCATATGTCGGATCCTCCTGAAAATGAATTCTCCCTCCTCACCTGAAAACCAAAGAAGAGACTAAGGGTGGCCGGTGTTCGGTCGTTAGCCCTCCGATGGTTAAGTTAGAGATGGGCTTGAAAGTAAGATGAAGTGTGAAACGTAATTTAAGATGTTGTCCTCCTTTATCATCCATGGAGCCATCTATTTATTCAGGTCCGGGTGGACTAGTTTGTTACGTAAGTTGTTGAGATCTTCCTGATTTTAAGGGATAAGATGCTATCTTATCAGATTAGACACCTCACTGCTTACGTTCCTTGATTGAGGTTCCATTTAATTTGGGATTATGAGTAGAAATAAAGCCAAGTAGGCCTATAATCGGGGCTAACTAATGAGTTATATGGGCTGCTGATACTATGACCTGGGAGACGTCCCCACCAAACGACTGGTGACCAGGGCTGCTCGTATATAAATAGATGATTGGCTTGTGAGCAGATTTCCTTCAATTGTGAGATGCGCCCAACGCGGCTCACTAGACAATATATTATGTTGTTCTGCTCACAGTTTATAATACCCAGCAGGCGCTCGCACATCATACATGAATAATGTGAAGCTGCTCGAGAGCTGCTGATCGCGAATGCCTTCGACTAACTTTATTCTACAACAGATGACCCCCCAAGTCCTTTGTTTTGAGCAACTAAGCAAAGGACTTGATAAAACATATAACCGCCTGACGCGTCTTTCGAAGTGGAGAAGCCGTACATGATTGAACTTTCACATTAATGAGAGCCAGCTTTTCGGCCGAAGGAAATGAAGAGGCGCTCGCCAGGTGTTTCAGAAATTAATGCGTGTGCCCGTTCAACTGTCGTGTCAAACAAAAGGTCGCCGCATGTCATTCAAATCTTAAGAAGAATGATTGCATATATATACGAGCGCTCGTGAGGCGTTTCTTTACTTCGAAGTTTTTCGGTGAATTTCAAATTCCTTCCTTCCTCTTTTATTCCTTCGGTGAGACCTCTTTCCTGAGGTATTTTTTCTTCTTCTTTCTTTCATTTCATTACTTTCTTTTAATGGTACAGAGATCCAACAGTGGTGTTGTCCCGTTAGGGGATACAACTGTTCGCTCACCTCAAGTGCAAGGCTGCGATGTAGTAATAATCTCGGTAAGACTGAGGTCGATCCACAGGGACTTATGTAGGAATCCACAAAATACTTCTAATAGTTCTACTAAAGAGCTAACAAACAAATTTGTAGAAAATTGTAATGTTGAATTAAACTGAAGGTAATCAATTAATAAAAAGGCACTAGGGGTTCAAGGATTCACTTGTAGCAATCCTTGATGCTCAATTCGCTGTGGTTTCTTGCTCTCTCAACTAGAATCGAAATTAAGATCTATCTAGTCGGATGATAGAACAGTTAAACCAAACAATCTACCATATGTAAGATTAATGTATATGATTCACTCAGTGCAAGCTAGGACGAACATACTCAATTGCATAGGTCGGTCCCAATTCTAATAGGCTAAGATCACAATCATAACCATCATTAAATCCTGCCATAAGACAAAACTAGATCATGATTTGAACTTGATTCAAATCACATGCATAGTATCACATACTTCAGAATTTCCAAAAAAATAGAACTTTGGTAAGAAGCTCCCACATGAAGATCATAAATCTAAAGCGTATTCCAATTCCTCGGATCATATAGGTCTAAATTATTTCACAACAATTAAGAACTCAAGTAATTCTTCTAAACATCCATGAGTCATCATAAGACTAAGAAAAACTACTTAGTACTTGAATTAAACTTCAAACCATTGTTCTTAAACATGAAATCCAACTTAAAAGCAAATCAAACGAATTGAAACATCTTAGATTCACTACAAGCTTCACCTCTTAGCCCTAGCTAAGAGGTTTAGCCGTTCATGATCCAAGGAAACATGAAAGCAACTAAATAAAACATAAAACTAGAAAGCAAACTAGGAAGAGTTGTAGAACTCCAAATCCGACTTTCGCCGTCTCCCACCGTGCTCAATCCCTTCTAAGATACCCTAGGAACGATCCCTAGGTGTCCTTTTATAGTGGGGATGCTCCGCAGTGTCGGAATCTTCCAGAATTTGCTAAGGATACGTAGTGCGCAGAGAAATCCGGAGCTTGTAGAACACACCCAGTTACGCAGACAACCGGTCGCACGACCGGTCTGAGCTCCTGGACGACCGGTCGTACGACCGGTCTTGGACAGTCCAGTGAGTTGTTGCCGTAGGGCCCCTCTGTTGAGTAATCAGACCGGTCGGACGACCGGTCCTGGGCTATGGACGACCGGTCTTGAGCACATTCTTTTGCTTTCTTTCTTCTTTTCTCTGACTTCTTTCTTTCATCCTTTGATGCTTAGTCCTTTGATCTTCTTTGCTTGGAAATGGCGTCTTTAAGTCTTCAATCGATGAATCTTCTCTCTCATCCCTACAATCACAAATCCATGCATTAGATTAGTCTATAAATCGTGAAAACCTTGCATAATGAGTGATGAATTGGGGTTAGAATATGCACAATTAATAGCTCAACACACCCCCCAACCAGCATTTTGCTAGTCCCAAGCAAAACATGCGTGAAACAAGGTTCATTCTCCAAACCTAACTCTCCTTTAGAAACCATTCTTTTATACATTCCAAGACACACAAGTGTAAGATTCAGAAAAATTAAGTGGCAGAGGTTGAAACCGTAAACTCTCAAAACATAATAAGTGTCCGTATGAAATTCCCGCTGATTGTTTGATAAATAAAAGAACTCGAACAAATTCAACCTAGTGTGCATAGTGAAAATTTATCTCATGAGTTTCTGGGATTATCTTCTTCATAAATCAACTAAACTATAGATCTCAAGGTGTATAGAGCAACAACAAGCCAATGACAGGAATTTGCCTTACTGTCCTTCTGACGACTTTCACACTAAATCCCATTTCCGGCTTTGGTTACGGGTAGACCATCCCCCGGTTGGTAATAGGTAGCCCTAATCGAAAATTTCCACCATTTTTCCATCATTCCCAATTTTATCTTTCCTTTTCCTTTTCCTTTTTCTTTTAAATTAGATAGGATTTTTATAAATCCATATCTTTCCTTGTTTTCCCATGGACAAGGATGGACAAAGTACCCCGGCTTGGTTTCTTAACACCTTAAATTAAAGTCTAGCTAATCCACAAATCACATAATCCTTTCAACCCATGAAAATCATGTAATGTGAACTAGATGTAAGAGTGTTCAAATTTTCTATTAATCACATCAATAGGGGAATTCACATATAAAACCATTATGCTAAGAGAAGTTCAAGACTTATAACTTCGTACACTTCGTATCTCCTCTTCTTATACTCATATCATCTCGAATGCATAGAAACAAAGTTTTCCAAAAGATTTTTGAATTTTAGAGAAATCGAAAATTTTCTACATAATTGCTCGAAATGTTACAAAATGCTGGATTCATCCAAGTGATCCTACACCCCCAACCAAATCTTGCATTGTCATCAATGT
Organism: Liriodendron chinense; assembly: GCA_003013855.2. NCBI lineage: Eukaryota > Viridiplantae > Streptophyta > Magnoliopsida > Magnoliales > Magnoliaceae > Liriodendron > Liriodendron chinense. The sequence goes on from ML058334.1 coordinate 6,407,255, forward strand.
AAAAGATGTTCAATGAGCAAAACATGAGAGTAATTCTAAAATAAAAGGGAGTGAGGAATAATAGTACCTGAGAGAACAAAAAGTGGAATTCTTCCTCCTTCTAACAAACCTATGAAAAAGGAAACGAAAGCAACAAAATCCTAATCATAACTACTTTATACCTCCATTAGACTATGAGATCAATCATCCTAATACGCCGGATCAGTCAGAGGTATGGACATACCTTCTGAAGGAAACTTCTCAAAGAACGGCTTTAATCGCTGACCATTCGCCTTAAAGACATTGCCGTTCCTTGGAATTAACAACTCGACGGTCCCATATGGGTAGACAGTTTGCACAATGTAGGGACCAGTCCATCGAGATCTCAATTTCCCCGGAAATAAATGTAGGCGAGAATTATACAGAAGGACTTTTTGATTAATCGTGAATGTCTTACGAAGAATGTTCTTATCATGGAACACCTTCGTCTTGTCCTTGTAAATTCTCGCATTTTCATAAGCTTCGTTCCGGAGTTCCACAAGTTCATTCAATTGTAGTTTGCGCAACGAGCTCGCCTTGTCAGAATCAAAATTCATCTTTTTTATTGCCCAATATGCCCTATGTTCCAACTCCACAGGCAAGTGACAAGCCTTCCCATAGACAAGTCTATAGGGAGACATTCCAATAGGGGTTTTAAATGCGGTACGGTAAGCCCAAAGCGCATCGGTAAGTCGAAGCGACCAATCCTTGCGATTGAGGTTCACCGTTTTCTCCAAAATATGTTTAATCTCCCTATTGGATTTCTCAGCTTGTCCACTAGTTTGTGGGTGATAGGGAGTGTTCACTTTGTGTGTTACGCCATATTTCTTCATTAAGGTTTCAAATGGGCGATTATAAAAGTGAGACCCTCCATCACTTATGATGACTCGAGGTGTTCCAAACCGGGAAAGAATATTCTATTTTAAAAAATGAATGACTGTTTTATTGTCATTATTTCGGCATGGGATCACCTCGACCCATTTGGACACATGTCAACGGCAAGCAAGATATATAAGTTTCCAAGAGAAGATGGGAATGGACCCATGAAATCGATGCCCCAACAATAAAAAATTTCGATTATTAAGATGGGATTGAGTGGCATCATATTTCTACGGGAGATTCCTCCCAATTTCTGACAAGTCTCACATATTTTGCAAAACTCATGTGTGTCCTTGAACATAGTGGGCCAATAAAACCCACATTGCAGAATTTTGGCTGTGGTCTTCTTAGCCGAAAAGTGGCCACCACATGCCTGAGAATGACAGAAGGAGATGATACTTTGTTGTTCATCATCTGGCACACATCTCCTTATGATTTGATCGGGACAATACTTGAATAAGTATGGGTCGTCCCATAGGAATTTTCGCACCTCAGTGAAGAACTTATCCTTATCTTGGTTTTTCCAATGTGTAGGAATCGTACCTGTAGCAAGATAGTTAGCAATGTCCGCATACCATGGCAATTGGGAGACTTTAAAAAGTTGTTCATCAGGGAACATGCCATTGATCGCGGTCGTTTCAGGGGAATCGGTGAGAACAAGTCGAGAGAGATGGTCAACCACAACATTTTCTACTCCTTTCTTATCACGTATCTCTATGTCAAATTCCTGGAGTAGAAGGTTCCATCTTAACAACCGTGGTTTAGCATCCTTCTTAGAGAGAAGGTACTTAAGCGCGGCATGGTCAGTAAATATGATGATCTTGGATCCAATCAAGTAGGACCTAAACTTGGCCAAGGTAAAACAACGGCTAAAAGTTCTTTTTCTGTAGTGGTGTAGTTTGCTTGGGCTGAGTTTAAGGTTTTACTTGCATAGTAGATAACACATGGCTTCTTCTCTTTTCTTTGGCCTAGCACGGCCCCAATAGCATAGTCGCTTGCATCGCACATAATTTCAAATGGAAGGCTCCAATCAGGTGGTTACATTATGGGAGCACATGTCAACATACCTTTAAGTGTGGTAAAGGCATTTTGACAATCTTCATTCCACTCGAATGAATTCTCCTTTTGAAGTAGGTTACATAAAGGACGAGAGAGTGAACTAAAGTCCTTTATGAACCTTCTATAAAATCCTGCGTGTCCCAAAAAGGACCGCACATGTCGTATGCTCTTGGGTGGTGGAAGGTTAGAGATAAGATCGATTTTCGCTTTGTCCACCTTGATTCCGTTTTGTGAAACGATGTGACCAAGTACAATTCCCTTTTGAACCATGAAGTGACATTTCTCCCAATTCAACATAAGGTTCTTCTCTTCACATCTTTTCAACACAGATTTCAAGTGCACAAGGCACTCATCAAAGCTACAACCAAATACTGAGAAATCATCCATGAAGACTTCGAGAATTGTCCCCACCATATCAGAAAAGATACTCATCATACATCGCTGAAAAGTGGCGGGAGCATTGCATAGTCCAAACGGCATCCGTCGATAGGCGAAAGTGCCGAATGGACATGTGAATGTAGTCTTTTCTTGGTCTTCAGGGGCGATATCTATTTGGTTGTGCCCTAAATAGCCATTAAGGAAGCAAAAATGGGAATGACCTACCAACCTTTCTAAAATTTGATCAACAAACGGAGGGGGAAGTGGTATTTCCTCGTGACAGTGTTTAGCTTCCTGTAGTCAAGCACATTCTCCAACCGGTAGTGACTCTGGTTGGTACGAGTTCATTGTTGGCATTAGCTACGATGGTTATTCCGGATTTCTTAAGCACCACTTGAGTTGGGCTCACCCATTGACTATCGAATATTGGGTAAATAATACCCACATCCAATAGTTTCACCACTTTGGCCTTAACCACATCCTTCATGTTTGGATTGAGTCGTCTTTGTGGTTGCCTAGATGTCTTCGCATTCTTCTCAAGGTGTATGCGATGAGTACAAATCAATGGGTCTATGCCTTTGAGATCCGCAATCAACCACCCAATGGCACTCTTGTGCTCTATTAGAGTGGCAATTAGCCTACTCTCTTGTTCCTCATCCAAGTGGGAAGAAATCACTGCCGGATATGTCTCATCTCGACCTAAATAGGCATATTTCAACTCACTTGGTAATCGTTTTAGGTCGAGTGTTGGTGCCTTGATAGTGGATGGGAGGGGCTTGTTCTAATTTTTGGGTAAAGGTTCAAATAGGGCCCTCCATCTTTTGTTATCAAGCACCGGCATCACATCTAAAATGGCATCTATCTCTCGTATTGTGTCATCATTTATCTCATGAGAGTGGGCCACACATGCCTCCAAAGGGTCGGAATATAATGTCAGGGGGAATGTATTCTCCACGAATGATTCAATCACATTTATCTTGTGGATCTCATCATCAACTTCCCATGGTTGTTTGCATAAATCAAATATATTCAGCTCAAGTGTCATATTTTCAAAGGACATTTGTACAAGCCCGTTTCTACAATTGATAATTGCATTTGAAGTAGCTAGGAAAGGGCGGCCAAGTATGACGGGAATTTGAGCACCAGTACCTATCACGGGATGTGTATCCAAAATAATAAAGTCTACTGGGTAGTAGAATTTATCAACTTGGACTAAAACATCCTCAATCACTCCTCTCGGTATACGAATAGATCTATCAGCAAGTTGGAGTGTGGTTTTGGTGGGTTTTAATTCACCTAACCCAAGTTGTTCATAAACCGAGTACGGAATGAGGTTAACACTTGCCCCTAAATCGAGTAAGGCTTGTTTAATCCGGTAGTCTCCTATGATGCATGAGATGGTTGGACTACCCGGATCCTTGTATTTTTGGGGCACCTCTTGTTTGATAATAGCGCTCAAATTCTCAGTCAAAAGTACTTTATTGTGAACATTGTGTTTCCTTTTGACTGTGCACAATTCCTTTAAAAATTTGGCATAGGATGGTATTTGCTTTATGGCATCCAACAACGGAATGTTGATCTTCACCTGCTTGAAAACCTCTAAAAGTTCTAGGTTTTTGTCTAAAGGTTTGGGTGAAATCAACCTTTGGAGAAACGGGGCAACCGGCTTGTATTGCCTTTCCGGTTCTTTCTCTTGTGGAGTGTTGTTTGAGCTATCATCTTCTTTAGAATTTTTTGGATCCTTAGGCTTTGGGGCCTTCACCGGATTAGATTTATCAACTATTTTTTCACTTCTCAAAGTGGTGATAGCTTGAACATGCTCCGTATGTTGGGAGGATGAGCTTGCGTCGTGTATCTCAAATTGGGTTCTTGGGTTAGGAAGAGGTTGGGCAGGAAGTGTGCCTTTCTCTCTAATACTGAGGTGAGATTCAACTTTAGCCATTGAATTTTTCAAGTCATTGATGGCTTGAGTTGAACTTTGATTAAATTTCAATTGCTCTTGCATGAACCCATCTATTTTCAGAGAATTAGTCTTGTTATACTTAGCTTAAACCGATACGAATGCACCCAACATCTCTTCTAGCATAGCTTTGGTGTAATGACTAGGGATGGATGTTGAGCTCTTAATTGTGTATATTCTAACCCCAATTCATCACTCATTGTGCAAGGTTTGTATGGTTTGTAAGGTAATTCAATGCATGTTTTGTGACTACAGGATTGAGGGTAGACTCTCCTCAATTGAAGACATAAAGAGCTCACTCGGGATCATTCTGATGAAGAATGTTTGAGGACCAAAGAAGAAAAGAAAGAAAGAACTAAAGAAGAGAAGAAAGCAGATGAAAGAAAGGAAGAAAATAAGAAGAAAATGAAGCTGACCGGTCGTGACCGGTCGGCCAAGGAAGCCAGACCGGTCAGTGACCAGTCAGTCATGTATGTTGGGCATTACTGAAGAGGACCGACCGGTCATGACCGGTCGGTCATTGTTGCTGGAAAAGTGCTGAAGGCGTCCGACCGGTCATGACCGGTCGGACATGCTTGCTGGACCAAGGAGGTATAGGCCTGACCGGTCATGACCGGTCGGAGATGCTTGCTGGAGTGTTTTCACTTGAGGCCGACGGTCTTGACCGGTCGGCCATGCGTACTGAGTTAGAACTTTCTAATTTCTTCCCGAAATTCTCTGCGCTGCGTAAGTGTTACGTAAATTTCCGATTCTTCCGACGTTGTGGAGCCTCCAGACTATAAGAGGACACCTAGGGATCATTCTTAGGGCATCCTGGAGGGGTTCAAGCGAGGTTGGAGGCTGTGGAAGTGAAGATTGGAGTTTCACAACTCCTTTTGGTTTGCTTTGCTGTTTTCATGCTCTTTATAGTTGTTTCATGTTGCCTTGGATCATGAGCAGCTAAACCTCTTAGCTAGGGCTAAGAGGTGAAGCTTGTAGTGAATCCAAGATGTTTCAATTCGTAGTTAAGTGGTTTTAGTTTGGAATTCATGATTATGAACTAAGGTTTGAAGTTTATACAAGTTTTTAAGTAATTTTTCTTAGTCTTGTGATGACTCATGGATGTTTGGATGAATTACTTATCTTCTTAATTTGTTTGCAACGGTATAGACCTGTATGATCCGAGGAATCGGAGTGCGCTCTAGTACTAAGCTCTTCATAAAGGGACTTCAGGCCAAAGTTCTATTTTAGTTGATTTTCTGGAATATGTAAGGACTGTACTGGTGATTTGAATCTAGTTCAAATCCTAATCTAACCTTGTCTTGTGAGAGGACTTGGGGATGGTTATGATGGAGAACTGGACCTATAGGAAAGGGGAATGACCTATGCAATTGAGCATGCTCAGCTCAGCCTAGATTGAGTGAATGTTATGCATAGAACTTACATATTACAGATTGTTTGGTTTAACAGTTTTATCATCCGACTGGACGGATAGGAATGTCGATTCTAGTTGAGAGAATAAGAAACCACAGCGGATTGAACATCAAGGATTGCTACAAGTGGATCCTTGATACCCTAGTGCCCTTTTACAATTAATTACTTTCAATTTAATTTAGCCTTTGTTACTCACATTAACTTCATACAACAATCTGATTAGTAGACTTCAATAGATACTTGTGGATGAATTTGTGAGATCCTATATAGTCCCTGTGGATCGACCTCGGTCTTACCGAGTTTATTACTACATCGCAACCCTACACTTGGGCAAGCGAACAAGTTTTTGGCGCCGTTACCGGGGACCTTGACGGTTTTCACAAATTTTTGAAATTAGTATCTATTTAGGATTTTTTTTTTTTAGATTTTTAGAACTAACTTAGTTTATTTATTTGATTTTTTTTCTTTTCAGGGATTTCTAGGAAGCTGAAGAAGATACAAGAGTTTCAAGTGCGAATCAGGTTCTATCTTTCTAAACCTTACTCTTCTCCTTGTCCTATTCATTCCTATTCATCTCTTGTAGAGTGGGTGGAGATTCCTTTTGGATCTCTAAAAGGTCGGCCTTTTTGCCACCTGGATTCCTATTGGTCGGCTCTGCCGTCTTGGATCACCTTGTGCTCAGGGATTTCTTTTCTCATCTTTACTCCTCTTTCTCCTTTTTCTGCACTTTTTCTCAAAAGATTCAAAGAGTGGGTGGGGTGTTCTCTGAACCCCTATTGACCAGGAGAAATCGGTCTCTATCCTTGTTTCTGGCCTAGCCATTGCAAGACACCTTGTGCTTCGGTCTTAGAGAAGAGTAAAGAAAAAGAAGGAAGAATTCTTTTTCCTTTTTGTTTCTTATTTTTGGTTTTGCATGCGACATTGGGCTCGGGATTCCAATAACCGACTCATAAGTGAAGGGGGGATAGTAGAAGGCATTGATAGAGAGCCACGTGTTAGGAGACATCTAGATTCTCCAATTTTATCTGAAAGTATGGCTGCAAATCAACCTAACCCGGTTCAAAATCAAACTGAAACAGGGGAGAATGTGGTTGAGAATGTTCCCCGACCTAGGACTTTACGTGATTTCTTGCAACTTGCAAGAACGAGCACTCCCTCATGCATAGTATTTTCACCAAATGCAGGGAATGTGGATTTGAAACCGGGAGTGATCAATCTTCTCCCTAAATTCCATGGTTTAGACAGTGAAAGTGCTTATCAACACCTTAGGGAGTTTGATGAGGTAATCACCACCATGCACTTTGCAAATGTGACTAAAGATGTAGTAAGACTTAAATTCTTCCCTTTCACTCTTAAGGATAAAGCCAAGGGTTGGCTTTATACATTGAGGCCAAGGTCAATTGGGTCATGGAATGATATGCACAGAGAATTTATAAAAAAATTCTTCCCTACTCACAAAACGAACATGCTTAAGCGCCTTATCATGAACTTTGCGCAAAAGGAGGATGAAACCTTTTCCCAATGTTGGGAGAGATTCAAGGACCTATTAAACGCATGCCCACATCATGGCTATGAAATTTGGCGGATTATAAGTTTTTTCTATGAAGTACTGATTCCATCCATGCGCCAATTTATAGAGATGATGTGTAATGGGGAGTTCATGAATAAGGAAGCTGATGAAGCATGGGATTATCTGGAAGAATTGGCTGAAAGTGCACAATCTTGGGACACATCTAAACCAACAAATTCCAAGACTGGCCAATAAAAAGAAAAGGGAGGAATGTATGTCTTATCAGAAGAAGATAGCATAAGTGCACGGTTGGTTAGCCTTACAAGAAAGGTCGAAGCCATGGAATTAAGGAAAGGAGAAACAATCAACTCCACTGAGGTTGAAACTGTTTGTGGAATTTGTGCTGGAAATCAACATGCTACACCAGATTGTCCCACAATTTCAGCAATCCAAGGCATCTTACAAGAACAAACAAATGCCATAAACAGTTATCAACAGCAATATGGTGCTCCAAACTCAAACACATATAATCCTAATTGGAAGAACCATCCCAATTTCAGTTGGAGGAATGGACCCACTGCAAATGCAAACAACACTCCAAAAGTATCACTAGAAGAGATGTTGGGTGCACTCGTAGCGATCCAGAATGAGTATAACAAGACAAATTCTCTAAAAATAGATGGGTTCATGCAAGAGCAATTGAAATTCAATCAAAATTCAAATCAAGCCATTAATGAATTGAAAACATCTCTGTCTAGAGTTGAAGCTCACCTTAGTGGTAGAGAGAAGGGCACACTTCCTGCTCAACCTCTTCCTAATCCAAGGACCCAGTATGAGATACAAGATGCAAGCTCATCCTCCCACCATACGGAACATGTCCAGGCTATCACCACTTTGAGAAGTGGGAAAGAAATTGACAAATCTAATCCGGTGAAGGCCCCAAAGCCTAAGGATCCGAAAATTCCCAAAGAGGATGATAGCCCAGACAATATTCCACAAGAGAAAGAACCGGAAAGGCAATACAAGCCGGTTGCCCCATTTCCACAAAGGTTGATTTCACCAAAACCTTTAGATAAAAATCTGGAGATTCTGGAAGTTTTTAAGCAGGTGAAGATCAACATCCCGCTGTTGGATGCAATAAAACAAATACCATCTTATGCCAAATTTTTAAAGGAATTATGTACAATCAAAAGGGAACATAACGTTCACAACAAAGTGCTTTTGGCTGAGAATTTGAGCGCCATCATCAAACAAGAGGTGCCCCAAAAATACAAGGATCCAGGTAGTCCAACCATCTCATGCATCATAGGAGACTACCAGATTAAACAAGCCCTACTCGACTTGGGGGCAAGTGTGAATCTCATTCCATACTCGGTCTACGAACAACTCGGGTTAGGTGAATTGAAACCCACCAAAACCACACTCCAACTTGCTGATAGATCCATCCGGATACCGAGAGGAATGGTAGAGGATGTCCTAGTCCAAGTTGATAAATTCTATTACCCAGTAGATTTTATTGTCTTGGACACACATCCCGTGATAGGCACCGGTACTCAAATTCCCGTCATACTTGGACGACCATTTCTAGCTACCTCAAATGCCATTATCAATTGTAGAAATGGACTTGTACAAATGTCCTTTAGAAATATGACCCTCGAGCTTAACATATTTGAGCTATGCAAACAACCACGGGAAGTTGATGATGATGTCCACGAATTAAACATGATCGAATCATTCGTGGAGGATACAGTCCCCTTATCACTATTTTCCAACCCTTTGGAGGCATGTATGGCCCACTCTCATGAGACGAATGATTACACAAAACAAGAGATGGATGCCATTCTAGATGTGATGCTAGTGCTTGAGAATAAAAAATGGAGGGCCCCAATTGAACCTTTGCCTGTAAATGAGAACAAGGCCCTCCCATCCAACATCAAGGCACCAAAACTCGACCTAAAACCATTGCCAAGTGAGCTAAAGTATGTTTATTTAGGTCTTGATGAGACATATCCAGTGGTGATTTCTTCCCACTTGGATGAGGAACAAGAGAGTAGGCTAATAGCCACTCTATTAGAGCACAAGAGTGCCATTGGATGGTCAATTGCGGATCTCAAAGGCATAGACCCACTGATTTGTACTCACCGCATACACCTTGAGGAAAATGCAAAATCATCCCGGCAACCACAAAGGCGACTAAATCCAAACATGAAGGATTTGGTTAAGGCCGAAGTGGTGAAACTATTGGATGTAGGTATCATTTACCCAATATCTGATAGCCAATGGGTGAGCCCAACCCAAGTGGTGCCTAAGAAATCTGGAATAACCATCGTAGCCAATGCCAATAACGAACTCGTGCCAACTAGAGTCACTACTGGTTGGAGAATGTGCATTGACTACAGGAAGCTAAACACTATCACGAGGAAAGACCACTTCCCCCTACCATTTGTTGATCAGATTTTAGAACGGTTGGCGGGTCATTCCCACTTTTGCTTCCTTGATGGCTATTCAGGGTACGACCAAATAGAAATTGCCCGTGAAGACCAAGAAAAGACTACATTCACATGTCCATTCGGCACTTTCGCCTATCGACGGATGCCGTTTGGACTATGTAATGCCCCTGCCACCTTTCAGCGTTGTATGATGAGCATCTTTTCTGACATGGTGGGGACCATTCTCGAAGTCTTCATGGATGATTTTTCCGTATTCGGTTGTAGCTTTGATGAGTGCCTTGAGCACTTGAAATCTGTGTTAAAAAGATGTGAAGAGAAGAACCTAGTGCTCAATTGGGAAAAGTGTCACTTCATGGTTCAAAAAGGAATTGTACTTGGTCACATCGTTTCACAAAATGGAATTGAGGTGGACAAAGCGAAAATTGATCTTATCTCTACCCTTCCACCACCCAAAAGCATACGAGATGTGTGGTCCTTTTTAGGACACGCAGGATTCTACAGAAGGTTCATAAAGGACTTCAGTTCACTCTCTCGCCCTTTATGTAACCTACTTCAAAAGGAAAATTCATTCGAGTGGAATGAAGAATGTCAAAAGGCCTTTAACACCCTTAAAGGTATGTTGACATGTGCCCCAATAATGCAACCACCTGATTGGAGCCTTCCTTTTGAGATTATGTGCGATGCTAGCGACTGTTCGCTTCCCCAAGTGTAGGGTTGCGATGTAGTAATAAACTCGGTAATACCGAGGTCGATCCACAGGGACTTATGTAGGATGTCACAAATTCATCCACAAGTTTCTATTGAAGCTAACAATCAAAGTTTGAATAGAATGTGTATGATTAACAGTTTAAGCTAAATTGAATGTAAACAATTATAAGAAGGCACTAGGGGTTCGAGGATTCACTTGTAGTAATCCTCGATGTTCAATCCGCTGTGGTTTCCCATTCTCTCAACTAGAATTATCAGTCAGGTCTATCTAGTCGGATGATAGAACTGTTAAACCAGAAGTCTGTAACATGTAAGTTCTGTGCATAAAGTTCACTCAACTCTAGGCTGATCTGAGCATGCTCATTGCATAGGTCATTCACCTTTTCTATAGGTCTAATTCCCTACCATAACCATCCTCAAGTCTTCTCACAAGACAAGGCTAGATCATGATTTGAACTGGATTCAAATTATATGCACAGTCCATACATATTCCAGATAATCAACCAAAACTAGAACTTTGGCATGAAGCCCCTTTATGAAGAGCTTGGTACTAGAGCGCACTCCAATTCCTCGGATCATACAGGTCTAGACCGTTGCAAACAAATTAAGAAAATAAGTAATTCATCCAAACATCCATGAGTCATCACAAGACTAAGAGAAATTACTTAAAAACTTGTATAAACTTCAAACCTTAGTTCATAATCATGAATTCCAAACTGAAAACCACTTAACTACGAATTAAAACATCTTGGATACACTACAAGCTTCACCTCTTAGCCCTAGCTAAGAGGTTTAGCTGCTCATGATCCAAGGAAACATGAAACAACTCTTAAAAACATGAAAACAGTAAAGCAAACCAAAAAGGAGTTGTGAAACTCCAATCTTCACTTCCACAGCCTCCAACCTCGCTTGAACCCTTCTAGGATGCCCTAGGAACGATCCCTAGGTGTCCTTTTATAGTCTGGAAGCTCCACAACTTCGGAAGAATCGAGAACTTGCGTAACACTTACGCAGCGCAGAGAAAATAGGGATGAAATTAGAAATTTCTAACTCAGTACGCATGGCCGACCGGTCATGACCGGTCGGCCTCAAGTGAAAACACTCCAGCAGGTATGCCCGACCGGTCAAGACCGGTCGGGCCTAGTAGAACATCAGTCCAGCAAGCCTATCCGACCGGTCAAGACCGGTCGGATGTTTTCATCCTCCTTACAGCAGCAATGACCGACCGGTCTTGACCGGTCGGTCCTTTTCCATGAAGTTCCAGCATATGTCCGACCGGTCAAGACCGGTCGGACGTCTTCAGTAGGGGCCAAATCTGCATGGCTGACCGGTCACTGACCGGTCTGGCTTCCTTGGCCGACCGGTCACGACCGGTCAGCCCTCTTTTCTTCTTGCATTTTTCCTTTCTTTCTTCCTTCTGCTTTCTTTTCTTCTTTAGTTCTTTCTTTCTTTATTAGAATGGTTCCAAATGAGCTCATTATATCTTCAATTGAGTAGAGTCCACCCTCAATCCTGTAGTCACACAACATGCATTGAATTAGCTTCCAAACCATACAAACCTTGCACAATGAGTGATGAATTGGGGTTAGAATATGCATAATTAAGAGCTCAACACACCCCCCAACCAGCATTTTGCTAGTCCCGAGCAAAACATGCGTGAAGCTAATCTCATTCTTCTAAACTCAACTCTCTTTCAGAAACCATCCTTCTATACATTCCAGGGTTCATAAGTGTAAGATTCAGAAAGATTAGGCGTCAAAGGTTGGCACCATAAATCCTCAAGACATAATAGGCATTCATATGAGATTCCCACTAATTGGTTGATAAATAGAGGGAATTGAACAAATTCATCCTAGTGTGGGTAGTGAAAATTCATTCCACGAGTTTCTAGGATTATCTTCTTCATAGATTAACTAGACTATAGAACTCAAGGTACATAGAGCCACATCAAGCCAATGACAGGAAATTGCCTTACCGTCCTTCCGACGACTTTCACACTACGTCCCATTTCCGGCTTTGGTTACGGGTAGACCATCCCCCGGCTGGTAGTAGGTAGCCCTAATCGGAATTTTCCACCGTTTTTCCACATTCCCAATTTCATCCTTCCTTTTCCTTTTTCTTTTTAAATTAGATAGGATTTTTAGAAATCCATATCTTTCATTATTTTCCCATGGACAAGGATGGACAAAGTACCCCGGCCTGATTTCTCAATACCTTAATTCAAAGTCTAACTCATCCGTAAATCACATAATCCCTTCAACTCATGAAAATCGTGTAATGTGAACTAGGTGTAAAAGTGTTCAGATTTTCTATCAATCACAAAAATAGGGGAGTTCACATATAAAACCATTATGCAATGAGAGATTCCAGACATCCAGCCTTATACACTTCATATCTCCTCCTCTTATGCTCATATCAACTCGAATGCATAGAACCAATGTTTTCCAAAAGAGTTTCGAATTTTTGAAAAAAATCAAAAAATTTCCACATAATTGCTTGAGATGTTGCAAAATGCTGGATTCATCCAAGCGGTCCTACACCCCCCAACCAAATCGTGCATTGTCCTCAATGTAAAAGATGCGCAATGAGCAAAACATGAGAGCAATTTGAAAATAAAAGGGAGTGAGGAATGATATTACCTGAGAGAGTGAACATTGGAAATCTTCCTCCTTCTAACAAACCTATGAAAACGAAAACAAAAAGCAGCAAAGTCCTAATCCTAACTACTCTATACCTCCATCAGACTAGGAGATCAATCATCCTGATACACAGGATCATTCAGGGGTATGGACATACCTTCTGAAGGAAAATTCTCAAAGAACGGCTTTAATCGCTGCCCATTTGCTTTGAAAATGTTGCCGTTCCTCGGATTCAACAGCTCGACAGTCCCATACGGATAGACAGTTTGCACAATGTAGGGACCGGTCCATCGAGATTTTAGTTTTCCCGGAAATAGATGTAAGCGAGAATTATACATAAGGACTTTTTGGTTGATTGTGAATGTCTTGCGAAGAATATTCTTATCATGGAATATCTTCGTCTTGTCCTTGTAAATTCTCGCATTCTCATAAGCGTCATTCCGGATTTCTGCAAGTTCATTCAATTGTAGTTTGCGTAACGAGCTTGCCTTGTCAGAATTGAAATTCATCTTCTTAATAGCCCAATATGCCTTATGTTCCAATTCCACAGGTAGGTGACAAGCCTTCCCATAGACAAGTCTATAGGGAGACATTCCAATAGGGGTTTTAAAGGCAGTACGGTAAGCCCAAAGCGCATCGGTAAGTCGAAGTGACCAATCCTTGCGATCGGGATTCACCGTTTTCTCCAAAATGTGTTTAATCTCCCTATTGGATATCTCAGCTTGTCCACTAGTTTGTGGGTGATAGGGAGTGCTCACTTTGTGTGTAACGCCATATTTCTTCATTAAGGCTGCAAAAGGGCGATTGCAAAAGTGAGACCCTCCATCACTTATGATGACTCGAGGCGTTCCAAACCGGGAAAGAATATTTTCTTTTAAAAATCGAATGACCGTTTTATGGTCATTATTCCGGCAAGGAATGGCCTCGACCCATTTGGAGACATAATCAACAGCAAGTAAGATGTATAAATTTCCAAAAGAAGATGGGAATGGGCCCATGAAATCGATGCCCCAACAATCAAAAATTTCGATAATTAAAATGGGATTAAGTGGCATCATATTTCTACGGGAGATTCCTCCTAGTTTCTGACAAGGTTCACATGCTTTGCAAAACTCATGTGTGTCTTTGAACATGGTGGGCCAATAAAACCCACATTGCAGAATTTTCGCTGTGGTCTTTTTGGCTGAAAAATGGCCACCACATGCTTGAGAATGACAGAAGGAGATGATACTTTGTTGCTCATTATCTGGGACACATCTCCTTATGATTTGGTCGGGACAATACTTGAACAAGTATGGGTCGTCCCATAGAAATTTCCGTACCTCTGAGAAGAATCTATCCTTATCTTGCTTTTTCCAATATGTAGGAATTGTACCTGTAGCAAGATAATTAGCAATGTCCGCATACCATGGCAATTGGGAAACAGCAAAAAGTTGTTCATCAGGAAACATGTCATTGATTGCAGTCGTTTCAGGGGAATCAGTGAGGACAAGTCGAGAGAGGTGGTCAGCTACTACATTCTCTACTCCTTTCTTATCACGTATTTCTAAGTCGAATTCTTGGAGTAGGAGGATCCATCTTAATAACCGTGGTTTAGCATCCTTCTTAGAGAGAAGATACTTAAGCGCGGCATGGTCGGTGAATACGATGATCTTGGATCCAATCAAGTAGGATCTAAACTTTTCCAAGGCAAAAACTACTGCTAAAAGTTCCTTTTCAGTAGTGGTGTAGTTTGCCTGGGCTGAGTTTAGGGTTCTACTTGCATAGTAGATAACACATGGCTTTTTATCTTTTCTTTGGCCTAACACGGCCCCAATAGCATAGTCGCTAGCATCGCACATAATCTCAAAAGGAAGGCTCCAATCAGGTGGTTGCATTATTGGGGCGCATGTCAACATGCCTTTAAGGGTGGTAAAGGCCTTTTGACATTCTTCACTCCACTCAAATGAATTTTCCTTTTGAAGTAGGTTGCATAAAGGACGAGAGAGTGAACTGAAATCCTTTATGAACCGTCTATAAAATCCTGCGTGTCCTAAAAAGGACCGTATATCTCGTATGCTTTTGGGTGGTGGGAGGTTAGAGATAAGATCAATTTTCGCCTTGTCCACCTCAATTCCATTTTGTGAAACGATGTGACCAAGTACAATTCCCTTTTGAACCATGAAGTGACACTTTTCCCAATTGAGTACAAGGTTCTTTTCTTCACATCTTTTTAGCACAGATTTCAAGTGCTTGAGGCACTCATCAAAGTTACAACCAAATACAGAAAAATCATCCATGAAGACTTCAAGAATGGTCCCCACCATGTCAGAAAAGATGCTCATCATACAACGCTGAAAGGTGGCAGGGGCATTACATAGTCCAAACGGCATTCGTCGATAGGCGAAAGTACCGAATGGACATGTGAATGTAGTCTTTTCTTGATCTTCACGGGCAATTTCTATTTGGTTGTACCCTGAATAGCCATCAAGAAAGCAAAAGTGGGAATGACCCGCCAACCGTTCTAAAATCTGATCAACAAACGGTAGGGGGAAGTGGTCTTTCCTCGTGACAGTGTTTAGCTTCCTGTAGTCAATGCACATTCTCCAACCGGTAGTGACTCTAGTTGGTACGAGTTCATTATTGGCATTGGCTATGATGGTTATTCCGGATTTCTTTGGCACCACTTGAGTTGGGCTCACCCATTGGCTATCAGATATTGGGTAAATGATACCTACATCCAATAGTTTCACCACTTCGGCCTTAACCACATCCTTCATATTTGGATTTAGTCGTCTTTGTGGTTGCCGGGATGTCTTTGCATTTTCCTCAAGATGTATGCGGTGAGTGCAAATCAGTGGGTCTATGCCTTTGAGATCCGCAATTGTCCATCCGATGGCACTCTTGTGCTCTAATAGAGTGGCTATTAGCCTACTCTCTTGTTCCTCATCCAAGTGGGAAGAAATCACCACTGGATATGTCTCATCTCGACCTAAATAGACATATTTTAGCTCACTTGGCAATGGTTTTAGGTCGAGTTTTGGTGCCTTAATGTTGGATGGGAGGGCCTTGTTCTCATTTATAGGCAAAGGTTCAATTGGGGCCCTCCATCTTTTATTTTCACGCACCAGCATCACATCTAGAATGGCATCCATCTCTTGTGTTGTATTATCATTCATATCATGGAGATGAGTCACACATGCCTCTAAAGGGTCGGAAAATAGTGACAAGGGGATTGTATCCTCCACGAATGATTCGATCATGTTTAGTTCGTGGATATCATCATCAACTTCCCGCGGTTGTTTGCATAACTCAA
Source organism: Liriodendron chinense (assembly GCA_003013855.2). Taxonomy (NCBI): domain Eukaryota; kingdom Viridiplantae; phylum Streptophyta; class Magnoliopsida; order Magnoliales; family Magnoliaceae; genus Liriodendron; species Liriodendron chinense. The sequence continues at coordinate 6,423,564 of ML058334.1, forward strand.
ATATATTAAGCTCAAGAGTCATATTTCCAAAGGACATTTGTACCAGTCCGTTTCTACAATTGATAATGGCGTTTGAGGTAGCTAGAAACGGCCTTCCAAGTATGACAGGAATTTGAGTACCGGTGCCTATCACGGGATGTGTGTCCAAGACAATAAAATCTACTGGATAGTAGAATTTATCAACTTGAACTAGAACATCCTCTACCATTCCTCTCGGTATCCGGATGGATCTATCAGCAAGTTGGAGTGTGGTTTTGGTGGGTTTCAATTCACCTAACCCAAGTTGTTCGTAGACCGAGTATGGGATGAGATTCACACTTGCCCCCAAATCGAGTAGGGCTTGTTTAATCTGGTAGTCTCCTATGATGCATGATATGGTTGGACTACCCGGATCTTTGTATTTTTGGGGCACCTCTTGTTTGATGATGGCACTCAAATTCTCAGCCAAAAGCACTTTGTTGTGAACATTATGTTTCCTTTTGATTGTACACAATTCCTTTAAAAATTTGGCATAAGATGGTATTTGTTTTATTGCATCCAACAGCGGAATGTTGATCTTCACCTGCTTGAAAACTTCCAGAATCTCCAGATTTTTATCTAAAGGTTTAGGTGAAATCAACCTTTGTGGAAATGGGGCAACCGGCTTGTATTGTCTTTCCGGTTCTTTCTCTTGTGGAATATTGTTTGGGCTATCATCCTCTTTGGGAATTTCCGGATCCTTAGGCTTGGGGGCCTTCACCGGATTGGATTTATCAATTTCTTTCCCACTTCTCAAAGTGGTGATAGCTTGGACATGTTCCGTATGGTGGGAGGATGAGCTTGCATCTTGTATCTCATATTGGGTCCTTGGATTAGGAAGAGGTTGGGCAGGGAGTGTGCCCTTCTCTCTAACACTAAGGTGAGCTTCAACTCTAGCCAAAGATGTTTTCAATTCATTGATGGCTTGGTTTGAGTTTTGATTGAATTTCAATTGCTCTTGCATGAACCCATCTATTTTTAGAGAGTTTGTCTTGTTTTGCTCATTCTGGACTGATACAAATGCACCCAACATCTCTTCTAGTGATACTTTTGGAGTGTTGTTTGCATTTGCATTGGGCCCATTCTTCCAACTGAAGTTGGGATGGTTCTTCCAATTAGGATTATACGTGTTTGAGTTTGGAGCACCATATTGCTGCTGATAACTGTTTATGGCATTTGTTTGTTCTTGTAAGATGCCTTGGACTGCTGAAATTGTGGGACAATCGGGTGTAGCATGTTGATTTCCAGCACAAATTCCACAAACAGTTTCAACCTCAGTAGAGTTGATTGTTTCTCCTTTCCTTAATTCCATGGCTTCGACCTTTCTTGTAAGGCTAGCCAACCGTGCACTTATGCTATCTTCTTCTGATAGGACATACATTCCTCCCTTTTCCTTTTGTTGGCCAATCTTGGAATTCGTTGGTTTAGGTGTGTCCCAAGATTGTGCACTTTCAGCCAATTCTTCCAGATAATCCCATGCTTCATCAGCTTCCTTATTCATGAACTCCCCATTACACATCATCTCTATAAATTGGCGCATGGATGGAATCAGTCCTTCATAGAAAAAACTTATAATCCGCCAATTTTCATAGCCATGATGTGGGCATGCATTTAATAGGTCCTTGAATCTCTCCCAACATTGGGAAAAGGTTTCATCCTCCTTTTGGGCAAAGTTCATGATAAGGCGCTTAAGCATGTTCGTTTTGTGGGTAGGGAAGAATTTTTTTATAAATTCTCTGTGCATATCGTTCCATGACCCGATTGATCTTGGCCTTAATGCATACAGCCAACCCTTGGCTTTATCCTTAAGAGTGAAAGGGAAGAATTTAAGTCTTACTACATCTTCAGTCACATTTGCAAAGTGCATGGTGGTGATTACCTCATCAAACTCCCTAAAGTGTTGATAGGCACTTTCACTGTCTAAACCATGGAATTTAGGGAGAAGATTGATCACTCCCGGTTTCAAATCCACATTCCCTGCATTTGGTGGAAATACTATGCATGAGGGCGTGCTTGTTCTTGCAGGTTGCAAGAAATCACGTAAAGTCCTAGGTCGGGGAACATTCTCAACCACATTCTCCCCTGTTTCGGTTTGATTTTGAACCGGGTTAGGTTGATTTGTGGCCATACTTTCAGATAAAATTGGAGAATTTAGATGTCTCCTAGCACGTGGCTCTCTATCAATCCCTTCTACTACCCCCCCTTCACTTATGAGTCGGTTATTGGAATCCCGAGCCCAATGTGGCATGCAAAATAAGAAACAAAAGAAAGGAAAAAGAATTCTTCCTTCTTTTTCTTTACTCTTCTCTAAGACCGAAGCACAAGGTGTCTTGCAATGGCTAGGCCAAAAACAAAGATAGAGACCGATTTCTCCTGGTCAATAGGGGTTCAGAGAACACCCCACCCACTCTTTGAATCTTTTGAGAAAAGACACAGAAAAAGGAGAAAGAGAAGTAGAGATGAGAAAAGAAATCCCTGAGCACAAGGTGATCCAAGACGGCAGAGCCGACCAATAGGAATCCAGGTGGCAAAAAGGCCGACCTTTCAGAGATCCAAAAGGAGTCTCCACCCACTCTACAAGAGATGAATAAAATAAGAATGACTAGGAGAAGGAGAAGAGTAAGGTTTTAGAAGGATAGAACCTGATTCGCACTTGAAATCCTTGAATCTTCTTCAGCTTCCTAGAAATCCTTGAAAAAAAAAATCAAATAAACAAACTAAGTTAGTTCTAATAATCTAAAAGAGTCCTAAATAGATACTAATTTCAGAAATTTGTGGAAACCGTCAAAATCCCCGACAGCGGCGCCAAAAACTTGTTCGCTTCCCCAAGTGTAGGGTTGCGATGTAGTAATAAACTCGGTAATACCGAGGTCGATCCACAGGGACTTATGTAGGATGTCACAAATTCATCCACAAGTTTCTATTGAAGCTAACAATCAAAGTTTGAATAGAATGTGTATGATTAACAGTTTAAGCTAAATTGAATGTAAACAATTATAAGAAGGCACTAGGGGTTCGAGGATTCACTTGTAGTAATCCTCGATGTTCAATCCGCTGTGGTTTCCCATTCTCTCAACTAGAATTACCAGTCAGGTCTATCTAGTCGGATGATAGAACTGTTAAACCAGAAGTCTGTAACATGTAAGTTCTGTGCATAAAGTTCACTCAACTCTAGGCTGATCTGAGCATGCTCATTGCATAGGTCATTCACCTTTTCTATAGGTCTAATTCCCTACCATAACCATCCTCAAGTCTTCTCACAAGACAAGGCTAGATCATGATTTGAACTGGATTCAAATTATATGCACAGTCCATACATATTCCAGATAATCAACCAAAACTAGAACTTTGGCATGAAGCCCCTTTATGAAGAGCTTGGTACTAGAGCGCACTCCAATTCCTCGGATCATACAGGTCTAGACCGTTGCAAACAAATTAAGAAAATAAGTAATTCATCCAAACATCCATGAGTCATCACAAGACTAAGAGAAATTACTTAAAAACTTGTATAAACTTCAAACCTTAGTTCATAATCATGAATTCCAAACTGAAAACCACTTAACTACGAATTAAAACATCTTGGATACACTACAAGCTTCACCTCTTAGCCCTAGCTAAGAGGTTTAGCTGCTCATGATCCAAGGAAACATGAAACAACTCTTAAAAACATGAAAACAGCAAAGCAAACCAAAAAGGAGTTGTGAAACTCCAATCTTCACTTCCACAGCCTCCAACCTCGCTTGAACCCTTCTAGGATGCCCTAGGAACGATCCCTAGGTGTCCTTTTATAGTCTGGAAGCTCCACAACTTCGGAAGAATCGAGAACTTGCGTAACACTTACGCAGCGCAGAGAAAATAGGGATGAAATTAGAAATTTCTAACTCAGTACGCATGGCCGACCGGTCATGACCGGTCGGCCTCAAGTGAAAACACTCCAGCAGGTATGCCCGACCGGTCAAGACCGGTCGGGCCTAGTAGAACATCAGTCCAGCAAGCCTATCCGACCGGTCAAGACCGGTCGGATGTTTTCATCCTCCTTACAGCAACAATGACCGACCGGTCTTGACCGGTCGGTCCTTTTCCATGAAGTTCCAGCATATGTCCGACCGGTCAAGACCGGTCGGACGTCTTCAGTAGGGGCCAAATCTGCATGGCTGACCGGTCACTGACCGGTCTGGCTTCCTTGGCCGACCGGTCACGACCGGTCAGCCCTCTTTTCTTCTTGCATTTTTCCTTTCTTTCTTCCTTCTGCTTTCTTTTCTTCTTTAGTTCTTTCTTTCTTTATTAGAATGGTTCCAAATGAGCTCATTATATCTTCAATTGAGTAGAGTCCACCCTCAATCCTGTAGTCACACAACATGCATTGAATTAGCTTCCAAACCATACAAACCTTGCACAATGAGTGATGAATTGGGGTTAGAATATGCATAATTAAGAGCTCAACAGCGACTATGCTATTGGGGCCGTGTTAGGCCAAAGAAAAGATAAAAAGCCATGTGTCATCTACTATGCAAGTAGAACCCTAAACTCAGCCCAGGAAAACTACACTACCACTGAAAAGGAACTTTTAGCCGTAGTTTTTGCTTTGGAGAAGTTTAGATCCTACTTGATTGGATCCAAGATCATTATGTTCACTGACCATGCCGCGCTTAAGTATCTGCTTTCTAAGAAGGATGCTAAACCACGGTTATTAAGATGGATCCTCCTACTCCAAGAATTCGACTTAGAAATACGTGATAAGAAAGGAGTAGAGAATGTAGTAGCTGACCACCTCTCTCGACTTGTCCTCACTGATTCCCCTGAAACGACTGCAATCAATGACATGTTCCCTGATGAACAACTTTTTGCTGTTTCCCAATTGCCATGGTATGCGGACATTGCTAATTATCTTGCTACAGGTACAATTCCTACATATTGGAAAAAGCAAGATAAAGATAGATTCTTCTCGGAGGTACGAAAATTCCTATGGGATGACCCATACTTGTTCAAGTATTGTCCCGATCAAATCATAAGGAGATGTGTCCCAGATGATGAGCAACAAAGTATCATCTCCTTCTGTCATTCTCAAGCATGTGGTGGTCACTTTTCGGCCAAAAAGACCACAGCGAAAATTCTGCAATGTGGGTTTTATTGGCCCACCATGTTCAAAGACACACATGAGTTTTGTAAAGCATGTGAACCTTGTCAGAAACTAGGAGGAATCTCCTGTAGAAATCTGATGCCACTCAATCCCATCTTAATTATCGAAATTTTTGATTGTTGGGGCATGGATTTCATGGGCCCATTCCCATCTTCTTTTGGAAATTTATACATCTTACTTGCTGTTGATTATGTCTCCAAATGGGTCGAGGCCATTCCTTGCCGGAATAATGACCATAAACGGTCATTCGATTTTTAAAAGAAAATATCTTTCCCGGTTTGGAACGCCTCGAGTCATCATTAAGTGATGGAGGGTCTCACTTTTGCAATCGCCCTTTTGCAGCCCTATGAAGAAATATGGCGTTACACACAAAGTGAGCACCCCCTATCACCCACAAACTAGTGGACAAGCTTGAGATATCCAATAGGGAGATTAAACCACATTTTAGAGGAAACGGTGAATCCCGATCGCAAGGATTGGTCACTTCGACTTACCGATGCGCTTTGGGCTTACCGTACTGCCTTTAAAACCCCTATTGGAATGTCTCCCTATAGACTTTGTCTATGGGAAGGCTTGTCACTGCCTGTGGAGTGGAACATAAGGCGTATTGGGCTATTAAGACAATGAATTTCAATTCTGACAAGGCAAGCTCGCTACGCAAACTTCAATTAAATGAACTTGCAGAAATCCGGAATGAAGCTTATGAGAATGCGAGAATTTACAAGGACAAGACGAAGATATTCCATGATAAGAATATTCTTCGCAAGACATTCACGATCAATCAAAAAGTCCTCATGTATAATTCTCGCTTACATCTATTTCCGGAAAAATTGAGATCTCGATTGACCGGTCCCTACATTGTGCAAAATGTCTATCCGTATGGGACTGTCGAGCTATTGAATCCAAGGAACGGCAATATTTTTAAGGCAAATGGGCAGCGATTAAAGCCGTTCTTTGAAAATTTTCCTTCAGAAGGTATGTCCATACCCCTGAATGATCCTGTGTATCAGGATGATTGATCTCCTAGTCTGATGGAGGTATAGAGTAGTTAGGATTAGGATTTTGCTGCTTTTGTTTTCGTTTTCATAGGTTTGTTAGAAGGAGGAAGATTTCCAATGTTCACTCTCTCAGGTAATATCATTCCTCACTCCCTTTTATTTTCAAATTGCTCTCATGTTTTGCTCATTGCGCATCTTTTACATTGAGGACAATGCAAGATTTGGTTGGGGGGTGTAGGACCGCTTAGAGGAATCAGCATTTTGCAACATCTCAAGCAATTATGTGGAAATTTTTCATTTTTTTCAAAAATTCGAAACTCTTTTGGAAAACATTGGTTCTATGCATTCGAGTTGATATGAGCATAAGAGGAGGAGATATGAAGTGTATAAGGATGGATGTCTGGAATCTCTCATTGCATAATGGTTTTATATGTGAACTCCCCTATTTTTGTGATTGATAGAAAAATCTGAACACTTTTACTCCTAGTTCACATTACACGATTTTCATGAGTTGAAGGGATTATGTAATTTAGGGATTAGTTAGACTTTGAATTAAGGTATTGAGAAATCAGGCCGGGGTACTTTGTCCATCCTTGTCCATGGGAAAATAATGAAAGATATGGATTTCTAAAAATCCTATCTAATTTAAAAAGAAAAAGGAAAAGGAAGGATGAAATTGGGAATGTGGAAAAATGGTGGAAAATTCCGATTAGGGCTACCTACTACCAACCGGGGGATGGTCTACCCGTAACCAAAGCCGAAAATGGGACGTAGTGTGAAAGTCGTCGGAAGGATGGTAAGGCAAATTCCTGTCAATGGCTTGATGTGGCTCTATGTACCTTGAGTTCTATAGTGTAGTTGATCTATGAAGAAAATAATCCTAGAAACTCGTGGAATGAATTTTCACTACCCACACTAGGATGAATTTGTTCAATTCCCTCTATTTATCAACCAATCAGTGGGAATCTTATATGAATGCCTATTATGTCTTGAGGATTTACGGTTCCAACCTTTGACGCCTAATCTTTCTGAATCTTACACTTATGAACCTTGGAATGAATAGAAGGATGGTTTCTGAAAGAGAGTTGAATCTGAAGAATGAGATTAGCTTCACGCATATTTTGCTCGGGACTAGCAAAATGCTGGTTGGGGGGTGTGTTGAGCTCTTAATTGTGTATATTCTAACCCCAATTCATCACTCATTGTGCAAGGTTTGTATGGTTTGTAAGGTAATTCAATGAATGTTTTGTGACTACAGGATTGAGGGTAGACTCTACTCAATTGAAGACATAAAGAGCTCACTCGGGATCATTCTGATGAAGAATGTTTGAGGACCAAAGAAGAAAAGAAAGAAAGAACTAAAGAAGAGAAGAAAGCAGATGAAAGAAAGGAAGAAAATAAGAAGAAAATGAAGCTGACCGGTCGTGACCGGTCGGCCAAGGAAGCCAGACCGGTCAGTGATCGGTCAGTCATGTATGTTGGGCATTACTGAAGAGGACCGACCGGTCATGACCGGTCGGTCATTGTTGCTGGAAAAGTGCTGAAGGCGTCCGACCGGTCATGACCGGTCGGACATGCTTGCTGGACCAAGGAGGTATAGGCCCGACCGGTCATGACCGGTCGGAGATGCTTGCTGGAGTGTTTTCACTTGAGGCCGACGGTCTTGACCGGTCGGCCATGCGTACTGAGTTAGAACTTTCTAATTTCTTCCCGAAATTCTCTGCGCTGCGTAAGTGTTACGTAAATTTCCGATTCTTCCGACGTTGTGGAGCCTCCAGACTATAAGAGGACACCTAGGGATCATTCCTAGGGCATCCTGGAGGGGTTCAAGCGAGGTTGGAGGCTGTGGAAGTGAAGATTGGAGTTTCACAACTCCTTTTGGTTTGCTTTGCTGTTTTCATGCTCTTTATAGTTGTTTCATGTTGCCTTGGATCATGAGCAGCTAAACCTCTTAGCTAGGGCTAAGAGGTGAAGCTTGTAGTGAATCCAAGATGTTTCAATTCGTAGTTAAGTGGTTTTAGTTTGGAATTCATGATTATGAACTAAGGTTTAAAGTTTATACAAGTTTTTAAGTAATTTTTCTTAGTCTTGTGATGACTCATGGATGTTTGGATGAATTACTTATCTTCTTAATTTGTTTGCAACGGTATAGACCTGTATGATCCGAGGAATCGGAGTGCGCTCTAGTACTAAGCTCTTCATAAAGGGACTTCAGGCCAAAGTTCTATTTTAGTTGATTTTCTGGAATATGTAAGGACTGTACTGGTGATTTGAATCTAGTTCAAATCCTAATCTAACCTTGTCTTGTGAGAGGACTTGGGGATGGTTATGATGGAGAACTGGACCTATAGGAAAGGGGAATGACCTATGCAATTGAGCATGCTCAGCTCAGCCTAGATTGAGTGAATCTTATGCATAGAACTTACATATTACAGATTGTTTGGTTTAACAGTTTTATCATCCGACTGGACGGACAGGAATGTCGATTCTAGTTGAGAGAATAAGAAACCACAGCGGATTGAACATCAAGGATTGCTACAAGTGGATCCTTGATACCCTAGTGCCCTTTTACAATTAATTACTTTCAATTTAATTTAGCTTTTATTACTCACATCAACTTCATACAACAATCTGATTAGTAGACTTCAATAGACACTTGTGGATGAATTTGTGAGATCCTATATAGTCCCTGTGGATCGACCTCGGTCTTACCGAGTTTATTACTACATCGCAACCCTACACTTGGGGAAGCGAACAATGGACATAGTAAAGGTTGATCTTGAGGGATATTGTTTGCATTCGCAGTAGGTCCATTCCTCCAACTGAAGTTGGGATGGTTCTTCCAACTAGAATTAAACGTGTTTGAGTTTGGAGCACCAAATTGCCGTTGATAACTGTTTATGGCATTTGATTGTTCTTATAAGATGTCTTGGACTGCTAAAATTGTGGGACAATCTTGTGTTGCATGTTGATTTCCAGCACAAATTTCACAAACAGTTTCAACGTCATTAGAGTTGATCATTGTTCGCTCGCCTCAAGTGTAAGGCTGCGATGTAGTAATAAATCTTGGTAAGACCGAGGTCGATCCATAGGGAAATAGAAACAATTTCCAAACTACTCCAACAACTCATTTTTGGAAGAAAATCATATTTAATTGGGTGATAAAACTAAACAGTAACTTAATAGAAATTCAGTGACTAAAGTACTAAGGCATTCAAGGATCCACTTGTAGCAATCCCATGTCAATTCAATCAATCCAAGTAGAGAACACAACTAGATTTGAAGTCCTATCTCTCATCTAGTTGGAAAATAAAGCATTCACACACATTCAATCCAAATCAAGTTGAACTTCCAAGTTCTAGTCTCATTCAACAATGTAGAACTCAAAACCATAGCCTTCGGAGTAACAGCCATGCCTATGGACTATGGCCTGCTCAAGGATTACTATAATTCGAATCGAAACTAGCATTATATGATAATCTCAGAGAATTGCAAGGAATTCATGTCCGTAGCACATGAACTCTCATAAAACATCTCAAACTACCACTTTAAGAACTAGAATATGAAAAATCCAAACTTGAATTAAAAAGTACTTGAATTAACTTGAATCAAACATGAAATTAGCTACAAGCTTCACCTCTCAGCCTTAGCTGAGAGATTCTAGCCGAGCATTGTCATACTACAACTAGAACTCATAATAAAAGCATAAAAACTAGAAAAACTGGAAATTGGAGAGCTGTAGACGCTCCACGACAGCTTTCTCTCTCTAAAACCACGTCCCTTAGCTTCTATGATGACCTAGGTAGAGCCCCTAGGTGTCCTTTTATAGTAGGAAATCTCCCTTGCGTCGAAAACATCAAGAATCCGCGTAAGGTTATGCAGGGCACAGCAAAATTCGGAACTGGATTTAGAAACTCCTGATTTTTCTGCGCAGCAGACCGGTCGGACGAACGGTCGGACTGGCCTGGCCGACCGGTCACCACTGGTCTGACTTGTCTTAGAGTTAGTCTAGCGTGCATGGCCGACCGGTCAAGACCGGTCGGTCCTTCTTCAATTTGTCCAGCGTGCATGGCCGACCGGTCAAGACCGGTCAGTCCTTCTTCCATTTGTCCAGCGTGCATGGCCGACCGGTCAAGACCGGTCGGTCCTTCTTTCATTTGTCCAGAGATGTGGCCGACCGGTCGGACGACCGGTCGGACTTGTTTTTCTTCTTCTTTTTCTTCGTTTCTTCATTCTCTTTTCTTCCTCTTTCTTCTTCCTTCTTTGGTCCATCTTGGACCTTCTTTCAAAGGTTCTAAATGGCCCCTTTTTTGTCTCCATTTGAGTGAAGTCCGCTCTCATCCCTACAATCACAAAACATGCATTAGATGGGCCTTTTAATCATGAAAATCATGCATACCATGTCATGTAGTGGGCAATGCGATGTATAAATTTGAGGTTCAACACACCCCCCAACCAGCTTTTTGCTAGTCCCGAGCAAAACATGCGTGAAACAATTTCAAACCTCCAAACCCAACTCTCCTTCAGAAACCATGATTCTATCCATTCCAAGATGTACGCGTATAAAATTTGGAAAAATTAGGTGATAGAAGCTGAAATCTTGGACTCTCAAAACATAATAAGTGTCTACATGAAATTCCCGCTGATTGATTGATAAATAGAAGAACTCGAACAAATTCAACCTAGTGTGCATAGTAAAAGTTCATCTCATGAGTTTCTGGGATCATCTTCTTCATAGATTAAGTAAACCAAGGATTTTAAGGTGCACAGGGCAACAATAAGCCTATGACAGGAATTTGCCTTACCGTCCTTCCGACGGCTTTCACACTACGTACCATTTCCGGCTTTGGTTACGGTTCGACCATCCCCCGGTTGGTAATAGGTAGCCCTTTTCGGAATTTTCCACCATTTTTCCTTCATTCCCGATTTCATCCTTTCTTTCCTTTTTCTTTTAAATTAGATATGATTTTTAAAAATCCATATCTTTCATTATTTTCCCATGGGCAAGGATGGACAAAATACCCCGGCTTGGCTACTCAACACCTTTAAATCAAAGTCTAGCTAATCCATAAATCACATAATCCTTTCAACCCATGAAAATCGTGTAATGTGAACTAGGTGTAAAAAGTGTTCAAATTTTCTATCGATCACAACAATAGGGGAACTAACATATAAAACCATTATGTTGGGAGAAATTTAAGACTTACAACCTCACACACTTCGTATCTCCTTTTCTTATACTCATATCATCTCGAATGCATGGAAATAAGGTTTTCTAAAAGAGTTTTGAAGTTTTAGAAAATTCAAAAAAATTTGCGCATATGAAGCTCGAAATGTTGCAAACTGCTAGATGAAGGATCTCATCTCACCCCCCAACCAATGTCTTGCATTGTCCTCAATGTAAAAAGATATGCAATGAGCATGAACATGAGAGCAATGGTAAAATATGCGAGAGTGAGAACAATATTACCTGAGAGAGCGATCATAGAAGTCTGCAACTCCAATAACTAAATCCTACTAAAACACTAAAACTAGATAAACTAAACCTAATCTACTGAAAGCAATAAAAATAACTAACCCGTCCCTTTTTAAAAAGAGGATCTCCATCAGACTAGGAGATCGATTATCAGTATAACATCCAAAAGGACAAAGTTGAGCAGGATCATCAAGTGGTGTAACAAATTTTTCAGTAGAACTAACCACCATCCTGCTTTGGAAGGTACATTGGTGACATTGATCATTCTAACCCATTCAAAATCCAGCTGAAAAATTTCAGCGGGTTTTTCAACAAAATTGTCACATGTACTAGGAAAAGAGAATTGCATTGGTTGGAAATCATTGGATATGGGTCCCCTTTCCTTCTTGTCTGGGAAAAAATTATTCAAGTATGGGTCATCCCAGAAGTGTTCTTCGGTTTGAACAAACCAAAGAGATGTGGAGACTTGTATTTCTTCTTCACAAGTCGATATGATCTCCACAAAATCAGATTTCATCGGTGCTTCCACAATTGAATTTTCAGTTTGGTGTTCTGTGAAATTAAACTTTTTAGGCACCGGAAGGGTCTCTCTCAAAGCATGTACAATGTCCTGAATCATGGGATCATCCCAATCCTCAAAGTACGTTAGGCACTCCTCGACTGTATAAGAGACCTCATTGGAGGTAATTTTCATATTTGGACCCTTTATGTCTTCCTCCTTCTCAGAATTTTGTGTAGGTTGGAGTGGGTCCTCAACCTCTACACTTTCAAAAATCAGCCTCTTTGTAGGCAAATCAAGCACCAACTCTTCCAAATCCTGCACAACAAATTTGTGTAAATCAGAAATTGGTGACTTGTCAATTGAATTTTCAGAAATTGACACTTCTAAGGTCTTAATAAAGTGAGAATTAGATTCATCCTTAGAATGTGTCAAACATGTCCCCAAGCTTTCAGGTAGGTCATGTTGGATAAACCCCCCATCATCCATGGATTCTATCATGTTCACCTCATGGGGACCATCATTGTCGTCACAATCCTCAAAGGGATCAAAGCTAACAACATCTAGAGGATCAAAATTCTGCCTTAAAGCGAACTTCTCTTCCACGATTGAATCAATCATATCAACCTCGTGGACATCATCATCATCCCTATGCCTCTTGCCTAAGTGGAACACATTCACCTCCAACGTCATGTTCCCAAAGGATAGTTGCATCACCCCATTCCGGCAGTTGATGATTGCGTTTGATGTGGCAAGGAATGGGCGGCCTAGAATTACTGGTATATTGGGTGCTAGCATCCATAACCGGTTGTGTGTCCAGGACGATGAAATCTACCGGGTAGTAGAATTTATCCACTTGGACTAGCACATCCTCAACTATCCCCCTCGGTACACGGATAGATCTATCAGCGAGTTGCAATGTGGTTTTGGTGGGTTTTAATTCACTAAGACCCAATTGCTCATATACCGAGTATGGGATCAAGTTCACACTCGCCCCCAAATCTAACAAGGCACGCTCAATCCGGTAGTCTCCAATGATACATGAGACGGTGGGACTACCGGGATCTTTTGAATTTTGGGGGGGTCTTTTGAGTGAGAATGGCACTCACTTGCTCAGTTAAGAAGGCCCTTTGCTGCAGATTATATTTGCGTTTTGTTGTACATAGGTCCTTTAGAAACTTGGCATAAGAGGGAATTTGTTTAATGGCATCAAGCAAAGGGATATTAATCTTGACTTGTCTGAAAATCTCTAGAATATCATGAGAATTTGGAAGATATTTTGGGGCAACCAATCTTGAAGGGAATGGTGCTACGGGCTTGTAAATGCGTTCTGGTTGTTGTGGGGCTAAGTTAGATCCATCTTCATCCTCAATTTTTACAGGATCATTAGGCTCATCGGCCTTCACTGGAATAGATTTGTCAATTTGTTTACCACTTCTAAGAGTGGTGATGGATTTGGCTTGCTCCATGTTTTGGTTGGAAGGATTAGGGATGCTTACTTCATGTACTTGCTTTGGATTGGGCTAAGGTTGGGCCGAAAGGTCCCTTCCCTAGCATTCAAGCGTCCCTTAATCTCATCAACCAAGATTTTAAGCTCTTGGAACATTTGCTGATTCGTTTAATTGATTTGCGTTTGCCCTTGTATAAACGCTTTCAAGGTATCCTCCATTGAGAATTGAGGTGGGGCCATATTTTGCATGGGTGGCCCTCTTTGAGAGTTGGTAGGATTGCCCGTAGGAGCATTCTTCCAACTAAAATTTGGGTGGTTCTTCCAACTCTCATTGTACGTATTACCCACCGGTCCATTGAAGGGCCGTTGATACCCATATGTGGCGTTTGCATGTTCATGTAGTACCTCTTGAAATGCAGGAATTGTGGGACAATCTTGCGTAGTGTGTAAATCGATGAGGCAAATCCCACATATGGTTTCAACAGCTTCATTGGACTTGGGAACTCCACTTTTACTAAGTTCCATGGCCTCAACCTTCCTTGTGAGGTTGGCTATCCTTGCATTCACGTCGTCTTCTTTCTTAAGGACATAGATCCCTCCTTTCTCTTGAGTGGGCTTGGGGTTATTGGGTTTATCAGAGGTATCCCAAGATTGGGCATTTTCAGCCAACATGTCCAAGTAACTCCAAGCCTTATTTGGATTTTTACTCATAAACTCGCCATTGCACATCATCTCCACAAATTGGCGCATATTGGAACTTAATCCATCATTGAAAAAATTTATAATTCGCCAACTCTCATAGCCATGATGTGGGCAAGCAAGTAGGAGATCCTTAAATCTCTCCCAACATTGAAAAAAAGATTCACCCTCTTTAACCGAGAAATTCATTATGGTTCTTCGAAGGGTGTTCGTTTTATGAGCGGGGAAGAACTTTTTCAAGAATTCCCGATTCATCTCAACCCATGACCCAATCGAATGTAGTCTAAGAGAGTGAAGCCAATCTTTGGCTCTTTCTTTCAATGAAAAGGGAAAAAGTTTCAGTCTGATGGTATCTTCGGAAACATTGGTGTAATGCAAGGTGGCCACCACTTCTTCGAATTCTTTCAAGTGTAAGTATGGGCGGTCAGAGTCTAGCCCATGGAACTTTGGTAAGAGTTGAATTACACCCGGTTTTATGTCAAAGTTTCCATCGTTTACTGGTAGAACCACGCAAGAGGGTGTAATTGCACGGGCGGGTTGTAGGTAGTCCCGTAGTGATCTCATTGGAGGAACATTATGTACCTCATTCTCTCCTACTCCTTCCTGATTTGTGTTTGTAGTTGGAGTAGGGGGGGAGGATTCCTTAAAGGTGTTTGTTCCATACTCCCCAAACTTTCACAATGCTCTTGGTAATTTCGGACTCGTCAATGGACTGACAATGGTCCAACCAAACCACCTTCAGATTGGAGACGATTTGAGTGGTTACGTTCCCAACGGGACATAAACCACTCAACCAAAAACTGACTAAAACTAAATCCTAAAAATCTGAAATCTGAATTTAATCTAAAAAAAATCTGCAAAAAGCTAAGTTAGAAAGGTATCACCTGATACGCTTGAACTACAGAAGAATTCCTACAAAATAGAACAATTTGTTAGTTCTAAGAAAATCAGAAAACCTTACTTCTACTTCTACAGCCACTAAAACAATTTGAAAACCGTTATCTAAGTTCCCCGGCAGCGGCGCAAAAAACTTATTCGCTCGCCTCAAGTGTAAGGTTGCGATGTAGTAATAAATCTCGGTAAGACCGAGGTCGATCCACAGGAAAATAGAAACAATTTCCAAACTACTCCAGCAACTCAGTTTTGGAAGAAAATCAGATTTAATTGGGTGATAAAACTAAACAGTAACTTAATAGAAATTCAGTGACTAAAGTACTAAGGCATTCAAGGATCCACTTGTAGCAATCCCATGTCAATTCAGTCAATCCAAGTAGAGAACACAACTAGATTTGAAGTCCTATCTCTCATCTAGTTGGAAAATAAAGCATTCACACACATTCAATCCAAATCAAGTTGAACTTTCAAGTTCTAGTCTCATTCAACAATGTAGAATTCAAAACCATAGCCTTCGGAGTAATAGCCATGCCTATGGACTATGGCCTGCTCAAGGATTACTATAATTTGAATCTAAAGAAGCATTATATGATAATCTCAGAGAATTGCAAGGAATTCATGTCCGTAGCACATGAACTCTCATAAAACATCTCAAACTACCACTTTAAGAACTAGAATATGAAAAATCCAAACTTGAATTAAAAAGTACTTGAATTAACTTGAATCAAACATGAAATTAGCTACAAGCTTCACCTCTCAGCCTTATCTGAGAGATTCTAGCCGAGCATTGTCATACTATAACTAGAACTCATAATAAAAGCATAAAAACTAGAAAAACCGAAAATTGGAGAGTTGCAAAAGCTCCACGACAGCTTTCTCTCTCTAAACCCACGTCCCTTAGCTTCTATGAGGACCTAGGAAGAGCCCCTAGGTGTCCTTTTATAGTAGGAAAGCTCCCTTGCCTCGGAAACATCCAGAATCCGCGTAAGGTTACGCAGTGCGCAGCAAAATTCGGAACCGGATTTAAAAACTCCTGATTTTTCTGCGCAGCCGACCGGTCGGACGACCGGTCGGACTGGCCTGGCCGACCGGTCACGACCGGTCGGGCTTGTCTTAGAGTTAGTCCAGCGTGCATGGCCGACCGGTCAAGACCGGTCGGTCCTTCTTCCATTTGTCCAGCGTGCATGGCCGACCGGTCAAGACCGGTCGGTCCTTCTTCCATTTGTCTAGACATGTGGCCGACCGGTCGGACTTGTTTTTCTTCTTCTTTTTCTTCGTTTCTTCATTCTCTTTTCTTCCTCTTTCTTCTTCCTTCTTTAGTCCATCTTGGACCTTTCAAAGGTTCTAAATGGCCCCTTTTTGGTCTCCATTTGAGTGAAGTCCGCTCTCATCCCTAAATCACAAAACATGCATTAGATGGGCCTTTTAATCATGAAAATCATGCATACCATGTCATGAAGTGGGCAATGTGATGTATAAATTTGAGGTTCATCAATCATCTCTCCTTTCTTTAATTCCATGGCCTCAACTTTTCTTGTGAGGCTAGCCACCCGTGCACTTTTGCTATCCTCTTCTGATAGGACATAAATTCCTCCTTTTTCCTTTTGTTGGCTAGTATTGAAATTTGTTGGTTTAGATGTATCCCAAAACTGTGTATTCTCAACCAATTCCTCCAAATAGTCACATGCTTCCTCGGCTTCCTTATTCATGAACTGCCCATTACATATCATCTCTACGAATTGGCGCATGGGTGAAGTCAGTCCTTCATAGAAAAAGCTTATAACCCGCCAAATTTCATAGCCATGATGTGGGCATGCATTTAACAAGTCCTTAAACCTCTCCCAACATTGGAAGAGGTCTCATCTTCCTTTTGGGCAAAATTCATGATAAGGCGCCTTGTTGAGCTCTTAATTGTGCATATTATAACCCCAATTCATCACTAATTGTGCAAAGTTTGTATGATTTGTAAGCTAATTCAATGCATGTTTTGTGACTACAGGATTGAGGGTGGACTCTACTCAATTGAAGACATAAAGAGCTCATTTGGGACTATTCTAATGGACATTACTTGAGGACCAAAGAAGAAAAGAAGAGAGAAAGCGAAAGAAAGAAGCAAGGAAATAAAGAAAAGGAAGAAATGAAGAAACATGAAGACTGCTGACCGGTCTTGACCGGTCAGCCATGTACATTGGGGGATTACTGAAGATGTCCGACCGATCATGACCGGTCGGACACAGTTGCTGGAGGAACATTATATAAGGCCGACCGGTCTTGACTGGTCGGGCATACTTCCTGGAGTGATTGTTTATTGAGGCCGACCGGTCGTGACCGGTCGGCTGTGCGTGAAGACTTAGAAATTTCTAATTTCAGCCCGAAATTCTCTGCGCTGCGAAACTCCTACGCAATTTCTAGATTCTTCCGAAGTTGTGGAGCTTCCAGACTATAAATAGACACCTAGAGATTGTTCCTAGGGTATCCTAGGAGGGTTTAAGCGAGGTTGGAGACTGTGGAAGTGGAGATTGGAGTTTCACAACTCCTTTTGGTTTGCTGTGCTGTTTTCATGCTTTTTGTAGTTGATTCATGTTTCCTTGGATTATGAGCAGCTAAACCTCTTAGCTAGGGCTAAGAGGTGAAGCTTGTAGTGAATCCAAGATGTTTTAATTCGTAGTTAAGTGGTTTTCAGTTTGGAATTCATGATTATGAACTAAGGTTTGAAGTTTATACAAGTTTTTAAGTAATTTTTCTTAGTCTAGTGATGACTCATGGATGTTTGGATGAATTACTTATCGTCTTAATTCGTTTGCAATGGTCTAGACTTGTATGATCCGAGGAATTGGAGTGCGCTCTAGTACTAAGCTCTTCATAAAGGGACATCATTGCCAAAGTTCTATTTTTGTAGATTTTCTGGAATATGTAATGACTGTGCATGTTATTTGAATCCAGTTTAAATCCTGATCTAGCCTTGTCTTGTGAGAGGACTTGAGGATGGTTATGATTGAGAACTGGACCTATAGAAAAGGGGAATGACCTATGCAATTGAGCATGCTCAGCTCAGCCTACATTGAGTGAATCTTATGCACAGAACTTACATATTACAGACTGTTTGGTTTAACAGCTCTATCATCCGACTAGATGGACTTGAATGTCGACTCTAGTTGAGAGAATAAGAAACCACAGCGGATTGAACATCAAGGATTGCTACAAGTGGATCCTTGAACCCCTAGTGCCTTCTTATAATTAATTACTTTCGATTTAATTCAACTTTTGTTATTCACATCAACTTCATACAAAAATCTGATTAATAGACTTCAATAGACACTTGTGGATGGGTTTGTGAAATCTTACATAAGTCCCTGTGGATCGACCTCGGTCTTATCGAGTTTATTACTACATCGCAACCCTACACTTGGGGAAGCGAACAAGTTTTTGGCGCCGCTGCCGGGGAATTTTTGACGGTTTTCACAAATTTCTGAAATTAGTATCTATTTAGGATTTTTTAGGATTTTAGGACTAACGTAGTTTGTTTATTTGATTTTTCTTTTCAGGGATTTCTAGGAAGCTGAAGAAGATACAAGGATTTTAAGTGAGAATCAGGTTCTATCTTTCTAAACCTTACTCTTCTCCTTCTCCTATTCATTCCTATCTTATTCATCTCTTGTAGAGTGGGTGGAGACTCCTTTTGGATCTCTAAAAGGTCGGCCTTTTTGCCACCTGGATTCCTATTGGTCGGCTCTACCGCCTTGGATCACCTTGTGCTCAGAGATTTCTTTTCTCATCTCTACTCCTCTTTCTCCTTTTTCTGCACTTTTTCTCAAAAGATTCAAAGAGTGGGTGGGGAGTTCTCTGAACCCCTATTGACCAGGAGAAATCGGTCTCTATCCTTGCTTCCGGCCTAGCCATTGCAAGACACCTTGTGCTTTGGTCTTAGAGAAGAGTAAAGAAAAGGGAGGAAGAATTCTTCCTTCTTTTTGTTTCTTATTTTTGGTTTTGCATGCCACATTGGGCTCGGGATTCCAATAACCAACTCATAAGTGAAGGAGTGATAGTAGAAGGAATTGATAGAGAGCCACGTGCTAGGAGACGTCTAGACTCTCCAATTTTATCTGAAAATATGGCTGCAAATCAACCTAACCCGGTCCAAAATCAAACTGAAACTGGGGAGAATGTGGTTGAGGATGTTCCCCGACCAAGGACTTTACGTGATTTCTTGCAACCTGCAAGAACGAGCACTCCCTCATGCATAGTATTTCCACCAAATGCAGGGAACGTAGACTTGAAACCGGGAGTGATCAATCTCCTCCCTAAATTCCATGGTTTAGACAGTGAAAGTGCCTATCAACACCTTAAGGAATTTGATGAGGTTATCACCACCATGCACTTTACAAACGTAACGGAAGATGTGGTGAGACTTAAATTCTTCCCTTTCACCCTTAAAGATAAAGCTAAGGGCTGGCTTTATGCTTTGAGGCCAAGATCAATTGGTGCATGGACTGATATGCATAGAGAATTCATAAAGAAATTCTTCCCTACTTACAAAACGAATATGCTGAAGCGCCTTATCATGAATTTTGCCCAAAAGGAAGATGAAACCTTCTTCCAATGTTGGGAGAGGTTTAAGGACCTATTAAACACATGCCCACATCATGGCTATGAAATTTGGCGGGTAATAAGCTTTTTCTATGAAGGGCTGACTTCACCCATGCGCCAATTTGTAGAGATGATGTGTAATGGGGAGTTCATGAATAAGGAAGCTGATGAAGTATGGGATTATTTGGAAGAATTGGCTGAGAGTGCACAGTCTTGGGACATATCTAAACCAACAAATTTCAAGACTAGCCAACAAAAGGAAAAGGGGGGAATGTATGTCTTATTAGAAGAAGATAGTATAAGTGCACGGTTGGCTAGCCTCATAAGAAAGGTCGAAGCCATGGAATTAAGGAAAGGAGAAACAATCAACTCCACTGACGTTGAAACTGTTTGTGGAATTTGTGCCGGAAATCAACATGCTACACAAGATTGTCCCACAATTTCAGCAGTCCAAGGCATCTTACAAGAACAAACAAATGCCGTAAACAGTTATCAACAGCAATATGGTGCTCCAAACTCAAACACGTGTAATCCTAATTGGAAGAACCATCCCAACTTCAGTTGGAGGAATGGGCCCAATGCAAATGCAAACAACACTCCAAAAGTATCACTAGAAGAGATGTTGGGTGCATTCGTATCGGTCCAGAATGAGTATAACAAGACAAATTCTCTAAAAATAGATGGGTTCATGCAAGAGCAATTGAAATTCAATCAAAATTCAAACCAAGCCATCAATGAATTGAAAACATCTCTGGCTAGAGTTGAAGCTCACCTTAGTGTTAGAGAGAAGGGCACACTTCCTGCTCAACCTCTTCCTAACCCAAGGACCCAATATGAGATACAAGATGTAAGCTCATCCTCCCACCATACGGAACATGTCCAAGCTATCACCACTTTGAGAAGTGGGAAAGAAATTGACAAATCTAATCCGGTGAAGGCTCCAAAGCCTAAGGATCCGGAAATTCCCAAAGAGGATGATAGCCCAAACAATATTCCACAAGAGAAAGAACCGGAAAGACAATACAAGCCGGTTGCCCCATTTCCACAAAGGTTGATTTCACCTAAACCTTTAGATAAAAATCTGGAGATTCTGGAAGTTTTCAAGCAAGTAAAGATCAACATCCCGCTGTTGGATGCAATAAAACAAATACCATCTTATGCCAAATTTCTAAAGGAATTATGTACAGTCAAAAGGAAACACAACGTTCACAATAAAGTTCTTTTGGCTGAGAATTTGAGCGCCATTATTAAACAAGAGGTGCCCCAAAAATACAAGGATCCAGGTAGTCCAACCATCTCATGCATCATAGGAGACTATCGGATCAAACAAGCCCTACTCGACTTGGGGGCAAGTGTGAATCTCATTCCATATTCGGTCTACGAACAACTTGGGTTAGGTGAATTGAAACGCACCAAAACCACAGTCCAACTTGCTGATAGATCCATCCAGATACCGAGAGGAATGATAGAGGATGTTCTAGTCCAAGTTGATAAATTTTACTACCCAGTAGATTTTATTGTCTTGGACACACATCCCGTGATAGGCACCGGTGCTCAAATTCCCGTCATACTTGGACGACCATTTCTAGCTACTTCAAATGCCATTATCAATTGTAGAAATGGACTTGTACAAATGTCCTTTGAAAATATGACCCTTGAGCTTAACATATTTGATTTATGCAAATAACCACGGGAGGTTGATGATGATGTCCACGAGTTAAACATGATTGAATCATTCGTGGAGGATACAGTCCCCTTGTCACTATTTTCCGACCCTTTGGAGGCATGTGTGGCCCATCTTCACGAGATGAATGATGACACAACACAAGAGATGGATGCCATTCTAGATGTGATGCTGGTGCTTGAGACTAAAAGATGGAGGGCCCCAATGGAACCTTTGCCTATAAATGAGAACAAGGCCCTCCCATCCAACATCAAGGCACCAAAACTCAACCTAAAACCATTGCTAAGTGAGCTAAAATATGTTTATTTAGGTTGAGATGAGACATATCCAGTGGTGATTTCTTCCCACTTGGATGAGGAACAAGAGAGTAGGCTAATAGCCACTCTATTAGAGCACAAGAGTGCCATTGGATGGACAATTGCGGATCTCAAAGGCATAGACCCACTGATTTGCACTCACCGCATACACCTTGAGGAAAATGCAAAGACATCCCGGCAACCACAAAGACGACTAAATCCAAACATGAAGGATGTGGTTAAGGCCGAAGTGGTGAAACTATTGGATGTAGGTATCATTTACCCAATATCCGATAGCCAATGGGTGAGCCCAACTCAAGTGGTGCCTAAGAAATCTGGAATAACCATCGTAGCCAATGCCAATAATGAACTCGTACCAACTAGAGTCACTACCGGTTGGAGAATGTGCATTGACTACAGGAAGCTAAACACTGTCACGAGGAAAGACCACTTCCCCCTACCGTTTGTTGATCAGATTTTAGAACGGTTGGCGGGTCATTCCTACTTTTGCTTCCTTGATGGCTATTCAGGGTACAACCAAATAGAAATTGCCCGTGAAGACCAAGAAAAGACTACATTCACATGTCCATTCGGCACTTTCGCCTATCGAAGGATGCCGTTTGGACTATGTAATGCCCCTGCTACCTTTCAGCGTTATATGATGAGCATCTTTTCTGATATGGTGGGGACCATTCTCGAAGTCTTCATGGATGATTTTTCCATATTCGGTTGTAGCTTTGATGAGTGCCTTGAGCACTTGAAATCTGTGCTAAAAAGATGTGAAGAGAAGAACCTTGTGCTCAATTGGGAAAAGTGTCACTTCATGGTTCAAAAGGGAATTGTACTTGGTCACATCGTTTCACAAAATGGAATTGAGGTGGACAAGGCGAAAATTGATCTTATCTCTAACCTTCCAGCACCCAAAAGCATACGAGATATACGGTCCTTTTTAGGACACGCAGGATTTTACAGAAGGTTCATAAAGAATTTCAGTTCACTCTCTCGCCCTTTATGTAACCTACTTCAAAAGGAAAATTCATTTGAGTGGAATGAAGAATGTCAAAAGGCCTTTACCACCCTTAAAGGTATGTTGACATGTGCCCCAATAATGCAACCACCTGATTGGAGCCTTCCTTTTAAGATTATGTGCGATGCTAGCGACTATGCTATTGGGGCCGTGTTAGGCAAAAGAAAAGATAAAAAGCCATGTGTCATCTACTATGCAAGTAGAACCCTAAACTCAGCCCAGGCAAACTACACCACTACTGAAAAGGAACTTTTAGCCGTAGTTTTTGCCTTGGAGAAGTTTAGATCCTACTTGATTGGATCCAAGATCATTGTATTCACTGACCATGCCGCGCTTAAGTATCTTCTCTCTAAGAAGGATGCTAAACCACGGTTATTAAGATGGATCCTCCTACTCCAAGAATTCGACATAGAAATACGTGATAAGAAAGGAGTAGAGAATGTAGTAGCTGACCACCTCTCTCGACTGGTTCTCACTGATTCCCCTGAAACGACTACAATCAATGACATGTTCCCTGATGAACAACTTTTTGCTGTTTCCCAATTGCCATGGTATGCGGACATTGCTAACTATCTTGCTACAGGTACAATTCCTACATATTGGAAAAAGCAAGATAAGGATAGATTCTTCTCGGAGGTACGAAAATTCCTATGGGACGACCCATACTTATTCAAGTATTGTCCCGATCAAATCATAAGGAGATGTGTCCCAGATGATGAGCAACAAAGTATCATCTCCTTCTGTCATTCTCAAACATGTGGTGGCCATTTTTCAGCTAAAAAGACCACAGCGAAAATTCTGCAATGTGGGTTTTATTGGCCCACTATGTTCAAAGACACACATGAGTTTTGCAAAGCATGTGAACCTTGTCAGAAATTAGGGAGAATCTCCCGTAGAAATATGATGCCACTCAATCCCATCTTAATAATCGAAATTTTTTATTGTTGGGGCATCGATTTCATGGGCCCATTCCCATCTTCTTTTGGAAACCTATACATCTTGCTTGTCGTCGACTATGTTTCCAAATGGGTTGAGGCTATCCCTTGCCGGAATAATGACCATAAAACGGTCATTAGATTTTTAAAAGAAAATATTCTTTCCCGGTTTGGAACGCCTCGAGTCATCATAAGTGATGGAGGGTCTCACTTTTGCAATCGCCCTTTTGAAGCCTTAATGAAGAAATATGGCGTAACATACAAAGTGAGCACTCCCTATCACCCACAAACTAGTGGACAAGCTGAGATATCTAATAGGGAAATTAAACACATTTTAGAGAAAACGGTGAACCCCGATCGCAAGGATTGGTCACTTCGGCTTACCGATGCGCTTTGGGCTTACCGTACAGCTTTCAAAACTCCTATTGGAATGTCCCCCTATAGACTTGTCTATGGGAAGGCTTGTCACTTGCCTGTGGAGTTGGAACATAAGGCATATTGGGCTATTAAGAAGATGAATTTCAATTCTGACAAGGCAAGCTCGTTACGCAAACTGCAATTGAATGAACTTGCAGAAATCCGGAATGAAGCTTATGAGAATGCGAGAATTTACAAGGACAAGACGAAGATATTCCATGATAAGAATATTCTTCGCAAGACATTCACGATAAATCAAAAAGTTCTCATGTATAATTCTCGCTTACATCTATTTCCGGGAAAATTGCGATCTCGATGGACCGGTCCCTACATTGTGCAAACTGTCTATCCATATGGGACTGTCGAGCTGTTGAATCCAAGGAACGGTAACATTTTTAAAGCAAATGGGCAGCGATTAAAGCCGTTCTTTGAGAAATTCCCTTCAGAAGGTATGTCCATACCTCTGAATGATCCTGTGTATCAGGATGATTGATCTCCTAGTCTGATGGAGGTATAGAGTAGTTAGGTTTAGGATTTTGCTGCTTTTGTTTTCGTTTTCATAGGTTTGTTAGAAGGAGGAAGATTTCCACTTTTCACTCTCTCAGGTACTACCATTCCTCACTCCCTTTTATTTTCAAATTGCTCTCATGTTTTGCTCATTGCGCATCTTTTACATTGAGGACAATGCAAGATTTGGTTGGGGGGTGTAGGATCGCTTGGATGAATCCAGCGTTTTGCAACATTTCAAGCAATTATGTGGAAATTTTTCGATTTGTCAAACATTCGAAACTCTTTTGGAAAACACCGGTTCTATGCATTCAAGTTGATATGAGCATAAGAGGAAGAGATATGCAGTGTATGGGGCTGGATGTCTGGAATTCCTCATAGCATAATGGTTTTTATATGTGAACTCCCCTATTTTGTGATTGATAGAAAATCTGAACACTTTTACACCTAGTTCACATTACACGATTTTCATGAGTTGAAGGGATTATGTGATTTATGGATTAGCTAGACTTTGAATTAAGGAATTGAGAAATCAGGCCGGGGTACTTTGTCCATCCTTGTCCATGGGAAAATAATGAAAGATATGGATTTTTAAAAATCCTATCTAATTTAAAAAGAAAAAGGAAAAGGAAGGATGAAATTGGGAATGTGGAAAAAACGGTGGAAAATTTCGATTAGGGCTACCTACTACCAACCGGGGGATGGTCTACCCGTAACCAAAGCCGGAAATGGGACGTAGTGTGAAAGTCGTCGGAAGGACGGTAAGGCAAATTCCTGTCATTGGCTTGATGTGGCTCTATGTACCTTGAGTTCTATAGTCTACTTGATCTATGAAGAAGATAATCCTAGAAACTCGTGAGATGAATTCTCACTACCCACACTAGGTTGAATTTGTTCAAGTCCTTCTATTTATCAACCAATCAGCGAAAATTTCATATAAATGCTTATTATGTTTTGAGGGTTTACGGTTTCAACCTTTGTCGCCTAATATTTCTGAATCTTATGCTTATGTACCTTGGAATGTATAGAAGGAGGGTTTCTGAAGGAGAGTTGAGCTTTTGAAGAATAGGATTAATTTCACGCATGTTTTGCTCGGGACTAGCAAAATGCTGGTTGGGGGGTGTGTTGAGCTCTTAATTGTGCATATTATAACCCCAATTCATCACTAATTGTGCAAGGTTTGTATGATTTGTAAGCTAATTCAATGCATGTTTTGTGACTACAGGATTGAGGGTGGACTCTACTCAATTGAAGACATAAAGAGCTCATTTGGGACTATTCTAATGGACATTACTTGAGGACCAAAGAAGAAAAGAAGAGAGAAAGCGAAAGAAAGAAGCAAGGAAAGAAAGAAAAGGAAGAAATGAAGAAACATGAAGACTGCTGACCGGTCTTGACCGGTCAGCCATGTACATTGGGGGATTACTGAAGATGTCTAACCGGTCATGACCGGTCGGACACAGTTGCTGGAGGAACATTATATAAGGCCGACCGGTCTTGACTGGTCGGGCATACTTCCTGGAGTGATTGTTTATTGAGACCGACCGGTCGTGACCGGTCGGCTGTGCGTGAAGACTTAGAAATTTCTAATTTCAGCCCGAAATTCTCTGCGCTGCGAAACTCCTACGCAATTTCTAGATTCTTCCGAAGTTGTGGAGCTTCCAGACTATAAATAGACACCTAGAGATTGTTCCTAGGGTATCCTAGGAGGGTTCAAGCGAGGTTGGAGACTGTGGAAGTGGAGATTGGAGTTTCACAACTCCTTTTGGTTTGCTTTGCTGTTTTCATGCTTTTTGTAGTTGATTCATGTTTCCTTGGATCATGAGCAGCTAAACCTCTTAGCTAGGGCTAAGAGGTGAAGCTTGTAGTGAATCCAAGATGTTTTAATTCGTAGTTAAGTGGTTTTCAGTTTGGAATTCATGATTATGAACTAAGGTTTGAAGTTTATACAAGTTTTTAAGTAATTTTTCTTACTCTAGTGATGACTCATGGATGTTTGGATGAATTACTTATCTTCTTAATTCGTTTGCCATGGTCTAGACCTGTATGATCTGAGGAATTGGAGTGCGCTCTAGTACTAAGCTCTTCATAAAGGGACTTCATGCCAAAGTTCTATTTTTGTTGATTTTCTGGAATATGTAATGACTGTGCATGTGATTTGAATCCAGTTCAAATCGTGATCTAGCCTTGTCTTGTGAGAGGACTTGAGGATGGTTATGATTGAGAACTGGACCTATAGAAAAGGGGAATGACCTATGCAATTGAGCATGCTCAGCTCAGCCTACATTGAGTGAATCTTATGCACAGAACTTACATATTACAGACTGTTTGGTTTAACAGCTCTATCATCCGACTAGATGGACTTGAATGTCGACTCTAGTTGAGAGAATAAGAAACCACAGCGGATTGAACATCAAGGATTGCTACAAGTGGATCCTTAAACCCCTAGTGCCTTCTTATAATTAATTACTTTCGATTTAATTCAACTTTTGTTATTCACATCAACTTCATACAAAAATCTGATTAGTAGACTTCAATAGACACTTGTGGATGGGTTTGTGAAATCTTACATAAGTCCCTGTGGATCTACCTCGATCTTACCGAGTTTATTACTACGTCGCAACCCTACACTTGGGGAAGCGAACACGCCTCAACATGTTCATTTTGTGGGTAGGGAAGAACTTTTTAATGAACTCCCTATGCATATCAGTCTATGCACCAATTGATCTTGGCCTTAATGCATGAAGCCAACCTTTAGCTTTATCTTTAAGTGTAAAATGAATTAATTTAAGCCTCACCACATCATCAGTTACGTTTGCAAAGTGCATGGTGGTTATTACCTCATTAAATTCCTTAAGGTGTTGATAGGCACTTTCACTGTCTAAGCCATGGAATCTCGGGAGAAGTTGGATTACTCCCGGTTTCAAATCTACATTCCCTGAATTTTGTGGAAAAACTATGCATGAGGGAGTGCTCACTCTTGCTGGTTGCAAGTAATCACGTAATGTTCTTGGTCGGGGACCATTCTCAACCACATTCTCTCCCGTTTCGGTTTGATTTTGGCCCAGATTTTGATTGGCCAAAGGATTGGGTTGATTTACAGCCATACTTTCAGACAAAATTAGAGAATTTAGATGTCTCCTAGCACGTGGTTCTCTGTTAATTCCTTCTACTATTCCCCCTTCACTAATGAGTCGGTTATTAGAATCTCGAGCTCAATGTGGCATGCAAATCCTAAAAGACTGAAACAAAAAGGAATTCTTTCTTCCTTCCTTTACTTCTCTCTAAGACCGAAGCACAAGGTGTCTTGCAATGGCTGAGCCAGAAGCAAGGATAGAGACCTATTTCTCCTGGTCAATAGGGGTTCAGAGAACTCCCCACCCACTCTTTGAATCTTTTGAGAAAAGTGCAGAAAAAGAAGAAAGAGGAGTAGAGGTGAAAAGAGAAATCTCTGAGCACAAGGTGATCTAAGACGGCAGTGCCGACCAATAGGAATCAAGGCAGTACAAGGCCAACCTATCAGAGATCCCAAAAGGAGTCTCCACCCACTCTACAAGAGATGAATATGATAGGAAAGATTAGGGGAAGAAGAAGAGTAAGGTTTAGAAAGATAGAACCTGATTTGAGCACTTAGGATCCTTATGTCTTCTTCAACTTCCTAAAATTCCTACAAAAGAGAAAAATCAAAATAAAACAAACTAAGTTAATATTATTCCTAAAAATCCTAAATAAATACTATTTTGAGAAATTTTGTGAAAAACCGTCAAAGTCTCCGGCAACGGCGCTAAAAACTTGTTCGCTCTCCTCAAGTGCAAGGCTGCGATGTAGTAATAATCTCTGTAAGACCGAGGTCGATCCATAGGGACTTATGTAGGAATCCACAAAATACTTCAAATAGTTCTACTAAAGAGCTAATAAACAGATTTGTAGAAGATTGTAATGTTGAATTAAACTAAAGGTAATCAATTAATAAAAAGGCACTAGGGGTTCAAGGATCCACTTGTAGCAATCCTTGATGCTCAATTCACTGTGGTTTCTCGCTCTCTCAGCTAGAATCGAAATTAAGATCTATCTAGTCAGATGATAGAACAGTTAAACCAGACAATCTACCATATGTAAGATCAATGTATATGATTCACTCAATGCAAGCTAGGACGAGCATACTCAATTGCATAGGTCGGTCCCAATTCCAATAGGCTAAGATCACAATCATAACCATGATTAAATCCTGTCACAAGACAAAACTAGATCATGATTTGAACTTGATTCAAATCACATGCACAGTCTCACATACTTCAGAATTTTCAGAAAAATAGAACTTTGGTAAGAAGCTCTCACATGAAAATCATAAATCTAGAGCGTATTCCAATTCCTCGGATCATACAGGTCTAAACTATTTCACAACAATTAAGAACTCAAGTAATTCTTCCAAACATCCATGAGTCATCATAGGACTAAGAAAAACTACTTAGTACTTGAATTAAACTTCAAACCATTGTTCTTAAACATAAAATCCAACTTAAAACCAAATCAAACGAATTGAAACATCTTAGATTCACTACAAGCTCCACCTCTTAGCCCTAGCTAAGAGGTTTAGCCATTAATGATCCAAGGAAACATGAAAACAATTAAATAAAATATAAAACTAGAAAGCAAACTAGGAAGAGTTGTAGAACTCCAAATCCGACTTCTGCCGTCTCCCACCGTGCTTAATCCCTTCTAAGATACCCTAGGAACGATCCCTAGGTGTCCTTTTATAGTAGGGAAGCTCCGCAGCGTCGGAATCTTCCAGAATTTGCGTAAGGATACGTAGTGCGCAGAGAAATTCGGAGCTTGTAGAACACGCCCAGTTACGCAAACGACTAGTCGCACGACCAGTCTGAGCTCCTAGATGACCGGTCGTACGACCAGTCTTGGACAGTGCAATGAGTTGTGGCCGCAAGGCCCCTCTGTTGAGTAATCAGACCGGTCGGACGACCGGTCCTGGGCTATGGACAACCGGTCAGACGACCGGTCTTGAGCACATTCTTCAGCTTTCTTTCTTCTTTTCTTTGACTTCTTTCTTTCATCCTTTGACGCATAGTCCTTTGATCTTCTTTGCTTGTAAATGGCGTCTTTAAGTCTCCAATCGATGAATCTTCTCTCTCATCCCTACAATCACAAATCCATGCATTAGATTAGTCTATAAATCGTGAAAACCTTGCATAATGAGTGATGAATTGGGGTTAAAATATGCACAATTAAGAGCTCAACAACAACCCCGGATTCTTCCTCCTCTAATAACGTACGAGTACCTACTAGGAGGTACTTTGCATCTGGGTATCCTTCTATAATGAGGGAGGAGAATCTGAGAGATTCGGGAGAGAGATATCGGATTCTGATTCCGTTGTACTTCGATTACCTGAGGGGAAAACCATAGATTCTCCACCAATGGGTTGTGTAGCGATGTATAGATATTTTTTCGAGCTTGGTGTACATCTCCCCCTTCATCCTTTAATTCAAGACATGCTCCGTATCTATAAATTGCCCTAAGGCAACTTATAGTAAATGGTTGAAGAATTGTATTGAATGCTATGCACTTGAATAGGACTAGAACTAGAATTCCTAACTTAATTGGGATTGAATGTGCTTCATTACTTTATCTTCCAACTAGATGAGAGATAGAACTTCGAATCTAGTTGTGTTTTATGCTTGGATTGAATGGATTCACATGAGATTGATATGAGTGGATCCTTAAAGCCTTAGTTTTCTCTCTCTTATTCTCAGATTTCCTTTCTTAAATTATTGTTTAGTTTTAGTTTTCATAATTGAAATTCCAAATTGTTCCAATCCAAGTTGCTGGAATAGTTTAGAACTATTTATCCAATTCCCTATGGATCGACCTCGGTCTTACTGAGAATTATAACTACATCGCAGCCTTGCACTTGAGGCAAGCGAACAAGTTTTTAGCGCCGCCGCCGGGGATTTTAGATAAACGGTTCTCAGTTGTTTCAATGGCTA
Organism: Liriodendron chinense; assembly: GCA_003013855.2. NCBI lineage: Eukaryota > Viridiplantae > Streptophyta > Magnoliopsida > Magnoliales > Magnoliaceae > Liriodendron > Liriodendron chinense. The sequence continues at coordinate 6,454,191 of ML058334.1, forward strand.
TAGAAGTAGATGTAGATAGGTTTTTTCTGATTTCTTAAGACTAACAAGTTGTTTTGTTTTGTAGGAATTCTTCCATAGTTCAAGCGAATTGGGTAATATCCTTCTAACTTAGTGATTTTTACAGATTTTTAGATTTTTAGATTTTTGTTAATTTTTATTTTAGGACTTAGGAATATTTTAGATTTTAGTTGTGTGGTTTATGTCCAGTTGGGAACGTGACCACACCAATCGTCTTTAATCAGAAGGTGGTCTAGTTGGACCATTATCAGTCCATGGAGGAGTCAAAAAATATCAAGAGCTTTGTGATAGTTTGGGGAGTATGGATCAAACACCTTTAAGGAATCCTCCCCCTACTCTAATTGCAAACACAAATCAAGAGAGAATAAAGTGCACAATGTTTTTCCAATGAGATCTTTACGGGACTACCTACTACCGGCTCGTATAACTACACCCTCGTGCATGGTCTTACCACCAATCGGGGGAAACATTAATATAAAGTCGGGTGTGATTCAACTCTTACCAAAGTTCCATGGGCTTTGAAGAAGTGGTGGCTACTTTGCAATATGCGAATGTTTACGAAGATGCTATCAAACTTAAACACTTTCCTGTTTCATTGAAAGAAAGAGCCAAGAGTTGGCTCTACTCTCTTAGACCACATTCGATAGGGTCATGGAAATATATGACTAGGGAATTCTTAAAAAAGTTCTTCTCGTCTCATAAAACGAACACTATTCGAAGAGCTATAATGAACTTTTCGGTTAAAGAGAATGAATCATTCTTCCAATGTTGGGAAAGGTTTAAAGACTTCCTACTTTCCTGCCCACATCACGGCTATGAAAGCTAGCGAATCATAAACTTCTTTAATGATGGATTAAGTTCCAACATGCGCCAATTCATAGAAATGATGTGCAACGACGAGTTTATGAGAAAAAATTCAGATGAAGCTTGGAGTTACTTAGATATGTTGGCCAAGAATGCCCAATCATGGGATACCTCGAACAAATCTAGTAATCTCAAGCCTCCTCAACAAAAGAAAAAAGGAGGCATCTATATTCTTAAAGAAGAAGATGATGTTAATGCAAGGCTAGCCAACCTCACAACGAAAGTCGAGGCCATGAAACTTAGTAAAGAGTGAGGTTACAAAGCCCACTGAAGTTATTGAGAACATATGTGGAATTTATGCCACTTATATACACGCTACGCAAGATGGTCCTACAATTCCTGCGTTTCAAGAGGTGTTGCAAGAACATGCAAATGCCATATATGGGTATCAACATCCTTTCAGTGGACCGGTAGGCAACACGTATAACTCTACTTGGAAGAATCATCCTAACTTTAGTTGAAAGAATGCTCCCACGGGCAATCCTACCAACTCTCAAGGAGGGTCACCCATGCAAAACATGGCCCCATCTCAATTCTCATTGGAGGATACCCTAAAGGCATTTATGCAAGGGCAAACGCAAATCAATCAATCAAATCAGCAAATGTTCCAAGAGCTTAAAGTCTTGGTATATGAGATTAAGGGATGCTTGAATGTTAGGGAAGGGACCTTTCCGGCCCAACCTTACCCCAATCCAAAGCAAGTACATGAAGTATGCATCCCTAATCTCCCCAACCTACATGTGGAGTAAGCCAAATCCATCATCACTCTTAGAAGTGGTAAGCAAATTGACAAATCTATTTAGGTGAAGGCCAACAAGCCTAATGATCTGGTAAATTCTGAGGATGAGGATGGATCTAACTCAGCCCCACAAGAAACAGAACACATTTACAAACCTGTAGCACCATTCTCTTTGAGATTGGTTGTTCCAAAATCTCTTCCAAACTCTCATGATATTTTAAAGATTTTCAGACAAGTCAAGATAAACATTTCATTGCTTGATTCCATTAAACAAATTCCCTCTTATGCCAAGTTTCTAAAGGACCTATGCACAACCAAATGCAAATATAATGTGCAGCAAAAGGCCTTTTTGAATGAGCAAGTGAGTGCTATTCTCACTCAAAAGACCCCCTCAAAATTCAAGGATCTTGGTAGTCCCACAATTTCATGCATTATTGGTGACTACCGGATTGAGCGTGCATTGCTAAACTTAAGGGCAAGCATAAACTTGATCCCGTAGTCGGTATATGAGTAATTGGGTCTTGGTGAATTAAAACCCACCAAAACCACGTTACAACTTGCTGATAGATCCATTCGTGTAACGAGAGGGATAGTTGAGGATGTATTGGTCCAAGTCGATAAATTCTACTATCTGGTGGATTTTCTCGTATTGGACATGCAACCGGTTATAAATACTAGCACTCAAATACCGGTGATTCTTAACCGCCCGTTCCTTATTATGTCAAACACAATCATAAATTGCCGGAATGGGGTGATGCAAATGTCCTTTGGGAACATGACATTGGAAGTGAATGTGTTCCACTTGGGAAAAAGGCATAGGGATGATGAGGATGTCAATGAAGTTGACATGATTGAATCAATCATGGAAGAGGAGTTTGCCTTAAATCAGAATTTTCATCCTTTAGATGTTGTTAGCTTCGACCCTTTTGAGGATTGGGATGACAATGATGGCCCCCATGAGGTAAACATGATAGAATCCATGAAATATGGGGGTCTCTCCAACATGATCTACCTGGAAGATTGGAGACATGCATGGCACACTTCAAGGATGAAAATTATTTGATTATTAATAAGGCCTTGGAAGTGCCAATTTCTAAAAATTCATTTGAAAAGACACCAATTTCTAAGTTAAACAATTTTGTTGTGCAGTAATTCGATGGATTAGTGCTTGATTTGCCTATGGAGAGGCCAATTTCTGAAAACGTAGTAGTTGAGGACCTCTTCCAACCTATACAAGTGATCAAGAAGGTCGAAGTTTCCTACACTCTAAAGGAGTGTTTGGCATATTTTGAGGATTGTGATTATCCTATGATCCGTGACATTGTCAATGCCTTAAGCGAAACTTCATCGGTGCCCACAAAGACTCCTTCAACGGAGTATGAAGCTGATTTATCAATCGTAGAGGCACCGGTAGAATCTGAAAATGTGGAGACATAAAGACTTGTGAAGAAGAATTCCAAGTCTCCACACCCCTTTCATATGTTCAAACCAATGAACACCACCTCTGGGATGATCCGTATTCGATAAATTTGTGCCTAGACAAGATGGAAAGGAGATCAATATTCAATGATTTCCAACCAATGCAATTCTCCTTTCCTAGTACATGTGACAATATTATTAAGAGACCCGCTGAAATTTTTCAGCAGGATTTTCAATGGATTCGAATGATTAATGTCACCATTGTACTTTCCAAAGCAGGATGGTGGATAGTCCTATTGACAAATCTATTACACCACCTGATGATCCTGCTTAACTTTGTCCATTTGGATGTTATATTGATGATTGATCTCCTAGTCTGATGGAGATTCTCTTTTTAAAAGGATAGCTTAGGTTTTGTTTATTGCTTTAAGTAGGATTAGTTTTTGTCTAATTTTCTATTTTAGGTTTATTACGTTAGTAGCTTTAATTGCCGGAGTTGTAGACTTCCATGATCGACTCTATCAGGTGACCTCATTCGCACTCTCCTCTATGCTATTGCTCGCATGCTATTACTAGTTGCATATCTTTTACATTGAGGACAATGCAAGATTTGGTTGGGGGGTGAGATGAGATTCCTCCTCATCTAGCAGTTTGTGGACATTTCGAGCATTACATGTTCAAAATTTTTCTGAGAATTCAAAACTCTTTTGGAAAACTAAGTTTTATGCATTCGGGATGATACAAGTATAAGAAAAGGAAATATGAAGTGATGAATGTTGCAAGTCTTGAACTACTCTAATATAATGGTTTTATATGTCAATTCCCCTATTTATTTGATTGATAGAAAATTTGAATGTTTTTACACCTAGTTCACATCACACAATTCTCAGGGGTTGAAAGGATTATGCGATTTGTGGTTTAGTTAGACTTTGATTTAAGGTGTTGAGGAACCAAGTCGGGGTACTCTGTCCATCCTTGTCCATGGGAAAATAACGAAAGATATGGATTTCTAAAAATCTGATCCAATGTGTATGAAAAGCAAAGAAGGAAAGAAAATATGGTTTTGATTGAGAATATGGTGGAAAATTCTGAAAAAAGGCTACCTATTACCAACCGAGGGATGGTCTACCCATAACCAAAGCCGGAAATGGGACGTAGTGTGAAAGTCGTCGGAAGGAAGGTAAGGAAAAATCCTTTCATAGGCTTGTTGTTGATCGGTACACCTTAAGATCCATTGTTGGACCGCCCATTCTTGGCTACATCAAACGCAATCATCAATTGCCGGAATGGGGTGATGCAATTGGCCTTTGGGAACATGACATTGGAAGTGAATGTGTTCCACTTGGGCAAAAGGCATAGGGATGATGAGGATGTAAATGCAGTTGACATGATTGAATCCATCGTGGAAGAGGAATTCGCCTTAAATCAGAATCTTGATCCTCTAGATATTCTTTGCTTTGATCCCTTTAAGGATTGGGGTAATGATGACGGTCCTCATGAGATAAACATGATAAAATCTAAGGAGGATGGGGAGTATTTCTAACCCAATCTACCTAAAAGCTTGGGGACATGTTTGACACATTCCAAGGATGAGTTCAATTCTATTATTAATAAGACCTTGGAATTGTCAATTTTTGAAAATTTACTTGACAAGTCACCAATTTTTTATTTACATAAATTTGTTATGCAGGAATTTGAAGAATTGGTGCTTGATATTGAGCCTCTAATTTATACATATTTTAACCTTATCATCACACATTATGCATGGTTTACGTGTTTAAAGTCTAAACTAATACATGTTTTTGTGTTTACAAGAATGAGAAAAGGATTTCACCAAGATGATGCTTAAAAATGATTCTTAATACACATTGAAGAACAAAGGAAAGAAGCAAAAAGAAGAGAAGAAGATTCACCCTGGCCGATTGATCGGTAGGCCTGACCGATTGATCGCCAGGGTGGTCGATTGATCCATTAGCCTAGACGATTGATCGGCCACTCTTTATATGCTGCTAGACTGAAAGTTGATCCATCGATTGATTGGTTTCCCAAACGGATTGATTGCTCAAGAGCAGAAATTTCCAAACAGGTTGTTGGACAAAAAGAGGTCCCACCGATTGATCGCTCAACTCGAGTAATCAATTGCCCAAGCCATAAAAGATTAGGGTTTTCTGCTAAAGTCTCTGGACAGTTTTTAGACTAAGCGATCAATTGCCCGGCCACCTGTGATCCATCACCGACCACTCTGGTCGATCAATCACCCGTGCGTAAAAATCCAGAAGTTTCTGTTTCTGCTCTGATTTTCTCTGCGCAAGTGCGTAAGTTTATGCAAATTCTGGAATATTCTACGATGCTGAGGCTTGAAGGCTACAAAAGGACTCCTCTAATTTGATCTAAAGGCATCCTAGAAGAGATCGAAAGTCGTAGAAGGCGAAGGAAAGCTTTGTGAAGCGTCTGCAATTCTGATTTTTCTATTTTGAATTTTTTTTCTTTAGTTTTTCTTTTGAATCTAGTTGTAGTATGACAATCCTCGGCTAGAACCTCTCAGCTAAGGCTGAGAGGTGAAGCTTGTAGCTAATTTGATATTTAATTCAGTTTGATTCAAGTACCTTTACTTCAAGTTGGATTTTTTAATGTTCTAGTCTGAATAAAGTTGATATTTTTAGAAGTTTTATGAGAGTTCAAGTGCTTCGGACATAGATTCCTTGCAATTCTCTGAGATTATCATGTTTGGCTTGATTAGATTCGAATTATGGTAGCCCTTGAGCATGCCATAGTCCATAGGCATGGCTGTTACTCCAAAGGCCATGATTTTGAATGCTATGCACTTGAATAGGACTAGAACTTGAATTCCTAACTTAAGTGGGATTGAATGTGCTTCATTGCTTTATCTTCCAACTATTGAGAGATAGAACTTCAAATCTAGTTGTGTCTTATGCTTGGATTGAATGGATTGACATGAGATTGCTATAAGTGGATACTTAAAGTCTTAGTTTTCTCTCTCTTATTCTCAGATTTCCCTTTTTAAATTACTATTTAGTTTTACTTTTCTTAATTGAAATTCTAAATTGTTCCAATCCAAGTTGCTAGAATAGTTTAAAACTATTTATCCAATTCCCTGTGGATTGACCTCGGTCTTACCGAGAATTATTTCTACATCTCAGCCTTGCACTTGAGGCAAGCAAACAAGTTTTTGGGGCCGTTGCCGGGGATTTTAGATAAATAGTTCCCAATTATTTTATTGGCTGTAGAAGTAGAAGTAGATAGGTTTTTTCTGATTTCCTAGGACTAAGAAGTTGTTTTGTAGGAATTCTTTCATAGTTCAAGCGAATCGAGTAATATCCTTCTAACTTAGTGCTTTTTACAGATTTTTAGATTTTTTATAATTTCTGTTTTAGGACTTAGGATTTTTTTAGATCTTAGTTGTGTGGTTTATGTCCCGCTGGGAATGTGACCACACCAATCGTCTCCAATTCGAAGGTGGTCAAGTTGGACAATTATCGGTCCATAGACGAGTCCAAAAATATCAAGAGCTTTTTGATAGTTTGGGGAGTATGGATCAAACACCTTTAAGGAATCCTCCCACCCAACTCCAACTACAAACGCAAATTAAGAGGGAGTAGGAGAGAATGAGGTGTACAATATTCCTTTAATGAGATCTTTACGGGACTACCTACAACCGGCCTGTACAACTACACCCTCATGTGTGGTCTTACCACTAATCGGGGGAAACATTGATATAAAGTCGGGTGTGATTCAACTCTTACCAAAGTTCCATAGGCTAGACTCTGAGAGCCCATACCTACACTTAAAGTAATTTGAAGAAATGGTGGCTACTTTGCAATATGCGAATGTTTTCGAAGATGCTATCAAACTTAAACTCTTTTCCTTTTTAATGAAAGAAAGAGCGAAGAGTTGGCTCCACTCTCTTAGACCACATTCAATAGAGTCATGGAATGAGATGACTCGGGAATTCTTAAAAAAGCTCTTCCCGGCTCATAAAACTAATACTCTTCGAAGAGCTATAATGAACTTTTCGGTTAAAGAGAATGAATCATTCTTCCAATGTTGGGAAATGTTTAATGACCTCTTACTTGCTTGCCCATATCACGGCTACGAAAGGTGGTGAATCATAAACTTCTTCAATAATGGATTAAGTTCCAACATGCGCCAATTCGTACAATTGATGTGCAACGGAGAGTTTATAAGAAAAAATCTAGATGAAGCTTGGATTTACTGGGATATGTTGGCCGAGAATGCCCAATCATGGGATACCTCAGACAAATCTAGTAATCTCAAGCCTCCTCAATAAAAGGAAAAAGGAGGCATTTATATTCTTAAAGAAGAAGATGATTTAATGTAAGGCTAGCCAATCTCACAAGGAAAGTCAAAGCCATGGAACTTAGCAAGAGTGAAGTTACAATGCCCACTGAAGCCTTTGAGAACATATGTGGAATTTGTGCCACTAATATACATGCTACGCAAGATTGTCCTACAATTCCTGCGTTTCAAGAGGTGTTATAAGAACATGCAAATGCCACATATGGGTATCAACAACCTTTCAATGGACCGGTAGGGAACACGTATAACTCTACTTGGAAGAATCATCCTAACTTTAGTTGGAAGAATGCTCGCACGGTCAATCCTACCAACTCTCAAGGAGGTCCACCCATGCAAAACATGGCCCCACCTCAATTATCAATGGAGGATACCCTAAAGGCATTAATGCAAGGGCAAACGCAAATCAATCAATCAAATCAGCAAATGTTCCAAGAGCTTAAAGTCTTGGTTGATGAGATTAAGGGACGCTTGAATGCTAGGAAAGGGACCTTTCCGGCCCATCCTCAGTCCAATCCAAAGCAAGTACATGAAGTAAGCATCCCTAATCTCCCCAACCAACATGTGAAGCAAGCCAAATCCATCACCACTTTAGAAGTGGTAAGAAAATTGACAAATTTATTTCAGTGAAGGCCAATAAGCATAATGATCTGGTAAATTCTGAGAATGAGGATGGATCTAACTCAGCCCCACAAGAAACGGAATGCGTTTATAAGCCGTAGCACCATTCCCTTCGAGATTGGTTACTCCAAAATCTCTCCTAAACTCTCATGATATTTTAGAGATTTTCAGACAAGTTAAGATAAACATTCCCTTGCTTGATGCCATTAAACAAATCCCTTCTTATGCTAAGTTTCTAGAGGACCTATGCACAACCAAACGCAAATATAATGTGCAGTAAAATGCCTTTTTGAATGAGCAAGTGAGTGCCATTCTCACTCAAAAGACCCCCCCAAAATTCAAGGATCTCGGTAGCCCCACAATTTCATGCATCATTGGTGACTATCGGATTGAACTTGCATTGCTAGACTTGGGGGCAAGCGTAAATTTAATCTCATACTCAGTATATGAGCAACTAGGCCTTGGTGAATTAAAACCCACCAAAACCATGTTGCAACTCGCTGATAGATCCATCCATGTACCGAGAGGGATTGTTGAGTATGTCTTGGTCCAAGTTGATAAATTCTACTATCCGGTAGATTTCATTGTCTTGGACACACAACCGGTATTGGATGCAAGCACTCAAATACCAGTGATTTTAGGCCACCCATTCCTGGCTACATCATACGCAATTATTAATTTTCGGAATGGGGTAATGCAATTGTCCTTTGGAAACATGACATTAGAGGTGAATGTGTTCCACTTGGGCAAAAGGCATAGGGATGTTGATGATGATGAGCTCTTCGAGGCAAACATGCTCGAATCTTTTGAGGAAGAAGAGCTCCTCTAACTTGAACCACTAGAAAGCTTAGAGACATGCTTGACACATTTCGAGGATTCCAAAGACCCCATTATTAGTGAAATTGTGCAAGCATTGAATATTAAGAAACTGGTAGTTGGTACTAGCCAGTGGAGGCCCCATTTTGAAAGATTGCCACCAACCACATCAAGGCCTCTACCGTCTAACATCAAACCGCCGAAGCTTGACCTTAAACTATTGTCATCCGAGCTTAAATATGTATATTTGAGTCAAGAAGAAATATTCCCGATTGCCATTACCTCTCACCTAGGAAAAGACCAAGAACTCAAGTTGATTGAGCTACTCAAAGAACATAGGGGAGCCATAGGTTGGAGAATAGCAAATCTCGAGGGGATAAACTCTTCGGTTTGTACTCATCATATACACCTTAAGGAAAATGCAAAAAATGGCTAGGCAACCTCAAAGAAGGCTAAATCCAAACATGATGGAGGTTGTCAAAGCCGAGGTGTTAAAACTACTAGATGTGGGTATCATCTACCCCATCTCAGATAGCTAATGGGTGAGTCCTACCCAAGTTGTCCCTAAGAAGTCCAGTATTACCATCATAGAAGATGCCAACAACGAGCTTATACCGACTAAAGTGACCACCAGTTGGCGTATGTGCATAAATTATCGAAAGCTAAACACGGTCATTAGGAAGGACCACTTCCCTCTCCTATTCATAGATTAAATTTTGGAGAGGTTAGCGGGTCACTCCTATTATTGCTTCCTAAATGGCTATTTCGGTTACAACCAAATTGAGATAGCCCCGGAAGACTAAGAGAAGACCACCTTTATATGCCTATTTGGCACCTTTGCATACTGAAGAATGCCATTTGGGCTATGTAATGCACCCGCTACATTCCAACGATGCATGTTGAGTATTTTCTTAGACATGGTGGGTGAATTTCTCGAGGTATTCATGGATGATTTTTCTGTTTTTGGTTGTACTTTTTATGAGTGCCTTAATCACTTGAAGTTGGTCTTGACAAGGTGTGAGGAGAAGAACCTTGTTTTAAACTAGGATAAGTGCAATTAAATAGTACAAAGACGAATAGTCCTTGGACATATCATCTCGTCCAATGGAATAGAAGTGGATCAGGCTAAAATTGATATTATTTCCAATTTACCACCACCTAAGAGCATACGCAATGTGCGGTCCTTCCTTGGACATGCCGGTTTTTATAGAAGTTTCATTAAGGATTTCAGTCATATTTCTAGGTCCTTATGCAACCTTCTCCAAAAGGAGAACCAATTCAAGTAGAGTGTCGATTGTCAATTAGCTTTTTCAAAGCTAAAAGACATGTTGACAACCACTCCTATTATGCAACCACCGGATTGGTCCATTCCTTTTGAGTTGATGTGCAATACGAACGATTATGTTATTAGGGCATTGTTAGGACAAAGGACGGATAAGAAGCCCCACGTTATCTACTATGCGAGTAGGACCTTAAACCATGCCCAAGTCAATTACTCGACTATGGAGAAAGAGCTCCTAGCCATTGTTTTTGCCTTGGACAAGTTCAAGGCATGCTTAATAGGATCCAAGATCATAGTTTATATGGATCATGCGGTGCTGAAATACCTTCTTTCTAAAAAGGATGCTAAGCCTCGTTTGCTTAGATGGATCCTACTCCTTCAAGAATTCAACTTAGAGATCAAGAATAAGAAAGGAGTGGAGAATGTGGTGGCGGACCATCTATCCTGCCTAGTTTTACCGAATTCCATTGACGAGTCACCTATTGAGGACTCATTCCCCGATGAGCAACTCTTTGTTGCTATGCATCCACCATGGTATGCTGATATTGCAAACTATCTTTCCACAGGTACATTGCCGACTCATTGGACTACGCAGGATAAATGAAAATTTCTAAGGAAAGTGCGCATAATTTTTTGAGATGAACCTTTACTTTTTAAATATTGCCCAGACCAAATAATTAGGAGATGTGTCCCTGATGATGAACATAATTCTATCATCTCCGTTTGCCATGATCAAGAATGTGGGGGCCATTTTTCGCCAAGAAAACCACTGTTAAAATTCTGCAGTGTGGTATGTATTGGCCCACTCTATTTAAGGACACCCATGAGTTTTACAAAGCATACGAGCACTGTCAAAAGCTAGGGGGATTGTCCCGTCGAAATATGATGCCTCTTACCCTAATTCAACATCTTAAAGTCTTTGACTATTGGGGCATCGATTTTATGGGACCATTCCCCTCATCTTTCGGACATGCCTATATATTGCTCGTCGTAGACTATGTGTCCAAGTGGATAGAGGCTATTCCATGTAGAACCTGTAAGACCCGAACCCTTGTTTACCCTTCGTACGCTTAATTTTCGGTGCCGGTACGTCCCGGATGGAACAGATTAGCGAGCCTTGATCGCGACCCTATTTTAGTACCGCACGACCCAAGACCTATACCCCGACGACCGCGTAGGTGCTGCGATTCTAATGCCGCGCGGTATGCCCCATTGCGATACCCGGTGTGAAAGTTATGATCAATAGCGTAATCCGAGGTGGGCCGCGCAACGCGCGTGTGGCGTGGGCCCCACTTGCACAAATCCCAAGAATATGTCTAATCAATCAAATCCATCACCATCACTCTACCCATACCCCTACTCTACACACCCCATACCCCCCATCCCTCTCTCTCCTCCCAAAGTCAACCCTCACCCATACCTCCCATACCCCCTCCCATGCACCATCATCACCCCCCATGATTCCCTCTCTCCCTCTCCCCCCCCCATACAAGTGCATACGTAGGGGGAGAGGAGAGCTCCTTGCAAAATTCAAGAGATTTGAGAGAGAGAGGAGAGAGAAAGAGAGAAAGAGATTTGAGAGGAGAGAGAAAGAGAAAGATTTGAGAGAAGTAGAGGGAGATTAGAGAGATTGAGGGTGGAGATCCAAGCTTGGAGAACCTCAACCATCATCCGGACCGTCCGGATCGTCCGATCGTCAACTCGATCCAATCCAACCGTCCAACCATCCATCGAGGTGAGTGCAAGGGGCATAAACCCCCCCATTTTTCTTAATTTACTTCCTTTTCTTTGTTTTCTTTTGGGCCCACCTTGTGATGGACAGTTAGATGAATGGACTGGATCATCCATGAATGGGCCCACCTACCTGAAATAAAATAATAATAATAATAGTAGTAATATTAAAATAAATAATTAAAAAAAAGAGAGAAAACCTAGACGCTGGACGTTCTCAGCGTCACTGACGCTGGAACTGTCCAGCATCCAAGCTTCCCAAGCCAAAGGAGTGGGGTCCCCACACGTGGGTCCCACCTTGATGTATGAGTTGATCCACACCGTCCGTCTGTTTCTCCAGCCTAATTTATGGTTGGACGCCAAAAATGAAGAAGATCCAGATCTCAGGTGGACCACACCATTGAAAACAGTGGGGCTGATGAAGCCTACTGTTGAGACTTCTTAGGCCCACCGTGATGTTTGTGGACCACATCACCTGCCCAATATTGGGCTTGTTTTGACCCCAACGATCTGGGGAACATGATGAAGGGGGTGGATCGTCCCTAAGTGGGCCCCACTTGATAGGAACAAAGAAAAAGAAAAAGAAAAGAAAAAAAAAGAGAAGAAGAAGACATGGACGCTAGACGTCCCAGCGTCAGAGACGCTGGAAACGTCCAACGTACGCTGGAGACGGTGAATGGGGTCCCCACTCATGGGACCCACCTTGATGTTTGTGTGTAATCCACTCCGTCTATCTGTTTTCCCAGATCATTTTAGGGCCAGGGCCAAAATATGAAGCCGATACAAATCTTAAGTGGACCGCACCGCATAAAACAGTGGAAATAATGAATTCTGCTGTCAGAAATCCCTTGGCCCACCTTAGTGTTTCTAGACTGATTTACATATCCAATATTGGACTTATTAGGTCCCCCATGAGATGGGGAACCTGATGAACGGAGTGGATCAGACCCATGTGGGCCCCACTTGATATAAGTACAAGAAAACAAAAAAAAAGAAAAGAGGAAGAAAAAGGAAAGAAGAGGCAGAGCCTCTGACGCTAGGCGTACCAGCGTCCAGGTACGCTGGCTCGTGAGGCCGGCTGGTGGCCCACTCGTGGGTCCCACCATGATGCATGTGCTGTATCCACACCGTCCATCCTTTTGGGGAGATCATTTTAAGGCATGACCCCAAGATTGAGTCAGATCCAAGTCTCAAGGGGGCCCCACCACAGAAAACAGTAGGGACAGTAAACCTACCATTGAAACCTTCTTATGGCCCACCATGATGTTTATTCGAGATCCAACCTGCTCATAAGTTCACACATGTAAGGGAAAAGGAAGAACAAAAATATCGGCTTGATCGAAAACTTCTGTGGGCCCCACTTGTTGACAGAAAAAAATATATATATATAATGCTGGCTGCTGGACAGACAGTGTCCAGGGGACGCTGCTGTCCAGCAGGTAGTCTCTTTGGGCATTGTAAATGGGCCCCACTCGTTGGGCCCACCTAGAATGTATGTGCTTTACCTATTCCGTCCATATGTTTTTCCCAGCTCATTTTAGTGGCTGAACCCAAATTTAAGCATATCCAAAATGGCAAGTGGGCCATGCCAAGGGACAACAGTGGAAATAATGATCTCCACCGTTGAAACCTTCCCAGTCCTACAATGATGTTTATTTGTCACCCAACCTATTCATATGTGGCTGGGCCCAAAATTTAAGCATATCCTAATGTCAAGTGGACCATGCCACAGTGGGGATAATGATTTCAAATGTTGAAACCTTTTCAGATTCTACAATGATGTTTCTTTGTCACCCAACCTATTCATAAGTGGCTGGGCCCAAAATTTAAGCATATCCTAATGTCAAGTGGACCATGCCACAGTGGGGATAATGATTTCAAACGTTGAAACCTTTTCAGATTCTACAGTGATGTTTATTTGCCATCCAATCTGTTCATAAGATCACATGAATATGGATGAAGGAGAAAACACAAATATCTGTTTTATTCAAAACTTCTTGGAACCAGTTGGGTACCACGCTGCCCAGAAGGTGGCCCACCCTATGGGTCCCAACGTGATGTATCTATTAGCTCTACCATGGTTCCTTCTTTAATATATATGATTTATCCATGTCGTACACATATTTTGTCGACCTACCTTGTATGTGCAGGCCCAAGTATGGGGCCGATGTGGTCTCAAGTGGGCTATGCCACGAAGACTTTTACATTTCCAATGGGACCCACAGTCCGGGTCCCACTCTCTATATATATTGGGCCTTTTAAGGCCAATGTTACATGATACGTTTTGGTAACATGCTAGTATGATTAGCTTGATATGTCACACTGATAACATGCTTAGTATAATGAATATCATGCTCATTCATATGCCCATACACATCATTCGTATGCCTGTTATGGATCATGATTAACCATAGCATATGCTAGTTGGCTTGTTATACTTAGGGGACCTGTGCGAGACAGGGTTGCCCCACATGATTGCGCAGTATGCGTAAGTTTGGTGCATGACTTGGATTGTATGATTCATGCATTTCACATTATGTATGTCACGATCGCTTTCACACCCTAGCAGTATCAGGGTGGTGGCCACCATAGTCACATCGTGGTTGGCAGTATTGGACACCGGAAACTTGTTCTAGTACGTGGGCGCTATGGATGTCCTTGGGTGAAAGTCCCTAAACCCTGTGGTACCAGTAGGATGCTCCAGCGTCGAGACCGAGTGGATAACATGAGCGCCCGTGTGCCAAATACCAGTAGGCCGCGTCTCCCACTGTGTCGAGGTCGGTTGGAAAGGGGTGTGACCTTATCCGCTCGGGTGCAATGGGCTGTAAGCTATGTCGAGTCTGACCAGCTCATGGAATGAGTCCGCTATCGGCGAGCTGGGTGGGCATTGGCATACCACTGACGAGGCGGATAGTGAGGTCTTTTCTACTCGCTTGGTTATGCGCGCGATGTACGACGGCCAATATTGGAGTATACTAGACCCCGGTGATGTCCCAGATGAGAACTATTTTGATATGTGGATCAGTTGAGGATTGACATGTTTGCATTGCATCTCTAGCATGTAACACTCGGCCATGTAGGCCCTTGCATCGCATAGCCTTGGGATGGCTGATAGCATTCATAAACTTAGTAACTTAGCCCTCTACTACTTTTGCTTACTCTGATATCTGTATACTTGTCATATGCATCACAAGCGCACACACGCACTCTACTGAGCTTCGTAGGAAGCTCATGCGCGTTTGTTTACACTGCAGGTACTAGAGCATATCAGCAGCGTTGAGCGCGGTTCATGTACCTGATATTTTAGACTTCTACTTCATGTTGTATTTTCCTTTCCAGTACTGTACTCAATAAACTTATTAGTGGATATTTGATGATGTTTTATGGTTTCGATTATGCTCCTGTACAAAAAAAAATTTACCCTGAAAATCCTTCTGGTAGGATCCCAGGATCGGAACCTAGCACATGAGAGCTAGGAGCCGAGAATGGGGTACTACGGAGGCTGTTGGCACCAAGGTCGGCGATCGGGAATTTAGTGAGCCCGGTCCCCGGGTTTGGGGCATGACAGAACCAACTATCATTGTACGGTTCTAAAGTTCCTAAAATAACATACTTTCCAAATTTAGAACGCCTCAAGCCATCATAAGTGATGGCGGTTCTCACTTTTGCAATAAGCCATTTGAGCCTTAATGAAGAAATATGGCATTAAACATAAAGTGAGTACCCCATACCACTCACAGACAAGTTGGCAAGCTGAAATTACCAATCGAAAAATCAAACAAATTTTGGAAAAGATGGTGAGGCCGGATCGCAAAGATTGGTCACTGAGATTAGATGATGCTCTTTAGGCTCACCGCACTGCTTACAAGACCCCCATTAGAATGTCCCTCTATAGACTTGTCTATGGGAAAGCTTGTCACTTGCATGTGGAGATTGAACACAAAGCCTATTGGGCAATTCGAGCATTGAACTTTGACGTTGACAAGGTACCTCTCTTCGCAGACTCCAAATTAATGAGCTTGACAAGATCCAGAATGATGCTTATGACAACTCAAGGATTTACAAGAGTAGGATGAAAGTATTACCTAACAAGCACATCTTCAAGAAATCTTTCCATAAAGGTCAGAAAGTACTCTTGTACAATTCTCGACTTCATCTTTTTCCAGGGAAATTGAGATCTATATGGACCGGCCCATATATTATTAAAGAAGTTTTTCCTCATGGGGCTATCAAGGTAGAAAATGTGGTGAATGGTAACTGTTTTAAAGTGAACGAACAATGCCTTAAACCATTCGTTGAGAAATTTGATTCAGAGGACATGTCCATCACTCTGGATGATCCTGTGTATCAGGACGATTGATCTCCTAGTCTGACAGAGGTAGAGAGTAGGATTTGGTTATGTTTGATTTTCTGTTTTAGGTTTATTTCCTTAGTAGTTTAGTTGCCAGAGTTGTAGACTTCAACGATCGCCTCTATTAGGTGATCTCATTTCCACTCTCCTTTATTTTTAACATTGCTCTCATGTTCTTGCTAATTGTATATCTTTTACATTGAGGACAATGCAAGATTTGGTTGGGGGGTGAGATGAAATTCCTCATCTAGCAGTTTGTGAACATTTCGAGCATTATTTGTTGAAATTTTTTTAATTTTCTGAAAATTCAAAACTCTTTTAGAAAACTTTGTTTCTATGCATTTGGGATGATATAAGTATAAGTAAAGGAGATACGAAGTGAGTGATGTTGCAAGTCTTGAACTACCTTTAATATAATGGTTTTATATGTGAATTCTCCTATTTATATGATTGATAAAAAATTTGAACACTTTTACACCTAGTTCACATTACACGATTTTCATGGTTTGAAAGGATTATGTAGCTTTGTGGATTGGCTAGACTTGTTTTAAGGTGCTGAGGAACCAAGCTGGGGTACTTTGTCCATCCTTGTTCATGGGAAAATAACGAAAGATATAAATTTCTAAAAATCCTGTCAAATGTGTATGAAAAGGAAAGAAGGAAAATATGGTTTTCATTGAGAATATAGTGGAAAAATCTGAATAGGGCTACCCATTACCAACCGGGGGATGGTCTACGAGTAACCAAAGCCGGAAATGGGACATAGTGTGAATGTCGTCGGAAGGACGGTAAGGCAAAATCCTATCATAGGCTTGTTGTTGATCTGTATACCTTAAGATTCATGGTTAGTTAACTATAAAGAAGATAATCCTGAAAACTCATGAGATGAACTTTCACTATGTACACTAGGTTGAATTTGTTCAGATTCTTCTATTTATCAATCAATCAGCGAGCATCCTATATGAATACTTGTTATGTTTTGAGAGTTTAAGGTTTTCAGTTTCTATCACTGAATCTGTCTAAATTTTACACTTGTATGTTTTGGAATGAATGGAAGCATAGTTTCGAAAGGAGGGTCGGTTTTGGAAATTTGATCTTGCTTCACGCATGTTTTGCTCGAGACTAGAAAAATGCTGGTTGGGGGGTGTGTAGAGCCTCTAATTTATACATATTCTAACCCTTATCATCACACATTATGCATGGTTTACGTGTTTAAAGTCTAAACTAATACATGTTTTTATGTTTATAGGAATGAGAGAAGGATTTCACCAAGATGATACTTAAAGATGATTCTTAATAAACATTGAAGAACAAAGGAAAGAAGCAAAAAGAAGAGGAAAAGAAAAGAAGAAGATTCACCATGGCCGATTGATCGGTTGGCCTGACCGATTGATCGCCAGGGTGGTCGATTGATCCATTAGCCTAGTCGATTGATCGCCACTCCGTATATGCTACTGGATTGAAAGCTGAACCAGCGATTGATCGGTTCCCCAAACCGATTGATCGCTTAAGAGGAGGAATTTTCAGACAGGTTGCTGGACAAAAAGAGGTCTCGCCGATTGATTGCTCAGCCCGGGCGATCAATCACCCAAGCCATAAAAAATCAGGATTTTCTGCTAAAGTCTCTGGATACTTTTTAGACCAAGCGATCATTCGCCTGGCCACTTGTGATCCATCGCCCATCACAAGCGATCAATCGACCACCCTAGTCGATCAATCACCCGTGCGCAAAAATCCAGAAGTTTCTATTTCTGCTCCGATTTTCTCTGCACAAGTGTGCAAGTTTACACAAATTCTAGAATATTCTGTGATGTTGAGGCTTGAAGGCTATAAAAGGACTCCTCTAATTCGATTTAAAGGCATCCTAGAAGAGATCGAAAGTCGTAGAAGGCGAAGGAAAGCTTTACGAAGCGTCTGCATTTCTAGTTTTCTAGTTTTAATTTTTTTAATTAGTTTTTCTTTTTATTCTAGTTGCAGTATGACAAAGCTCAGCTAGCTAATTTCATGTTTAATTCAGTTTGATTCAAGTACCTTTACTTCAAGTTGGATTTTTTAATGTTCTAATTTCAATAAAGTTGATATTTTTAGAAGTTTTATGAGAGTTCATGTGCTACAGACATGGATTCTTTATGTAATTCTCTGAGATTATCATTTTTGGCTTGATTAGATTCGAATTATGATAACCCTTGAGCATTGCATAGTCCATAGGCATGGCTGTTAGTCTGAAGGCCATGATTTTAAATGCTATGCACTTGAATAAGACTAGAACTTGAATTCCTAACTTAAGTGGGATTGAATGTGCTTCATTACTTTATCTTCCCACTAGATGAGAGATAGAATTTCGAATCTAGTTGTGTTTTATACTTGGATTGAATGGATTGACATGAGATTGCTATGAGTGGATCCTTAAAGCCTTAGTTTTCTCTCTCTTATTCTCATATTTCCCTTTTTAAATTACTCTTTAGTTTTAGTTTTCTTAATTGGAATTCCAAATTGTTTCAATCCAAGTTGCTGGAATAGTTTAGAACTATTTATCTAATTCTCTGTGGATTGACCTCAGTCTTACTGAGAATTATTATTACATCTCACCTTGCACTTGAGGTGAGCAAACACTTGACTTGCTTACAAAGAGGCCAATTTCTGAAAATGTAGAGGTTGAGGACCAACTCCAACCTATGAAAAAATTTGAGGAGGAAGATGTAAAGGGTCCAAATCTAAAAAGTCCCTCCCCTGAGTTCTCATACACTTTAGAAGAGTGTTTTGTTTACTTTGAAGATTGAAATGATCCCATGATTTAGGACATAGTGCACGTCTTGAGGAAGACCCTCTAGTGCGTAAAAAGCTTCCTTCCACAGAGTGCCAAATTGAAAAATCAATTGTGGGAGCATCGGTGAAATTAGATTATGTGGAGACCATTCAAATTTGTGAGGATGAAGCAATTGAAGTCTCCACATCTCTTTGGCTTGTTCTAACCGAAGAACACCACTTCTGGGATGACCCATATTTAGCAATTTTTTCCCTAGACAATATGGAAAGGAGATCCATATTCAATAATTTCCAACCAATGCAATTCTCCTTTCCTAGTATATATGACAATATTATTGAGAGACCCGTTGAAATTTTTCAGCAAGATTTTCAATGGATTAGAATGATCAATGTTACCAATGTACTTTCCAAAGTAGGATGGTGGATAGTTCTACTAAAAAATTTGTTACACCATTTGATGATCCTACTCAACTTTGTCCTTTTAGATGTTATAATAATGATTGATCTCCTAGTCTGATGGAGATTCTCTTTCTAAAAGGATAGCTTAGGCTTTGTTTATTGCTTTAAGTAGGATTAGGTATAGCTTGTTTTCTGTTTTAGTTTACTGCTTAGTAGATTTAGATACCGGAGGTAGACTCCCATGTTCGACTCTCTCTAGTACTATCATTCTCACTCTCTTTTATTTTACCATTGCGCTCATGTTCATGCTCATTGCATATGTTTTTACATTGAGGACAATGCAAGATTTGGTTATGGGGTGAGATGAGATTTCTCATCTAGTAGTTTGTGACATTTCAAGCAAGGTTTTTGTAGAAAATTTACAATTTTTCTGAACCATCAAAACACTTTTGGAAAACCTCGTTTCTATGCACTTGTGATGTTATGAGTATGAAAAGATGAAAGATGAGCTAATATGATTTTGAAATTTCTAAATTATCTTAAACAGAATAGTTTTATATGTGAATCTCCCTATTTGTTTGATCGATAGAACATTTGAACACTTTTGAGTCTAGTCCACATTACACGATTCTTATGATTTAAAGGGATTATTAGACATGTAGATTGGTGAGACTAAAGATTTGAAGTGTTTAAGAACCAAGCCGGGGTACTTTGCCCATCCTTATTCATAGTGAAAGAAGAGTAAAGAACGAAAGATATGGATTTCTAAAAATCCTATCTAATACATGAAGAAAAGAAAATAAAAAGAGAAAGGAAAAAAGAAAGAATGGATATTATTGTATATTTTTGAAAATTTTCAAAATGGGCTACCTATTACCAACCAAGAGATGGTCTACTCGTAACCAAAGCTGGGAATGGGAAGTAGTGTGAAAGCTGTCGAAGGAACAGTTAGGCAAATTCCTGTCATAGGTAATTGGTTGATCTGTACACTCTTAGATCTTTGGTTTAGCTGATTTATGAAAAACGTAATCCTGAAAAGTCATGAGATGAACATGCATAATGCACACTAGACCATTCATGTTCGGATTTGTCTATTTGTCAATAAATCGATGGGGATTCTATGTGAACACTTATTATGTTTGGAAAATTTAGGAATTCAATCTCTCATCATTTAGTTTTTCTGATTTTTGCACTTATATGTTTTAAAGTCTATAGAAACATGGTTTCCAAGAGAGAGTTGAGTTTTCAGAGAAAGGGATTGTTTCAAGCTTGTTTTGCTCAGGACCAGCAAAATGCTAGTTGGGGGATGTGTTAAGCTCCTAAATTATACATATCCTAACCCATTACATCGCATTATATGCATAGTTTACATGTTTAAAAGACCTTTCCAACACATGTTTTGTGGATGTAGGAATAAGAGAGAGAGAGAGAGAGAGAGAGAGAGAGAGAGAGAGAGAGAGAGAGACTTCACCCAATTGATGGCTAAAAGAAGTATTTAGAAGTTATTTCAATGATGACCAAGGTGGGCCATAGAAGGAAGAAGAGCAAGGAGAGGAAAGAGAGAAAAGAAGAAAGAAAAATCAAGGAAATAAAGGGCTAGACCAGTCATGACCGGTCGGCCAAACAAGCCACGACTGGTCGACCACATAGCTGCCCCCTTTATAGAGTCGCTGGAGCATGGACCAATGTTCGCTCGCCTTAAGTGCAAGGCTGCAATGTAGTAATAATCTCGGTAAGACCGAGGTCGATCCATAGGGAAGGAAGTAAACAATTCCAACTATCCTAATAACTAGAATCTAAGAGGTTCGTGAAATCAGTTTTTAAACATGAAACAGGAAAATCTGATAATAAAAGGGTAACTAGAGCATCAAGGATCCACTTATAGCTCTCATTGGATGTATAATTCGTATGGTTTCTCAATTACTCAACTAGAATTGAAATCAAATCCTATGTAGCCGGATTATAGAGCGGTTATATTATCAAAACAATCCAACACATGTGTTGTTCATCAACATGATTCCCTCAATTCAAGTTAGGACTTGAGCACACTCACTTGCATAGGTCAATCATAGTTCCAATAGATTAACATCATAACCATAATAATCATCAAACCTGTCACAAGACTTGACTATATTATAATTTGAACTTCAATCAAATCATATGAACAATCAACACATATTCAGAATTTAGAACAAAAAGGTAGAACTTTGGTTTGAAGTTCCCACATGATGATCCAAGTATAGAACATATTGAATCCGATTCCTCAGAGCATACAGGTCTAGAGCCATGCAAAATGATTAAGAACTAAAGCAATTCTTCCAAACATCCATGAGCCATCATAAGATTATGAAAAACTACTTAGAACTTTATTCAAACTTCCAAAAACCATTATTCTTTAATAAATCCAAATTGAAACCAATAAAATGAATTAAAACATCTAAGTAAACTATAAGTTTCACCTCTTAGCTTTAGGTAAGAGGTTAGCTAATGAAAAGCATAACAACAAGCTAAAACTACAACTAGAAGAAGAAGAAAACTAGTCGTAGGAGGCTAGGAAGCGTCCTAGGTCTTGAATCCTTTGCTTCCCACATTGCTAGATGTCTTAGGAAGAGAGTGGAGGTGGCCTTTTATAGAAGAAATTCGAGAATTTGTGGAGAAGTACCACACTTGCACAGCGAAATTCGGAGTTGGAAGTGTCCTAATACAATCTGGACGTTGGCCGGCCGGCTGGCCGGAGCTTGAGCAAACTGAAGACCAACTCTCTGGACTATATTTTACACTGGCCGACCTCACAGCCGGCCGACTAGTCCATCCGGCTGGCTAGTCATGTGGCCGGCCTTCATAAAACTAGACAACAGTTTTGCTGTTGCTAGGCAGTTTGGTCGGCTGGCCAGTCAGGCTGTTAAATGTGGATTTTCTGTTATTTTCCCTTCCATCTTCATTGCATCTTTGCTCCACCTTTAGTTCTTTATTACTTTGATCTTCAAGGCGTGTAAGAAGTATCTCTAGTCATTCGAATGGTGAAGCCTCTCTCTCATTCCTACAATCACAAATCCATGTATTAGATTAGTCTTTAAATCATAAAAACCATGCATAATGAGTGATGAATTGGGGTTAGAATATGCACAATTAAGAGCTCAACAACCAACTGGTCCGATCGGTCAAGATCAGTCAACCATGAGGTCGGCCACCCCATTGCACTCCCTGAACACCTATTCGCTTCCCCAAGTGTAGGGTTGCGATGTAGTAATAATCTCGGTAAGACCGAGGTCAATCCAAAAGGATTTATTTAGGAATTCACAAAACACTTCTAATAGTTTCATCTGAAGAACTAACTAAACAAAATTTAGTAATCTGATGTAGAGAGAGATTTTGAACTAACTGAAGGTAATTAATTAAGAAAAAGGCATTAGGGGTTCAAGTATCCACTTGTAGCAACCCTTGATGCTCAATTTGCTATGGTTTCTTACTTTCTCAACTAGAATCGAAATTAAGTTCTATCTAGTCGGATGATAGAGCAGTTAAACCAAACAATCTGTCATATGTATGATCCATGTATATGATTCACTCAATGCAAGCTAGGACGAGCATACTCAATTGTATAGGTCAGTCCCAATTCCAATAGGTTAAGATCACAATCATAACCATCATTAAATCCTGTCACAAGACAAAACTAGATCATGATTTGAACTTGATTCAAATCACATACACAATCTCACATACTTTAGAATTTCCAGAAAAATAGACTTTTGGTATGAAGCTCCCACATGAAGTTCATAGATCTAAAGTGTATTCCAATTCCTCGGATCATACAGGTCTAGACTAATTCACAACAATTAAGAACTCAAGCAATTCTTCCAAACATCCGTGAGTCATCATAAGATTAAGAAAGACTACTTAGTATTTGAATTAAACGTCAAACCATTGTTCTTCAATAAAAATCCAACTTAAAAGTAAATCAAACGAATGGAAACATCTTATATTCACTACAAGCTTCACCTCTTAGCCCTAGCTTAGAGGTTTAACCCTTCATGATCCAAGGAAACATGAAAACAACTAAACAAAGCATAAAACTAGAAAGCAAACTAGGAGGAGTTGTAGAACTCTGAAATCGACTTTCGTCGTCTCCCACCATGCTCTATATATTCTAGGATGCCTTAGGAACGATCCCTAGGTCTCCTTTTATAGTGAAGAGGCTCTGCTGCGCTGGAATCATCCAGAAGATGCGTAAGGATACGCAGTGCGCAGAGAAATCTGGAGCTTGTAGAACACGCATTGTTACGCAGACGACCGGTCTGAGCTTCTGGACGATCGGTTGCATGACCAGTCACAAAAGCGCAAAAATCGTCCAGAGAGTTTTCGGAAAATTCAGACCCAGCTTTTTAATTAAAGGACTGGTCGGACGACCGGTCGTACAACCGGTCATGAATGGTCTAGTAAGATGTGCAAAGGGCCCCCTTCTGTTGAGTGCTTGGACCGGTTGGACGACCGGTCTTGGGCCATGGACGACTGGTCGGACAACCGGTTGGGCACATTCTTCTGCTTTCTTTCTTCTTTGCTCTGACTTGTTTCTTCCATACTTTGACGCTTAGTCCTTCGATCTTCTATGCTTGTAAATGGCGTCTTTAAGTCTCCAATTGATGAATTCTCTCTCTTATCCCTACAATCACAAATCCATGCATTAGATTAGTCGTTAATTCATGAAAACCTTGCATAATGAGTGATGAATTGGGGTTAGAATATGCACAATTAAGAGCCCAACACACACCAACCAGCATTTTGCTAGTCCCGAGCAAAACATGCGTGAAACAAGTTTCATTCTCCAAACCCAACTCTCCTTTAGAAACCATTCTTCTATACATCCCAAGACACACAAGTGTAAGATTCAGAAAAATTGGGTGACAGAGGTTGAAACCGTAAACTCTCAAAACATAATAAGTGTCCATATCAAATTCCCGCTGATTGTTTGATAAATAGAAGAACTTGAACAAATTCAACCTAGTGTGCATCGTGAAAGTTCATCTCATGGGTTTCCAGGATTATCTTCTTCATAAATTAACTAGACTATAGATCTCAAGGTATATAGAGCAACAACAAGCCAAAGACAGGAATTTACCTTACTGTCCTTCCGACGGCTTTCACACTACGTCCCATTTCCGGCTTTGGTTACGGGTAGACCATCCCCCGGTTGGTAATAGGTAGCCCTAATCGGAATTTTCCACCATTTTTCCATCATTCCCAATTTCATCCTTCCTTTTCCTTTTTCTTTTAAATTAGATAGAATTTTTAGAAATCCACATCTTTCGTTGTTTTCCCATGGACAAGAATGGACAAAGTACCCCGGCTTGGTTTCTCAACACCTTAAAGCAAAGTCTAGCTAATCCAAAAATCACATAATCTTTTCAACCCATGAAAATCGTGTAATGTGAACTAGATGTAAGAGTGTTCAAATTTTCTATCAATCACATAAATAAGGGAATTCACATATAAAACCATTATGTTAAGAGAGAAGCTCAAGGCTTACAACATCATACATTTCGTATCCCCTCCTCTTATGCTCGTATCATCTCGAATGCTTAGCAGTAAAGTTTTCTAAAAGAGTTTTGAAATTTTTTAAAATTGAACAAGTTCCTACATAATTGCTCGAGATGTTACAAAACCCTGGATCCATCCTAGTGATCTGTTGAGCTCTTAATTGTGCATATTCTAACCCCAATTCATCACTCATTGTGCAAGGTTTATATGGTTTGTAAGCTAATTCAATGCATGTTTTGTGATTACAGGATTGAGGGTGGACTCTACTTAATTGAAGACATAAAGAGCTCACTTGGGATCATTCTAATGGAGATTACTTGAGGACCAAAGAAGAAAAGAAGAGAGAAAGCGAAAGAAAGAAGCAAGGAAAGAAAGAAAAGGAAGAAATGAAGAAGTATGAAGACTGCCGACCGGTCAAGACCGGTCGGCCAAGGAAGCCAGACCGGTCAGCGACCGGTCAGCCATGGTACTGAAGAACAAATAAAGGTGACCGACCGGTCTTGACCGGTCGGCTACAGCTGCTGGAGGTTTACTGAAGACGTCCGACCGGTCATGACCGGTCGGACAGGGTTGCTGGAATGTTAATATACACGTCCGACCGGTCTTGACCGGTCGGATGTGCTTGCTGGAGTATTTTCACTTGAGGCCAACCGGTCATGACCGGTCGGCCATGCGTACTGAGTTAGAACTTTCTAATTTCTTCCCGAAATTCTCTGCGCTGCGTAAGTGTTACGCAAATTTTCGATTCTTCCGACGTTGTGGAGCCTCCAGACTATAAGAGGACACCTAGGGATTGTTCCTAGGGCATCCTAGAAGGGTTCAAGCGAGATTGGAGGCTGTGGAAGTGAAGATTGGAGTTTCACAACTCCTTTTGGTTTGCTTTGCTGTTTTCATGCTTTTTGTAGTTGTTTCATGTTTCCTTGGATCATGAGCAGCTAAACCTCTTAGCTAGGGCTAAGAGGTGAAGCTTGTAGTGAATCCAAGATGTTTTAATTCGTAGTTAAGTGGTTTTAGTTTGGAATTCATGATTATGAACTAAGGTTTGAAGTTTATACAAGTTTTTAAGTAATTTTTCTTAGTCTTGTGATGACTCATGGATGTTTGGATGAATTACTTATCTTCTTAATTTTTTTGCAACGGTATAGACCTGTATGATCCGAGGAATCGGAGTGCGCTCTAGTACTAAGCTCTTCATAAAGGGATTTCAGGCCAAAGTTCTATTTTAGTTGATTTTCTGGAATATGTAAGGACTGTGCTGGTGATTTGAATCTAGTTCAAATCCTAATCTAACCTTGTCTTGTGAGAGGACTTGGGGATGGTTATGATTGAGAACTGGACCTATAGGAAAGGGGAATGACCTATGCAATTGAGCATGCTCAGCTCAGCCTAGATTGAGTGAATCTTATGTATAGAACTTACATATTACAGATTGTTTGGTTTAACAGTTTTATCATCCGACTGGACGGACAGGAATGTCGATTCTAGTTGAGAGAATAAGAAACCACAGCGGATTGAACATCAAGGATTGCTACAAGTGGATCCTTGATACCCTGGTGCCCTCTTACAATTAATTACTTTCAATTTAATTTAGCTTTTGTTACTCACATCAACTTCATACAACAATCTGATTAGTAGACTTCAATAGACACTTGTGGATGAATTTGTGAGATCCTACATAGTCCCTGTGGATCGACCTCGGTCTTACCGAGTTTATTACTACATCGCAACCCTACACTTGGGGAAGCGAACAAGTTTTTGGCGCCGTTGCCGGGGATTTTGACGGTTTTTACAAATTTCTGAAATTAGTATCTATTTAGGATTTTTTTTTTTTAGATTTTTAGACTAACTTAGTTTATTTATTTGGTTTTTTTTCTTTTCAGGGATTTCTAGGAAGCTGAAGAAGAGTCAAGGATTTCAAGTGCAATTCAGGTGCTATCCTTCTAAAACCTTACTCTTCTCCTTCTCCTAGTCATTCTTATTTTATTTATCTCTTGTAGAGTGGGTGGAGACTCCTTTTGGATCTCTGAAAGGTCGGCCTTTTTGCCACCTGGATTCCTATTGGTCGGCTCTGCCGTCTTGGATCACCTTGTGCTCAGGGATTTCTTTTCTCATCTCTACTCCTCTTTCTCCTTTTTCTGCACTTTTTCTCAAAAGATTCAAAGAGTGGGTGGGGTGTTCTCTGAACCCCTATTGACCAGGAGAAATCGATCTCTATCTTTGCTTCTGGCTTAGCCATTGCAAGACACCTTGTGCTTCGGTCTTAGAGAAGAGTAAAGAAAAAGAAGGAAGAATTCTTTTTCCTTTTTGTTTCTTATTTTTGGTTTTGCATGCCACATTGGGCTCGGGATTCCAATAACCGACTCATAAGTGAAGGGGGGATAGTAGAAGGCATTGATAGAGAGCCACGTGTTCGGAGACATCTAGATTCTCCAATTTTATCTGAAAGTATGGCTGCAAATCAGCCTAACCCGGTTCAAAATCAAACTGAAACAGGGGAGAATGTGGTTGAGAATGTTCCCCGACCTAGGACTTTACGTGATTTCTTGCAACCTGCAAGAATGAGCACTCCCTCATGCATAGTATTTCCACCAAATGCAGGGAATGTGGATTTGAAACCGGGAGTGATCAATCTTCTCCATAAATTCCATGGTTTAGACAGTGAAAGTGCCTATCAACACCTTAGGGAGTTTGATGAGGTAATCACCACCATGCACTTTGCAAATGTGACTGAAGATGTAGTAAGACTTAAATTCTTCCCTTTCACTCTTAAGGATAAAGCCAAGGGTTGGCTTTATGCATTGAGGCCAAGATCAATTGGGTCATGGAATGATATGCACAGAGAATTTATAAAAAAATTCTTCCCTGCTCACAAAACAAACATGCTTAAGCGCCTTATCATGAACTTTGCCCAAAAGGAAGATGAAACATTTTCCCAATGTTGGGAGAGGTTCAAGGACCTATTAAACGCATGCCCACATCATGGATATGAAATTTAGCGGATTATAAGTTTTTTCTATGAAGGACTGATTCCATCCATGCGCCAATTTATAGAGATGATGTGTAATGGGGAGTTCATGAATAAGGAAGCTGATGAAGCATGGGATTATCTGGAAGAATTGGCTGAAAGTGCACAATCTTGGGACACATCTAAACCAACAAATTCCAAGACTGGCCAACAAAAAGAAAAGGGAGGAATGTATGTCTTATCAGAAGAAGATAGCATAAGTGCACGGTTGGCTAGCCTTACAAGAAAGGTCAAAGCCATGGAATTAAGGAAAGGAGAAACAATCAACTCTACTGAAGTTGAAACTGTTTGTGGAATTTGTGCTGGAAATCAACATGCTACACCAGATTGTCCCACAATTTCAGCAGTCCAAGGCATCTTACAAGAACAAACAAATGCCATAAACAGTTATCAACAGCAATATGGTGCTCCAAACTCAAACACGTATAATCCTAATTGGAAGAATCATCCCAACTTCAGTTGGAGGAATGGACCCACTGCAAATGCAAACAACACTCCAAAAGTATCACTAGAAGAGATGTTGGGTGCACTCGTATCAGTCCAGAATGAGTATAACAAGACTAATTCTCTAAAAATAGATGGGTTCATGCAAGAGCAATTGAAATTCAATCAAAATTCAAATCAAGCCATTAATGAATTGAAAACATCTCTGGCTAGAGTTAAAGCTCACCTTAGTAGTAGAGAGAAGGGCACACTTCCTGCTCAACCTCTTCCTAATCCAAGGACCCAGTATGAGATACAAGATGCAAGCTCATCCTCCCACCATACAGAACATGTCCAGGCTATTACCACTTTGAGAAGTGGGAAAGAAATTGACAAATCTAATCCGGTGAAGGCCCCAAACCTAAGGATCCGGAAATTCCCAAAGAGGATGATAGCCCAGACAATATTCCACAAGAGAAAGAACCGGAAAGGCAATACAAGCCGGTTGCCCCATTTCCACAAAGGTTGATTTCACCAAAACGTTTAGATAAAAATCTGGAGATTCTGGAAATTTTCAAGCAGGTGAAGATCAACATCCCGCTGTTGGATGCAATAAAACAAATACCATCTTATGCCAAATTTCTAAAGGAATTGTGTACAGTCAAAAGGAAACACAATGTCCACAACAAAGTTCTTTTGGCAGAGAATTTGAGCGCCATCATCCAACAAGAGGTGCCCCAAAAATACAAGGATCCAGGTAGTCCAACCATCTCATGCATCATAGGAGACTACCAGATCAAACAAGCCCTACTCGACTTGGGGGCAAGTGTGAATCTCATTCCATATTCGGTCTACGAACAACTTGGGTTAGGTGAATTGAAACCCACCAAAACCACACTTCAATTTGCTGATAGATCCATTCGGATACCGAGAGGAATGATAGAGGATGTTCTAGTCCAAGTTGATAAATTCTATTACCCAGTAGATTTTATTGTCTTGGACACACATCCTGTGATAGGCACCGGTGCTCAAATTCCCGTCATTCTTGGACGACCGTTTCTAGCTACTTCAAATGCCATTATCAATTGTAGAAACGGACTTGTACAAATGTCCTTTGGAAATATGACCCTTGAGCTTAACATATTTGATTTATGCAAACAACCACGGGAGGTTGATGATGATGTCCACGAGTTAAACATGATTAAATCATTCGTGGAGGATACAATCCCCTTGTCACTATTTTTCGACCCTTTGGAGGCATATGTGGCCCATCTTCATAAGATGAATGATGACACAACACAAGAGATGGATGCCATTCTAGATGTGATGCTAGTGCTTGAGAATAAAAGATGGAGGGCCCCAATTGAACCTTTGCCTATAAATGAGAACAAGGCCCTCCCATCCAACATTAAGGCACCAAAACTCGACCTAAAACCATTGCCAAGTGAGCTAAAATATGTTTATTTAGGTCGAGATGAGACATATCCAGTGGTGATTTCTTCCCACTTGGATGAGGAACAAGAGAGTAGGCTAATAGCCACTCTATTAGAGCACAAGAGTGCCATTGGATGGACAATTGCGGATCTCAAAGGCATAGACCCACTGATTTGCACTCACCGCATACACCTTGAGGAAAATGCAAAGACATCCCGGCAACCACAAAGACGATTAAATCCAAACATGAAGGATGTGGTTAAGGCCGAAGTGGTGAAACTATTGGATGTAGGTATCATTTACCCGATATCCGATAGCCAATGGGTGAGCCCAACTCAAGTGGTGCCTAAGAAATCCGGAATAACCCTCGTAGCCAATGCCAATAATGAACTCGTACCAACTAGAGTCACTACCGGTTGGAGAATGTGCATTGACTACAGGAAGCTAAACACTGTCACGAGGAAAGACCACTTTCCCCTACCGTTTGTTGATCAGATTTTAGAACGGTTGGCGGGTCATTCCCACTTTTGCTTCCTTGATGGCTATTCAGGGTACAACCAAATAGAAATTGGCCGTGAAGACCAAGAAAAGACTACATTCACATGTCCATTCGGCACTTTCGCCTATCGACGGATGCCGTTTGGACTATGTAATGCCCCTGCCACATTTCAGCGTTGTATGATGAGCATCTTTTCTGACATGGTGGGGACCATTCTCGAAGTCTTCATGGATGATTTTTCCGTATTCGGTTGTAGCTTTGATGAGTGCCTTGAGCACTTGAAATCTGTGCTAAAAAGATGTGAAGAGAAGAACCTTGTGCTCAATTGGGAAAAGTGTCACTTCATGGTTCAAAAGGGAATTGTACTTGGTCACATCGTTTCACAAAATGGAATTGAGGTGGACAAGGCGAAAATTGATCTTATCTCTAACCTCCCACCACCCAAAAGCATACAAGATATACGGTCCTTTTTAGGACACGCAGGATTTTACAGAAGGTTCATAAAGGATTTCAGTTCACTCTCTCGCCCTTTATGTAACCTACTTCAAAAGGAAAATTCATTCGAGTGGAATGAAGAATGTCAAAAGGCCTTTACCACCCTTAAAGGTATGTTGACATGTGCCCCAATAATGCAACCACCTGATTGGAGCCTTCCTTTTGAAATTATGTGCGATGCTAGCGACTATGCTATTGGGGCTGTGTTAGGCCAAAGAAAAGATAAAAAGCCATGTGTCATCTACTATGCAAGTAGAACCCTAAACTCAGCCCAGGCAAACTACACCACTACTGAAAAGGAACTTTTAGCTGTAGTTTTTGCCTTGGAGAAGTTTAGATCCTACTTGATTGGATCCAAGATCATTGTATTCACTGACCATGCCGCGCTTAAGTATCTTCTCTCTAAGAAGGATGCTAAACCACGGTTATTAAGATGGATCCTCCTACTCCAAGAATTCGACTTAGAAATACGTGATAAGAAAGGAGTAGAGAATGTAGTAGCTGACCACCTCTCTCGACTTGTCCTCACTGATTCCCCTGAAACAACTGCAATCAATGACATGTTCCCTGATGAACAACTTTTTGCTGTTTCCTAATTGCCATGGTATGCGGACATTGCTAATTATCTTGCTACAGGTACAATTCCTACATATTGGAAAAAGCAAGATAAAGATAGATTCTTCTCGGAGGTGTGGAAATTTCTATGGGACGACCCATACTTATTCAAGTACTGTCTCGATCAAATCATAAGGAGATGTGTCCCAGACGATGAGCAACAAAGTATCATCTCCTTCTGTCATTCTCAAGCATGTGGTGGCCACTTTTCGGCTAAAAAGACCACAGCGAAAATTCTGCAATGTGGGTTTTATTAGCCCACCATGTTCAAAGACACACATGAGTTTTGCAAAGCATGTGAACCTTGTCAGAAACTAGGAGGAATATCCCGTAGAAATATGATGCCACTCAACCCCATCTTAATTATCGAAATTTTTTATTGTTGGGGCATCGATTTCATGGGCCCATTCCCATCTTCATTTGGAAATGTTTACATCTTGCTTGCCGTTGATTATGTTTCCAAATGGGTCGAGGCCATCCCTTGCCGGAATAATGACCATAAAACGGTCATTCGATTTTTAAAAGAAAATATTCTTTCCCGGTTTGGAACGCCTCGAGTCATCATAAGTGATGGAGGATCTCACTTTTGCAATCGCCCTTTTGTAGCCCTAATGAAGAAATATGGCGTTACACACAAAGTGAGCACCCCCTATCACCCACAAACTAGTGGACAAGCTGAGATATCCAATAGGGAGATTAAACACATTTTAGAGAAAACGGTGAATCCCGATCGCAAGGATTGGTCACTTTGACTTACCGATGCGCTTTGGGCTTACCGTACTGCCTTTAAAACCCCTATTGGAATGTCTCCCTATAGACTTGTCTATGGGAAGGCTTGTCACTTGCCTGTGGAGTTGGAACATAAGGCGTATTGGGCTGTTAAGACAATGAATTTCAATTCTGACAAGGCAAGCTCGCTACGCAAACTTCAATTAAATGAACTTGCAGAAATCTGAAATGAAGCTTATGAGAATGCGAGAATTTACAAGGACAAGATGAAGATATTCCATGATAAGAATATTCTTCGCAAGACATTCACGATCAATCAAAAAGTCCTCATGTATAATTCTCGCTTACATCTATTTCCGGGAAAATTGAGATCTCGATGGACCGGTCCCTACATTGTGTAAACTGTCTATCCGTATGGGACTGTCGAGCTATTGAATCCAAGGAACGGCAATATTTTTAAGGCAAATGGGCAGCGATTAAAGCCGTTCTTTGAAAATTTTCCTTCAGAAGGTATGTCCATACCCCTGAATGATCCTGTGTATCAGGATGATTGATCTCCTAGTCTGATGGAGGTATAGAGTAGTTAGGATTAGGATTTTGCTGCTTTTGTTTTCGTTTTCATAGGTTTGTTAGAAGGAGGAAGATTTCCAATGTTCACTCTCTCAGGTAATATCATTCCTCACTCCCTGTTATTTTCAAATTGCTCTCATGTTTTGCTCATTGCGCATCTTTTACATTGAGCACAATGCAAGATTTGGTTGGGGGGTGTAGGACCGCTTGGATGAATCCAGCACTTTGCAACATCTCAAGCAATTATGTGGAAATTTTTTGATTTTTTTTCAAAAATTCGAAACTCTTTTGGAAAACATTGGTTCTATGCATTCCAGATGATATGAGCATAAGAGGAAGAGATATGAAGTGAATAGGGCTGGATGTCTGGAATCTCTCATTGCATAATGGTTTTATATGTGAACTCCCCTATTTTTGTGATTGATAGAAAATCTGAACACTTTTACACCTAGTTCACATTACACGATTTTCATAAGTTGAAGGGATTATGTGATTTATGGATTAGCTAGACTTTGAATTAAGGTATTGAGAAATCAGGCCGGGGTACTTTGTCCATCCTTGTCCATGGGAAAATAATGAAAGATATGGATTTTTAAAAATCCTATCTAATTTAAAAAGAAAAAGGAAAAGGAAGGATGAAATTGGGAATGTGGAAAAACGGTGGAAAATTCCGATTAGGGCTACCTACTACCAACCGGGGGATGGTCTACCCGTAACCAAAGCCGGAAATGGGACGTAGTGTGAAAGTCGTCGGAAGGACGGTAAGGCAAATTTCTGTCATTGGCTTGATGTGGCTCTATGTACCTTGAGTTCTATAGTCTACTTGATCTATGAAGAAGATATTCCTAGAAACTCGTGAGATGAATTTTCACTATCCACACTAGATTGAATTTGTTCAAGTCCTTCTATTTATTAACCAAGCAGCGGGAATCTCATACGAATGCTTATTATGTTTTGAGGGTTTACAGTTTCAACCTCTGTTGCCTAAAGTTTCTGAATCTTAAGCTTATGAACCTTGGAATGTATAGAAGGATGGTTTCTGAAAGAGAGTTGAGTTTTGAAGAATGGGATTAGTTTCACGCATGTTTTGCTTGGGACTAGCAAAATGCTGGTTGGGGGGTGTGTTGAGCTCTTAATTGTGCATATTCTAACCCCAATTCATCACTCATTGTCCAAGGTTTATATGGTTTGTAAGCTAATTCAATGCATGTTTTGTGACTACAGGATTGAGGGTGGACTCTACTTAATTGAAGACATAAAGAGCTCACTTGGGATCATTCTAATGGAGATTACTTGAGGACCAAAGAAGAAAAGAAGAGAGAAAGCGAAAGAAAGAAGCAAGGAAAGAAAGAAAAGGAAGAAATGAAGAAGTATGAAGACTGCCGACCGATCAAGACCGGTCGGCCAAGGAAGCCAGACCGGTCAGCGACCGGTCAGCCATGGTACTGAAGAACAAATAAAGGTGACCGACCGGTCTTGACCAGTCGGCTACAGCTGCTGGAGGTCTACTGAAGACGTTTGACCGGTCATGACCGGTTGGACAGGGTTGCTGGAATGTTAATATACACGTCCGACCGGTCTTGACCGGTCGGATGTGCTTGCTGGAGTATTTTCACTTGAGGCCGATCGGTCATGACCGGTCGGCCATGCGTACTGAGTTAGAACTTTCTAATTTCTTCCCGAAATTCTCTGCGCTGCGTAAGTGTTACGTAAATTTTCGATTCTTCCGATGTTGTGGAGCCTCCAGACTATAAGAGGACACCTAGGGATCGTTCCTAGGGCATCCTAGAAGGGTTCAAGCGAGGTTGGAGGCTGTGGAAGTGAAGATTGGAGTTTCACAACTCCTTTTGGTTTGCTTTGCTATTTTCATGCTTTTTGTAGTTGTTTCATGTTTCCTTGGATCATGAGCAGCTAAACCTCTTAGCTAGGGCTAAGAGGTGAAGCTTGTAGTGAATCCAGGATGTTTTAATTCGTAGTTAAGTGGTTTTAGTTTGGAATTCATGATTATGAACTAAGGTTTGAAGTTTATACAAGTTTTTAAGTAATTTTTCTTAGTCTTGTGATTACTCATGGATGTTTGGATGAATTACTTATCTTCTTAATTTTTTTGCAACGGTATAGACCTGTATGATCCGAGGAATCGGAGTGCGCTCTAGTACTAAGCTCTTCATAAAGGGATTTCAGGCCAAAGTTCTATTTTAGTTGATTTTCTGGAATATGTAAGGACTGTGCTGGTGATTTGAATCTAGTTCAAATCCTAATCTAACCTTGTCTTGTGAGAGGACTTGGGGATGGTTATGATTGAGAACTGGACTTATAGGAAAGGGGAATGACCTATGCAATTGAGCATGCTCAGCTCAGCCTAGATTGAGTGAATCTTATGTATAGAACTTACATATTACAGATTGTTTGGTTTAACAGTTTTATCATCCGACTGGACGGACAGGAATGTCGATTCTAGTTGAGAGAATAAGAAACCACAGCGGATTGAACATCAAGGATTGCTACAAGTGGATCCTTGATACCCTAGTGCCCTCTTACAATTAATTACTTTCAATTTAATTTAGCTTTTGTTACTCACATCAACTTCATACAACAATCTGATTAGTAGACTTCAATAGACACTTGTGGATGAATTTGTGAGATCCTACATAGTCCCTGTGGATCGACCTCGGTCTTACCGAGTTTATTACTACATCGCAACCCTACACTTGGGGAAGCGAACATGATCCTACACCCCCCAACGAAATCTTGCATTGTCCTCAATGTAAAAGATATGCAATGAGCAAAACATGAGAGCAATTCTAAAATAAGGGGAGTGAGAAATGATAGTACCTGAGAGAATGAAAAGTGGAATTCTACCTCCTTCTAACAAACCTATGAACAAGAGAACAAAAGCAACAAAATCCTAATCCTAACTACTCTATACCTCCATCAGACTAGGAGATCAACCATCCTGATACACAGGATGAGTCAGAGGTATCGACATACCTTCTGAAGAAAACTTCTCAAAGAACGACTTTAATCGCTGACCATTCACCTTAAAGATGTTGCTATTCCTAAGATTTAACAACTCGAGGGTCCCATATGGATAAACAGTTTGTACTATGTAGGGACTGGTCCATCGGGATCTCAATTTCTCTGAAAATAAATGTAAGCGAGAATTATACATAAGGACTTTTTGATTAATCGTGAAGGTCTTACGAAGAATGTTCTTATCATGGAACACCTTCGTTTTGTCCTTGTAAATTCTCGCATTCTCATATGCTTCATTCCGGAGTTCCTCAAGTTCATTCAATTGAAGTTTACGCAACGAGCTTACTTTGTTAGAATCAAAATTCATCTACTTTATTGCCCAATACGCCCTATGTTCCAACTCCACAGGCAAGTGACAAGCCTTCCCATAGACAAGTTTATAGGGAGACATTCCAATAGGGGTCTTAAAAGCGGTACGGTAAGCCCAAAGTGCATCGGTAAGTCGAAGCGACCAATCCTTGCGATTGAGGTTCACCGTTTTCTCCAAAATATGTTTAATCTCCCTGTTGGATATCTCAGCTTGTCCACTTGTTTGTTGGTGATAGGGAGTGCTCACTTTGTGATTAACGCCATATTTCTTCATTAAGGTTTCAAATGGGCGATTACAAAAGTGAGACCCTCCATCACTTATGGTGACTCGGGGTGTTCCAAATCGGGAAAGAATATTCTCTTTTAAGAAACGAATGACTGTTTTATGGCCATTATTCCGGCATGGGATTGCCTCGACCCATTTGGACACATAGTCAACGGAAAGCAAGATATAAACGTTTCCAAAAGAAGATGGGAATGGACTCATGAAATCGATGCCCCAACAATAAAAAATTTTGATTATTAAGATGGGATTGAGTGGCATCATATTTCTATGGGAGATTCCTCCCAATTTCTGACAAGGCTCACATGTTTTGCAAAACTCATGGGTGTTCTTGAACATAGTGGGCCAATAAAACCCACATTGCAGAATTTTAGCTGTGGTCTTGTTAGCCGAAAAGTGGCCACCACATGCCTGAGAATGACAAAAGGAGATGATACTTTGTTGTTCGTCATCTGGCACACATCTCCTTATGATTTGATTGGGACAATACTTGAATAAGTATGGGTCGTCCCATAGGAATTTTCGCACCTCATTGAAGAACTTATCCTTATCTTGCTTTTTCCAATGTGTAGGAATCGTACCTGTAGCAAGATAGTTAGCAATGTCCGCATACTATGGCAATTGGGAGACTTTAAAAAGTTGTTCATCAGGGAACATGTCATTGATCGCGGTCGTCTCAGGGGAATCGGTGAGAACAAGTCGAGAGAGATGGTCAGCCACTACATTTTCTACTCCTTTCTTACTATGAATCTCTATGTCAAATTCCTGGAGTAGAAGGATCCATCTTAACAACCGTGGTTTAGCATCCTTCTTAGAGAGAAGGTACTTAAGCGCGACATGGTCAGTGAATATGATGATCTTGGATCTAATCAAGTAGGACCTAAACTTGTCCAAGGCAAAAACTACGGCTAAAAGTTCTTTTTCTGTAGTGGTGTAGTTTGCTTGGGCTGAGTTTAAGGTTTTACTTGCATAGTAGATAACACAAGGGTTCTTCTCTTTTCATTGGCCTAGCACAGCTCCAATAGCATAATCTCTTACATCGCACATAATTTCAAAAGGAAGGCTCCAATCAGGTGGTTGCATTATGGGAGCACATGTCAACATACCTTTAAGTTTGGTAAAGGCATTTTGACAATCTTCATTCCACTCGAATGAGTTTTCCTTTTGAAGTAGATTACATAAAGGACAAGGGAGTGAACTGAAGTCCTTTATGAACCTTCTATAAAATCTGGCATGTCCTAAAAAGGACTGCACATCTCGTATGCTCTTGAGTGGTGGAAGGTTAGAGATAGGATTGATTTTCGTTTTGTCCACCTTGATTCCATTTTGTGAGACGATGTGACCAAGTACAATTCCCTTTTGAACCATGAAGTGACATTTCTCC
Organism: Liriodendron chinense; assembly: GCA_003013855.2. Taxonomy (NCBI): domain Eukaryota; kingdom Viridiplantae; phylum Streptophyta; class Magnoliopsida; order Magnoliales; family Magnoliaceae; genus Liriodendron; species Liriodendron chinense. The sequence goes on from ML058334.1 coordinate 6,491,869, forward strand.
CAATTTAACACAAGGTTTTCTCTTCACATCTTTTCAACACAAATTTCAAGTGTACAAGGCACTCATTAAAGCTACAACCAAATACTGAGAAATCATCCATGAAGACTTCAAGAATTGTCCCCACCATATTAGAAAAGATACTCATCGTACAACGCTGAAAAGTGGCAGGGGTATTGCATAGTCCAAACGGCATCTGTCGATAAGCGAAAGTGCCGAATGGACATGTGAATGTAGTTTTTTCTTGGTCTTCAAGGGTCTTTATTTGGTTGTACCCTGAATAGCCATCAAGGAAGCAAAAATGGGAATGACCCGCCGACCTTTCTAAAATTTGATCAACAAATGGTAGGGGGAAGTGGTCTTTCCTTGTAACTGTGTTTAGCTTCCTGTAGTCAATGTACATTCTCCAACCAGTAGTGACTCTAGTTGGTATGAGTTCATTATTGGCATTGGCTACGATGGTTATTCTAAATTTCTTAGGCACCACTTGAGTTGGGCTCACCCATTGACTATCGGATATTGGGTAAATAATACCCATATCCAATAGTTTCACCACTTCGACCTTAACCACATCCTTCATGTTTGGATTGAGTCGTCTTTGTGGTTGCCTAGATGTCTTTGCATTCTCCTCAAGGTGTATGCGATGAGTACAAATCAGTGGGTCTATACCTTTGAGATCCGCAATCGACCATCCAATGGCACTCTTATGCTCTATCAGAGTGGTTATTAGCCTACTCTCTTGTTCCTCATCCAAGTGGGAAGAAATCATCACCGGATATGTCTCATCTCAACCTAAATAGACATATTTCAACTCACTTGGTAATGGTTTTAGGTTGAGTGTTGGTGCCTTAATATTGGATGGGAGGGGCTTGTTCTCGTTTAAGGGTAAAGGCTCAAATAGGGCCCTCCATCTTTTGTTATCAAGTACCGGCATCACATCTAAAATGGCATCCATCTCTCGTATTGTGTCATCATTTATCTCATGAGAGTGGGCCACACATGCGTCCGAAGGGTCAGAATATAATGTCAGGGGGAATGTATCCTCCACGAATGATTCAATCACATTTATCTCATGGATCTCATCATCAACTTCCCGTGGTTGTTTGCATAAATCAAATATATTCAGCTCGAGAGTCATATTTCCAAAGGACATTTATACAAGCCCGTTTCTATAATTGATAATTGCATTAGAAGTAGCTAGAAAAGGGTGGCCAAGTATGACGGGAATTTGAGCACCGATACCTATCACGTGATGTGTATCTAAAACAATAAAGTCTACTGGGTAGTAGAATTTATCAACTTGGACTAAAACATCCTCAACCACTCCTCTCGGTATACGAATAGATATATCAGCAACTTGGAGTGTGGTTTTGGTGGGTTTTAATTCACCTAACCCAAGTTGTTCATAAACCAAGTACGGAATGAGGTTAACACTTGCCCCTAAATCGAGTAAGGCTTGTTTAATCCGGTAGTCTCCTATGATGCATGCGATGGTTGGATTACCCGGATCCTTGTATTTTTGGGGCACCTCTTGTTTGATAATAGCACTCAAATTCTCAGTCAAAAGTACTTTGTTGTGAACACTGTGTTTCCTTTTGACTGTGCACAATTCCTTTAGAAATTTGGCATAGGATGGTATTTGCTTTATGGCATCCAACACGGAATGTTGATCTTCACCTGCTTGAAAACCTCTAAAATTTTCAGGTTTTTGTCTAAAGGTTTGGGTGAAATCAACCTTTGGGGAAACGGGGCAACCAGCTTGTATGGCCTTTCCGATTTTTTCTCTTGTGGAGTGTTATTTGAGCTATAATCCTCTTTGGAATTTTTCGGATCCTTAGGCTTTGGGGCCTTCACCGGATTAGATTTATCAATTATTTTTCCACTTCTCAAAGTGGTGATAGCTTGAACATGCTCCGTATGTTGGGAGGATAAGCTTGCATCTTGTATCTCAAATTGGGTTCTTGGGTTAGGAAGAGGTTGGGCAGGAAGTGTGCCTTTCTCCCTAACAATGAGGTGAGATTCAACTCTAGCCATTGAAGTTTTCAAGTCATTAATGGCTTGAGTTGAACTTTGATTAAATTTCAATTGCTCTTGCATGAACCCATCTATTTTCAGAGAATTAGTCTTGTTATATTCAGCTTGAACCGATACGAATGCACCCAATATCTACTCTAACGTAGCTTTTGGTGAAATGACTAGGGATGGACCTAGTAAAGGTTGAGCTTGAGGGATATTGTTTGCATTCGCAGTGGATCCATTCCTCCAACTAAAGTTGGGATGGTTCTTCCAACTAGAATTAAACGTGTTTGAGTTTGGAGCACCATATTGCCATTGAAAACTGTTTATGGCATTTGATTGTTCTTGTAAGTTGTCTTGAACTGCTGAAATTGAGGGACAATCTTGTGTTGTATGTTGATTTTCGGCACAAATTCCACAAACAGTTTCAACGTCCTTAGAGTTGATCGTCTCTCCTTTCTTTAATTCCATGGCCTCGACTTTTCTTGTGAGGCTAGCCACACGTGCACTTACGTTATCCTCTTCTGATAGGACATAAATTCCTCCTTTTTCCTTTTGTTGGCTAGTCTTGGAATTTGTTGGTTTAGATGTATCCCAAGACTGTGCATTCTCAGCCAATTCCTCCAAATAGTTCCATGCTTCCTCAGCTTCCTTATTCATAAATTCCCCATTGCACATCATCTCTATGAATTGGCGCATGGGTGTTGAGCTCTTAATTGTGCATATTCTAACCCCAATTCATCACTCATTATGCACGGTTTACACATTTAAAGGTCTACTCTAATGCATGATTTGTGATTGTAGGGATATGATGGATATTTCACTGATTCAAGGCTAAATAGAGCACTTTATATACATTGAAGATCATAGAACCAAGTGTAAAAGGATGAAGAAAGAAGCAAAGGAGATAAAGGAAAGAAAGAAGAAAACTGCACTCACGACCGGTCGTCCAAAGCCTAAGACCGGTCGTCCGACCGGTCTGGCTACTCAAAAGAAGAAGCCTGTGCGCACATTGTCTCTGGACCATCTGCGACCGGTCGTCCGAACAGTCGTCCACACCTCAGATCGGTCGTGCGACCGGTCCTTGAATTAAAATTGAAGAATGAAAAATTATGCAAACTCGCTGGACAGATTTGGACGTTTTGCGACCTGTCGTGCGACCGGTCGTCCGCAGCCTCAGACCGATCGTGCGACCGGTCGTCCATGCGTAAACAGCAGTTTCTAAATCAGGCTCCAAAATTCTCTGCGCAAGTGCGTAAATCCTTGCGCAATCTGGAAGTTTCTTACGCAATGGACACCTCCAAGCTATAAAAGGACTTCTTCCCTTCATACCAGGGCATGCTAGGACGTGGGGATTGCTTGGGAGACGAATTCTACTTCAAAGTTTTCTTAGTTTTCTTCCTGTTTTAGTGGTTTTTTATGTTTTTGAGGCTTCTAGTTCAAGGATGTTAGAGATGAACTAAAACCTCTTAGCTAGGGCTAAGAGGTGAAGCTTTTGATTCGTTTTTTATGGATTGATGCAACCTAGGTTTCCTTTCTATGATTTAATTGATGAATTTTAGTTAATGTGAGTTTGAATCAAGTTCTAGTTGGGTTTTTACTTTGATCTCTTGATGACTCCAAGCTCATGTGATTCTTAGTGATCCTAACTTAGTAATTTATTTTACGAGCATTGTTTATGCTTGTGTAGTTCATTGATCTATCATCGACTCCGGGCATGGTAGACCCTTTGATTGCCTTGTGTACAATGGCCTAATTTTCATGTGGGAAGTCACTCAACTAAAGTTCTTATCTTTTTATCTGAAATAGATGTTTGCTGATTGATTTTGATTTAATTAGAGTTCTAATCATTAGTTGTAATCAAGTCTAGTGACAGGATTTGATGAAAGCTATGGTTGTGAATCTCAACTAGATTGGAAAGAGGCTTGGCCTACACAATTGAGTGTGCCCAAGGCCTGAGTATTGTTGTGGGAATCGAATCAATGAATAAGCAACTGTTTTGGATAATTGTTGATTTAACCGCTCTATATTCCGATCGGATAGAGATATGAATTCAATTCCGATTGAGTTATGAGAGACCTAGTTGTGTTGATGCATTGAAACTTATCAAAAGTGGATCCTTGGCGCTCTAGTGCCTTTTTAGATTGATATTACCTTACACATTCACTGTTTAAACCCAAATCACTATTTTCTTGCTTTAGTTCTTAATAGGATCTTAATTACTAGTTGTTTTAGACAAAATCTGAGAATACCCATTCATAAATCTCTGTGGGAACGATACTCGGTCTTTCCGAATTATTACTACTTCGTAACCCTACACTTGGGGAGTGAACAAGTTTTTGGCACCGTTGCAGGGGATTTCTATGCGGTATTTTTGGAATTTTCTGAATTAGCTTTTAGTTGAGATTGTGTTAAGATAGGTTTAGGATTTGTTTTGCTTTCTAGGGTAGGTTTTCTTCTAAATACTAACTTACTTTGTTTTGATTTTTGCAGGATTCTAACATAGGTCTAATTCAGGGATTTTTAGGAAGTTGAAGAAGAAGTAGGCATCTTAAGTCATAAATCAGGTTTTATCATTCTAACCTTACTTTTCTTCTTCTCCTACTCATTCCTACCATATTCATCTCTTGTAGAGTGGGTGGAGACTCCTTTTGGATCTCTGATAGGCTGGCCTTGTGCCGCCTGGATTCCTATTGGTCGGCTCTGCCGTCTTGGATCACCTTGTGCTCAGAGATTTCTCTTCTCAACCTTATTCCTCTTCCGTCTTTTTCTGCACTTTTCTCAAAAGACTCAAAGAGTGGGTGGGGAGTTCTCTGAACCCCTATTGACCAGGAGAAATCGTCTCTATCCTTGCTTCTGGCTCAGCCATTGCAAGACACCTTGTGCTTCGGTCTTAGAGAGAAGTAAAGGAAGGAAGGAAGAATTCCTTTTTGTTTCATTCTTTTTGGATTTGCATGCCACATTGGGCTCGAGATTCTAATAACCGACTCAATCGTGACGGAGTAATTGTTGAAGGGATTGATAGAGAGCCTCGTGCTAGAAAACGTCAAAATTTTCCTAAAATTACTAGAGAGATGGCTGAAAATCAACCAAATCAAGGGGCTAATCAACATCAAAATCAAGCCCAAACCTTACTGAATTGGATGAGAATGAAGTGGGGGATGTACCTCAACCTAGAACTTTACGTGCCTATTTACAACCAGCTAGGATGAGTACTCCCTCTTGCATAATTTTCCCTCACAATGTGGGAAACATTGATTTTAAACCGGGGTTGATCCAACTTCTTTCTAGATTCCATGGACTCGACTCTGAGAGCGCGTATCTACATATTAAGGAATTTGAAGAGGTTATTGCCACAATAAACTATGACAATGTGACTAAGGATACAATAAAACTCAAATTATTCCCTTTTTCCTTAAAAGAGAAGGCCAAATCATGGCTACATTCCTTAAGGCTGAAGTCTATTGGAACATGGGCTGAGATGACTAGGGAGTTTCTTAAAAAATTCTTCCCTACTCATTGAACCAATGCACTAAGAAGGGCCATAATGAACTTCGCCCAAAAAGAAGAAGAAACCTTTTTCCAATGTTGGGAAAGGTATAATGAGATATTAAACGCATGCCCACATCATGGCTATGAACGGTAGAGGTTGATTAGTTTCTTCTATGATGGATTAAACTCAACCATGCGCCAATTTGTGGAGATGATGTGCAATGGGGAGTTCATCAACAAGGAAATGGAGGAAGCTTGGGATTATTTTGACATGTTGGCTGAAAACACACAAGCATGGGATACATCTAAGCCAACAAGTTCAAAACAACCTCAAGCTAAGGTAAAGGGAGAAATTTATGTTTTAAATGAGCAAGATGATCTAGGTTCTAGAGTGGCTAAACGCACACGCAAGGTCGAGGAGATGGAACGAAAGAAAGTGGACACAACCCAACAAAGGGGCGCTGTTGAAACTAGTTGATTTGCAACCATACTTTCAGATAAAATTGGAGAATTTAGATGTCTCCTAGCACGTGGTTCTCTGTCAATTCCTTCTACTATTCCCCCTTCACTAATGAGTTGGTTATTGGAATCCCGAGCGCAATGTGGCATGCAAATCCTAAAAGAATGAAACAAAAAGGAATTCTTTCTTCCTTCATTTACTTCTCTCTAAGACCGAAGCACAAGGTGTCTTGCAATGGCTGAGCCAGAAGCAAGGATAGAGATCGATTTCTCCTGGTCAATAGGGGTTCAGAGAACTCCCCACCCACTCTTTGAATTTTTTGAGAAAAGTGTAGAAAAAGAAGAAAGGGGAATAGAGTTGAGAAGAGAAATCTTTGAGCACAAGGTGATCCAAGATGGCAGAGCCGACCAATAGGAATCAAGGCAGCACAGGGCCAACCTATCAGAGATCTAAAAAGGAGTCTCCACCTACTCTACAAGAGATGAATATGATATGAAAGAATACGAGAAGAAGAAGAGTAAGGTTAGAAAGATAAAACCTGATTTGAGAACTTAAGATGCCTACTTCTTCAACTTCTTAAAAATCTCTGCAAAAGACAAAAAATAAAAAATAAAACAAACTAAGTTAGTACTATTCCTAAAAATCTCAAATAGATACTATTTTCAGAAATTTTGTGAAAAACCGTCAAAGTCCCCGGCAACGGCGCTAAAAACTTGTTCTCTTCCCCAAGTGTAGGGTTGCAATGTAGTAATAATCTCGATAAGACCGAAGTCGATCCATAGGGACTTATTTAGGAATTCACAAAACACTTCTAATAATTTCTAGTGAAGAACTAACTAAATAGAATTTAGTAATCTGATGTAGAGAGAGATTTTGAACTAACTGAAGGTAATCAATTAATAGAAAGGCACTAGGGGTTCAAGGATCCACTTGTAGCAACCCTTGATGCTCAATTCGCTGTGGTTTCTTACTTTCTCAACTAGAATCGAAATTAAGTTCTATCTAGTCGGATGATAGAGCAGTTAAACCAAACAATCTGTCATATGTATAATCCATGTATATGATTCACTCAATGCAAGCTAGGACGAGCATACTCAATTGCACAGGTCAATCCCAATTCTAATAGGTTAAGATCACAATCATAATCATCATTAAATCCTATCACAAGACAAAACTAGATCATGATTTGAACTTGATTCAAATCACATATACAGTCTCACATACTTCAGAATTTCCAGAAAAATAGACTTTTGGTATGAAGCTCCCACATGAAGATCATAGATCTAGAGCGTATTCCAATTCCTTGGATCATACAGGTCTAGACTAGTTCACAACAATTAGGAACTCAAGCAATTCTTCCAAACATCCACGAGTCATCATAAGATTAAGAAAAACTACTTAGTACTTGAATTAAACTTCAAACAATTGTTCTTCAATAGAAATCCAACTTAAAACCAAATCAAACGAATTGAAACATCTTAGATTCACTACAAGCTTCACCTCTTAGCCCTAGCTAAGAGGTTTAGCCATTCATGATCCAAGGAAACATGAAAACAACTAAACAAAGTATAAAACTAGAAAGCAAACTAGGAGGAGTTGTAGAACTCCAAAATCGACTTTCGCCGTCTCCCACCTTGCTCAATCTGTTCTAGGATGCCTTAAAAACGATCCCTAGGTCTCCTTTTATAGTGAAGAGGCTCTGCTGCTTCGGAATCATCCAGAAGATGCGTAAGGATACGTAGTGCACAGAGAAATTCAGAGCCTATAGAACACCCACTGTTACGCAGATGACTGGTCGCACGACCTGTCTAAGCTTCTGGACGACCGGTCGTAAAAGCGCAAAAATCGTCCAAAGAGTTTTTGAAAAATTCAGACCCAGCTTTTTTATTCAAGGACCGATTGGATGACCGGTCTGAGCAGTGGACGACCGGTCGTATGACCGGTCGTGAATGGTCTAGTAAGACGTGCAAAGGGCCCCCTTCTGTTAAGTGCTTGGACCGGTCGGACGACCGGTCTTGGGCACATTCTTCTGCTTTCTTTCTTCTTTCCTCTGACTTCTTCTTTCCATACTTTGACGCTTAGTCCTTCGATCTTCTATGCTTGTAAATGGCGTCTTTAAGTCTGCAATTGATGAATCCTCTCTCTTATCCCTACAATCACAAATCCATGCATTAGATTAGTCGTTAATTCATGAAAACCTTGCATAATGAGTGATGAATTGGGGTTAGAATATGCACAATTAAGAGCTCAACAACACCTCATAAACAGGTCCGACCGGTGAAGACTGGTCGGCAAGCCCAGTCCGACCGGTCATAACCGATCGACCATGTGTAAACAGTAAGCTTATAGTTTAAGCTCCGAGTTTTGTGGCGAAATTGCGTAAGTATTGCGCAATTCTAGAACTTTCTGAGTCAGTGAGACTCTAAATCTATAAAAGGGTACTTAGGTTTTGTTCCTAAGGCATCATAGAAGATCAGGAACTTCGTAGGAGGTGAAGAGGATCATCGTGGAGCATCTACAACTCTCCTGAATCCATTTTTTCATGTTTTCTAGTTATTTTTCATTGTTTCTAGTTAAAGCATAATAATGCTCGTCTAGAACCTCTTAGCTAAGGCTAAGAGGTGAAGCTTGTGGGTAGTTATCATGTTGAATTCGTTTTAATTCAAGTCCTTTACTTTAAGTTGGATTTTAAGTTCTAGTTTGAATAAAAGTTAGTATTTTTGGATATGTTATGAGAGTTCATGTGTTTCGGACATGGGTTCCTCGCAATTCTCTGAGATTATCATGTTTGGATTGATTAGAATTGAATTGTAGTAATCCCTGAGTGTACCATAGTCCATTGGCATGGTCGTTGCTTTGAAGGCTACATATTCGAATTCTATGTGCTTCATTAAGACTAGAATTTTATTCTTCAACTTAAGTGGGATTGTTTGTGTTTGAATGTTATATCTTCCAACTAGAAGAGAGATAGAACTTCAATTCTAGTTGTGTTATGCTTGGATGAATGAATTCACATGGGGGCTACCACAAGTGGATCCTTGAGGCCTTAGTTCCATTTAAATTACAGATTTTAAAAGTTATTGTTTTAAGTTAGTTTATGAACTTGAACTTCTAAATTAATTGAATTTGAAGCTGCTGGAATATTTAGAATTGGTTTCTTAAATCCCTGTGGATCGACCTTGGTCTTACCGAGATTTATTACTACATCGCAGCCTTGCACTTGAGGCGAGTGAACACTTATGTTGTAATGTCAGTTGAGCCTTGACAAGCTGAAGACTAAAGATTCAAGTGGACCAGAAGCATCAAGGAAGAAGAACAGGTAAATTAGATGCCTTGGTAACCCTAACCCTTTGATCCAAAACACCTAAAACCTCTTAAATAACTTCGACAACTAGGAATAACATTAGTCATCCTTATTAGCCTTAGATCATATAGAAAAATACGATAAAATAGGTTAATTAAAGAGGTGGAACCTACTATAAACAAATCAGCCCAAATAACAGTTTTCAATTGATCGGAGATCAATCGGACAGTGGTTCCAGTGGGACTCCGATCAATCGAACAAAGGTTTCAATCAATTGAAATTTGGTCAAGAGAATTCCAAACTCTCTGGACAGATTTCTGATCAATTGGACAATGCCTTTATTCAATTGAACGTGGTCCTTCCGATTAATTGGACCATGATTTCCATCAATCAAAATTTGTTCTAGAGAATTTGAAAAATTCACCGGACAAATTTTCGATCAATCGGACAGGTCTCCGATCAATCAAATGTTACCTCCAATCAATCGGACCATGTTCCGATCAATCAGAGACATGCAAATCTGTCCGTCTTTTTACTGTTTAAAGAAAATCTATAAAAGGAGGGGCATTCATTTTTGGGTAAAACAGACAAATTTTAAGGAGATGGAAGTTACCACCATTGCATACCATTAGGAGCTCTATTCCTAACCATAGTAAGGCATCTTCCTTTTGATTCATCACAAGATTAGAAAATTCCAAGCTCATGTTGAAGATGTACTTGTCCCTCTTTGATCTATAGATTTTGAATTGATCTTTATATTGAAATTCCTATCCAAAACTCTATAATAAGATCCTCATAGTTGAGACTCTCTAAGCAACCCATTTCCATTAGTTGTAGAGATCTCAAACCTACCCTCCTAGCACCTTGGGCATCTCCATCGGAGCATCATATGCAAGGTGGTTTATCGTGGAGCTGGAGTCATGACAACGTAATGGCATCAATGATCAGGGGAGCACAAGGGGAGCTGATTCAAGCATGTGAGAGTGAGAAGAAGCAACCCGAAGTGGCGCAACAACATGTCTTAAATCCGACAAGCAAGGTTGTCATTTGTTATAGCCCATCCACTCTTTTCCCATTGGGATTTGAGTGTAAAGTTTGTTTGTCAAACTAGATTTTAGGCTCATTTGCCAATCCTTAGCTTGTTAGTTGAGCATCAAAGTCTAGGGATGTTTGTCATTCCTTGGCATGTTTGTCGGGCCTAATTCCAGAGACGTTTGTCTTTCCATGACATGTTTGTCGGGCCTAAACAAGTATCCAAGGGGAGTCACCAACATTGGTGTAAACGTGTAAGTTGGGAGGAACTTGTAAACTCCCTGGTAGGGTGAATCTAAGTTAAAACACCTAGTTTTAGAGGAACTTGATTTAAACTCCCTAATAAATGTTGGTGTGCTCAAAGAGGCTGAGTACTTGAACCGGGAGTGGAGTAAACCTAAAGTCGAACCACTATATATCGTCGTTTGTTATTGCATTTGAGCACATTTCTTATTATGCATTGTGTTTAATTATTTAATTATGAATGCTTAATTAGAATGTATGTTAACCACTTGATAGACACATCCATACACACAAGATGTACTTTCACTTACTTGAGTAGATTGAGCCCTATGATTCATTCTCTAATAGTCTACTTAAGTTGTATAAATTAGGTGCTTGATTAGTTAATCTTTTGTTAATCTATGCATTCTTAAAATAAGTTGCTTAATTGCTTAAAACATGTGCTAGTCTTGTGATTGAACCCACTGAGGCTTAGAATTCGAAGTGTTATGTTTACTTAGTTTAAATTGTTAAATTGGTTAAGTAGGCGAAAAGATTTTTAAATGGTCTTAATCACCCCCCTCTAGGACTTAGCCATAATTCTAGTTTGTCCTCTATGCTTCCACACGCATGCACGTTCACAAGTGTAATCAAAGTGGCACAATTTCAATTGGTATCAGAGCGGGTTGCTCTTTAAGGACTTAACTGTCTATAGTGAGATCCGATATCGGAGCACTAACATAATGTTTAACCAAGATGGGAGTACCATTAACCTTCCATCATACTTTGACGGGTCCAACTACCACTATTGGAAGGCTAGGATGATGATGTTTTTACAATCCTTGGACCAATCCATGTGGTTAAGCACACAACGTGGATATTCCATGCCCACTTAACAAGTGGAGATTGATGGTGTTAGTGCACTTTTCTGTGGCATACTAGTGCACTTTGTTTGTCAATCACGTGAGTCCTTGTGTTGTAATGTGGGTTGAGCCTTGACAAGCCGAAGACAGAAGATTCAGGTGGACTAGAAGCATCAAGGAAGAATAATAGGTAAATGAGATGCCTTGGTAACCCTAGCCCTTTGAACCAAAACACCCAAATCCTCTTAGATTACTTGGACTAACTAGGTATACCCTTAGTCATCCTTATTAGCCTTAGATCATATAGAAAAATATGATAAATTAGGCTAATTAAAGAGGTAGAAGTTGTTGTAAACAAATAAGCCCAAACAACAATTTTCGATCGGATTTCAATCAATCGAAAATTAATTTTTCGATCGATCGAACATCTTGTCCAGCAACCTGATGAAATCACTGAACTAATTTTTTGATTAATCGATACTATATTTTGATCGATCAAAGTAGCCGTTATTTGCCCGTTTTATGACCATTGAAAATTTTTCTTTAAATACGACATATGCGGTTTTGGGGCAAAATGGGGAGATTTTGAGGAGATAGAAGTTACTATTGTTAAAGATCATTAGATGCTCTATTCTTAACCCATTGCAAGTCATTCTCCTTATGATTCATCACAAGCTTGGGGCATTTAATGCTAAAATGAGAATGAACTTGTTTTCCCCTTGATTCTTGGGAGTTTAAACACCTTGATCATTGGTATATCCTTTTTCTAAACACCACCTAGGAGTCCAAATAGGTGTAACCCTCTAGGAAACCTATTTTCTACCATTTGTAGAGGTTCACCACCTCCTAGCACCTTGAGCATCTCCAATGGAGCATCACATGCAAGGGAGATGATCTTGGAGAGGAAGCCTTAGCAAAGCAACAGCATCAAACATTAAAGGAGCACAAGGGAAGCTAATTCAAGCACAGGAGAGCAACAAGACCCGAAGCAGCGCTACAACGAGGCTCAAATCCGACAAGTGAGTTGTCTTTTGTAAGAGTCCATCCACTCCTTTCCCTATGGGAATTGAGTGTAGAGTTTGTTTGTCAAACTCAAATTTAAGGTCGTTTGCCGATCCTTGGCTTGTTAGTTGAGCCTAAAAGTCTAGGGACGTTTGCCGTTCCTTGGCACATTTGTCGGACCTAAAATTCAGGGACATTTGCTGTTCCTTAGTACATTTGTCGGACCTAAAATCCAGGGATGTTTGCTATTCCTTGGCACGTTTGTCGGGCTTAAACAAGTTTTCAAGGGGAGCCACCAACACGGGTGTAAACGTATATGTTGAGAGGAACCTGTAAACTCCCTGGTTGGGTGAATCCGAATTAAAACACCTTGGTAGAGAGGAACCAAATTTAAATTCCCCTGTAATTGCCAGTATGCTTAAAGGGGTTGAGTACTTGAACCGGGAGTGGAGTAGGGTGACCGAACCACTATACATGCTTGTGTTTGTGATTAAGTTGAGCACATTTCTTATTATGTATTAAGTTTAATTATTTAATTATGAATGTTTAATTAGAATGTATGCTAGGCACTAAATATGTATATCCACACACACAAGATGTACTTTCACTTTCTTAAGTAAACTTGAGCTTATATGATCCATTCTCATATAGTCTACTTAGGTTGCATAGATTAGGTGTTTGATTAGCTTAATCATTTGTTAATTTATGCTTGCTTAGACTAGGTTGTTTATTGCTTTAATTATATGCTAGTCTTGTGATTGGACCCACTTAGGCTTGGAAGCCGAAGTGTTCTTGTTTACTTAATTTAATTTGATAAAATTGTTAAGTAGGTGAAAAGAATTTTAAAAGGTCCTAATCACCCCCCCCCCCCCCCCCCCTCCAGGACTTAGCCATAATTCTAGTTGCTCTTTAAGCTTCCACACTAATATGCCTTTAATAAAAAAGGTGTAATTTCACATGGTAAAGCCATTGTCATTTTCAAAGATGATGATAAATGGAATGATAATGAGATAGATTAATAGACGAAAAATGTCAAAGCTCTCAATGTGATTTGCTATGCAGTTTCCCTAAAAGAATTTCAGTGTATTCTCACATGTGTAACTGTAAAAGAAGCGTGGGATATACTTGAGGTTACCCACGAGGGAACTAACACAGTAAGACGCTCGAAGCTTCAGCTCCTAATCACAAAATTTGAAAACATTAAGATGGAAGTGACTGAAACTTTCTTGAAGTTTTATACCCAACTTTCTTATATTTGTAACTTCATGTTTACCTTGGGGGAAAGGGTTCCGGAATGTACGATTTGTAGAAAAATACATAGGTCTCTCCCGGAAAGATTTGGCACCAAGGTAGTAGCCTTACAAGAGTGTAGAGACATAGATAACATGAAAGTAGAAGAACTTATAGGTTCCCTACAAACTCATGAACTACACTTTAGGGCCCTCTTTAAAAAGAAAAACATCGATTTAAAAACTTCCCACAAACACTCCCATAGGAAAATTAAGAGTGAGTCTTCGGAAGATAGTGATGATGAGGATGATGAACTAGACAAGAATTCAAGAGATTGGAGGGACTAGTCATGACAAGAAGGACAAGAAGGATGATAAACATAAAGGAAAATCATCAAAAACCTCATATGTCCGATGTTACGGTTGTGGTCATCATGGCCAAATTCCCCAGATTGTTCGAAATGGCCTAAACCGAAAGGTAAAAAGGCAATGAAAGCCACTTGGGATGACACGAAAGAGTCCAAATCTGAATCTAGTGACTCCACTAGTGATGAGAGCAAAAAATCAGTGAGAACACTCATAGCTTCCACCATTACCTCTCTTCCCCCTAATCTAAGAGAGGATCCCGACTGCTTTCCCTTTTAGGAGTAGGAATTACCAACCCCTCACCTTATGCTACATTCTATGAGAGAGTTGTGAAAATTAGTTACCCTAAGGATAATCAACATAATCATAGTTAATAAGCGTAGCTAAAAATGAAAAGTATAGGAAAATCTGAGGATTTTAGCGTCATTTTGTATTTAGGGGCATATTTGTTGAGCTCTGAATTGTGCATATTCTAACCTCAATTCATCACTAATTATGCATGATTTTTGTGTTTAAAGACTAATCAATGCATGCTTTTGTGTTTGTAGGAATGAGAGAGACTTCACCAATGTGATGTCAAAAGAGCCATTTTAACATCATTTAACATCAAAAGAAGAAAGGACAAGAGGTGGAGGAAAGATGCAAAGAAGATGGAGAAGAAGAAAGTAGAAACTTTACAAAACAATAGCCATCCGACCGGTCATTGTTGAACCTCCATTTATACATGATATGGCCCATTACATCACATTATATGCATGGTTTGCATGTTTAAAAGGCCCATCTAATGCAAGTTTTGTGATTGTAGGAATGAGAGCAGACTTTGTCTAATTGGAGACCAAGAAGAGACATTTAGGAGCCTTGGATGAAGACCCAAGGTGGGCCAAAGAAAGAAGAAAGCAAAGAGAGAGGAAGGAGAGAAGAAAAGAAAGAAGAAACAATGCAGAAACTGGGTCCGACCGGTCAAGACCGGTCTAGACCGGTCGACTGCACTCCCTGGACACCTGCCAAAAAGGTCTAGACCGGTCAAGACCGATCGGCCAGCCCTGTCCAACCGGTCTTCACCGGTCGGCCATGTAATTTCAGTCTTCCAGATTTCAGGCAGCAAGCTATTGTCGTTTTTGGTTTTTCGGTCCAGTTTTTTGGGCCCATATTGATGATATTTGGAAATCCAACACATCCATGTCGAAGAGGAACTCGACACCGAAATAACCCAAGTGGTTTCGTGTCGATCGGAGCTACGGATTAACCGTGGTGGCCAAAACAATACGAACTATCCAGAAAGTTTCAGATTTCGCTGTTCAACTCTGGGCCGGTGCAGGTGACTCATCATTGATGATATGAAGAATCTACTTTGACCATCTTTTAGACCACATCCATATATGAATAACCACAAAAGTTTCAGATCAAAAGGATGTGTGGTTTGATCGTACCGGTTGAAGAAAGATGGACCATCCAGAAAGATCCAACTGCGCAGATTTTATAAAAGCCCTAAGTGTTCTAATTTTTGGATCATATTCTGGAATTGTTTTGGACAATCTAATCCATTCATCATATAGAGAAGGATGGTTTCTACTAATGTTCAAAATTTAAGATCAATCCGACCTCTGTACACTCCGGGGTGTTGAAAGCAAGATGACTGGTTCTGAAGGTACCCGAATTGCGCGATTTTGAGAGGCGGTTGTTGATCTGATTGGTGGGCCCATTTAGAATATAATTTTGGAAATCTAAATCATCTATGAGGAAGATCACATTACAAGGAAGCTACAAATCAAATTTGAAGGCAATCCGACCATTGGTTAAGCCGTACGAAGCGAAACAAAATCTGTTATGTTGCGGTACTCTTGCTGTATTATAAAAGGAGGTGCTCTCTTCTATTCCAAATCAGTCAAGGACGTGGGAAGCAAGGAGTTCAAGTCCTAGGAGGCTACCTAGCCTCCTACAGCTAGTTTTTCTTCCTTTTCTTAGTTCTAGTTCTAGTTTTAATATGCTTTTCCTTAGCTAACCTCTTAGTTAGAGCTAGAGGTGAAATTTGTAGTTGATTTCAATGCTTTAATTCTTTTACTTCCAATACCCTTTACTTTAATTATGGATTTTCAAGTTCTAGTTTGAATAAAGTTTGGTTTTTTAGAAGTTTTGTGAGAGTTCGTGTGCTCCGGACATGAGTTCCTTGCAATTCTCTGAGATTACCGTGATTGGGTTGTTTAAATTCGAATTGTAGTAACCCTTGAGCATGCCATAGTCCATAGGCATGCACTACGCCAAAATCGCATTTTTGCGACGGACGAAGTCCGTCGCAATTCTGTATTAGCGACGGACTTGGTCCGTCGCATGGGCCGTCGCAGTTTACTATGTGGCAAATTTTAAGCGACGGATTATGTCCGTCGCTAAATTATGTAAACCGACGGACTTAGCGACGGACATCGGTCCGTGGTACAAAATTGTTGCGACGGACATCGGTCCGTCGTACAAAATTGTTGCCACGTAAATTGGTCCGTCGTTAAATTTATGGGCGACATTTATTTAGGAATTTTAGCGACGGGTTTGGTCCGTCGCTAAATTTTCTGAACGCACACCTATTACGTTTGAATTTATTTTTGAATCTATTGCACCTGATAGTCATCCAAATTATTTAAAACAAAAAAAAATTAAAACCTAACAAATCATAATTATATCATATATGAAACTTAAAGTCCTTACATTTCTAGTGAAAAATAATATTAATATTTGTTACAAATCTACACATTAAAGTGAACCATTCTCCATAGAATGAGCAACTAGGCTTTATTTTGTTCCCAATATTGAAACCAATCTCTTGACCATACGTGAAGCTAGCCTTCATTTCTAATCTTTCCTTTGTAGCTACTTCCACCTCATACGTTAGCAAATCCATCAACTGGTCCACCTGCAAAATCCAGAATATAAAACATAAAGAGTATCAGTATTATAATGTAAGAACAAAAGTTATATGAAACATACATAATGTTTTCTTCACATATGTGATTAAGAATCAAAATCTTAATCGGGCTTTCCTTGATCTCCGTGTAGTGAAAAAGATAATCATAAATTTGTATTTGAAGAAATTTCATTCTTAAAAATTTTAAACTGACAAATTTTGTTATGCTTCTGCTGAAGAGCCCGATGGGAAAGAGTAGATGACATGACAGGTTAGAATGCAGCTCGCAATAGGTGTTCACTTCTCTACAAGGAATTAATTGAAATCCACAAATCCGATGGTGTAGACAGCAATCAAATGGAGTTTTTCCTTGATCATCAGATTGCCAAAGTTGAACCACACATTCCTCTCTCTATGGTTGCTTGGAATTTTGTTCCTAGCATTTTATTTCCCATGAAAACCATTAACAAGTTAACAAATAATAATTTTAAAAAAAAGGTTAACAACAATTTTGAATTAGAAATCTTAGATCATGTTAACGCTAATTATATACCAGAGAAGATTAATATTAACTAAAATAAGATGAACTTAATAATAGGCATCCACTGAACGGGGCTGATCTTGTTTCCTTTTTTTTTTTTCACTGAAGATACCTCTACCAGATAAGAGGCAATCATACT
Organism: Liriodendron chinense; assembly: GCA_003013855.2. Lineage (NCBI taxonomy): Eukaryota > Viridiplantae > Streptophyta > Magnoliopsida > Magnoliales > Magnoliaceae > Liriodendron > Liriodendron chinense. The sequence goes on from ML058334.1 coordinate 6,509,425, forward strand.
CGAGAGATCTGAGCCATTCACTAAGTGAAACGCTTGAAGTATGGGCCTGCCTAAATTTTGGCCCATGACATTATAACTATTGATCCTAGCCATCTGACTAATTGCTAGGAAAGTAGATGGTTAAAGCCTTCAGTTGTATTAAATCATTAATTATAACTGAAACTTAATAGTATACGGCTTCTATGAATAGCTCGAAATGCTACATCTCTTTCAAGAGCAGGACCCTTTACCGTAACTTTTGCTAGCTCTTTGCATACCCTGATCCACAACGGTACAAATAGCATTTTCTGCTATGGTTTGAGTAGCAATCTTTTCATTAAATAAAAAATCAGATGCTAACATCCAAACAGCAAATTATAACTATTGAGCTCTTGCTGAACCGAATACGATTCGTGCCTTGAAAGCCACCACAAAGCCTATGCAGCATCTACACCAGATATCTGGGCCATTCACTAAGTTGGCCATCTTATCAAACTCCAAATCGTATCTGTAACAGAAGATATCACGTGACTTGTTCACATTGGTAAAAAATACACCAAGATGACATGGTTGAGAATCATCAAATCCTCATATTTTAAATATTTCATCACAATTAAGAAATATTTAAGTTGCAGCTATTTTAACATAAGCTTTGAGAGAGAGAGAGAGAAACTTGCAGCTATTTTATACAAGTTTTGATTCTTTCAGAGAGAGAGAGAGAGTATAAAACATAAGATTCTTCATGCATTCGATCTTTAGAGACATGTTATTACAGATTCCCCTAAGTCAAGATTGGATAAATTATTCACTCACACCATCTGCGCCATTAATTAGGTGGGGTCTACACTAAATATGTCACGGCCCAAAATATCAGTCCATCCACTCACCATGAAGGCCATGGAATGCGAGTTTGATTGATGCACTTGTGGCCCACCTGATTAGCGAACTAGTCTATTTTTTCAGGCCATGGAAAGTTCATGGAGGGACCCATTTAAGGAATGGGCCAGATCATGGGAATCACTCATTTAAATCTTCTTCCTAAAGCTCATAGGTGATTCCTACCTTCACAATCCGTCCATCTAAACAGCAAATTATAATGGTTTTAGTTAGGATTTAGGAGGGCATTTGGAGATATTTGGGTTATTGGATTTGTTTGTTTTTATTTATCTTTTTTGGAATGTAGGTTTACAGTTTACTTGATTTGACAGACAAAGTTACAAGGTTGGGAGCCTGATGTGATTACTGATGCTTTTTTAGATGTAGGTTGATTGTTTATGCACAATTGAGTCACAATTGACTGCAATTTTGTAAATATTTATTCTTTTGGTTGAGTCTAACCTTTCTACATGCAAAATAGATTGGTTAGGAAATACACCAGCAGTCTCACATTCAAGAAAAAATATCAAGATTTAATGGTTTGGATCAAGTTTTTTGTTACGTTCATCCATGATGGGGTACTTCCTAACCAATGTGAATCTACCATCCTATGCATCTTTCTGTTTGGGAACTCTATCTGGTTTTAGTTTATAGAAAGTTTAAATAGACTACTTGAAAAAGATGGCGAATGGCAGTACAACAATATTGAATTGTGTAGACATTTCAAGTGATCTTACAGATTCAATGTAGGGATTCCCATGGCATTCATGATAGGCCATTAATAAAAAGAAAAGGTCATATGAGCAGCTGGATAGTTGAATAGGCAAGGTGGACTACGAAGTGTATAGCATGAGTAAAAACCAGTTCATTGCTACAGAGCAAATATGAGCAGGTGGATAGTTGAATAGGCAAGTTTCCAGCAAAATGGCCGAAAATATCATTGCTATTTATTCAATAAAAAAAAAAAAACCAATCCAACTTCTCCAAACAGGCCTCTACCAAAACAGCCATGGAAAACTAGTCCTTCATGTTGTTTTTCATGTAGGCCTCTCCACCAAAACAGCTATGGAAAACCAGTACTTCATGCTAGAAGTGCTTCTTTTCAACTTCTGTTCTGCCTCAGACCAGAAGTATATCTCAGCTGTGGGTGACCTAAGCATACAAAGAGATACACTTGCACGCACGCAGCTTGTATCAAACAGAATCTTAACCTAATCTGAGTTTCAAGTGGGAGATGGAATGAAATGGAAGAACTTGGAAAATGAAGCCCTTGATAGACAATAAATGATTAAGGAAAAAAAAAAAAAAACTTACCACATGGACAGAGCACCCAACAAACAAGGAAAGCGGATCTCCCTTTTAACATGTCTTCATTCAACATTCCAGATAATCAAACACAATTCTTTTCTCAGATTCTAATCTAGGACATTCTAGGTAAGGGCCATTTCGAATGAAATGTTGTTTATGCTATGGTCTTAAACATATGCAACTATAAGCATCATTACATTATGAGACAAAGCTTCGTAATTTTTGTTTTAGAAAATCATCTCCGATTCTCTCAGTTTATAATTGTTTACATTTGTTTCTAGAACTTTTTTTTTTTTCCATCCAAGCAACTATAGGTTGCATCCCCTGCCTGTTGGGTCACAAAAGCTGAGTCTTGATGGTGGCTCAATTGCGTGCGTGCGTGCGTGCGTGTTTGGCATGTGTTCAATTAAGTATCAACCATTCTTTCGTAAAAATGTTGTCTATCAACCTGTCACTTTTTTTCTTTTTTCTTGTCTACTTTGACCTCTTTGATGTTAAAGCATGAAAATTAGGAAGTCCTAATTTTTAGTGATTCTTGATTGATGATCGATTTAGACCATCCCTGATTCATTAAGTATACAAACACCAGTGGGCCCACATACTAAATAGTTGGATGTACAACTAGTTGTGTGTGAGCATTTCTCGTTATGTAGAATCACCAAGCAGAAACAGCAAAACAGAGTTATCAGACAAGATTCCCCACCTATATCAATTATGGGCTACACTCCTATGTTACTTATGCACCATTTAGAAAATGGTAGCAATTCTTCCAATGTACATGGGATAGTTGAACAGCTAATCCGGACCTTACAAAACGTTGACCCAACTGTGAATGGAGCATAAATAAATAAAAATTGCACTGAGAAGACAACATTAACCATCTTATTTTCACTACAAATTTGGACCTCCCCCCCACCACTATTTTACTTTTAACCATCTATTTCATAGCCATTAATTGGATGGTTAGGATTGCATGATCAATACGATTTAGATATATGCTCCATCCGCAATGAGACCCACAGTTTGTATGGTCTGGATAACCATACATCAGCATCATATCTAAGGAGGATGAGTCACCACATGTATTTAATATTTCTTTGCAAAGCCCATAACAGAGTGGTTTCAGCAAACAGGAGCCATAAAACATGCATGCAGAATGTAACTTCTACATATGTTATTAGAGAAATTTTAGGAACATGGATGAAGATACGAACCTGTGCATTCATGTTAGCCCCATCCATATAGACTTGCCCCCCATTATCATGAATTATCTTGCATATCACATCAATGCCTTCTTCATAGACTCCATGGGTTGAAGGATATGTGACCTGAAAAAAGGGTTATAAATCAATACTTCGAAATTGCCAGTGATTGTTCATAGTATATTCTTAGCAGTTTCAGTAAATTTGATGTGTAACATGATTAAGGATTACTCACTCCATCATCATCCTCGAAGCCTCATCCCAATTAATTGGGGCTGGCTACAGGAATCCTGTTAATTCCACTCTATCAAGGCCATATAACTATCGTTAAAACCATAGGTAATCAAGTCCTTTCTTATTACCTCCACACACATCCTTTTGAGCCTTCCCCTTGCCCTTTAAGAGCCTTTGACTTGTACCAACTCACTTCTTCTAACCCACACCCCATTCTTGGTCTCCATTGCACATGACCAAACCATCTAAGTCTACTTTCCCTCATCTTATTACCTATTGGAACCACTCCTAAGTTCCCTCGAATGGATTCGTTTCTAATTCTCTCCTTTCTTGTCTTGCCACTCATCCATCTGAACATCATCATTTCAGCTACACTCATCCTATAATATGTTGTTCCATAACTGCCCAACATTCTGTCCTATAAATCATCACATCTTATAGCTATCCCCCTTTCATGTTGTTTTTCATGTAGGCCTCTCCACCAAAACAGCTATGGAAAACCAGTACTTCATGCTAGAAGTGCTTCTTTTCAACTTCTGTTCTGCCTCAGACCAGAAGTATATCTCAGCTGTGGGTGACCTAAGCATACAAAGAGATGGGATGAGAGTAGCATTTGACTTGCAATCAATTTCGAACAAAAGTCCATGTGAAATTCAGAGTAATGGTAGATTCACATTGGTTAGGATGGCCATCCACCATCATCTCTGCCTTTAACTTACCATCCACCATCCATCTCCGCCTTTAAATTGCATCATCATGGAAACCGCCAGGCTCCAGGTTGAGAAAAGCAGTGTCGCATTTGCAAAGCTCGTCGGCTGCTTCCATGGCCTACACCTCCGTAGGCTTAGTCCCTTGTGCATACCAAAGGAATGAGATTGAGTTTTAATTCATCCAAATATAGAAGAATAAGAAAATGGAAACATGCCATCCAAAATACATACCCTGTTCAACAATCAATTCACCCACAACCTTTGCTATCTATTTTTTGAAACATAGCACGTGAACATGGCTATGGAAAACTAGTCCTTCATGTTGTTTTTCATGTAGGCCTCTCCACCAAAACAGCTATGGAAAACCAGTACTTCATCCAAAATACATACCCTGATGACTCTAACCACTATACTGAGAAGTAAAGGCACCATGGGTTGTCAACTATTTCAGTTAAAACACGGTAAATATAGATTGAACCAGTTAAACCAGACAAAGATAGATTGAAATGCAATACTTATGTGGCTGAAAATGAAATAGGTATCGCTATGAAATTGATAGAAAGCAAATACGACTAAAACAAGCAATCAAAAAGGCCCACAAATTTCATTTAAGAACCTCAAACATGGGGATACAACTCCCTTTCCAATTTACCCCTTTATGCTCCTCATGGAAACCCAACAACAGGAAAATCCTACAATAGAACAAGGAGCAATCAATATGATACAAAAGGAGCAGATTATGCATTTTTACCAATACCTCAGAAGTTTGTAGCCTGTTTTGTATAGATTCTTTTTTGTTGGCTGAGCCTATATGATAGGTGATCCCTGATGCTTTTTTTAATTGGGCTCACCCGAATGGATGTACAATCTATTTGTTTTGGATCAATAAAATTTTAGGTTGGTGAAAAAAATAACTAAAAGATCAGGTCATTATTTGCTCAAGGTAGCAAGGTCACTCCGTTTTCTAAATAATTGCTCTGTTGAACGTCATGTCCATATGCAATTAGGAAAAACTAAAAGATATAAATACACGATTCTTGTCATATGTTTATATCTACTTCTATATCTCTATCTATAGATATTAACACATCTCTATATCTCATAGCTACAAATATTTCAATATATAAACCTGATAGATGCAAGCCTCGGCTGGGTTATTTAAAACACACATTAGCCATCAAGGAGTTGGTGAGGAAGGAATGTGGGATGAGGGTGACTTAGTTGGACAGTCCTATGAGATGAGCAGGTACGACCTGCATCAATAACAGAGATTTCAATTTTTTTTTTCTCACCCTTGAGTTGTTTGACATTGGTGCATGAAAAATGGATCAGAAAATGCATTAGGGCCAGAAAGCAAAAAACCATAGATGTTATATGAGAAGGGAACCTTGAAAAGCATCTAGGAAACACAAAGCATTTATGCTGCAAGTATCAGGCATATGTAAATCTGAAAGACATTATTCCAATCTCAAAAGCTATGAGACATTTGCACATCTTCCTAGATGGTCTACCAAAAAATGAAGCATGAGAAAGAATATTAGTTTCTCAAAGCTTATTCCATTCTGAACAAGCAAAGAGCAACAGAGTATTCTTCTTAGTGACATGGATGACAAGAAGAACCACTATTCTAACAAAAAAAGAATAATAAAGAAGATTGGTAAGAAATATATATTGTTGTTCCTGAAAACATATGATGGTGTTCACGAGACATGGTCAGCTATAAGATTGAACTTCTCTACACTCATCAAAAAGACTATGACAACTAGATACAACACAATGCTCCATATTTATGCTATCAATCTTCTAACACAAAGGTTGCATTCTAACAGGGAGATGGCTACATTTCCACATGGACGTGCCATATGGAGGGCAGATATTATGGACAAAGAAGGAGATGACTTCAAGGTGACAACTATCAAATATTAAGAAAGAACCCAACATTCTTCATTTCCCCTTGAGTGGGCCAATATCTCAGTCTAATCTAGACTGTTGAAAGGATGGTCAGCACATGGATGGATCACCTCCCAAGTTTTCCTAACTTGAGAGATCCTAGTCATAATTGCATACTCAAACCTCCCATTTTTAGCACGCTATTCAAAAGAACTCAGGATGTTAATTAGCCAACCCCAATTAGTCGGGATAAGGCTTAGGTCAATAATAAGGCATATAACCTTACATTGTAAGGCACACACCTTTTTGTTTACAAATTTTGGTAAGAGATGCATCCTGTTTGACTGTAATTATGGTCTGTTTCAACTTTTTTTTTTTTTTTTTGGGTTGAAACAACTTCAATCAAAACCCATGACGGAAAGCTCTGACTATTTTATTTTTTTCTGTTGAATTTTCTGGCCATTTTTCTGGATCTCTAGCAATATTTTTTGGGCTTTCAATGGGTCAGGTTCGTGTTGAATACTGGTGTCATGCAATCTTTTCAGGGCCATTCTTCCACTGCTTCTATGCCTAAAATAATAACATTTCACCTTGTGTTGTAAATGAAGTTGTGTAATAAATTTAAGTCAATAAAGCTCATGCACACGCCAAGCATGTGCTGACATGACATGATAGGTCCAAGATCCAATCCATCCACCAGAATGTCACCACTATATTGATGTCTTAACACAAGAAACATGTTAATCCACTCGTCAGGTGGGTCACAATATGCAAAACAAATGTACAGCTCTGAAAAACATTGCTGAACTTTTGTAACCCAGACGAGAGTTTCCAATATTGGGACCCACAGACTGATTGAGGCAGATTTTATTTTTGGGAAAACATGAATTTTAACAAGAAAACATGAATATTGGGACCCTAAATGAATTTTAACAAGAAACACCATCATATGTTCACACTGTTATCTTTGATATAATGATAACCTCAAAAGAAAAAAATTCACAAATCTTACAACTATGCCTATACCAAACAGTGAACGATTTTGGTGTGTGGCTCTGCAAGTGGCTTTTGCACTAACGAGCTCTTACTTTGTCATGCTTTCACTTTGGTGTTATGACCAAATACCTATCAGCCACCCATTTTGTAAATAGATAAATGAGTAAATTAATTTGTAAATCAAAATCAACATTTCATTAAAGAGTAAAAGTTCTACTTCTAACTTTGAAAGGTGCATAAACTATGATGGCAGAGTAGCTGGATATTGACCACGGTGGTCCCACCTAATATTGATCATGCATAGTGACACTCTCTCCTCATAAGTCATAACATAAACAAGTCATGAAAACCATAAAAGAAGTGAATTCAACCCACCATCACTGACTTCATGATGCTGATCCAATCATAACAAATCACAGTAGCAATCTGTGTAGATTAGTCAAACAAAAGCACCAAACAGAGTTTAAAGAAAAATCTAGTCATGAAAGGATGAGGAATTGAATAAAAAATCTGGTCCACTCTATACCTTTAACAGACCCATGAATTCATACCAAGCACCCCCATCAAGCAACATAAGACCGACACCTGCTAATTTATCTCTTACCCTTCTCAAGGACTTTTTTCATGAATAAACACAATTTCAACTAACCAACTGAATTGACTATGGTTCACACCATCTTTTCTCACATCTCATGCTGAGAGCCATCATAGACATTCAACTAAGTGGAAGTGTCAATGTTCCATAGGAGCTAGTGACACTCAGATCCATTCTCAATTCTCATGCATCACCCCTAAATTTGAAGCTATACAGAAAAGGTTCAAGTGGTCATGTGTTGTTGATTAGAACGAAAATGTTTTTTTTTTTAAATCAGAAATGAAAAGAATATTGGCATTTTCAGCAGAATCTGCTCAAGGCCAACCCAAAATTCTTGCAAACTGACTCCAAAAAGGCCAATGAACTAGGGATCAAGGAGCAAGTGCCTCAGCATTGGGAATGGAAGGTGTTAGACACCCACCCACAAAATGTGTTCTCTACTCCGTCAAAAAACGAAGTTGTGCCTGCAATTTTGGCATGATTTTCTCAAAGATCTGAGACAAATGAAAGTGAACTGCAATTAAAATGGAGGAGATAAGGCTTATTGATGTGTGGAATTGTTTCTGAATGGCCGGGATGTTAATCAACTTGAGCTACAACATGGGGTCTTTCTTGCCTCTTTTGAGCTTGAAGTTGCAATTGGAACGGGTGGCCTATAAAAAAAACAAGAGCCGTTGCTTGAAGTTGCAATTGGAATTGATGAACATGTGTGTCAATGATCAGAACCATTGCTTGAAGCTACAAAAGAAAGTTTCTGTTAGAAGAGAAATACTCGCGCACGCATCCCTGTACACTGATCCAACGATCCCGGCGGTTTGAACTTTCCAACAGAAGTTTTTGAATTATTGACTATATTTTAACGGTCTGTTTAATGGCCAGAAATCATACAGGAGAGCGGATCACATGCAAGTAGTGGTGGTGAAAAGGTCTGTTTGATTATTTGTGCTTGGGGCCCACTGTAGAGTGTGTATGACATCCAACCCATCCAGCAGGGCCTTTCCATCATGAAAATTAGAGTTACCAGAATTCAGTCCAATCCAACCATCATATGGGCCACACCACATGAGCAAGCTTTCATTTCTTGGTTGAAGCATTTCTTCAAACAATTAAGATGCAGATTTTAATACAAAAACAATTAAAGACTGAAAAAAATTGTAGATAGTTTTTCTTCCTTGTGATGTTTGGATACAAATATAAAAGGAATAGAGAAGCTAGCAGTAGATTTTCATATCCAGATTTAAAGCATTTAAAAAAATAAATTACTTACAGAATATAATAAGAATTTAAAATTCATGAGACTATATATTTAATAATTAAAAAATAAAAATAAAAGAAATCAAATGATTATACTAAATCAAATTAACTCCCCCATCATCCACTAGAATATATGTTTTATATTAGCTCAAATAGCTACAGGTTCGCATGGACTTCAAAGTTTACAACAGTGGATGTATTTCGGGACTTGGGGTCTCAGGTCTTTATAATGTAGTGGAATGCTCAGCACCACTATGCATCCGTGGGACTTGGTATATATCAGGTTTTTATATTACGGTGTAATGTTCAGCAACCAACTATGTATAACTTGTCTGCAGCCATGATAATCAATATTCGTTCCCTTTTAAAACAGATATATCATTGTTACCTTGATATATACCACCTACTAAAACTATACTCAGACAAAGGAAACAACAGTACAATTCAAAAACAAGATGAAAATATTTATATTTGTAACAACATATAGAAGTCTAACTAAACAACTAGGAACTTGATTAGAAAAAGAAAAAGAAAAGAAAAAAAGGAATCAGCTCGCTGATTGCAGGAAGAACAGAACATCAAGATAACCTAAATGAGGCCATAGGTACCTTTTTATGCAGAGCGGATGACAGATGCTTGATTTTTGTTGTGAGTTGTGCCACTGCGAAATGAAGAAAAGAAATGTATGATCAAACCACAAATGGAAATGATTGAGAAGTGGGAAGCATTATGTACAACATAATAATCGTTTCAGTCCATGTTTTGGGAATGTTAGCCAAATGTGAAGTGTAATAACAATGTATTGCAGGACCCTGTTTTTGGAAAAGTTACCTAAAAACAAGGCAGGGAAAACAGGTAACTAGCAGATGATGCTGTCCTCAAACAAATATAGGAGATAATGAGAAAACAAATTGAAGCAGCATAGTAGTAGGAAAACAAACTGGAGAGGAAAATGAGTAATCAGGAGGCCTTACATATGCCGCTGATCAATGATGATGACAGCAGAGTCGGATGTTTAGAAGCAAGCAATGGCACGTGAAAATGGGCTCAGACTGCACCTCTAAGGATGGACGGCATGGATGTAGGACACGTACACCAAGGTGGGCCTCACAGTCAAATCACAGCTACCAATGCCACCTCATTAGCCTTTGCATCGTCTGTATTGCTTTCTTTCGAGAACCCATTCTACATATAGCACGTGAACATGGCTGCCCACGAAGTGTAATACCCGTAGAGGCACTACAGCAAACACCCAATGGGCACTTTTTACATCTCTACACTTCTCACACTCGACAATCATAACTGTCCATGATACTGCATTTTTTTCTCTGGCATTTCATCGAACATGTCTTTGGTGGCACCAACATTCCCCAATTCACATACCCATCAACCATAGCAATTCAGGAAATGACATTCCGCTTCGGCATTTCATCAAACATTTTGCAATGAATCAAACTTTTGATTCTCAGGCGGATGGGACTCCGAACCATGACTCGACTGTGCAATCAATAGAGATTTTATGTTTTTTGGAGAGAGAGAGAGAGAGAGAGAGAGAGAGAGAGAGAGAGAGATTTCATACCAGCTGTAATGGCGTCGAAGCTTGGAAGCTGCAACGGGAGCGGTGATGGGAGGCGTCGAAGCTTGGAAGCTGCAACGGGAGCGGGGATGGGAGGCGTCGAAGCTTGGAAGCTGCAATGGCGATTTTTGGGGAGAGAGAGAGAGAGAGAGAGAGAGAGAGAGAGAGAGAGGGAGAGAGGAGGGGCGGGAGACGATTGAGAGGAGGGAATGAGGATTTGGGGATTTTTTTAGGGTAAGGGGATGGGTTAATCGGATTGCACCATCTTACCGTGCGGACTAAACTCAGTTGGGCCCACCTAGAATGCATGTGCTTTATCTATTCCGTCCATATGTTTTTTCAGTTCATTTTAGTGGTTGAACCCAAAATTTAAGCATATCCAAACCTCAAGTGGACCATGCCATGGGAAACAGTGGGAATAATGATTTAAGCATATCCAAACCTCAAGTGGCCCCACATTGATGTTTATTTGTCATCCAACCTGTTCATAAGATCACATGAACATGGATGAAGGGAAAAACACAAATATCAGCTTGATCCAAAACTTCTGTGTCCCCCTATAATTTTTCAATGGTATATATTCAGTTCACACTTTCCCTGTGGTGTGGTCCACTTTAGATTTTGATATGCTTCGTTTTTTGGCACCATACCTAAAATTATCTGTTAAGATGGATGAACAGAGTGGATAAAATACATAAATCACGGTGGACCCCACAGGGTTTACTCAGCACGGTGAGCCCCACATAGTACTGACGCAATCTGCGCCAGAGGCCTCTGGCGTGAATTAGGTGTTACCCGGGAACAGCTGAGTGGGTGTTACCCCCAGCGTATGGCCCACATGGATGATATTTTGTATATCCATGCCGTCCATCTGTTTCTACGGCCCATTTTAGGATGATTTTCCAAAAATTATGTAGATCCAAATTTCAAGTGGACCATAACACTAGAAATAGTGTGATTGAGTGCCCCACCATTAAAAATTCCAAAGAGCCCATCGTAAGGTTTTTGTAATGTTTATTTGCAATCCAAGCTCTTGATAATGTCAATAAAGTCTTGATGAAGGGAAAATATAAAGATCAGATTGATCTAAAACTTTTGTGGCCCACAAAACGTTTTTAATGGTTATACATCACTGTTTCTAGTGATATGGTCCACCTAAGATTTAGATCTTCTTAGGATTTTGGATCACATCCTAAAATGATATGAAAAAAGAGATAGACGGTGTTGATATATAAAAACTACAACAAGATGGGCCCCACACGGTTAGGGTAACACCCACTAAGCTGTTCCTGGGGAAACACCTAATTCGCACCCCTTGGCTATGGGGCCACTGGCCGGTGCTTTGTGGGCCCCTCCATGACGTATGTGTTTTATCCACACTGTCGAGCCATTTCTGAAGATTGTTTTAGTGCTTGATCCAATAAATGAGTCAAACCTAAATCTCAGGTGGACCACACCAAAGGAAAATAGTATTGATTGAATGTCCACCATTAAAAACCTCGTAGGGCCCACTATATTAATTATTTGACATCCAACCTCTTAATTAGGTCATACAGACCTGGATGTAGGTAAAAAACAAATATCAGCTTGTTCCAAAACTTCCGTGGCCCTCAATAAGTTTTAACAGTGGGTGTTCAATTAAAATTGTTTCTTGTGATGTGGTCCACTTGAGATTTGGATCTACCTCAAATTTGGGCTCATACCATAAAATGATCTACGAAAATGTATGGATAGAGTGGATGAAACACATTCATCATGGTGGGGCCCACAGAGCACCGATCACTTGGCATTGACTGGTGACCCTGTCACTAACCAATCCATCTGATATATTTTATGTATATCTAATCCATCCATCTGTTCTTTTATATCATTTTAAGATGCAATAGAAAATATTAGAAAAGATCAAATTCGCAATGGCTAGATTAGAGTTTGGGGTCCAATGACTATACATTTATTAGGTTTTCATGAGGTCAACAAGTTACAGCGCAATTTGGACCTAAAAATTTGGCCTAATTTGGAAATCTAATCCATTCACTCTATTATATTCATCAATAACTTTGATTTGACTGGTCACTTGCCCTGATCAAGTTTAAGATGAGAAAGATACTAAATAGATAAAATTGATCAATGATGGGCCATATCTTGTAACCTAACCATTAGATTTGAGTGAAATTTAATCTAAACATCTAAAGTCATTTACTTTTCAATTTGGACCAATCAGATTGTCCAAAATTTGTCTAGCTCTAGACAAATTGATTGTACACATTTAAAGAGTCTTTTATACGGATATGATTTGGGCTTAATTTTGTTTTCAATAATAATTACCACGTTCTAAACATATCTGACCATTCATATCAAGTTTAGGATGACTTGATCATAGAATTTGATCAATCTCATTATTATAAATTTTCCTTGCAATTAATTAACATCATTATATTAGGGCCTTCATTTTTTGCACCAATGAACATGTATGTATGCATAAACCAATCTGATAACCAGTTAATTGAATGAGTGTAATTTTTCATTTTCAACTATCCAATAAATGTCCACCAATAAATTTGGCCCACTCATTTCAAATTTCTCGCTTTTATTTAAACCACAATTTTTTTCCAACATTTTTTTTCAAAACCGGTAAAATCTCTTTTTTTTTTTATCAAATATCTCAACTTTTATTTCTTTTGAAAATATCATTTTTTTAATCAAACTTCTTAATTTTTTCGAAATACAAAATCTTAATTTCTTTATAAAAATTTCAATTTTTTACGAACTTATCAATTTTATTCGAACTTCTCAACTTTTTTCAAATGGTCATTTTTTTTTTTTAAATCTCAATTTTTTGAATCTTATTATTTTTCTAAATCTCAATTTTACTAAAAAATTGTTAATTTATTTTCAAACCTCTCAACTTTTTTTGTTTGAAAATCACAAATTTCTTTTTTAACTTCACAATTTTCTTTTTCAAAATGTTTAATTTTGTGAAAATTTGAAAAGAAATTTCAAACATATTAATTTTATTCAAATTTCTCAATTTTGTTTTTAAAATCTCTTAACATTTTCTTTCAAATTACTAAATCTGTTATTTTAAATATCAAATTTTTTAATTTTTAAAAAATATCAGTTTTTTTCAATATCTCATTTTTCTTAAATTTTATTTTCCGACGGACCTTATTTGGGGGGCATCCTTTCGGGCTGGGATTAGCGACGGGCCAAATCCGTCGTTAAATAGCGACGGGCTAAGTTCGTCGGAAATTAAAATTTTGCGACGGACTATGTTCGTCGGTAAATCCCGCGACGAAATCCCGCCTTAATTTCGCAAAAGCGACGGAATATTTTCAAATAGGACGAATTAGATCCGTCGTTAAACCAAGCAATTTTTGCGACGGTCAATGTCCGTCGCAAAATCCGTCGCAAAAATGCGATTTTGGCGTAGTGTGTGGGCCCTAGGAAGGTTTCAACAGTCCGCGTCATCATCCCTACTGTTTCCTGTAGTGTGGTCCACTTGAGCTTGGGATATGCTTCGATTTTGGGCTCATGCACTAAAATGAGCTGGAAAAGGGATGGACGGCGTGGATAAGACACAGACACCACGGTGGACCTACAACCAGTTCAATATATAGCTAAGTGGTAGACTGAGTGAAGATAACCTGGTTTCAACACTGAGGGCTTGGTATAGATTCCAGTAGGTGTGACGAACATTGTGGTGTCTCTAACAGTGTCGATTCCAGTAGGTGTGACTGACATTGTGGTGTCTCTAACAGTAGAGGTGGGTGTACTAACCTCTGGGGTGTATGTACTAACCAAAAAATAAATAAAATACACCTCAGTGGGCCTCACAGAGTTTAATCAACACGCCATAGCGTGCTGAGTTACTCAGTCCGCAAACTAGGTCCTTGAAAGAGAGGTTTGTCAGCTAGAACGCGCTCCTTTACTCACATCACATGTGTCAAACTTAGAGAGAGAAAAAAACGAAGAAGAAGAAGAAGATCAGGACGGTCCATTCATCAAGTAGTCAGGCGTACGGAGAAAGTGGACTGTTTGGGCGAGGGATAGCGCATATATAATGCACGGCCCAGTTTTCCCACGGACGCGGGTTTCCTACGAAAGGAAGTTCCTGAGCTGGGATGCTATGTGGGGCCCACCGTGATGTTTGTGAGAAATCCACCCGTCCATCCGTTTTTGGGGTTCATGTTAGGACATGCGACAAAAAATGAGGCGTATCAAAAAAACTTGAGTGGTCCAGATGAGAGGAAACAGTGGGGATTCAACGACCGCCGTTGAAACATTTATGCGACCAAAAAGTTTCTTATCAGACTAGGTTTTCGGTGCTTTCACTTCATCCCAGTGGGAATGATCTTATAAACGGTTTGGATGGCATATAAACATCAAGGTAGAGCCCAAGAAGGTTTCAATGGTGGGAAACTCTTTCCTCGATTTTCCCTCTTGTATGGCCCACTTTAGTTTTGGATCTGCTTCATTTCTGGGCGATTGTCCTAAAATGATCACCGAAAACGGATGGAAGGGCTGGATTTCTCACAAACATCACGGTGGGCCCCACCTATCATCCCAGGCAGGAACTTCCTGCATGTCCCACACACTTTCCAAATTTCACATGTATGCTGCGTGGAAAGGTGCAGTTCCATACAAAAGAAAATGCATGGACTTGCCCTTTATCTTTCACGATCCATACAAATATTGCAGCATCTTATTCATGGCATTACTAAGAGAAGAAGCTTACACTTACTTACTACATCCATATCAATACAACGCAAAAGGCTATAGTTGCCAAAAACATTAAACTAGCTGAGACACAAAACGCAATCCATCACAAACACAAAAATTACTGATTGAAGACCCTCATCTTGATTGGGTTGGTAGCTACGTTAGTCACATTGCTGAGCATGTCATAGGTGAAAGAACCGAAAACGACACGTTCCGCGCATGTGAACTTCGGCAATACTGGGCATTGCACGATTTTGGTGGCCTCTTTGTTCACACACATGTAGATCTTGTAGATGATCGACTCGTCCCAGGAGTTCTTGCTGCATTGAATCGCAGCGTTCGCTCCAATCCCATTACTGACTGCTTCCAACACATCAGAGATGCTGTAGTCGGCTTCGTCTGTAGAGATAATACCTACACATGCCCATGGTGAGATAGTTGATCTTATGAAAGAACTGCTACCGAACATTCGGTGTATATTAGTTCAAGTTGCTAGGGATAGATGAAGGGATTACCATTTCTCTTGAATATTGAGAGCATGTCTATCTGAGCCCTGAGATCCAAGGCCTTCTTGAAGTAGTCATGTTCGCTTAGGCCAGCGCATACACCATACGTTTTCCACGTGTTCTTCCAGATGCTGCGGCCATCGTTGCTCGGACACTTGATGCTGGGCCAATAGCTATTTAAGTCGTCTGTTAAGTCAGCAAGCTGTACATGTTTCATCAGCCACAGAAAATGTAGCAATTCATCAGCCCATCCAAGAAATGATCATGACCAATCAAATCTTTCACACCGAATTTCCGGTGCAAGCATTTACGGTTGTCATGCCTGGGGACCACCAACATGAAAAATGATATGATGCGCGCGGTCCACCATCATAGCAACTGGAAGTACCCTCCATGAAACAAAGTTCGCTTACACTGAAAGTTTGGTATAATATAGTTCGAAACATAAGATGTAGAAAGAACCTCATTGATGTAGAAATGGCTATTCTTGCACTGTGTGAGAGCGGTTCCATCCTTAGAGTAGGGCAACAAGCCACTGACGAAGAAGTCGAGTTCAGGTTTGCCCGTCTTCGGGAAACAACAACCGGCGCTGGTTTGCTTGCAATACGATCCGGGCCACTGCAAATGACCATGCATTGCTATTCATGTTAAAATTTCAGTTTTAGTTTTATTTTATTTTTTATTGACGCACACATCACCTTCTATGCATTGAATTGAATGAAAATGTAAAACTAGGGAGAGCATTAACAATGCAGCTTAAGTTGTAAATTACTGGTCCATCAAAGCATGGGACACACCTAAGCAAGGTGGCCGGGGCATTCTGGTCGGTACCGAATGAACCCTTGATCAGGAGGTCCAGTAGGAGCACGATTGGGATTCTTTCACCCATCCAGGTTACTGCACTTTTCATGTATTATAACCTCGGATTCTTCCAAGACAAACAGGTCCAAACCCATCATGCCCACTGACCCATGCCCCCAGAGAGAGAGAGAGAAAGAGAGAGAGAGAGAGAGAGAGAGAAGAAAGTACCATGAGTACGAGGTAGTGGAAATCAAGATCCTTAACAGCCATAGTGGTTACTGAAAGCGATAGAGCCAAAAGAGCTGTTAAAATGTGGGAAGCCATTGAAGATAGAGACAGAGAGAGAGAGAGAGAGAGAGTTGATGGAAACACCCGCCACATGTAGCGTATTTATAATAGGAGAAGAAATGAGGTTATTCCGATCTCTTTGGCATGATGACTCGTTACCCGGAATTAAGCTTGCGATGATAATAGCACTTGAGCTCGTGGGCATGAGATCCAAACTCACGTGGGATATCTCTCTTGGAAGTTGGAAAACCGGCTCCCCTTGGTCATATGCCTTGAGAAATCTAAGGCAATTACAATTTACAGCCTCGTTTTCTTTATTACTGGTAAAAGACTGAAATTAAAACGGGAAATATAAAAGACTTCAATTAAAACAGAAAAATGGTTACATACGTCCCATAAAAAACTACGTGGGTCACTTCCTTTATCATTCGGGAATGACTTTAACGTGCATGGAATTCACTTTTTATCCACCATTGATTCAAGATTCAGATGAACCACCCCAATACAATTATAATTAACAGCCCCTATGTTCACGTTATATGGCTCACCCATGCTTAAGAATATTGTTTTAACTATTGGGTAATCTTTCATCCTGATGAGGCATATCAGATGAATGGATTGGATGGCATACAAAAACCTCTTGGTAGGCTCTACACAAGATTGATGGTGCATGTTCTGTTCCAATACCTTTTTTTAGGGTGTAGCCTACTATGGTTCTGAATGTTCATGACTTTTAGATTCCAAAGAAAGCGTGCCTAATGGATAGGTGAGTCTTCACCCAGTTATCTACTTGTCTGAGGTATGCTAGCTCAGCTTATTAAAAATAATATAATACATGGCCAACAGGTTTTCAGCTCTGGCAAGTGGGGCTCTTGGTTCCGCAATCCAAACCCACTTTATCTACTGAGCCACGTAGTGGGTGGTGCATACTCCAAAGGACACTGAGCAATCGGTTAGATGTGAATCTTTCATGTCTCTTCCTGTCCCTTTATCTATGTGTAGGCCCACTTATAAGAAGGTTTCAAGTTGGGGTGGCTAACATTGTGATGCGACTAACAGGGGTGGGTGGATATACTAACAATGGGGTGTGTGATCAACTAACCCAAAAATTAAACAAAAAAAACAAAAAAAAAAAAAAACAAAACAAAAACAAACTATCCAAGAGGAGATTTAGGTGAAGGCATGGACTTCACTAGTCAGAAATAAAAAATGGGTCAGACACATCAAAATCCCTAGCAGGTAGAGAGGCATGGTATATGAACATTGAGTGGAGTACATAGACTATTCACCCAGATTTCAGTCTTTTTTAATTTTTTTATTTATACTTTTTTATATAATGTGCGGGTCGCATGTTAAAAGTATCATGCCCTTGTCCTGACGCGGACTCAAGTGGCGTGTATGTTTCCGTTAAACAAGTCTATAATTCCTCAATCTTCTTGATAGCTTTGCTAAGCGTACACGCGCATGCAATAAAGCTCATTTATGCACCACACATATACCAGCATGACACAATAGGTCCGAGATCCAATACATCCATTAGGTTGGTCCCACCTTCTAATGTTTTCCCAATAAATAAATCTCCTCCACTCAACATGTGGGCCCAAAAACAGGTGGATGGATTAGAAAACTTCAGCCAAAATTTTTATTTGTTAATAGATGTTTTGTAAACTGTGAGCTACTTGACAAGTGCATCAAACTGATTCTTGAGCCACAGCATCAATATAGTGGGGTCTTTCGAATGGATAGATTGGATCTCAGACTTATCATAACAATGCTGGTAAATATGTGTCGTGTACATTAGCTTTGTTGCACACGCGTGTGCGACAAGTAAAGCTATCCTTTTTACGACTGGGGTTATTGTCATGCATGCGCGGCTGCGCCTATCCTTACGGTGTCCTCTGGCAGCACGAATTAGGTGTTACCCTGGAACAACTTAGTGGGTATTACCCCTACCATGTGGGGCCCACATTGATGTATTTTTTGTACATCCACACTGTCCATATGCTTTAATCTATCATTTTAGGATATTATTCCAAACATAAATAAGATCCAAATCTCAGGTAAACCATAACACTGGAAAAAGTGATTAGTAACCATTAAAAACATTTTATGGGCCAAAACGGTTTTGGATCAAGCTTATATTGGTATTTTACCTTCATCCATATCTTTGGGACATTATCAATGGACTGGATGGAAAATAAATATTATGAAAATCTTACCATGGTCCCTTTGAAATTTTAATGCTAAGGCACTCAATCAACATTGTTTACTGCATTATGGTCCACCTGTGATTTTGATCTGATTAATTGTTGGAATCCCGTCCTAAAATGGGCTTGTAAAGAGGACGGATGGAGTGGAGGCATGGAATATGATCGTGGAGTATATGGACTATTCACCTAGATTTCAGTCTTATTTTAATTTTTGATTTTTACTTTTTATATAATATACCCTTGTGCGTACTCAAGTAGAGTGTATGTTTCCGTTAGACAAGCCTATAATTCCTCAATTTTCTTGATAGCTTTGCTAAGCGTGCATGCAATAAAGCTCATTTATGCACCACACATATACCAGCATGACACAATAGATCCGAGATCTAATACATCAATTAGGTTGGTCCCACCTTCTAATGTTTTCCCAATAAACAAATCTCCTCCTTTCAACATGCGGCCCAAAAACAGGTGGATGGGTTAGAAAACTTCAGCCAAAATTTTCACGTTTGTTAACAGATGTTTTGCAAACTGCGGGCTACTTAACAAGTGCATCAAACTGATTCTTGAGCCAAAGCATCAATATAGTGGGGTCTTTCTAATGGATAGATTGGATCTTGGACTTATGATACCATGTTGGTAAATGCGTGGCGTGTACATTAGCTTTGTTGCACACGCGTGTGCGCTTAGCAAAGCTATACTTTTCCAATTGGGGTTACTGTCATGCATGCGCGGCTGCGCCTATCCTTCGGTGTCCTCTGGGAGCGCGAACTAGGTGTTACCCTGGAACAACTTACTGGGTATTACCCCTACCATGTCGGGCCCACATTAATGTATTATTTGTACGTCCACACCGTCCATATGCTTTAATCTATCATTTTAGGATATTATTCCAAATATAAATATTATTCAAATCTCAGGTAAACCATACCACTGGAAAACGTGATTAGTAACCATTAAAAAAATTTTATGGGCTAAAAAAGTTTTGGATCAAGCTTATATTAGTATTTTACCTTCGTACTTATCTTTTTGAAATTATCAATGGACGTGATGGAAAATAAATATTACGAAAATCTTACTATATTCCCTTTGGATTTTAATGGTGAGGCACTCAATCAACATTGTTTACTGTCTTATGGCCCAACTGTGACTTTGATCTGATTAATTTTTGGAATACCGTCCTAAAATGGGCTTGTAAAGAGGATGGATGGAGTTGATATAGAAAATATCATCCATGTCTGCCACAAGTAGGGGTAACAACCACTAAGCTGTTCCTGAGGCAACACCTAATTCTCGCCCCCCCTTTTACCGCAGCTTGGCTGCGACCCCCGGAACGATGTGGGTGAGACCCAGAACCTAGGGTCCTCCTGAATGTATTATATGTATATCCATGCCGTCCATCTGTTTCTTCAACTTATTTTAGGATACGAGCCCAAAAATGAAGCAGATTAAAAGTTTAGGTGGACCACACCACAGGAAACAATGCTCATTGAACGCCTACCATTAAAAGCTTCCTGGCGTCCACCGTAATGTTTATTGACCATCCAATCTGTTGATAATGTCACGCAGACCGGGAAGAAAGGTAAAAAAAAAAAAAATCAGGTTGATATAAAATTTTTTGTGGCCCCAAAAAGTTTTTAATGGTCATTAATCACTGTTTCTTATGGTGTGGTCCACCTGAAATATTCATATGCTTAATTTTTTGTACGATGGACTAAAATAAGCTGAAAAAGAATATGAACAGCATATGGATATACAATTCATACATCTTGGTGGGCTCCAATGGTCATTGTACCACCCACATGGCCGGCTCCGGGGTCTTACCCAAGTCGCGCCCGCCTGCTTTTGGCGTTACTCGCTTTTCATTGCCTTTATAGTTTTCAAAATACAAAACAAATGAATACCTTTTTACTTTTGACTCAAGTTGGACATGGCGATTTTCTTGTAGGAAGCCAATATTGCCCTTAAGATTTTTAGAATATGATAATTTAACCTCTAATCGACGGAAAAGCCCACAATGCCAGGCATGCATGTATATAGTGGGCCCCACCTTGATGTTAGTAAGAAATTCATCCGGTTCATCTGTGTTCGCCATCTCATGTGAGGACATGGTCCCAAAAATGAGGCCGGTCTAAAGCTTATGTGGGCCAAACTAACAGGTAACAGTGAAAATTAAACACCCACCTTTCAAACTTATTTTTGGGCCAGAGCATCAATATAGTGGTGTCTTTCTGATGGATAGATTGGATCTTGGACTTATCATGCCATCCTGGTAAATATGTGGCATGTACATGTGCTTTATTGCACATGCGTGTGCGCTTAGTGAAGCTATCCTCGTAAATATGATAGATAATGCTTATCAACGGGTGGGAACGAGGTTTCCCACTAGTGACATTGTACAGTAGTAAGGATGTTTGCAACCACATGTTTCCACGCGCACACGAGCGCTGGGCACATTCCAGCATGGCACATGGGAATTTGGACCATTGTTCAGGGTGCTCCATGTGTGTATGACAAGATGATCAAAAAGATGATCACAAATGGTCCACTTTCAAGTGTTGGGGGTGGTGCACAAAAGTTCAAGATCTCGCACCCCAATTATCGTGAATTATAGGATATATATGATAATGCGGAAAACCCAATTAACAATCTACCACACGAACACAAAACAGTTTTTACCTGTAAAATCCTCAAATAAAGGTAAAAACCAAGTGACCTCATCGAGATAACAAATCCACTATGTAAAAAGCTATTACACAGCGATCACAAGCACAATCCGCTTGGATCCAATTAATCTTCCCCTACAAGAAGGAGATAGAGCTAAAACAGGAAATTGCGTTTTACAGTCTGCGCACCTGTCGAGCGCTCGATAATGGGCAAAAACTGTCCAAAGAGTAATGAGAAAAATCATTCAAATTTTGGCCGTCTGAATGAACTTGATCGGGCACTTGATCACCAAACATCGGTCACCCAATGACCCCCGAGCTGCACTCTCTCCTCTCCTCGTGAGGAGGAACACCCAATCAAATCTCCCCCTTCTGACTCAAGAGGAGGGCTTCACTGTCTTCAAGCCAGCTAGGCTTCTACAAGCCTCAAATTTTTCCTTGAGCAAATTATCGGTCATCATGGCTGACCTATTGTCGATCGTGTGGACCTTCTTAAGCTGTAACACCTTCCGTTCCGACATTTTTATAATCTAGTGATACTGAACTTTTATGTGCTTCGACTTGGAATGCTGACTTGGATTCTTGCTCACGTATATCGCACTCTGGCTATCACAATAGACCACGTGCTTCTCCTGCTTCAGACCAAGTTCATGTAGAAACCTCTTTATCCAAATCATCTCCTTGCATACTTCTGTGACTGCTATGTACTCGGCCTCGGTTGTAGACAATGCTATGACCTTCTATAGCTTGCTCTACCATGGGATCACTCCTGCAAACGTGAACATAAACCCCGATGTAGACTTCTTGGAGTCTATGTCATCTACCATATCTGCATCTATGTAACCCTCTAACACAAGTTTCCCTTCACCAAAGCATAGGCTTAGCTTCGAAGAGAGCCTCTTAGATACTCTAGTATCTACTTCACTGCTGTCAAATGCTCATTGTCAGGATTAACAACATATCGGCTCACCATGCCGACCGCATATGCTATATCTTGGTGCATACACACTATAGCATATACCAAACTTCCTACTGCCAAAGCGTATGGTATTTTTTGTATCTCTTTCACCTCTTCCTTCATCTTGGGACACTGTCTGTCACTCAATTTGAAGTGACCATCCAATGAAGAACTGACTGACTTCGTTGTATTATATTGAACCTCTCTAGGACCTTCTCAACATACCGCTCTCGTGATAACCATAACTTCATGTTGCCTTCTATCACGGGTGATTTCTATTTATAGGATTTGTCTTGTTGTGCCGAAGTCTTTCATTGCAAATGAATTGCTCAACTCTTGTTTTAGCTTGTCAATCTTCTTGATGTTTTTTCCGATTATGAGCATATCATTAACATATAGCAAAAAGATAAGAAAGTCACTATCCATAAACCGTCGCGTGAATACACAGTGGTCCGACTCCATCCTGTCATACCCATGCTTCAACATGAATGAATTAAACTTCTTATACCATAATGTTTTATAGGATGACGAAGCGACGAGACTATGATGATGACGAAGTATAGGTAGAGGATAATGCGTGGCAATGTGTTGCATGAAGATTGAAGTAGTGGTGGAGATTGTTGGAATCGACTCAAATCTATGCAACAAGTGCCATTGACCGGTCGAAAATTCAGAGCCAAGACAGCGAGTTCTTTGGGCGTTTCTAGGCATTATCAATCGGTCGGCAGGGTTCCTCGACCAGTTGACGATATGCTCCGACCAGTCAACAGGTTTCCTTGTTGGAGTTAGTTTCTTGCGCGGTTTTACGCAAGGAGTTTCTAATCTCGATTTTCTCTTATTTAAGGAGTGTATTATGGGATTAGTGGTATCATAGACGAGAAAGGGGATTGAGAGAGGTTCTAGGTGAGAGAAAGAGCTTAAGAAGATGGTTTTCTTCTTAAGAAGAGCATGCATGTATGATTGCATTGTGTTGCTTGTTTGATCCTATTTGTTGCTGTGCGTTTAGCTTTACTTCCACTGACAATCTTTTCCCAACAATTCATAACTCAAGGGGATTTTAATGCTGCGACAATGAGTCACTCTCCTTATTTCTCTCTCTTTCAAAAGTCTCTCCAAATGGCAAGCAAACGTATGCGAATTTTCGACGGAAGCCTTTGGCAAGAAGTTACTACATGGGAACCTTAGGTGGGGCCCATCGTGGTGTTTGTGAGAAATCCACCCCGTCCATCCTCTATGTGAGCTCATTTTAGGACACGAGACAAAAAATGAGCCGGATTCAATACTCAAGTGGGCTACACTAAAGGAAAAAGGTGTGTAAGGAAATTCCTATTGTTGAATTTTCTCCCCCTCATACGTGGCATCTGTGCCATGCAAGATGTCAGGTGCATCGGTAAGATCTGGCCAGTACGATTATGAGGTGGAGCTGCATTTTTACGTTGAATGAAAGTGTTGGTCGGTCTGATCTAAACCGTTCTTTGTTTCTGTACAGGGTGATCTGCCTGAAGATTGGATGGCCTGTTTCATGATGAGGCCAACATTTCTCATGGCTGAGATGCGTTGCACACTTGAGACGTTGGCATATGGATGGGTTTGTATTCTAACCTATCATTGGTTGTAGATGCGTTCATTTTAATTTTCGAAAATCATTGATCAGGATGCTAGTGTTCATTGTTCAGTAATCCAAACCGTTGAAATGATGTTCCATCCAAACAGTTGAAATGTTGTTCCTCACCGTGGATGAGTACCCTTGCACCAAATGATCAGTGGATTGGAATGACCTTAACCATTCCATTGGTGGCCAAGAAATAGACGGCTAAGAAAGAGAACAGGTTAACCATTGAAATTCAACCAAGAGATCTGTGAACTATATCAATGGTTTGGATAACTGAATCATGAACCCCAGCACTTATATGAACTGAGACCGTACAGAACTGCACAAATACAGGGCTTGAGCATTGTATCATGCTTCTAAGGGGACTGAAAAATACAAATAAACAAGTCGTTTCCTCCTATTCATGCAGGCATGCAGCATTACTTGAGTTGGTGGGCCCCACTTTGGATGGCCATGGTGTTGCTGCACCATCAGATTATCCTAATAGTTTCACCGACGGCCTGCAAAACAAAAATAACATGTTGGTTCATTGCTACCCACCCTTGTCCACGTGGTTGTATCAATGAATCCGAGGCATCCATCAGTTGGGCTCTATGGATTGTGGCCTACATAACAAAAAAATCACACAGATTGAACAATCCAAACTGTCTATTACCAAGTAAGATTGTTCTACTGAGTTTTAAGGCTTGAGCCCAAAAATGATGCATATCAAAAGCTCAAGTGGACCACACCACAGGAAACAGTGTGAATTGAACATCTAGCATTGAAAAATTCAAGGAGGGCATAGAAATTTTAGATGTTATGAACAGTTTGTATGACAAATAAATATCACTGTGGGCTCTAGGATGATTTCAATGGTGGAAATCATTATTCCCACTGTTTCTTGTGGTAAAGTCCACTTGAGCTTTGGATATGCTTCAATTTTGAGCTCAACCCCTAAAATGAGAGGGAAAATCGGATGGATGGTGTGGATAAACCACATGGATTCACAGTGAGCCCAACTGAGTTTACTCAGTACAATAAAATCTTACCATTTGCAAGCAACGGACGCGATTCTTGGCGGAAGCCTGTGTTGAAAACTTAGGTGGGGCCATTATGATACTTGTGAGAAATCTACCACGTCCATCCGTTTTGTGAGCTCATCTTAGGACGTGCGACAAAAAATTAGCCGGATACAAGACTCAAGTGGGCTGCAAACGTGAGGATTAAATGTCTACAGTTGAAATATTAGTGGGGCCACAGCAGTTTTTAATCAGGCTAATATTTGTGTTTTCAGTTCATCCCACTAGTAATGACATTACGATCGGTATGGATGGCATAGAAACATCACTGTGGACCCACGGATGTTCCAACAGTAGGAATTTCCCGACCCACCTTTTCCTTTAATTAGAGCTGGACATAAACTGAGTTTAACTGTTTGGATCAACTTGGTAAAACCCTGTTCGTACAAAAGTCTTATTGTTTAAACACATATGGTGTGTTCGAAAAAAAATTCAATTCAATTTCAAACACCGTCTGTTCGACTCGACTTGCACTCGAACTCGACTCGAATATTGATCGACTCGACTTGACTCGTTCGTTCGACTCGATTATATATATATATATATATATATATATATATATATATATATATATATATATATATATATATATAGAGAGAGAGAGAGAGAGAGAGAGAGAGAGAGAGAAGAAGAAGGGTGGATGACAAATAAAAGTGACTGTGAGCCTAGGAAGGTTTCAATGGTGGACATCATTCTCTTCACTGTTTCTTGTGGCGTGGTCCATTTGAGTTTTGTATTTGCCTCATTTCTTATTTAAGGCCTTAAAATAAGCTCTACAAAATGGATAGACGGAGTGGATAAAACAAATACATCATGGTAGGACACACAAAACGAAAAAATTGATATTTACCATTCAGTAGTAGAAAAATATTTTCAAGCGAAAAAAGTGAAATTGTTCGAACTCGTAAAAATTGTCCGAAATTCATATGTTCGAACATGATTGGGCTAGACCAAATTGAGTTCGAACAGAGCCATCTTGTTCGAATGTTTGTTCGAACATTGTTCGAACACACCCACTCAAGCAGCTGAACAATCCAATCTGGTCCATGTTCGACTCAGATCAGATCGTTGTCCACCTCTACCTTTAATGCTGCCCACTTGAGTCTTTAATCTAGCTCATTTTTTTTGTCTCATGTCCTAAACGGAGCACACATAAAGGATGGTCGAGGTGGATTTCTCACAAACATCATGGTGGCTTCTAAGTTCCAGCACAGTAACGTCTTGCCGAAGGCTTCGGCCAAAAATCCACGTCCCTTCGCTTGCCATTCCGAGATATTATCGAAAATGGAAAGAGAGAAAAATGAGGAGAGAAGCCTGCTCTTGCAACATTAAATTTCCCTTAAGATACAGATCTCACCCACGGCTGAGATTGGCGAGTACGTAGCATACACAAGCTGGGTGTAACAAAAATTTTCTCTGTTTGTATGGTATTGGTGTTCTACAAGATATATGACAAGTTACCCAGCAGCAGCTGTAGGTGATTAGTTGTCTCGCATAAATGATTAAATGCAACCGACGGTACTGGGCTGGGCCTCAGACACCACATATGCAATGCTATGGTGGCAATAGAACTAGTCGGATCTAGCTTGAGCCCAGCCCATGTAAAAGTAGGGTGTCAATGGACTAGTACTGGTCCGGTACTGCACCCACACCCTTAGGCATACCCATGTTGGGCATGAAATGGGCACCCATGCTGATACTCTATAGCATGAAGCCACTAATCCATCTGTAAATGGATTCCAGTAGGATTCTAGTATGGGTTGGGTCTACTGCACCCAGCTCAATTATTCATTGGCTAAAAAAAAAGAAAAAAAAAACAAAAAACAAAAACCAAACTCACAATCAATCCCGTTTAGCTGCAGCCGTGCCCGGCTATGTCGAGCTAGACTCAGGTATCCATTGGGTGCACCGAGACCATTGATGCCGCCCCTACCTAAAAACTAATGCTCTCCACTTGCTTAAGTGTTTATTGGGCATCATTCTTAGGTCCAGGTCTCAAGACGGCAACATGAACATGCCTGTATCACAGTTCAAGCAGCGCCTTAATTATAGAAAAATTTGCTCGCATGGCCCTGATCAGGCTCATTTATTAGTCGAGTCCAAATAATTGGCCTAGGCCCAGACCATGTACGGTAATGGGCCTGCTGCTCGACCAATTGTCGGCTTTAACCCTTACTACGGGCCCATTTAAATTTCAAGTTACTTTACATGAGCTACTCAGTCAGCAGCTTATCTTGGTTTCTACTTATGTAGTAGATAAGTATATTTTGTAAACAACGTACTTATTAACCAGAGAGTGGAGAAGTATTTTTGGATTCCTACATCACTTTTAAGTAATATTTTAACTTTGTTTTACTTAAAATTTTAATGATAGATTTTATGTGCCTATCACTTAGGGCCATGAACAGCTTGATCTGGGGTTGGGTTTCGGCTCGAATTTTGAACTACTCAACATGTTCTTAAGAGCCAAGTCTATTCAAAATTTTGATTTATTTATTTATTTATTTGGCCCAAGAACAATCTGTTAATATGATGTAGGACGGGTCGCTGACTATTTCATGGCCCAGATGGAGCAAAAGAAGACCGGACGGGGCCGAAAGTGATCCGGACTGTCAGGACCGTGAATCGGTCGTATCTCACAATCCGGAATGAGTTACGGGACGTATAATATATCAATTTGGGGTAGCTCGAGCTACTTTAGCCAACCAACCCTGCTACGCCGGGTTGCCCAATCCGGAATCGCGAGAATCGACCGTATCGACGGTCATTAGGCTAGTTTATTTTCAGTTTTACTATTTATAGTAAGTTTTAATTCGATCATAACTTTGCATCCGTATGGTTTTAGAGTTAGTGCCCAACATGAAAAGGGCTTAGAATATTTCGTAGAACAGCGTGGTTGAGGCCGTTTGAAAACTTTCTATTTTTGGCCGAAAACCAAGAGTTCTAGTAGGATTGAGCGACTTCTATAAATAGTAAGTTTACTATTTATAGTAAGTTGCGTTTTCTAGGAGTTTTAGTTGGAGTTGGATTTTGATACTTTACCTAGGGTTAGTTTCCTATTTATATGCATTGTAATTCCGTTTTATTCATTCAATTATCAATAAATCAATTATTTGGAATTTATTTTCTTTTTTTATCTTTTATTTCTTCTCGTGGATTCGAGAACTATCGGTTAGGGAGACGGTGATCGACCTACCACGTCCTCCCTGCGTCATTGGTATCAGAGAGAGGTTTCTTCCTCAGGACGATGGCCTCTAATGAAGGGTTGGATTCTTATCCTAAGGACGGTGCTCCAAGGGACTATCTAACGGCGACAGCCTTCGAGGCAGCATTCGAAGCAGCACGACGGGAGAACCGGTTGATCCTGCAAGGTATACAGGCGACCCTCGACCAGATTGCAGCGTCGCTAGCGCCTCTTCGAGCCCAAGGCGACCAACAACCACCAACAGTTGTTATACGGGACAATCCTGTTGTCCGTAGAACACCCCAGGTGGATAACGGTAGGGTTACGCCAGACGATTCAGAACTAAGCGATGACGAGGTCGAAGACATGTTCGTACGACGACCGGCGCTAGGGAATGAGCGTGTGGAACGAGCAGAACGAGATTATCGGGGCAAAGCTGATCTTCCCATCTTTAATGGCCTACTTCGAATAGAGGAGTTCCTCGACTGGCTGGCAGAGGTCGAGCGATACTTCGACTATATGGACGTGCCGGACGACAAGAAGGTAAAACTAGTTGCATATAAGTTTAAATTCGGTGCTTCAGCATGGTGGGAAAACCTACAGGTTTCCCGCACCCGTCAGAATAAGACACCCATCCGAACATGGCCTCGGATGAGACAGCTTCTTAGAGCTCGATTCCTTCCTAACAACTATGAACAAATTTTGTTCCAACAATACCAAAATTGTCGTCAGGGAAATAAAACCGTAGTCGAATATCTTGAAGAATTCCAACGATTGGCTACACAGAATAATTTATCGGAATCAGAGGCACAACAAGTATCACGATTCATTGGTGGGTTGCGATTTGCAATCCAGGATCGAGTCCAGATGCATCCAGTTTGGACGTTGAGTGAGGCTAACCAATTGGCCACTCGAGCAGAAACACAGTTGTCACGGCCCCCTGCTCGACCCTATCCGGCAACACGAAATCCCAACGCCGGACCCACTCAAGATACAACGTTGGCCAAAGGCAAGGAGCCTATAGGAGGGCATCCTCAACCTCCTACGGTCACAAACCGGGACTGGGGAAGCGGTTCCTCAAGACCTCAACGTACAGCTCCCACTACAGCGGGTTCCAGCAGGATCCCCAACCCATATGGTCGGCCAAGACCAGACCATTGTCTCCGTTGTGACCAACCAGGTCACTGGTCGAATGCTTGCCCTCAACGCCCTGCAACACACTTAACTACGAATGAAGGCGGCGTGGAAGGTGAGCCAACAGAAGATAACCCTGAATTGGAACAGGCCGAAGAGGGGGACACAGAAGATGTCGATTGGCTGACTGAAGATCATGGGGAATCGCTAGTAGTAAGACGACTACTTTACGCCCCTAGGAAGGAAGTGCACCCACAACGACGTAATATTTTTCGCACAAAGTGCACCGTGCAGGGCAAAGTCTGTGACGTGATCATAGACAGTGGGAGTAGCGAAAATATTGTCTCGAGAATTATGGTGGATAAGTTACATCTGCCTATGACAAAGCACCCTACCCCTTACTCTATCGGCTGGATCAAGAAGGTGAACGAAACCAAGGTAACTCATCAATGCATTATTTCGTTTTCCATTGGTAAAAGCTATAAGGACGAGGTCCTCTGTGATGTGGTTGACATGGAAGCCTGCCACATGTTACTTGGGCGGCCATGGCAATCGGATCGAGATGTGACCCACAGTGGACGGAAAAACATATACATGTTCACCAAGGATGGTCGAAAAATTATTTTGGCCCCTATGACACCAGACAAACACCCTGAAGCTTCTAAAGTGGAGGGGAACTCTCTCCTTACCATTCGCGAGTTTGTTAAGGAATCAAAGGAAATAGGCGAGATTTATGCTGTTATGGTAAAAGGCGAGGGGCTAGGATCCTCTAATATTCCTCAACGCCTTAAACCGCTGCTAGAAGAATTTTGAAGTACTTGGCCTGCAGAGTTACCTGATGAGTTGCCTCCCATGCGAGACATACAACATCACATTGACCTTATCCCAGGGTCCAGTCTACCCAACCGACCGCACTATCGGATGAGTCCGAAAGAGTGCGAAATTCTACAGGGACAGGTGGAGGAACTGATCCGTAAGGGTCTTATTAAAGAGAGCATGAGCCCGTGTGCCGTTCCGGCACTCCTTACCCCAAAGAAGGACGGAACATGGCGTATGTGCATCGATAGCCGCGCGATCAATAAAATAACAGTTAAATATCGATTTTCAATACCGCGCTTGGATGACATGCTGGACATGCTCGAGGGCTCCAAGGTGTTCTCGAAACTGGACTTACGGAGTGGATACCATCAAATCCGTATTAGGCCAGGTGACGAGTGGAAAACGGCCTTCAAGACCAAGGAAGGGCTATATGAGTGGTTGGTTATGCCCTTCGGTTTGACCAACGCCCCAAGCACCTTCATGCGTTTAATGAACCAAGTGTTGAAGCCGTTCATTGGCCGCTTCGTTGTCGTTTACTTTGAAGACATTCTAATATACAGTCAGGATGAAACGGAGCACATGACCCACATCAGAAAAGTGCTACAAGTGTTGGCCGACAACAAGCTATACTTAAATTTGAAAAAGTGTAGCTTCTTAACTGATCAATTATTGTTTCTGGGGTTCATCGTGTCGTCCACGGGTATCCGAGTGGACGAAGAAAAGGTACGAGCTATTCGGGATTGACCGACTCCGACAAACATTCATGAGGTACGAAGTTTTCATGGGTTGGCGACCTTCTATCGTCGATTTGTGCGGAACTTCAGCAGTATCGTTGCGCCGATTACCGACTGTATGAAGAAGGGTCCGTTTCAATGGACCGAAGGGGCTGAGAAGAGCTTTGCAGAAATTAAACATCGGTTGTCCACTACCCCGGTTCTGGTACTCCCTAATTTCGACAAGCTATTTGAGGTAGAATGCGACGCATCTATTGTCGGCATTGGGGGAGTCCTTTCTCAGGAGGGCAGGCCGGTTGCCTTTTTCAGTGAGAAACTCAGCGACGCACGACAGAAGTGGTCGACCTATGAACTTGAATTATATGCAGTGGTTCAAGCACTGCGCCATTGGCGCCATTATCTTATTCAAAGGGAATTTATACTGTACACTGATCATCAGGCCTTAAAATTTATCAATACTCAGACTAACGTGAATCGTATGCATGCTAGATGGATTTCGTTTTTACAGGAATTCACGTTCGTTCTGAAACACAAATCACGGCAGCAGAACAAGGTGGCAGATGCACTAAGCCGACGTGCATCCCTTCTTATTACAGTGAGCAGTGAGGTGATCGGGTTCGACTGCCTCAAGGAACTTTATGCCTAGGACGAGGATTTTGCAGATGCATGGAAAAAGTGCCAAGAAGGGCACCCGAGTGACCTTCTAATTCAAGATGGTTTCCTCTTCAAAGGAAATCGACTTTGCATCCCGCAGAGTTCGTTACGGGACAAAATTATTATCGAGCTGCACGGCGGTGGCCTCGGCGGTCATCTAGGACGAGATAAGACTCGAGCGATGGTGGAAGAGCGGTATTACTGGCCGCAATTTGCTCGTGATGTGGGCAGGGCGGTACAACGATGTCATATTTGTCAAACTGCTAAGGGACAATCTCAAAATATAGGTCTTTACACGCCATTACCCGTGCCAGATGCCCCTTGGGAGGATTTATCTATGGATTTTATATTAGGGCTTCCACGAACACAACGCGGCATGGGCTCAGTGTTCGTGGTGGTAGACCGATTCTCCAAAATGGCACACTTCATTCCGTGCAAGAAGACCTTTGATGCGATACACGTTGCGAACCTTTTCTTCAGAGAGGTTGTGCGATTACATGGGATTCCTAAGACGATCACTTCAGACCGGGACACAAAGTTCGTTAGCCATTTTTGGCGAGCCTTGTGGAATCGGTTCGGTACATGACTTCACTTCAGCAGTGCTTATCATCCACAAACAGATGGACAGACTGAGGTCATCAACCGCACATTGGGCAATCTCATCCGTTGCCTTTCAGGTGACAAACCAAAGCAGTGGGACATTGGCCCTGGCTCAAGCAGAGTTTGCGTTCAACAACATGGTAAACCGATCGACAGGAAAGTCTCCGTTCCAGATTGTTTATGGGTGCGTTCCTCGTCACACACTCGATTTGGTTCCCCTGCCCAAGCTTCCTGGCATGAGCGTTACAGCTGAACATATGGCAGACCGAATCATGGACATACATGCAGACGTGCGCAACAAATTACAGGCTTCGAACGAGAAGTACAAAGAAGCGGCTGACAAGCATCGGCGCGCCAAAGTGTTCGAAATAGGAGATCAGGTGATGGTCCACCTACGTAAAGAGCGATTTCCTACCGGGACCTACAACAAGTTGAAACACAAGAAGATTGGACCGGTACCGATCATTCGCAAGATCAATGACAATGCCTACGTTGTTGATCTTCCAGATGACATGGAGATTTCAAGGACCTTCAACGTGGCAGATCTGTACGAATATCATGAACCAAAGCTGGACGAGAACTCGGGGTCGAGTTCTTTCGAAGTGGAGGAGACTGATGTAGGACGGGTCGCTGACTATTTCATGGCCCAGATGGAGCAAAAGAAGACCGGACGGGGCCGAAAGTGATCCGGACTGTCAGGACCGTGAATCGGTCGTATCTCACAATCCGGAATGAGTTACGGGACGTATAATATATCAATTTGGGGTAGCTCGAGCTACTTTAGCCAACCAACCCCGCTACGCCGGGTTGCCCAATCCGGAATCGCGAGAATCGACCGTATCGACGGTCATTAGGCTAGTTTATTTTCAGTTTTACTATTTATAGTAAGTTTTAATTCGATCATAACTTTGCATCCGTATGGTTTTAGAGTTAGTGCCCAACATGAAAAGGGCTTAGAATATTTCGTAGAACAGCGTGGTTGAGGCCGTTTGAAAACTTTCTATTTTTGGCCGAAAACCAAGAGTTCTAGTAGGATTGAGCGACTTCTATAAATAGTAAGTTTACTATTTATAGTAAGTTGCGTTTTCTAGGAGTTTTAGTTGGAGTTGGATTTTGATACTTTACCTAGGGTTAGTTTCCTATTTATATGCATTGTAATTCCGTTTTATTCATTCAATTATCAATAAATCAATTATTTGGAATTTATTTTCTTTTTTTATCTTTTATTTCTTCTCGTGGATTCGAGAACTATCGGTTAGGGAGACGGTGATCGACCTACCACGTCCTCCCTGCGTCATAATAGCTTTACCATCTCCACAAGCACAATGGGGACTCGTTTGTAATCCTTACATAACTTAAAATTGCAACACAAAATCAAAAAATAAATTTTACTATAAATCTAAATACAAAATTTAATTTAATTTAAAACAAATCAAAGCATCCACTATATGTTCAAGAGTAATAAAGAACTTTAAGCATTAATGAATTTTAAAAACAATTCATAATGTTCTATCATTTGTTAACATATCTCATCTCGAACTATTCTCATACTACAGTCATCATTTACTTGCATCCACATTTGAAGTATCTGATGGGCATTTTCAGCGTAGTTATCGGAAACCACCATATCCTTCCTCCGGTGCATCTCAAATAGTAGATCTTGTCGAATGTGACACTTCATAAAATTGTACACCGTGCATGAGCTACTTCAATGTTCCTTTGCTTGCAAAGTAAATACGTAAACATCATTTTTAAGACGGGGAAGAAAAAATAACTCAATTACTCTCAAACAATTTGAGGACTAAACTAATCCATCTGCATAAAGAACCTGATTCGAATGCAGATGCATGTATGATAGCAAGCAAAACATTCTCTGTCAATCAAGATGAAGGCTTAAACCAAGAAAAAAGAAAATTTTATTGGGATTAAGGGTTCTATTTCAAACCCCAATTCCACAAAATTCTCCTTATAACCCATAAAAATTCAATTTTGGTGCCTAAAAAAAAAAAAAAGAATAAAAAGAATAAAAAGAACTCAACAGCCGAACTCAAATTTGTCCTTAATTTTCAAATTTTCCTTATTTTTCTTTTTTAGTTTCTTAAAAACCCAATTTCAGAAATTCCCCTTTCCAAGATTTTCTCCTCTTTTTTAGTCCTTAGAGAATTCTTCAAAACACAATTTAAAAAATTCCTCCTTATAAAGCCCAAAAATCTCGTTTTTTGTGTTTTCATAAATCCAACTGCTTACCCACCGAACCCCCCTTTTCACTTCCTCTCCTTCATCTAAATTAAATAATAAAAAAAAAACCACATTTCTTACAAAATCCAATTCTAGAAAAGCCAATTCTCTCTTTCAAACCTAGTTTTAGAAATTGGGATTTTATCAAAATTAATTTTAATAATATAAAATTAAATTCAAAATGTTACAAGAGCATACGTGATGATAAATCTCAATCTATATTAGAGGAGAATTTATTGGTACAATTTATATAAAATAAAACAACTGTAAATTGTACATTAACACAATATTAAAAGATATGCATTCAATTAAATTACATACATCATTGATTTTAATCAACATATGTAACAGATTATTACACAAGGACTATGAGAGCTTCATGCTTTTATTGCTGATCCCGTTCCCGTATAAAGGAGGGTTGCATTAGGTTGACAGCAAGCATGAAACTTTCATTGTAACCTCACGATGTGATGATTCAGGTAAATTACCTCAAGTCATGCTTTTCAGCTGAACAAGCTGTGTTTTTATTTATTTATTTATTATTATTATTTTTGGCTAACGATTACATGGGTCAAATCATAGGTGAGTTCCCATGCGTCAAACTTCTGTGGGGTCCATTACGATGTAGAATCCCAACCGTGCATTCGCTATGTCACCAAAGGTGTGTGTGTAACTTTATAGTCCATTGATCAAGGGGTTAAGACCATTGATTAAAGGGTTAGGATCTTCCAACCTAGAAGATTTTTTGAGCCATCTCTCATCAACAATTGGGCCATCAGATCAACGCCATAGATACCCAAACGTGGCCCCACATTTATAGAATAGGCTTGCCTTTAAGTTCCTTACCTCCATCTCATCAAGAGCTGAGGATATCTTTGACAATTCCTGTTCAGGAACTATCTTTCTGGTGGACCATATACTATAAGAGCTTCTAGACGAATGATCTGGATCTCATGTTTTCTAAGGCTTAGTTTGGAGAAGTGATATGGCAGGGCCTGTGGCTGGCTGTATAGAATTTTTTATTTTTATTTTAATGGGCCTTGGCTGTACCAATATTTACAGCCCTCGTTCTATAAATTAAGTGGGCCCCATGTTTCATCAGGTAGGCTCAGCCGTGGATGGACCTTTCCCTGAGAATATGCAGGATGCAAGAAGACTAGCCGTTCGACTGATGGCCTGCAAATGGAAGGTTAAGAGGAAAAAGAAGAAAGACAAAAAAGAAAAATGCAGCGACAGCCACATTCATTAGGAAAAGTTCCAAAGAATAGATGGTTAGGATCTTCTAATGTAGGAGATTTTCTGGACAAGGTCTATCCATGGTGGGGAAGACCATAGTAACCATATGGATCACTAGGAAATGGGACCCACTTCTAGATTCAATCAGACACAAGCCTGAATTTAGGACCATCAATTGGTTCCAGACCTGAATTTCAAGCTCAGTTAATAAATGGACCATGCCATGGATAGGTTTAGCAGCATTATCTATGGATACCTAGCCAAGCCCTGGTCGAGGCTTGATTAATACAAGAGCTGATCTCAAGTGGACCCATTGCCACCTTAACTTAGTAATCAATCATTTTGTAACATTAAAGATGGGTGTGTCACATCTATTTCATGGGTTGCTAGTGCTGTGCCCATTCTGTAAGTATCTACATTCTGTAAGTATCTACGGTGATGATGTAAGTATCTACATTCTGTAAGTATCTACGGTGATGATGTAAGTATCTACATTCTGCAAGTATCTACGGCAGGAACAATCGCCGGAGCTTCTGTCTGTAACACCCCAAGATTTCGGCTCCCGTGTACATCACGACGGCCGAATTCCCAAGGTTATTTGGAATGTGTGAGGGTTATACCCCTTACATAATTTTCACACAAACATGCACATTTCATACTATTTGGAAAATCAAAAGCAAGATGGTGAAACCAAACTTATATATTATTTCATTAACTAAACCAAATCATCAAACCATGTAACCATCATTCATTTAAACATCATGTTCATAACTACGTCCTCCCATTGGGACTTATTACAATTTCAAATATTAAATAAATGCTAGAACTATGAATGATTATGCGGTCTCGTCTTCCACCATCTGTTCCCACGAGCCATCATAATCGTCTCCTTGAGGCTCGGGCTCCTGAGGATCGTTACCTACATGTTCTAAATTATTTCCACAAAACACCGTCAAAAGCGGCATAGTGAAGAACTACTTTAAGGTTAGAAATAATAATTGCATAAAAATCATAACAAAACATCCATTACTCTTTCTTAATGCAATGCATGATAATGCATGACCCAGCGTAGGAATCCTTAGACATGCCGCCAGGGGTTTTGGGACACGCAAGCCCATAATTTTGCCCGACCACGTGAGAAACGGGACACTCATAGCCCAAATCCACACGTGACAGTGTATGGGAGAAGTAGGACGCTCTAGCCTATTCTCAAATCCATACACCCACATGGAGCCACGTGCATGCATGAGTTAGCCATTCTTTATTATTATTTCCAATTTACACCAAGCCACTTATCGTCTAACCAACCTTTGGTACCACCACATCCTTCCTTATGGTTCATCACTCATCAAAATAGTCGTAACCGACGCATCACATCCCAGGATGGCGGCCCGTACTATTAAGCTTCATAACAACCATACTCAACTATCGTCTTATGGAGATCCTTAACAACTTTAGGAATAATAATAATAATAGTAAATATAATAATAGTAGTAGTAATAAATGGATTTAACAACCACTTAATCGGGCGATCTTGATACCACCACCACAGATCAGGGTGGCCACTTAACCGGACAAGCTAAAAGCATCGTCTCAGGTTAGGGCAACCTCTTAACCGGGTGTTCCGATATTCATCACCACAGATCAGGGTCCATCCATATATATATAAAAGGAATATATATAGCAATATAAGAATCTCCATTAGACAATCACAACCATTCTTTATACAGTATAGAAAGAAAGGTGGTCCCTTTAAAGCTGGTTACACAAATCTCATATGTGCAACAAACATAATTCTATTCCTTACTAGTTCTCTAAGTCCAATGAATATCCTCATCACCATGAGATTGAAAAAAAAGTATCTAAAAGCATTCATATATAGCTAATTAAGGAGAGAATAAATAAACACATGTAAACAAAAACACATAAGAATTATGAACCTACAAAATATGAAATTATTAATCCAATCTTAAAGGAGTTCTCACCTTATGATCTTCGACTTATTAGAGATACAAGATGATGAAATAATGGCAAGATGGTACTCCTCTCTCTCTCTCTCTCTCTCTCTCTCTCTCTCTTTCTCTTTCTCTTTCTCTCTCCCTCTCTCAAATTCGTGGGTGGGAGTCACCTTTGGCTAAGAGGGGCCCTATATATAGAGGTAGGGTTGGAATTAGGGTTTGGAGGTGCGTAGTAGAAATATGGAGAGGGATGTGCACGCGGGGTCTTGTGTAACAACCTCTCAAGGTAGGTTTCTCAAATCTTAATATTCTGATATTTTTGATCGATTTCAATCCGTTAATCTTATCAAGCTCGAAAAGTAGAGTTAGAATACGTAAATTTCTTGATGATCCGCATTCTAGATTGGCCGATCCTTAAAAATGGCCTAACGGGTGCTAAAATGGGCTATATCTCAATTAACGGTCTACGCTTGATGATCAGGGCCCAAATTTTGAAAAAGTATGTAGTCATGATAGGCAAACAATTGTACAAAGTTTAGTGGTTGATTGATGGTGAGAAATGCCTAGATCTGAAATTCCAACTTTTGGCGGAAAAGGAAGGGGCTGGCTTTGTGGTTTAACGGTGTAGGATTATAGATCGAGGTCCAAATTTTGTGTAAACTCGTAGTCATATGAGTATAATGGGTGGTCCAAATTTGAAAAGCGATTGATGGTGAGAAGTGGGTAAATTGAAAGGTTCAAATTTGAGAAGAGTTGGTAACTCGTTAATTTCTAGAACGGGATAATTTCGCACATAAGAAAGAGGCTTATCAATGTGGGGCAATCAAATCACACTATTGGTCCATGATAAAGATGATCCAAGTCACTCATATGAAGAAAAATATTCGACTACGACTAACCATCTACTTTCCTCACTCGATGGACATGAAAATCAAGGGTTAAGGCCTGATTTGACAATTGGACCACTTCTACTATGATTTAAGGGCTGAAATTTGATGTGTATGGTTAATATGTGTCCAAAAGCTCAAATTCAGGATTTTGCGTTTTAATGATCGCTAGAAACATGCGTACTTAAAAATGGTCAGTTAACTTAAGTTTAACTAATGGCATTTTTGTAATTTTTGTAAATATTCGAGTTTAACGAAATCTAACTCTTCTATATTGTTAATGAGGTCATTCTAAGCAACTTTAATAAAGGGTACTCCATACGATCTCCTACGGATGTCCTGTTATTTGAATTTTAATATCAATGGCCAGTATTTAATATAAAAAAAAATAGAAATAAATTTCAGAAAATTTTAAAATAATTACGGTAAATTCGGGGCGTTACAACTCCCCCCACCTTAAAACTAAACTTCGTCCTCGAAGTTACCTGAATGTACGGCGAAAAGGTGTGGATAAGCTTTCTTCATTTCTTCTTCGGTCTCCCAGGTTGCTTCCTCTTCTCCGTGAAACGACCATACAACTTTTACTAGTGGAATGACTTTCCTTCGCAGTACGTGCTCTTTTCGGTCCACGATACGCAGTGGTTCTTCGATGTATGACCCGTCACTACGTACTTCGATCTTTTCCCATTCGATCACGTGAGCGTCGTCTCTGTTGTACTTCCTCAACATCGATACATGAAAAACGTTATGGACGTTTGCTAGCTGCGGGGGCAAGGCCAAGCGATAGGCTACTTCACCAACTCGTTGGAGAATCTGGAATGGCCCGATGAAACGCGGAGCTAACTTTCCCTTCTGTCCGAACCTCAGCATTCCTTTCATAGGCGATATCTTTAAAAATACATGATCCCCTTCTTGGAACTCCAGATTCCGCCGTCGGTTATCTGCATAACTCTTTTGCCTGCTTTGAGCTACTTTTAGGCGCTTCCGAATGATGTCAATCTTTTCTGAGGTAATTTGAACAATTTCCGGCCCAATCAAGCTTCGATCTCCTACTTCAGCCCAACATTGAGGCGTGCGACAAGGGCGACCATACAGTGCTTCAAATGGTGCCATACCTATACTTGCTTGAAAGCTATTGTTATAAGCAAACTCTGCCAGAGGTAGGTAATCTTCCCAACTTCCCTTAAAGTCCAACACACATGCTCGCAACATATCT
Source organism: Liriodendron chinense (assembly GCA_003013855.2). Classification (NCBI taxonomy): domain Eukaryota; kingdom Viridiplantae; phylum Streptophyta; class Magnoliopsida; order Magnoliales; family Magnoliaceae; genus Liriodendron; species Liriodendron chinense. Next base: position 6,549,523 of record ML058334.1, read on the forward strand.
TCTAGAATTTGGTTCACACGTTCCGTCTGACCATCCGTCTGTGGGTGGTAAGCTGTACTATACTTGAGCGACGTTCCCATAGCTTGTTGCATCTTTGACCATAATGATGACGTATAGCGTGAATCTCTATCTGATATAATCGATACCGGTACCCCATGTAAACGTACAACTTCTTTCACATACAACTCCGCCAATTCTGATACCTTCGCCGACACTCGGGTCGCGACAAAGTGAGCTGATTTGGTGAGGCGATCTACTATCACCCAAATGGCGTCATGATTCTTTCTCGACTTGGGTAAACCCGTGATGAAGTCCATAGTAATGTGCTCCCACTTCCACGTAGGGATCTCCGGTTGTTTCAACAATCCTCCTGGCTTTTTGTGCTCGGCTTTTACCTGTTGACACGTGAGGCACTTAGATACGTATTCTGCGATCTCTCGCTTCATGTTGTTCCACCAGTACTGCCTCTTCATGTCCTGATACATCTTCGTGCTCCCCGGGTGAATCGTTAACTTCGAGCGATGTGCTTCGTCCATCACTTCCTTCTTCAAACTTAGTTTATTTGGCACACATAGACGGTCGCGAAAACGTATGCCTCCATCTGATCCAATTCGCCAATCTACATTTCTTTCATCGGCCATAAATTTTGTCATTATTTCCTGCAATTCATCGTCTTGGTTCTGAGCATCAATGATTTTACGCATCAATGTCGGTTCTACTACAATATTATTCACTTTCACTACTTGGCTCCCAATGTTTAATTTTACATCAAAATCTTTTATAAAATTTAGCATTTCCCACTTCTTGAGGATGCAAGACATTGTTGTCTCATGCACCTTCTTCCTACTGAGGGCATCAGCCACTGCATTAGCTTTCCCAGGGTTATAGCACAACTCTATCTGAAAATCTTTAAGTGTCTCCATCCACCTTCGTTGACGCATATTCAGATCTTTCTGCTGAAACAAGTACTTCAGGCTCTTGTGGTCGGTGTTTAACTTGAATTGCTCCCCATACAAATAATGTCTCCAAATCTTCAAGGCAAAGATCACAGCTGCTAATTCTAGGTCGTGTGTGGGATAGTTCTGCTCGTGTGGTCTCAATTGGCGAGAGGCATAAGCTATTACCTTATCTGCCTGCATCAATACACAACCCAGGCCTGCTCGTGAGGCATCGGTATGGACCACGAATTCTACTCCTTCTTCGGGCAATACTAGAACTGGGGCTGTTGTTAATAATTCTTTTAGTCTTTGAAAAGCTTCTTCTGCTTTCGTGCTCCAGACAAAGCGAGTATTCTTCCTAGTTAACTCGGTCAAAGGGCGAGCGATCTTTGAGAATTCTTTAATGAAACGACGATAGTATCCTGCAAGCCCTAGGAAACTTCGCACTTCGGTGACTGAGGTAGGTTGGATCCATTGGCGGACCGCCTCAACTTTGGACTGGTCGACTGCTATCCCATCGCGAGTGACTACATGACCAAGGAACTTCACTTCTTCTTCCCAGAAATCACATTTCTTTAACTTAGCATACAATTGGTTGTCCTTCAGTGTCTGCAGAGCTATTTTTAGATGCTCGGCGTGCTCTTCCTTACTCTTCGAGTATATGAGGATATCATCGATGAAAACAATAACGAATTTATCTAGATAGGGATTGAATACACGGTTCATCAGGTCCATGAATACTGCTGGGGCATTTGTCAGTCCGAAGGGCATAACAACAAACTCATAATGTCCATACCTCGTTCTGAATGCCGTTTTGGAAATATCTGCATCTCTCACTCTTAGCTGATGGTACCCGGACCTTAAATCAATCTTCGAAAAGAACTGGGCTCCTCTTAACTGGTCGAAAAGATCATCTATGCGCGGAAGAGGATACTTATTCTTAATAGTGGCTTGGTTCAACTTTCTATAATCAATACACAGGCGAAGCGAACCATCCTTTTTCCGTACAAAGAGGACAGGCGCGGCCCAGGGAGATACACTGGGGCGAATAAATCCTTGCTCTAGGAGTTCTTCTAATTGTTTCTTCAATTCTTGCAATTCTACAGGAGCCATGCGGTACACTGCCAATGCTATAGGTGCTGTACCAGGCACGAGATCAATGGCGAAATCTACTTCACGCTTCGGGGGTAGACCAGGAATATCTTGGAATACTTCAGGGAATTCAGCTACTATGGGGATTTGGTCGACAGATAGCTCAACCGATTCTCCGACGCACATCAACCGTTCGATTACTTCCTTCTTCTTCTTACCTTGAAACACTACCGGGTCGTGGCTCGGGAGAGACAATGATATGGTCTTGGCATGGCAATCCAAGTTCACCCGGTGCTTAGAGAGCCAGTCCATTCCCAAGATCACGTCGAAGTTCTTCATGTTCAATACAACTAGATTTGCTTCGAATTTAACTCTGCCAATGGTTAAAGGACACCTTCGACATTCCTTTCTTAGTTCTATAATTCGACCGATAGGTGTTGCTATGACCACAGATTCACCTAAGCATTCTACCTTTAAGTTTAATCGAGCCACAACTGATGCAGCAATAAAAGAAATGGAGGCACCGCTATCAAATAAGACAACTACTGGATCATCGCCGATAAAGATAGTACCTTCGATGGCGCGAGGGTCTTCTTCCATATTATCTGGTGGAGCCATAGCATAGAGACGTCCTTGTTGCTTTTGGTTTGGATTTGGTGCTTCTCTCTTCTGCATTTGAGGACGGGCTGCTGCAGGTGGTCTGGGTGCTTGATTCTGCTGTTGTGGTTGACTCCCCTTAGGCTGGGAGGCATTCTTCTCATCTGCAGCCTTCTTGAAACAATTGATGGCCTTGTGTCCTAGCTTCCCGCAGTAGTGACAGTTGAAGGGGTCCCGGTTCTGTTGCTGATTGGTTGGTGCAAGTCTTGGCCTCTTGTCAGGAATGGAAGGTGGGTTTGGTATTGCTCTGCTTTTCTGGCCTACTTGTCTTGTTTGATTTCGTTGCTGGATATAGCGTTCAGTGTCTTTCTCAGCGATCATTGCTCGATCTATGATCTCTTCATAAGTACGCAGCTTCAATATGCTAATCTTTGACCGAATACTAGGTCTCAAGCCTTCCTGGAACTTGTGGATCTTGTAGTCCAGGTCTTCTACTGCTGAGGGTAGGTAACTTGACAACTCGGCGAATTTGTCTTCATATTGGGCTACGGTGAGGTTACCTTGCTCTAGTTTCAGGAATTCCGACATCTTCTCTTTCCTATATGCTTCAGGGAAAAACTTGTCACAGAACTTGGCATGGAAAGTGTCCCACGTCCACTGGAATCCTTCTGGGACTCTTCTTTTTGCTGCCTGCCACCTAAACGTAGGCCGCCCCCTCTAATAGGTATGTAGCTAGGGTCACTCGGTGTTGCATGGGGCAAGCCAGGGTGTCCAGTGCCTTAGCCACTTGCTTAAGCCAATAATCCGCCTTGGTAGGGTCAGGGTTTCCATGGAACTTCTCAGGATGTAGCTTCAGGAACTTCTCAATCAGGATGGTTTCTTCAGGAAGCATGAACCGAGGTTGATTTGGCGGAGGAGCCTGTCTAGGTGCTAGGGGTACTTGAAATGTTTCAGGTTGATTTTGGGGTGTTGGTGTGGTTGTCTGAGTTTCCACTGGAGGCGGAGGTGCGGTTTGAGTAGAGGTTGGAATCGGAGTTTGGCCAGGGGTCACGATCGTTATCAGTTGTTCGAGGGTGGCCTGGTGTCGGGTTTGTTGCTCATGTTGTTGGGCCTGTTGTTGCTGAATGATACCGGTGAGACGATCGAGTGCGCCTAACATGGCTTCCCAAGGTTGTAGAGCATTGGAGTTTCCTCCTACTGAAGTCATTGGTGGATTTGTATTAGGACTCGCAGTGTTAGCCATGGGTGGTGACTCAGGCTGGGGTGAGGCCGCGGGAATGTTTCTTGAAGATTTCCTCTTAGGGGCCATCAAGCTGAAAATAAGTGTTCTATAGGTTAGACGTCACTTCTAAGGTGAAAACTAATGAACTCAAATCAGAAAGTTAGAGTTAGAGGTTCACCTAGCTCGTAGTTTGGGAATCTGATACCCAGGACCTGATCGCGCTCTCAGATTTTTTTCTCTCAAACCGGAAGTCCTTTTCCTCTGAAATTTGGAGGGTAGATAGATGATTATGTGGGGAATACCTCAAATTTTTTTAAGAATACAAATCTCATGATAAAGTATAGTTCTGACCCCCACAAGTCTGAAAAACGTAACAGATCAGCAGACTTTTACACAACATATGTGCTATTGCCAGAATTTTCCTGATTTAATTACAGATTGGATTGATCTGAAATTTTATACAGATACTGGGAACTGAGTTAGGAATCTCCAGAAAAATTTATAAAATTTTCTGAGATCTAAAAATACATTTTCTAATGTCAGAATTACAGATGGGTCTAAAAATCTGCCCTAATTGAAATAATTAGAAATAAAATAGTTACTCCTAATTATTTATGGAGAAAATTCACAAGATTCAATGAATCAATGATTCAAATATGGGGAATAGATGAGAGCCCCAAATATTTTTAAAAAAAATGAAAATTTCTTTCCAAAAAATCCTAAAATATTGAGATTTCTAAGTTCCACGACTACGCTAGTAAATTTTCAAGGAACCTAAGTGTGGGTCTCTAAGTTCATAACATTACATACCATTAATAGGATTGAATCTAAATGATTTGTCTCTAGTCATTGGGGACCTAAGCCCTAAGATGAGTTAATTATGATATGGATTTAGGCTTCTCGCCCAGAGGTCCCATTTTGCTCTGATACCAACTTGTAACACCCCAAGATTTCGGCTCCCGTGTACATCACGACGGCCGAATTCCCAAGGTTATTTGGAATGTGTGAGGGTTATACCCCTTACATAATTTTCACACAAACATGCACATTTCATACTATTTGGAAAATCAAAAGCAAGATGGTGAAACCAAACTTATATATTATTTCATTAACTAAACCAAATCATCAAACCATGTAACCATCATTCATTTAAACATCATGTTCATAACTACGTCCTCCCATTGGGACTTATTACAATTTCAAATATTAAATAAATGCTAGAACTATGAATGATTATGCGGTCTCGTCTTCCACCATCTGTTCCCACGAGCCATCATAATCGTCTCCTTGAGGCTCGGGCTCCTGAGGATCGTTACCTACATGTTCTAAATTATTTCCACAAAACACCGTCAAAAGCGGCATAGTGAAGAACTACTTTAAGGTTAGAAATAATAATTGCATAAAAATCATAACAAAACATCCATTACTCTTTCTTAATGCAATGCATGATAATGCATGACCCAGCGTAGGAATCCTTAGACATGCCGCCAGGGGTTTTGGGACACGCAAGCCCATAATTTTGCCCGACCACGTGAGAAACGGGACACTCATAGCCCAAATCCACACGTGACAGTGTATGGGAGAAGTAGGACGCTCTAGCCTATTCTCAAATCCATACACCCACATGGAGCCACGTGCATGCATGAGTTAGCCATTCTTTATTATTATTTCCAATTTACACCAAGCCACTTATCGTCTAACCAACCTTTGGTACCACCACATCCTTCCTTATGGTTCATCACTCATCAAAATAGTCGTAACCGACGCATCACATCCCAGGATGGCGGCCCGTACTATTAAGCTTCATAACAACCATACTCAACTATCGTCTTATGGAGATCCTTAACAACTTTAGGAATAATAATAATAATAGTAAATATAATAATAGTAGTAGTAATAAATGGATTTAACAACCACTTAATCGGGCGATCTTGATACCACCACCACAGATCAGGGTGGCCACTTAACCGGACAAGCTAAAAGCATCGTCTCAGGTTAGGGCAACCTCTTAACCGGGTGTTCCGATATTCATCACCACAGATCAGGGTCCATCCATATATATATAAAAGGAATATATATAGCAATATAAGAATCTCCATTAGACAATCACAACCATTCTTTATACAGTATAGAAAGAAAGGTGGTCCCTTTAAAGCTGGTTACACAAATCTCATATGTGCAACAAACATAATTCTATTCCTTACTAGTTCTCTAAGTCCAATGAATATCCTCATCACCATGAGATTAAAAAAAAGTATCTAAAAGCATTCATATATAGCTAACTAAGGAGAGAATAAATAAACACATGTAAACAAAAACACATAAGAATTATGAACCTACAAAATATGAAATTATTAATCCAATCTTAAAGGAGTTCTCACCTTATGATCTTCGACTTATTAGAGATACAAGATGATGAAATAATGGCAAGATGGTACTCCTCTCTCTCTCTCTCTCTCTCTCTCTCTCTCTCTCTCTTTCTCTTTCTCTTTCTCTCTCCCTCTCTCAAATTCGTGGGTGGGAGTCACCTTTGGCTAAGAGGGGCCCTATATATAGAGGTAGGGTTGGAATTAGGGTTTGGAGGTGCGTAGTAGAAATATGGAGAGGGATGTGCACGCGGGGTCTTGTGTAACAACCTCTCAAGGTAGGTTTCTCAAATCTTAATATTCTGATATTTTTGATCGATTTCAATCCGTTAATCTTATCAAGCTCGAAAAGTAGAGTTAGAATACGTAAATTTCTTGATGATCCGCATTCTAGATTGGCCGATCCTTAAAAATGGCCTAACGGGTGCTAAAATGGGCTATATCTCAATTAACGGTCTACGCTTGATGATCAGGGCCCAAATTTTGAAAAAGTATGTAGTCATGATAGGCAAACAATTGTACAAAGTTTAGTGGTTGATTGATGGTGAGAAATGCCTAGATCTGAAATTCCAACTTTTGGCGGAAAAGGAAGGGGCTGGCTTTGTGGTTTAACGGTGTAGGATTATAGATCGAGGTCCAAATTTTGTGTAAACTCGTAGTCATATGAGTATAATGGGTGGTCCAAATTTGAAAAGCGATTGATGGTGAGAAGTGGGTAAATTGAAAGGTTCAAATTTGAGAAGAGTTGGTAACTCGTTAATTTCTAGAACGGGATAATTTCGCACATAAGAAAGAGGCTTATCAATGTGGGGCAATCAAATCACACTATTGGTCCATGATAAAGATGATCCAAGTCACTCATATGAAGAAAAATATTCGACTACGACTAACCATCTACTTTCCTCACTCGATGGACATGAAAATCAAGGGTTAAGGCCTGATTTGACAATTGGACCACTTCTACTATGATTTAAGGGCTGAAATTTGATGTGTATGGTTAATATGTGTCCAAAAGCTCAAATTCAGGATTTTGCGTTTTAATGATCGCTAGAAACATGCGTACTTAAAAATGGTCAGTTAACTTAAGTTTAACTAATGGCATTTTTGTAATTTTTGTAAATATTCGAGTTTAACGAAATCTAACTCTTCTATATTGTTAATGAGGTCATTCTAAGAAACTTTAATAAAGGGTACTCCATACGATCTCCTACGGATGTCCTGTTATTTGAATTTTAATATCAATGGCCAGTATTTAATATAAAAAAAAATAGAAATAAATTTCAGAAAATTTTAAAATAATTACGGTAAATTCGGGGCGTTACACTGTCACCTTTCGGGTCACCTTCATGGTCCCCCCACTGCCATCCACCACATCCCATGCAAAAGCTCTAACATCTCATGCATCATTCATGTTATGTGCATGCATGCATTCACCTTAAACATTTCCATGTAAAATGCGGTAGATTTCCAACGTGAGGTTTTACTTAATTTTAGTTATGTATAACGTGCCCACCTGAATAGCGGACCAGATTGGCCCAACTTATATAATGCTGCTGGAATGGGTAACTGGCGAGTGTACTACTGGGCCGGACAGGGGCCTAGAAACTTAAACTGTGGGCCCAGGAATGTCCTGGGCCCGCATATCTAGCTATGGCCAGGGTTGGACATTCCTGAGCCCATCTAGGCCCATTTACACCCCTGCATATGGTAAGTGAATAATGTAACTAACAGAATCTAAAAAGAATAAGAAAAAAAAAAAAAAAAAAAAAATCCCAGATCGAAAGATCCTGGACATCCGACTTTTAGACAATTTCCTGTTGAATTTTGACCGTTGATAACGGTCTACGTGCATCAAACGGTTAATATCTTAGAATTGAGAAGATCTCTAGGTCAGGTCCCATCCACAGTGAAGGACATAAAAGTAGCCATCCGGATCAACGAACAACCCACTCAAATAGACAAAGATGCCCCAGGAGACTATACATGCTCCATGTGGATCAATGGATGTATGGTGATTGAAAAAACAGATAAAAGATCTTAAACACCTAAATGGATAGTAAAGTTATTAAGCACCTCCCACATACGGCTAATATTTCAAGTGAATAGAAAATCCGAGTCATCAAAAGGTTAGATCACATTTTGGTTTGAATATCCTTGGAAAAAAATAATCATTCTGATCCATTGATGAACTGGGACACGATATAGAAAGCAATCGAGAGCCACTGGTTTGGTTTGAAGTAGACGCTTCGTCCACCAGATGAGTGGACTCGGGTGATGTTTTCGGCCAATAATATTCAAGAGGGGACCAACCTTTTGGATGGTTCGAATGTCGTAGGACAGAGATTGGTCCATATGTGATGGAGGGTGATATTACCGTCTAAGGAGTATTATCGCAACTCGAACAGAAATATCAATATTACCAGTTTCATCATTTTACCCATGTCGCGATTCAGGATCGCCAGCATCCATCGCCCCCGGGAGGCCCACTGAAAGGATGATCTTAGCCACTGATATGTGGAGTTGGATAGTTCAGATCATTGGGCTATCTGGGAATATGGCCCTAGGGCAATACATCCCGGTAATCCTGTGTCTTGACTCAGACAACGCGAGCTCAGTCCCCATTATGTAGGACGCGGATTGCTCACTGATGCTGTCAGTACGGTGCTCTGTGGGACCTACCATGATGTATCTGTTTTATCCACACCGTCCATATATTTTTTCCAGATCGTTACAGGGCATGAGACCAAGATCAGAATATCATGTGGGCCACACAACAGGAAACAATGGTGATTGAACGTCCACCATTAAAAACTTCTTGGGGAACAGAAAAGTTATGGATGAAACTAGCTAATTTTTGTGTTTTCACTTCATCCAGATCCCTGTAACCTAATCAACAGATTCAATGGAAAATAGAAATTACAGTGACCCTGGGAAGTTTTTAATGGTAGGCATTAAATCAACAGTGTTTTATGGTGGTGTGGTTAAGTTGAGAATTGGATCTGTCTCAATTTTTTAGATTATACTCTAAAATTATCTGGAAAAATACATGGACGGCATGGATAAAACACATATATATCATGGTAGGGCCTACATAGCACTGTACAGTAGCCACTGCCGAGAGCACCATCCGCTGTTTATGCGCTTGAAAGAGGGACGCGGATTGCGTACTGACTACTCAGCTGGCTACACTGTGGGGCCCACCATAATGTATTTGTTTGTCCATGTGGGCCATCCTTTTATTGCAGCTTATTTTAGTCGTTCTATGGAATGATCCGATTTTATTATTTTTATTATTATTATTATTATTATTTATTTTGGTTTAGTACACACACCCCACTGTTAGTACGCCCACCCCACCCCGATTATTAGGATACCAAGAACTCAATGTTGAAACGAGGTTATCTTCACTCAGTCATTTTAGGGAATGATCCGAAAATTAAATCTTAGCCAAAGCTCAAGTGGATCACACCACGTAAAACAGCCGGCATTGAACACCTACCATTGAAAACTTCCCGGGGGCGACAGAAGTTTTGGAACAAGTTGATATTTTTTTGTTTTCCCTTCATCATGTCTTCGTGACTTTATGAACAAGTTAGATGACAAATAAATGTCACTGTGGCACTAGGAAGGTTTAATTTCAACAGTGTACGTCATCTTCCCCACTGTTTCTTGTAGTGTGGTTCACTTGAGCTTTGGATATGCTTCAATTTTGAGCTCATGCCCTAAAATGAGCCTGTAAAAAGGGATGGACGGCGTGGATAAGACAAATACACCATGGTGGGCCTCACAAAGTTTCCATATCACGCTATAGCGTGTTGAGCATGCAATCTGAGTCCCCGAAAGAGAGAATGGCTAGCTAGGACACGCTCCATTATGCACACGTGCCAAATTTAGAAAAGAAGAAGAAGAACAGGACAGTCCAGTGATCAGGAAGTCAAGAGTACAGAGAAAGTTGACTGTTCGGGCGAGGGACGGCCCATATATATAATGCACAGCTCAATATCCCACACACTTTCCAAGTTGGCGTGTATACTGCGTGGAAAGGTGCAGTTCCAGACTCCAGTACAAAAGAAAATGCATAGACTTTACTAAAAAGAGAAGCTTACATTCACCTACTACATCCATATCAATACAACGCAAAACGCTATAGTTGCCAAAAACATGAAACTAGCTGAGACACAAAACGCAATCCATCACAAACACAAAAATTACTGATTGAAGACCCTCATCTTGATTGGGTTGGTAGCTACGTTAGTCACATTGCTGAGCATGTCATAGGTGAAAGAACCGAAAACGACACGTTCCGCGCATGTGAACTTCGGCAATACTGGGCATTGCACGATTTTGGTGGCCTCTTTGTTCACACACATGTAGATCTTGTAGATGATCGACTCGTCCCAGGAGTTCTTGCTGCATTGAATCGCAGCGTTCGCTCCAATCCCATTACTGACTTCTTCCAACACATCAGAGATGCTGTAGTCGGCTTCGTCTGTAGAGATAATACCTACACATGCCAATGGTGAGATAGTTGATCTTTTGAAAGAACTGCAACTGAACATTCGGTGTATATGAGTTCTAGTTGCTAGGGATAGATGAAGATGTTACCATTTCTCTTGAATATTGAGAGCATGTCTATCTGAGCCCTGAGATCCAAGGCCTTCTTGAAGTAGTCATGTTCGCTTAGACCAGCGCATACACCGTAAGTTTGCCACGTATTCTTCCAGATGCTGCGGCCATCGTTGCTCGGACACTTGATGCTGGGCCAATAGCTATGTAAGTCTTCTGTTAGGTCAGCAAGCTGTACATGTTTCATCAGGGACAGAAAATGTAGCACTTCATCAGCCCATCCAAGAAATGTTCACGACCAATCAAATTTTCAAACCAAATTTCCGGTGCAAGCATTTATGGTTGTCATGTCTGGGGACCACCAACATGAAAAATGATAGGATGTGTGCGGTCCACCATCATAGCAACTGGAAGTACCCTCCATGAAACAAAGTTCGCTTACACTGAAATTTTGGTGTAATATAGTTTGAAACATAGGACGCGGAAAGGACCTCATTGATGTAGAACCGGCTACTTTTGCACTGTGTGAGAGCAGTTCCATCCTTAGAGTAGGGCAACAAGCCACTGACGAAGAAGTCGAGTTCAGGTTTGCCTGTCTTCGGGAAACAACACCCGGCGCTGGTTTGCTTGCAATACGATCCTGGCCACTGCAAATGACCATGCCATGCTATTCACGTTAAAATTCCAGTTTTATTTTTATTTTAATTTTTATTGACGCACAAACCACCTTCTATGCATTGAATTGAATGAAAATGTAAAACTAGGAGGGAGAGCATTAACAATGCAGCTTAAGTTGCAAATGACAGGTCGAGCAAAGCATGGGCCACAAGTAAGCAAGGTTGGGATTCTTTCACCCATCCAGGTTACTGCACTTAGAACTCACACGGTTGGGATTCAACATCATTTTGAGGAATTCGGTCTTTATGCGCTGCAATCTAAGCAAGAGAGAGAATTTTCTTTCCACTGTTTGGATTGCAAGACATGGTGCGAATTGTTCTATGAAATTTCCTTTTTTTTGCACTTGAAAAGTCATCGTTACAACTTTTCATGTCATTACCTCAGATTCCTCCAAGACAAACAGGTCCAAACCCAGAGAGAGAGAGAGAGAGAGAGAGAGGACAGTACCATGAGTACGAGGTAGTGGAAATCAAGATCCTTAACAGCCATAGTGGTTACAGAAAGCAATAGAGCCAAAAGAGCTGTTAAAATGCCGGAAGCCATTGAAGATAGATATAGAGAGAGAGAGAGAGAGAGAGAGAGTGTGTTGATGCAAACACCCGCCACATGTAGCGTATTTATAGGAGAAGAAGTGAGGTTATTCCCATCTCTTTGGCAAGTTGACTCATTACGAGAAGAATTTTGCTACACCCACCCGTTGGCTACGCTAGTTACACCGGGTGTGGCAATGACCCCACCATGATGTATGTGTTAAATCCACGCCGTCAATCCATTTGGGGAGGTCATTTTAGTGCGTGACACCAAAAATTAGGCAGATCAGAAGCTCAAGTGGCCCCTAGCACAGAAAATGGCGGAGATTGAATGTCAACCATTAAAAAATTCTTAGGGCCACTTGAGCTTCAGATCTGCCTCATTTTTTATATCATGGCCTAAAATCATCTCTTAAATGAATGGACGGATTGGATATAACGCATACTTCATCATGGGGTTATTACTACACCCGGTGTACCTAGCGTAGCTAACGCGTGGGTGTAGCAAAATTTTTCTCGAAGTCTGCAATGATAATAGCACAGGAGCTCGTGGGCATGACATCGAAAATCACGTGGGTTCTCTCTTTCTTGGAAGTTGTAAAACCGGCGCCCTTTTGTTCATAGGAAGCGGATTGCGTGGTATAGCATACGCCACCAACTTGGCGAGAAAAAAGTTGCTACACCCACGAGTTAGCTGCGCTAACTACATCATGATATATGTTTTGTATCCACGCCGTTCATTCATCTACTGAGATTATTTTAGGCATGACACCAAAAATGAGGCAGATCTGAAGCTCAAATGGCCCCTAATAAGTTTTTAACGGTTAGCGTTCAATCCACACTATTTTCTGTGCTGGATTCGCTTGAGCTTTTGATCTGCCTCATTTTTTGTGTCATGCCCTAAAATGATCTCACCAAATGGATGGACGGCATGGATATAACACATACATGATGGTGGGTCATTGCTACGCCTAGTGTAGCTAGCGTAGCTAACGACATGAGTGGAGCAAAAATTAAACCACTTATTCATTTTAAGAGACCGTTGTAAGGCTTTATACCAAAAAAAAAAATGAGATGATTCAAAAGTTAAAGTGGACCATGTTGCAGAAAACAGTGAAGAGTGAACGTCTATCATTCGGGAATGACTTTAACGCGCATGGAATTCACTTTTTATCCACCATTGATTCAAGATTCAGATGAGCCACCCCCATATAATTATAATTAAAAAACCCTATATATGTTCACGTTGTATGGCTCACCCAAGCTTAAGTATATTGTTTTAAGTACTATTGGGTAATCTTTCATCCTGATGAGGCATATCAGATGAATGGATTGGATGTCATATAAAAACCTCTGTGGGCTCTACACAAGCCTGATGGGGCATGTTTTGTTCCAATACCATTTTTTAGGGTGTAGCCTACTAGGATTCTGAATGTTCATGTCTTTTAGATTCCGAAGCAAGCGTGCCTAATGGATAGGTGAATCTTCACCCTGGTATCTACTTGTATGAGGTATGCTACCTCAACTTATTAAAAATAATATAATACATGGCCAACAGGTTTTCAGCTCCGGCAACTCGGGCTCTTGGTTCAACAATCCAGGCCCATTTTATCTACCGAGCCACACAGTGGGTGGTGCATACTCCAAAGGTACTGAGCAATCCGTTAGATGTGAATCTTTTATGTCTCTTCCTGTCCCTTTATCAACATGTGTAGGCCATTTATCAACATGTGTAGGCCACTCATGTCTCTATTTCAGCCTGTCAATCTTCTTGATGTCTTTCTTAGTGATGAGCATATCATCAACATATAGTAAAAGGATGAGAAAGTCACTATCCATAAACCGTCGCGTGAACACACGGTGGTCCAACTCCGTCCTGTCATACCCATTCTTCAACATGAACGAATCAAACTTCTTATCACATTGCCTCGGAACTTGCTTCAACCCATACAAGCTCTTCTTCAGTTTACATACCATGTGCTCATTGCTTTTGATTTCGAACCCCTCTAGTTGTTTCATGTATATCTCATTTTCTAAATTATGATAGAGAAACATTGTTTTGATGTTGTAGACACCCCACCTTCGGCTACACTGTTGGTAGAGATAGCTGGATGAATGGAGGACCATACCCCCAAACCCCAAGCCCAAACTCAGCCAAACTCACCCTTGTAGGCCCCATTCCATAGCCCAGATCAAGCCTGAACCCAGTCAACCCAGTCCTAAACACCACCCTGAAAAATCCCCCATAAAAAAGGCCAGTCAAAAAATCCCAAAAAAGTCAAACTCACTGAGTCAACTCGCTGAGTTAACCCACTGAGTCAACCCGTCGAGTCAACCCGTCGAGTCAAAACACCGAGTCAACCCGTCGAGTCAACCCGTCGAGTCAAACCACCGAGTCGACCCGCTGAGTCAACTCACTGAGTCGACCAGCGAGTCCAACAGCAGCCCCGAGGGAGCGGCCGTACTCGCTGGAAACCGAGGAGCGGCCGTACGGGCGGCCCATGGCAGGCCGCCCGAACAAAATTACGAGAGTTGCCACTCTCCGCTGCTATAAATACCCCCCTCCCCTTCTCATTTCATCATCCCTTCGAGTCCAAAGAAAGCCCGTCCGTTCGAGTGCCCTTCTCCACCCCTTAGCCCATTTTTCCACCAAGGAGAGCCCGAGTGAGGAGAGCCTAGCCCTGGTCCAGCCCAGCCTGACCACTGGTCCAAGCCTCTCAAGCCACCCAAGTCTTGATCCAGTCACTCGAAGCAAACCCTTGCGACACCTCCGTCCATCCAGCTACTCTTTTTCCAGCATCATCTCATTTGCATCTAGCATAAGTGCAACATTTACTTTTCTTCCAACCCCCCTGCTTCACTACTAGCACCTTGATCCGTCATGCATATGTCTTTATATTAAGCACCTGTCAGTTCGAGCGTATGCTCTGGGCTTGCCCGTTGTTGGAACCTGCCCATCAGAAACTCTTACTGTTCAGACCTGCATTCATGCTTCACCATAAAACACCTTGATCATTCAAGCACACTGTATACGTCTTACATTAAGCACCTGTCAGTTCGAGCGTACGCTCTGGGCTTGCCCGTTGTTGGAACCTGCCCATCAAAAACTCTTACTGTTCAGACCCGCATTCATGCATCATGTCATTCATGAGAATATACGAGGATTAAATTAGACTTTCAAGTATTCGATCGATTCTGTGAAGTAAAGACCGTACTTCGGTACGGGCAGTGTGTGGGGTGCTTAACCTCTTCCCACCCTGTAACCGTGATCCCTTACCTTGAATCTCTGACCGTAGATCAACAGGAGTCATTTTAGAGGAAAGGATCTTCAGATCCCCTTCTCTAACGTTTCTACGGGGTCTAGCCGACTGTAGATTTGAAGTAATTGGCTAGTGGCGACTCTGGTCTTATATAAACTCATTTAAACATATCCAGTTTAACACGACAACCAAACAAAGCCCTCGAGAACGAGGCAAGCCAGTGGCACAAACGGCGATTTCGCACTCACGCATCCTCATCTCCTTCTTTTCCGAAAGGAAAGGGGAAGGGAGAAGAACGTCGTGTGGGAGCGCGGAAAAATCGGTGAGGGTCCACAGAATGGCGACTCCGCTGGGGATGAGCTAGTCCCACTAGTCGTGATCCGACTCGAAAAACAGAATCATTCCTATACTTGAAAGTCATTAATCCTCATACAATCTCATCTGCATAGCATTCTACCTAAAACCTAAAACAAAAAAAAAAGAGAAAATCCCAAAACCAACAAAAAAAAATAGAAAATCCCAAAACCCAAAAAGAGTAGAGTACAGTCCTCACCATTGCGCCTCCTCGGGCTCAACGTACGCGGAGACAACTTCCCTTCCGCAGCATAATCCGCACTCGGGCTCAACAAGCCATGTCCGACCACGAAGAAGAAACTCATCTCCTCCCTGCTCTTGAGATGACCAAAGCGCAACCTCCAGCGCAACAGCCCGTTGACAATACGCCAATCATACAAGAATTAGCACATGGAGTGAGAGCAATGCAAGAAATGCTCTTGCAATTCATGCAAGCACAAACCACCGCAGCAGCCAACAATCAGGTTGGCCCAGTTCAGCAATCTCAGCAGCCATGCCGGGTCCTTCCGGCCTCCAGTTCAAATCAAGCACAACCAGCGGAGTCTACCCAAGACTACCGACAACAGCCATCTCACCCCTTCGCTATGGGGCATCCTTCTCAATATCTTCCTGCGACGACAAGGCCATCTCAGAGCACTTCCGTTGCAGGAACATCCAGTCAACTTCCAGTCAATCTTGCAAACAACAATCTCAGTAGATCTCAGCATGTCCCCGCCGATGGGACACCTTTTCAATTTCAGCACATCCCCGCCGATGGGATTTCAATTCAATTTCCAGCAACAGGGACAGCACTGGCGAATGCCCACAACGGGGGTCAGTGTCAAGCCCACATCAATCAGCTGACAGTGGCGAATACCCAACAAGGGGGTCACTTCCCAGCATCTCAGTCTCCTGCAAACAGGAGCACTTTTCAATTCCAGCACATCCCCGCCGATGGGATTCCAGTTAATTTCCAGCAATCTTCAATTCAGCAAAATCCAGTTAATTTCCAGCAATCTTCAATTCAGCAAAATCCAGTTAATTTCCAGCAAGTTCCAGTTCAACCTTCAGTACAGTCTCCAGTTCAGTTACCATCATTTCAAGCTCAAGTTCATCAGAATCCAATTCAATCATCAAACCAATTTCAACAACCCGCGGTTGCTTTTCAGCAAGCCCATAGGGTCGAAGACATCGACCACTATGCCGAAGAAGAACGTGCCTTACTCCAGGAGGCACCAGTCGCTCGAACAGATCACTCAGGACTGGACGAGTTGCGGGAGCAGTTCCAGATCTTGCAAAATCAGCTTCAGCGACAGCAAGGAATCGACTTACCTTCGACCAAGTTCAGAGACTTGTGTCCTTTCCCAGATGCTCAAGTACCTCAAAACTTTGAGGTACCAAAATTCAAGAGATACGATGGCAGCGGTTGTCCCACAGCACATCTCAAGGCTTTCTGCGGGGAGCTGAGTGCAATCGCAGGAAATGAAGGGGCCCTTATTCATTTGTTCCAAAAATCTCTGAAGGGCGATGCCCTAGATTGGTACACTTCATTGGACTGCCACCGCATCAGAACATGGGAACAGCTTTCCCAGGCTTTCGTCGACAGATTCGCATACAATCTCAACATGGCACCTAAAAGAGCCGACCTCGCGGCTCTCAGGCAAAAGAGTGATGAAACACTATCAGCTTATGTGGGACGTTGGCGAGCTATGGCAGGCAGAATGCGGACACCCATTGACGACGAAGAACAAATCTCCATGATTGTTCATTCAACATATCCAGGCATATCCGGATATCTCATCTCGCATCCATATGCGAACTTCTCGCAGCTAATCCGTGCTGGAGAGCAAGTCGAAGCAGGAATCCGTGCCGGGACGATTTCCCCATGGCCTCATCAAGCCACTCCAGTCAAGAGGAACAGAGTGGAAGGAAGACCCATCAGGCACGGGAATGGAAACCGCAGTGGTTCTCCTCCTCGCCCAACAGAGGTAAACAACATCAACACCACTGCTCAAGGAAATCAACATGCTCCCCCACAGGGGCGTCAACAGTATTAGCAGAATCAAGTTCAGCATCAGCCTCAGCGGTATCAGCCACAACCGAATCCTCAGCCACAACCACCTCGACAACAGCAGCAGTTCAGGGAAAATGGCCAATACTCATACCAGAACAGGCAGAATTACAGGGAGTTCAGGAAGTTCACTCCACTCAGTCAACCACTTAGTCAAATCATGACTACGCTGGTACAAAAGCAGTTACTCACTCTGATGACACCTAGGCCTCCGCCTCATCCTCTGCCTCCAAATTACCGAGAAAATGAGTACTGTGCCTACCATCAAGGGCGTGGCCACGCCACTGACCGATGCTATACTTTGAAGAATGCCATACAGGATCTGATCGACGACCGAAAGATCGTCATCTCGGTTCCTGGAACTTCTCCAGCAGCTTCCACCAACATCCTTCAGAATCCTCTGCCTCAGCATCCAACGGACCCCAGTTCGTCCCGTGGCCCTGCCGTCAATAGTATAGAAGAAGGGGACCATATCGATCGCTTCTTCTCCCCTATTCAGTCCATTCATGCCTACACTTATGAGCCGACAAATCTTCCTCCAGTCTTGCAAGGGGCAAGTCCCTTTCTTCCTTCAGTCTCCGAGCCAGTGATACTCGAAGGAGCACCTCCATATGATATACCAGTTGTTCAAGGGGCACCTTACAACCATTCAAGCTGGGAACCAGTCGTCCTGGAAGGAGCTCAGTCATACATCGAGCCCACATACGAACCTGTCATCTTGCAAGGGGCAACTCCAGAACAATCCAATCCGCAATGGAAGAATTACACTCATCAGCAGCAAGAGCCCGTTGTCTTGGAAGGAGCTCTTCCAGTTAAGCCTGTCATATTGCAAGGGGCAAGTCCCGGAGGCGTATCAATCACGCTACGGCAGCTCGGACGAACAGAGAAACCTCCTGCCATATCAAGAGGACCAGTATTCATTCCATGGGAGCCTCCCGCCCCAGGAACAGTCAAGCCAGGACCACGACCTTATGTGGTCTATGAAGACAAGCCTCGATACTACCCCTTCAGCACAGGCAACAATGTAGTCCTCAAGGCAAAAGCTCCATACGAGGAAGATCTGGTATCCACCCCAGCACCATCACAAGAACCAGTGGTCCTAGAAGGCAAGGGTGAGGAAAACTACAAAGAGGTTCCATGGCACTATCCAGAATGCGCAGAAGTGGGGAACATGAATCCCAATGGGCGCTGCATCCGGAGAGATAATCAAAACAGAGGAGATCCCAAAGGCGCTCTTTCAGGCCTAGGCAACAAAAATGAAGCCGCATACGATGTGGCGACTCAGCTCAAGTCAATCCCTGCACAAATCTCAGTATGGGAGCTACTCTGCACATCTCGCATACACCGAGAAATGTTTGCCAAGACCTTGAACGATGCTCACGTCTCCTCTGATACGGCACCAGAAATGATAGCTTTGATGATTGGACAACTCCTGGCTCCGCGTGCCATCACCTTCATTGATAATAAGTTGCCACCAGAAGGACGAGATCATGGGCGATCCCTCAACATAGCCTTACGATACAAAGACCTCTGTGTTCCGCTGGTCCTTATCGATAATGGCTCAAGCTTAAATGTCTGCCCACTCAAGACCGCGGAACGTCTGGGAATCAGTCCTTCTTCATTCCGACCCAGCACCATATGCGTCAGAGCATTCGACAACACCCGCCGATCAGTGGAAGGGGAGGTCGACATAGAGGTACAGATAGGTCCGGAAGTCTCCACCATCACATTCCAAATCTTGGATATATCAGCCTCTTTCAACATGTTGCTCGGACGACCGTGGCTGCACAAGGTTGGAGCTGTGCCATCAACCCTGCATCAACGAGTAAAGTATATCTGTGGAAATCAAGTGATCTCTATCCATGCAGAGAAAGAGCTCATCATTCCTTCCAATGCTGCTGCCACTGAACCAGACATCCCGGTCATCGATATCCAGCACTCTGAAGAAGACATCCCGTTTCACAGTTTCGAATTCGAGACTGTGAACTCTATCGCCAATCCAAAACCGATAAGGGTGGACCGTGTCTTTTCACCGGCAGAACGTCTGAGCCTCAAATACCGAATGAAGAACCACTTCAAGTCCAGAAAGGTACCACTGATATATAACCAGCGCAAATGGGGACTCGGATACAAGGCAACCTTCATGGATAAAAGAAGGAAGAAATTTCGGTGCTCACCCATCCAGCTCGTCAAGCCAGGAGAACCTTGCAAAGATCCAGGAGGGAATCAACCGACTACACTACACAAAGGCCTCCCGATGAGTCTAGTTTGGGCCACGTGGCCCCCCATTCGATGGGATCAGATTCTCGAACCATCTAAGCCTCCAGAAGAAGAAGAAAAGGATGAAGACGAAGAAGGAAGTCAAATACAGCAGCTTCAGGACCTGGTTACCCTGACACCTGCTCCCAACTAGGGGCACAACCTGCCCACGTCAGCATCAATCAACCAGGGGCACAACCTGCCCACTTCAATCAGCAAGGGGCACAACTCGCCCATCTCAGCACCAATTAGCAAGGGGCACGACTTGCCCATCCCTGCAGAATCAACATCATCAATCATCAGCCAGGGGGAGAAGCAGCCCATCCATTGGACCAAGAAAGGGAAGTGGCCAGCCCTAGATTGGTCTGATGTCCAGATTCCAAACTTGTGTCTCACTGTGGAACCAGACGAACTGCAATGCGAGGTAAGTGATCCGGGAGGGACTGAGTACGACTCAGATCTCGAACCTGACCAGCAAGAAGTCATGGTCATTGGGCCAGATCGTGATTCTTCGCCCAAATCATCAATCCCCACCTCTTTAGGGGAGGAAGTGTGGGGTCCTGAATGGTCATCTGTTCCCCTAACTTTTGAATCAGCCAAAGAGCCATTTGAGGGCTCTGGCTTCCAAAAAAAATGCCTGTCTAAGCAACGATCGGAGCTTTGGAACGAGTTGGGATCAATCATGGTCTGCAATGCCCGCTTGTTCAAAGTCCCGTGAATTTCAAAAACCCAAAAAAATCAAAAACTTTCAAAGGCCAAAAACATCTAGTATTTCCATTTCAGAAAAATCTCAAAAACCAAAAAACATTTCTTTCCCTGCATTCAATAGTGTGCAAAGTTTGTCTAAAGAGTCGCATGAGTTTGAAGTCGAATTATATGATTTCAACATCGAATTAGACTTCGAACTCATGGGTCTGGACGAAGCTCGAGACGAGGAAGATGATGATCCTGCTCCCGAACTTGAGGATCTCCTCAAAAAGTTCGAATCTAAAGCCAATGTTGTAGCCGATGATTTCGAGATAGTAAACTTGGGGACACCTGAGATCCCTAGGGAAGTACGCATTGGAAAATCGTTGCCACCTGAGATGAAACAGAAAATGATAGAGTTCCTAGCTCCAAGATTGTCCAACTTCGCGTTCTCATACGAAGACATGCCGGGGCTCGATGAAGAGCTCGTTGTACACCATCTGCCAACCAAGGCAGATATGAAGCCAGTGAAGCAGAAACTCCGAAGAATGAAGCCAGAATGGGCTCTGAAAGTCCGAGATGAAGTCATCAAGCAGTACAACGCGGGGTTCTTGGTAGTCTCCAACTACCCTGAATGGCTCGCTAACATTGTACCAGTACCAAAGAAGGACGGCAAGGTTCGAATGTGCATCGACTTCCGAGATCTCAACAAAGCCAGTCCAAAAGATGACTTCCCTTTGCCACATATCGACACTCTGGTAGACAACACCGCTGGATACAAAATCTTCTCATTCATGGACGGGTTCTCAGGATACAATCAGATCAAGATGGCCGTCGAAGATCGCGAGAAGACATCGTTCATCACTCCTTGGGGAACCTTCTGTTACAGGGTAATGCCGTTCGGTCTGAAGAACGCAGGAGCAACATATCAGCGAGCAATGACAGCATTATTCCACGACATGATGAACAAAGAACTTGAAGTATATGTGGACGACATGATCGTCAAATCTCGCGCAATTGAAGGACACTTTGAAGATCTGAAGAAGTTATTCAACAGATTAGAAAAGTACAAGCTCCGTCTCAACCCTCAGAAATGTGTCTTCGGTGCAATGGGAGGTAAGCTCCTCGGCTTTATGGTGAGCGAGGATGGCATCAAGGTCGACGAGACCAAAACCAGAGCAATCATCGAGATGCCCCCTCCTAGAACAGAGAAAGAAATCCGTGGCTTCCTCGGCAGAATTCAATACATCAGTCGCTTCATCGCACAGCTCACACCTATCTGTGAGCCCATATTCAAGCTTCTTCGGAAGAACGTCCCAAAAGAATGGAATGATGATTGCCAAGTCGCCTTCGATCGCATCAAGAAATATCTCATGAATCCTCCAGTCCTAGTGCCACCCACTCCTGGACGGCCACTATTGTTATACATCTCGGTAGCAGCAAAAGTCGTTGGCTGTGTCCTCGGCCAACACGACGATACCGGGAAGAAGGAACAAGCAATATACTATTTGAGCCGAAAGTTCACCGACTACGAGACCAGGTATTCCCCGATCGAGAAGACTTGCCTCGCCTTAGTCTGGGCAACTCAGCGACTCCGTCAATACATGATTGCATTCCCTATTCTCCTCCTCGCTCACATGGATCCGCTCAAGTACCTGTTCGAGAAACCGGCACTCACTGGAAGGATAGCTAAATGGCAGCTACTCCTGTCTGAGTTCGACATCACCTATGTCACTCAAAAGGCAATCAAGGGACAGGCCCTCGCCGATCATCTTGCAACTCACTCTCTCCTGGACTATCAGCCGCTCAAGACGTTCTTCCCTGATGAAGATCTCTTGCTTATTGAAGGGGATGAAAAGAGAAAAAAAGATGAGTGGACGTTATTCTTCGACGGCGCAGCAAACTCTAAAGGGAGCGGTATTGGAGCAATCCTCTACTCTCCAGACGATGTCCCTATTCCTATCTCGAGGCGCATCACATTCGAGTGCACCAACAACATGGCAGAGTACGAAGCATGCATCGCTGGCTTAAGGGAAGCCATAATCTTGGGCGTCAAGAAGCTACGAGTATTTGGAGACTCACAGCTTATCATCAATCAGACCAATGGCGAATGGAAAACCAAGGATGAGAAGTTGATACCATATCATGTGTATCTTGACAATTTGATCGAAGAATTCAAGGAAATCACCTTCTCATACATGCCCAGAGCCAAGAACCAGTTTGCAGATGCTCTCGCCACACTCGCATCAATGCTCGAGATCCCAAAAGGAGCTTCAGAATGGGAACTCACAGTCGAAATTCAAGAAGAACCTGCTTTTTGCCTGCAAATAGAAGAAGTCGAAGCTGTCCTTGACAAACCCTGGTATGCCGACATCAAGCAATATCTCGAAACCCAGGAATATCCAGAATCAGCAACAACAACAGATCGCCGAACCATTCAGCGTTTGGCCGGCCAGTTCACCATCAGTGGCGAAGTTCTTTACAAGCGATCCTATAATCACATCCTCCTTCGATGCGTCGATGAAACAGAAGCTGCAAAGATCATGAGAGAAATACACGAAGGAATCTGTGGCCCACACATGAATGGACACATGATGGCAAAGAAGATTCTACGACTCGGCTACTATTGGCTCACCATGGAGACAGACTGTTGCCAGCACGTCAGAAAATGCTTCAAGTGTCAGGAGCATGCGAATCAAATCCATGCCCCATCATCAGAGTTATACAACCTGACCACCCCCTGGCCCTTCTCCATGTGGGGACTCAACATCATCGGCAAGATCAGTCCCAAAGCATCAAATGGTCACGAATACATACTTGTGGCAGTCGACTACTTCACCAAGTGGGTAGAGGCAGCCTCCTACACAACGATTGCAGCATCTCAAGTGATCAAATTCATGAAGAACAACATCATATGCCGGTATGGAATCCCTAATGCTATCATCACAGATAATGGGACCCTGTTCGTCAACAAGAAGATGGATGACTTCCTCAGCAAGTTCAAGATCCAACGTCATCGATCAAGCCCCTACCGTCCCCAGATGAATGGTGGGGTAGAAGCCGCAAACAAGACAATCGTCAGGATACTCGAGAAGATGGTCGTGACATATCGAGATTGGTCAGATATGCTCCCATATGCACTTTGGGCCTATCGAACGTCTGTACGGTCTGCTACGGGCGTTACTCCTTTCGAGCTTACCTATGGAATGGAGGCAGTTTTGCCAGTCGAGGTGGAAATACCATCACTACGGGTGTTACTAGAAAGCGGAATTGAAGAAAGAGAATGGCAACGGGCCAGATTCGATCAGTTGCAGCTAGCAGATGAAAAGCGCATGCGTGCACTAAGTCATTCACAGTGTTATCAGAAAAGGATCGCTCGGGCCTACAACAAGAGAGTCCGAAAAAGAAGTTTCAAGGTAGGCAACATGGTCATGAAGAAGATTCTACCATCGCACCTTCCGGATCCCAGAGGAAAGTTCAAACCCTCGTGGGACGGGCCACTGATCGTCAGAGAAGTACTTCCCGGAGGCGCCCTCAGACTCACCAGCATGAGAGGGGTGGATCTTCCCGAGCCAACCAACGCCGACAACGTGAAAATCTTTCACGGGTAAGTTATTCCAACCTTATCAAGAGTTACCTTAATAGAGCTGAAGTCAGGAGGTCGAAGCTAAGACCTCTGAGAAATCATTCCCGTCCACCAATAAGTGTTTCAAATAAGGAGAGTCAAAAAGAGAAAAATACAAAAATAAAAAGAGAGAGAGAGAATACAAAAAAAAGGAAGAAAAAAGACAAAAAAAAAGGGGAAGCCAAAGAAAGGCACCCAAGAAAAAAATCAGTCCAAGAAGAAACACAGTCATCCATCCATTCATCTCAGAAGGGTCTTTTAGCTAAGGCCAACAGCTCTACCATCGTAACTTAGGATAAGGGCTGAAAGATTGCCATCGGCCGGCAACGACGGATTCCCGACCTCTAGCCGCCGCAGTTATCCAGAGATCCAGAATGGAAAAAAAAAAAAGAGGAAAAGAAAATGTGTGCCTAAACAAAAAGGGCGGAGTGAAAACCCGAAAGGGCGCTCCGAGTAAAAACAGTGGGCATACAGCGGACTTGGTGAAAACCCGAAAGGGCACTGAGGGTAAAAACAGCATAGCTGCCAAGGGGCAGGCAAGATCAAACACCCGGGACGTGGTGAAAACCCGAAAGGGCGCCACGGGCAAAAATGACGGGAAAAAGCCGGCTGTGGTGAAAACTCGAAAGAGCACTGCAGGCAAAAATGGCTCAAATAAAAAAAAAGAAAAAAAAGAAAAAATAAAAGTGCAGGTACCAAGAAATCAGACAGTCCAGATCGGTTCAAGCAGTGAAAGTGCAAGAACAAGAGGAAGTACAGTCAGGAGCGAAGAACTCTACAAACTCTGACAATCTCAGGAAGCAAGAGTTTCCATTGCCTACATCTCTAGGAAACCAAAGGATCAAGCAAGTCAAATCTCGAGACATCGGTCAAATCATTGACCGAGCCCCGGCTCTGATTCCTATATCCCGACGCAAAGTCCAGAAACACTCACAAGACAACTCATGGCACAGTAGATTTTCAAACAGTTTTCTTCTTTTTCATTAAAAGTATCATATTTCTTTTACATATCATATCATCTTTTTCAAAAAATACAAAAAAATGCATCATCATCAATCATATATGCAAAAAGAATGTGCAGGTGGCCAACACAATCAATCTCTACCCTCCTCCTCGACCACATCAGGTGAGTCCTCTGACTCATAAAAAGATAGTCTCGCTCTCAACCTGCTCACCTCCATACGCAGGTAATGCGCCTCATCGCGCTCAAGGGTACGGATCGCTGTCTCCTCATCAGACAATCTCTGATCGGCAGCCAATCTCCTCGACATCATCTCACAATGATACCGAAGTGCGGAGATCTCAGACAGCAAATGGCCATGAGTGGCCAAAAGGAAGCCAGGATCGATAAACGGGCGCTCCTCAAAAGGTTCATATGAACCAGATGAAGAGCTAGCATCTCCAAGAATATCCTGCTCATCCTCATCAGTAGTCTGGTGCCAACAAGGGATACGTCGATACAAAGACTGCTCAGCAACCCAATACTGATATGGGGCGGTCGCCATCGGAAAAGTCCGTAGCTCAAATCCCAACAAATCAGCTGTCAAATAACTCGCCCAAGAACAATCAATCCGGGTCCTAAAATCAGAGGATCTGGATGGAAGTGCTCGACGCCCAATACCAGCGAAAGCGAAAAGAGGAACATCCTGCTCGTATCCAAACTGCCGCAGGAATCGGATGGGATGATAAGAAAAGTAGGATCGAAAGCCTACCAACATCAGAGGATGGCGGTGTGCATCGCAAAGCACTGGAGGAAGTGAAAGCCAAGATGACTCCCAACGAACGTTCCAGTCACGAAGTTCAGTAAACATCCTGCGATACAAGGGCTCGCTCATCCTGGCTGTATGAGGAAGGAACTCCATGATATAACGCATGATGTCAGAGCTAGGGATGCCAGGAAGAGGTACAGGAACGGTCAGAGAAAGACGCTCCCATAGCCATACCTGATCACAGAAAGCAAAAGAAGTTCAGCTAGAGCAAAACAATTTCTAGCAAAGCAAGAAGAAAAAAGGTGCAGAAAAGATACCTGAAGGAAAGCACAACAGCCGCGAAGGACACGAGTGCGGCCCAGGGCACAGTCGGTCAGCTCATCAAATAGCTCGGCCAAGATAAGAGAAATGATCCCCTGCCGACGGACAGCTCGGCTCATCACCTCAAAAAGTAAAGGAGTCTGGGATCTACGCCATCCCGAGAACAGCACCTCAGCAATCAAACAGAACATCAGTGCGTTCCGAGCAAAGGTGGAACCGGCCGTACCCTGAGGACCCGAAAAAAGATCATACAGCAAGTCCAAAGAGAACACAACAGCATCTTGGCCACCAGCTGCAGGCCGAACAAGATAGGGGATCCCAAACCAGTTCTGCGGTGTAGCAGTCTTCGGCAATGTCTTCGGCGAGAAGTACTGAGTGTAATCCAAGGGTAAGCCTGTCAAGCGTGCAAGCTCCTCCAAAGAAGGCCCCATCTCCATATCATTGAACGCAAACAAGTTCGACGAAGGGACCCAGTCAATCACGGCAGCTCCGAGCATTCTCCAGTCAATGTCAACTCTAGCCATATGAATCAGACTGCCAAAGCCATAGGACTCCAAATCTCGAATCTCATAAACTGACAAGCTGTCAAGCCAAGCAAGCAGTCGTGGCGAGCAAGAAGAACGAGGAAGCAGCTGACAAGTCCTCACCGGTATCCCCTCCAGCACAAAAGGCCCAGAAATCGAGGACAACTCATCGAGGATCGGAAGGTCAACAGGCGAAGGAGAAGGAAAAGCTGGAACCTCTGCCGACTCGACAACCCCTGATCGGCCCTCAGTGGCGGCTATGTCTGATATAGTCGCATCGCCATCTGAAACTGTCATAATCTCAGCTGCATAAGAAGACTCGCCCACCTCATGAACAGAGTGCGCAAAGGGCCGATGACCAAAAGAAGGACAATGCTCCCAACCAAAAGAGCCATCAGTGAAGATCACACCGCATATCGTGGCATCCTGACCAATCTGACTGTCAAAGAATACATCTGAACCATCCAAAGGGGTCCCGGCAACCCCGATCAAAGAATCAACGGTCAGATCTGGACCTGCGACCCCCTCCAACAGAAAATCATGAATCCAGTCATCATCCTGGCCGATCAAAGGGATCATCGAGGCATCTACACCGTCCATCATCAAGGGAACATCATCAATGATCACATCAAGACCACCCAAACAAGTGTGCCGCACATCTCGGCCCTCATCCAGAGCATCCAAACCGTCAAAGGTACCATCTGAGCCATCCATACCATCCAGACATGAGATCAGCCCATCTATGTCCCTCATAGTCCCATCATCACCGTCCATCACATCATCCATGGGGCCCACACTCAAGGGATGCATAGCCTCACCTATGTCCCATCCCATCATCCCATCTATACCATCCATTCCTCCCATGATGAAGGTCCCATTCAAATTTGAAAATCCAGCCATCCCACCATTAATGGAGCCATTCAAAGCTCCACCAACCACCATCCCTAGCCCCTCATCAATGCTTCCATTTAATGCCCCATCTCCCCCATCCATTAAAGACATCTCCCCATTATCAAAGCTCAATTGAAAATCTGAAGTGTGGGACCCACCTTAGACAGCCCCCACAGCCCCCAAATCTCCACCATCCATTGCCCAAGAAAGGACAAACCAAGAAAGAGACAAAAGGAGAAGGGAAGATGAGACAAGAAGAATATTCATGGCTGGAATCAAACTCGCCCGTGCAAAGCAGATGGAGACAGCAGCAACAGACAGCAGAGGATGTCCGAACCAGAGCCAGCCCAGGCCGCTCAAGAGGCGAGCTCTAGGCGAACCTGCCCTGGGCCGCCCGTACGGACGCAGATCCCCTCTCTCCGCGGGATTGGCTCCGGGGCTTTTGGTAGGTGAGGCTGACAGTCCACGTCAGCAGATGGCGCTCCGTGGGCCGCCCAAGGCTCCGGTCCACTCCAAATTTCAACTGAAGATGATCAAGATCATACAAAAGGTGCCCCACTGGTCCAATCAAGAAGCAATGTGGTCGGAATATGGCTGATCAAGCCAAAGAAGGGGGAAAGTGATCAAGTGGGGGCCACAAGCAATCCAAACCATTCAAAGACTAGATCATCATGATCTAAACCATTGAAGAACCTACATGAGCCGTCAAATAACAAGATCAAAGGTTTGATCATCACAAGAAGGGCCAGAATCCAAGATCTAATCATCAAGTGGGCCCACAAAGCCAAGTCAAGCGATCTGAGCCGTTCAAGCCATCATCCACACCATGAGCAGCCTTCTTAGCCTCACCAGTCATCAGAAGAGTTGCCCCAAAGTAAAGCCAAGGCCTCAAGTGGGCCCACAGGGCCAAATCCATCAATCTGAACCATTCAAGGGCCAAAATCGTCAAGATCCAAACCATTGGAAAGCTCACACAAGTCATGAAGTATCAAGATCGAAAGTCCAATCATCAAAAGGAGGGCCAGAATCCAAGATCCAATCATCAAGTGGGCTCGCAGGGCCTAAACAAGCGATCTGAACCGTTCAGGTCATTGTCCATGCAGTTGAAGAATCACAAATCATCAGGAAACAAGTCATAAGTCAAAGCATCCAGATATCATCAAGAAATTTGAGACAAAACAAAGACTATATATATTCATTCAAAAGAGCTTGATACAAAGATAGAGGTAAAAGTACAAGGCCATATAAAGCAGAGCCAGCTACAAGTCACCGACATAGTCATCGTCGTCCCTCCTCGCGTCCCGCTCCCGACGATAAAGATCCATCAAAGGAGCTGTCACTGATCCTCCAGCATACCTGCGACGGCCACCTGGAACATAAAGCGAAGGAAGCAGAGGCCCCTGGCCGAACAGCAGATACCACTCATCATAATCACGATCCGGGATCGTGAAACGAAAGCCGGGCTGGCCCACTAGAGCCTCAACTCTCTCATCAGCTGGCATCCGAGCAGCTGGAGGAGGTGCAGAACAGGGGACCCGAGCCACCCCAGTGACTTGCCGAAGCAATCTCTCCCCCAAGTACCATTGGAAGGACTCAGCGTCAGAAAGCATAATACGAAGACATGAAGCATCGTATGCCTCCACGCGCTGGGGTGTGTAGTAGAGAGGGAAACTAGCGTACGGCATCCGGGCAAGCTGCAACAAATGAGGTTACCACGGTCAATTACAATACGACACGAAGGACGAAGACAAACAAGATACTTACATCCTCAACTGTCAGCCCGTCTATATCAGCACGCCAATTGTCCCCGGGAACTCGGGAGTTCCGCTGACGATTCTGTTGATGCCAGTACATGTGGCGATACTGAGAGGGCTCAATGTCATCTCGCATCCTCGGCGCAAGATGCGGAAAATGGTCATAAAAGCAGGTCTGGATGAAAGTATATTTAATGATCAGAGAGAGAAAGGAGGCAAATGGCTCCAAGGAGGATGAAAGAAGAGGTACCTCAACGACAGGCCAGAAGCCTGTGAAGGACCGGCTATGCCGACAGGTCTTGTCCAGACCTTGAAAGAGACGGGTCAGGATGGCCCCATTCCAGTTATAAGGGTGATGAAGGTCCTCGACTAAACGAAGAAATTTAGGATCAACTCTCTCATTCGCATGGCAAAAAAGAAAGGATCCAAAGGCATAAGTGATCATGGTCCGCGCCTTGTGGAGGGCCTCTCGCTCGGTGGTAGGGACGACGGAAGCAAAATTGTTGTAAAACCATCGCATCTTCACTTGATGGCCTTGGAATTCACCCTCAGGAGGGACGTCACCGACAAGCTGCAACCAATCGGTGGAAGAGAGGGGAGCTAGAGAGCTAACTTGAGGGACAATTGCACCATGAAAAGGGAAACCTATCTGCATATAAATATCCAAGGGGGTTATTCCCCACTCCCCACAAGGGAGCTGAAAGGTGTGGGTCTCATCCCGCCACCTCTCACAAAGGGCCGTAAGCATCATGCGGTTGGCGTCGTTATTATGGAAGCGTAGGGTGAGGAGGCCAGCAAAAGGAGTACCATCTAGTACTCGCTCAAACAAGGGCTGTGGCTCTTTCATCCAATTGTCCCAGCAATCCCTGGTACCTTGACCCTTGATAGCAGGAAGAGGTTGATGCTCCATAGCTAGGGAACACATGTGGTCCCCTCGGCGGACAATGAAAGCAGGATCATCCTCGTCAACCACTTGATGGCCCCTGGTACCATCCGCCATGGAATCCTACAAGCTTGGCAAGGTAAGTCACTATCCTTTACCCGTTAAAATCCAAATTATCATCTAAGAAACCCATGGGATTGGACTCACATTCCAATGCAAAATCTAAAGTCCAACTCCATGTGTCACTTAGGATATGTGTTGGGCCCATTGGAAAAGGTAAGGCCCACCTTAAAGAAGGTGGCATGGCATGCCTTAGGTAAGAAAAGTCCATCATCCAAAGACACATTTTGGACAACAAATGCATTCAAGTGCCATGAGATCAACTAAGGATGAGAGTCCTACTTCACATGAGAAGTTCCTCTTCAAAGTCCACATGTGGCCAAGGATGGACCCACTTTTATGCCAAGGTCATGATTCTCACTTAGGATGCCTCCATCTTTTTACACATATGCATGGACAAGTGGGGAATAGAAAGGAAACGGGCCCCCAAGAGCAACCCAAATGCCTCATCTCAATGGATTGGAAGAGAGCACATAGCCCACTTGAAGAACATGAGGACCCATTCATGGGTTAACCATGGGCAACCTTATGTGCCTCATCTTGATGAAAGTTTTGACCATGAGAATACAACAAGGAGGTCTACACACAAACATATGAATCAGAGAAGCTAAGGGTAGAAAGTTGATGCACATAGCCCACATGAAGAATCAAAGTTGAAAATGCCCATGAAAAGGCAAGTTTGGGCAACTTATGTGCACCAACTTGTCCACCAAAAAGGAAGACCATTTGAGCACAAAAGAGCATGGCTTAATGAGTCACCCAACCATCATGAAAATGGATAAGAATGGTACACATAGCCCACTTGAAGATCAAAATCCAAAATGTCCCAAGGCATGGGACAAAAATGGGTAACTTATGGGTATCATTCTTTCCCACAAATGGAAAGAAAAATCACTCATACTTGAGAATGATGGTGGATGACCCACCAAGTCCCCAAAGAAAGAATCAAGGAGCTATGGTTGTATGGATAGCTCACTTGAAGATCATCCATTTGAGGTTGATAGCATTAAAGGGAAGCTCTTGAGAACCACATCCCTACCTCAAGGAAAACCATTGAACCTAGTGAGATTGTGGGAACAACTCACTCATGAGACTTGTAGATGGTCAAGTAACTCAAGTCCTCCATCCATCAAGAGAGAAAGCATGAAAAGAAAAACCCCACATGAACAAAGTGTAGTGGGGCACACATGGTTCAAAGAAGTACCCAAGTTTCAATGAAGGCCCAAAAGCCCATCCACATGAAAAACTTCAAGGAACCCACTACACCTTGTACAAGGATGTACATCATAATCAAGAAATGATGGAAGACTTGGGCCACTTGTCCATAAAGGCCCAATTAGAAAATCTAGCCCACTTGAGATCCAAATGAAGAATGGGCTAGTCATCTTGGTCCATACATATGCGAAGAAAGATGGGGTCACCCAAAGTGAGCCCCATGAGCCCAAAACTTGAGATGGGCCTTACCATGCCCATGGGCCCAAGTCTTGGAAAGAAGATGGAAAAGAAAAAGAAAGCTCCAAAAGAAATGATAAGAACAAGAAAGCATGAGGGAGCCCAAAATGAAGCATTGGGCCCATCAAATACACCAAGGGCCATGACTTCACTTTGAGCCCATTTGATACACATGAAAAGAGGCCCAACTCCCATGAAAAAGATAGAGTATTTTGCCATGCACACTTGATGACATGGCAAAATCACTCTTTACATGCACATGAAGGGAGTGTGAAAAAGGAAAAAATGATGAAGTGGAGAGCTTGCAATGTCCTTCTCCATGCACCACCTTTGGAAGAGACTTGAGATCTAGAAAAAGGTCAAGAATACTTGGGCCCACCTTCACACCTCTTTGGATAGCTACATGAAAAAAGAAAAAGGACCATGAGAAGAGACAATGAAGATGGAAAAGGACAAGAAAGAGAAAGGAAGTGGTCCATACCTTTACCACTCACCAAAGAAGGACCACCTTGCTGTCCCAAGACTTCTCTAAGGCCCACCACTTGAGAGAAGCAAAAGGCCACCAAAGAAGAGAAAGGAAACTTGAAGAGAGAAAGAGTATGAGAGAAAGAAGAGAGAGATTGCACGTTTGAGGGGGGGAGGGTGCCCCATGTTATATAGAAAAGGGGAGGGCACCCTTTTACCCAGCCCCCTGAAGAGACCAGGAGGCACAGACCGGGCGGGCGGCCCATGGGAGGCCGTCCTAGCCTCCACCTAAGTGAGGTGACTTCTCACCTCCTCTCCTTGGGAAGAACTCCTCCTTGGGAAGGGTGGTTGCAAGTGAATCTTGTACCTCCATGTAAGATTGAAGTGATGGAAGAGAATGGTGAGAAAAAGGAAGAAATCTCACCAAAATCTCATCTCATGAGAAATGGGTGAAAATTGGGATGATGATGTGGAAAAGTTCCATGAAATTTTCAAGAAAAGAAAGAAAAAGATTGACTTGGTCAAACAATGATCTCAACCATCCAAAAGCTATGACCTGATGATCCGAACCATTCCAAAGAGAATTCCCGTAGTCTCCAACCTGGATTGCTGCTCTTTTGTACATAGTGTTAGGGTCCGAAGACCTTAAACTACGTCGGGATCAAGATCCCGAGGGATTTTTAATAAAAATGGGTATCGATCTCGACCATCAAAATCAGAATCGATAACCCAGAATATTTTTCAAAAAAGAAAACAAAAAAATGTCTTTCCTCTTTTAAAGTTTTGGGTCCGAAGACCTTAAACTACGTCGGGATCAAGACCCCGAGGGACCTTTTAATAAAAACCAGCATCAGCCTGGATTGAATCAAGATCCGCTGACACCGGACATTTTCCCAAAAAAACAAAATATATATATATATATATATATATATATATATATATATATATATATATATATATATATATATATATATACTACCAGCCCCTCTTTTAAAATTCAGTGGTCCGAAGACCTTAAACTACGTCGGGATCAAAATCCCGAGGGATTTTCAATAAAAGCCGATATCGGTTTGGATCGAATCAAGACCTAACGATCTCGGACATTTTCAGAAAACCAAAAAAATATATACATCACTTGTACAGTTTTTGGTCTGAAGACCTTAAACTACGTTGGGATCAAAATCCCGAGGGATTTTCAATAAAAGCCGATATCGGTTTGGATCGAATCAAGACCTAACGATCTCGGACATTTTCAGAAAAACAAAAAATATATCTGCCTCTTTTAAAGTTTTTGGTCCGAAGACCTTAAACTACGTCGGGATCGACATCCCGAGAGATTTTCAATAAAAACCGGCATCAGTCTGGACTGTCCATCCGCTGACACCGGACATTTTTCCAAAAATAAAAAAAACATGTTTGCCCCTCTTTTGTACAGTTTCATGGTCCGAAGACCTTAAACTACACTGGGATTAATTTCTCGGGGGACCTTTCTCGCTTTCAACTAAAAACCGGCATTGGCCTCGACCGTTGGGATCATGGTTCGATAACCCGGATCATTTTGAAAATACCAAAAATATTTTAAAGCTTTCCATAAAAACCAGTATCAATCTTGATCACCCGAGTTGAAATCTGGAACCTTTTCAAAAAAAAAAAAAATACATATAGATACAATATAAAACGAAAAAAAAAATTTCACCACTAGTTTCAAACGCACCAATTTATCCCCAGCGGTCCGAAGACCTTAAACTACACTGGGATTAAATTCTCGGGGGCTTTCTTTCCTAACCTGTTCCAGGCATGGCTGACACTTGACCGTACGGGTGTCTGGAATCTCTTAAACAGGTAAGGGCTGTGGCAGGCGGAACTCCGCAATCCTGTTCGTGTTGAACGCACCGTGATAGGCAACCTTGATTTGGGAGTCGCTGTTGAAGCTGACGGATGTTCCCTGTTCCTAGAACTCATGAAGGGGATTAAGGCTGTTGGGAGGTGGAGCTCACCCTCACGGAATTGTGAGCAACGTAAGACCCCAAACTGGATTGACTAAGGGAAATGTGAGGATGTGGCTCATTTTGTGGCCGAAGGAGTCCGTCGGACGATACGTGGTCTATGTGCATTGCACATGAGGAACAGGCAACTTTGTGGGTGTGTTGACTGAAAACCCTCAAAATCTCCTCATCCGAAGATGTAAAACTACGGCACTTAATTGTGTGAGACTCGTCTTGCTCGCTGACGAAAAATGGATCGGGTGCCTTACCAGCAGTAGAAGCTGGATGTGGATGAAAATTCCATACTTTTCCCTGCATTTCAGAAAAATCACAAAATACAAAAACATTGCAAAATCACCTCTTCAAAAATCACAAAAATATTTTCCTTGCTTTCAATCAAAATATTGTCAAAAAAATCACAAAAATATTTCTCTCGCTTTCAAAGAAAATACTTCGAAAAACACAAAAATATTTCCTTTGCTTGCAGCCAAAACTTTCAAAATCACAAAAATATTTCCTGTGATTTCAATAACCAATCTCTATCCTGATCACTCAGGTAAAGATTCGGACCACATATTTACAAAAAATCATAAAAATTAGCATCCCCAGCACTACAATTCAGGAGTCTTGAACTCCGCTCACTTCACAGTATGGGATGACGGATCCAATCGCCTGCAAATTGGAATCTTGACCAAAACGGGCAACCAAACACCATCTCAATCACATGTATGCCCAGAAGAACATCTTGAAGTCGAATAATATCCTCATACATTCTCATTAGCAAAGAAATAGCATCTTGGGACGATGGACCTGATCGACCACGGGTCGAGATCTTGACCAACCCGCTGTCCAAACCTCCGTATCAAGAAGAAAATCCCCAAGGGAATACAACCCTGCAAGCAATAAGCTCAAAATTCTCTGCATCTCCAGCAAAAGCAAAATCATCAAACGAAAAGAGAATGAGCCAAACCATGCATTCATCCTGCATCTCCATGCATCAGCATCCATCACATTAATCATCACGTTTACCTGCTTTCAAAATAAAAGTCGGTTAGCCAAAGACCCCACAGGCATCCCTAGTGGAGGCACGTGCAAACCAGATTTCCATTTCAAAAAGACAAAAAAACATTCCTTTTTGCAAATAAAAACCCCACGGAGTATCACTCCCCAGAGTGGGTATCTTTTCAAAAATCCAAAAATATTTTCCAGTAGAGCGTTCTGCCTCCAAAACACCAGGAGATCTTCCATATCTCTGGGTAGGAGCCGACGCAAAAATCAAATAAGATCCGATGTCTCGCGGTTTTCCCGGAGACCATCGGATCCAATGCACTCAAAGTACGGTCGAACTGAACTCCAGTGTCAGTACGGTCGTACCACATGCCAAGATACAAAAAAGATGAAAGCCAAAAGGCTCGGTCACAGAAACCATTTGAACAGGTGGAAACGATGAATTGTAACCCAAGTATCAAAATCAGCATATTGGGTGGAAAGAGTTCACCGGCACATACCTAGGCGTGGATGCCTGAAGTACCTTGACTGAGTCCAAGTCGGCGTAGTAGAATCCCGTAAGACTATCTGACGCAGGGCGTCTAACCACTTTGACAGTCAAGCGAAACAAGTACTCCTGGAGTGATCTGGGAAAACATCAAACATCACACAATCAGTCTCAAGGTCAGTATCCTCGTAAGACTAGCGGACGCAGAGGCTCTGCTGTACCTTTCCGATGTTAGTACCGATCGGGAATGGAAGGGTTGCGATTGGGTACCCAGGTTGCAGCAAACTGCAGGGACAATCGCAACGTTTTCTCCAAACTCTCGCGGTATGTGCGAGTTATCAATTTCCAGACAATCAATTGACTCAGATACAAAGGACAACAAAGATTCCAGACCACAATCAAGG
The DNA here is from genome assembly GCA_003013855.2 of Liriodendron chinense. NCBI lineage: Eukaryota > Viridiplantae > Streptophyta > Magnoliopsida > Magnoliales > Magnoliaceae > Liriodendron > Liriodendron chinense. The sequence continues at coordinate 6,585,750 of ML058334.1, forward strand.
AAAGAATGAATTGCAAGCCAAGCATCGAAACCAGCAGATCGGGTGGAAAAAGCCCACCCGCACATACCTAGGCGTGGATGCCTGAAGTACCTTAACTGAGTCCAAGTCGGCGTAGTAGAATCCCGTAAGACTATCTGACACAGGGCGTCTAACCACTTTGACAGTCAAGCGAAACAAGTACTCCTGGAGTGATCTGGGAAAACATCAAACATCATACAATTAGTCTCAGGGTCAGCATCCTCGTAAGACTGTCGACGCAGAGGCTCTGCTGTACCTTTCGATGTTAGTACCGATCGGGAATGGAAGGGTTGCGATTGGGTACCCAGGTTGCAGCAAACTGCAGGGACAATCGCAACGTTTTCTCCAAACTCTCGCGGTATGTGCGAGTGAGCGATCTCCAAACGATCAACTGACACAGATGCGAAGGCAAGCAAAGATTTCAGAACATGATCCATGAATGACTGGGTCAGAAGTGGGGTGTCCACTCGCTTTGGCATTCGGTTGCACGCAAGCTCTGCCAAAGAGGGGCATCTGTAGACACCCCACCTTCGGCTACACTGTTGGTAGAGATAGCTGGATGAATGGAGGACCATACCCCCAAACCCCAAGCCCAAACTCAGCCAAACTCACCCTTGTAGGCCCCAATCCATAGCCCAGATCAAGCCTGAACCCAGTCAACCCAGTCCTAAACACCACCCTGAAAAATCCCCCATAAAAAAGGCCAGTCAAAAAATCCCAAAAAAGTCAAACTCACTGAGTCAACTCGCTGAGTTAACCCGCTGAGTCAACCCGTCGAGTCAACCCGTCGAGTCAAAACACCGAGTCAACCCGTCGAGTCAACCCGTCGAGTCAAACCACCGAGTCGACTCGCTGAGTCAACTCACTGAGTCGACCAGCGAGTCCAACAGCAGCCCCGAGGGAGCGGCCGTACTCGCTGGAAACCGAGGAGCGGCCGTACGGGCGGCCCATGGCAGGCCGCCCGGACAAAATTACGAGAGCTGCCACTCTCCGCTGCTATAAATACCCCCCTCCCCTTCTCATTTCATCATCCCTTCGAGTCCAAAGAAAGCCTGTCCGTTCGAGTGCCCTTCTCCACCCCTTAGCCCATTTTTCCACCAAGGAGAGCCCGAGTGAGGAGAGCCTAGCCCTGGTCCAGCCCAGCCTGACCACTGGTCCAAGCCTCTCAAGCCACCCAAGTCTTGATCCAGTCACTCGAAGCAAACCCTTGCGACACCTCCGTCCATCCAGCTACTCTTTTTCCAGCATCATCTCATTTGCATCTAGCATAAGTGCAACATTTACTTTTCTTCCAACCCCCCTGCTTCACTACTAGCACCTTGATCCGTCAAGTACACATGCATATGTCTTTATATTAAGCACCTGTCAGTTCGAGCGTATGCTCTGGGCTTGCCCGTTGTTGGAACCTGCCCATCAGAAACTCTTACTGTTCAGACCTGCATTCATGCTTCACCATAAAACACCTTGATCATTCAAGCACACTGTATACGTCTTACATTAAGCACCTGTCAGTTCGAGCGTACGCTCTGGGCTTGCCCGTTGTTGGAACCTGCCCATCAAAAACTCTTACTGTTCAGACCCGCATTCATGCATCATGTCATTCATGAGAATATACGAGGATTAAATTAGACTTTCAAGTATTCGATCGATTCTGTGAAGTAGAGACCGTACTTCGGTACGGGCAGTGTGTGGGGTGCTTAACCTCTTCCCACCCTGTAACCGTGATCCCTTACCTTGAATCTCTGACCGTAGATCAACAGGAGTCATTTTAGAGGAAATGATCTTCAGATCCCCTTCTCTAACGTTTCTACGGGGTCTAGCCGACTGTAGATTCGAAGTAATTGGCTAGTGGCGACTCTGGTCTTATATAAACTCATTTAAACATATCCAACTTAACACTACAACCAAACAAAGCCCTCGAGAATGAGGCAAGCCAGTGGCACAAACGGCGATTTCGCACTCACGCATCCTCATCTCCTTCTTTTCCGAAAGGAAAGGGGAAGGGAGAAGAACGTTGTGTGGGAGCGTGGAAAAATCGGTGAGGGTCCACAGATGTCTACCTGCTCTATTTCCAAATCCATACTAAGTACCAAACCAAACAATACCTGAATGGATGTCATCTTCACCAACAGTGAGAATATTTTGTCAAAATCAACTCCATTTTTCTGTCCAAAGCCTTTCGCTACTAACCAAGTCTTTCACCACTAACCTCGCCTTCAACCCTGGATGTGAACTCTTTTGCTCTACATTCTTTCTGAGCACCCACTTGTTGCTTAGAGCTCTCTTACCCTTAGGTAGTTTCACCATATCATAGGTGTAGTTCTTATGTAAGGATACAATCTCCTCTTGCATAGCTTTCAACCACTCCCCCTTATACACGTTGAATAGGGCCTTAGAGTAGTCTTCTAGTTTTCTCCCATCGGTAAGCATAATGTACTCATGCGGTAAGTAACTCTTGAACAAATGTCTGTCCCTAGATGACCTTCTTACTTGTGGCTTAACAAGTAGATCAAGTGGGGGTTTTCTGCCCCGGTTCATCTACTATAGAAACACCTTCGTCCCCTACACCTTGTTGCACTCCCCCGTCATCAGGCACCATGGGAGGAGTGATTAGATCTATGTCTTTTAGATCACTTGAACTGGGCTGGGTCTTCTTTAGCTTTCCAATGTCTTCTATATACTGATCTTTAAAGAACGCCACATCTTTGCTCCTGACGAGCTTCTTCTCAATCGGATCCCACAATCTGTAACCGAACTTCTCGTCACCGTACACCCTTGAGCTTGTATCTTTCATCCCTGGGTACATAAACGAATGCCCGGCATCTAAACATCCTAAGATGACTGTACGATGCATCGTGTCCAGTCCACACCTTCTCTAGAACTTCTCCATTTAATAGGGCTGATAGAGACCTGTTTATCAAATACACCACTGTGTACATTGCTTCTCCCGAGAACGTCTTAGGCAACTTAACATGAAATAACATGCATCTGATTAATTCTGTCCATAATGGTGTAATTCATACGCTCTGCTACAACATTGTGCTGGGGGGTCTTAGGCACTGTCTGTTTATGTCGTATACACAAGGTCTTACAACATTCATGAAATGTCCCAGTGTATTCACCTACATTATCAGTACAGATGTAGTCCAATTACCTTCCTATCTCTCTCTCGACCATAGCATAAAAATTTTTAAATACTCCAAAGACCTCATTTTTTGTTGTCAATGTATAAACCTGAACCATCCTAGATGCATAATTTATGAATGTAACAAAATACAAAGCCCCACTCGAGGTTTTTGTCCTCATCGGACCACACATGTCAGAATAAACCAAAAACACGACGGGTTTAACCTTCATTTATCTTATTGGATGATGATGAAAACCGTCGTTTATATGTCTGAGTGACTGATTAAACAATGGTTAAAACCGTTGCAAAATAAGCGATGGTTGGACAAGGTTTTAACCATCGTATAAATTAACGACTCCAAACTCCAGTTGACCAATTGTCTCCAAAACTGTCCAACGACTAACTGACTATTTAGGGTGATTTTCAGTCGCCCGACTAAAACTGGTTAGGTGCCCGATGACCCCCGACTCTCTCCTCTCCATGAGGAGGAACACCCCATCATCAATAGTCATGGGGTGGCCACATGACGATTGTCTGAAGTTTTTCACAGGACTCATTCGGTGAGTGGCCCACCTAATGAACATCCTTGTACAACATCATAGCACATGTAGCTTTTGCCATGTGCATTTGCGCAACTGCAATACCACACAGTTGAGTAAATTAATTGATACATCACCACACTGAGCTTTTCATTCATAGAAAAGAGAAGAGGAGGGTATGGCACACAATTGCTACAATACATCCGTTGAAATTGCAACAGGATGAGTGTGGGAATTTAGCTTTCAGATCGGGGTCATCTATGAATAATCCCAACCGCTTATATGATGGACTTCGTCAGCTTAAAATAATCTAGACCACTTATATGATGGACCTGTGGGAATCGAATTGCCTTCTGCCCCGCCTGGACGGAAATCAATCTAGGTAGGTGCTCTGTGATGGTCACTGTTATTTATGGGTTTTATCCACGCCGTTCATCCATTTTTCCAGATCATTTTAAGGCACAAGCCTGAAAATGAGGCAGATCCACACAACAGGAAGCAGCGGTGATAATGAATCCCACTATTGAAACCCTCCTAGGGCCCACCGTGGTGTTTATTTTCCACCCAACCCATTCATAAGGTCACATAGACCTGGATGAAGGGAAAATACAAATGTCAGCTAATTGATTCAAAACTTGTGTGGCCTCCAAGAAGTTTTTAATGATGGGCATTCAATCTCTCCACTATATGGTCCACTTGAGGCTTGGATCTGATTCATTTTTGGGCTCATATCCTAAAATGATATGGAAAAATGGATGATTGGTGTGGATAAAGCCCATATATCATGGTAGGCCCCACATAGAACTTGCCTAGACCGATTTTGTCCGTCGGAGGTTGGATGCAATCCGTTTCACTCATTGTGAGGGTATGAGTGTAATTATAGGATAAAATATTGGTTTCTATGTGAAATTTTTGCTTATTTGATTCCAAGATAGATTAATTAGACATTGAAGTTAAAGCAATTTTAAAATTTATAACTTGTTTAGATGGTAATCTGATTTGACAAAAGTTAGACTCAATCGTCATCCATTTGGATTGTCCTTTATTTTATTGTACATCACACCTAACACCTTGACCAAAAGTTTCTAACCAATCTATCATTGACCAGAAAAAATGAACAGTTGCGATTTATCTTTGCCCGTCCCTTAAAAAAATTACTTTGATGCGGCCAATGATCTTAACTGTGATGAATAGCTGAAAAAATGGGCGGTTCATAAGTGATTATATTAGAAAAGATCTTATGTGGGGTCCTCTTTTGACTGCCTATGAATCTTGAGAAGTGCTTTGATCAGACAATCCTAAGCATCCATTAGTCATGAACGAGAAAAATGGATAGATCCAATCAATTATGCTACTTGAGCTCTTACAAAACTTGTATTTGTAAATGAAGCACGCTAGCCTAACTCATGCTAGGTACATATGCATGGGTTTACTTTCACAAACCTAGAGCTACAAGGGTAGAACTTCTATGAGATCCATCTGGTCCATCGTGATAAATCCAAGACTCAGGTAGGCCACGGCATAAGAAACAGTTGGGATGGAGTGCTCACCATTACTTTTCTGTAAGGCCCACCGTGGCGTTCACATACCATTCAATCCATTCATCTGATGTATCTCGCTAAGATGAAAGAGTTACCCAAAAATCAGACTATGATCCAATACTTAGGTGGGCCATATCAAACGAATTTAGAAGTTTTAGGAACAATTTTTTTGGGTTCGCTCACCTTAGTGTTGAATCAACCTGATTTGTGGAATCATGGCCAAATAAGGAGTGTTGTACATAATAGATGGTGTGAAATTCATGCATGTGAAGTGGATTTCCCCATGCTACAGAAAGTAACTCCAATAGGTTCCAAGCACAAGGTACACATGCATTTTTATTTGTATATTACAAGTTCCATTCAGTCACACTGGCGTGGAATGTGGAGCATGAGAAAAACTTTGTTACTCTGGCGGAGTGTGATGCATGATACGTATGTGGGCAATGAAAAATCTTACATGTGGAACGTAAATAACTTAGATTATATTTGCGAGATTATGTTTTCCAATTAGGATTTATAAAATAGAATTACACTCATTTGATCATGCAACAATCAAGTTCATGGGCATTTATTAAATGGTTGAAGTGAAATACCCTGCAGTCTTATTTTTATCTCCCCGTTTTAAGCCAAAAAAGTTGATTGGTACCCCCATGGTATATATTGATAAAGAAAAATGAATATACCTAATGAGGCAAGGCCTAACATATTTTTCGGGAAAGGGGAGATTTGTGATCTATTTTTGAATTTGGTGTTTGGCAAAACCAAAAATTATGTTTGGCAAAACCAAAAATTATCTTGGAATTTTTTTCTAAGTGGCCACTGGCATGTGCTAGATTAACATAAGTTGCATGTTGATGCTTGTAGATGGACGGTGCACATGCAGCATGTGCGGCATATATGGTCGCTTGAAGCTGAATTGTGGCTCATGTGACATGTGTGAGGTACTTGAAAGTATACTAGGTCACGTGTTGTAAAAATCACGCATTGACACATGTGACACATGCAGGCACTTGAAGTAGTTAGATGGCAGTACTGTGTGCATTGGTACTATTAGCACATGTGATGCATTTAGAGTGATAGTGATCAAAGAGAGACGATGACAGGGGTTTGGGGCCTTGCCCTGTTGGTAGACTATGCGGAGTTTTAATAAGGGTCTCGATTTCGAATCCCATCAGTGGTGAAATATCTATGTTACTGACAGCACTAGCAGGTATGTTGCGTGGTTGACTGGGTGAGTGGGTTGCATGACTAACGAAAAAAAAAAAAAAGAAAAGAAACAGCGGCCTCATTTTCTATATCATTGGGAAAAGACTTCAATTAAAACAGTACCACGTCTCATATACACGACTACTAGGGTCACTTTCTTTATCATTCCCGGATGACTTTAACGTGCATGAAATTCACATTTTATCCAGGCGTACCTGAGCTATAGAACGTTGTAATTATTGGGTAATCTTTTATGCTGATGAGACATCAGATGACCGGATAAGATAGTGTATAAACACCACAGTGGGCCCTACACAAGACTAATGTTGCACGTTCCGTCCCAACTCTTTTTAGGTTGTGGACTACCAGTGCTATGATCGTAGTCAATGTTTTTAGATTCCAAGACGTGCGTGGCTAATGGATGGGTGGATTATGACGTACGTGATTTGGTGTCTGAGCCATGCTAGTGCCGCTCATTAAAAAATATTTAGTATGGCAGGTTTTCAGCTTTGGCGGGCGGGGCTCGTGGTTTAGTAATCCATACCCACTTTATCTATTGATTGACGTGGTGGAGACATCATGGATCATACTCCAAAAATAGCTACATTGGAGGGGCCCAGTGACCGATATTAAGACCTTTTCTAAGGTAAATATAAGCCTTTTATTTATTTTCCTGGCTCTTCGTCTATCTGTAGGCCACGTATCAAAAGGTTACAACTGTCCCAGCCAGAGGAGACTTTAACGTAAAAACCATCCACGGTGGGACGCATAAGACGCATGCTCTTCTTTACCGAGCAATTGGACTTCACTCTTCAGAAATAGAAAATGGGCCACAAGGTACAGACGGTAATATGATTATACAGGAGGCGGTTTGGCTGGGGACTCAACACCAGCCAGCTACCTGGTGTCAAATCTCTGTAGGCCCCACCATCATATATGTGTTTTATCCATGCCATCCGTCCATTTTTCCAGCTTATTTTAGGCATGAAATGAAAAATGAGGCAGATCCAAAGCTCAAGTGGACCAGACCATGAGGAAATAGTGAGGATTGAATGCTTACCGTTGAAATCTTCTTGGAGCCATAGAAGTTGTGAATTTGGATCATACTAATATTTGTGTTTTCACTCCATCCAAATCTATGTGACCTAATTATGAATAGATTGGATGACAAATAAACTTCATGGTGGGCCTTAAGAAGGTTTCAACGGTGGTGGGTGTCGTTATCCCTACTGTTTCCTGTGATGTTGTCCCTTGAGCTTTGGATTTGCCACATTTCTGGTATGGTGCCCTAAACTGAGCCGGAGAAAAATGATGAATGGAGTGGATAAAACAAATACATCATGATGGGGCCCACAGCTTTTACACCAGCTAGATGGCTCATGTCGGGTCACTAGCAAAACCACGTCTGATTAATCAGTGGAGTGCATGGACGATTCACCCAGATTTCAGATTTTTATTTATTTATTTATTTTAATTTTTAACATGTTGGGAGACATGTGGTTAAGTGATCCACATAGTTGGATTGACGCGAACTCAACTGAAGTACAATTTTCACATTAAACAACTCAAATAATTTGTCAACCGTCGTGCAGGGAAGCGAATTAGGTCTTAGGTGTTGTTTGGTAAAATGAAAAATTAAGTCTGAAAATTAATATAAGTACTGAGAACTTAAAGTGCTAAATTTAAGTACTTATAAGTACTGAAAAATCTGTTTGATAATTTGTCTAAGAAAAGTTTTAATATCTGAAAATAAATACTTTTTTCACAAAAGCGTGTTTCGTAAAACTAAATTACAAATGTCTGAAAATTAGCAATTTGTCATATTTGCCCTTATTGTTTTAATTTTCAATTTTTACATAATATGAAATGAAACATATTATTACATGCTACCAAATTTGGTACACTTATGTTCCATTCACATACATCTCTCAAGCATAATCATTCAATTGATGGACCATGTGCTATACTCTTCTTGATAGAATAATCATAACATTTTGATTGATTGACCATGACGTCTCACACTAGTACGATATTGGGCAATTCATCTATAGGTCCCGCCTAAAGCTGGCTTTAGATCAATGACTTTGAATAAAAAAATATTTTGACTCGAAAAAAATATTCACGTCCCATCAAATAAGTGGGCCACACATGTACAGCTTTTTAAATCTTATAAATGAGCACACCATCAAATATTTTGCATGCATCATTCAATAAATAAAATAGTTTCAATTGTATATCCATGCATAAAATCAAACTAAAAGAAAGATTAAATTGTATATCTACGCGGTTCATATGTTTTGCCATCCTATTTTAGGGTGACGACCCAAAAATGAAGTAGATGCAAATTTTAGGTGGACCACACCACATGAAATAGTAGTCATTGAACACCAGCCATAAAAAAAACTTCCTAAGGTCCTCAGCCATAAAAAAACACATAAAGAGAAAAAACAAATATCATATTAATCCAAAACTTTTGTGATATGGTGTGGTCTACCTGAAATTTGCATATGCTTCATTTTTGGGACCATGCACTAAAAAAATCGGAAAAACAAATGGATAGTGTGGATATACAATGCATACATCGAGGTGGGCCCTACTGTCAAGGTCGCACCTACATCGCTGGCTCTGGCATCGTAGCAAAGTCTCACTCCACGGTGGTGGTAGTCCATGATGAAAGCGGATTGCACAGTGTGTCTCACACCACCGACCTTGTTAGTGTGTTGACATCACCAAGTTCTATGGCCCCACCATGATGAATACGATGTATCCATACCGTCTATCCATTTTACAAGATTATTTTAGAAAATGGACCCATAAATGAGGCAGATCCAAAGTTCTTTGAGCCCCACCATGATGAATGCTTTAAGAAGTTTTTAATGGTAGGGCGTTCAATCACCACTATTTCTTAAGGTATGGTCTACCTGATAATTAGATATGCTTCATTTTTTGGATAATTCCCCTAAATGATTGGTAAAAATGGATGGATGGCTTGGATACAGAATATATACATCAAGGTGGGCCCCACCATAAGGGCCACATCGTCATAGATGAGTCCGTGGTCTCACCTAATCTGCTTCTGGTTTTAACAAGCAATCCCATTCCAGCACGCATCGCCAACCTCTTTATGAGTTGGCATTACCAAGTTTTGTGGTCTCTACCATGATATATATGTTATATCCAAACTGTCCATCCATTTGGACATATCAATTTTTAGCATGAGCCTAAAAATGCGGCAGATCAAAAGCTCAAGCGGACCACACCACAGAAAGTGGTGGGGATAAGATGTCTACCATTGAAAACTTATTGTAGCCACGAAAGTCTTGGATCAAGCTAATATTTGTGTTTTCCCTTAATCCAGGTCTTTGCATCCTTATGAATAGGTTGGAAGGAAAATAAACATCATGGTCGGCCCTAAGAAGGTTTCAATGGTGGGTGTCATTGTCCCACTGCTTTTCGTGGTGTGGTCCACCTAAGGTTTAAATCTGCCTCATTTTTGGGTTCATGCCTTAAAATGATCTCTCCAAATGAACCGACTCTGTCGATATAATACATACATTACCTTCAGGCCTATAGAATTTGGTGACTTTCGATTCTTGTGGGAGATATGTCACGGATGGGAAAGTAACAAAGAAGGGTAATTTTGTTATTTTTAAATGTTAATAGGGATACTTTTGTCCATTGTTATCTAAAAATTTAAAGAGGTAGCACTTATCGAATTCAGCGTTAAGTCAAGTCGGCGTGGCTGAAAATAATCCGACAAATTTAAGTGATTTTTCCAATTAAGCATTTAATTTTTTTTTTAGTTACCAAACAGTCTGAATTACCAAAATCACTGAAAATAGGATTTTTAAGTGATAATTCTCGGAATTAAGTTTCACCAAACGCGCCCTTACTCGGGAAAAGCTTAGTAGGTGCTAACCCTGTCGTGTGGCCCATGGGTGATATTTTGTATATCCACGTGGTTCATCTGTTTCACCGGCCCATTTGAGGATGGGGTTCCAAACATACCATGTTGATAAATGCATGGCATGTGCATGAACTTTACTGCATACACGCATGTGCACTTAGCAATAGCCACCCTCCCAAATAAAATAGATAATCCTCGTCAGGAGTTGGAACAAGGTGATGATTTTTACCAAAATAACCCTAGCATGTGCTTAGCCACCTTTCCCTTCTCCTTACTTTTCCTTGGAACGGATCAGGTAGATGCGGACGGCCGTGTTAGGGGCTTTGTGAGCGCCCTGTGACTTATATGTTTTCCACGCCAGCCATCTATCTTAACAAAAAATTTTAATGCATGAGCCAAAAAAAAGAGGCAGATTGAAGGCTCAAGTTGACCACACCACATGAAGTAGTGGCAATTGAACTTTTGCTGTTGAAAACTTCCTAAGGCCCACATTGATATTTATTTGCCATCCAACCTGTTCATAACGTCACACAGACTTATATAAAGGGAAAACATAAATGGTAGCTTCATCAAAAACTTATGCGGTCCCCAAGAAGTTTTCAATGATAGGCTTTAAATCCTCACTTCTTCATATGGTGTGGTCCACTTGATCCTTGGATTTGCCTCTTTTTTGGGCTCTTGACTTAAAATGATATGTCAAAATAGATGGACAGTGTGGATAAAATATATAGATCAAGGTGAGCCCCAAAGAGCTCTTAGCATGACCATCCGTCTCTATATAGGTACTAGCTAGTAGGGGTATTACCTAATCCACTCCATATTTTTAAATTTTATAGGGACCAAAATGCCCCTTGTCGGAAATGACGCCCATATAATGTTTGAGTGCTAGAGAAGTTAAGAGGCCATCTAAATCTCACTTTTGACTCAAGTTGGAAATTGTGGTTTTCTTTTAAGAAGCCAATATTGCCCTTAAGATTTCTAGAATATGATAATTTTACCCTCTGATCGAAGGAAAAGCCCACAATGCCAGGCATGCCGGTATATAGTGGGCCCCACCTTGATGTTAGTAAGAAATTCATCCGGTTCATCTGTGTTGCCATCTCGTGTGAGGACATGGTCCCGAAAATGATGCCGGTCCAAAGCTTATGTGGGCCAAACTAACAGGTAACAAAATTAAACACCCACCGTTTGAACTTATTTTTGTGCCAGAGCATCAATATAGTGGGGTCTTTCTGATGGATAGATTGGATCTTGGACTTAATATGCCATGCTGGTAAATATGCCGCATGTACATGTGTTTTATTGCACATGCATGTGCGCTTAGTGAAGCTATCCTGGTAAATATGGGGGGGGGGGGGGGGGGGGGGGGATGGCATGTGGGAATCTGGACCATTGTTCGGGTGGTCCATTTGTGTATGACAAGATGATCAGAAAGATGATCACAAATGGTCTACTTTCAAGTGTTGGGGGCGGTGCACAAAAGTTCAAGATCTCACACCCAATTACTACGAATTATAGGATATATATAATAATGCAGAAAACCCAATTAACAATCTATCACACGAACACAAAAGAGTTGTTACCTGGAAAATCCTCAAATAAAGGTAAAAACCATGTGACCTCATCAAGATAACAAATCCACTATGTAAAAAGTTATTACACAGCGATCACAAGCACAATCCACTTGGATCCAATTAATCTTCTCCTACAAGGGTGGATAACAATCAAAGAGTACTAAAAACTGAGAGATCTCATGAATCCGAGGACATATAGGAGAAACCAAGATGTTGTTTACTGCGTGAATGAAGCGTCACGAATAAAAACCTATTCTCTACGATCTTCCTTTCTCTCTTTCTCTTCTTCTATTCCTATTTTTCTCACTCTCTCTTACTTTGGACGTGTGGAACACCTATTTGAATGCCCTAATTTTGATTTGGAAGCAATTATATAGTACTTCGAAAGAGATAGAGCTAAAACAGGAAATTGCATTTTACAGTCCGCGCACCTGTCGGGCACTTGATAATGGGCAAAAACTGTCCAAGGAGTTATGAGAGAAATCATTCAAATTTTGGCCGCCTGACCGAACCTGATCGGGCGCTTGATCACCAAACGTCGGTCACCCGATGACCCCCGAGTTGTACTCTCTCCTCTCCTCGTGAGGAGGAACACCCAATCAAATCTCCCCCTTCTGACTCAAGAGGAGGGCTTCACTGTCTTCAAGCCAGTCAGGCTTCTACAAGCCTCAAATTTTTTCTTGAGCAAATTCTCGGTCATCATGACTGACCCATTGTCGATCGTGTGGACCTTCTTAAGCCGCAACACCTTCTATTTCAACATATCTATGATCCAGTGATACTGAACCTTTATGTGCTTCGATTTGTAATGCTGACTTGGATTCTTACTCATATGTATCGCACTCTGGCTATTACAATAGGCCACGTGCTTCTCCTGCTTCAGACCAAGTTCATGTAGGAACCTCTTTATCCAAATCATCTCCTTGCATGCTTCTATGACTGCGATGTACTCGGCCTCGGTTGTAGAAAATGCTATGATCTTCTATAGCTTGCTCTACCACGATATCGCTCTTCCTGCAAACGTGAACATAAACCTCGATGTGGAGTACTTCTTGGAGTTTATATCACCTGTCATATCTACATCTGTGTAGCCCTCTAACATAAGTTTCCCTTCACTGAAACATAGGCTCCGCTTCGAAGAGCCCCTCAGATACTGTAGTATCTACTTCATTGCTGTACAATGTTCTTTGTCAGGATTAACAACATATCGGCTCACCATGCCGACCGCATATGCTATATCTGGGTGCATACACACTATAACATATACCAAACTTCATATCGCTGAAGCGTAGAATATCTTCTGCATCTCTTTACCTCCCCCTTCATCTTGGAACACTGCTTGTCGCTCAATTTGAAGTGACCATCCAGTGAAGAATTGACTGGCTTCGTTGCATTCATATTGAACCTCTCTAGAACCTTCTCAACATATCGCTCTCGTGATAACCATAACTTCCTGTTGCTTCTGTCATGGGTGATTTCTATTCATAGGATTTGTCTTGTTATGCCCAAGTCTTTTATCGCAAATGAATTGCCTAACTCCTATTTCAGCTTGTCAATCTTCTTGATGTTTTTTTTTCGATGATGAGCATATCATCAACATATAGCAAAAGGATGAGAAAGTCACTATCCATAAACTGTCGCGTGAACACACAGTGGTCCGACTCCGCTTTGTCATACTCATTCTTCAACATGAACGAATTAAACTTCTTATACCATAATGTTTTATAGGATGACGAAGCGACGGGACTATGATGATAACGAAGTATAGGTGGAGGATAATGCGTGTAAGGTGTTGCATGAACATTGAAGTAGTGGTGGAGATTGTTGGAATCGACTCAAATCTGTACAACAGATGCCATTAATCGGTCGAAAATTCAGAGCTAATACAACGAGTTCTCTGGACGTTTCTAGGCATTGTCGACCGATTGGCAGGGGTCCTTGACCAGTTGGCAGGGGTCCTTGACTGGGTGACGGTGTGCTCCAATCGGTCAACAGGTTTCCTTGTTGGAGTTGGTTTCTTGCGCGGTTTTATGGAAGGAGTTTCTAATCTCGATTTTCTCATATTTAAGGAGTGTATTATGGGATTAGTGGTATCATAGACGAGAAAGGGGATTAAGAAAGGTTTTAGGTGAGAGAAAGAGCTTGAGAAGATGGTTTTCTTCTTGGGAAAGCTTGGGATTTCTCTTGTGGGCTTGTGATATGGGGTTTTGGGTTCCATCTCTTGTAAATGCTGATATTATAGTGGATTGGTGTCGCTTTGTGCCGTCGTTTTTTACCCGTGAGGGGTTTTTTCACATAAAATCGAATTGTCTCTATGTGGTTGATTGCATGCATGTCTGATTGCATTGTGTTGCTTATTTGACCCTATTTGTTGCTGTGCGTTCGGCTTTGCTTCCACTGGCGGTCTTTTCCCAACAATCCATAACTCAAGGGGATTTTAATGCTGCGACAATGAGTCACTCTCCTTATTTCTCTCTCTTTCAAAAGTCTCTCTGAATGGCAAGCAAAGGTATGCGAATTTTCGGGCAAAAGCCTTTGGCAAGAAGTTACTGTATGGATACATTAGGTGGGGCCCATCGTGGTGTTTGTGAGAAATCCACTTCGTCCATCCTCTATGTGAGCTCATTTTAGGACGTGAGACAGAAAATGAGCCGAATTCAAGGCTCGAGTGGGTTGCACTAAAGGAAAAGGTGGGTAAGGAAATTCCTATCGTTGAATTTTCTCCCCTTCATACGTGGCATCTGTGCCATGCAAGATGTCGGGTGCACCGGTTAGATCAGGCCAATACGATTATGAGGTAGGGCTGCATTTTTACGTTGAATGAAAGTGCTGGTCGGTTTGATCTAAACCGTCCTTTATTTATGTACAAGGTGTTCTACCTGAAGATTGGACGACCTTTTTCATGATGAGGCCAACATTTCTCATGGCTGAGATGCATTGCACACTTGAGACGTTGGCATATGGATGGGTTCGTATTATAACCTACAATTGGTTGCAATTGGTTGTAGATGCGCTCATTTTAATTTTCAAAAATTATTGATCAGAATGCTAGTGTTCATTGTTCAGTAATCCAAACGGTTGAAATGATGTTCCATCCAAACAGTTGAAATGATGTTCCTCACCGTGGATGAGTACCCTTGCACCAAATGATCAGTGGATTGGAATGACATTAACCATTCCGAGACATTATGATCGGTATGGATGGCATATAATGACATTAGGATCAGTATGGATGGCATATAAACATCACTATAGACCAGGGATGTTTCAACAGTAGGAGTTTCCCTACCCACCTTTTCCTTTAGTACTGCCCACTTGAGTCTTTAATCCAGCTCATTTTTTGTCTCACGTCCTAAAATGAGCTCACATAAATGATGGTCGAGGTGGATTTCTCACAAACATCATGGCGGCCTCTAAGTTCCAGCACAGCAACGCCTTGCCGAAGGCTTCCGCCAAAAATCCACGTCCCTTAGAAAATGGAAAGAGAGAGAAATGAGGAGAGAAGCCCGCTCTTGAACCCAGCCCATGTAAAAGTAGGGTGTCAATGGACTAGGTACTAGTCCGGTACTGCACCCACACCCTTAGGCATACCCATGTTGGGCATGAAATGGGCACCCATGCTGATACTCTATAGCATGTTGCTGGACCTAGATGCATGTGAAGCCACTAATCCATCTGTAGATGGATTCGAGTAGGATTCTAGTATGGGTTGGGTCTACTGCACTCAGCTCGATTATTCATTGGCTTAAAAAAAAAAAAAAAAAAAAAAAAGAAAAAAAAAAACCAAACTCACAATCAATCCCGTTTAGCTGCAGCCGTGGCCGGCTATGTCGAGCTGGACTCAGGTATCCATTGGGTGCACCGAGACCATTGTTGCCGCCCCTACCTAAAAACTAATGCTCTCCACTTGCCTAAGTGTTTATTGGGCATCATTCTTAGGTCCAGGTCTCAAGACGGCAACATGAACATGCCTGTATCACAGTGCAAGCAGGGCCTTAATAGAAAAAATTTCTCGCACGGCCCTGATCAGGGCCCATTTATAAGTGGGGTCCAAATAATTGGCCTAGACCCAACCATGTACCATAATGGGCCTACAGCTGGACCAATTGTCAGCTTTAACCCTTACTACAGGCCCATTTAAATTTTAAGTTACTTTACATAAGCTACTTATTCAGGTAGCTTATCTTGGTTTCTACTTATGTAGTAGATAAGTATATTTGGTAAACAACATACTTATTAACTAGAGAGTAGAGAAGTATTTTTGGATTCCTACATCACCTAAGTAATTTTTTAACTTTGTTTTACTTGAAATTTTAATGATAGATTTTCTGTGCCTATCACTTAGGGCCATCAACAGCTTGAACTGGGGTTGGTTTCGGCTTGAATTTTGAATTCTTCAACATGGTCGTTAAGAGCCAGGTCTATTCAAAATTTTGATTTTTTTTTTTCAGCCCAAGAACAATTTGTTAATTAATAGCTTTACCATCTCCACAAGCACAATGGGGACTAGTTTGTATTCCTTACATTACTTAAAATTGCAACAAAAACTCAAAAAACAAATTTTACTATAATTCTAAATACAAAATTTAATTTAATTTAAAACAAACCAAAGCATCCACTATATATTCAAGAGTAATAAAGAACTTTAAGCATTAATGAATTTAAAAAACAAATCATAATGTTCTATTATTTGTTAACATATCTCATCTCGAATTATTCTCATATTACGGTCATCATTTACTTGCATCCACATTTGAAGTATCTGATGGGCATTTTCATCGTAGTTATCTGAAACCACCTATCCTTCCTCCGATGCATGTCAAATAATAGATCTTGTTGAGTATGACACTTCATAAAATTGTACTACTGCGATGTTCCTTTGTTTGCAGAGTAAATAAGATGACATCATTTTTAAGACGGGGAAGAAAAAATAACTTAATTACTCCCAAACAATTTAAGGACTAAAGTAATCCATCTGCATAAAGCACCTGATTCGCATGCAGATGCATGTATGATAGCAAGCAAAACATTCTCTGTCAATCAAGATGAAGGCTTAAAACAAGAAGGGATGATTCGCATGCAGATGAAGGCTTAAACCTTACGATGTGATGATTCAGGTAAATTACATGAAGTCATGCTTTTCTGCTGAACAAGCTGTGTTTTTATTTTATTTTATTTTTTTGTTTTTGGCTAACGGTCAAATCATAGGTGAGTTCCCATGCGTCAAACTTCTATGGGGTCCATTACGATGTAGAATCCCAACCGTGCGTTCGCTATGTCACCAAAGGTGTGGGTGTAACTTTATAG
Organism: Liriodendron chinense; assembly: GCA_003013855.2. Lineage (NCBI taxonomy): Eukaryota > Viridiplantae > Streptophyta > Magnoliopsida > Magnoliales > Magnoliaceae > Liriodendron > Liriodendron chinense. Next base: position 6,602,969 of record ML058334.1, read on the forward strand.
TCCATCGATCAAGGGGTTAGGACCATTGATTAAAGGGTTAGGATCTTCCAACCTAGAAGATTTTTTGAGCCATCTCTCATCAACAATTGGGCCATCAGATCAACGCCATAGATACCCAAACGTGGCCCCACATTTATAGAATAGGCTTGACTTTAAGTTCCTTACCTCCATTTCATCAAGAGCTGAGGATATCTTTGACAATTCCTGTTCAGGAACTATCTTTCTGGTTTTCTGAGGCTTAGTTTGGAGAACTGATATGGCAGGGCCTGTGGCTGGCTGTATACAATTTTTTTTATTTATTTAAATGGGCCTTGGCTGTACCAATATTTTCAGCCCTCGTTCTATAAATTAAGTGGGCCCCATGTTTCATCAGGTAGGCTCAGCCGTGGATGGACCTTTCCCTGAGAATATGCAGGATGCAAGAAGACTAGCCGTTCGACTGATGGCCTGCAAATGGAAGGTTAAGAGGAAAAAGATGAAAGAAAAAAAGAAAAAGAAAAAGAAAAATGCAGCGACCTCCACATTCATTAGGAAAAGTTCCAAAGAATAGATGGTTAGGATCTTCTAACGTAGGAGATTTTCTGGACAAGGTCTATCTATGGTGTGTAGAATCTATATTGCGGAATTAAAGGATCGTGCGGTGCATCAGATATGGAGATCAATAGAGTCCCAAACTGAAATTCGTACCTGATTGTGATGCCATTGCTACAAGTCGATTAAACGCTGTAGTCTTCCGCCCCTTACACCTTTAGGAAAGCACCGAGATGGAATGTAGAGCTTACAATGTGTGTAGGTTTAGGGACCCAGCCCTGTTTATATAGATATATGGGTTGAGGAGTTTGTAACCCATCGAAACTCCTCTACCCTAAGCTCCACACGAATTTGAGTATCCTAATCCTACTATAACACTGTGCGTGCAACACAGCTAGCGCACCACTCCTACACGATCATAGATCAATCACGTCTTTAGTAGGGTCCACTGGTATGCCCGATCATCAGATCCAGTCCTTTGATCAATTAGGCCCAATTTATGGGAAATCTTACATGGTGGGGAAGACCATAGCAACCATATGGATCACTAGGAAATGGGACCCACTTCTAGATTCAATCAGACACAAGCCTGAATTTAGGACCATCAGTTGGTTCCAGACCTGAATTTCAAGCTCAGTTAATAAATGGACCATGCCATGGATAGGTTTAGCAGCATTATCTATGGATACCTAGCTAAGCCCTGGTCCAGGCTTGATTAATACAAGAGCTGATCTCAAGTGGACCCATTGCCACCTTAACTTAGTAATCAATCATTTTGTAACATTAAAGATGGGTGTGTCACATCCATTTCATGGGTGTGCCCATTCTGTAAGTATCTACGGTGATGATGTGAAGAAATTAAATGGGCCACTAAATAGCCCACCCAAAACGAATTAATTGAAAACTAACCCAACCATATAATACCTGCTTAAAAACGAACGCAATGTCACATGCAAACAGCACCAAGTTTGTGCACGAGAATGACAGGGCAATTCTCCTTTGGCACGAGGAACCTGCACATGAGGCCCGCCCCACACGGCTGGTGAACGTACGTCCTTCTGCCACAAGGAGAACTGCCTTGCGATTCGTCACATGCACACATGCCAAGCTCCATGTTTGAGGTTAGGTCTAGGAAGATGAGTTTATATACAGATATGCTCGACGGATATGCTCTACGGGCACCGCATATGCGGCACGAACATTCGCCGGAGCTTCTGTCGCCTTTTGGGTCACCTTCATGGTCCCCCCACTGCCATCCACCACATCCCATGCAAAAGCTCTAACATCTCATGCATCATTCATGTTATGTGCATGCATGCATTCTCCTTAAACATTTCCATGTAAAATGTGGTAGATTTCCAACGTGAGGTTTTACTTAATTTTAGTTATGTATAACGGGCCCACCTGAATAACGGGCCTAGAAACTTAACCTGCGGGCCAGATCATTCCTGGGCCCGCATATCTAGCCAGGGTTGGACGTTCCTGAGCCCATCTAGGCCCATTTACACCCCTGCATATGGTAAGTGAATAATGTAACCAACAGAATCCTAAAAAGAAAAGAAAAAAAAAAAATCCCAGATCGAAAGATCCTGGACATCCGACTTTTAGACAATTTCCTGTTGAATTTTGACCGTTGATAACGGTCTACGTGCATCAAACGGTTAATATCTTACAATTGAGAAGATCTCTAGGTCAGGTCCCATCCACAGTGAAGGACATAAAAGTAGCCATCCGGATCAACGAACAACCCACTCAAATAGACAAAGGTGCCCCAGGAGACTATACCTGCTCCATGTGGATCAATGGATGTATGGTGATTGAATAAACAGATAAAAGATCTTATACACCTAAATGAGTAGTAAAGTTATTAAGCACCTCCCATACACGGCTAATATTTCAAGTGAATAGAAAATCCGAGTCATCAAAAGGTTAGATCACATTTTAAAGATCCTTGGAAAGAAAAAAATCATTCTGATCCATTGATGAACTGGGGCACGATATAGAAAGCAATGGAGAACCACTGGTTTGGTTTGAAGTAGACGCTTGTTCCACCAGACGAGTGGACTCGGGTGATGTTTACGGCCAAGTAATATTAAGAGGGGACCAACCTTTTGGATGGTTCGAATGTCGTAGGACACAGATTGGTCTATATGTGATGGAGGGTGATATTACCGTCTAAGGATTATTATCGCAACTCGAACAGAAATATCAATATTACCAGTTTCATCATTTTACCCATGTCGCGATTCAGGATCGCCAGCATCCATCCCCCCGGAAGGCCCACTGAAAGGATGATCTTAACCACTGATCTGTGGAGTTGGATGGTTCAGATCATTGGGCTATCTGGGAATATGGGCCCTAGGGCGATACATGCTGGTAATCTTGGGTCTTGACTCAGACAACGCGGACTGAGTCCCGATTATGTAGGACGCGGATGAAATCGGATTGCGTACTGAGTTACTCAGGACGCTCTTATCGATACTGAGTAAACTCAATTAGGGCCCACTATAAATGTATTTGGTTTATCTACACCGTACATTTATTTTTTCAGATCATTTAAGTGGTTGAAACCAAAATTGAAGCATATCTAAAGGTGGACCATACCAAAGGAAACAGTGGGCATAATGATTTCCACCGTTGAAACCTTTCTAAGGGCCTGCAGAGATGTTTATTTGTCATCCAACCTGTTTACAAGATCATTCAAACATTGTGAAGGGAAAAAACAAAATCAGCTTGATCTAAAACTTCCGTGCCCCCAAGAATCTTTCAACCGGTACACGTTCAATTTACATTATTTCCAATGGTGTGGTCCACTTAATTCTTTTATATGCTTTTTATTTTAATCTCAAGTCATAAAATTATCTGTTAAAATGGATGATCCGAGGGATAAAATACATAAATCACAGTGGACCTGCGGAGTTTACTAAACGTAGTTACTCAGTACGCAATCCGCTTCCGACGCGGATTGTCCACTGACGCTGTGAGAACTCAGTAGGGAAGCGGATTGCGTACTGAGTAACTCTGCACGCCTTAGCGTGTGGAGTAAACTCTATGGGGCCTTATATATTTTATCCACTCCGTCCATCGATTTTAACAGATAATTTTAAGTATGGTGCCAAAAAACGAAGCATATCAGAATCTAAAGTGGACCACACCACAAGAAAAGTGTGAACTGAATGTCTACCATTGAAAAATTCTCGGAGGACACACAAGTTTTGGATCAAGCTTATATTTGTGTTTTCCCTTCATCCATGTCCATATGATCTTATGAACAGGTTGGATGACAAATAAACATCACTGTGGGGCCTGGGAAGGTTTCAACGGTGGAAATCATTATTCCAAATGTTTCCTGTGGCATGGTCCACTTGAGATTTGGGTATGCTTAAATTTTGGGATCAACCAGTAAAATGAGCTGGAAAAACATATGTACGGAATAGATAAACCACATACATTTAAGGTGGGGCCCAACAGAGTTTACTCTGCACGATAAGAGCGTGCGGGGTAACTCCACACGCAATCCGATTTCTGTCAGTCTGGACGGCGCTCTGTGGGACCTACCTTGATGTATCTGTTTTATCCACACCGTCCACATATTTTTTCAGATCATTACAGGGCATGAGACCAATATCAGAGTATAATGTGCGCCCCACAACAGGAAACAATGGTGATTGAACGTCCACCATTAAACGCTTCTTGGGGAACAGTAGTTATGGATGAAGCTGATTTTTGTGTTTTTACTTCATCCAGATTAACGAAATTACAGTGACCCTGGAAAGTTTTTAATGGTAGGCATTAAATCACCACTATTTTATGGTGGTGTGGTAAATTTGAGAATTGGATCTGTCTCATTTTTTAGAATAAGCTCTAAAATTATCTAAAAAAATAAATGACGGGCATGGATAAAACACATATATATCATGTTCATGTTAGGGCCTACAGAGCACTGTATAGTAGCCACTGTCCAGCGCACCATCCGCTGTTTATGCGCTTGAAGGTGGGACGCGGATTGCGTATTGACTACTCAGCACGCTACACCGTGGGGGCTACCATAATGTATTTGTTTATCCATGTCGTCCATCCATTTATTGCAGCTTATTTTATTCATTTTATGAAATGATCCGATTTTATTATTATTATTATTATTATTATTATTATTATTTATTTATTTTTGGTTTAGAACACACCCCATTGTTAGAACGCCCACCCCAGTATTAGGATACCAAGTCCTCAGCATTGAAACGAGGTTATCTTCACTCAGTCATTTTAGGGAATGATCCGAAAATTAAAGCTTAGCCAAAGCTCAAGTGAATCACACCACATAAAACAGCCAGCATTGAACACCTACCGTTGAAAATTTGCCAGGGGCCACAGAAGTTTTGGATCAAGCTGATACTTTTTGCTTTTTCTTCATCCATATCTGCGTGACCTTATGAACAAGTTGGATGACAAATAAATACCAGTGTGGCACTAGGAAGGTTTAATTTCAATAGTGTACGTCATCATCCCCACTGTATCCTGTAGTGTGGTTCACTTGAGCTTTGGATATGCTTCAATTTTGAGCTCATGCCCTAAAATGAGCCTGTAAAAAGGATGGACGGCGTCGATAAGACAAATACACCATGGTGGGCCTCACAAAGTTTCCATATCACACTATAGCGTGTTGAGCATGCAATCTGAGTCCCCGAAAGAGAGAATGGCTAGCTAGGACACGCTCCATTATGCACACGTGCCAAATTTAGAAAAGAAGAAGAAGAACAGGACGGTCCAGTGATCAGGAAGTCAAGAGTACAGAGAAAGTTGACTGTTCGGGCGAGGGACGGCCCATATATATAATGCACAGCTCAATGTCTCACACACTTTCCAAGTTGGCGTGTATACTGCGTGGAAAGGTGCAGTTCCAGACTCCAGTACAAAAGAAAATGCATAGACTTTACTAAAAAGAGAAGCTTACATTCACCTACTACATCCATATCAATACAACGCAAAAGGCTATAGTTGCCAAAAACATGAAACTAGCTGAGACACAAAACGCAATCCATCACAAACACAAAAATTACTGATTGAAGACCCTCATCTTGATTGGGTTGGTAGCTACGTTAGTCACATTGCTGAGCATGTCATAGGTGAAAGAACCGAAAACGACACGTTCCGCGCATGTGAACTTCGGCAATACTGGGCATTGCACGATTTTGGTGGCCTCTTTGTTCACACACATGTAGATCTTGTAGATGATCGACTCGTCCCAGGAGTTCTTGCTGCATTGAATCGCAGCGTTCGCTCCAATCCCATTACTGACTGCTTCCAACACATCAGAGATGCTGTAGTCGGCTTCGTCTGTAGAGATAATACCTACACATGCCTATGGTGAGATAGTTGATCTTATGAAAGAACTGCAACCGAACATTCGGTGTATATGAGTTCAAGTTGCTAGGGATAGATGAAGAGGTTACCATTTCTCTTGAATATTGAGAGCATGTCTATCTGAGCCCTGAGATCCAAGGCCTTCTTGAAGTAGTCATGTTCGCTTAGACCAGCGCATACACCGTAAGTTTGCCACGTATTCTTCCAGATGCTGCGGCCATCGTTGCTCGGACACTTGATGCTGGGCCAATAGCTATGTAAGTCTTCTGTTAGGTCAGCAAGCTGTACATGTTTCATCAGGGACAGAAAATGTAGCAATTCATCAGCCCATCCAAGAAATGTTCACGACCAATCAAATTTTCAAACCAAATTTCCGGTGCAAGCATTTATGGTTGTCATGTCTGGGGACCACCAATATGAAAAATGATAGGATGTGTGCGGTCCACCATCATAGCAACTGGAAGTACCCTCCATGAAACAAAGTTCGCTTACACTGAAATTTTGGTGTAATATAGTTTGAAACATAGGACGCGGAAAGGACCTCATTGATGTAGAACCGGTTATTTTTGCACTGTGTGAGAGCAGTTCCATCCTTAGAGTAGGGCAACAAGCCACTGACGAAGAAGTCGAGTTCAGGTTTGCCTGTCTTCGGGAAACAACACCCGGCGCTGGTTTGCTTGCAATACGATCCTGGCCACTGCAAATGACCATGCCATGCTATTCACGTTAAAATTCCAGTTTTATTTTTATTTTAATTTTTATTGACGCACAAACCACCTTCTATGCATTGAATTGAATGAAAATGTAAAACTAGGAGGGAGAGCATTAACAATGCAGCTTAAGTTGCAAATGACAGGTCGAGCAAAGCATGGGCCACAAGTAAGCAAGGTTGGGATTCTTTCACCCATCCAGGTTACTGCACTTAGAACTCACACGGTTGGGATTCAACATCATTTTGAGGAATTCGGTCTTTATGCGCTGCAATCTAAGCAAGAGAGAGAATTTTCTTTCCACTGTTTGGATTGCAAGACACGGTGCGAATTGTTCTATGAAATTTCCTTTCTTTTGCACTTGAAAAGTCATCGTTACAACTTTTCATCTCATTACCTCGGATTCCTCCAAGACAAACAGGTCCAAACCCACAGAGAGAGAGAGAGAGAGAGAGAGAGAGAGAGAGAGAGAGTACCATGAGTACGAGGTAGTGGAAATCAAGATCCTTAACAGCCATACTGGTTACAGAAAGCAATAGAGCCAAAAGAGCTGTTAAAATGCGGGAAGCCATTGAAGATAGATAGAGAGAGAGAGAGAGAGAGAGAGAGAGAGAGAGAATTGATAAAAACACCCGCCACATGTAGCGTATTTATAGGAGAAGAAGTGAGGTTATTCCCATCTCTTTGGCAAGTTGACTCATTATGAGAAGAATTTTGCTACACCCACCCGTTAGCTACGCTAGCTACACCCTGGTGTGTCAATGACCCCACCATGATGTATGTGTTACATCCACGCCGTCCATCCATTTGGAGAGGATATTTTAACCATGACACCAAAAATTAGGCAGATCAGAAGCTCAAGTGGCCGCTAGCACAGAAAATGGCGGAGATTGAATGTCAACCATTAAAAAATTCTTAGGGGCCACTTGAGCTTCAGATCTGCCTCATTTTTTATATCATGGCCTAAAATGATCTCTTCAAATTAATGGACGGGTTAGATACAACACATACTTCATCATGGGGTCATTGATACACCCGGTGTAGCTAGCGTAGCTAACGCGTGGGTGTAGCGAAATTTTTCTCGAAGTCTGCAATGATAATAGCACAGGAGCTCGTGGGCATGACATCCGAAATCACGTGGGATCTCTCTTTCTTAGGAAGTTGTAAAACCGGCGCCCGTTGTTCATAGGAAGCGGATTGCGTAGTATACCATACGCCACCAACTTGGCGAGAAAAATTTTGCTATATGTTTTATATCCACACCGTTCATTCATTTGGTGAGATTATTTTAGGGCATGACACCAAAAGTGAGGTAGATCTGAAGCTCAAATGGCCCCCAATAAGTTTTAACGGTTAGCGTTCAATCCACACTATTTTCTGTGCTGGATTCACTTGAGCTTTTGATCTGCCTCATTTTTAGTGTCATGCCCTAAAATGATCTCACCAAATGGATGGACCGCATGGATATAACACATACATGATGGTGGGTCATTGCTACGCCTGGTGTAGCTAGAGTAGCTAACGACATGAGTGGAGCAAAAATTAAACCATCTATTCATTTTAAGAGACCGTTGTAAGGCTTTATAAAAAATTAAAAAAAATAAAAAAATGAGATAATTCAAAAGTTAAAGTGGACCATGTTGCAGAAAACAGTGAAGAGTGAACGTCTACCATTCGGGAATGACTTTAACGTGCATGGAACTCACTTTTTATCCACCATTGATTCAAGATTCAGATGAGCCAACCCCATATAATTATAATTAAAAGACCCTATATATGTTCACGTTGTATGGCTCTCCCAAGCTTAAGTATATTGTTTTAAGTACTATTGGGTAATCTTTCATCCTGATGAGGCATATCAGATGAATGGATTGGATGTCATATAAAAACCTCTGTGGGCTCTACACAGGACTGATGGAGCATGTTTTGTTCCAATACCATTTTTTAGGGTGTAGCCTACTAGGGTTCTGAATGTTCAGTGTCTTTTAGATTCCAAAGCAAGCGTGCCTAGTGGATAGGTGAATCTTCACCAGGTATCTACTTGGATGAGGTATGCTACCTCAGCTTATTAAAAATAATATAATACATGGCGAATAGGTTTTCAGCTCCGGCAACTGGGGCTCTTGGTTCAGCAATCCAGACCCACTTTATCTACTGAGCCACACAGTGGGTGGTGCACATACTCCAAAGGTACTGAGCAATCGGTTAGATGTGAATCTTTCATGTCTCTTCCTGTCCCTTTATCAACATGTGTAGGCCATTTATCAACATACGTAGGCCACTCATGTTTCTATTTCAGCCTGTCAATCTTCTTGATGTCTTTCCTAATGATGAGCATATCATCAACATATAGCAAAAGGATGAGAAAGTCACTATCCATAAACCGTCGCGTGAACACACAGTGGTCCAAATCCGTCCTGTCATACCCATGCTTCAACATGAACGAATCGAACTTCTTATCCCATTGCCTCAGAACTTGCTTCAACCCATATAAGCTCTTCTTCAGTTTACATACCATACATGTGCTCATTGCTTTTGATTTCGAACCCCTCTAGTTGTTTCATGTATATCTCCTTTTCTAAATTATGATAGAGAAACGTTGTTTTGATGTCTACCTGCTCTATTTCCAGATCCATACTAGGGACCAAACCAAACAACACCTGAATGGATGTCATATTCACCAACAGTGAGAATATTTCAGTCGAAATCAACTCCATTTTTTTGTTCAAAGCCTTTCGCCACTAATCAAGTCTTTCACCACTAACCTCGCCTTCAACCTTGGATGGAAACTCTTCTGCTCTACCTTCTTCCTTAGCACTCACTTGTTGCTCAGAGCTCTCTTACCCTTAGGTAGTTTCACCATATCATAAGTGTAGTTCTTATGCAAGGATATAATCTCCTCTTGCATAGCTTTCAACCATTCCCCCTTATGCACGTTGAATAGAGCCTTAGAGTAGTATTCTAGTTTTCCTCCATCGGTAAGCATAATGTACTCATGCGGTGAGTACCTCTTGAACGGATGTCTGTCCCTAGATGACCTCCTTACCTGTGGCTTAACAAGTTGATCAAGTGGGGGTTTTCTCCCCCGGTTCATCTACTATAGAAACACCCTCGTCCCTTACACCTTACTGCACTCCCCCGTCATCAGGCACCACGGGAGGAGTAATCGAATCTATTTCTTCTAGATCACTTGAACTGGGCTGGGTCTTCTTTAGCTTTCCAATGTCCTCTATACACTGATATTTAAAGAACACCACATATTTGCTCATTAACGAGCTTCTTCTCAATCGGATCCCACAATCTGTAACCGAACTTCTCGTCACCGTACACCCTTGAACTTGGATCTTTCATCCCTGGGTACATAAACGAATGCCTGGCATCTAAATATCCTAAGATGACTGTACGATGCATAGTGTTCAGCTCCACACCTTCTCTAGAACTTCTTCATTTAACGGGGCTGATAGAGACCTGTTTATCAAATACACCACTGTGTGCATTGCTTCTCCCGAGAACGTCATAGGCAACTTAACATGAGATAACATGCATCTGATTAATTCTCTCCACAATGGTGTAATTCATACGCTCTGCTACAACATTGTGCTGGGGGGTCTTAGTTACCATCTGTTTATGTTGTATACCCAAGGTCTTATAATATTCATTAAATGCCCCAGTGTATTCACCTCCATTGTCAGTACAGGATGTAGTTCAATTGCCTTCCTGTCTCTCTCTCTGGACCAGAGCATGAATTTTTAAATACTCCAAAGACCTCGCTTTTTATTTTCAATGCATATATCGTAAACCATCCTAGATACATAATCTATGAATGTAACAAAATACAAAGCCCCACCCGAGGTTTTTGTCCTTATCGGACCACACACTGTCAGAATAAACCAAAAACACGACGAGTTTAACCGTCGTTTATCTTATTAGACAATGATAAAAATCGTATATGTTTGAGCAGCTGATTAAATGACGGTTAAAACTGTCGCAAATTGGAACCGTCGTAAAATAACAATGGTTGGACAAGGTTTTAATTGTTGTATAAATTAACTGACTCCAAAACAACGACGATTAAAAATGGCTGCTGGACCATCATTTTTAGGCCTTTAACAACAGTTTTAAACCATCGATTTTCTTCATTTTTCACATAGTGGCCCGATCACTAAATGCCGATCGCCCGACCAAGACTGGCTGGGCGCTCGATGATCCCCGACTCTCTCCTCTCTTCATGAGGAGGAACACCCCATCATCAACATTCATGGGTTGGACACATGACGATTGTCCGAAGTTTTTCACAGGACTCATTCGATGAGTGGCCTACCTAATGAACATCCTTGTACAACATCATGGCACGTGTAGCTTTTGCCATGTGCATTTGCGCAACTGCAGTACCACGCAGTTGAATGAATTAATTGATACATCCCTAAACTGAACTTTTCATTCATAGAAAAGACGAGAGGAGGGTATGGTACGCGATTGCTAGAATACATCCGTTGGTATTCCAACCGGATAAGTGTGGGAATTTAGCTTTTAGATCGGGGTCATTTATGAATAATCCCAACCGCTTATATGATGGACCTCATCAGCTTAAAATAATCCAAAGCACATATATGATGGACCTCATTGTGGGAGTCGGATTGCCTTCTATCCCCGCCTGGACGGAAATCAATCTAGGCAGGTGCTCTATGATGACCACTGTTATATATGGGGTTTATCCACGCCATTCATCCATTTTTCCAGATCATTTTAAGGTTTGAGCCTGAAAATGAGGCAGATCCAAGACTCAAGTGGACCACACTACAGGAAGCAGCGGTGATAATGACTTCCACTATTGAAACCCTCCTAGGGCCCACCGTGGTGTTTATATTCCATCCAACCCATTCATAAGGTCACATAGACCTAGGATGAAGGGAAAATATAAATGTCAGCTAATTGATTCAAAACTTGTGTGGCCTCCAAGAAGTTTTTAATAATGGGCATTCAATCTCTCCACTATATGGTCCACTTGAGGCTTGATTTGATTCATTTTTGGGCTCATACCCTAAAATGATATCGAAAAATGGATGATTGGTGTGGATAAAGGCCATACATCAAGTCCATGCAGGGTTGGATGCAATCCGCTTCACTCATTATGAGTAGGGCTGCACATCGATTCGATCAATTCGATTTTGGATGAAATTGAAATTGAATTGATCTCCATACATGGAAATTAGAAAGATCGTATTGATCTAAATCTTTTGAGGCCCGAAAAAAATATTTTTAATGGTTATTCATCACTCTTTCTCTTAGTATGGTTCACCTGAGATTTGATCTGCTTATAATTTTGGATCATGTCCTAAAATGAGACGCAAAATTAGATGGACATAATAGATATACAAAAAATAAATCAAGGTAGGCCCAACACGGTAGGGGTAACACCCACTAAGTTGTTATCAACGTAACACTTAATTCACTCTTGGGCGAACTTTAAATTGCGTACTAAGTTAGTACGCTTTTGTCATACTGAGTAAACTTAGTCGGGCCTACTTTGAATGCATTTGGTTTACCACACTGTCCATTTGTTTTGTCTGCTCATTTTAGCCGTTGAGCCCAAAATTGAAGCATATCCGAAACTTGGGTGGACCATGCCACATAAAATAGTGGGAATAATGATTTCCATCATTGAAACCTTCCTAAGGCCCATAGTGACATTTATTTATCATCCAACCTATTCATAAGATCAGGTAGACATGTATGAATGAAAAACACAAATATCAGCTTGATTCAAAACTTTCATGGCCTATAATAATTTTTCAATGGTAGAGGTTCAATTCACATTGTTTCTTGTGGTGTGTGCCACTTGAGCTTTGTATACGCTTCAATTTTGGGCTCGAGCCATAAAATTATCTTTTAAAGTGGATGAATGGAGTGGATAAAATGAATAAATAATAGTGGGCCAGACAGAGTTTACTCAGTATGCCAAGCGCATTGAGTTACTAAGTACGCAATCCAATTCGTCTTGGACTCTTGGGTGGGCGCGGATATGCAAAATGGTGGTTTCAAAGCTCTGTGGGCCCCACCATGGTGTATGTGTTTTATCTAGGCCCTCCATCTATTTTCCATATGATTCTAAGACATTATCCGAAAAATGAGACATCCAAATCTCAAGTGGACCACACTGCAAGAAAACAATGGGGGATTGACACTTATCATTGAAAACCTTTTGGGGCCTTAGAAGTGTGGTATCAAGCTGGTATTTGTTTTTTTCCCTTCCTCAAGTTCTATGTGACCTTATCAACATGTTGGATGGCAAATAAACATTACAATGGGCCCTAGGAAGAATTTAATGGTGGACATTCAATCCCCATTGTTTTGCTATGGTGTGGTAATTGAGATATATATCTTTCTAATTTTTGGAATTTTTTCTTAAATTCAGATGTAAAAATGAACTTGATGGCAGCGCACACACACACACACACACACACACACACACAGATATATATATATATATATATATATATATATATATATATATATATATATATATATATATATATATATATATATATATATATTCAATTCAATTTGATCAATTGATTTAATTCGATATAGATCAATTTGATTTTCGATTTGATTGGAACCAAAAATTGAAATCGAATTTTTTTTATAAAAAAAAATGGAATTGAATTGATCTTGGAGAACGATTCGATTCAATTCAATTTGTTCGATTTGATCATAAATTGAATTATGTGCAGCCCTAATTATGAGGGTATGAATGTAATTATAGGATAAAATATTGGTTTCTATGTGAAATTTTTGCTTATTTGATTCCAAGTTAGATTAATTAGACATTGAAGTTAAAGCAATTGTAAAATTTATAAAGCAATTGTAAAATTTATAACTTGTTTACATGGTAATCTGATTTGACAAAAGTTAGACTCAATCGTCATCCATTTGGATTGTCCTTTATTTTATTGTACATCACACCTAACACCTTGACCTAAAGAGTCTAACCAATCTATCATTGACCAGAAAAAATGAACAGTTGCGGTGTATCTTTGCCCGTCCCTTGAAAAAATTACTTTGATCCGGCCAATGATCTTAACTGTGATGAATAGCTGAAAAAATGGGCAGTTCATATAAGTGATTATATTAGAAAAGATCTTATGTGGGTCCTCTTTTGACTGCCTATGAATCTTAAGAAGTGCTTTGATCAGACAATCCTAAGCATCCATTAGTCATGAACGAGAAAAATGGATGGATCCAATCAATTATGCTACTTGAGCTCTTACAAAACTCGTATTTGTAAATGAAGCACGCTAGCCTAACTCATGCTAGGTACATATGCATGGGTTTACTTTCACAAACCTAGAGCCACAAGGGTAGTAGTACTTCTATGAGATCCATCTGGTCCATCGTGATAAATCCAAGACTCAGGTAGGCCACGGCATAAGAAACAGTTGGGATCGATGGAGCGCTCACCATTACTTTTCTGTAAGGCCCACCGTGGTGTTCACATACCATTCAATCCATTCATCTGATGTATCTCACTAAGATGAAAGAATTACCCAAGGTGGGCCATATCAAACGAATTTAGAAGTTTTAGGAACAATTTTTTTGGATTGGCTCACCTGAGTGTTGAATCATCCTGATTTGTGGAATCATGGCCAAATAAGGAGTGTTGTATATAATAGATGGTGTGAAATTCATGCATGTGAAGTGGATTTCCCCGTGCTAGAGAAAGTAACTCCAATCGGTTCCTAGCACATAGTACACAAGCATTTTTCTTTGCATATTACAAGTTCCATTCAGGCACACTGGCGTGGAATGTGGAGCATGAGAAAAACTTTGTTACTATGGCGGAGTGTGATGCATGATACGTACGTGGGCAATGAAAAATCTTACATGTGGAATGAAAATAACTTAGATTATATTTGCCAGATTATGTTTTCCAATTAGGATTTATAAAATAGAATTACACTCATTTGATCATGCAACTATCAAGTTCATGGGCATTTATTAACTGGTTGAAGTGAAATACCCTGCAGTCTTTCTTTTTCTCCCCGTTTTAAGCAAAAAGGTTGATCGGTGCCCCCATGGTATATATTGATAAATAAAAATGAATATGCCTAATAGGGCAAGGCCTAACATATTTTTCGGGAAAGGGGAGATTTGTGATCTATTTTCGAATTTGGTGTTTGGCAAAACCAAAAATTATCTAGGAATTTTTTTCCTAGTGGTCACTAGCATGTGCCTAGATTAACATATGTTGCATGTTGACGCTTGTAGATGGACGGTGCACATGCGGCATGTGCGGCATATATGGCCGCTTGAAGCTGAATTGTGGCTCATGTGACACGTGTGAGGTACATAAGAGTATAATGTGTCACATGTTGTAAAAATCACGCATTGACACATATGACACATGCAGGCACTTGAAGTAGTTAGATGGCAGTACTATGTGCATTGGTACTATTAGCACATGTGATGGATTTAGAGTGGTCGAAGAGAGACGATGACAGGGGTTTGGGGCTTTGCCCAGTTGGTAGACTATGTAGAGTTTCAATAAAGGGTCTTGATTTTCGAATCCCATTAGTGGTGAAATATCCAAACTGCTGATAGCACCAGCATGCTGCCTGATTGATGGGATGGGTGGGCTGCATGACTAACCCGGCAAAAAAAAAAAAAAAAAAAAGATACAGCGGCCTCATTTTCTGTATCATTGGGAAAAGACTTCAATTAAAACAGTACCACGTCTCGTATTCACAACTAGTAAGGTCACTTTCTTTATCATTCGGGAATGATTTTAACGTGCATGAAATTCACTTTTTATCCTGGCTTACTTGAGCTATAGAACGTTGTAATTATTGGGTAATCTTCAGGCTGATGAGACATCAGATGAACAGATAAGATGGCATATAAACACCACAGTGGGCCCTACACAAGACTAATGGTGCACATTCCGTACCAACTCCTTTTAGGGTGTGGACTAGCAGTGCTCTGATCATGGTCAAATGTTTTTAGATTCAAAGGCGTGCGTGGCTAATGGATGGGTGGATGATGACGTACGTGATTGGTGTCCGAGGCATGCTAGTGCGGCTCATTAAAAAATATTTAGTACGGCCGGTTTTTAACTTTGGCGGGCGGGGCTCGTGGTTTAGTAATCCATACCCACTTTTATCTATTGATTGACGTGGTGGGGACATCGTACTCCAAAAGTAGCTACGTTGGAGGGTCACTGCCCAGTGACCAATATTAAGACCTTTTCTAAGGTAGATGTGGGCCTTTTATTTATCTTCCTGGCTCTTCATCTATCTGTAGGCCACGTATCAAAATGGTTACAACTGTCCCAGCCAGAGGAGATTTTAAGGTAAAAACCATTCACCGTGGGACGCATCAGACGCATGCTCTTCTTTACTGAGCAATTGGACTTCACTCTTCAGAAATATAAAATGGGCCACAAGGTACAGACGGTACTATGACTATACAGGGGGCGGTTTGGCTGGGGACTCAACACCAGCCAGCTAGCTGGTGTCAAATCTCTGTAGGCCCCACCATCATGTATGTGTTTTATCCATGCCATCTGTCCACTTTTTCAGCTTATTTCAGGCATGAGCCGAAAAATGAGGCAGATTCAAAGCTCAAGCCAACCAGACCATGAGTAAATAGTGAGGATTGAATGCTTACCATTGAAATCTTCACGGAGCCATAGAAGTTGTGAATTTGGATCAAGCTAATATTTGTGTTTTCACTCCATCCAAATCTTTGTGACCTAATTATGAATAGATTTGATGACAAATAAACTTCATGGCGGGCCTTAAGAAGGTTTCAACGGTGGTGGGTGCCGTTATCCCTACTATTTCCTGTAATGTTGTCCCTTGAGCTTTGGATTTGCCGCATTTCTGGGCTCATACCCTCAACTGAGTGGGAGAAAAACAATAAATGGAGTGGATAAAACATATACATCATGATGGGGCCCACAGCTTTCACACCAGCTAGATGGCTCGTGTCGGGTCACTCAAAACCACGTCCGATTAATCAGTGGAGTACATGGACGATTCAGTACCCGGATTTCAGATTTTTATTTATTTATTTATTTTAATTTTTAACATGTTGGGGGGACACGTGGTTAAGTGATCCACGAAGTTGGACTGACGCGAACTCAACTGAAGTACAATTTTCACATTAAACAAATTGGATAATTCGTCAATCGTCGTGCAGGAGAGCGAAATAGGTCTTACTGGGGGAACAGCTTAGTAGGTGTTACCCCTGCCGCGCGTGTGGCCCGCATGGGTGATATTTTGTATATCCACGTGGTTGATCCGTTTCACCAGCCCATTTGAGGATGGGTTCTAAACATTATGCAGATCCAAATAGCTAATCGGCTCTCGTCGAGTGAATTAGGTGTTACCCGGGGAACAACTCAGTGGGTGTTACTCCTGCCGTGTGGACCACATGGGTGATATTTTGTATATCCACACCGTCCATCCATTTCAACAGCCGAGTATGGGTTCCAAACATTATGCAAATTCAAACAGCTAATCGGCTCTCGTTGTGAGAGGGAATTAAGTGTTACCTAGGGAACAACCTAGTGGGAATTACCCCTGCCATGTGGCCCACATGGGTGATATTTTGTATATCCACACCATCCATCCATTTCACCAACCCATTCTAGGATGGGGTTCTAAACATTACATCTAATCCACTCTCATCGTGGGAGTGAATTAGGTGTTACCCGGGAAACAACTTAGTGGGTGTTAATCCTGTAGTGTGGCCCCCACATGGGTGATATTTTGTATATCCATGTCGCCCATCCGTTTCATCAACCCATTTGAGGATGGGATTCCAAACATTATGCAGATCCAAACAACTAATCTGCTCTCGTCGTGGGAGCCAATTAGGTGTTACCTGAGGAACAGCTTTGTGGGTGTTACCCCTAAGATTTGGATGAAGGGAAAATATAAAGATCAGCTTGTTCTAAAAAATTGGTGGCCCACAAAAAGCTTTTAATGTTCATTCATGATTGTTTCCAGTGGTATAGTCCGCCTGAGATTTGGATCTTCTTAGGGTTTGGTATCGCATCTTAAAATGAGATGGAAAAACAGATGGACAGTTTGGATATGGAAAAAATACGTCAGGATGAGCCCCACATAGTTAGGGTAAAGGGTAAGACCCACTAATTAAGTTGTTTCCCGGGAGCTAAGCCGCTTTGGTCGGGCAGAGATTTGCAGAGCACACACGCGTGTGCAATAAAGCTCATTTATACTCCACATCCTGAGATTCAATACATCCATCAGTGCGGATCGTCTGTCTTGAAAGCACAAGAAATTCCAGTGTGGTCGATTCTCGTTCGGCGACGTCATTGCCATTATCTCCATCTCACAAAATATCCCGTATTTGTTGTACATTGCGTGCTACATAGCACATCTTTTAACGTATGGAACTCCACCGCCCTTTACCATAACCTTTGTCTTACATCCACACCGTCTATCAATTTTTCCAAATAGATTTAGAGCATAGTTCCAAAAATAAGGTACATCCAAATCTCAAGTGGACCACACCAAAAGAAAGTAGTTATGATTACACAAACTTTGGTTGAAACCTTCCTCGGGGCAAGCGTGAGGCTTCATCTAACATCTAACCAGTTCATAAGTCCACCCAGACTTGGATGAAGGTACAACACAAATATCTGCTTGATCAGAGCCGTCTGGGCCCTAAGAAGTTTTCAACGCTAGCATCAATCTAACTTGTTTTTAGGTTCATATGATCTGAAAAATTATATGGACAGCGTGGATCTAAGAAATAAGTCATCTTGGGCCGCATAAATTTCCCACCTAAAGAAATTCCGCTCTACCGGAACAGTTGAAAGGTGGAACTTCTGTGGGGTCCATCATGATGTATGTATTAGATCCACACAGTCCAATCATTTTTTTTCATACCTTTTAGTCACTAGGCTGAAAATAGATCTGATCCAAGGCTCAAGTGAGACACACGACAGGAAAGAGTGGGAAATGAACACCTACCATTGAAAAGTTCTTGTTGCAATAGATAGTTCTGATCAAGCTGATGTTTGTCTTTTCCCTGAATCAAGGTCTAAGTGACCTTATGAAGGGGTTAGATGGCAAATAAACCTCAAAGTGGACCGTAGGAAGGTTTCAACGTTTCGTTCAATCCCATGCTTTCTGTTGTGTGGTCCACTTGAGCTTTGGATGTGCTTCATTTTTTATCTTATGCTTTAGAATAATCTGAAAAAATTGATGGACGGTTCTGATCTAACAGATAAATTAGGATGAGGCCCAGGGAAATTCCACACTGTAAAAGTAGGTTGTGTAGCACGTTATCCATACATGAGAGAGAAAATCGGCTGGTTTTTTAGCTGATGTCATTGGCTATGACGTGTACCGATGAGAGTAGACGGCACTGAATTTTTCTGTGTTTTCAACACAGACGATCCTCACTCAATAGATAATCCTCGTCAGGAGTTGGAACGAGGTGATGAATTTTACCAAAATAACCCTAGCATGTGTTTAGCCACCTTTCCCTTCCCTTACTTTTCCTTGGAGCGGATCAGGTAGATACGGACGGTCGTGTTAGGGAGCTTTGTGAGCGCCCTGTGACTTATATGTTTTATCCACGCCAGCCATCTATTTTAACAAAAAATTTTAATGCATGAGCCAAAAAAAAGAGGCAGATTGAAGGCTCAAGTTGACCACACCACATGAAGTAGTGGTAATTGAACTTTTGATGTTGAAAACTTCTAGGGTCCCATAGTGATATTTATTTGCCATCCAACCTGTTTATAAGGTCACACAGACTTATATGAAGGGAAAACATAAATGCTAGCTTCATCAAAAACTTATGCGGTCTCCAAGAAGTTTTCAATAATAGGCTTTAAATCCTCACTTCTTCATATGGTGTGGTCCACTTGATCTTCAATCCAGCCTCTTTTTTGGGCTCGTGGCTTAAAATGATTTGTCAAAATAGATGAACAGTGCGGATAAAATATATAGATCAAGGTGAGCCCCAAAGAGCTCCTAGCATGGCCATCCGTCTCTAGCTAGGTCCTAGTGGGCGTATTACCCAATCCACTCCATATCTTTCTAGCCTCCTAACAACTTTCTAAATTTTGTAGGGACTAAAATACCCCTTACCTGGAAATGACGCCCATACAACGTTTGAAAGTTAGAGAAGTTAAGAGGCCCCATCTAAATGTGTGGAGTGGGTACCATGAAATCATGATTAGGCCCAGTTTACAAGAGATTTAATTTGCTCATTGTATTTGGCCAGTTGTGGACCCATAGAAAATATTGATTTCAGCATGAATTGAGTCTTCTATGGCCCACAACAGCCGATAATGGTGGGCACTCAATCCTAATTGATTCATGTGGTGTGGTCAATCTTTGATGTAATTTTCCCTTTTTCGTAGGTTCATGCTCTTAAATTAAAACCCAAATCAAATAAACGACATGTATTTCACACATAACTCATAATGGGCCTCACAAATGTTATATAAATACCTTTTTGTGAATCTAAATTGTACGAGAGAACCCATTTTCTTTTTTTAAATTTTTTTCAAAGAGGGAACCACCACACTTTTTGGCAATTGTTCAAGGATTCTTATATAGGACCACCACACGCTCCAACGACTCTCCAACAAATTTTCAGTTTCCTTTGTGGGACCCATAACAAATCTTCAGGAAAAGAAACATCATTTTTTACCTCAAGCATATGTTTTCACTCTTTCGCATTCATTTTGCACTCATTGTTATTTGTTTTTCACTCTCTAATGATGACTCTTTCTAAAGATGCCAATTAAAGGTAAGATATAAATAGAGTTATCATGTTTGTTTATATTTGTTAGAGTACCATTCGACCATTCAGAGATGGTTTTTGTGTTTAATATTGGGATAAGGGATTGATGTGTAGGTTTGACGTGGTAAGAAAGGTTGGGGTTATCATTTTCTATAACAAGGAAATAGATGTATGGGTTTGAACAACTGTAACCCATTCTATATGACAACAACGATCTGCTAAAAAGGACAACACTGACTCACTAAAAATGAAGTTTATTGACTTCTTATGTAATGAGAAGACTATTAATTTTAACTCAATAACTTTTAAATATACATATGGTTGTGCATATTACATTTATACTTTTTTATCTACTTATACTGCTTTGTATGTTAATCTTTAAAAAGAAATCTCGCAATTTCAAAAATTCTTTCATTTATTTGTCTCTATTACCAAAGGTTTTTTTTCTAATAAAGCGAAATAGAGTTAATTAGATAAGAATAAAATTAATTTGTATAATTCTTTTTTACTTACGGGATGTATATATTTGTATGATCTTGTGTGATGTATAGAATTATATGATTAAATGTTTGGTGTATGATAGAATGGAGTGTTGCGTAGCAGGCTAACAACGCCGGTGAACTGAGATCGAATTTCCGATATCACTCATAAACAATAAACAAGAAGAAATAATAACTAGAAGCAGAATTCAATCAAACCAACAAGCACAAAACAGAATTTTACGTGGAAATTAAAATCCCGACAAGGGTAAAAATCATGGATGCAATATTCCACTATGTAGAAAACAAAGTTACAATGAAAAACTCACCTTCTCCTATGCTCTCATGCACAGAAATGACCTTTTTTGCTAACCTCCTCTCTCTCTCTCTCTCATTAGACGTATAAAAATTCTAATCCCATACTCTAATCCTGAATAACAGCCATTTATATAGCACAAAATAAAAATCGAAGACAAAATAGAAAACTCTACGCAAACAGTTTGAGCAAGGTCGGGCGCCCGACATATACAAAATCTGTCCAGCGAGTACATGAGAGAAACTGCCTAATTTCAAGCATCCGACCCAACATGGTCAGGTGCCCGGTCAACATACCATTGGGCGCTCGATTGTGTCAAAAACAGTCCAGAGACTTTTAGTCTCTCTGGGTGAATTTCGAAAGCCCGGTCACTAACTGTCCGGGCGCCCGACCACTGCAGGGTAGCAAATCTGATGGTGTGTTTGGCTTCATACCTTAACAATCTCCTACTTGGAGACACATCACCAAATATCTCTTCGTCTTCTACATCTGGAGTGCACCACCTCCCCGTCTTCAAGCCTGAAGACTAATCAAAGCTGAGCAGAACTTCAGCTTCTCCTGTGTGACCGCCTTGTTCAGCATATCTGCAAGATTCTCATTTATATGGATCTTCTCCAAAGCAATCAATTAATCTTCCAATTACGAACGTATGAAGTGATATTTGATGTCAATATGCTTGGTCCTTGAATGAAAAAGATAAATTCTTGGCCAAGTGTATTGCATTCTGAGTGTCACTGTACAGCTTGCAATCTGCTTGCTTCTTACCCAACTCTTCCATAAGACATTACATCCACAACATCTCCTTACATGCTTCTGTAGCTGCAACATACTCCGATTTCGTTGTACTAATAGATACTATCTTCTGTAACTGAGAGACCCAACTCATTACAGCACTGCCTAGAGTAAAGATATACCTTGTGTACTCATTCTGTTGTCAATATCCCCTGCCAAATCTGAATCGACATAGCATTGTAGCTTTATTTTCGATCATCCATAACACAACCCTACATCTACAGTACTTACAAAGTATCTGAGGATCTATTTCACAGCTTCCCAATGTTCCTTTTTGAGGTTGTTCATGAACTTGCTAACAACTCCCACTGCTTGAGCAATACTAGGCTCCCTATAACCGACGCGTATGTGACTTTAGGCATATAGTCTCGTTCCTCCTACGTCTTCGTGTTGAGACATGAATTGTGCATATCCGAACTCCAATTCATAACATAATTGTATAGTTTAAATTGATAAAGTTAAGGACTTATGCTTGCTTTTGTGTTTGTAGGTAAAAGAGAGAGATATCATGAATTTAATGCTAATTTGGAGGATACTTGAGCCAAAGAAGTGGAGAAAAAGCTTTGAAGGAATCAAGTTAAAGTCCTGAATTGTCCTGAAAAAGCAAAATGCAGAGCTGTCAGGCCATAAAAGTAAAATACAGAAAATAGCCCTAGGTTGCTACTGGACAGAATTTCGATCAATCAGAGTCCTATCAGAATTCCATCGGAATTACCTCTGAACAATCAGAGTCATATCGGAGATTCATCGAAATTACAAATTTTTTCAAAAGTCTCTGGACATATTTCCAATCAATTGGAGAAGTTCTAATCTATCGGAACAGGGTTCTCCGATCCATTGGAGATAAGTCCGATCAAACGGAACTGTCTACGCAAGTGCGAAATACTTATGCGGATTCTCGAAGTTTCCAAGTCGGTGCATGATTTCTCTTATAAAAAGCCACCTGCATCCCTTCCCAAGGCAGGATAAAGGGCTAAAAAGTTCGTGGAAAGTGAAGAGGAGCATCGTGGAACATTCACAACCCCTCCAACTAGAATTATTTTTTTTTTGGTTTTCTATGTTTCTAAAGTAGTTTCTTTTGAGTTTTAGTTCAATCTATTAATGGTTGGCTAAACCTCTTAGTTAGGACTAAGAGGTGAAGCTTTTAGTTATTTACAGTGCATAATTCGAATTAATTTAAGTACCTTTTTGTACTTGAATCAATGAAAAATACTTCTAGTTCTAGTTTGAAATAAAGTTAGTATTTTTAGTTAATCTTCTATCTCTTGTTATTTTGCTCTTACATGGGATGTTTTGATTACTGAGATTACTTAATAGGGTGTTGATTGATAGAATTTTGGGTTGTAGAGATCTTAGATCCATCATGATATGTTGGATGCTAGGGGATCTTACAAACTAAGTTTCCTAAGTGCTTATCTAGAACTAAGATAGAAGAAGTTCTTATCTTTTGATTAGATTTGAGATAGGTGTTTATGTATTGATTTTGGTTCAATAGAAGTTCAATTCATGCTTCTAAATCAAGTCTAGTGATAAGGCATGGGGAAGAATCATGAATGTGATCTTAATTATTTTGTGAAGGATTTGGTTGTATGATTGAATACACCCAATGCCTTAGTTATTTATGAGAGAACCATATCAGTGGATGATCTATCTATGTTAGATGAGTTATGATGATTTGATTTCTCTATATTCCGATTGGATAGTGATAGAACTCTGATTCCAATTGAGTTATTAGCTTGAATAGTTTGAATTAGCATTATGAATGATTATAAGTGGATCATTGGCGCTCTAGTGCTTATTTCCCTAATTTAAGTCTAAAGTAGATAGTTTTATGTTATTAAATTTTATTCATCATTACAAATTTGAATTTAGTCCATCTTAGTTATAAAGTTTGAAATTATTACGACAATCCCTGAGGATCGACCTCGGTCTTACCGAGAATTATTACTACATCGCAACCTTGCACTTAAGGCGAGCGAACACTTCGCACATTGCTCATTAGAAAGCTTGAGGTGACTAACTAATGGAGTGTTAACCGGCTTAGCACCTCCCATACTGAATCGATCAAGTACCTTGGCTATGTACTCTGCCTGTGACAAAACCAGTTTCTTGTTTTCCCTGTCACGCTTTGTTCTCATGCTTAGGATTTTTTTTATTCCCAGATCTTTTATGGCAGATTCTCTAGACAACTGTCTTTTGAGATTCGAGATGTCCTTCATGCTTGAACCGGCTACAAGTATATCATTAACATATAGAAGAACGATGATATACGACGTATCAAACTTCTTCAAATAGCGACAGTGGTCTGCATGACATCTCCTAAATTCGTTTCCCGACATAAAACTATTGAACTTCTTGTATCATTTCTTTGGATCTTACTTCAGGCCATATAGACTCTTTCTCAGTCTACACACCTTATTCTCTTTTCCTAGTTTCACGTATCTTGTCGGTTGATGCATATATATCTCTTATTCAAGATCCCCATGAAGAAAGGTCGTCTTAACATTTAGTTGCTCTAAATGTAAGTCCTTTGTAGCCACTATCCTCAAGACCATACGAATCGTAGACATCTTCACCACATGTAAAAATATCTCAATGCAATCGATACGTGCCTTTTGTTGGAACCCTTTCACAACCAATCTGGCCTTGTAATTCTTCAAACCATCATGCTCTTCTTTTAGCCTGTAAACTCACTTGTTATGAATAGCTTTCCCTTAGGTAGAGTGACGAGCTCTCACGTACGATTGGAATAAAAAGAGTCCATCTTATCATGCATAGCCTACTCCCACTTAACCCGGGTATTTGACTTTAATGCCTCTTCAAAACACTCTGGTTCACCATTATCTTTCTACAATAGATAATGTAAGGAGGGTGAGTATCGGACCTTGGGTCTCCTCGCTCGAGTAGACCTCCTTACAACTGGTATCTGCGGTTTTGCCTCATCATGCTCCTGTGCATGCCCATCATGTGGCACTGTAACACCTGTGTCCGGTAACTCTTCCAGCTCTACGAATTCTTTCTCATCGGCTTTGTTTTGTTTTCGCTACAAACTGTCCTTATGCATCACTTTCTCATTGAAGACTACGTCCTTGTTTCTGATGATTTTCTAATTCTCTGAGTCCCAAAATGGGTAGCCAAAATCATGTTGCCCGTAATCTATAAATATGCACCTCTTGGACTTCGCATCCAGCTTGTTCCTGTGCTTTGCATCAATATGAACATATGAAGTGCAGTCAAACACTTGAGATCTATAAGGCTCACTTCTTTCCCAGTCCACGTCTCCTCTGGTAAACCTTCATCCAATGGTGACCAGCCTTCCTTCTTGCCTCGAGATATTACTAAAGTACCTTTTATGACCTTCCCGGAATCATTAGTGAATGTCGTCATATATCCAGTGTCGGCCAACTACCCTACTGAGATCAAGTTTCTTCTCAAGCTTGGTACATATTGAACATCCTTCAACTTCAAGACTGTCCCGTCTTTCTAACTTATCTGAATGTCTCCCTTGCCAACAATACTACACGGCTCATCATCACTCAGGTAAACTCTCTCGAAGTCACCTGACACATAATCTCGAATAACCTCTTTCGATGAAGTGACATGAAAAGAAGCACTCGAGTTTATAACTCAAGACTCATTCCGCACATCAAGAGACACGATCAACGCTTCCGTGTCACTCTCCTCAGAATCTAGATTCATTGAATCCTTCCCACCTTGAAAGCTTCCTTGTTGCTTCTTAAGCGTCCTTCAATCACGCTTCATGTGCCCCTTCTTTCTACAATGCTAACACCCGTCCTTGTTTTTTGGTCCTTTGGACTTCTTCCTCAAGTTAGAACGTTCATGTTTATTGCTTCCTTTATTTAGCGATCTTCCTCTCCCTTCAACATTTAGTGCATTCCCAGAAATTTTCGATGCCTTCCTTTTAGATTCTTCGCTGAGAATTAGACATGCCATATCATCAAATTTAAACTTTGTCGATCCTGCGAAATTGCTCACGGCAATCACCAAACTATCCCAACTGTCTGGCAAAACTAGACAAGATCAATAACGCCATGACCTCATCATCAAAAGTGATACCAACAGATTCTAATTGGCTCCTGACTATATTAAACTCGTTTAGATGCTCAGCCACGCTCCCACTGTATAACATCTTCATGTTGAATAAATGCTTCATGAGATGAACATTGTTGGACGCTGAGGGTTTTTCATACATCATAGCTAGTGCCTATATCAACTCTTTTGTGGTCTTCAATCTTGGATATATTGAAGGCTACACTCTTAGACAAAGAGAGTCGGATCATTCCCAAGGCCTTCCAATCCATAAGAGACCACTCATCATCAGTCATCTTTTTCGATTTTTTCTCTTTTCCTTCTAAAGGAATATAGAGGTCACTCTGATACAAATACTCATCCATCTGCATCTTCTAGAAAACAAAGTTTCAACTATCAAACTTCTCAATCCATGTCTTCCCTTCCTCCGTCATCGCTTCCACTTGAACTAAACTAATAGCTCTGATACTAATTATTGTGCAGCAAGCCTACAACGTCGGTGAACTGAGATCGAATTTCTGATATCACTCGCAAACGATAAACAAGAAGAAATAATAACTAGAAGCAGAAATCAATCAAACCAACAACTACAAGACATAATTTTACGTGGAAAAACGCCAACAAGGGTAAAAACCACGGATGCAATGTTCCACTATGTAGAAAACAAAGTTACAATGAAAAACTCACCTTCTCCCATGTTCTCATACACAGAGATGGCCCTTTTTGCTAACTTCTCTCTCTCTCTCTCTCTCTCTCTCTCTCTCTCTCTCCTTCTCCTTCTCTCCTTGGACGTATAGAAATCCTAATCTCATACTCTAATCCAGAATAATAACCCTTTATATAGCATTAAATGGAAATCAGAGACAAAATAAGAAACTCCATGCAAACAGTTCGCGCAAGGTTGGGCGCCCGCCCAGACTTGGTCGGGAGCCCGACAGATACAAAATCTGTCCAGCGAGCACATGAGAGAAACTGTCTAATTTTGGGCATGGTCCGGCGCCCGACTGTGTCAAAAACAGTCTAGAGACTTTTAATCTCTTTGGGTGAATTCAGACGCTCAGTCACTGACCGTCCGGGCGCTCGACTACCGTAGGCTAGCAAATCTAATGGTGTGTTTGACTCCACACCTCAACATGAAGTAATATGATTTTTTTTATGTTTGTAAGATTCTGTGAATGTTGACTCAAGTTAGATGAAAAGATTCTTCAAGTTGATGGAGTCAGTGTTTTCATGTAGGTCTTGTGCTGGTCATCATTGTCATGTGTTACAGGTCACTATTGTAACGAGCAACATGTCACTATTGTTTTGTGCTATAGGTCATCGTTGTCATACGATATGGATCATCGTTGCCATGTGCTATGGGTCATCGGTCACACGCGTTGTCAGTCGGCCGACCCAATGCTGTCGGCCAATCGACATTAGTCAAAATTGTCCAACAAAAAACTCAAGAGAAACACCTTAATTCGATCGGCCACTTCTACCCTTCGGCCGGTCCAGACTGTCTAAAACAGTTCGGCATGCAGAGCCTTTTCGGTCGGTTGATCGGCCGACGACTCCAAACCTGCACTCTCTTCTCTCCTCATGAGAAGGAACACCCCATTAATACATACATTCATAACACCCACATCACACAATATATAAGCATACAAAAAAATGGCTAATCATGTCTACTTTAAATATACAATTTTTGTGCATAAAGAAAAATGTCAATTATGCCATTTTTTTGAGAAAAAATATTGGATAATAGAATGTATGAGAATGGATGGCTGGAAAATGGAACGCTGAAGAGTGATGGTTGGTCTCACGGAGAAAGCTTCAAAGAAGAAGGGTTTTGGAGAATGGAACATTGAAGAATTGAACGAAATGCCGGAGAATGGAATGGCTAGAGAGTGGTGGTAAGTTCCACCAATGAAGCTTCAAATTAAGAAGTAGAGTTTCAGCTAATTTCTCTCTTAAAAAATAAAAAATTCCAAATGAGGACCTTGAAACCAACTTCACCTCATAAAAAAATATTTGGACAACATTTGTAGGGCCCACCATGAGATATGTGTGAAATCTATGCCGTCCATTCAATTCAGGTTTTGATTTCAGAGCATGGGCTTAAGAATGGGGGTAACCAATGGCAAAGGTGGATCATACCACACGAAACAATTGGAAATAAACTACCACCGTTATCGACTAATGTGGTTCACAAAAGGGTTTAGATAAGGTTGAAATCAGTTTTTCTATGGAGTCAGAATTGCATGAACGCAATGAGTAGATTGGAACTCTCGTGGAGTGGGCTTAATCATGTTTCATAGGGTTCAGTACTCTACAGGTCTAGACGAGGTCCTATTAACTTCTCTAACACTCAAACATCATGTGAGCAGATGTAGGGGCATTTTCTTCTCTGTAAAATTTAAATGTCGCCCAGAAAGAGGTGCTAAACACATGCCATAACTTAGGGTCATTTTATTAAAGATTCCTTCCAATTATGATTGTGCACCGGAGGAAGGATACTTGCAACCACACATCTCCACGTTCACACAAGCACCGGGCACATTCCAGCATGGAACATGGGAATCTGGACCTTTGATCAGGCAGGTTGCACTGTGAATGTGCCTTAGCCTCAAAATCTGGCCAGTCCATTTATCAGGTGGGCCATATGTGTATGAAAAGATGACCAGAAATATGATCACAAATGGTCCACTTTCAATATACATGGCTGGGCCACATGATGATTGCGTCAATCTGAGGTTGTTCACAAGACTCATTCGGTGATTGGCCGACCTAATGAACATCCTAGCTCTTGCACACATATAACATTTGGTACGTGTAACTTTTGCCACATACATTTGCGCAACTACAGTACCACTCCGTTGAATGGATTAATTTATACGTCTCTGAACTGAAATTTTCATTCAAATAAAAAAGAGAGGGTTAATGGCACGAGGCTGCTGGAATACATCCGATAGTGTATTGCAACGGCACGAGGCTGCTGGAATATTACATCCGATAGTATTGCAACGAGATAAGTGTGGGAATTAAGCCTTTGGATCAATATTATCTTTAAATAATCCCAACCGCTTATATGATGGGCCTCTGCCATCTTAAATAATCCAAACCACTCATATGATGGACCTTGATCATGTGGTAAGTGG
The DNA here is from genome assembly GCA_003013855.2 of Liriodendron chinense. Classification (NCBI taxonomy): domain Eukaryota; kingdom Viridiplantae; phylum Streptophyta; class Magnoliopsida; order Magnoliales; family Magnoliaceae; genus Liriodendron; species Liriodendron chinense. Next base: position 6,632,139 of record ML058334.1, read on the forward strand.
ATTGCCTCTTGCCACCGCCTGGACAGAAATCGGTCTAGGCAGGGGCTCTGTGATGACCACTATGATGTATACGTTTCATCCATGTCATTCATCCTTTTTTTCCAAGATCATTTTAGGGTATGAGCCTAAAAATGAGGAAGATCCAAGGCTCAAGTGGACCATGTCATGGGAAGCAGCGGTGATAATGATGCCCACCATTGAAACGTTCCTAAGGCTCACCGTGATGTTTATTTTCCCTCCAACCCATTCATAAGGTCACATAGACCTGGATGAAGGGAAAACACAAATGTCAGCATGATCCAAAACTTGTGTGGCACCTAAGAAGTTTTTAATGGTGTGCATTCAATCCCCATTGACTTGAGGCTTGAATCTGCCTCGTTTTTGGGCTCATAAACTAAAATAATGTGCAAAAATGGATGAATGGTGTTGATAAAATCCATAAATTATGGTAGGCCCCACATAGCCCTTGCCTAGAGGGCTTCGCTCATTATTAGGGTATACATGTAATTAGAGGATAAAATATTAGTTTTTATGTGAAATTTTATGTAAAATATTTAATTCAAAGTTAGATTAATCACATATGGAAGTTAAAGCAATTTTAAAATTTATAACTTGTTTAGATGGTAAGCTGATTTTACAAAATGATTAGTTGGACTCTAACCAATCGTCATCCGTTCAGATTGTCCATCATATGGTCCTTTATTTTATTGCACATCACAGCTAATAATCACCTTGACCAAACGATTCTAACCAATCTATCAATGACCAGAAAAATGAACGGTTGCTGTTGATCTTTGGAAATGGATTGATCTGTGACCCAACATTTAGCTGCCTATATCCCTTACAAAAAAATTTACTTTGATCAGCTGATCTTAACTGTGATGAATGACTGAAAAAATGGGTGGTGCATAGTGATTATATTAGAAATGATCTTATGTGGGGCCCTCTTTTGATTGCCCATGAATCTTAAGAAGCGCTTTGATCTCCATTAGCGAATGAGAAAAATGGCTGGCCCAATCAATTATGCCAATGGAGATCTTACAACACTTGTATTTGTAAATGAAGCACGCTAGCTTAGCTCATGCTAGGTACCCACTGGGTTTACTTTCACAGACCTAGAACCACAAGGGTGGAACTTTCATGACATCCATCTGGTCCATCCTCATGTTAACCATTGAACTCGGGTACGCCACGGCTTAAGAAACAGTTGGGATGGAGTGCCCACCATTACTTTTGTGTAGGGTTCACCATGGTGTACATATGCCATTCAATCCCTTCATCTGATGTGTCTCAGCAAGATGAAAGAGTTGCCCAAAAACCAGAGTATTCTAATACTTGGGTGGACCATACCACATGAATTTAGAAGTACTTTTAGGTACAATTTTTTGAGTTGGCTCCCCTGAGTGTTGGATCATCCTGATTTTTGGAATCAAGCCAAGTACTGAGGAGTGTTGCACCTAAAAGATGGTGTGAAATTCATGCATGTGAAGTCGATCCCCCCATGCCAGAGAAAGTAACCCCCGTTAAGGTCCTGGCACAAGGTATACAAGCATTTTCTTTGTAGATTACAAATTGCATGCAGGCACACTTGTGTGCGCACATCTGCCACGGACACATCTGTATGCATGAGGAATTATAAGTGCATGTTGGATTGAATGGGGGTGTCGTGGCTCACATGATCGAACAAGGCATGCTATGCAAGATCCAGGCCAAAAGTTTCCCGACATGTTCTCAGCTGGTAAGACAAACGTGTATGGATGTGGAATGTGGAGCATGAGAAAAACTTTGTTACTCTGGCAGAGTGTGATGGATGATACTTAGGGCATGAAATATGTTACAAGTGGAACATAAGTAATTCAGATTATACTTTGCTAAATTATGTGTTCCAATTTAGATGTATAAAAAACAATTACACTTGTCTGATCATGCAATATCAAGTTCATGGACATTTATTAGATGGTTGAAGTGAAATATCCGGCAGTGTCTTTTTTCTTTTTTCTTTTTTTGGTACATGCTGATAAATAAAAATTAATATACCTAACTGGGGCAAGGCCCTACCACATGAATGAGATAGCTAATTAACCCAACTTCTCATGCACAACCAAAAATAAAAATAAAAATTTAAAAAAAAAAAAAAAATCCTTGCCTTCCAAATCATTCATATCTAAAGGCACCCAAACTCCTATAGACAAAAAGCTGGACCCTGACGTCTATTGGCATTTCAGCCATCGGCTTGAAAAGCTCGTATCAAATGCTAGAGCCTCATGGACGTGCTAGGCCATCTGCCATAAATTTATTTTCTTAAAAGACATCGTGCAATTGAAAATTCATTGAATTTGCACTTTTGGAGTGCATAAGGTTGTCAATATGGGTTGGGTCAGGTCTGGGCCGGGTTAGTTTTGGCCTAGATTTTAAATTGTTCAAGCTGGGTTGATGGATTGGGCCTGTTTTTTTTTCTATTGTTCCTTGCTCGAGCCCAGCTCATTGACAGCCCTAGGGGATGCAAGAGATGGATGATGGGATATGTGGCACATTGGCACATGTGCCATTGTGGCATGCATGGGTCACAATGAAAGATGAACACTAGCTCATATGGACATTGGCATATGTGGCCCACATGTGAAGCAATTGAAGATAGACGGTAACACGTTTGCTTTAACTATTGAGAAACCCATCTTCCCATGAAATGCATTTTTCAAGGGGTGAGGAATGAAAATAAATTTGTTTATTTTCTATAAAGATAAAATGTGGGAAACAATGCTTCCCACGAATTCCACAAAGAATAGCTTGAAAAAACAATAGAAAGTTAGCCGTTGTTTGGCATCTCTAGTAATAACAGCTTATTTACTTATTTCTAAAAAATTAAGGCTTCTTTGAAGAAAAAAAAAAAAGTTTAATAAGATTCTAATTTTACATTTTATTTTTTTTAGAAGTAACAAATAATTTTTTAATTTTAGGTAATGGAGAGAGCACCTCTTTGCAATCTCTCTCTCATGGGCCCCATGATAAATGGTCCACATCAAGGTGAGCCCACATAATACTTGGTTCACACCAAAGGTGGGCCCCACAATGGATGGCCCGCATCAAATCGTGGCCCCACATGATGGACTATGAAAGGTGGGATCCCATGATCTATAGTACTAGACACTAAATGTGGCCCATAAGATGAATGTCCCATATTGAAGTTGGGACCCACATGATGAATGGTCCACATTAAGGTGGGCCCACATAATGGATGGAGTGGGCCTTACATGATGAATGACCCACATCAAAGTATGGCTCCGCCTATTCACATCAATCAACTAATGGACTATCCACATCAACTGGGCCCGACTTGATGGACAGTTCACATCAAAGATCCCCATATGATAGATGGTGCACATTAAAAGTGGACCCCACATGGTGGATGGCTCCATTGAAGTGTGGCCTTGCATGATGGAAGACCCACTTTAAGTGGCCCCCCCCCCAATGGATTACCGACGTCATCCAAGGCAGCCCCGTATTATGGACAACCCAATTCAAAGGTCATGAGCTCCACATGGACACATCAAATGTGGGCTCCACGTGATGGCAGTAGCCATTGAAGGCCCCCACATAATGGATAACCTAAATCAAGGTGGGCCCCATATAATAGACAGTTCACATTTTTCTTTTTTTTTTAATAGTGGGAGCACGGGCCACCTTAAACTTTGTTAATGTTGCAAAAGAGATGCACAAACATTTGGGTGGGTGCCACAAAAAAGAATGGGCCTCACCTATTTTGTAATACTACAAAAGCAGAAATTAACATTCAAACAAAGCCCTGACAAATGCTAATTACGGGCATAGTATAGGCCACTTATGTAACATTTCCCACAAACATAGGAAACCCTGGGAGCAAACAGCAGAAAAACCAACATGGAAACCCCTAGCCAGTTGCCAAAAAACCACCACAGAGGAGTATACAGCCGTAGCAAACATCAGCAACCTCAGCCCCTGAAATAAAATCAGAGAATATGAAGTTTTTGCTTGCCCTCGATCGCATTAGAATGTTTTATGGCCATGATCGTGTCCTACTGTGCTTTATTGAGCCAGTCGACAGGTCGTGCCACCTCCATCAATCCTTTTTTGAAAGAAGAAACATCAAAACGTACGTCCTCCCTTCTTTTCTCTTTCAACGTGAACACCCTCGAAGCAGGGTCACAACCCAGGCAACACTGATCTGAGACTTCATTAGACAACATTCAACTGATCGAGCAATCCTGCCAAACGACCAAGCCAAACTGACCCAACTGTAAGGGCAGCGACACACTTGTAGCCCAGCCCACAAGGAAGTGACCAGGGATTCACCACCCCTATCCATTGAAAAGATCCTTTTTTTTTTTAATCACGCAGCAACCCATCCAAACAACTTCCAACAACAATTATCCACGAGGACAACTGCCTCACAGCAGACACTCGCCTCCAGGGAGCATCAAGCATCTGCAAGACGGCCAGCTAACAACAGCTACCAACCCTTTCAACATACTTAGCAATGCACAAGCGCAGGTAACAAAACAAAATCCATCATCCCACGTCCACCAGCCAAGTCCATCCATGCATAATACAGAAACCAAGAAGCAGCTCTCTACAGAGCTGTGGGCTGAGAGAGGAAGCAGCTCCCTAGCAGGGCTGAACATGGTATCCCCAGGCTCAGCCAAGCCTCCAGCGGATATTACCAACACCCACCCCGTCAATCGCCAGGCATCCCCTGATACTCCTAATGATGAATGGTCCACTTACAAGGTTGGCTCTGTATAATGGATGGCCCACTTTGAAGGTTTGAGTCACATGATGGATGGTTCACATAAAAGGTTAATTGACCCCATATGATGGATGATCTCCACTCAATGTCCGATATGATGGGCTCCACATGATAGATAATTCGCATCCAATGTGAGAAGCACATAAGGGACATGCTTGTTTGAGATGGAGTTATTGCAATTTTAAAAATTGACAGCAACTTCCAATGAAAAAGCTCTTATTTGAATGTTTTATCAAATATACTAATTTCAATTAAGAGATTTTTTGGGTCATGAAAAAATAATTTTACTATAGGAGCCTATTGTAAACCAAGTTCTAGAATAAAAAGTCTTAAATTTATAGCTCTTATTGGATTAGATAAGAGAGGTTAAATAAGACCTTTGTTTCATGGAAAATAATTCCTTTCCTTTTCATAAACTTAAATAGGCTTTCAGGGCATGTTTGTTTTTAAATTTACATCATAGTTAGAGTATAAATAAATAATTATTACTTCTTACGCCTGATTGGAAAAGAGAAATTTACAGTGTAATTAGACCTTGAAAACGGTAGTGTAAATATGTTAAAATCGAACTTAATTTTCTATCAAAATTTGTGGGGCCCACTGTTTATATGTGTCCGATCCATGCCATCCATCTATTTTACATGCTCATTTTAAGGCATGAGATAAAAATTGATGCAGATCCAAAGCTCAAGTACCAGAACAAAACATAAGAAATAGGGAGAATTGAACACCTATTGTTGAAATTTAACCTAGGGCCCACAAGGATGTGTACCTATCATCCAACCTGTTCATAATTAATGTCACCAAACATGAATGAAGGGAATATCAGCTTGATCCAAAACTTCTGGCCCCTAGAAGAATTGAATGGTAAGCATTAGCGGTGTGGTCCACGGAGCTTTGGATCTGCCTCATTTTTGGGCCCTACCCTAAAATGAGCAGAAAAAATAAATGGATGGCATGAATTGGACATATATAACAGTGGCCCTGACAGTTTTTAGTGGAAAAAATCTACTTTCGTTAGTAGTGAATCTCCCTTCAACATATGTGCCACCAAACCTTTGTTCATCTTACGCCGGTGGGGGCAGATTAGGTGAGACCCCGGACTCACCCTAGGCAGTGCAGCCCTTACTATGAGGTCCACCTTGATCTATTTGTTCGATCTGTATTCAAGTCTATCCGTTTTTCCTGATCATTTTAGGGCACTATTCCAAAAATGAAGTAAATCCAACTATTAGGTGTATCATACCATACCAAACGGTGGTGATTGAATGCCCTGCTATTAAAAACTTTTCACGGTGCACCTTAATGTTTCATAGTATTTATTTTCTATCCAATCTATTGATAAGGTCACATAATCCTGGATGAAGGTAAAAAATTTTTAAAAAAAAAAAAAAAAAAAAAAAAAAGAGCTTGATCCAAAACTTCTATGGCCCGTTAATGGTCAATCACCACTCTTTCCTATGGTCCATTAATGGTCAATCACCACTCTTTCATATGATATGGCCCACCGATGAATATTGGATCTGCTTCATTTTTAGGAAAATATCCTAAAATGATATGGAAAAACGAATGAACAAAGTGGATGCAGATTACATGTATCAAGGTGGGCCCCACGATAAGGGCTTCACGTCTTAGGTGTAGAGTTGCACACGAACTGAGCTTAAGCCAAGCTTTGCCATGCTCGAGCTTGGCTTGTGTTGAGCATCGAGCTCAAAACAGCAGCTCAAGCTTAGCTACTTGTTCAAGCCGAGTCGATCCAGCTCAATCGATCCGCCAACTCCATCGAGCAAAGTTGAGTCAAGTCAAGCTTTATCTTCTTTTTTTTCTAGAAGCTTTGTCTTTGTCAGGCCCCCAACTCAATCAAATTCATCCTTAAAAACTTATCCAAACCAACCTCATTTTGGAGTTTTTCTATTTTAAATACAATTTATTAAAAAAAAAAAAAAAAACCTTACCTGAGAGAGAAGTAAGAAGAACGTTCCCATGTGGCCGGGTGGGTGCGGGTTGTGCAGTTATGTTAGATAGAGTCACTTAGGTGCAGGTCATGCGACAAGGGCCAGGGAGGGAGAGAGAGAGAGAGAGAGAGAGAGAGAGAGAGACGTGGCGTGCTAGGTTAGGATAGAAGGGGATGAACGAGTGAGGTTGAGTTACTTAGGATTTTTTTATAATAATAATAATAATAAGCTTTAATCGAGCTTCAAGCCGAGCTGCGCCGAGCTTCCCCATGGTTGAGCTTGGCTCGTTTCAAACGGACTTATTAAACACGAGCTTGGCTTGAATCGAAATGCCACACAAGCCAAGCCAAGTCGAGCTAACACAAGCTAAGTCGAGCCAGCTTAGCTTGTGTGCAGCTCTACTTGAGTGAGTCCGGTGTCTCACCTAATCGACTTCCTACTAAGATTGCCTACCTTAGCAGAAGTTCCTGCAATCAGAAGCCAGTGGGCTCCACTGATGTTTGTGGGAAATTCACCCCATCCATCCATTTTCCATGCTCATGATATTAGTACGTGAGACCAAAAATGAGGATGATCCAATACTCGACCAGGTCACATGACAGGAAATAGGGGGGAGGGAAATCCCTACAATTGAAACCTTTCCAAGGTCCACCTTGAAGTTTATGCGCCATCCAAACCGTTCATGGTCATTGCCATTGGGATGAACTGAAACCATAAAATATTTTCACGTAATAAACTCCTGTGGCCTCACGAATGTTTCAACAGTAGGCATTCAATCCACACTGTTTCCTGTCATGTGGCCCATTTGAGTTTTGGATCAGCTGAACTGAAACCATAAAATATTATCATGATAATAAACTTGTGGCCTCACGAATGTTTCAACGGTAGGCATCCAATCCTCACCGTTTCCTGTTGTGTGGCCCACTTGAGTTTTGGATCAACCTCATTTTTTGTCTCCTATTCTAATATGAGGTGGCAAAACAGATGGACAGGGTGGATTTCTCGCAAACATCTTGGTGGGCCCCACCTAGCTTCGGACTGCAGGAACTCGGTGTGCTCAACTGTCGCAGGCAATCACCTTAGCCAAGCCAGTACACTTACCGAGAGAGAGAGAGAGAGAGAGAGAGAGAGAGAGAGAGATTGCACCATAATATGGTGCAAATAACATGTACATGACTCGTGCACTATTCAACCAAAACATGGGCGATCGAGCTGAGGTCCGCCTGATGCACTGTCAAGATAGACGACTGGGCCATTCACATGTCCTCACCTGGTGTTAGGCGATCCGAACCATTTACAATATGAACCTCACCTGGTGCAGGATAACTCATAATGAAACTCTCCATTTGAAATACTTTAGCATTTTGATTAGTTAACTTTTTTTTTGTTGAACATGGACTGCCTCCTTTTCCTTTGCTTTGTGGACCATTGATTCAAAACTTCAGTATTTTCCAATCTTGAAGATTCATGAACCAACTACTTCATGGTTGTATTTTGTCAAACGATACAGATTGGACCACTGAATCTGACTCTATATCTAACACCTAAAGTCCTGGCAAATCCTATATAAATACATCCAAATGTATTCTAGCTAACCTCCGCTACAAAAACTTAAAGCTTGTTTGATATATGCCTAAAAATGAGTTCTCAGAGATGCTCATATGCAACTGGTGTAAAATAAGCTACTGTGCACCAATCTTCCAACCTTTTATGTATTTGAGAAATAAAATAGATTTCCTCCACCATGAGGACCACCTAGTGCACAAATCAACCCATTCCACTTATCAATTAAGTAAGCCAAACCACAGAAAACACTGATACGTCTAATCTAATATAGAAATATAGGGCCCACTCACCTAATGGATGAGATGATCTTCATGGTACGACCAACCCGCTTGCTCTACGGATCGCATGTCGCACAAACATGAGAGGACGAAAATACGGGGTGGTTGGATCATAAATTAGTAGTCCAACAACAATTGGAATTTCTTTATTAGAGATCATGTTTCTTTTTGGAAAGGATTAAAAGGGTCATGATAATGAATAATCATGATCTCTACTACATAATTAAAATTAACTGAATGAGACAGAACTGATTATTTTAGATGTCCAACAAACAGTTCCTTAGCCTACGTAAATGAAGACGTGCTGGTAGTGCAATGGACAAGAAGGAAATCATTACCTCAAGTGAATGCCCAATGAAGTGATTGTACTGGATAATTGCTGGGCAAATCTCTTTTGGCACTCGGTCCATTTGTGGTGGCACATGAACCGTACACATGCGAAGGAATGGGCCGAGTGCCAAATTCCATTTGCCCTGCAATGAACCTGTACACTAGGTGGGTCGCACTGAATGATCAACGGAAGGCTGGATATTTATGGGTGGTGTGAGAAGGTTTGGTGGGCCCCACATGCACCGGCATATCGTAATAGAACTATTCCTTTGGACCCTCTCTCTCAACATAGGTGGAAAGAGGAGGGCACAAGGGTCCAAATGAACTTTCCTGCATGGGAAAAAAAAACACAAGAAGAAGAAATGAGGGACCCTTGTAAATCTCCTCCGTGCTTTCTCATTTGTATTGGAGACGTGGTCCCTTCACGCACGACTTATTTGATTCCCTGACAGATTTGACGATTCATATAAAAGTACTTCAATCCAAACCGTCCAAATGATAAGCCCCATCATAGATAAGACATAAGCTCAATGTTGTATTGATTGGATGTTTCTAGGCTCTTCCAAGATAACCCATTTTTCGGTTAGAGTTAGGACCATCCTCTCAATATGAGTTTTGGGTTATGGCCCATCTATAATGGGGATTGAGATTTGGATGCTTTTGATTGTGTAGTTGTACGCCAAGGGTTCTGTAGTAGCGTGAAGGAGTATGGATCACCGTACTCCACAACAGTATCAATTAACTCACAAGCTTCAATCCTCATATCCTATCTTCCACCTAAGGTGGTGGATATGATTTCACTTCAAAAGATGCTCTCGTGTGAAAAAGTTCATGAAATGGTGCTTCACTGGAGTACGACAACGAGTGCCCCTCACACATCTTCTTCTGAAGTCAATCACACGTGCCTACTTTTCCACGTAAATTGTTACACGGTGAGGAGGACAAGGAAAATCTATATCTACAATATCAAAAGGGGCCCATGGTTTAGTAATCCAGACCACTGATCTGTTGCATGACACTGTGGATTGCCCATACATCAAAAATTTCCACAAAAGGGTAATCTTAACCTTCAGATTTTTGGTATACAAATAGACAGTTAGGCCAAGAAGACAACGGACAGAATTCAACTGAAATAAGTCCCAATATCTTCGGCCGGGATCTTCCGATCTTAAAGAACTTTCGAACATGATCAATTGGCAGTGGGACGTAAGAGATCAATGGCCTGGATTACTCAAACGATAGGACCCACTTGTTAGAAGTGAAAAGACGTGTGCAGACTGTAGAAAGAGGGAGGTTTGTTTCCTATAATTCCTGTAAAACGAGTGGAACACACTAGGAAGGAAGATCCGAAGCATCTTCCCGCCTCTATCACATCAAATAAATATTCTCATCGTTCACGTATGGACTGTTGTTGGATTGCTGAAAGAGAGTGATTCCTTTATGCGGAAGCTCGGGTCGGCACTTTGGTGCGTATATCTACGTGCCTGCATTTTTATGTTGCGATTATGTATGCATGCAGCTACCTTCTATGTATGGACGTGCAAAATACCAGGAAGGGAAATTATTTTATACTCTATCGGTATGTCACTTGATACGCAGGTAATTGGAAATTGAATATCTGATATAAATAAACTCCAATTAGACAGACTAAATTGAAGAATTTACTGTCCTTTCATGAAGCAGGGAGGATACGTGGTAGGTCGATCACCGTCTCCCTAACCGATAGTTTCTCGAATCCACGAGAAGAAAGAAAAGATAAAAAAGAGGAATTTAATTCCAAATAATTGTTTATTGAAGATTGAATGAATAATAACGAAATTACAACGCATATAAATAGGAAACTAAACCCTAGGTAAAGTATCAGAATCCAACTCCAACTTAAATTCCTAGAAAACGCAACTTACTATAAATAGTAAACTTACTGTTTATAGAAGTCGTTCAATCCTACTAGAACTCTTGGTTTTCGGCCAAAAATAGAAAGTTTTCAAACGGCCTCAACCACGTTGTTCTACTAAATATTCTAAGTCCTTTTCATGATGGACACTAACTCTAAAGCCCTACAGATGCAAAGTTATGATCGAATTAAAACTTCCTATAAATAGTAAAACTGAAAATAAACTTGCCTAATGACCGTCGATACGGTCGATTCTCGCGATTCCGGGTTGGGCAACCCGGCGTAGCGGGGTTGGTTCGCTAAAGTAGCTCGAGCTACCCCAAATTGATATATTATACGTCCCGTAACTCATCCCGGATTGTGAGATACGACCGATTTACAGTCCTGACGGTCCGGATCACTTTCGACCCCGAACGGTCTTCTTTTGCTCCATCTGGGCCATGAAATAATCAGCAACCCGTTCTACATCATTTCAGTTCCAAAATTAGTTTTGTGGAACAATCATGACATCTGATTCGTAGACACTGTTGAAATAGGACCACTGGATATATTTTCAATTTGAACTATCCAATAATCATCCACTAATGTGATAGTCAAATAATCAAATAAGTGTAATTTTTGGGTCATGATCAGCCTAAGTTAGGAACATGCATGATTTGGACATCTTACTTTGAATTAGTGACATTCCAGGTAAGCAATTTCTAAGTGCATGCATCCACCCATGCTGAAAACATGTGTGAATGCTGAAAGCAAGTACCACGCATGTTTCCTACATGAAAGATGGGCTCTCATATCTCCGTTCATTTAGCTAGTGGCATCAAGTGCCACACACACACACACAAAGCTCCTCCACACATCAAATGAGAAACACATGCAAAGAAAGATCAACAGTTGGAAAATTAATGGAATATTTACAGACTACGTACATGGTGAAAACTTAATTTTTAATAATGCCAAAAATACGCAATGTATGATATGCAAATTCACTTGTATTTCAGTTGTCCTCAATGGTTGGGTTTCGCTAGGAGCTATTACTTTGAGAGAAAATTCAATAGACATTAATTAAAAGCCTAGTCTAAAGACAATTCCAACGTATGGAGTTTGAGGGGGGGAGTGTTGAGAATAGAACCTCTACCTTTTGTTGTGTTATGCATTATATTTATTGTTTTGTGAATTTAGTCCCAAATCAAACCCTTGTGACTAAGTAAGATATAACTCCTACCTATATAAAAGGGCTCAGATCTAGTTGAGTGTGAAGGGTGTGTCAGCAATATAGAATCTTATGTACCTAGAAACCCTAATTTATTTAGAGTGTCCTGTGCATGGACCAGATATTTCAAAAAGTCTGTTCTAGGGACTTGTCCACTTTTGGCTCTTCTGTTGTACAAAGAGACGTGTACACTGTAGGGAATTTTGTAGAAGGCTAGAAGCATGTTTATTTAGGTAAAAATCCCTCCAAGGTCCTAAAATAGTACAAAAGATTTTTAAAGCATTCCAGACCATTGAATGATTGCCACATGGATTCATCATAACTACTCATATAAAGCAGCTAGAATGTTCTAAGAAGGGACTCACCAAAGTTATAACCTCTAGAATTTTTGAATAATATACATATAGAAGCATTCTTTACTTAATTTGTTCTAGCTGATGAGCTCTTTATCTTCAGGGTTCTTTGGTTTTACCTTATGAGCTCAAACAGAAAGGACCCCCGCCACCCCCCCCTCCCCCCCCCCCCCCCCCCCCCCCCCCCCAGGCTTATTCGGGGTTCTTTGGTTCTAGATAATGCATCAGATTAGGGGGTGGGCTCTTCTTGGTTTATGTCTTTGTATACCCTTTCGGTATGAATAAATTATTTTTCCAAAAAATAAAAGAAGCTCTTTTATCTTTCCATATGCAGCTTGGCTGTGTTAGATGGTTAGCCGACTGAGTCCACAATGTGGGTGTGTACGAGTGCTACATGATCTATGCAAGGGAAGCAACCATGCCGTGATAAAACCATCCTTTTAATCTAAATGTTTTGTCATTCTCTTGTCCATGGAGACCATCGATCTCAACCATTGATTCTCCCATCAAACCTCTCTGGTCACAGATTCTTCCAATTCTCACCATTGATTGGGAAATCTGTCAAAGGAAGTTTACTCAGGTCTGCACCCTGTCATCATCCCTGCAACAGCTAGCGTCCTCTCAGATCTCCCATGTTTAGAAAATTGATTGTCGTGCTAACATGTCACCCATGGGGCCACATGAATAGTTGGTAAACCGTCCATTTTATGAATCCTACGTTTCTCAGGTAACCCTGAGAAACTCACAATGATTCGGACCATCACTAGGTCCTTGAACAATCTACACTGTTGAAAAAAATATTTTCAATGGCTCATATTCAAGAGAATAAAAAATCAAAGGTCAAGGTCATTCTTGAAGCGTGATCACTATCTCAGACCTCATCTATGACAGATCTAGGGGTGTAAATGAGCCGAACTGAACCGAATCGAATACCATCATGTTTGGTTTGAGTTTGATAACCAAAACTCAAGCTTGAGTTTAGGTTTAGTTTGTTTACTAATCAAACGAACTCAAACGAGCTTTAATCGAACCGTACTCAAACTGTTCTAGAATAGTTTGGTTCATTAACCACCCATATATGCAACATTTTAAATGCATGTGTAAATGAGATATTGCACCTTCAAAATTCATTGTAGGTTGGACGGTGTGGTATGGTCCACATGAGCTTTGGATAAGCTTATTGTGGGGCCCACCTTGCAACATATATTCCATATCCAAAAAAGTCAAGACGGTGAGGTTCTTACTGTAGGGCCCACCTTGATGCATATATTCCATATCCACTCTGTTCATACATTTCATCAAATCATTTCATGGCAGGAGCTAAAAAATTGAAGCAGATCCAAATCTTAGGTGGACCATATCATAGAAAACAATGTTTTTTTGGCTATAAACGAACCCTATCAAACCTAACCAAACCGAACTCATGATTGTTTGAGTTTGGGTTGATTACCAATCAAACCTAAAAAGAAAGTTTGAGTTTGGTTTGTTTACTAATCAAACGAACTCAAACAAGCTTTAATAAAATTGAACCCAAACTGTTCAAGAATAGTTTGGCTCATTAACCACCCCTAGACAGAACTAAGAATATTGACGATTCCAATCACTGGACCATCTTTGTTTGGGGCCCTAAAAGGGGGACACCTGTTGGCAATCCTAGGTCGTGGTAAAGGCAAAGGTATGATGCAGCTCTAATAACCTAAAACACAATTGTCGCTAAGAAAGGTATAAGGCACAAATAGATGATCAGGATGATATATTCACCGCAATCTTTGGATCATGGCCATTCATTGTACGTCCCGAAAGGTGGACGGTTAAGAGGATATGAAATTCACAAGATTACAAGATCCTAGGTGGGGTCCGTGGTCTGGTGATATAAATCCAAGAATACAAGATCCTAGCTGTTCAAACTTAGGCCTTTTCTCCGGGCATTGCTTTTGTAGTTAGTTGATCAGAAGATTAGGATCAGCAATCTGCAAGATTTTTATGGCCAGGATCTTAAAACCCAGGAGTTTTTGGTACATGGGACATTCATGTTGTGGCATGTCCTACCTACCAAGAAGTCAAGCCTGAATTTTGTCTCAGTGTATGCTCCTGCCAGGTCCCACCTGATGAATGGCCTGGATCTCAAATGCTTCTAGGGCTTCGGGACGTGTGCTTTTCCTCTTAACCTCCTCATCTTATCTCCTAAGCATTTCTCGGACAGCATTTCTCCAAATAAAAGTGGCCCATCTTTTCTCGTATTTTAATGGTTGGGTGACCTGGGATTTGCCCAAACAGTATCCATGCATTCATCTGTGACTCGGGCAACATCCAGAGGAACTCACCAACAGCTAGCTCATGAAAGGATTTATGGTGACTAACTGTTCCATTCACACAGTGGCATGTTTCGATCTCCACAAGTGTGCCCAATATGATCATCTTGATAACTATGGAAATATTCGAGATGTTGGAGAATTTTCTTTAAGATTTTCTGTCTATTGCAGTAGCCTCAATGGGACTTTTATAGAGGGATACAACATATAGAAATAACTACTAATTACAAAATCTATATACAAAGGAAGATATGATATGCTATCACATCTCTTATTGCCAAACACACATTTGGGTTTTTCTTCTACAGGCCTAGTTATTCACGTAAATGCTACGTGGACATGCTCTTTGGTACTTGGGGCCTGTAAATGGGGTGGGATTGTCTGTGCTGGACTGTCGAGATTGGCCTGGACCAGTTGTGGTACAATCTCCGTGTTTGGATGGACTACCGCATTGACTAGCAATATTAGTTGAATAGAGTGGAATTACTAATTGCGTTTACATTCATTTTAAGTACAATTTTGGAAGTACCAAAACTAAAATTTTGTGGTTTTCGCATGAGTGAACTAATTCTTGCAATTCAATTCGATTATGCATCCAAACATGCCCTCGAGGAACTGGGTCATGGGCAAATTAAGTGGTAAAAAATGTTACAGTAGTGAATAAAAATGAGACATGAAGCATTATCAAACCACGCTGATAAGTTGAGAAAAATGATGATTGATTGTTTTTACACTGGCCGATCGGATGAATGAGAAGGCAATTGTCCTCGGCTTCTGGAATACGTCGGAATCATGAGCACTTTAGCTGAGATGTGCTTTGAGAAAATGAATAGCATATGCCTGGAACAATTCCTGTAGCGTTTCCCTTTCACTTTTGCTGCTGCAGATGTGGGCCCCCCCTTTTTTCTCTCACCCCTCTCTAAAACTCTTCATATCTTCAGTTGACTGTTCCTGGTTTTGGAATTTAAAACAAATGCATACATCTCTTAAAGTTTGTATTGTTTATGCTTGTTTGGATTAATCTCAATAAGTAGTATTTTGGGGCCCATTTTAAATTGATGAAGGGTTTTAGAGGCGATTTCCCACTATTAGTAGAGACCCACTAGAGTTGAAGATATAGGTATTTTCGGCATGCAAAAGTCAAATCCTGGTCACCTTGTCCTCCAATGAACAATCATCAGTGATGATCCAACTAAATTCAGCGATCATGGCTTGTAAATTCCTTGTGTTATCTACATTTTAAAATATCTTAATCTTACATTGAGTTGACTGGCCTGAATTTCCGCTAAGTACCATTTGCAACTAATTGGACAGTTTAACAGGTTTTATGTCCCCACCATCTGGTTGCACCTGCACGTTAAAACAAGATGATGCTAAATGGCGCGCAATGACCATTCTCATATTGTCTACTGGGTTTTGGTCAGGACCACAACCTACCCAAAATACAAAATACAAAGAGATTTCAATCAAGAGATTGAAGTTCTAACCACCTACTCAACAAACAGAAAAGAAACTATGGAAACCATTGTTATGATTTTTATACTAATCACATTAACATAACATCTGATGCAAGAAGAAAAGGCGGTTCGACCAAATGGCAGGGCGAATCATTAAGAACATCGACAGGCTTATATGCCATCCGAATCACTAATTTTAATTCCAATATGCTGCAAGATTGAGTAGCATAAGCTGGGAAAAATTCCCATTCTCTCATTATCACCTCTAAAATCCTTCATTTTCTTCAACCGAACCTGCATTTTACACTCCGATCGAGCAGTCCATTACAATGACCACAAACATATTTACATCAAGTACATGCATAGGCATGTATACGTCTACTTATATAGATACATGGATGCACATACATACATACGTACCCATACCAATACATTTATACAACCTGAGCTTCAGAACTCGCGAATCATATTTCCTATCCATACAACGACAACCACAAAATCTATAAGAACATGCTTCCGGATCTTCCCTTGAGTCGCTCTTTAGTGTTCTGTTGCCCTTTCCAAAGGTATCAAAGTGAATATATTCACCCAAAATTAGGGGACATTTCTTGATTCCGAGCCCTCCGTGTGGACTTCTAAGTCTACCATAGTGTGTGTTTCGTTGTAGTAGGCGCGTGCATTGCACGTGAAGGGAATTGAACTATCGAATATGCTAATCAATGGAAGCCTTTTAGCTTTCTCACCATCCATATATACCAAGTCGCGGGACATGACTGTGCAACAAACCCAGTGTTTAGTTGCATCGGTGGGCAACTCTTCTTTCGCAGACGGCTACTTGGGCACATACATGTGTATGAGCCGCATGGCGTGGAAATATACCCACTGCCAAAGGAGTTTTGCCCGCCGATGTGCCTGAACAATCACGCTGTTTTGTGCCACTTGCCAGTTGCAGGTAAGGGCTTCCTTCATCATTGCCAAAATGTATTGCGAAAACTCAAGCTAATCAGGAAAGCTAAGCTTGTAGAAATTTTCATACGGATGGATGCATGTGCTAAAGTTCTTATCACCTTAGCAATTCTCGCAGGCATGTGTGTGCATGTTGTGTTCTTGGATGTTCACCTATTACTTAGATTTCTCTATTTAAATTGCAAAGAATACTAACCTTAATTTGGATATTGATTTGCTCAATCGATGATGAACTGTGCATAGTTATTCTTTGAGCAGGAGGTCCATCATGTAGATGATATGGACCGAAATTGAGTCAGTCTGCTCATCCGCTGGCCACACATGTTTGTAGAATGTGGAGTGCTGGTGCCCATGTGGCCCACCCGCTGAATGAACCTTCGTAATTTGTGGACCAGGACATCAGCCAGCCTGATGGGTGTCTTGGTATCACACAGGTGTGCCACATTAGCGGGTTTAAGACCTTGGACCCCTGCAAAATCCAACCGCTTCAACTACACGATCCACATCAGTGCGGTGCGACAAGCCTGCATTTGCATTATACGGCCCTCAACACAGGGCATTAAGCACCTGCAAGTGGAACCCATGGTTCTTTGATGAAATCATGCAGATCACTGATTTCATGCGCCTCAGTGTGCGTGGGCTGCTTCAGAAAAAATCCCCCAATTGGAACAATCATAGTCCTTAGATTGGTGGCTTGCAAACACACAGCCCATATTCAACTAAAGGCAAAAGATTGGATGGCTTGGATCTTCAAATCAATCAGATGTAAAGTCATGGTCCACCCAACCCTAGCTTTATAAAACTGTGATCAAGGCTCATGTAACCATTATTAAAAACGAAAAAAAAAAAAAAAAAAAAAAACTGGGTTTTCTGTTCAAAAGCCAGAATTGGGTGGAGCCATATCATTTCTTCTATTCTGAATCGTTGTTTTCTTTCTTAGAAAAAGGTATGAATAATTATTGCCAATGAACTTGTTGGGTTGCTTTTGGATGCAACATTGAACTGATTTGCAATATCATTGCTTCAATTTAGTTTCAATGCTCATAATATTTACAATATTGTCAGGTGGGCCGACCATTCTTGTGATTTCGTATGTATTGTCTGATGCCCCAGCTGGGATCCATCTGATTCAGAAGAGAAGGAATGATCGAAGATGAATCTCCTTCAATCTCAAGATGTAAGTACTCCCAATTGGCAAGCTAGACGGATTCCAGGCCGAAGAATGGTGGCTTCGGCAAAACTCACCAAATGCTGCAACACAAGGGAATGGCGAATCATGTCTGCTGCTCGACCAAATTAAAACAGGTGGAAGGGTTGAAAGACCCAGCAAGATAAAAGATTTTGAAACCTCAAGTTAGATTGGGTTGGGCCAAATCAGTAGGGCCTGTTTGGTAGACCCCTAACAAAATGACTTTTTTTTTTCAATAGCTAATAGTAACTTTGTATTAGAAATCATATTTCTTTTTCTCCAGTGATTACAAATAATCTTTATAACCAACAATTCCAGTGATGGTCTCTCCTGCAAGAGCAAAGGGTCGGGCTACTCTGATGGGCCTATCGACATGTGTTTTTGAATTCCACTCCAACCACCAGGTGTGGGATCCCATGGTAGACCTAAGGCTCAAAAACCAAGCAAATTTGTGATTCAGGCGGCCCACACTAAGGAAATAGTTGGGAGGGGACACCATGCCCTTGATTTTTCATGGGGACCATCACGATGTGCATGTAAAACCGACTTTGACTCTTAGATGTGTCATCCCATGTTAGGCCCAGGGCCAAAAAATGAGGCAAATTGTGATTTAGGTGGGCCACACCAAAGGAAACAGTGGAGAAAGATGTATACCCTTAACTTTTTTACATGGCCCATTGTGACAAGCATGTAAAATCCAATCGAACTGTTAGATGCCACACCAAAAGCCTGGAGCCCAAGAATAAAGCCCATCCGTGATTCAAGTGAGTCACACAGGGAAACAGTTTGGAGGGTGGGTGTGTCCCTATAAACTTTTTGCTATGTGTGGTCCACCTGAATCACAAACGAGTCTGATTTTTTTGGGGGGCTTGGGTTGCATTAAATGCAAGAGTCATTTTTGGTGTGGCCCACTAGAGCATTGGATCTGCCTCACTTTTAGGCCAGTAACTTAACATGATCTGAGAAAAGGGGTGGACAGTATAGATAAACAGATACATCACAGTGGGCCCCCACACATATCTGGTCGGACCTAGTGGGGGGTCGTACCCAATCTGCTTCGGGCTATGATTATCTAAAATAAGATGATCTCCTTTTTAGGCGGCTAGCAGTTCATGTTAGATGCACAGTACTCAAATGGAATTTCGATCGGTTATGCTTTGATATAGATGAGAAACGACTAAATATTAATTTCTGCAAATTGCAATTAGGAATGCTTTAAGCTGGACAAGAAAGAAGCGTAATTGCAATTTGTTATGAGAATTTTGATTTTTCAAGAATTGGAGAAATGGAGCCTTATGTGATTTTATAGTAAAAAGCATTGGTGAAAATACACACGCCCATCTGCAAATGCCAAACACAAGTGTCCAATACGTACTGAGATCTGGGCAGTTCATTATGTGTTCATGTGTGTATGTTATAAAAAAAAATAATAATAATAAATAAAAAATTGTCCCAATATGGGACTACATGGAGTAGGTTAGGGTAAAGTTAGTTTTTCACCAATTAAAAGATGGTTGTGACCCTTCAAACGTACCCATGGCATACTTTTAAGGCAATCCAAAACGTCCAAATCTCTTACCTAACAGTGGAGGAGTATGATTGTCCAACTCTTGTAAATTTTCACATGAAAGCAATGGTAACCATCTGAATTTTCCCTTTAAATTTGTGTGACAAGCCATTTCAACTTCGACAATTCATTTGGGAGCTATAAAGGATGCTAGAATTGAATGATTAGATTGATTTTAGATAGAGAAGCTCTCAAATCCAATCAGATGGACATGTGGATAACTTCCAATGCATGTGTGATATTCAATCCATCCAACACGTTAGCCCCACTGTGCGGATTTTCTAGGCAAAAATCAACCACATCTACAAGTATACCAAACTTGTATTTTGCTATTTATCAATAGCTAAACATTGTGGGGAGTTATCCACTAGGTGGATCATAACTTATGGTCTAACCAGTTGAACTTGAGAACTCTGGATCTATGTTTCATTCCCAACGTGATCGACGGTTTGGATAATTTGGGTGTTTGGACGTGGGTGACACCTGTGAAAGGATGAGTCACCACCATTTTTTTTTTGTTAATGGTGTAAAATGAAGATATATGTTAAGAGTAAGTGGGTAATATGGCACCTATGTGAGTTTGCATATAGGACTAACCGATATGTGTTTCTGGAATCCAAACTATGAATCAGGTGTACAGCTTCATGTTCACCGTACAACCAAAAAAATCTGGCTGACGAAAGACTCAGGTGGGCCACACCAGATGAATTTAGAGGTTATAGGTGGGATGTGGTGTGACCTACCTTTGTTATGGAATATTTTTGAGGTGTCCTTTTTTTGTGGTTTGGTGTTTCTGATGACTGGATTCGATGTCATATACAGCACTTTTGGCCCTTTGTCATCCATGGTACTGTTGCCCACTTGAGTTATGGGTTAGGCTGATTTTTGGGTTTTGTCTTCCATGGGAGCACATTTGATAGACGGTTTGCATGGCACATGTAAATTATGGTGGGCCCTGCACAGCTCAAACAAACTCATGGTAACTCAAATACATTCAAATGCATGTGATCATTCCCAGCCGTAAATCACTACGTACGTTGCACAGTGGGCCACGTTGCGGGCCAATTCTCCCACCTTCACGACTCTTTCATCCCATTCATTACAAGTTTCCAAAGAACAATTACTGGATCCGCAGCTTTTCTATTTTTATAATTGAGGCCCATGGTCTGTGATCCAGACCGTTAATTTGATCGACCTGCCATGGATATATAGGGCATGCTCGAAATATCTCCTTGATTGGAAGCTGCTAGCTAACCATTCGAGATTTAAGTACAATTCTGATTTTGGCAGCCCCATGCTAGCTAACCATTCAAGAAATTTGTACTCTTTTCCATAATAATACGGTTGCCCAACTCGTAATTGCGACCCCCATCTTTCATGAATAAACAAAACATATTGAAATCATTTATCATATTATTCCCAAAAAGACTTAATTGGGCTTAATCAGTACTAGTACTTATATTCCAACTGATCAACAGGTCGCTGATGTATTTACCCAGCCCCATGGTACTTCTTAATTTCATCATCATATTGGCAAGTTAGGTGTGTCTCAATATGTATATTTATGTGTGTGTGCGTGCGCGTGTGCGCACCATTTTGAAGGAGAGTATTTAGAATCTTACAAATTGATAGATAATTGATACTGTCCAGTTAATTGGTTAATTCTAACTGAATCGTAAAATTCATGAGATTTTATCTTCCATTGTCCAAATATATTGTACAATTTTTGTATAAATACCTCATTGATGTATATATTCAAAAGTATAGAGAAATAACAAGTAAATTTCAATTTCTCTCATTTATTAATCCTCACATACAAGTGGTATTCCAGTCAAAAATTTTGGTGAATGGCATTGCAGTGGAGTTCTAAGTTATTTATCAAGTTAATTGGGTGCACTCCAAATACTCTATCGACCGAAAAATTACACAATTAGGTAGGTAAAATGCGTGCAATAAAATGGGCAGTTAGAAAAAGGTCAATCCCCCTTCAAGGTACTTGTATGGGCTTATTTACTGAGTATATTACCTATTACATGCTACATGGGCTACCTTCCATCTTCAAGTGCGCATAGGTACCACATGTGCTAATCTAGTACATGCCAATAACTACAAGCAACCTTTTTTTATCAATGTTTTGTGTTTTTTTCTATTATTATTTTTAATCTCCAAACGACAAATTTTAGAATCAGATTCAAGTTTTTATAGGAAAATCTTGTTGAAAAATTAATAGGAAAAATATCATTTCAGTCCACACAATCTCCTAGAAATGATGTTTCCCAATAAACCACATTTCCTTTCACATACTTTCTATGAATCCAAACAGGTCTTTTGTTGAAATTAAAATTGGCATTCATAGAGATAAATCAATATTGTTGACATGGTATTGCATGTTGTGGGCACAAAAACATTCAGATATCTAGATGTTTTTTTTTTCTTGGGCTTAATCCTTCATTAGTTTTGCAGCTTTTAACTTCAAACATGCACATCGCTTGGTTATATGACAATCCAAACCATTCAAATTGCAGACCTAACTTGAAAAATTACAATGAGAAGATAATATGAAACTTCTTTTTCCCCCCTTAAATTTGGACTGCTTAAAATATTAGCTTTAAGGATCCATTTGATGGCCATTAAATGAATGGTTAGGATTGCTGGTCAACATGATTGTAGCTATAGGCTCCATCCATGACCCACAATTTGGATGTTCTGGATAGCTGTACATCTTTGCCACAGGTGAAGAGGACAAATACTCACCACTTTTTAAATGGTGCAAAACTATCATAAAGAACAGATGGAGACACTGGGGTTTGCTTTGATGGAGATTTTAGAAACCTTCCAAACTCTTCTATACTTTATCATAACGCATATCAAATGGGGAAAATGATACGACAGAGGTGTCTCTGTCATCGTGTTATAGGGCCAGCTTTTCATCATCCACGTTGCAGTGTTAATGGCAGATCAGGACCGTACACATAGTGGACCCTACCATGGATAGCCTATGGTTTAGAAATTATGCCAATTAATGGATGTTTCCGAGTACATAGATTGTGGGCCTTCAAATGAACGGTGTATGCACAAGGATTTCGGAAGAAAATTTGAGAGATAAGCATAGCTACCGTTGTTCTATATATAGTGAGGATTTTGAACCATGGGTCGGTGTAGGGCAGACTGAGTGAAGATAGACTCGTTTCAATAACCGATTCCCATAGTGGGGGTGGCTAACATTGTGATGTGACTAACATGGGTGGCTGGTGTACTAACAATGGGGTGTGTGAGCTGGAAGCGGATTGCCCATTTTAGAAGATAATTTTATGACTCAGAGAAAAAAAAAATAAAGCATACAAAAATCTTAAGTGGACCACACCACAGGAAAAAATGTGAATTAAACCTGAACCATTGAAAAAATCTTGGGATTTGCCGAAGTTTTGGATCAAGCTGATATTTGTTTTTTACCTTCATCAATGCCTTTATAATCTTGTGAACAGGTTGGATGACAAATAACCATCACTACGGGCCTTCGAAAAGTATCAAAGGTGGACATCATTATACCCATTGTTTCTCGTGGTATGGTCCACCTGAGTTTTGGATATGCTTCAATTTTGGTTTCAACCCGTTAAATAATCTAAAAAAGCAGATGGGCAGTGTAGATAAACTACATACATTTACAGTGTGCCCAATTGAGTTTACTCAGTACGATAAGAGCGTGCTCAGGACGCAATCAATTTCGTGTAAGCAAACCCATAAAATAAAATAAAAATAAAAGTTTTGAGCAGCTGCAAAGGCTCAATTGCAAGGTTTGCATGTCACTGTGGATGTATGGAATCTGTCATTACGACTGACACTGTCCTATCGTTCATGTATGGTTCTATTCTATGTCCTATCATTCACCAGTGATACCGGTGCACATCGGGGGATACATGCTAGCTTTGGACTATACATCAAACCATGAACGTAAATGGAAGAGGATTAGGGGAGACCCAGGTCCACCGACGGAGGTGGGTGGGACTCCTTACTGTGGGGTGTTGGGATAGAAGGGCCGGCAGTGAAAGCAAAGACGAATACAAACAGTAAATTGAATCAAACAAGCAACATAATGTAATCACAATACATGCAATCACTCACACATTGACAATCCAAATTTAACATGGAAAAACTCCTCACAGGTAAAAAAATCACGGCACAAAGTGACACCAATCCACTATAATATCAAAAGTTACAAGAGATGGAACCCAAAACTCAAGACCACCAAGCCCATAAGAGAAACCTAAGTTTTCCAAAGAAGAACACCCTCTTCTCAAGCTCTTTCTCTCACCTAGAACATCTCTCAATCCCCTTTGCAACCTAGGATACAATCTAGGATCCCTCTAATCCCGTAATACCCTCCTTAAATAAGAGAAAAACGGATTTAAAAACCTTTTGGGCAAAACCGCGCATCAATCCAAGTTGTAATAGGAAACTGCCGACTAGTCGGCCGGCTAGCCAAATGGCCCAAAAAGGGTCCAGCAGCTTTGCTGCCTGGCTTCATCGTGACCGGCTGGTCGACTGGTGGCTCTATGCAAAGACGATTTGGGTCGTCTGTTTCCAACATGGGGCCCACTATGATGTGTATATGACTATATCCACATCGTCCATCCATATTGAAAGCTCATTTTCGTGCATGATCATAAAAATGCAGCAAGTCCAAATCTCAAATGGACCATAGAAAAGAAAACATTGGTGATTGACCATTAAAAATTTCTTGTGGGCCCCAAATGCTTTGGATAAAGATGATATTTGTGTGGTCTCTTCACCTAGGTGTTTGTGACCTTATCAACAAGTTTGGATCCCATTGATCCACGTCATTTTCAATTACTCCTAGCTAACAAAAAGGAGGATTTTCTTTCTCCAATTTAGGTTGCTTGCTACACAACATAATTTTTAATATGTGGAGCTTCGTTGGCCCCACCATAATTTGTGTTAGATCCATATCACCCATCAATTTTTTTTAGTTATTCTAGAGCAGGAGCTAAAAAATGAGGGACATCCAAAGCTCAAATGGACTAAACCATAGAGAACAGTGAGGATTGAACGAACTCTGGATGAAACCTTCGTAGGGCCAATTGTGAGGCTTATTTGCCATCTAATTTATTCATAAGGTCACACATAGCTGGATGAAGGTAAAACACAAATATCAGCGATTGATCAGAGCCTTCTACAGCCCCGAGTAATTTTCAATGGTAGCATCAATTCCTACTATTTCTTAATTGTGTGGTCCACTTGAGCTTTGGATCTATCTTGTTTTTAGGCTCATTTCCTATAATGATCTGGAAAAATGAGTAGATAATGTGGATCTAAGAAATACATCATCTTAGGCCATGTAAATTTCACACGTCTAGAAACTCCATTGCTTGTTGTGTGGTGCAGCAGATTCTAGTGAGAGAAGGTAACTGAAGGGTTGAAATATACAATCTTTCATGGGCCCATCATGATGTATGTTTCAAATCCACACTGTCCATCCATTTTTACATACCATTTTAGGGCATGAGACCAAAAATGAGGCAGATCAAAGGTTCAAGTGAGCCACGCTATAGGAAACAGTGGTAATTGGATGCCTACAATTGAGAATCTCTTGGGGGCAACAGAAAGATATGATCAACCTGATAATTGTGTTTTCCCTTCACCCGGGTCAGTGTGACCTTATGAAGAGGTTAGATGGCAAATAAACCTCATAATGGACTCAGTTTTTTTAGATCCTGTTCTAGAAATATCTAAAAAAACAAAAAAAAAAAAAAAATTTGATGGACAACATGGATCTAATACATAAATCATGGTGGGCCAGAGAAGTTCCACACGTTAAAAGTTGAGTTGTGCATTACGAAGAGCTGGTGTCATCGGTGATGACATGGAGCAGTGAGAAGAGATGACACTGCATTTTCTTGTGCCTTCAACGCATACCATCCGCACTGTAAGTTGGTTACATTATAAAATTGGATCTGTAAGCCCGGTTTGCGTCCAAAGACTGTCCTGATATGAGATGGCTTAATCGACAAGGCCGCATCTTAATGCTGACCAAACATGACTTAGCTGAGCCCAACTCCTGGATTGGTTACATTTGGAACCGGCAAACCCAAACTCAATTCCTTCAAACAATGAAAGATATTAACGGGTTTTGTTAACATTTCCGACCTTATATGGGCACCAGTAAGGACCCCTAATATGGGACGTTCAATCATTAATCCAGACCATTTATTCAATATGGGATGTCCAATCATTAATCCAGACCATTTATTCAATATGGGATGTCCAATCATTAATCCAGACCATTTATTCAATGGTGCCATTGGGAGCATGCCATAGTGCAAGAATCATGACTCTGCTCAAATGATCTTATTCTTAAATGGGGCCAATTCATTCCAACCGTCTCCTTTTACTGGCCATATATACATGGTAAGAATCATCAAACCAAAATTGCTACTTTCAAATTATAAACAATACATAATGGAATTGATTAGATGGATGGTTTAAACCTATTTTGTTTCTCCACCTAGCTAATAAGATGTTTAGAATCATCTGATTGGCATTATTTTCACATGACTTATCCTTTGTTGCAAGAAAGAATGGACAGTCCGGATTGATTATTGAACATCCCTCATTTCACTTAAAAGATTTGGGGATGTTGCTAATGATCCCATGGAGGTGGGACAGTTAGCAAAAACCCTTGAATTAAATATAAAAGCATACATGAAATACATGTAATTTAGTGCTGAACAAAATGCCTGATTCTACAGTAAATAAGGAATTAGAAAGTAGACAAACCCAACTTACACTCCCATGACCATGTGGTGGTATATGAATCATCTTAATTTAGACCCAATCAAATTGAGACTAAGCAGCTGTTTGTTTTTCCAATTACCACATTAAATTGTGGCAAATAGATACTGATGACTTTTCAAGGTCGTTTGGGATGAGAGAAAAATACCTTTATAATCGAAGAGGGATTGGGTACCCGTAAAATATGCGGGTCCCACTATGATATGTGTGTGATCCACATTATCCATCCGTTTTATATTATCATTTTAGGGAGTGAGACCAAAATATTTTCTTATTTTAATAAATATAAAAGCTCTGTTGTTGCTCAATGAATGCATATATATATATATATATATATATATATATATATATATATATATATATATATATATATATATATATATATATATATATATTGTCAAATTACATAAATCTTTATATCCTAATTCTTTTATTTTTCTATTTAGTTCTTAAATTTTAGTTTGAATCTACTCTTTTATTATAATTTTGCTTACATCAATCACATGCAAGTGCTTCTTTGGAAAAGGAATAAGGTTCTATTACATTATACACTTGGGTGTCATTTGAATCTTCAAGTCCAAATAAATGAGAGTGTTGGAGAGGAAGTGATACCGTTAACTTACCTATCTAATAAATACCAGCTTTGGTTAGGCTATAGAGTGGGGCTGTCCACATAATGTCAACTGTTCATGTTGAACGGTGGTCGGTCGCACCCACATGATGTCCCTGTCGTTTATATATAGGTCAGACGTCTCATTCCTTGCGGAGGTAACAACTAGTACCTCCTCATTAAGCAGATGGACTGCCTACCAGCACTTGAACGGGAATTGGAAGCATGTGCATAATGCTTCAACCATGCAAATGATGGACCCCACACACCCTGGATGAGGGGCTACCGCTAAAAATTTGAACCAAACCGGATTAATTATCCTATATATATATGAATGATAGCTTGCAGTTGTCTGTTCGATTTTTAGGATTGTCTGGTCAGTGGGCCCATCCATAGTGAGGTCCACAGAATGAAAGGTCCAAGTCATCATGCTTAAAGTTCACTTGTCCTATCCAGTCACTCTGAATTGTCCTCTTTTAAAATATGATAGTCGAGATGCGTCGTGATTCATGATAAATGTTGGGGAGGCCCACTTATTAGGTGGATGACTCATCTCATCCAATATAAAATGTTGGGCAACTTTTTTTAGCCATCATGTTTTTTTTCATAACATGTGGCCCACCTGATAAGTATAATGGGCTTTTTTTTTTTTTTTTACCAACGCATGCCCACAGTGGTCCGTATCTGATGTATGTCGATGATCTTGTATACGTGTATTACAGTAGCATGTGTGACACGTACTCGTTGTATTACCTAGAGAATCTTACGGCACTGTTTGACTGACTACCTTGGGAGCAGGACAGTTGTTTTACTTACATGAAAGTAGAGTTTTTGAGTTAGGGTGTAAATGAACCAAACGGTTAAAGTATCACACTGTTCGGTTTGAGTTTGATAATCAAGACTCAAGTTTGAGTTTGATTTGTTTAAAGTTCGGTGAATTTGAGTTTGGTTCATTTAGGTTTAATTATGCATTCCATATCTACTTTGATTTATGTATTCCATATCCACTCTATTCATACATTTCGTCAAATCATTTCATGGCAGAAGTTAAAAAATGAAGCAGATCTAAATATCAAGTGGATCATATTAGAGGAAACAGTGGTTTTTTAACTATAGACGAGCCTTATCGAGCTTAACCGAACCAAACTCATATCTGTTTGAGTTCAATTTGATTACTAATCGAACCCAAAATTAAAATTTGAGTTTAATTTGTTTACTAATCAAATGCACTCAAATGAACTTTAATCAAGCCGAACTCAAACCATTAGCCAATAGCTTTGATTCGTTAACCACTTCTACTCCGATTGCATAGGAGGTTGATATGCAGGCGCTTAGAAATTCTACATGAGGCATATATTAACTTAAATTAAGCCAAGTAAGTAACGAAGAACACTCTCTCTAAACCACAGTCCTGAAATCAGATCGGTAAAACAATCTTGACCTTTGATTCGTGGAACAACTTATTTGTTGAAATAGGTCCATTGGATATTTGCATTTTTGACCGTTCAATAAAACTCCATCAATCCCATAGTCAGCTAGTTGAATAAGTGTAATTTTTAGTTGATGGTTCATCTAAAGTGGGACCATTAATTTGAACAGTTTAATCTGAATAAATTGTATTCTACACATGCAATTTCTAAGTAATTTATAAATGCCTGCATACCATCCATCACGCTCTGCCAGAGTATCAAACATTTTTTTTTTTACATGAGATGGAAGATCCTCTCCCACCTTGGTATTGCTCTCTTTCTCATTGTCTTATCCTTTGCCCATCATGAGTCACGAGATTAATGTGCCACGTGCTGCAACTCCGTCGGTTATTAAAAAATACATGTGGAACACATGGATGAGATCTGGACCAATCGTTAGGTGGGACATACGGTACTGATCATAGGACCTTCAATGTTGAATGTGGACTTTTTTTCTTCACTTGTAGGGTATTGATGGGATGGTTTTGATTGTCCGATCAGTATGATCTTTGATCTGTGAACTTTCTTAGGGTGGGCCTATCTGATGAACGGTAACGATCTCATCAACCTGTGAGGCCACTCGTCAAGGACGGACGTCTGCTTCCCATCCTAAATTCACTGGTAAATGATATCCACACAAACGCCTGGATTACTTTCTTACGGTCATGGAGGCGATACTTTGGCTAACTAGGACTGAACGACTCCAAATGGATGATATCATGCCCGTCCATTAGGTAGTCTGTCATGTGTTTGCTCTGGAGGCTAAAAAATAAGGCTGATTCAACCCTCGGCTGGGCTACACAACAGAAAACAGTTAAGATGGGATGTCCCACCGTTAAAAAATGATCCAAATTTCGTGTGGAGCCCACCCTCGTGTATTTATCTCATCCAATGTACCGTAACACGATAAATGGATTCCATCAAGGGGCTGTTTGGATAGTAAGTTACTTTAGATAAGCTACTTATACCACAAGTAACTTATCTTGATTTCTGCTTATTGAGCATATATATATATATATTATATATATATATATATATATATATATATATATATATATATATATATATGTGGTAAACAACATATTTATCAGCAAGTTAGAGAGAGAGAGAGAGAGAGAGAGAGAGAGCATGTTTAATTTCCAACACATTAAATATTTCTCTCAAGTTTGTTTAGTCACATCCATCACCCAACATGTGGGGCCAACCATTGATGTGGACCACTCATTTGTGTGGGCCCCACCTTTGATGTGAGCCATCCATCATGTGGGCCATTCATCATTGGCTGTCGATCTTTAATGTGCACCATTATATCAGGCCTGCACCACCCATCATGTGGAGCCCAGCTTTGATGTGGACTATCCATCATGTGGGCCCCACCTCTGATGTGGGTCGTCCATCATACATGCCATGCCTTGGATATGAGCCAGTCATCATTAGGGCTGACCTTTGATATGGACCGTCCATCATGTGGGAGCCCACATTGATGTGGATCATTCATCACGCGAGGCCCACTATTATTAATTACCCATCGTGTGGAGCCCAGCTTGGATGTGGACCATACATCATGTGGACCCCACCTTCATTGTGGGTTGCCCATCATGCAAGGCTTGCTTTGGACGCGACTCATTCATCATTAGGAATCGACCTTTAATGTAGACCATCTCAATGTGGGTCATCCATAATGTGGGGTCAGCTTCAATGTCCATGGCCTATCATGTGGAGATCACATTTGATGTGGATCATCCACCATGTGGGCAGGCCTTTCGAAGTAGGTCATGCCTGCCCATTTTGGATGTGGGTTATACATCATTATAGGCTGACATTATTTATCACTAGAGGTCCACATCAAAGGTCAGCCTCTAGTGATAAATAAGACACATCCAAAATAGGTGGGCATGATGGACGGCCGACCTTTAAAGGTGATAGGATTTGAGCTATTTAGATTTTGATTCCTCATTAGCACTCTCTTTTTCTACCTCAAAATTGTGTTACAAAAGTCATATAGGACGCGTTTGGATGCAGTTTGATACGTAATTTTTCTTGGTGTCGGCAAGAGTTAAGTTACGTTTTTAGGATAAGTAAGTTTAGGTTAAAAATTAATATAATTTCTTATTTGCTAAAATTTACTAGTAAGTATATCAGCAATTTTCTTTTAACTTTTCAACTTCCCAAAGCAACCTATTCCCTTTATCTTTTTGGTGACACACCGAGTTGATTGCAACCCAACCTAGTGCTGGCCACACAAACCCAGGTTAACAAGCGCACTACCACCAAATTTAACAACACATCTTGATGGGTCCCTCTTTTTTGTATTTATTAGGGTGTTAAAATCCACCATACATCCAACAAAAATACATGTGGCAGCAGGTGACAAGTTGTGGGTCCCACACGAACGTGCTTCTATGCTTCCACCGAAGCACTTGAGTACAAATCTAAGATCCTAATTTCAGGAAGTCTTCCAAAGTGCACACTGCCACACATGTGTAGCTTAGATCTAAGCCGCTCATTAGGTTGGTCGTACTTTGTAGATCAACTGTGCCAGAATATCATATTGTAGTCTAATCTAGTGGTGGGATATCCTTTACAAATGAAATGGGTGACTAAAAAAATTGATGTATGATGCTTGTGTGGTCCACTTATGGCGATCGGGCCCACCTCATTAGTGGCTCGGATCCAGCCCATTGGCACATATCGCCGTTAGACAAGGGCCGTTGAACTTGTTAGTCATGTTAGTAGGGTGCCTTTAGTTGAAAATTATACCGAACCGACAATCTTCTGATGAATCCACCCTCGTTATGGTCGTCCATTTGGAACTATTGCCATTCATAGATAGGACCTGCTGATGGACTCTCTGATCCAGCATCCCACTTACAACAGGTTATGAGGGATAAATACTTATGTTGCTAAAAAAACAAACATGCATTTCTAATTTTTGAGTGATAAGCATATTTTGTACCAAACGTAATTATCTACTTAATAAGTAGAAACCAAGATAAGCAGCTTATCTTTAAGTAACTTACAATCCAAACGGGCCCTTAATTCAATGGATTCACAATTCACTAGATTCATCGTAACCTTTAATTCATGTTGCCAAACAATCCTTATAAATCAGATCCCTTAAAATCAGGACATTCCAAGGTTCATGTGGGCCACCCCACACGAATTTAGAGTTGTTTGGTATCATTTTACACTGACACCTATGGTATGATCCGGGGTGTAGGATTTGACTGATTGTTAGAATCTATGGTGAAAACGCGATGGTGGACCTCATTTTACCTCAAGGGCCAAAAAATCAGGACTATTCAAATCTTAGGTGGTCCAACGCACAAGAAACAATTTCCAAGGGAACACCCACCATTGACCTTCATGGGGGAGTCACGGTGCTGTATATGTAAAACCCATGCCATTCATACCCTTTATTTGGCCCCTATCAGGGGTTAAAGCCAAAAGTCAGCCATTTTTACATGGACCCCACGTCATCCCAAGCTCAGATTGGGTGAGGGCAGGGGTAACAGCTTAGAGGGTGAGGCCCTAACTATGGGGCCTACTTCGATTTATATGTTTTATATCCATGTTGTCCGTATGTTTTGCTAGCTCATTTTATGGCAAAAAATGAGGCAGATCTAAATTTCAAGTGGACCACGCCATAGGAAAACAGAGGGATTGAGCGCCCTGTGAAACTTAAACTTAATGCGGAATAATCGGATCTCTATGCATCGAATAATGGAGATTCCATACTGCAATCTTAAAGCCATACCTGATTGGGAAGACATTCCCGATGCCTCCGTGTTGCCGAGAAGAACTCTTGGTCTTCCGCACCTTACACCTTTAGGAGAATCACTCAATGGGACTAGGGTTTTCTCTTGTGTGTTGGTGAGGGGACCAAGACGTATATTTATAGGAAAGAGGGCCAGAGAAGCTTACTCATCAAACTTCTCTCCTCTAGGGTCTCCACACCGTAGGTTTCCATATCTGGCTTAACAACCGCGAATAGGGACCACGGTTCAAGCGTCCCGCCCCGAACCTATTTGTAATGATCACAACTATAGTGGGGCCCACTGAATCGCTCAATCTGAATAATCCAACGGTCATGATCTAAACAGATGATCATGTGTGGCCCACCCAATGGAGTCTTACATTCTCCCACTTGGGCTACACTGATCTCAGAAAGAAAACAAAACATTTATTTTAATTTTGTGAAAAGCATTTCATAAAACATGTTTGTTTCAAAAAGTTCCTAATGGGCGCCCTACTGATTTCAAAACAATACCGTTGGATAATTATGAGCAACGCTTGTCAGATCCGGTCCATCAAGACCACTGATATTGAATCGTGGTAGTCAACACAACATTTAATATTTTCGAAGTGTGACGAATCACAATCACAGATACCAATAGCCTTAACGACATGGATCAATGATATGGGGTGTGGTATGAAGATTACACGTCTCATGTGATCATACGTGTTTATCTTCAAGTGGTCCTACTGAACGTGTCTCCAAGACACAAACCAAAGTCTTGCTTACTCAAAACTGAATGTGCACACTGAAGGAGAAGCAAGATATAAACTAAAAAACAGAATCATCAATGCATAAAAGATATCTCAAAAAATGTCTGGACATAATCGGATCATACATGAAAACTCCCACTACTGAAATACATCCTTGGGATCAACAACTCCCATAGATGTCACATGCTCCTTAAAGAGCGTGATAGGAAGGCCTTTAGTGAGAGGATCCGCTATCATCTGCCTTGTGCCGATGAGCTCCACAGACACTTGACGATTCTGAACTCTCTCCTTCACAACAAGATATTTGATGTCAATGTGCTTTGACCTCGATGAATGCTTGTTGTTGTTGGAGAAGTTAACTGCAGCTGAACTATCACAATAGATTTTCAACGGTTTCGGGATCATCTGCACAACCCGTAAACCAGAGAAAAAACTCTGAAGCCAGACCGCCTGATTCGTGGCTTCATGACAAGCTACATACTCTGCTTCCATGGTAGATGATGCCGTAATTGACTGTTTCACGCTTTTCCATGATACGGCTCCACCAACCATCATGAATACATAGCCCGAGGTGGACTTCTTGCTGTCGAGACAACCAGCAAAATCTGCATCTGTATATCCTACCAACTCCAAATGGTCGGATCTCCTGTATGTGAGTTCGAAGTCCTTTGTCCTTTGCAGGTAGCGCAACACTTTCTTTACAGCTATCCAATGATTCATTCCTGGATTGCTAAGGTACCTGCCCAACATTCCAACCACAAAAGCAATATCTGGACGCGTACAGACCTGAGCATACATGATGCTCCCTACTGCTGACGCATACGGAATAGCTTTCATCTTGTCCTTCTCTAGGTCATTCTTAGGACACTGAAATAGACCAAACTTGTCACCTTTTACAATAGGTGCTTGGCCAGGAGCACAACCTTGCATGCCAAACCTTTCGAGAACCCTATCAATATAGGCCCTCTGCGACAAGCCAAGTAATCCACGTGATCTGTCCCGGCTAATCTGAATGCCGATGACAAATGAAGCATCACCAAGATCTTTCATCTCAAAATTTTGAGATAGAAATTTCTTAGTCTCACGCAACAATCCAATATCACTACTGGCCAATAAAATGTCGTCAACATACAAGACCAAAATGATAAACTTACTCCCACTGATTTTCACATATATGCACTCATCCGCAGTGTTTTCAATGAAACCATATGAGGAAACAACTTCATGAAACTTTAGGTACCACTGTCGTGATGCCTGTTTCAACCCATAAATGGACTTCTTAAGTTTGCAGACCAGATGTTTTGAGCCTTTGGCTTTAAAACCTTCTGGCTGCAACATATATACGTTCTCCATTAGATCTCCATTGAGAAACGCAGTTTTTACGTCCATTTGATGTAGCTCTAAATCCATATGAGCCACAAAAGCCATAATGATCCTAAAGGAGTCTTTCTTAGATACAGGTGAGAAAGTCTCCTTAAAGTCAATGCCCTCACGCTGAGTGAAACCCTTTGCAACTAGTCTGGCTTTATACCTTTCGATATTGCCCTTAGAGTCCCGTTTGGTTTTAAATACCCATTTGCAACCAATCGGCCTAATCCCTTCAGGCAATTCAACAAGGTCCCAAACTTTGTTGTCCTTCATGGATTTCAATTCATCCTTCATGGCATCGAACCAATGAGAAGAATCCGCACTTTGTTCGACCTGTAAAGGGATACAGGATCCTTTTCAACCCCAATGTCAAACTCATGCTCCTGCAAATAGACGACGTAATCGTCTGGTATTGCAGATCTTCTCTCTCTATGTGATCGTCTTAATGGCTCATTATTCTGAATTGGGTTTTCCATTTCCTCATCAGTGGGTTGTATTTGAGGTTGTGCATGGTCGTCCATAGGGATCTCAGGGTCCACTGCTGGACGGACAACCATGCTACTCTGAATGATTGTGGTGGGAATCACAATCCGCTCTTCCTCAAATACAATATCTCTTATATTTGTGCTCCCACTATCTTCAGTGTTCTCAATAAACCTAGCATTCCCAGTCTCAATGACTCTCATGGAATGTGATGGACAATAAAATCTGAATCCTTTTGACCTTTCTGGGTATCCAATAAAGAAGCAACTAACAGTTCTAGGGTCAAGTTTTCTTTCATGCGGGTTATACGGTTTGGCTTCTGCAGGACAACCCCATACATGAAAATATCGTAGACTAGGCTTTCGCCCTGTCCACAATTCATATGGAGTTTTCATTACAGCCTTACTTGGGACCCTATTAAGGATATGCACAGCTGTTTTCAACGCATCACCCCACAAAGATTCTGGCAACGTAGAATTACTAATCATAGATCGCACCATGTCCTTTAGGGTGCGATTACGCCTTTCCGCTACACCATTCTGCTCTGGAGTACCAGGCATGGTGTACTGGGCGACGATGCCACAATCTTGTAGGTATCTAGCGAATGGACCTGGATTACGCCCAGATTCGTCATACCTTCCGTAGTACTCACCACCACGGTCGGATCTAACGACTTTGATCTTCCTGTCGAGTTGATTCTCGACTTCAGCCTTATAGATCTTAAATGTATCCAGGGCGTCTGATTTTTCGTTAATAAGGTATAAGTACCCATAACGAGAATAGTCATCTATAAAAGTGATAAAATACTTCTGCCCATTCCAGGATGCTGTAGGGAACGGTCCACAGATGTCTGTATGAATCACTTCTAAGAGTCCTACGCTCCTAGTGGCACCCTTTTTCCTTATTCTAGTCTGTTTACCTTTAATGCAATCAATACAAACCCCAAAGTCTGAGAAGTCCAGGGAGTGAAGAATTCCTTCACGTACAAGCCTTTCCAATCTCTCACGAGAGATATGGCCTAATCGCCTGTGCCATAGCATGGAGGAATTCTCACAATCTAAACTTCGTTTGATGCCTTTAGTGTTTCCATGTGATGAGTTAATGCTGTATACATGTGAAACATCCAAATCTAGCTGATAAAGGTTATTAACTAAAGTGCCAGAACCAATCACAACTGAATCATAGTAAATGCTTAATTTTCCATTTGCAAATTTAAACTCATAGCCAAATTTGTCCAAACGAGAAATGGAAACCAAATTGCGCCTTATAGAAGGCACACAAACAGTATCTACTAGATCAAGAAAGTGTCCTGACGATAACCTAAGCCTACAGACTCCAATAGCTTCCACGTTTGCTCTAATGCCATTCCCCATATAGACTGATCTCTCTGCATCAGTTGGCGTCCGGCTTTGGAGCATATCCTGCATGGAATTACAAATGTGAATAGTAGCACCAGAATCTATCCACCAGGAGTCTGTGGACATATCAGCTAAATTTGATTCAAAACAGACTAAAATATGGTCTTTACCCTTAGAAACGAGCCATGCTTTAAAATCTTCACAATCCTTTTTCTGATGACCAGGCTTCTTGCAGAAGAAGCAGCCATCATTAGGACCCTTCTTTTTCTTCTTAAATGTCTTTTCAGACTTAGGCTGATTGCCACCCGCAGTACCCGTAGAACATTTTCCTGAAATGTGCTTTCTTTTCTTATTTCCTTTTCGTCCCTGACCAGATGTCACTAGGTGTGCACTTTGTGTCTTACTCGACCTTCTGAGTCTCTCTTCCTCCTGAACGCACTGAGATATCAGCTCGTTCAATGTCCACTTTTCCTTTTGAGTATTGTAGCTGATTTGGAATTGACTGAATTGTGGAGGGAGGGAGTTCAGAACCAAGAAAATCAGGAGTTCATCCTCAATCTTAAGGTCTAATGCGCGGATTTTAGCCATAACATCAGATAATCCACCAATGTACTCCCTGATATTTCCTTGACCGTTATAGGTGGCTTGAGTCAATTTATGTAAAAGTGAACTCAGCTCAGCTTTATCCGATTTCTGAAATCGTTTTTCTATTTCAGTCAGGAAATCTTTAGCTTTCTCAGTGTCGGGCATGACACCCTGCATGGTCTCAGAAATCGAGTTCTTTATGATTTTGAGACACATCTTATTTGACTTGGTCCAGGCCTTGTAGTAAGCCTTTGCTGAATCCGTACTAGAATCAGTTGGAGTAGGAGGCTCTACTTCCTCCAGGGCCAAGTCCAAGTCCATGCAACCTAGGACTATTTCAACGGACGACTTCCATTTGGAATAGTTGGACCCAGTAAGCAAAGGTATGGAATTGAATTGTGTTGGAATATTGGAAACAGTCATAGCTGGACATTCAAAAGCATAAAACTCACATTAATAATCAAGTCCCTTATAACAATGCATGAACATAAACCACAAATATCATGCATGTATGAAACATTCGATTGATTTGGGCCTTCAATCAAATGACCCAGAATGATGATGGGCCATAATCATCAAAATCTGGCAAGAGCCCAGCGTATCATCACGATTCCTCCTTTGGGCGAAATTGTAACATACAGGAGGCTCTACTGAATCATGAAGCTGATTAATGCTAGTGAAATAAATCTAAGACGTCCATCACCTTTGGGTGAAATGAATCTCTCATACCTATATCACCATCACCAATCACTTCATCCCGCTCACACCCAGCCAAATAATGATACTTCTTTGTTCTGACCATCGCTCGCCTGGGTATGAACGCAACTGAATACAATCCTAAAATGGAGGGTCACTGAATTCCAAGTACAAAAATCTAGAAGTAGAGATCTTTGCCAATTGAGGTCACTTTGGTGGCTAACACAATAAGCTTCAATCCCCACTTCTAGACCCAAGGATTGCTACATGGTTCTGCCCACAACGAACCATACTGCAGAAATTCTGATTCGGCCTAAAATACGGCTGATGTTGACCGCTCATATGTACAAACATATTCTAAAGTGATGGTTGGATTAAATTCTTAATGGCCAACAACTAAATATCAGCCTCAAACAAATGGGTAATGGCCCTATTTTGGGTCAAATCAGAGTAATATATAATCCACATTTATTGAATTACTAGGGCCGCCTTATAAAACCTACCAACCATCAATTACTTTATTTAGGTTTTACTTAAATTGATGGCCCAAGTAAAATAAAAGTGGGCCACACAAGGTCCAAAGAATTAATGGACAATATGCCTAGAGATTGGGCTCACAACAAGTATCCAGTGGGCCTGAAACTGGGCTGGATTCAGCAGAGCATGGGCTTAAAATATGGCTCAAAACCATTCAACAAGTGAGCCCAAGATGGTCATCAAAGTGGACCCTAAAGTAGGGCCCAAGATCTGCCTAAACGAGCCCAAAGACAGTCCATGAGATGGACCCAATAGACATCTCAATTGCCCATTAGGCAAGCCCAAAACGTAGGCCCTGATTCAGCTGGAAAAGGACCCAATACAGGCCTAGCCAAATGGATTGGGCCTGTTAGGCCTGGCAATTGGACTAGGCCTGATCACTAAGCTGGGCCTGTCAAGCACTCAGCCCGATCGTCACAGGCAACACGCTGTTAACAGCAACACGCTGTAACGCCCCCTAGTTTCCATTCTTTCTCCCGATTCCCATTATCTCTCCAAAAAACCCAAATCTCCCGGAAAAGAAACCCTTATCCACCTAAAAGAGGAATCCTCTCACTGCCAAAACCCTAGTCACCTCTGCCCATGGAAACCGCCGCTGTCAGAGAGGACGTTGGCCACTTCCAGCACAGGCCGTTGCCAAATCCAGCTGCCGCAAGACAGTTTCTTCACGGACGCCCTTCTCCGATCAACATTCCATATTCAATCGGAGGTGGTTTCCTTTTCCAGCGCAGGCCGTTGCCAAATCGCTGCCAGGGGCATGGAGATGAGCAAGGTGTTGCCGCTGTCAGCCATG
Organism: Liriodendron chinense; assembly: GCA_003013855.2. Lineage (NCBI taxonomy): Eukaryota > Viridiplantae > Streptophyta > Magnoliopsida > Magnoliales > Magnoliaceae > Liriodendron > Liriodendron chinense. Next base: position 6,671,217 of record ML058334.1, read on the forward strand.
GATGCAACCATCCCTGGTGATGATGAAGGAAAATGGAATTTTTTTTTTTTTTAATATAATCTGAATGGGAGGCTGATCCAAAACCCCCGATCCCTAATCTCGGCTGCTGCCGCTGTTGGCAGCCGTCGACGATTAGCAGCGGCGATCTCCTTTGATTGCAGCGGCGAGCGATGGCCGATCGAGATCGGAAACCATTGCAGATTGTAGGGTTGCGGTCGATTATGGCGGCAATCTCACACAGCGGCAACGGCAGCCGGTGCCGCCCTGATGCTCCCACGGCACCATCAACGAACAGGTTTGATGGTGTTATGGTCGTCGGCCATGGCTGCCTACAATTTCAGTATTTTTTTTTTAAAATACTGCGAGTGGCCAGCGGCGTTGGCCGTCGATCTCCCAAAATAGAAACCCTGTTACGCCTGAAACCCTTGCCACTACGGCTCCACCTGATCCAACACCTTCGTCGATATAGGTCCGGCTGTAGGTTGGCAAACACTGACGAAGTTGGGTCAGATGCAGATGGTTGTGGCTACAGGACGCCCATGATTTCTAGACTGCTTTTGCAGTATCTGCCAGTCTTAACCCAATTTCAATCGGATGCCTGGAAAACCTCAGATTCGGCCACTCATGGATTTCATCTAGATGTTCCATCCACCAAGAAACAGCTGGTGGCAAGAACTATACATGATGCACGAATCCAGCGGCGAATAAAAAAAAAAATCCCCAATATTGATACATAGTAAGCTCTGATACCAACTGTGAAACTTAAACTTAATGCGGAATAATCGGATCTCTATGCATCGAATAATGGAGATTCCATACTGCAATCTTAAAGCCATACCTGATTGGGAAGACATTCCCGATGCCGCCGTGTTGCCGAGAAGAACTCTTGGTCTTCCGCACCTTACACCTTTAGGAGAATCACTCAATGGGACTAGGGTTTTCTCTTGTGTGTTGGTGAGGGGACCAAGACGTATATTTATAGGAAAGAGGGCCAGAGAAGCTTACCCATCACACTTCTCTCCTCTAGGGTCTCCACACCGTAGGTTTCCATATCTGGCTTAACAACCGCGAATAGGGACCACGGTTCAAGCGTCCCGCCCCGAACCTATTTGTAATGATCACAACTATAGTGGGGCCCACTGAATCGCTTAATCTGAATAATCCAACGGTCATGATCTAAACAGATGATCATGTGTGGCCCACCCAATGGAGTCTTACACGCCCATCATTAAAATCTTCCTAATGCCCACTTTAATGTTTATTTTCCACCAAACCTGTTGATAAGGTCACACAGTCCTAGATGGAAGGAAAACACAAATAGCAGCTTGATCTAAAAGCCTCAAGAAATTTTAATGGTGGCCTTAATGTGTGGCCCATGTAAGATTTGAATCTACTTCATTTTTTAGCTTTTTGGGACTATGCCCAAAAATGAGCTGGAAAAATAAATGGACAGCATGGATATATATAACATATACATCAAGGTGGGCCCCACAGCCATGCCTCGCCTGCTAAGCTGTTACCCTGTGCCACCCTAAGCCTAAGCCTACCCCCAGGGTGGTACTTAGGGTGTCAATGGGTTGTGCCACCCTAAGCCTACCCCTAGGGTGGTACTTAGGGTGTCAATCCCCCCCCCCCCCCCCCCCCCCCCCCCCCCCCCCCCCCGAAACACCCCCCTCCGAAACAATTCAAAATCCAAGCCAAGACCTACCCTAGGTCCAGCCCAATGACAGCCCTAGTGGCACTGGTAGCATTTCTTCCATTATTAAAACAAAACAAAACAAAACAAAACAAAAAAAGACAAAACGAAAAAGAGTGGCAGTATAAATCATTTTTCAAAAATTAAGCAATCTTGATAACAAATAGTAGTGACATTTTTTTAAATGACATGGTAATTTAGTAGGAATTTTTTTATTATTAAACACACCAAATAGGTACTTGAACCCATGGCCTCAATGTTGAAACCAGCAACATCCACGATGAACCAAGAGTAAGGACCTAATTTGGCAAAATTTTGATTAAACTATATCAACACCAGAGTTCCATGATATTTTCAAATTATAAAGATTTTCAATATTTTCACTATTTATCACTTTTTAAATGGAAAATCAGAAGTTAAATAAATTGCTTATATATTTCAAGTTTTTAAAATTTTTAATAATTTATAATGACCATCGTTAAAGCTCCAAGTCCCTGCTTGAAGGGAACTCGCTGTTGTCCAGAAGATTACATAGCGTGTTGTCCAAATCTTAGTGACAACATCCCCCACTATAAGGCACTAATTGCTATCCTGAAGATTATAAAGCCGGTACCACCTGACCTTACGTGTTGTCCAAATTTTAGTGACAACAATTTTGTTTCGAGTATAAATGCATAGTTGACTAAAAATTATACTTGATCATTTATACAAATGCATCACTAACCATTTGGTCCTCTATAAATGAATCACTGACCAAAACTTATACTTGATCATCTGAAATTTGACTGGTAGAAATTTAGTGGTTGGTAAAAATGATTAATACTCAACGGTCTTGTTTCAACAAACAAATGCCCATGAGTCATAAGATAGAATTATCTATCCAATATCAATTTGAAATGTAACATATATATATATATATATATATATATATATATATATATATATATATATATATATATATATATATAGATTTTATCTTAAATCTCTCCTCTCATAAAATCTCCCGTCCATCTTCTCATCGAAGTCGGATTGCGTACTGAGATACTCCAGACGCTTTTAAGTAAACTCAGTTAGACCCACTGCGAGTGTATTTGGTTTATCCACGCCGTCGATCCGTTTTTCCAGATTATTTTAGGCATTGAGCCAAAAACTGAAGTATATCCAAAGCTCAAGTGGACCATACCACAGGAAACAGTGTGACTAATGATTTCAACCGTTAAAACCTTCTTAGGGCTCATAGTGTTCTTTACTTGTCATCCAACCCAACGTATTCATAAGATAAAAAAGACATGGATAGAGGGAAAAAAAAATAGCAGCTTGATCTAAAACTTTTGCCCCCACTAATTTTCCAATGGTAGACATTGGATTCACACTATTTCTTGTGATGTGGTCCAATTAAGAGTTAGGCTTTGTTTTGGGCCCAAGCCCTAAAAATTATCTTTTAAAATGGATGAACGGAGTGGATAAAATACATAAATCATGGTGGACCCCACAGAGTTTAATCAATAAGCAATCCGCTTATGTTAGTAAATAATATGATGGAATGCCCACCACTGAAACCTTCTTAAGGGCCATCAAAATTTTGGATCGAGTTGATAATTTGTTTTTGTTTTTTTTTTTTTTTTGTTAATTTCAGTGGGAATAACTGGATGAACGTCTTGGATGGCTTAAAAACGTAATGGTGGACCACGGGAAGGTTTCAACAGTGGGCATCTCCATTCACACTGTTTCTTTTAGTGTGGTCCACCTGAGTTTTTTATCTGCCTCATTTTTCGGCCTTTATTATACAATGTGATTACAAAACTGATAAACGGAGTGGATTTAACATAGACATCATGGTGGGTCCCAAGGAGCTTCTTCCTCCTACCTACTGTCACATAAAATTCCGTCTGTTTCTCTTCTCGTTCTCTCTCCGAGAATGCGAAGCTGGCGGGGAGCTATGTTGTCATAAAAACTCCAGTGTTTCTTTCTATTTACACAAATGCCAGTGTCGGTTAAAACATCCTCGACATGTACCGGCTTGGGGCAATTTTGCAATTAAAAGAAAGTCAGGGGTCATTCATCACGGTGGAAATATTAGCACCTCCATTTCTGGACCCAGCTGGGAACGCGGACTAGCGGATTGAGTAGCGAATCTCGCTACTAAAGTGACGTCACCTGTTCTGTGGGCCCCAGAATGATGTATATATTGTATCCATACCGTCCATCCATTTTGAGAGACCATTTTAGGGCCTGACTCAAAGAATGACGTAGATCAAAAGCTCAAGTGGACCCCACCAGAGAAAACAGTGGGGACTGTGACATCCACCGTTGAAAATCTCCTAGGCCCACCATGATTTTTATTTGAGATCCAACCTGTTCATAAATTCATACAGACATGGAGGAAGGGAAAAAACAAATATCAGCTTGATCGAAAACTTCTGTCGGCCCGAAGAAGTTTTCAACGGTGGTTGTCACTGTCTCCACTGTTTTCTGTGGTGGGGTCCACTTGAGATCTGGATCTCCCTAATTCTTTGATTCGTGCCTTAGAATGATCTCTCAAAATGAATGGACGGTGTGGATACAACAGATACATCATGCGGAGGCCCACAGACCATGGTGACGACGTCACTTCGGTCGCTAATACGCGTCCCCAGCGGGGTAGCAGATTAGATGGTTCTGGAAGCACCGCATTTTTCGTAGCTCCCGATCGGGTCACACACGTGTCGTACGTGTATGATGATCCCAGCCATCCATATTTTGGATCAGCCGTTTTTGGCCACTAAAAATTTTTATCTTGATCGTAGCCATCTAAGAAATGGGCCTTTGCTGAGTGAGCCGTTGATGATTTTTTGGACCGTATCCAATTCACCGTTGGAAATCCTATATGGACGGTTTCCATCTTATCCACATATGCCACGTATTCCGAACGACATGGAGGCGTAGAAATTGCCGACGCAGGGGATCCGCTCCCAGTGGATTGGAATCCTCTATGAGAACCCCTGTTGTACGGAGTGAGCGTAAAACACCCAGCTTTGTGGACCCACCCTATTATACATACGTAATCCACTCCGTCAATCAAATTTTATACTCTTTGTTATTCCTTTTTGCCAAAAAGTTCATCGACATCCACAACTGACAGAGGCCACACTACAAAGTACAATGGGGATGGAATACCAACCGTAGGTTTGTCTGTTTGGCCACCATCATGTATATTTTTCATCGAAACCGTTAGCACTTTAACTAATCAGGATAAAGAGAAGATGCCAAAATCAGCCTCATAAAAAAAAAAAATGGAACAGGCCACATCACGTGAAAATTCGTGCAGGAAATATGAGCTTTTAATCTAGCTTATGTTCTGTATGTACGGTCAAAATAATGTTTTTCACCCTATGGACGGAGTAGATTTTACATAGACAATATGGTGGACCTCAAAAGGCTTACACGAATCTGGCCCACTACCAACCAGCAGGTGCACTTGCAGCCCCAAATTAGGTAAGGCCCACCGTGATGTTTGCGAGAAATCCACCCCTTCCATTTGTTTTGTCAGCTCATAGTAGGATATGGGCCCAAAAATAGGTGATCCAAAACTTATGTGGACCTCAACATTTAGATGCTACTAGAAAAGATTAAAGGTGGTCCACTGAGCAAGTTGCAATGATATTAGAAATAATTGGACGGGTTAGATTTTTTTCTTGATTTTTCGACAGCCGTACATTTTCTTGATTAGTAGGTGTAAATGACTCTTCTGATGGATGGCTTGGATATTGCACCCATACGTCATGCTGGCATATGTGGTAGCGTGTGGATTAGCTAGCTTGTACACGCGTGTGGGCTCAACCAAGCGACAAAAAGGACATGATAGAAACAAACCCTGAATTATTGGGGAGTGGATTAGGTGAGACCCCTGACTGTGGGGCTCACAGTGATGTATGTGCCTTAAATCCACACCGTCCAATCATTTTGAAAGCTCATTATTGGACATGATAACAAAAATAAATCTGACTCAAATATTGGGTGGAATACACCACAGGAAACAGTCGAGGTTGAATCCTCACCATTAAAAATGGATTCCACCACAATGTTTATTTTACATCTACCCTGTTGATAAGGTCACAAACACCTAGATGAAGAGACCACACGAATATCATTTCAATCCAAAGCTTTTGTAGTCCGGAAGAAGTTTTTAATGGTAAGTCACTCCTGTTTACCGTACTATGGTCCACTTAAGGTTTGGAACTGCATCACTTTTGGGATCATGCCCTAAAATGAACTTTCAAACATGGTTGGACGGTGTGGATGTAGTCACATACATCACAGTAGGCCCACAGTCAGTGGTCCCAGCCACCTTGGTGGATCCGAGGTCTCACCTAATCCGCTTCCGAATGATCGAGAGGTAAATAATACGAGGATACGCCATAGTGATTGGCTACTGACCGCGGGCCCATCCACTAGCAATCGCAACCGCTGACATCATGTTGATGGGCGTGTTGACATTGGACGCGGATTAGCTTCTGACTGCGTCGAAATTGCCACTGAAGTGACGTCAACAAGTTTATGTGTTGTATCCACACCGTTCACCCATTTGGAGAGATCATTTTAGTGCATGAGGCAGATTCAAAGCTCAAGTGGACCCCACCACAGAAAGCAGTGGGGATAGTGATGCACACCGTTGAAACCTTCTTGGGCCTACCATGAACATCAAACATGTTCATAAGTTAACACAAACATGGAAGAAGGGAAAACACAAATATCAATTTGATCGAAAACTTCTGTTGCCCTAAGAAGTTTTTAATGGTAAGTGATCAATCCCCACTGTTTTTGGTGATGGGTCCGCTTGAGCTTTGGATCTGCCTCCATCCTCGGCTCACGCCCGAAAAGATCTCTTCAAATGAATGGACTGTGTGGATACAATACATACATCATGGTTGCGCCTATAAAACTTGGTGACATCACTTCATTCGGGAATTTTCTTGATTGGCATTCTGGCCGTTTGATTTCAAATCCACTAATAAATGTGTCATAATTACTTCTTCAAGTATTTATCATATATATACTTATGGTTGATTTGACTGCTTATTTTTTTGTGTTTAAATTGAAAAAATTGTAAAATATTTGTGAGGCCCACTATAATACATGTTGCTTATCCACACCCTCCATCTATTATGCCACCTAAATTTATGGTGTGAGCAAAACATCGAGGTAGATCTAAATCTCAGGTGGACCACACAAAAGGAAAAAGGGAATCAAACACTTATCGTTCAAAACTTCTTCAGTACACTATTTCTTATGGTGCAAACCACTTCAGTGTCTAATATGTATCATTTTTTGGCTTGTCTCAAAATATTCCTATAAAATAGTTGGACGGAATAGATATAAAATCTACATCATAGTGGGGCCCACAATTTCAAAATTATTCTTTCAACCAGTTTTTCAAATCATAAATTTCACCTCATTTTCAAACATAGTAACACAATAATAATTATCCATTTACAGAATATTTACTTAAGAATTGAAAAAACAAACAAACCCTTATCTATTAAATGTTTGGGTGATGACCCAACACCGGCTACCTGATGACAAAGCTTTGTGGGCTTCACCATGATGTATGTGTTTTATCCACACCATCCATCCATTACCTGATGACAAAGCTTTGTGGGCTTCACCATGATGTATGTGTTTTATCCACACCATCCATCCATTTTTACAGATCATTTTAAGGCATGAGCCCAAAAATAAAACAGATCCAAAGCTCAAGTGGACCACACCACATAAAACAGTGGGGATTGAACGCTTACGGTTGAAAACTTCTTACGGCCCACTGCAATCTTTATTTGCCATCCAATTTGTTCATAAAGTCATACACCTAGATTCGATGTATATCTTTTCAGCTATTATTAACAGTGGGACACGCTTGCACAGATCTGAGGCATCTGTTTAGGGCTAGTTTTAAATGATATATTTCAGCATAGTTGTAGAGTATTTTATCTTTTCTCAGCATTTATTATTTACCAAAGGTACTAGGAGGCGGTACAATAGTACCTTTTTTACCCTTAAAATGAGATGGGACTTTATGGGTCCCACCATGACCTACACTTTTTATCCATGCTATCCATTCACTTGGCCTATCATTTTTGGGTACGCCTCCAAAAATGACATGGATCCAAAAATCAAGTGGACCACATCAAAAGAATAACATTTAAATGGTTAGCATTCAATTTCTACTGTTTTCTAGTATGGTACTCTTGAGTTTTAAATCTGCCTCAGTTTTTGACCCGCACCCTAGAATGATCTCTACCAATGAATGGGCAAAATGGATAAAACATATATTTTATGAGGGGTTGACAAACTTTTGGCATCCAATTCCATGTTATGCAAAGACACTGTATGCATTTATTAATGATGCCAGAAAAATAACTTGAGGAAGCTATAAAATACTTATAGGCCCCACCGTTATGTACGTCCCTTATCTACATTGTTCATTAATTATGCCATTTGAATTGTAGACATGTGCTAAAAAATAAGGTAGATCCAAAGTTCAAGTGGACCACACCACAAGAAAAAAAGGAAACAAATGCCTACTGATGAAAACTTCTTAAGGCCATTGTTTCCTTTGGTGTGGACCACTTGATTCTTGAGGCCATTTTTTTTTTTTCTAATGCTTCAAAAATTTATGGTAAAATTAATAGACAGATCAGATTTGCCATATACATTAATTAGGTGGGGCTCACAAATGTAAACTAGTCCATTTAGGCAGGTTTTCAAAGCAAAAATAATTAGAGTGAAATTTCAAGCATGGTGAAAAAGTGATAATTATCCATTTGCATATAATTTCAAAAATCAAAAAACCCATAGATACATGTAATTACACTATTTCAAACAGGCCCTTACTGTCTCCATGCTTTGTAATTTGATTTCTATTAGAAGACAAAACCATGTGGCCCACCTGATCCAATGGTTACAATCCATCTTATGCTTAAACAATGGTTATAACTGAAGAAGAAGTATCCAATGCCATTTATCAAGAACTCACTCTCCCACACTAACGGCGCACATGTATGAGATCTGAACACTTCATCTATTCCACCTATCCCATACGCCAGAATCACCCCAATCAGATGATTCTAGCCATCGTTCTCATTTCTTGGACATTTCTAATTACCACCCATTTTGTATCTTCGGGAGTCCTCAGTCACAGACTATGATCGCCTGAATGATATAATTCTTGGAGTATACGCTGTCCATAATAGGGCCCAATAGATGAAAAATTCAGATCTCTCACACGCAAGCCACGTGTACAGACTAACTTACATAATACTATTAATAACGTATCCTCCCTCGCGACTAGGATCATGATACCCGGAAAAATAATAATAATAATATGATACGCAACCGTTTCATTTTGTGGTATACACGCGTTTTTCATTCTAACAACCAAGTCCATAGTTACACGATCCGGACCGTCTGACTCCTGTTTCCTATCTGGATTGACTATGTCAATAAAATCCACAACAAGATTAGACAATACCAACGTTTGGATTTGTTGCTTAAGAAGAGAAGTGCTACAAACCCTGCATTCATCTAAAATTGGTCTATTGATTGAAGGCTTAATCACACAGGTAGGGCTCCCAATGGATCAGATCTCGATGAAATCTAGTTGGATCCGGCTCCAAGTTCAAAAATCTGTAGACGGATTTAGATCAGATTCAAATCCAACTGGGATCCAAAACGTGATATCCAAAATGTGATAGCCAGATTCATTTTCGCTCCAAAATCCATATAACCATCGGATTCAGATCGGACCTAGGTCCGAATCCACCCTATCATAAATTTTTAAAAAATATATAATATAATATATTTGATTTAGTAGCAAAATAATGCAAATCCCACAATTAACTGTGATATGGTCTACTAGAGATTAACAAATGTCATGATTTTGAGATGTGACCTAAAATAATTTGGAAAATGGATGGCCGGTATGGATATAACATATATAGTAAGGTGATAATTTGGATCTAACGACTCCAAGTCCAAAAATTTATAGACGGATTCGAATCAAATTCGGATCTATTTCTATGAATCCAAATCCAGTCCATTTAATTAATTGGACTTATTTTAAGATCCAAATCCACATTATATGGATTCGGAGCAAATCAGATCTCGGATTTGACTCACTCCATTGAAAGCCCTACACATAGAGAAGACTGTGAAATAACAATGAAGAAAGTCACCATCTTCCTTATGTTGTAAAGGCCTTGAATCAAAAGAGTAGTCTTTTAATCCACATGAAATAAGAGAGAAAAATTGGACAATTTTATTGAATAATCATTTAAGATAAGGGTGCATATGGAACTTTTTTTATTTCTTAGGTTACACACACCCCGCTGTTAGCATACCCACCCATCCCTGTTTTCAAAGTAAGTGTTGAAAGGAGGCTATCTTTATTCAATCTACCACTTGAGCTACGGATGGGGGTGTTTATACATATGGAAGACTCAAAACCTTAATTTGAAATTATCCAAAATGACAAAAAAATCTCCAAAAAGCTAAATTTATCAAAAATAGAAACATCTGAATAAATCGGACCCAATTACATCATGCCCTACTAAGGACTTGGTCCAAATTTGACAGATTATTTTGCTTTCATTAGGGCTTCTTTTGGTATATTCATACCAATGAATGTACCTGCAGCCCACTTTACATCATTAAAATATTCAAATCTCATTTAATGTTGATGGGTATCACATCCACCATGCAAAACAACGTTTTAGATCATGAAATAATGTATCGCATTCATCAGGATTGGCAATTCGCATAGATCGTGCACAGACCTCATGTACCATATAATTAAATCCTCACAAGAAAATCGTACGTTGACGGAAAGTCTATAGAGAGCCATGCAACAAAAAGCCTCCATGGGCCCACCGAGATGTATGTGTGACATCCACGTTGTCCATCATTTGATCCAAATATGATGTTAGGAGGTCTTGGAAAAGTCGAAGTAGGCCACAGCTTAGGAAAAAGTGGGAGTCCCGTTCCCCATTTTTCCTTGTGGTGTGGACCACTTGAGTTTTGGATGGTCCTGACTTTCAAACAAGAGAGTGGATGTCACACATCAATGGCCCTACAAAGCTTTTTGTGACACGGTCCCTCCAACACAAATTGTCATCCTGTTAGCTCTCGCTGTTGCAAGTTGGTCCCCGGCAAACCCATGATGGTTGGCCAGCTGCCTGCCCATGACCTTGAAAGGGAACATAAAAAAACAAGAGAGAATTGTACCCTAATATATTTAAAGTATGTGATCTTCCCTTATCCATATACTTAAATTGACAAAACCCCTCCACTCATTGTGGTCACCATCCTTAACCAATAGTCATATAAGCTTGAAGTATAGATCACTAGATCTTAATTATTGGATGTTCATTAAGCTCAATTATAATCAATTGTTAAAACTAAATTTAACGGTTGAAAAAACTTTGATCAACTAATAGTAAAAACTTTAATGCACTGGTTAGTCTTTAAAATACTTGATGAACGGTATAAATTATAAGATCAATCCCATAAAAATCTCAGGAGACCAAGCGGATCTCTTGTTAAATTAGGTGAGCCTCAACTTGGACCTTAATACATGCACACAGCTACACCCATAGTGAAAATTTTCATTCTTAGCAATTTCTCATCCTAGAAGTTTCTTAGGAGATCTTCAAATTTTGAAATTTTTCTAGGGATGTTATCAGGATAATCTCTCTAAAAATAAAAATATTTATTGTAAAATTGTAAATAATTTTAAAATATACAATAAATTTCTTGAGGATTTTACTATATTACGCCTCAATTTGGCAAGAATATCAAAAGTTCTACATTGTTTTAAACACCGGCTACATTCACTTATTAGTTATTGTAATAACCTTGTAAATTGAGACAAAGCATATGTCATCATGACCCTGAACTCCTTACACATTCTTAAATTTAGCGATTTCAGTCATAGATAGTACATCCACAAATCGGTTTAGTCCTGGCATGATGATTCTCCTGGCTGAAAAACTTGAAGTGATTCACCAATGTAAGTGCCAACAAGTCTACCACACTTTTATATGAGGTAGCCTAGAGACATACCAACTTGCCATCTACTTGATATTAGGGACCTTCTATCTTGAATTGTCATCAGTCATTTCACACAAGATGGCCAGAACAAAAATAACCGTACATGTGTCCTACAATCCGCTAGGTGGCCAGTCAAACAAGGTCTTGAGATCTATGACCCACAACTTTTCCTTATCCAATAGCTGCTGTGTTTAATCTCAAGTTCACAAGGACAATAGGAAGAATCTTTTCCTTTAACTCATTTACATAACATGACATAATTTCTAGCTACACACATTAATAAGAGAATGAATATATCAATAACAAGCAAGGCCTAAAAAGTATAAACATTGGATTTTTAAGACAATCCCAATAAGAGAATTATTTAGGGCCCATTTAGATACCACTAAAAAAGTTACTTTTTTCTACTTACAAAAGCCGATAAGAAACTGCATATTTGAGATAGGTAAGTTTGGTTTTATGATCACTTATAAGTAATTGTTTTTTTTTAAAAGTCAATCACAAGTAGAAATCAACATAAATTACTTGAGGCATAAGTAGCTTAAGTAACTTATGATCCAAGCACCCTCTTAAATGTTTTTTTTTTTTCAAAATTAACCATCCAATAAATGTCCAACGCTCAAATGCTCAGATGATCACATAACCTGAATTTTGGGTTCATGATACACCGTGTTGGGAGATAATTTAGACAGTTTAATTTGATTTAGTTGTATGCCACTGCAATTTCTAGGGAATTCCTAATTAGTTCTTGCATAGCATTGGTAAGTTCCTACTTAGCATCCACCACACTATGCCAGATTAATTATCAATGGTTTTTTGAAGAAAAAAAAATGACAATTGTTTGAAGAAGGATAGCAAGTGAGCTACAGTGATGTACTGATTTGCTCGGTGACCTTCTCGCTCTCAAGGTCATGATTACACCCCCATCAACTCAATTTTTGGTAGCACAACGGATGAACGCCTCAGATACAATGTGTGATTAGGTCTATTTGATCCAGAGTACAAAAGTGCCAAATTCACCGTGATGCGGCCGAATTCAGTAGATCTGAGAAACCATCAAGCACCGTGGCTCTCAGGCATTGTGAGATTTGATTGGGTCATGTGCTGCTTTCATAAATAGGGTCCACTGAGGAGTATGCAACAACTTTCAAACATGCTGTGGCAAAACTAAATCCTTTCATGGTCCGGATCCACTGAATCCATGAAGGCAATTTCTATGTACACTAAATCTTAAGGATTGTGAAACACCACATCTGGTGTCTCCCCTTAAAACCTTAATTCATCATTATAAGTAAATCATATCTACGAAGGAAAGGAGATAGAGAGAGCCTTGGATGTCCAAGCTCTCTCGGGTGTCACCTAGAGAGAGAGAGAGAGAGAGAGAGAGAGAGAGAGAGACCCATTCCTCCCATCCATCCACATATGTGGTGCTTGTGTGGTTCACCTTGGGCAGCTCCTTTGCATCAACTCAACTCTACGGTAGGATTGGTGTGTGGCTTTCATCAAGAGGTGGCAATGGGTCAGGTCAGGTTCGGGTCTGGTCAAGTTTGGGTCAAGTCATTTCCACCTCAACCATAACCCGACCCAAATTGAATTCGGGTTGGATTTTCCCAACCCTTACCCAACCGAAATTAAACCGGGTCGGGTCGAGTTGACCCACATTTTAATGATCAACTAACTAATTTGTATATTAAACTAGATGATATAACATTAGCATTCAATTTGAAACCAAACCATCTATGTTTAATAGGTACATAAGTGCTTATATATATATATATATATATATATATATATATATATATATATATATATATATATATATATATATATATATATATACACACGGAGAGAGAGAGAGAGAGAGAGAGAGAGAGAGAGAGAGAGGTACTATGTCCCATGAGGTCAAGTTGTGTGGGCCCCACTGTGATGTGTGATGGCCATCCACACCATGCGTTTGGTGGGTCCCCTATTGGTTATGGGATATCCCAAAAATCAACCGCATCCAAAACTCAAGTGGGCTATACCAACTAAAAGAGTGTAGAATCATGCTACAACATCTAAAAGCACTTGTTGGGGCTCACCTGAGTTTTGGATATAGCTTAAACTTGGTGTGGCCTCTTATTTAAGTGGGACATGCACAATGGATGGGCTGGATTTCTCAACCACATCTCGTTCCATCCTATAAACGACCATAAATGTTTCAATGGTGGATATCCACTCTTAAATATTGTCTATGGTGTGGCCCACCCAAGTCATGAATAGGCCTGAGTTGTAGCCCATGGCTCACCACGAAATGGTGCAACTGACTAATGGTGTGGATGCCCATCACACATAACAATGGGGCCCACACAACTCAACCACATGGGAAGTTCACATGAGGTCGAGCTTTATAGAGTATTTCTTTTACGCATATATTGAGAGAGAGAAAAATAAATGAATAGAATGGAGTGCAGATTTAAAGCATACCTCTTTAAGCATCAATATATGTAACGCCCCGGATTTTCACTAACTTGGGAATTGGAAGTCATTGGGCATTACCTTCGGTTTCTCGGTTATAGTACATACCCGCACGTGTATTCACATGTATTGGGGACTAAAATGAATGTTTTTATCAAAGAAATGATGGAATTAGTTTAGGAGTTGGAAGATCACATGGTTCGAAAGAGTTTTCCAACGATTGGGTTGACTTGGGTATGACGCTGTCTGTAGAGACTAAGTAAAGAACCATGAATTATCAATCTACTCGTAGATCGACCCAACCATCATGAATATTTTACCGGACATTAATGTTTTAGCTTATTCTTGGTATTTCTAATTTTTTGAACGGTTTAGATTTGGCAAAAACCCTCTCTTTCAAAAGACGCTATGTTTTGAAAATGCCAAAAAATTACGATTTGTACTTGGAGTAGAAAATCAAAATCTTTATTATTGGGAATTTGATTTTCTAGTATTTTTTATTGAATCCAAATGGGGGGGGGTACTTCCTTATTTACATAAAATAACTTAAAGTAAATGGAAACATAAAAATAAACATGACATTTACTTAAATGTTATTATATGTAAATAAGCAGATACTGTCTAGGGAGTCAGTGGAACAGTGTGCTTGTAGAAAACTGGGCAAGCAGAAGAAATTCTGAACAGTAGGCTTCGGTGCACCGAAGAATCCTTCGGTGCACCGAAGGAGGCCTTCGGTTTGCGTCGACCAAACGAGATCGTTCCGAAGTGGGGTTTGAAACAGTGGCTTCGGCGCACCGAGGAAGATCTTGGGCGCACCGAAGGTCTGTCCAGCGAGCTTCGATCCGAGCCGAAGTACTCTATCCAATACGCGATTTTTCGAAGTTTTGGGGCTTCGGCGCACCGAAGGGGGACCTTCGGCGCACCGAACCCGTCGGGTATTGTTTTTAAAAACGGGGTTATAAACCCCATTCTCTCTCTCTTTCTCATTTCTTTCTCTCTTTCTCTCATTTCTCTTCTTCATCTTCTTCTCCCCCAAGCTCCTAAGTTCCCCTAGCTTCCTTCTTCTCTTCTCAAACCCCATTTCTTTCTCAAATCATTCGCCATGCCCATGGAAATCTCAAATTTTCAAGATCTCTCCGGCCCCCATGTCCGTTCTCGAGTCTTCTCCGGCCAAAATCCGGTGGCTTTAGGTCAGATTTAGCTCCCCATGCTAGGTAAGGTGTTCATCTACCTCTTCTTTTCCTCTTCCTTCCATTTTCTTCATTTTTGGATCATTAGGGTTAGAAACCCCTATTTGTTCCGACGAAACCCTAACCCTAGGGTTCCTCTTGGTAGGGTTTGGGATCCCGATCATCGATTGGGTGTGGCCCATGCTTTGTAGAAGCCCTATCCAAGCTCAACTCCGTTGGGATTCTGACGGTCCGCCGAATTTGGGCCCCGATTCGTTGAATCGATTTAGGGTTTTTCCAAATTTGAGATATCACAACTCTAAACCCTAATTAGACATTTGATTAGATTAAACTCTAATTGATTAACACTAGATTTGCGATTCATTGTAGGTAATTGAGGTATTTCTCAATTTTCGGCGTTTGGGCCGCCTCCGAATCGCTGAATTTCAACCCTAAGGTGAAGATCTACCCTCAAGCTTACTCTCGACAAATCCTAATTAATGATTGCTTGAGTTTATATGTTAATTGTTGATGTGTGCATAACATGTTCGATGAAATGCCTCTATGGTTGTTTGATTGTTAACATGCTCGATGAAATGCCTGAATGATATAAATTTACAATATTGTAATATATCTATCCTTGTGGATGTATGTGATGCCCTGTGTCATCCGGGTCCTTTGGATCGGTCGGGCTAGTCGGTCTGGCCAGGTGCTTGGATATGTTTATGATTAGGTATTTAATAACCTAAATTATTATTATAATACGTTATGTGTTGTTTTGGATTAAGTTTTGACAACCGTTGATATAGTGTACTTCCTGTCACTAGATTAGCAGTCGCGGACTTATTCGATCGACTAGGAGGGATACGGTCAATCGGCAATGGCCATTGTTGGGTTGTCGTCGTCCACTTGGGTCCATCGAATAAGCCCCATTCAGAGTTAATCATTCTTATATTTTATTGTTGAATCACACTATATAGAATCTTGAATACCATCGTTCCCACTGTGAATAGTCCACTTAAAACCATACTGCAACTCGATCTACCAAGTCTCATGAGCCAGGTATGGTGGTATGGGACACCCTGTCTGAGCTGTCGGCCTACGCTGGGGTAGTGCCTCCCCGTAGTGACCAGTGGGCATTGATAGGGGTGACCGATTGTTGTTCGAATGGCTCTTGTGACAAATGTGACCCTGGCCGATGTTTGCGTGCCTGTGCACCATTCGAAAGACCCGGGCGTGCATTGGGATAATTTCGAGTGAAACGCCCCTACCTCTGAATAAATTAATCGTATTTGATATTTGGGATATGAGACCTTCCGCTTTGATTTGGGCGTAGCTGACGAGTCACAATCAAACCAAGCTTTCATGATAGGATAACTCAACCTTGGATCGAGGGGTTACTGGCGATGATTGGCGTCGCATCGTAGGGAGTCAGATAGTCCCAGTTAGACTTTACGATACAATGTGGTATTCTGGCTTCACCAATTTGTTGAATGAATTGGACTAATAAATACTTTAATTAATCATGCATACATTGCATTGCATTTGAGGGGGACTCATGTAGCCTGGTTGCTTGATGTGGCGCCAGTGCTACCTTGAGCAACTCATGTCATTTCTCTGTATCATCCGGGCTGTGTACTCAGTCACGACTTATGACCTGCTAAACAGGTGAACTGTGGATTCTGATACCAGTTGGTCGGGCCAGGGCTTGCCCGTGACATGCATTATGTGCGGAATCATGACATCCATGCATTTAATCAACTAGCCTAGGATGATGTATAATTTATGTTTAGGTCATTACCTAATTTTGATTGATTTGACAACATGCTTAAGGATTAATACACATATATGAACCTGTTTATAATTTAAATATCCCGAGTCTAACCTTGAGGTTATTTCTTCACTATGTTAGCGTTTTGACGCCTTCCATTTGACATATGCAGATGCCCCAGGAATAGGATTAGTTGGTGGCGCGCACGGGCGCCTTATAGCCTTTTAGCTTCGTCCCTTTTAGTAGATGTATTTTTCCCTTCCTTTTACTTTTATTGCGATTCGATAATTCTCATATGGGCTTACACTGCGATTGAATTATACATCTAGGGTGTTAGCCCTATATTTTTTGATTTAGTTACCTCCGCTTTGCTTATGATCCGTTAATTAAAATGCGTTACTCTGATTATTTGTGAATGGAATGAATGTAAATTTGATTGAGGACACACGTGGGTGCATTTCCATGTATGGCATTCTTAAAATAGCATTTATTAAGTTAACACTCGGAAACTCGATATTAGAGTTTTCAGTACTCGGGTGCCGAAATTTCGGGGTGTTACAATATAGTTAGAGTGATGGGATGATGCTTCATACACATCGATCAAATTTATTAAATTGGCAGACATGGACCATTCCAACAGGGTGTGTGAGAAAAAAAAAACTGTGTATTATTTAACTAATAAGAAAATTAATATATAATAGTCTTAGGGCTCATTGCAATGTTTATTAAATTGATAAACATGTGGACCGTTCCTAGCAGGGTGTGTGAGAAAAAAACTATGTATTATTTAACTAATAAGAAAATCAATAAATAATAGTCTACTTAACCCCTATATGATTCGGGTTGGGTCGGGTCGGGTCGGGTCACCTTTAACCCTAACCTGACCCATAAAAATCCGGGTCGGGTCGGGTCAACCCAAAAATTCAATTCGGGTCAAATTTTCCATCCCTAAACTAGAAAAAATCGAGTCAGGTTGGGTTGGGTTAGCAAGCCAGGTTGAATTTTGTCAGGTCTACTTTCATCCTTCACCTTTACCTGAAATAAGTAGGAGAGAGACGTTTTAGATTGAAGGATCAGAGTTAACTTTGTTCGATTTAATTTCAACAACATTGATCAAGGTAATCCTACCCATAAGATTTATGTTTACACTTTCTAAAAATTTGATAATATCTAAATAAAATTTCTTAAGTTAATTAAATTAAATCTTAATTAAAAAATATATTCCACTACGTTTTGAAAATCCTAATAGGTATTTTAAAAACCAAGTGTCCACAAATTCGTATAGGTTAGAATTGTTCAACCAACCTAATTTTGAGATTCCAACTTAGAGACAAGGGATCCCACATTTTAGTCGGTTTAACTATAGTTATTTATGCCAAGCGTATAATTTCTGCATGCTTGCATATCAAGCACCGCCTGTGTACAATTTCCAAGTGCCTCTCTCTCTCTCTCTCTCTCTCTCTCTCCTTCAAACAGTGAAAAGGCCCACATGATGAGTTAGTGGCATGTTGTTTGGCAAGGATTGTGGACCAATCGAATAACCAGACAGATTTCACATCCAGACCACGGTCTGGCACTTAAGAGATGCGTATATATTCCAAATGCTGCTTGTTGGAGCACCGACAGTCTGCGTGCGGAAGCATCTCCAACCATATTTCAATTCAGATCACCTTTAGAATATCATCAAAGCAACTCACGTTTGGATCCCACTTTAGAACCAAACCGATCTAACATCTTGCAAGCTTTGCGTTTGCGTATAAGAGTTTTTGCTAAGTGCATACGTATGTACCAGTCATCTGATGCACACGCCACCTCATGTGCCAGGTTGATAGATAGGTGAAATATCCAAGCCATCCATCAAAGCAGACCTTTCATGTAGATTCTACAGCTGAAAGATAAAGGTGGTCCACTTAGTAGGTATTATGGGTTAGAAAATTGTCTGATTTTTTTTTTATGGCCGTATATTTGTTAAATTGATTGCAATAAACCTGATTAATGGACCAACCTAACTTTTTTAGATTGGAAATCTACATTAGTACCCTTCTGCTAAATAGCTTGAATACTGCACTTATCTGGCACACGTATGCATTAGCTGACATGTACAATTGCTAGGGCTTAGCTAAGTTCTAAATGAGATATGAGAGGAGTATCCGCATCTTAACGTGCCAAAGTGGATTCTGCCAAACTAGCGTGTGGGCTATTCGTTTGTCTAACCCAGACACGGACGCAAACAAAAATGCCATGTGTGCATGGGACCATAGTTAAAAGAGCAAAATGTTCATTAATTCATGCATTTCGTGCAGGGAACTTGTGCCTTTTCATTATGGGGTTGGATTAAGTACTGACCACTCCAGAGCTTTGTAGGCATATATCACCATGATGTATGTGATTTATCCATACAGTCAGTCATTTTACCGTCTTATTTTTGCCCATGAGCCCAAAAATGAAGCAGATTCAAATCTTGGGTGGACCACACCACTGGAAACAATGGTGATTGGACGCCCATGGCACCATTAAAAACTTCTGATGTTCCACTATTTGCCATCCAACTGTGGATTAGGCCTGAATAAAGGGAACACAAGCATCAACTTCATCTGATACTTTTTTGCCCTCCAAGAAGTTTTTAATAGTGGGTGTTCAATCACCACTGTTTCTTGTGATGTGGTTTATGTGAGATTTGGGACTATTGCATGCTTGGTTCATGCCTTAAAATGAACTGGTGCAATGACTGAACAACATCGATATATGGGACAACCTATTCTCCCAAGTTACTACATTTATTCAAGTAATTCGATAATAACCGACGACAACTATAATCTCTCTTTCCCTGTTACTCTTTTGATCTACCCAAGAATTACCCGATAGTAGCCTTGTACCCATAAATCATCCCATAGGGTCTTTTGATAATGAGATTTATTCACACAATAGAGGGTCCAATACATTATACACTTTCTGTGGGGCGTGGTTTGGGTGGATCCCTACCTGTGGAACCCACTATAATGTATGTGCCTTACATCAACACCATCCATCCATTTTGATAGCTCATTTTAGGACATCGTCTAAAAAATTAAGTAAATCCAAATCTCAGGTGGACCATACTACAGAAAACCGTCATGATTGAATCCCCACTATTAAAAACTTCATGGGGCCACTGGAATGTTTGTTTGGCATCCAACCTGTTGATAACGTCACAAAGACTTGGATGAAGAGACCACACAAATATCACCTTGATCCAAAACTTTATGGCCCACGAGAAGTGTTTCATGGTCGATTACCACTGTTTCTTGTATTATGGTCCACCTGAGATTTGGATCTGCTTCATTTTTACAATCATGTTCTTAAATGAGTTTCCAAAACGGACGGCGTGGATATAAGAAACATATATCAAGATGGGCCCCACGATCAGGGATCCCACCCACCTCGGTGGGTCGAAGCCGGGCACCTATCTGTCAAGCGTCTTCAACTTTTCATGCTTTTGTTTCTTAACAGTCATCCAACCTACTGCCAGTCTGCCAGTACGTACTTAATTTACAGAAAAGGCATCTAACCGTTGGACCCACTTATGAGGGACGCGGATTAGCTATACTGACGGCCTAGTAGCTTTCTTAGTGACGTCACCAAGTTCTGTAGGCCCTACCATGATGTATGTGATGTATCCAAACCGTCCATCCATTTGGAGATATCATATTCGGGCTTGATATCATTTTAGGGCATGAAGCAAAGATGGAGGAAAATCCGAAGCTCAATTGGACCCACCATAGAAAACAGAGGGGATTGAATGCCTACAATTAAAAACTTCTTGTCCAACACAGAAGTTTTCTATCAAGCTGATATTTGGGTTTTCCCTTAAACATCATGGTGGCCCAGGAAGGTTTCAACAGTGAGCATCATTGTCCCCACTGTTTTCTGTAGTGGGGTCCACTTGAGCTTTGCATCGGTCTTATTCTCTGGATAATGCCCTAAAATGATCTCTCCAAATGGATGGACAGTGTGGATACAACACATACATTATAGTGGGGCTCACAGGAGTTGTTCTCGTCACTTCAGTACAGAGATAGCTAAGCCGCCAGTAGCTAATCCGCGTCCATTTATGAGAGGCTTGGAGCTGCAATAGATTGGGTACAAAAGCCGGAGTGATTCACGTGGTACTCTAACTCAATGTTGAAGCCCTTTTTATAATCCACAGTGTAGAGATAAAGAATATAATATAAGAATAAAACTTTGATACTCGTGATGGATGATATGCAGGCACTAAAAAAAATTTCGTGAGTGCCGGAGAAGTCAGTTTACATTACCAAATTATAGTGTAGAGTTTATATGAATCGTGAATCGACGGCCCTCTAATTTGATTATCTGACCATCTCATTTATGGACATATATTGGACGCTTAAAAGTGAAAATATCAAGAGGTGACATATTTCAACCAAAAAGTGTACCAAATCAGAGGTTAGGACTGTTATTCTGTTGGGCCAACCATGACAATATGTGGTTTATCCACGCCGTCTATCCATTTTCCAGCTCATTTTAGGGATTGAGTCCAAAATCGAAGCATAGTCTACAGCTTAAGTGGACCACACCACAAGAAACAGTAGGAAAGATATTTTTCACTATTGAAACCTTGCACACAATGATGTTTATTTGTCATCCAACCTATTCATAAGATCACAGAGCCATGGATGCAGGGAAAATATAAATATCAGCTTGATCCAAAACTTCATTGCCCTTGAAAATTTTTCAACAATAAATGTTCAATTTATACTGTTTCTTATGGTGTATTCCACTTGGGCTTTGGATATGCTTCATTTTTTGAGTTAAGCCCTGAAATTATTTGGTAAAATAAATGACCAGAGTGGATAAAATGCATAAATCACTATAGACCCTACAGAGTTTACTCATAGCCTAATGTGGGTGCAATGTGACTTTGAGTCTGGACAAAAACATCCACGGTTGAAACCTTCTTAGAGCTGACTTTGATGCTTATATGCCATCCAAATAGTTCATAGGTTATGACCACCCAAATAAACTATAGGCATAAATATCATCCTATACAAAACTTCTATCACCATGGGCGTTCATTTCTCATTTGCACGAATGGCCCACATGAGTTTTGGATCTTCTGAGTTATAGACTCCTTTCTTATTTTGGAGTTTCAAAACACATAAAGGAAGTGAAGTTCTCACATACATTCCTGTCACCCCTGCACGGGATTATCTTTGTGCCCAATTACGGATGTCAATGGGGCGGGCTCGGGCCTTAAACCAGAATTTTGAATAAAAGCAGCCCGTAACAGTGCAAAATTCGGGACCAGACTTATCCAGGCCCGGCCCGTTGACAGCCCTACGGGCAATCCGCTAACCAATATATTTGGTTTAACCTGCCAAAGCCCTTGGAAGCTAGTTAGGGTCTACTGTGATTTTGTGAAAAAATCCACTCCTTCCATCCATTTTCCTAGATCATTTTAGGACATATGACAAAAAAGTAAGCAAATCCAAAACCCAAGTGGGCCACATCAGAGTAAAAAGTGGAAATTGAACTACCATGGTTAAACATTCGTTTGACTACAAAAGTTATGTACCAGGCCACTGTTACAACATTTGTACGCCACAAAAGTGTGTTGTATCGGGTTAAGTTTTTTTGTGTTTTTAGTTCATCTCCATGGGAATGATCTTCTAAACGGTTAGGATGATATATAGACATCAAGGCAGGCCGGGAAGGTTTCAACGGTAGGCATTTCTTCCCTCATTTTTTCCTCTCTGAATCATTGAATTTTGGAGCCAAGCTGACTTTTGGTCTCGCGTCCAAAAATAATCCTAGAAAACGGATGGACGGTGTGGATTTTTGGCAAACATCGCAGTGGGCCCCACCTAGCTTTCCGAGCGCAGGAACTTCTGCAAAAGGGTTCACAGGAAATCAGCGTCTCACCTGAGTTAGAAAGCCACGTGTACAATATATCAGTGCCCGAGTATCAATCTTCATACGCTGCCGGAGTATATATATGAGTCCGGATCCTAGGTTGAAAACGAGCAGACAAGTCCTGATCGTCATTATTCTGATTGGTTCAGCTCAGCCTAACTTGCAGGTCTGACACACTTAGGCTGAGCTGGACCAGCAGCAGCGGAGGTTATATGCTCGTTTTCAACAGAGGACCCGGATTCTATATGATATCACTCCCGACAGTAAAGAAGGAAAGCGAGGGTATATTCGCAAATTCAAAATAAAGTAGGGGCAATTCAATGAACTAGCTCCTTATATTATACCTCCCCTCATCTTTTTTATACCAGTCCGCCCCTCTCTCCTCTTGAAATTCCCCCTTTCTTTTTTCTTCACCCTCTTCTTTCAATGGAAGAGCAAGTTCTAGACCTCTTCGAAATCTATTGGTTTTACCATAACACCCCTCCAGAACCACCCTCTCCTCCTGCTCATGCTCCTCCTCCTCCTCCTCCTCCTCCTCCTGCTCATGCTCCTCCTCCTCCTCCTCCTCCTCCTCCTGCTCATGCTCCTCCTCCTCCTCCTCCTCCAGCTCCTCCAAGTCTTCCAGAATCCGATTCCCACATCGAAAAACCCGCCATCTCTCGACTTCAGAGCCTCCACCGTCGATCTCACAGCGACCAATCCCTCTCCTTCTCCCCAAATTCCGTCCTCCCATTTCCCGAGCTTGATACAATCCTCTCCGTCAAAGAAGATCTCGAAATCAGAGAGAGAATTCCAGATCAAGAACCCGAAAGACCGTCGAAGAAGACGGTGCTGCGCCAAGGAAAGAAGAAGGTGAGCAAGAGCTTGTCCAATCTGGAATTCCAAGAATTGAAAGGATTTTTGGATTTGGGTTTTACGTTTTCGGAAGCGGATATGGATACGAGGCTGATTTCGATCGTCCCAGGGCTGCAAAGATTGGGAAAGAAAGAAGGGGAGGAAAAGCCTCCTCATGAAACTGCTGTTTCCAGGCCTTATCTTTCGGAGGCGTGGACGGTTGATCGGAAGGAAGAAAACCAATTAATGAATTGGAGAATCTCAGCTGTTGGTGATGGAACCGACATGAAAGATCAGCTGAGGTCTTGGGCACATGCCGTTGCATCGACGGTTAGATGAAGAGACTGGTAGCTGAGTTTTTATTTCTTACTTTTAATTTCAATTTTGGTTATTACTGCTGTAATTCTGCAAAATGTAAATAAATATCAAAATTCTTCTCGTTTTAACTTTTTAGATTTTACAAGTGGGGTCTATTGTTAAGTGATCCAAACCGTTCATACCATGGGACCCACTGTTAGTGGTCCATGCACCAAAAATCTCCATAGATGGAAATAAATCAAAACCTATCAATAAGCGACCCACATAGAAAGGGTTTCCATTAAAACAATAAATGGCCAAAGATTCTATAGCTAGATTCTTCTAATCAATGGCTCTGTTTTCTTTTGTGTGTGGGTCCCATCACGTTTGGGATTTTGCTGAAATCAGCCCCACTTGCTAAAAACTAAAACCCGCACGTACAGCAGAATCTGTCGGCCAGAGCATCGGATCGTTATCTCAAGATGATCTGTTTACCAAACAAAAAAAAAAGATGGGCCACACCATTATGATCGTCTGATATGAGACTGGGACCAATCCAAACATGCGGTGAAATTTGTAAATATCAATGGACAGCCGTGGATATGATATAATTACTTATGTGGATTACAGCATAAATGGATTGGCCTAGTTTTAGCATCATGTAATCATCATGCTGTGGACAACTCTTTCTACGGATAGGATATTGAAATGAGTGTTCTGCATCATGACAATTGATACAGCTGCTGTATCTATTCATTTCACCATGAAAAATCCCAGTCTATACCGCGAGGGCTGCCTCAGGTTAGGTCAATCCGGGCGGGCGGCTTTGTCGTGGTGATAATTACGAAAGTGCCACTGAAAAATTCCAATAAGAAAGCGGACAAGCGAGCATGTCTGGCGACTCCGACGCTCGAGTTGGAAGCAGCGGGACGGAGATAACCGATATCATCGTGATAATTTCGTAATAAATAAACTGTACGATAATATCACGATATTTTGAAAGTTTTGAATTTTAACGGTTACTTTGGCGAAATCATCCCAATATTAATAAATTTATTTAAATTTTAAACAATACACCGCATAGTTACATATTAGAATTTATATTATGACTTTTTTTTTCACACCCACTCACCATGTACACTCGCACCACATGGGCACTCGATCTGATGATCTCGATGGTGAAACAAAGTCTGTCTACCGCTGAGTTATGGAAGTGGGCCCCCTCAAGAATGAGATTTATTACATGGTTAGAGGAAAAATAACAACCAATGATTTTAATTTTTTGCTAGACTCTTGAAGTTAAGAGTCCTTTTATGCACGGCTCAGGGATCAGGTTGGTACACTGTCAACTGAACCACATGAGCTTGTTGAATTTTTATCATTAGACTCTTTTCTGGTGTCTCATTTTGTCATACAAGGTCATACTATCTGACTAAGTGGTACAATGTTGCCCTTGAAATGTTCATGGCGCACCCTACCTGATGAATGGCCTATATCTTTTACATGTATTCCATGCTCGCTGATTCCTGGCACACATTGTGCCTTGTCACGTAGGGTGCTGCTTACGGAAGTATAACCCTTATTTAAGTTTGGTATGGAAAATGATATAACAGAGCTACTTGAATTATAATAGTATAGAGTCGTAATCGGTGTGTGTCCATTGGTGTCATAAAAACGCTTTTAATAATAAATAAGTAAAGATTGTGAAGAGCATTTTGTATGCCGCCGTGGCACCATCTCTTATTGGGTTGGTGCTCTGCCTTGTTACAGTTCAGCTCGCTATGCTGCATCATTTCACATTTGAATAATCTTTGTCTATTTAGATTTATGAGTTAATTATAAAATGCGTGTGCCCAAAGATTTTAAGCTTCATTTGGTTTTCAATTTGTACAAGTGTGGCTCATGCTTTATTAATTCAAAGTCAGAAGCCAAACGCAGATTACCTACTGGACAATACTTTGTGGGCCCCACTAAGGCATATGTGTTTCATCTATGTTGTTCATCTACTTTTCTAGATTATTCTAAGGCATGAGCCCAAAATGAGACAAATCCAAATCTCAAGTGAACCCGCCACAATAAAATAGTAATCCAAATCTCAAGTGAACCCCGCCACAATAAAATAGTGGGGATTGAACTCCCACCATTAAGACCTCCAAGGGCCTGCTTAATGTTTATTTGTCATCCACGCTGTTGATTAGGTTACATAGACCTATATGAAGGGAAAGCACAAATATCCCCTTCATCCAAAACTTTTATGGCTCCCAGCAAGTTTTTAATGGTGAGCGTTTAATCACTACTATTTCTTGTGGTGTGGTCCACATGAATTTTGGATTTGCTTGATTTTCGAGGTCATCCTCTAAAATGATCTGAAAAAAAAAATGATGGATGGTGTGAATAAAACATATACATCATTGTGTGGTGCCGGCCCACAAAGGACCGTCCAATAGCTACTAGCTACTGATAGCGGTAGCAGGCGATTCATGTTCGGATTGCGTCCTTCCTTGCTGTCATACGAAGCTGTGGAGAGGCCCACCTTGATATATCTCTTTATCCAGTCCATCCATTCTGTTTCTAAGATCAAGCCTACCACATAAGACCAAGAATGAGGCAGGTCCAACGGTGAGACCAACCACATCAGAAATGCCACTTGCATTTAATGCGACCCAAGTTCAGTATTTAGTATGGTCGATCTGACCGTTGGACCTACCTCATTCTTGGTCTCATGTGGTCGGCCTGATCTTAGAAACTAAATGGATGGGGCGATAAAGAGATACATCACGGTGGGCCCCTCCACAGCTCGGTTGCATCCATACTGAGGAAGGACACAATCCGACTACCATCCAAAATTACTTGAACATGGGACCCACCTTCATTAATGTCCAATGCATTAAAAGTTCCCAAAATTAAAAGATCCTAGATATAGAATATTTGCCCTTTTTTATTTGTTCAAAAGTAACCACTAATGAGTTATCTTATGAACTATTTTTTCGTTGGCCACCTTTATGATTTCTCACTAATAGATCATTTTGGTTCATTAACCTATTCACATCATAAGTTATAATACAACTATTTTGTCCTCCTGAAGGGTCACATATACTGAATATCCTATCCGTACAAAAGGTGGGCCACCCAATGATGATTACCTTACATGAAAATGAGACATAACTTCAATATCAGCCAACAACCTCTGGTATGACTTAGCCTGTTTGGGACATACAGTCAATGGATTGTCTCCCATCCATGAGATACATCCTACTTCGTTCAGTGTTTGTGTCATCCACTAGATATAGTGTAATGCCTTTTTTTTTCATATAATATTTGGGAAAATGTGAAATGGTAATCAATGACCACATTTCACAAATGAC
The DNA here is from genome assembly GCA_003013855.2 of Liriodendron chinense. NCBI lineage: Eukaryota > Viridiplantae > Streptophyta > Magnoliopsida > Magnoliales > Magnoliaceae > Liriodendron > Liriodendron chinense. The sequence continues at coordinate 6,698,802 of ML058334.1, forward strand.
ATCAGTCACCTATACCATATGCAGCTTGAATGTCACGTGTAAAGGGCACTTATGAATGGATGGCATGGATAAAATATGTGCATCAGCATAGGGCTCACAATTATAGGGCCTGGTTGGGCAGCGGTATCTCAAAGGACAGAATCATATTAGATGGGATAGACATTATTTATTGCGCATTAATTGCATGTCCGGCAATACCATGCTAGTAGATGAGATTAACAGCATCATTTCTTGGGGTTTAGGTCCTTGCCTCATTGGTAGACTCTGCAGAGTTTCAACAAAAGGGTCTCAGGTTAGAAACCCATTTGTGGTGAAACACCAGTGGGTGCGTTGCATGACTGATCGAAGAAGGAAAAAAAAAAAAAATCATCATTTCTTGTGTTTGAGATCAAATGCTTCCCTTTGAAAATACACTATTATTTGAAGTTTGTATTTGGTGTACAGTGGAATTGTAATGGACCACATTTCACAATTGATTTTGGTCACGTGCGTGCTTGTGTACATTGAATGTCACATGTGAAAGGCACGTATGGATGAATGTTGTTGATAAAAACAAATACATCAATGTGGGGCCCACAACTGTAGCAAATACCAAGATCCACCATAAATCTACCATTGACATCAGAATACATGATATCGAGATTAATCCAAACCTTTCTTATATTATCAAACATTAGATGAAATTAGCCAAGGACCCAATATTATTCCATACCACCTCTAAAGCTATCTAATACGGCGGCCCAAACACGCCCATAGTGGATTTTGAAATGCACCAAAAATCCTATAATATATACCATTAGCATTGGAATATATAATACCGGGATTGATCCAATCCTTCCCATTGTCATCAAAAACACCGTATGGAATTTTCAAGGAACAAAATACCATCTAATACCATGCACCAAACAGCTCAAAGTATTCTTGTGGCGTAAATGAGTATATTGGCCTATCTTTCATACCAAGTGATCATCATAGCACCGGCCTATTGCACGTGAGCAGCCAAAAAAAAAAAACAAAAAGACCACATGTATGGACAGGATATTCCATACATTGGGCCCATAAGTGAGAAAGGAATGGTTGTATTACGTTATGGCCGTATCTGATCAATTCTCTTTTATGGTTGCACCAAACGCGCGTGCTCCTCCTTTACGTACAATAGAAATATTAAAATGATAATAATAAACATATTTTCCACGTGATGTATGATATATTTAAATATGTATACTGAATTAGAAATATGTATAAAAGTAGTATGGTTGGAAGCCGCCCAATTTTATATACGCGGTACCAGGTCGTCGCATGCTCATGAAAAGAGAAGGCACAAAGAGAACTCATGGTCCATATGAGCTAGGTAGCACAATTTGTGGCACGTGACACTTGTGTAGGACATCAGTGCCGTGAAAATGATAGGCCTCATCTTGGAGATCACTTGGGACAAACATCAGGTCTTTCCAGTCATCAGGTGAGGTACACTAATGAAATCAATGGGCAACGGGTCTTCTGACTCAGCATACAAGTGTGACCCACCTGGTGAGCGGATTAGCGTGATTTTTTTAAAGCTATGTTATTCATAATGGATCCCACCACTTTCATGGTACTGATGTCTTACACGAGTGGCATTTTGGAAGGGAAGGTGCCTGTATGTGATCAATTCTCATGTTCAAACACCAATGTATTAACGGGCCCACTACAGGCTGTCCATCCAATGGATTCCACTAAAACAATTAAACGGATTAATCAACCAAGCCATGGGGCCCAGTAGATTACAACGGATGGTTAAAACAAATAGGTAGAAGTATTAGATACTTTTTAATAGTCGTTAGAATAAGTGGACTTTTAGGGCCCGTTATGGATGCTTTGCGAAAAAGGGGTTCTTGCAGTGGGGTGTTTCAGGCCTTATTTTTTCGATCCACAGGATTAAAAAAAAAATTGTAGTTTTGGCATTTTAACACCTATTTTGATAACCTTCCTTTTGGCTTAAAATTTTGATTGTCAGCTTATTAAAAATTTTGGTGGTCATGAAGTATATCGGACTATCTAGTTCCCTCCTAATCAGAGTTGTACACGGGTCGAGTTGAGTTTGAGTCTTTCAAGCCATCCCACCCATCCATCCACACATCCATCCCATCCATCCACCCATTCATATATATATATTGACCGACCTTGGAGAGTGCTAGGCCGGTCGCCCGAAAATCCCAGAAAAAAATGGAGGGGGGAAGGGGATTATCGACATCAACTGTCGAGCAGACAGTAGGGCAGCTTGTTAGACACACAGCGGACAAGTAGTGGGCAAGGCGACAGCGCCGTGCAAGGCGAGTGAACAAGCAGTGGGCGAGGGGCAGAGCCATGCAGTAGGCAAGGCGGCAGCGCTGTGCAGGGCAAGGACAAGCAATGAGGGTGGCCAAACATCGAGCTAAGAGAGAGAGGGAGGGAGGGAATGTGATAAGTGGTAGGACATCGAGCTTAGAGAGAGGAGGGAGGGAATGTGGTGGGTAGCCAGACGTTTAGCTCAAAGAGAGGGAGGGAGAAGGTTAGGGTTAGGGAAAGAGAGGGGCGCTCGGGTGAAATTAGATTTAGGTTTTTTTTAGGTATTTATACTCCTGGTTAAATGAGCAAGTCAAATCCAGCCGAGTTTGACTCAATGTTCGAGTCGAGCTGAGTTGAGCAGGGTCATGCTCGGTTCTTGACTCGAACCCATTTGAACACCCAAAAAATAACTCGGCTCGGCTCAAACTCACTTCCAATCCGAATTGAGTCAAGCATTTTCGAATCGAGCCAAGCAAGTTTTTTGAGCTTGCTCGACTCATGTACAACTCTACTCCTAATAAGAAAATTGCAGGTGCACTATTTAATTAAGTAAATCTAGTGCAAGATCATGGAGACTAATTTTTCTTAGGATGACATTGCACCAAATTTGTAAGTGAAGTAGAAACATTTTATCCCAGTATCTAACTACTTAACCTAGGCCATTATTCTTATTAACACTTAATCAAATATGTTTGATTTCATATGCGCACAAGCAAATTTTAATTTTAATTTTTTTTATCATAACACATGTTTATCTATTTTTAAGATCGAACAAATTTTACTTTTATAATCTAATTGATCTAAAAAATTCATTGAAAATAATATAATTATATATAAACATTTTTTTAAATAATTTGTAATAAAATACGATTGTCCATTTGATCTAGCATCTTAGACTAAATTTTAGGCGCATCACCACCACCGTGTTATTATCTACGATCTTCCTCTATCCGTTTCTTATAATTCGATCTTGATTTGACTACTTTCCCAACATGCTTTTGATCCTGTTTTTATTTATTTATTATTAATTTTGTTAGCACACACACCCCATTATTAGTACACCCATCCACCTATTAATCACACCACAATAGCCACCCCCACTCTCGAAATCAATGCCATGACCTTAGTGTTGAGATGAGGCTATCTTCACTCAATCTACTACTTGAGCTATAGATCGGGGTGTATCCAGTTGAATTTATACACATGATTTTCACAATGCACATCAAAATAGCATCACTTTATTACCACGTTGATATACAATATAAAATAATAAAGACATAAGAGTCGCTTATAAGATTGACATACTCACAAAATAGCTAGAATGAAGTAGATCCATTGCTCATAGGTAATTGGTCTCACACCACGTGTGGCTTATAACTTACGCATCTCAAATAATTAAGTGTTTATGGCCTATGTTATAATCATGATAGGGAATCAACCTGATTAACCAATGAGCTTTTCCCATTGAAACACATAGGCTTACATGATCTAATTAGGTAAAGGAGGCGATTATGTTGTCCATGTGAGATCTCATCTTAATTTTCTCATAAATTAGGCACACAGTACATCTTATATATGCATGCATCTTAACATTTGAAATTGTTTATAAATTTATAATAAATATTTTTAATTGTTTATTTTTAGCAATAAAATCCAAGAAAACAAAAAACTCCAATTTTAAAAAATTCTTGAGAATTTCCCAATAATGAGATTTATCATCCCGGTAGACATCTTTTATTTTTTCATGGTGAATATGAATATATAAAATGAACTTATGGTTCCATTCACCGAGTGGGCTAACCCAAAAGGAACGAAATGGTTTAAGAAATTTGATGATGCTCCATATTCAATGAACACGTGTGGTCCCCTCTAATTTGTATCTTGAAGAATTGCACAACAAAATGAAATAAATTGGTTTTTTTCCGTTCTGTTATTGACTAATCATATATCTTCAAATCATATAGCAGAATTAACTAGTTTTTACTATTATATTATCTACTAATCATATCAGGGGCGGAGCCACGTAGGGCGAGGGGGGCAAATGTCCGGACGCGGATTAGCTACTGACAGGTTGAGTAGTAGCTATCTTGCTACTAAAGTGACGTCATCAACTTATGTGGGCCCCTCCGTGATGTAAATGTTGTATCCACACCGTCCATCCATTTGGAGAGACCATTTTAGGACAATATCTAAAGAATGAGACAGATCCAAATCTCAAGTGGACCCTACCAAAGAAAACAGTGTGGGGATTGATTTCCTACCATTAAAATTTTCTTGGGGCCACAGAAGTTTTTGATCAAGCTGATATTTCTGTTTTCCCTCCTTCCATGTCTGAGTGAACTTATGGCCAGGTTGGATCTCAAATAAACATCATGGTGGGCCTTAGGAAGGTTTGAAGGGTCGAGTCACTGTCCCCACTGTTTTCTTTGGCGGGGTCCACTTGAGGTTTGGATCTTTCTCATTCTTTAAATCGGGCCCTAAAATGATCTCTCTAAATGAATGGACGGTGTGGATACAACATATACATCACAGTGGAGCCCACCGAAATTAGTGACGTCACTTCATAGCCAGATAGCTACTCAACCTGTCAGTAAATTGGATCTGCATGAGGTTTGGGATCATGCCCTAAAATGTGCTGAAAAATAGATGAACGGTGTGGATGAAACACATTCATCATGGCCAATCCCACGTAACCCGTACAACTGAACATGAATTCTAGATAACGGGGCGTGGAGGACGCCGAAGCCTTCCGTAAGAAGTTCCTGCCCGGGAACTTAGTGGGGCATATGGTGATGTTTGTTAGAAATCCACCATGTTCATCCTGTTTTGTGACTTCATTTTAGGACATGAGGATGGAAATGAGCTGGATCCAAGATTAAAGTGGGCTGCACTAAAAAAAGGTGGGTAGGGAAATATCTATTGTTGAAACCTCTCTGGGTCCACAAGTGATGTTTATATGCCATCCATACGGTTCTAATGTCATTCCTACTTGGATGAACTGAAAACAAATATATTAGCGTGATCCAAAACTTCTGTGGCCCCACAAATATTTCAACTGTGAACATTCAATCCTATCGTTTTCGGCCCACTTAAGTCTTGGATCCGGCTCATTTTTTCTCTCATGTCCTAAAATGAGCTTGGTGGAAATGGATGAACGTGGTGGATTTCTCACTGACATCATGGTGGCCCCACTTAGGTTCCCAGCGTAGGAACTTGCTGGAAAAGGCTTCCGCCAGAAATCCGCGTCCGTGGGCGGACAGGATACTACTCAACCAGTCTTTTAGTAAAAATAGCCACACCTCAGGGCTATTGCAGTAAAATCCCCAAGAACGAGCGTGGATTAGGTGAGACCCCGGCCTCACCTAAGACCGTGCTAACCCTTACCGTGGGCCCACCTTGATGTATGCATTATGTATCCACACCGTCCATCCATTTTTCTAGATAATTTTATGACATTATCTGAAAAATGAAACAGATCCAATCATCAGATGGACCATACCACAGTAAACAGTACTGATTGACTATTAACGGGCAGCAGAAGTTTTGGATCAAGTTGATATTTGTTTTTTCCCTTCATTGAGTATTATGTGAACTTATCAACAAATTAGATAGTAAATAAACACCACAGACACATTAATGTGCGCCTTAAGAAGTTTTTAATAGTAGAACGGTCAATCACCACTGTTTCTTATGATATGGTCCACCTGATATTAATTGGATTTGCTTTATTTTTTTGGGTAATGCCTTAAACTGGCTTAAAAAATGCATGTACGTAGTGTATACATAGTACATACATCAACGTGGCCCCCACTACAACCCCACGGTGGATAAATAAAACATACATCAAGATGGCCCCACCGGTAAGGGATGCACTGTCTTAGGTGAGGCAGGGGTCTCACCCAATCCGGCCCCATTAGGACCTAGGTAGAGACGGACCATCATGTCAGAGGTTTTGTGGGGCCCACTGTAATCTATATCTTTTATCCAAGTCATTAATCTATTTTGACACATCAGTTTAAGACATGAGCCCAAAACGGATACAGATCAAAGGCTAAAGTGGACCACATCATGTGAAGAAGTGGTGATTTAAATCCTACTGTTCAAGACATTTTAGAGGCCACGGAAGTTTTGGACGCCACGGTGGGCCCTACTAAGTTTTCAACCGTAAGAGTTCAATCCCAAACGTTTGCTTCGTATTTGCGCCTCACCCCCTGTGGAAGAAAATCTGGGTCTGCCCCCTGATCACCTGTACTTAGATTGGTTTACATCTTACTGCAGATTTCAGTGGAATATAATTATAGACAGAGTAGAATAGATTTTGAGAAATATAATGATTGCCTGATTGCCAGATTACTTCTAGAACGGGATTTGAGGATATGACGGCTGTTGAAGACAGCTGCAGTTATGGAATTTGCAAATCCTACTGCTCTACCTCTAGGCATCTTGTGTTCTTCTTTTTTAGATTTTCTAAGGTGGGAGAAAATCCAAAGGCAACCTACAACAAAAGTAGGATCCTAATATGAAGTAGGAAATTTCATTCATTTCTTATCTCACTATAACTACAAAAGCTCATATTTATCCTTTGTAAGATATCCCAACTTGATAGGCATCTCTTACACACATTGTTGATGTCCCTTCACATGCACCATCGTTTAATGGCCTGAGATTTTAGAGAACATTATTTAACATGGTATCAGGGCAATAAGGAGTTATACAAAGAATGTCATAAAAAAATAAAAAATCAATAATTTCTCAATGATGTTGATCAGCTAGAAGAAATTTCCAACAAAAGGTATATTAGTAAATTTTCAAGGTCGGCATGCTTATCAACAGATGACTCATATTTACCCACTCAGCAATGAGAATTTGGGGGCATTTTAAGTGCCGAAAGTAGCATTCATACTTGTTTCTTCACGCTGATGTACTGGCTGTAGGGTCCCATCAAATTAGAACATGTGGTCTCATGCGTGTAGAGGCAAGAGAGTGATTGCATTCTAGTTTTATCCGGAATCTACTCCTGTCTTTTGAGTGAAACGAAAGACACCATCAACTAGCAATCATGACCCTTTCCATTTCAACCCTTTGGCTAACCTTTTTTGCCTTCACCCATGATATCTCCTTTATTTACGATACTACCCATCAGATTTTTATGGGAACAAGCTCAGATGGCCTGGGTGTTGGGAAAGCTGGCAGCAGAAGCGGAACGCCGAACACGTGAAGCAATGTAAAATCAAACGAGAAACAAATGCAATCAATCACACACAAGCACTCACCCCAAGAGACTCTAAATTTTAGAATACAAAAATCCCAAAATGGGTAAAAAAACCACAGCACAAAACGGTCCACTATGAATTAAATAGAAGATTGCAAAGATTACAGCCCACAAGCAAGGAAACTGCGGACTGCGCAAGGAATCCACACACACAATCGACCGGTCGCGCCTCGCACAGAGACCGGTCCAGGGGAAACATCAAACGCTGCCTCACAGCCGACCGGTCACCTGACCGGTCGGAGCCTACTGACGATCGGTTGGCCGACCGGTCTGGGCACACGCAGAGAATTCTGCCTTCAGTGTGCATCTAAGCCACTTCATCAGACCGGTCACCCGACCGGTCTGAGCACCCTGTCCACACACATAGTTTGAAGACTCCCCAACACTGGGTTCCAAGAGAAGTGGGTTGCTTTGGATGGTAGATTGGTGCCCTTGATTGGTGGGCCCCATCACTTCTATCTATAATGGGCTTGAAGGAGAGCTTAGGTAATGGGCTTATGTTATTTTGGACGTAAAATAATCTGGAAATTGATTTTAAGCTTTTAATACAACCATTGTATTATTTGGTCAACATTGTTTAGCTACCTTCTTTCTTTCCTCAAAATCCTCCCATCAAATGGTTAGGATTCTCTTATCGGCGCATATCTTTGGCAGCTGGCCTATCCATCATGATCCTGCTAGATGGTCGGTTTGGATCTCATAGAAGAAAAAGCCATCGTTTTCAATTTGACAGTCATGGATTCATTATTGGATGGTTAGGATGATTCAAGAGGTTTAAATCTTGGGTCATATTCCCGATATTGCTAGCTCAAGTTTATGATTTGGACCCACTTGCTCAACGGGTATGGGCCCGCACAACTGATAGCAATCTGATCCAAAGATCAAGTCATGGCTGATAAGGCATTGTTACGACGAGTTACTGATTTAGGATCAAGGAATTACTATGGATGCACTGATTTTCAAAACTCTTAACTTCAAAATAATAATAATAAAGGAAAACTTAATAAAATCAGTAGGCCTAAAAAATTAGGGTCAGATGAGAGCCTACTACTCTCCCTTTCCCTATTTATTAACAGGGACAATGTCACATGGACACCTACATTTTCGTTGAATTCCAAACAAAGATTCCAATTTTTAGACTCTTTTCTAAAACCTAAGGTTTCAAAACACGATAAAAAAAGCAACATGTTTTGACTTGGAGTAGCAGCTGTTACAAAATTCCATCCATTCTCTTTGAAAAGATGATTTTGCCTCTTTTAAACTTTACCTCCCTGTTCAACAGCTGCAGAATCCACTCCAATGCTTCACTATGTCATGGCCCCACAATGATACGTGTGTTTAATCCACATCATTCATCCTTCATGGATCATAATTTTAGGGCATGACACAGAAAATGAGAAAGATTGAAATCTCTAGTGGACCCCACAAGAGGTAACAATGGCAATTAAAACCTACCATTAAAAATACTTAGGGTCCATTTTCCAATGTATAGTCTACTTGAGATTTGGATATGCCTCATATTTGGTCTCTACCCTAAAATGACCTCAAAAATTGGATGGATGGTGTGGGCGTAACACATATATAGGGCTATTCAAAAAACTGACCAAATTGATTAATTTTGGTCGGTTTGCGATTCTATTTCGAATTGATTCGATTTTTTATATTAAAAATCGAGAATGTTAGTTTAGTTGTCAATTGAAATATAAATTTCATCGATCGACCTATATATATATATATATATATATATATATATATATATATATATATATATATATATATATACCCCTATTGTATGGCCCACCTTGATAATATCTTATATATCCATGTTGTCCATTCGTTTCTCAACCTATTTTAGGATGTGCTCCGGAAAATTAATTAGATCCAAATCTCAAGAGGACCACACCACAGGAAACAGTGTTGATTGAGCGCTTGCCATTAAAAATGTCCTAAAGCCCACTTGAAGAATATTTGTAATGTGTATTTTCCATCCAACTTGTCAATAAGGTCAAACATACTTGGATGAAGGGAAAAGTCAAATTTATTTCACTTTCAGCTTGATCCAAAAGTTTTGTAGCCTATAATTATAGAAGTTTTAATGGTCATTCACCAAATTTTACATCGTTGTAGTCCACCTAAGATTTGGATCTTCTTAATTATTTTAACATTGTCATGAAATTGAAAAAATTGAGAAAACCAAACTGACCAAAATTTATCCGGTTCGGTTCAATTAGTAAAGCTTCATTCATTTGGTTTAATTGTTAAATATTCAAAACTAATTGAGTTGGTCCAGTTGAGTATCACACCTCAAAACTGAACCATGCATAGCCTACACATATGTCATGTTGGGGGCAAGAACTATTGAAGCTTGAACATGGAAAGTGGTGTTGGGACCCGGATTTCATGCGAAAGCTTTAGGTAGAAAGTTCCTACGCTAGGAACCTAAGTGGGACCCACTATAATGTTTGTGATAAATCTACCGTCTCCATCCATTTAGCAAGCTCATTTTAGGATATTCAACCAAAATTTATTTGGACATAAGACTCAAGTAGGCCACACAAGATGAAACAGTGGAGATTGAGCAAACACTATTGAAACATTCATATGTCCACAAAACTTCTGTATCAGGCTAATTTTTTTCTTTTTCAGTTCATCCAAGCAGGAATGACCTTCTAAACAATTTGGATGTCGTATAAACCTAGAGGTAGAGCTTAGGAAGGTTTCAACAGTGGGAATTTCTTTTCCCAATTTTTCCTCTTTTATGGCCCACTTAACTCTTAGATTTGGCTTAGTTTGGTCTAGTGTCCTAAAATGATCTTGAAAAAATAGATGGACAGGGGGGATTTATTGCAATCATCACGGTGAGCCCCAACTAGGTTCCCAGCATGCCAAAGGCTTTCTCGAGAAATACGTGTCCGTGGTGTTGGGACGCGGATTAGCTACAACAGCATAGTAGCAAGATTCCCTACGGAAGTGACGTCACCAATTTTTGTGGGCCTATGATAATGTATGTGTTATATCCACATCATCCATCCATTTAGAGAGACCATTTTAAGGCATTAGTCAAAGAATGAGGCAGATCCAAAGCTCAAGTGGACCCCACCACAGAAAATAGTGGGGATTGAATGCCTATCATTAAAAACTTCTTGGTGGCCACAGGAGTTTTTCGATCAAGCTGATATTTATTTTTTTACCTTCATATAGTGTTTGTGTTAACTTATGAACAGGTTAGATCCCAAATAAACATTATGGTGAGCCGAGCATCACTATCCCCAATGTTTTCAATGGTGGGATCCACTTGTGCTTTGGATCTACCTCATTCTTTGGATCATGCCTAGAATGATCTCTCCAAACGGATGGGTGGTGTGGATACAATACATACATCATGGTGGGGTCCATGGAACTTGGTGACGTCACCCAGTAGAGAATCTGGCTATTGTACCCATCAATAGCTAATCCGCGTCCTGGTGTTGGAGGGTCACTACCACACATTATGGTGATAGGCCTTAGGAAGTTTCAATGGTGAGTACTATTATCCCCACATGAGCTCCAGACCTGCTACAATTTTTTGGTTCATGCTGTAAAATGATCTAGAAAAATGGACGTACAGCATGGGTATACATCAAGGGGGCTCCACAACGCCCAATACATCACAAACCACAGTTGGTGTTCGCACATGCGGCACCAAAATCCCAGGGGTGGGGGGGGGGGGTGGGGGGAGAGATAATTTGAACATAACTTAGAGACAAAGAGGAAGATAGAAATGCACAGAGAGGCAAGAGAAGAGAGGCTTTCGAGGTTTTTTCCTTTCAAGAATCATAATTATTATAAGGTGAGTGGTTTTTAACTAGAGGAAAAAAAAGTTTTAACAGCTCTAGGAAGATGTTTAAAAAAGGGATTATTTTTTAATAGTATGACTCCTATTTGAAAACAAAGCAAGAGAACCATGCTCATCACTTCTCTTATTGGTCCAGCTCAGCTTGACTGTGTCAGAGCTGAGCTGCTCTGACACTGACACAGTCAGCGGAAGCAGAGGTTCCTGCTCGGTTTCAACAGAGGATCCGGATTCTTTTTTAAATTCAACCAAACTGTAGGGCATTGTCCCTTATCAATGAGGAAATCATATAATAGTTTGAATGACAGCCCAATTAGATGCACTAACACTAAAATTAGAAATTTTGGGATGGAGACTCTTGGCCCTCTCTCTGTTTATTAATAAAGAGATCATACGGTAATTTGAAGGAGCACTCAATAACATACATTAATAATATCAAATTTTCAAAAAAAAAAAAAAAAAGGTGTTGGAGTGCATCTAATTGGGTGGTCCTTCAAATTAGTATATGAGTTCTAAATAATTGACAGATGGATTGAGAATTTGGATTGGATAGGTTTTTCAACTTGATATTTCCATGGATTTACCGTGAAATGAGGAATCAATTGTACTGTTTGGTAGATAAGTTACAAATCCATGGAAATGATTTCTCAATGCCTTCTATAACATAGGTCGAAGGCGTCCAATATCTGAATAATCACGGATGCCTGTGTGATTATGCTTGAGAATTTATCATGGTCCCACTGGTGGGGCCCACGAAGAGTCTTGGCCTTGCTACATGAGGTCCATCCTCAAAATACTACACCCTATTGGCCTTATACATGGTTCAATATCATCTACATATCCATGTGAAGCAATGTGATCTAGGTTATTCACTAGGGATCCATTGAGATTCCGCACACTTACTGGACCCTCACCCACGTCTCTTTTCTTGATGATGATGTTGTCTATGTCCCTCGGTAGGGTATGTACTTCCAGTTGCATTCCACTTCTGAATGGGCTTTGAATGCCCATTATTTGGACGGTCAATAGTCCTAAATCCATTCGGCCGGCCCAGAAATTTTTTTAATCTTGCCGTTCCGATGGCTACAACCTAAGCTGGTGACTGTTAGTAAATGCAAAATAAATAAAGGCTGACGGTTGAATTATTACACGTGGCAATATGCCAGGTGGCCAGCCCGGCCAGAGCATGGTCCCACTTTAGATTGGACTCGGACCTATTAGCTTGGCCAGTGAGCTGGGCTAATTTTTGGGCTGACTTCCTAAACATATGTGTCGTATCCTACAGATATTCATTTCAAACTCTAGCCTAAGCAACACTTGCTATTTCTTTGTGAATGTGGGGTCTACTTGATAAGCGGATGGATTTATCCCATATGGGCCCGTAACATCCAAAGGAAGCCCCATCTCAGCCCGATGAGGTCCAGTTGGGTTTTCCTTTATAATGTTTCCTAGTAGATTCTGGACATCTGGAGATCCCAATTGATTGATCTGGACCTGTCCATTAAGTCCATTACATATTTTATCATTTACCATGCAAAATCACAACAATCAGAAGATTCTAACTATCAGATCAATAGATTATTAAATGGACAGATTGTCTATCTGAAAATAGTATAGTTAGCAATTTGAGCAGACTATTAGTTAGGGCCCACTATTAACGGTTGTGGTACTAAAGAATCATTCTATGGGAAAATCCTAACCATCCAATCCGTGGCTTGGAAAGTGGATGCTTTTAAAAAAGAGGGTCGATTTATAGGTAGATCCGATCATTCAATCTGCACAAATTTTACATGCAGTCCATGACATCTGTGATGGACATAATGGACGGTGCGGATGGATAGATTGGCCTGTGCAAGTGTCCTGATGCAATTAGGAGCACTATTACTAATACTGCACTGAGAGCAGTGGAGTCCGGGGCGGGTAGCTGATCGATGGGTCTTTGAGTAGGGCTGCACATTTGCCAGGTCAACCCCACCGACCCGGCAGAAATTCCATCCTCCCTGACCTGGTATAGAAAAGGGTCCGGTCTCGAGTGAATGCGATTGAACCATTTTTAATCTAGGTACGGTCTAAGATAAACACCAAATCCGACCGACCCGACCTCATACCGCAACTCGTTCCGCCCGACCCGAACAGCCCCGAGTTCTGTCAGAGTGTTCTAAAATAAAATATGCCTGGGAAATTCTTACAGTTGAAACATCCCTAGGTCCACAATGATGTTTATATGTCATCCATATCGTTCATAATATTGTCATTCCTATTGTGATGAACTGAAAATATAATTATTAGCCTAATTCAAAAATTCTGTGGCCCCACGTCTTATTGTGGACGTTCAATCCTCACATTTTTCAACCCACTTGAGTTTATGGCCGGAAGTTTGTACAGTTATGTTCACATTTTCAGTTTGTTCAAATAGAGCCATTGTTCAGTGATCTAAACCATTGATGAGAAGGGCCTCACCCTGGATGCCCACACATAAAAAAATACTTTGTACTGATTGGAATATCTCACAATCGAATATTTGGACTTTTATAGGTTAGCGTTCCATCCCAATTAATGATGGACGTTCCATCCCAGTCTTAAGCCGACCCAACTCGGTTCAACATATAGGCTCGGGTAGGGTTAGGGTTAGGGTTGACACTTTGGCAAGTAGGGTAGGGTTCGGGTTAGGTCAGCCCAACCCAATCACAACTCGTACCGAAACTCGAACCTTTAAAATATGTTTAGGTTCAATCCAGGATTGGGCCCAACCCGACCCATGTGCAGGCCTAGGTCTGAGTCTGAATTCGGGTCCTTAGCTCTAGGGATGGACTCCGCCCCTTGGTTGCAAAACAAGCCATTCAAGGGTTGGGCCAGCCTGGGCCCAATTGCACTCAAAAGGCCCACCCCACTCTAAGCTTGCAAATAGGGCTATCAATGGGTACTGGATTCATGATTACTAGATGGACACAACCCGATTTTAACAGGTTTGGGTCCCATTTATTGGACCCAATAAGAAAACAGGTCAAGTTTAGTTCTCAACTTTTGGACGTGGCTAAAAACCGAGTCTAGTTGGGTTCAGGTTGGGTCCATCATATAAACCTAGTTAAAGTTAGATTGACTAAATATATTTGTAAGAGAGACCGTTTACACACCATGCACATGTCAAAGTGCAAAATATGTTTGTTGACTGATCCATTGATTAGGTGGGCCCAACCATGTAAATGTGTTTTTTTTTTTTTTTTTGAAAGGTAACGCAAAATTTATTAGAACAAAAACAAAAGGTACAAAATAAGCCAGAATCGCCGAGATGGTGGACCGGCTAGGCAGCAAGAAAAAGGAGATTATAGCCCTTAAACAAATCGTCATTGGAAGCCCCCTTCACCATTAAACATCTTGCTTAGAATCACCATTCTCCAAAAAGCTGTCCTTTGCTTCCCCAGATTTATTGTAACGACCCTCAAATTTAATCATACTTGACTTGAGTATATGGGTGAGTGTTAATAATAGAGATCTGAATTAGCACGAATAAGTCCTTTTAGGATGCAAATAAATGCACCTCATTGTGGCACATGTGTGCCTAACCTTGACCGTTACAAACCTGTCATATAGGCCAACGAAATCCTATTCCCAAAATAGCCTTAATGGTGACCGAAATATCCGAAAGAGATCTAGACCGTTCGTTAGTGGACCAACAATCACGAATCTAACTGATTACGTTCGCCTTATTGGACTTGACATTTCACTTGAATCGGATGTCCAAGCCCAAACCCCGAACTGCACAACTTCAATCAAAACCTAGGAGGGT
Source organism: Liriodendron chinense (assembly GCA_003013855.2). Lineage (NCBI taxonomy): Eukaryota > Viridiplantae > Streptophyta > Magnoliopsida > Magnoliales > Magnoliaceae > Liriodendron > Liriodendron chinense. Next base: position 6,714,000 of record ML058334.1, read on the forward strand.
GAGTTGTGTGACTCACCTAATAAATGATCATTTGGGCCTATAAAAGGCAAATTCATCTCAAATCCATTCAAAATCTGAATTTTAGGGTTTTTCTTAGGGTTTTGGCTTATGTTTTGCTTGGATTCATCGATTAGGTTGTTGTTCCTCTCAATTGCTTGGCACCAAGCGATAACCGTAGGTAACTATACCCTCTATTGTAGGAATTAGCAATTGATTTTGGTCTAGTTGGTTCTAATCTCAATCTTTGGTTGGAATTAGGTTAGATAGCGAGGTTCCTCTCATTTCATCATACTCTAGACGTCATGGGAGTGTGATTTCCCCCACACAGGTGAGGACTATTCACCTAAATTAGTTTTTATCAGCCTTTGATAGTATTGGGTAATGAAATCTAGGGTTTTTTGTGGAATTTCTTCAAAGTTAATCATTTGAATAGTTTGTAATTATGATTTATAGATTTGATGTGTTATTGTTATAATATGTTTCTAGGATATATGAAATCCATGCCTATTTGAGCTGATTTATGAAATGTGTGCTTGATGTGTTTTGCATGCCAAGTGTTTGATGAAATGTCAAGTATTGAATTCAATGTTTACTTACCAATTAATATATTATAACATGTTTAGACCATTATAGAACTGCTATGTGTGGAGTTGGTACCGAAAAAACTGTTAATGAAGCGAAAGCCTACCTTGGGTTGGGCCCCCCCAGATTCGTTTGGTTGATTTAGACAAAATACGACTGATCGGCCCTAGCTAAGCCGATCTCGTCGTCGTTCATTCGATTCCACCGGATTAGTCTAGTCCCTAGGGATATTATTATTATTTTATTCGTTGCTAAACATATCCGAAGTCTAGGATACCACAATTCCCATTGCTATATAATCACCATCATTAGGCGTCCACATTCCTGGCGATCTAGTCGTTGCAGCTCATGGGTCAGGCATGGTATAATGGGTAACTGTGTCTGTGCTGTCTCTGACCTGTATTGATTCAGGTAGTCATACAAAGAGTCTTAAGCGCCGATACTAGGTAACGAGCCTATCATCCTTGACCATGGGTGACAACCTATACCTTGTATTTGTTTAGTCTTGGGCTATGCCCGTACCGTTGGATTGTCAATCATAGACTAGGAGTGACAAACCTCGATGGAAATGAGGATCCCGGGAGACGAGCCATGGAATCCTGATCATATGACTCGTGATATAATTAAAGTATCATGGCATTGCTAATACTGATGGTTGAAAATGGACTAAATAAATACTTGGTAATCATGCGTACATCTCATAAGTGCTCAGGTGTCTAGTTGTCCTCCTGGTTATGCCAGCCCTGACCCTTTTCATGTGCATTATGTTCGTTATTGTTGGGTGATAGGCGTAAGAGCCCCACCATTTTATTACTCCGGAACATATCATTGGCATTGCACAATTGCATGCATTATTCAACTATCATAGGAATTGATTGTGAGATTATATTTCTTTATCTGTACTTGACAGTGTTGATTATAAATGTAACTTAGGGAATGGTAACACTGAGTTGATCACTCACTCCTACCTGGGGAGTGTTTTCAAATACCAACCAGATACTCTTGACGCAGGAACAGTAGATGCGTTGGTGACAGACGAGGACTATTCTGACCCTACCTCAGTAGAGTTATTCTTCCAGTTCGCTGACGAGCAACTTTAGGTTGTCACACCTATCTTCTCAGTTCACTCTTTTGGGCCATGATTACGAAGATATTTTTGGACATGTATAATATATTTTTTGGACATGTATATATCAGGCCCCCAGCTGAGTGGCCGATGGTTGTTTGAGTTGTATGTATATATGTTTTTCCCTTCACTTCAGAATATACTTGCACTATTTGGTTTAATCTTACATTTTGCCTATGATGCCACCTAATTTAAATTGTTGAATTATGCTTCCGCACAATAGAGTCAGCTCGGAAGAGTCAGGAGCCGCGGACTACCCGACACCCGATTTTCGAGGCATGACATTTACATCATGCCAGGCTTGTAACAAATCGTTGACTGCTGCGGGTAAGGCCCACTCCACTTGGAAAGGAGAGAAAAGGTCTACCCAAAGCTTATTAATGAAGGTACAATGAACGAAGAGATGATCCAATGTTTCCTCATTCCTCATGCAGCACAAGCATATATTCGGAATGCACATTCCCCTTCTACACAAATTGTCCACTGTAAGGATCTTCTTCTTACCCACCAGCCACCCAAAGGCTGCACACTTGGGGGGGACTTTATACTTCCAAACTTCTTTCGTCTTAGCCTCTTCTCTCATCAGAGGATCCTTGTTTAAGAAGTCATAAAAGGATTTAACTGAGAGGGCAGTGCTCGGGAGCCCCTATCCGCCCATACATGGCCTAAATCCACCTGGCGATGCAATGATCGGATTGGATCGGTCGCATGACCATCTAGGTAGGGACCCACATTGATGGGTGGACACGGGAATTGCGCATGAGGTGCGGTAGTTGTGTTGATACGTAGGAGTAGAAGAATCCTATGATGGGTTGGATTCTTCTCAAACCCTATCTATTTATAGTGCTACCGGTCCCCAATTCTACACATCATCACATGTACGTTTCTTCCCATTAGAGCGTGCAACGGGTCGTGGGTGTGGTAGAGGCGGAAGACTGGCGTGCAGTCACCTTCATCAAAGTTTTCTACAGCCAGAACAATGGCCGAACAAGGTACGCCTCTAAGTTCATCAATGCCTCAGATTGATGCTAGTATTGATCCAGGGAAATCCGCTGCGTCAATCATTCTCACATTTGGTATCAGAGCAAGATACTAAGCATCCATCTTGTGGCATTGTTTTGAATTCCGTCAAGATTGCTTCCGCACTCAGACGAGAGTTGTTAAATTCCGGTTGTTGGACTGGAATACGGTGCCTGACACCGGAATCTGACGACTGCGATGTCTGGAATAGAACTGTCGAACCCCAACCCTGTAACGCCCCAAACACACATCGCCATCAAACCCCAACAACTCCGGCCGCAACCCTGTTTCTCTAGGTCGGCAGCGATGGACATCAACCTGCCCACTTCCAGATTTAAAAAAAAAAAAAACAAAAAATTTGAGGTTGGCTATGGGCCTATTTCAGATTGTCATTGGACCAGATTTTTGCCAGTTTTTGGGCCAAGTTTTGATCCGAATTTTGGCCAGATTTGGGGCCAGATTCTGGGCTGATTTTGGGCCAAATTGTGAGGCCATTTTTTAGCAGTTTTAGGCCTGAATTTTAGGTTATTTTGGGACCTATTTTCGCTCATTTTATGACCAAGTTTTGGGCTAAATTTTGGATTCTTTTCTGGGCCAAATTTGAAGTAAATTTTTTTTTTTTTTGCCTATTTTAAGGTATGTTTTGGGCTTATTTTGGGGCCTAACTTTAGGCTGGCCTTGGGCTCTTTGTGGGCCACGTCTTGAGCTTTATTGAACCCAATGGTGGCCCAGTTGTAGGCTTGCTTAGGCCCAATTTCAAGCGCAAAACCAAAGAGGATTCAAGGAATTGATTTTCCACCGTTGACTACTTTATTAACCACTTAATTTGTACACTGGAATATTGTTTCAATTGTTTCATGTTGAATTAAATGGATGGATTATAAAGTTCAATTTTGGATTATCAAGCATGGGTCACTTGGGCCTATTTTCATCGATACTAGCCTAAGGGTATTGGACAACATTTATGGGCATCAAGCTCATCCAGTTTATTTTTTTGTCCATACATTGGCTAGTAGCTAGACAGACTACAGATAGTGACCCAATCAGTTATTTTCACCCGTCTCTTTGTCTTTGATGCATTGAGAATATCCATTAGGGGCGATTGGATTGGGTGGGGTCCAAGTTTCTAGGACTTGGTGGATACTCTTTGTTGCGTGTTCCACCAAAGTGGCCTTGACTAAGAATACCCATTAGATTTTAGATTCAAGGGCATGGTCTTATGCCATGCAAGGAGGACCAAACGTGGTGGCGTTTGTCTCCAGACATGCAGTGTTCGACCCAAAGGAGTTCGTCGTTTGCCTGGATCCAAACGGGGTGGGGTGGATGGTGTTAGCAGTGTGGGATCAGATGGTCCATCTTGCCACAAAGGTGTTGGATTATTTGAGACCATGTTGTTGATATTCAGCCAGCCTCATGTTGTGAAGACTGCTCGCGTGTTGCGATCTCGGCCCAAAGGAAGGGGTCGTAATGACGCACTGAGTTTCACACCAGGATTTGATGATTAGGCCCGTCGTCCTGGATAATCTAGTCGACTGCCCCGTTGATTAGATAAAGTTCAGTATATAAGTATCTTTCAATTGATGCTTAAAGTTTAAATGGTTATTTACTCTGAGCTGTTGCACCTTTATATTGCAGTAATGAACGTTGGATCCATTCTCTCCCAAATTAAAGGCCTCCCTACCCTTAATGGTAGTAACTTCTCGAAATGGAAAGAATCACTTGAAATAATTCTTGGATGTATGGAATTAGACATAGCCCTTAATGAAGATCAACCTCCAAAGCCAACTGAATCTAGTTCCGCCACTGCTATTGCTAAATATAACAGGTGGGAACGAGTGAATCAGTTAAGTATAAAGATAATTAAGCATTCAATTCCCAAATCCTTTCGTGGGGGTATACCTGAGAAAGATAACGCAAGAGAATTCATCAAAGAAATCGGAAAAAGGTTTACCAAATCCGATAAGACAGAGACTATAACGATTCTTTCTGAACTCGTGTCTTTGAAGTATAACGGCGATGGAATTAGAGAGCACATCATTAAGATGGCCGATCTCGCAGCTAAGTTAAAAGCACTCCAGTTAGAAATTCCAGAAGACTTAGTGGTCTACTTAGTGCTGATTTCTCTTCCTTCCAGTTTCAGCACTTTCAAGGTCAACCATAATACTCAGAAAGAAAAATGGACCTTGACTGAGTTGATATCGCACTGTGTGCAAGAGGAAGAGAGACTTAGGCGAGAGCGACCAGAAAGTGTTCATCTCGCGTACTCTTCTCATGGGGATAACCAAAAGAAAAGGAAGAGAGGTTTTAAAAATAAGGGTAAAGGAAAGGTTACAGGCAATGGTACGGAGTCGAATGACAAAAAACAAGTGGTTGGTCCCTGTTACTTTTGCGATCAGGAGGGTCACTTAAAGAAACAGTGTCATGGGTATAAAGCTTGGCTCAAGAAGAATAAAAATAAAACTAAAGGTAAAGATTCTTGTCTACAGTTCATGAGGTTTTAATTGCCACACATCTGTCATTATGTGTATCAATTTCGGGCCGTACACTCATACCTTGTATCTTGTGCAGATGCACCTGAGGAGCCTGAGACCCAGTGATGCGGAGCGCTACGTATCTAGTGGGTGGCTTTTAGTAGGAGAATCGAGGCTAAAGATTTTGTATTTCTTTAAATACATTAAATTAGTTTGCATTTGAATTTGGAACATTTGCATTTATTTTACGCTGATTTAAAATAAAATAGTCCATTTGATTTTCTTTTAAAATTCAAATGTTGGTTTAAAGCCTCGATACTCTAGTGGTGCGTGGTATATGAGTGTGAATGAAGACAACTTCGTTTACAGATAAGAATAACATTAATAGTCACAAATAGGTTTGATCCCTAAAAGTGATGTGCACAAAGGTATCTAGTCTAGACATGTAGTGTTATCACTTTGAGGTGGATGCACCTATAGTGACATTCAAGACATTGAGCTAAGAACCCATGAGAAAAGCTTGACTTGGTATTGATGGGGACATTTGTGTCGAATTCCTGAGAATCCTGATATACACGATATGAGAAATTGTGGACATATTGGATCCATAAATAAGGTGATATAGATATTCAGCTTAGATACAGTGACACCAGTCGGGTGAAACTGATAAGATAAATAAATTTTGGTCTACACTGAGTGCCTCATCAGTGGGAGGTCCAGTTTCAGACTTTGTTTCATGGCATGAGTGTAGTTGCTTGGTAGGATTCGATCCGAGCACTTATGACACTATGTATTGAAACATAATTTTAACGTCTATCACGAAGCCAGGTGTTGGACGTTGCGGTATTGCAATCCTTGAAATGAAGAGGATATATAATCGTCGAGTGTTTTGTAAACCCCATCTGATAATTACACTGTAGGGTGTTCAGGATCAGTGGGAGTATAGACATTGAGCTGGCGTACGCAATTGTGGTTATCGACGATTTCAGTTTTGATCTCTGTTCTCACACTGCATGCATAAGAGATAAGGACAGATGTGATTGGCTATTATTGAGGCAAAGTCATCTCTTCGTAGAGATGATTGGACCGCTTGGAAGTCTGCATGCAGGTTGTACCTGGTATGAGATTTTAATGTTCCGCACTTTTCCAGTATCCATGTTGTTGGGAGTGTTGGCATTTGTGATTGCTCCTGGTCCCGCCTCGATAAATGAGGTGATGACTGCCGTGGTTCAATGTCAATAGTTCCAATGGACCGGATAATTCAGGGTACTTCATAAGATCTATTAAATATCTAGGAAGTGAGAGTACTAGATTATACATTGCATACTGAGGAATGCCATGAATGTCCCAAGTGGGAGAATGTTGGAATTGTGGGCCATACATGGCCTAAATCCACTTGGCGATGCAATGATCGGATTGGATCGGTCGCATGACCATCTAGGTGGGACCCACATTGATGGGTGGACACGGGAATTGCGCATGAGGTGCGGTAGTTGTGTTGATACGTAGGAGTAGAAGAATCCTATGATGGGTTGGATTCTTCTCAAACCCTATCTATTTATAGTGCTACCGGTCCCCAATTCTACACATCATCACATGTACGTTTCTTCCCATTAGAGCGTGCAACGGGTCGTAGGTGTGGTAGAGGCGGAAGACCGGCGTGCAGTCACCTTCATCAAGGTTTTCTACAGCCAGAACAATGGCCGAACAAGGTACGCCTCTAAGTTCATCAATGCCTCAGATTGATGCTAGTATTGATCCAGGGAAATCCGCTGCGTCAATTATTCTCACACTTCTTACCCACCAGCCACCCAAAGGCTGCACACTTGGGGGGGACTTTATACTTCCAAACTTCTTTCTTCTTAGCCTCTTCTCTCATCAGAGGATCCTTGTTTAAGAAGTCATAAAAGGATTTAACTGAGAATCCACCCGACTTGTCTAGTTTCCAACATAACCTGTCCATAGATAGAGCGTTCGGCTGACACAAGTGAATGCAATTTAGCAGGGCTGCAAACTCTTCAACCTCATCATCTCGCAGAAACCTTCTGGGGGGGGGGGGGGGGGGGGGGGGGGTTTCCGAATCACCTCACCCCCTTCCACAGAGAAACAATTGCAATCAAGATGTGTAGATTCAGGGCAAGCCGATAGATTTTATGAAAATCATCTTTCAAAGGTCTGTCACCCAACCATCTGTCTTCCCAAAATCTGATACGCTGGCCATTCCCCATAGAGTGAGCGACTCCTTCCATTGTATCCGTCTTTGTAGACATGATTCATTTCCATATGGCAGATGCTCTATAGATGAATGAGTCTTTTGTCCACCAACCTCCCTCGGAACTTCCATATTTTGCTTTCACAATGTTGTTCCACAACATGCCATCCTCCGTTCCCAACCTCCATATCCACTTGCCTAGTAGTGCCTGATTCATAACCTTTAGATCTTTATTACCTGTCCCTCCTTCTTTGTAGTGTTTACACATCTTCTTCCAATCCACCAGATGAAAATGACTCGTCTTCGAAGCCATGCCATAAGAAGTCATGCCTTAACTTCTCCATTCTAGCCGGCATCGAAGCCGGGCATTTGAAAACAGACGTGAAGTAAAGGGGAAGATCCGAAAGAGCTGCTTTTATGAGAGTGATGCTCCCACCCAGAGATAGATATATACACTTCCATCTCGTTTGCATATTTAACTAAAAACCTGGATCAAAAGACCCAATGGGTACCAAACTTGATTGGATCAGGTCAAGGCCTTCAAAAGCTGGACTCAGACCTGATAAGACCCGAACCGAGTTAGCCCGAATATAGGTATCATATGACCCGGGCCGGCCCTGTCAACAGAGGGGGCGTAAGAAATTTCGGACCCCTGACTTGTAGGGCCTGGGCCGCCCAGTAAGAGTAGAGCCAGGGCTGAGTCCTTTTGGCTCGTTTACGACCAGGGCCAGGCCGAGTAGGGACTGGACACAGGGGCCCGGCCCATTGACACCCCGGCTAGCAAAGAAAGTAGAAGAAACCCGCGAAGTGGAATGAAAACCCGATCGGATCGCTCTTTCTTCCCATGACGAAGCCAAGACGATTGAAAGGCCACAAGGACGCCGTCACGTGCTGCGTAGCCTCACGTGCCAGGCCCGGAACCATCATCTCTTCCGGCGAGGTAGCTCTTTCTATCTCAGGGCTTAGGGTTTTACCCAAATATATCACCATTCAAAAATATTAGGTATTTTGTGCAGCCAAACGCGTTTCCTGGTTCTAAAAGACTCATTTTTCTCCCATCTGAAATCAGGATGGTTGCGTTTGCTATTTCGATTTGCGATGCAAAGATGCGATATTCACGATGGAAGTGGGGAAAGCTCCCGTTTCATCCATATGCTTCAAAGCAGGTGCGTTTCGTCTCGATTCATCTTCATCGATTCTTTCTTGATTCGGGGTCCGTTTGGATGCGCGATCAATTTGAATTGTGATCGTCCAGCTTGGATAGGAGAAATGACCGAATTGCGTATACTGTCTCCTTGTATTTATGATGGCGAAGCAGCCCTTTAGTCACAAGTCCGACTTGAAATGAATGCACTTGCGATTCAGAATTCGAATCGCAGTCCCTGGATGCGAAAAAGGGCGTGTTTGGATGCTGCCTGTTTTCCGTTTCTCAATATCTGCTGGAGGTTGGCATTTGTCGCGAAAGCTACCATCACCTTTTTTTTCTCTCCAGAAAATGAGGCTACAGAGGGAGGGAATTAATGTGCCATATGTTCGATTCATCAAACTTGGCATCACGGAAATCCCATTCTGCTAAATTTTCAGGCCTATCTGCAACTGAGTGGCCACAGTCTTGAACTCAAATCCAGCCACTGGTATGCTTGCAACTGGCATTGACACTGTTGTCAGTGCCTGTTGGGAGAAAAATGCATTAAAATCCATCCTCTATGGCACCCAAACACAGTCAAAGGTAATTGCAATTTGGTTGTTTCTACTTAAAATAATTACTACAATTTGATCCAATAGTGCATCCAAATTGGCATCGGATTTCTTTGCGCACGTAAGTTCAGTAACTTAGAACAGCAGAAGAGACCAAGAAGTAGGATTTTATATGGTTAAGATATGAAGCGATCAAAGAGAACCTGGGATGGATATTACTTCAATGGCCAAACCATAGTCAAGGGAGTGGAAAATGCTGGTAAGTTGCAGCTTTCCAGGAGATGTTCTGTTAATTTACTGATGAAGGGGCATTATTGGAAGAAAATGATGCGGCCAATGGCAAGACTACTATTTATCAAAGGAAAAAAGTGGTGAGCTTGTGGCTTTGGAGCAGTTTAAATTGGACTGGTTGTTTACTTCCCCAGCCATGAACATATTCCTGAACCAAAAATCAGACTGGTCCAGTCATCAGGTCAGACCCATCATGAACATGCAAAACTTGGACAAGTGGGCCGCACACAGAAAAGGAAAAAAAGGAAAAAGAAAAAAAAAAAATAAAAAGGCATACGGTCTACGTCCAAGGTACATGGAACTACGGGTGAATAGATTTCGAGGATCTCAGTTTGTTACCATTGTGTTGCTTTTGCATGTTGATTTTAGATACTATCTAAAATCTAACATGTAAATTTAAATTTTTGAGGAAATGAGTAAGTTAACCAAAGTATAAAAATGCTTTGTTATGGCAGGGAATGAAGATGTTATCTACGCCTCCTCAGGAACTGAAATCAAGGGTTTTGATGTTCATATGGTAACTGTTTTTACTACATCACAATAATTTTAATCTTTCTTCTGATTACCCCACGTTTTTATCTATTGCTATTGATACACCGCCACTCTTGGAGACTAAAAATGTTGCACATTTTAGTGGACTTTTGTTAAAAAATAGTAAATGTATTTTGCTATCTTTGTGATTAAAGATGCTGTTGGCTTAGAATCAGGAATAGGTATTGCATGTTTTTTGGCATATTATGATCAAGACATACTTCTAGCATGAATTGAACGTTTATCTGCACTTATTTTGGGAGAGGCAAGCTTGGAAATTAAAACCTCCGTAACAAAGAAGTGGACAAAGTAGGGTAGAAACCCACTTCATGTCCCATGAAGTGTTCACATACGGTTGAAAAAAACCTTAAAAGAGCTCAAAGTCTCCCACTAACAAGTCCAAGAGGAGATCACTACTTACTCCAGTACTTTCTGTTTTCATGCCATGCTAAGATATTCCCGTCTTTGGTTTAAATTCAATGTTGAATGTAATTTTAGAACAAGTATGAATATTACTTCGGGATCGCATTTATTGCCATTTATTCACATGACATTCATAAGATATTCTCATCACATTGCCGCATTCACATAATAGAGACAAGAGCGTACGCACTTGGAAGGCTTTTATTATAATTTTTGTCTAATTACATTCCAGGCTGTGACATACCACAAGCCATTAATTACATTCTATAGAGTCACCCTTGATTCTAATGTAAAATATAAATGAGTAATTGAAATAAACTTACCATTTGCAAGGAAACTGAAATAATCCAAAATGATTACGAGTCAATGAGACTATCATGTGAAGTCCTTAAGATGCAATCGAGAGGACTCACATGATATGGGCTGCAGGATCGATAAAGAAAGCCAAATCGCAATCCACAATACACAAAGATTTACGTGCTTCAATCATATTGCCTATTTGCGATATGTCTACTCCACGGAGAAAGCGATGAGCTTTTACTAAGATAAAGTATATCAAGAGCACAAGTATATTTCCGGGCTATGTGGCCTCCTCAAATGATGAGATGTCAAGTAGAGGATATCACAATCATGTATATGATGTCATGATGTGTATGAACTATGAAGTGCATGATAATGCATATGGCGTGCATTAATATCAGTGACCTAGCATATGTAGCAGTTAAATGACTATGATGTCAATAAGATAAGTATTGTAGCTGTTGGATATTAGCTTAACTATTGAAAGAGACTAAAAAAGAGTGAAAATAATGAATAATGGGCTTTGAAGTAAGGCAAGCGCGTCTCAAAGCAGAGTAGCGCGGCCACACCAGTGAATTGAGCAGCCTCTCGGCGTCTATGGGCTAGCTAAAGAGGTGGCGCAGTTGACCAATAGCCTTTGTGCAGCTATCCCCTTAACTAGGTGGTTGGCACCCCTAAGATGGCCATTTCCTCTCCTATTTCGCCAAGTTTCACCTGGGGATGGCTGCACTATCCTAGACTTAGACAAAAAGGACGAAAGATGCAAATGAAGGTGTTCATTGGGTATTTATAAGCATCCGGGGAGACTTGGCGATGACATATTGTGCTTCCATTGGTCAAAACTGTGCCACATGGCATATGCATTGCACTAGGTGGCTGTTGTGATGACGTGGTAGAATATTGGCTCGACTTGATCCATGTGGCATAAGTATAGTGCAACCTTACTGTTGGGTCCTTGAAACTTAACAAAAGTCGTCAGAAAATAGCTGGCCTCCCTGGACTTGGGCCATGCTTTCGACACTTTCATGTAAATTTGGGCCACACCGGTGCCTGCATGCTGCTGAGCCACACTAGCCTCAAATAGCATAGAATCAAGCTGCGCTAGCTCTATACTTTGACAAATTTTCAAAATCAAAAGGTGGTATTTTTCATACCTCAACAGTCAGTTAGCACTTTGAAAAGTCTTAAAGGTATGAAAGTTGTGCTATATAAGTGTTTTAAATAGCTACGCTATGTAGCGTGTAGCTTACGCTATGGAGCATAGCTTAGCCTAAACGCTACGTAGCTCATGAAAACAGCTTAAGTTGCATGTAGCCTACGCTACATGATTAATTTGGATACGCTACGTAGTTCACATTAAAAGTCATTTTTCACGATAACATTAAAATCAATCATTAAAAATGATTTGTTACATTTTTCTATTTCAATGAAAATTCGTTTGTCTTTTTTATGCTTTTAGTAAAATAATATAAGAAATAGTTTTAAATCAGTTTTGTTGCTCTTTCTTCACTTTTATACTTAATCATTATCCTTGCTATTACTTATTTACTTTAGGTTGCATTTGGTTGCACCAAATATCATGAAATTTTGTTAAATTTTATTATTAATCATCTAATTTGGTGCAACCAAGTGCAACCTTGATTAAAAATCTAAGTGTTGTGTAGCTTACGCTACATGCTATGTAGCTTACGCCTCACGCTTCAGAGGAGTGAAGGCCATGCTATACGCTATTTGCCATTTAAAACACCGAATTTTAAACTGTGGACTTGGCGATAATATTCTGCTATAATGTCAAAATGCTCCTGAAATGGTAATGTGGATGATATTCCTGCGATTTCATTATTACCTATTGCATCTACCGTGATACTTGAGATGAAAAGGGCTGGTGGACATGGCCTTTAACTTCTGGACATGCTACCTCAATGGACCCATTCAAGTGCAATTATTTGATATCCATTCCAGTTTTTGTTATATCTACATCAGAGCTTTCCTAAGTGCACACGGGTGTGCAATAAAGCTCGTCTACACGCTACATGTGCCTGATATGGCACGATAGGTCCAAGATCCAATCCATGTCAGGACGGCACCACTCTATTGATGCCCTAGCCCAAGAATCAGGTTGATCCACTCGTCGGGTGGGCCATAGTTTGCAAAAGAAATGTATGGCACTGAAAAACTTGGATGAAGTTTTCTAGCCCATTCACCTGTTTCCAATATTGGGCCCACATGCTTACTGGACCAGATTTTTATTCTGGGAATACATGTACAAGGCTGGACCAACCTAATGGATAGATTAGATCTCGCACATATGTGCCATGCTGGCACATGTACAAGCTTTATTGCGCACACGTGTGGTTAGCAAAGCTCTCTACATTTTATCCTTTTTCTTCACTCTACATATTTATAATTTACTTCATGTCTTGGTTTTGTAGTTTCAATTCCTGTAGATATTGTTTGCAACTGGTGCAAAATCTTGTTTAGAAAGGGCAGCACCTCCATGAATTTTCCTCTGGTATTTAAATTTTATCATGTTTGTCATAGTGAACATCCACATTATTTGCTTCAATGCCTTATAAGGTTGCTAGAGAAGTTACCATTTCATTCAATTTTGGTCACTAATAGACTGCAATAATTTTTATCTTGGAGGCATCTTCGTGGAAGCCATTGGAAAGCTACAACTATAACAAAGAGGAGATAAACCAGGTACTGATTACAACTGAACAATTCTTTGAATTTAAATTGTTATCATGGAATGTGTCAATTTATAGTACCTATTCAAAATTGTTAGATCATTTAAAGGTTCTCTCTCTATTTCCCAATATGATTACTTATTCTTTTCCTCTTTGCCCTTAACGGATTTGAGCACCGACAAACATAAATTGTACATCTATATTGTATCCTTTCTATGCATATATTACTTTCTTTTTCACACCCCTACAAGAAAAGCTGATGCAGACATTCAAGGTGTACCAACAACGAAAGTGCCAACCACAAGTACCGTCCTTCTGGATAGGCGATTATTGAGGAGCTGAAGACCCTTCACATGTGATTGGACACATAGAATACCCCACTCAGGGAAGACACGTGTGAAGGAAGAAAGGAGAAAAAAGGCCGAATCAATTGGAAATTTCATCGGGCACCCGAACTTTGCCTGCCGAGCGCCCGAACCTCTCTGGAGGTTTTCAGACGACTTCGGGCGCCCGAACTTTCCCGCACTTGTGTTAATTGCACGTTTTGCTTAGTTTAGGAGTATTTTAGTACTTTTATGTTTTTATTTGCTTATTTAAGAGGGCTAAAGCCCTAAACACGAATTAACTTTTGCTTATTGATTAATGAAAAGCCTCTTGGTGCTTCTCTCTTTCTCCCTTTCTCTTATGGTGATGTTTCTTCTTCCTTGATCCCTCTTTCTTCTATTTGCCTCCTATGTCCTTCTAATCCTTCTTCCAGGTAATTCTATCTTTCCTTAATCTAATTGTTTCACTAACCACAATCTTAAAATCTGATTTTGAGCCTAAACCTAAAGTTTTCAGATTTTCAAATCCTTAATCCAAAATCCCTTGATTTCTGGACTAGAGATTCCTCTTGATTGATTGGGTTATAACCATGCAAGATCGGGAGGTTCCATCCTTCGCCGGATCCAACCATAGCAATAATTGAATCTCATACTTCGTGGTTGTGATAAATGGCCCGCTCTATTGCATGTTCCCTTGTGATTTTCTTAGTTCATGATGATTGATGCCAGATTTTATATTATTATTGTCTTTTATTTCCGCTGGATTATATGAGTTCATGAGCATGCATCATAATTAGGGCATCCTACATCAAAAGCTGACCTCTGTTTAGATCATTTTGAGGATAAGTCATGCCTCATGTGCCCATGTGTACTCATGCATGATAGCGTATCATCAACTTACATGTTTGGGAGTTCATGAGCTCCAGATTTTGGTTTCATACCCCTTGACCTTTCTGTCAGTCCAAGAGTTCACTCAAAACTGGGTAGCCATTTTTTCTGTTAGCCATCTTCTCTGGGATGGGAAATATAGATAATGTTACCTACCATCATAGCCATTTTCAGCATGGAATGTCGGTCCTTTAATCATTGAAGGTGAGATCAGAAAGTGGTGAAATGATCATATTGTTTCGTTCTTCGTTATTCAAGAGGGGAGAGTATGAGCTAGCCATTTTTCTTATGTGGGTGGGTGCGTGCATGTGAGTGTATGTTTGTGTGTATGTGTGAATGGGTGCCTCTGTGTCTATGTGCTCATGTGCATGTCTGTAGGGGTGGTTACTCCCTTTTTTTTTTTCTTTTCTTTTTTCTTTTTTTTTGTGTGTGTGTGTGTGTGTGTGTGTGTGTGTGTGTGTGTGTGTGAAAGCATCTTATATGCTAAAGTTGTATGACATCCAGACATTCTTTTTCATCTTTGCAGATTGCTTTCAGCACTAAGTCGTCTTTTCTTGCTGCTGCAGATGACAGTGGTGACGTGAAGGTATCAAGTAATTGTTTCAATAGAGTACCATCGGATGATCAGTTTTCTACTTATAAGTCATCGTTACTGGGTTTTTTATGCTACTGTTTAATTGATAGAAATTATTGGTGTGCTCTGTTTGTCAGATCATTGACACTCGCCAGCAGTGTTTGTACAAAACACTAAGAGCTGCTCATACAAGTGTATCCTTTTTCAGTATATTGGATATGACCACTTCTGCTGAACATCTATTGATGAAACGCCATCTATTGATGAAACGCCGTAGGCCAAACATGAATCTTTATATGTGCCTTTTTTCTTTTGTGCCTGTATGCAACTAAGTGGGAGCATGTCTCATGTATTTTCATTTATTTAAAGCATATCATCTCATGCAACTTTAGAGATTAGCAATCAGATGAACCCTCTGCAGTTTATTTTAACATTGGTCTTGTTCAATTTTTTGGCAGCTAAGCTCTGACTGGCAGTTTTGCATGCTAGCTATCTTGCCAAGATGAAGTTTCTTTATGGATATGTTTTCAAAATTTCCAATGATAGTCCATGGATAAGTTCTGCAAGGATGTTAAGTGTCTTCATGTTTTATACTCTTCCATTCTCTTCTGAGATGGATTTTTATATGCTCTGAGTGGTGTTTTGTGTGAAGAAATTTTATTCCTCAATTTAAACTCTGTTTACCCCTGACTGTTTGTTCCTAGATTTGTAGCAGTGTACAATTCCTTCCTTGGAAACCTTGGGAAGGTACGGTTTGGCATTTAGTCATTCTCACTGAAATTCCTTGATCTGTTTTTAGTATTAACTTCATCGAATTTTGTGAAAATGGTGACGCTAGTACAAAAAATCTGTGTAAAACAGATGTGGATAGTCCCTCTTGTGAAGTTGAAATTAGATGCATCAAGTAGCTGAAGTAAATTGATACAGATAGTCCCACCTGAGCTTTCCTCTCATCCATTAATCTAACATGACGTTTTAATGAGATGCAAAGTACCTACATTGTTTCCATTCCAGTAAAATTTCCTCTTTAGAATATCCTATGACATGTCAATCAGGCTTGCTTTCCCTTCTCATTGATTATTTTTAACTTGACATGCTCCTGGCAGTCATTAGTGGTGGTCTAGACTCAAAGCTTGTGATGTGGGACTTCTCCCGAGGGCGACCATACAAAGTTGTAGATTTTGGTATTTACATGCCACTCCTTTTATTTTCCAATTTTTTCTGCATGTAGTTTCGAAAATCTGGCTGGAATTTGCTGAATTTGAGATGATGGTATGCTGTTTGGAGGAAGCTCCTGCAGAATTTTAGCTTGAAATAATGGCAAACCAAGTGCATGATTATTTACCCTTTCCACATTGAATGTTTCCTCCTTCAATTTTTTCATTAGGACCTGTTTGGGAGCTTGGAAAATAAAAGGAGAGTGTGACATTTTCTTTTTAAGTTAATTTGTAAGTTATTTTGTAAGAAAGCATTTGGAGAGCTACAAAATAAAAATAAAAAACCGGGGAGGGCTGCGAAATTTTTTGTAGGACTTTTTCTATGAAAAAAAAGTCTTGGAAAATGTTTTCCACCAAGAGTGAGGAACCCAATTAGGAGAAGATGTCATTTTGTTGGAAAGCATTTTGATATTTTCCACCCAAATACTTTCCAAGCTCCCAAACAGAATATATCAAATACGACATTTAAGAGTCAAAAGTTCATAAAATGGATGTACCAATGCAAGTTTTGATTAGTTCCATTCCTTAAGATTAGCATACTCCTTGGTTGCAACTTACAATAGAATGCAATTACCTTGCTCTCCTTTCAATAATCTGCAGGGATGCCTGACGTGGACAATTGTGAGTCTTCTAGTAATGCAAGTCAATGTTTCAACCCCGCTTTTGTGCATGCATTAGCAGTCCCGGAAGCAGACATGTTGGACGGGGTAGCCAAGGTTTGTGGTGTGGGAAGGGGCGATGGTGTAGTGGATGTGATTGATATTGAATCTGAGCTGGCTGTTGCTAAATCGAGAAGTTCATCGCAGCTCAAGAAGGGATCTCAGTCAAGATCTAGGGAAAGTACAGTACAAGGGGCTAATACTGCAACACTTGATCCTAACAAAGGGAAGCGTTTGCATTTGGATCACGCTGTGGGAGGGCATACTGCTGCTGTATCTTGCGTGTAAGTAAATCGACTTTGCATATGGTGCTAGGAATCTAACTTGCTTGTCTAATGCTAGGCTAGTTCATTCAGGGCCTTTTCATTGTTTGGGGAGAGAGGGAAGTTTATCATTTCAGGTGGGAATGATGCATTTGTGAAGGTGTGGGATTGGTTGAAATATTCTGACAATAGAGGAAGCGGCTGCAGCAATGATCTCCTGCCTCTGAGCATTGACGTGAGGAAAAAAGTGAGTTGTTTTTGTTTTATCAGTAATCATTGTGCCCCTACACATCAAGAAGCAGTGTCCTGAATCTCCTGACGCATCCATTAAGCACAAGACTGCCCATGGTTCAGTGAGCCAGATTCCAGGTCACTGATTTGATGTGCCCCACATTAGGTGATGTACAAAAATCTTCTAGATTAGAATATCTTATACATTCAATCTCTGGCCTTCTCATTGGCCGAGATTTTTTAGGCATCACCATCCATGCTGGGCCCATCAGAACAACGGTCTGGATCACTGGTGCTGGGGCCGAATCTGGCCTGGGCATGTGACAGGCCAAAACAAACAAGCTGGAGGCCAGCCTTGTGATGATTATGCACGGCTGGCCCGTGATGATTATGCATGGCCCAGGTCTAAGTTTGGCCTGAGCCCAGGCACACCCTCTTCTTGCAAGATCTAGGCTGTCCGCTTGGCATGCCCAATCATGCATGCTATTGACAAAAATGCCTTTGAAACCTTAAACAGTCTGGACTGGAATGACACTGCGCTTAGATGCAGCCTAAGTCTGGCCCGATTAATAAATGGGCTGAAATTTCAGCCTGGGTCCAAACCTTGGGCATAGTATATCAGCCGAAGCCTGGCTGAAGCAGGCCAATCCCGCGAGCCTGGCACCAGCCCAGCTCATTGGCAGCTCTAACTGGAACCATGGGCCTGCTTGTTTGGACTGGCCTTGTATGGACTGGCCACATAGGATGCTTTAGGACCTGATAATTACTATGCTGGTATTTCTCTAGAGTTATTACGACTAATTCTTTACTCTTGACAAGAAGAATCTGTAAATTTTAACAAATGAATTTGCTATTATCCCTGACTTATTGAGTCAGCAGTAACCAAAGATCTTTGCTATTCTGATTAAGAAATGTATATACATTGTTGATTACATGCATCCTATATAACATGAATGGGTTTGGCAGCTTGGGTTGCTAACTCCAACACATGGGGTGCTTATAGTGATGAAACCCCAAAAACTGGGTGCAGATATAACTCAGACATGGGATGTGCTTGGAAAATGCAAGCCTTGATTAATAAAGGCTTTTGATTTGAGTCCCGTTGAGGTTATTCATGGGCATTGTTTGGAGTATCCCCAATATTATCGAAATATCCCTGATATTATCCATATCTCTAACTCAGAGATACCAATAGCACTAGTAGTATAAAAAATTCCAAGTATCGACTGATGTATCACTAAGTATCACCAATATTTTCGACTATTTAAATTACAGGCAATGCTTGTATCACCAATATTTCAATTGTGTAAATTCTAAGTGTTACTTATATCGCTAGTGTATTGACAATATTTTGACAATATTGCCAATGTATTGATATTGCCAAAACTCTGTTTATTAAAGAAATGTCCATTTCAAATTTTTTATGGGCGCATGGTTGTATGTAGTGTTCAAATTCTTGACAATGATGTCGTTATCGCAACATGGGCGATATGGAGACCACAAGCCTTCCGTTTCCTTTCCAGTTGTCGACAATTTCTTAGCAAAATATCGTGCGTTGTCGATATTCTGAAATATCGATGGATGTTTAGATGGAAGGTTGCATGGATATTTGGATGGATAGATGGGATGGTTGGACTGATTTCTTACAACAACGCATGCTTTTAGTTCCCCATTAAATGGAAACTTATTACGTATGCATTCTTTTTGCAATTTTTTATTCCTAAATATGCAAATATGTGTATTTTAGCATCTCCTGAAGTTTCACTAAAAATCCTACCTTTTTCTCTGTCTTCCCAATGTTTTGCATTTCCGGTTATTGGAGATATTATCGGCGATATCAATATTGTTTCTCTATCCCAGCCAGCGAAACGTGTAGCGATACTGATACTTCGAACACTGCTCATGAGAATAGGACTAGGAATCCTACACTCAGCGCGTGTTCCAGTGTGGCAGACGTACAAGTCTAGGCTGTTCATAGGATGGGCCCGAGTATATATGTTCCATGGACTGAAAATCAGGTTAGTCAGTTCTTTGTAAAGATCCATTTCTTTGTACATGTCACCTGCCTGGTGACCAGACCAGCCTGATGTTCAGATTGCTTCACATACACAGTAAGGCCCATCTGGCGAACAGTCAAAGTCTTGTGCAAATGCGAGATTGGGAGAGTAGGATCACCAGCCTGATTTTCAGATCGCTTCACATACACAGTAAGGCTCATCTGGTGAACAGTCCAAGTCTTGTGCACATGTGAGATTGGGAGAGTAGGATCTGAAACCCCTACTCTGACAAGAATTCTTGGATGTTGTTCCAAAATTCCAATTAAATGGCACCTGTGGTGGTGATTTTATTATCAACTGCAAGGTCTACCAAAGTACCAAGTCTGTTAAAAAGAAGCGAGGAGAAGAAGAAGAAGAAGATGTGTTGATCATCCTATTTTTGCAGTGGATTCACATCTGAAAACCTTTAATAGACTATAAATCAATAGTTTGTCAGCATTTTCCTTTAGAGACAAATGCATCCATTGCATCTGAAATTCAATTATTTGTAACATCATTCAACTTCTCATGTTAGATCACCTTTTCTTCAGAAGGTTTGTCTTCATCTGTTGTGTGATCATCATTCACATGGATCAGCCCATGTCATCCGTTCGTAACATGTTTCTTGCTTTCGGCAGGTTAATTGGCTATGTACCACCACAGCAGATGCAGAGAACCTTGTCGTTTGTGACACGTCTAAAGTCATAAAGGTGTACAACGTTTCATAGATTGAGATGGCGCACCTTGCAAGCTGTTGATGTTACTGGCAGATCTTGCATTGGTGAAAGCAGTGGTGATCTGCAATGAGGGCCTGCAAATTGGCGTTCCTAAGAAGCAAAGGGTCGAGTCATTCGGGGGCTAGCATTACCCAGCCTTGATTTGATTTTTGTTTTTGTTTTGTTTTTTTTTTTTTTTCCTTTTTCTTTTTTTTTTTATGGGTTTGGCTCCATGTCGGCCTTTATTTGCCATATTCAGAAAAGGAACTGGTCATTTCGAAGATCGCCGCTTCAGCCAAATACTCGACGTGTGTGAGGTTGCAGATTACTGGCACATAATCATTTATTGGCTGGAGAAAACGTCTTTGATCCATCAATTCTGAAGAATGAGCAGATTAAGGGAGCATCCAATGACTTTGTATGACTTCACTTCAATATATTACAATCATTTGCACTGGTTTATCTCTATAATTTGGGCTGCGGCTTTTGTAGAGAATGATTAATGCTTCTCTGATTACTTTTTCTGAAGAGATAGAGAGACTTATATTCTGGCATAGGGTGATAGTTGATACACAGGTACTAAGACATTGTATACATGGCTATAAACCATTCATTACGTTTAGAAGGCATTTCAAGGGCTACCATGCAAAAGAAAGTTAGACTGATCTGACGATCAAATCCATCCTAGATTTGGCCTTGTTTTTGAAGCTATCCTGTTTCCAACCCAATGGGATGATCAGGATTGCCTAATAGAAGTGAATATTAGAATCACTGAGTAATCCATGATGGGAGCTATTAAATAGATGGATCCAATCGTTGGTTAGACCTATTTTTTTTACAAATAATCTTGACTGTCCATATTTGAGGCCATTGATCAGGTAGTTAATATCATCTTATTGGTTGATATTTGCATGGTAGCACATGCAACACAGGCTGGACATAATGGACAATCCAGATCAATCGACTGGGTTGCCGAAGTGTCCGAGTTCAACCAGGACAAAGTCATTAATTTATGGAGCATCTCTCAATAATATTTGTATTCTTTTAAATAAAATGCCACCCCATCATCCTTTCCTTCCATAACTTGTCTAGGCGGGACCAACTTTACTGCGGAAGCGTGGAGCCCACCACAATCTCCATTAGGGCCCGTTTGGATATAGAATATATGTATCAAGGTGGATATAGTATAGAGTCATATTGAGAAGGAGTTGTGTACCAAACACCCAATTCTATCTGGAATCTGGATGCTGATCAGAAACTGGGTCTACCAAATACCCAATTCTGTCTGGAATCTGGGTTTCCAATTCAATTTCTGTAATTTTGGATTTCAATCTAGATTTTGTATGGAATTTGGATTCTGCAACCAAACAGGCCCTTAGAAATCCACCCCATCCATTAGTTTCACCGCCTCACTATAGGGCACGAGTCAAATCCTAAACTCAAGTGGCCACACCATAGAAATGGAAATGCTCACCATTTAAACCTTCTTGGGACCCACCGTGATGTTTATATGCTAACCAAAAACCATTCATACGGTTATCATCACCAGAATAAACTAAAAATACAAATATTAGCTTGATAGAAAACTTATGTGGCCTCCATGAAGGTTTCAATGGTGGCCAGTCAATTCCCACTGTTTCCTGTTGTATACCCCACTTTTGAGTTTTGGACTCACGTACTTAAATGAGCTGGCGAAATTGATGAATGGAGTGGATGACACATGGAAATCGCAGTGGGCCGCATGTAGCTTCGGCCTAGGAGAAGTTTATGCAGGGGAGGGTAGAGGCGATTTGCAACACTCTGGATCTATCTTCCATGCGGTGCCTAAAACACCATATCAAGCTTAAACGCTCGAATGAAATTGTCTACAAAACGTTTTATCATAGCAACATAAAACACGTGTGGGGCCGGCCATGTTGTGCGTGTAAATTCACTCTATCCATTAAGTGGAAAACCTACGTACAAAAGATGGGCGCAACAAAAAACTCATTGGGCCACACTGTACAAATTGCTCCTAAAAGCTCTAAGGGCCTGTTTGGTTGTATAATCTAGATTCTAGGGAAAATTCAAATTGCACCGTTGGAATCCAAAATTGCATAAAGTGAATTGAAACCCAGATTTCATCTGTAACTTGCTGTTTGGTTGAAAACTGTGTAATCCATATTTTGTTTGGTTGAAAATTGTGTAATCCAACCAGTAGCTTGCAACATGGCCCACTTGGGCTTCAGATACACAAGACAGATGACTGGGTTGGATGGCAAATAAATGGGCCTTAGGAAGTTTTTAATGGTGGACATTCAATGAACATTATTTTCCTGTGGTGTGGCCCACTTGAGATTTAGATCTGCTTCATTTTTTGTCTAACGCCCTTAATTGAGCTCTCAAAATGGATGGACCGCGTGGATATAAAACACATACATCATAGATGTACAACGCATACATCATGGTGGTTACCAGTGTGAGGTCACTTCGGCCTCTTTTCCCCTCCATAGAAATGGTCCCCATATTGTTTTCACTAATCTCGATTCCAGCCAATTTAAGTTTAAGATGGAATTCTATTTGGCTAGAATTTACCGCCAAACACACCAGTTAAAATTGAATTTTACTAGAATTCAAATTTTAAGCTCCAACCAAACAGTTCACGCAGTGTTGTCCACCTAAGTCTTTGATCAAATTGATGTTTGTCAATTTGCCTCACCCTGGTGAATTAAACCTGATTAACTGGTTCAATGAAAGATACACACCATGTGACGCCACACCCAAACCTCCGGTTGGCATCTTATCCTCAGTGTTCCCCTTAGTGTGGCCCACCTGAACTGTGGATGTAGCTGATTTATATCCATGGGGCCTAGAGTCAACAGTAAAACCTGCCTATTGAAGTAATTTTTGCATATAAAACCAATGGGCACCACAAAACTTGGATTCTTCAAGTTACACTTAAATGGCCGTTAGCTACAGAATACATGGGTTGATACACACCGTGCCTAGTATCTATCGTTTATAGTTGGGATTAGTGGTGTATCTAATCCCATTCACTACCCTAGCTTTTGTCTTCCAGTGTTAGTGTTGACCCAGCAGAGTGCTTTTGTCGCTAGTGTTCTTTCTGACCTCTGTGCATTTCACCACTCCGTTAGAAATTCCCTCTGCTCCTACTGTACTCCAACTTGATAATTTCCACCACCTATCCAAGAGTGAGCCTTGGAATTTGACAATAGACTTGAAAAGCCACCTACCGACGCTAAAATGGGTCCTAAAGACAATTCATGTAGGCCCAACATGTACTATATTCTATATGTAAACTCCAATCCGTTGGCCCACCATGCTGTATATGACAAATCCACTACATCCATAGTTGAGAATTCCATAAATATAAAGTGTCAATCCTACTTACAAATGTAGATGAGCCATACCAATGGGAACAATGAAAAATTGCACTTAAAACTTCGATGTTCATGCAGTGTTGTGGCCCACCCGGGTTTGGATCACATTGATTTTTGTATTTTTCATCTTGGTGAGTAAGACGGATTTGATGAAAGGTTTAACACAATGGTGGCCACACACTTAAAGGAAGGGGATGCCACACATACCACATGGTGGGCCCATAGAGATTTATTATTATACACCTACCATAAGAGACAAACCAGGTGAGGTAGAAGAAAGTTGAATGAGAGAGAACTGCCACTGCCATGGATTGAAGTGGGGAGATTTTTTCTAAAGGAAATAAAAAAAATCCTTAATTTGTTTATTTTTATCATTTTTTTTTTAAAACGTTTTATTTAAACTGATTTTAGCAAATGCTATAAAGCGGTCAATCTCCAATAATGGGGCAACTGATGCTGGAGCCTTAGTGGCATTGTTTACAACTCCAACTCACCTATGCATGGATGGTGAGATATTTGGCAGTGAGATTTTCCATGTGGTCCGTACACTGTGGGACCTTATGATGGACGGCAAAGATCACTGCCTGGTGGGGCAGCAGAGGGGACACCCACGTCCTTACCAACCAAAGACACCCTTCAAAGAAAGGAAAAAAAAACAGAGATAAAAAATGAAGAGGAAGCTAAGTCTGCGCTTTAGCGTATTGAGTAAACTCTGTGGGGTCCAACATGATGTATGTATCTTATCCACGCCGTCCATCTATTTTCCTAGCTCATTTTAGGGTATGTTTCCAAAATTGAAGCATATCCAAAGCTCAAGTGGACCACACGATAGGAAAAGGTGTGAATTGAATGACTACAGTTAAAAACTTCTTGGGGGCCACAGAAATTTTAAATCAAGCTGATATTTGTATTTTCCCTTCATCCATGTATGTATAACCAGTTATGGAAAACAAACATCACGGTGGGCCTTAGAAAGGTTTCAACGGTGGACGTCATTATCCCCACTCTTTCTTGCGTTGTGGTCTGGTTGAGATTTTGATGTGTTTCAATTTTGGTCCCTTAACATAAAATAATATGAAAAGTCGGATGGACGGCGTGGATAAGACACAGAAATTCTAGGTGGGCCCCACAGAGTTTACCCAGTAATCTACTGAGTTACTCAGTACGCAATCAGCTTCCTCAAAACGAAAGGACCGTCGGTTAGGACGTCCTCATTAGAAGCTCCAACCGACTACCTTCAGAAACCCGCAATACCTAAAATTCAAATTTGTCGATCGTCGAGAGAGACAGAGAGATTGCTTTCCATCTCTCCTTCCATTCCCGCCATTTTCTTCAACCAAACCCAATGACACCAACCACCCAACCTCCGATCCCCAACAACCACTTTCCTCTCTTTACAAAGACGACGTCGAATACCCAAATGCCAACGCTTCTCTGTGCACGAACTCTATCTAAGGTTAGGGTTTCTTCAAAAAAGAAGCGGAAGAAGAGGCTCTGGAATTCGGGGATTTTTCCTGTTTTCAGAGATGATGGAGTCCGGCGTTCCTCCTTGTAGTGCCTGCGGCGATCCCGTTGGCTTTGTGGAGAACGGTGAGGTTTTCGTTGCTTGCCATGACTGTAATTTTCCCATCTGCCGGTCCTGTTTCGATTACGAACTCAAGGAAGGAGGGAAATGCTGCTTGAGATGCGGTGCCCCTTACGTTCATAGCTCGGGTTAGTCTTCTTTCAGTTTGTCTGAATTCCCAGTTCTTGAGTTTCTTTATTATGTGTTTTTGGTTGGTTTGATGAGTGATTTTTTCAGTGAAGTGTTATGCAATGCTTGGCAGAACCCAGTGGCGTTTGAATTTGGGCCAGCATTAAGCATAGGTGGAGCCTCACTGATAGTGATCCAGACTGTTCATCTGATGGGCCACACTGTGGATGGGTGATGGACGAAATATTCCCACCATTGAATAATTTCAGTGATCCAACTATTGACCTTTGAATGGATGGGTGGAAATAGACTATAGCCTAAGGCCAATATGCAATAGGAGTAAGTCCACCAATCAGATGGCTAGGATTCTTAGACGGTGGGATTTCATGCAGCATCTCACATCCAAGGCGGGGCCACCTGAATAAACAATCTGGATCACTGAAAGTGGGGCACACCTATATGGAATGCTCTCCTGAGCGAATGTTGGTCGTTCAAGCTGAGATTGTCTATTTCTTTGGTATTGATTAATATCTAAATTGTTATCTAGTTTTTGCTAGTTTTGGAAATTTCCCAAATGCCTCTACACATCTGTTGTATTTGAGATTATAACTGTAACATAAGGCACATCACAGGCCAAACCTGATACTTTAAAGGTGCATAGTTAGAAATTATGTTTTCTTGGACAATCGTTTGGGAGCAATTGCTAAAATGCTTTAAGGGTTTCATTTTCAATACATCATCGAAATTGTTTTCTAGAATGATTAAGTACCTCGGCCTTTTGCAAGCCCATCTTCCTCTGTGAGATGAAGAGGATTTCTAGATGCTCTTTTAACAATTTCATTCAGTTAAAATTTGTATACTAACTAATTGATTAGGAGTTATGTATTTCTGTTTGATTGCTTTGGCCAGACAGGCCAGCTAGTATTTTAATTCAAACTTACTGAGACATTTGGTGATGCTATAAAATCTCAGTCCCCAATGTTCAAAAGGAGACATCTGGCGGAGGGCTAACCATGGCAGCCCATCTCAATGACTCTCAGGTATGAGTTCTCATTCTACATGTCTCTGTTGCTTTGGTACATTAGTAATAAGGTGTTCCGTAAAGGCCGATACAGGGATGAAAGGCGGCAGTTGGTTGTTTAGGACCGTAATAGCCATTACAGGGGCCATAATGGCCGTTACCGGGCATAACAACCGTTACCCCCTTAATGGTCGAAAAATGGCCAAATTCATTTTTTCCTCATTTTTCCACTTTTCTCATTCCAAAAACTTTCCTAGATTATTCTATAACAGATTTTGACCACTCGTACTATAGTTTTTAGGATTAAAATAGTAGATTGAAGCGATTTTGGATTTTTTTTTTTTAATTGAAAATTTGGTATATATGCATTTTTTTTTTTCCAATTTCTAATTTGAAGGCTTGATTGTGATGTGTAAACACTATAGACACATAACCATGTTCATAAATTCACCAAATAGCCCAATACAACACTCTAACCAAAGAGTGGACCATTACGCTACCATAAATATGTTCAAAACAAAAAATGTATACAGATTTGGAATATTTACATTATTCTTGATTTTCTATATATTTCTTTCAGATTCTTTCAAGCAAAAAAAAAAAAACCAAAACAACCGCTACAAGGGTTGTAATGGTCATTACGCCCCTATATCGGCCGTTGTGACCAATACCCATATCAATAACAATGGTGACTGTTACCAATACGGAATACCTTAGATTAATAAAAATGTGCCTATGGTAGTTGCTTTCATATGGAGTAACAACATATGTTCTTCCTGGGCTTATTTGCATGTTACTTTCTGAGTAGTTGACATGGTTTTCACATACCCAAAACTCATACACGTTATTGACCTCACTGATTTTGCATTTTTTTGTCATAATTTTATAGGATCCAGCTGGCCACAGTAGAAACATTAGTACTCTCTCGGCAGCGGAAACTGGTAAGTCGTCTTCCATGAACATCCTGTGAGTAGAATGACCCTTGTAATGTTTATGTTCATATAATTGGTTTTCTGTATTTGGGTTTCTGGAAGTTTGAAGCCACTTCATCTTACTGATATAGAAGAAAATGTCAGTTAATCTTAAGTATTTCATGTTGTTTTCTAGAGTCAAATGCTGAATCTGGAAACCCAATATGGAGGAACAGAGTGGAGAGTTGGAGGGAGAAGAAGAATAAGAAGAAGAAGAAGGCAGCTAGTAAGGATGATAAAGTAGCTCAAATTCCAGCTGAACAGCAGATGGAAGAGAAGCAGTAAGATTCTAGTCTGAGACTCTGAATGCAATGAAAATGAAAATGCTCCAGCCCTTAAAAGTCGCTCACCTTGTTTTCATTTATTGTTAGGATGTTGCTCACCTTGTTTCAAATGTACTCATGATGTTTTTTCCCCTGCATGCATGAAATAAAAAACTTTTGCACTTGCTGGTCTTGGCAACTTTCTGAGACGAACTTATCTCCTTGTGGCACTGGTGCAGATTGTTATTGATGGGTGAGAGTGCCACTAATTCACTATTTCATCATCGTTGACATCATCCATATTTCTTGTTTGATACATAATTTAAACTACCTGGCCTCCTTTACAGAATTAATGCATTGTCCGCCATCTTATGTCAGAGCTTTTCTAAGCCACACATGCCAACATGGTGCACATTTTGGACCTCCAAGATGTGCATGTCTGGCCTGGCCCCAAAATCAGGCCAGTGAACTCCTCAGCTGGGCCACACAGGTATCTAAACAAGGGACAGTCCAATGGTCCACATTCAACATTCATAAATGTGCAGCCTGCCTGATTAGTAATTGACTGGGCCTGACTGTGGGCCAGGTCATCATACAGTGGGACCCATCCGATAAACTGCTGGATGCCCTACACGTGTGTTGACAGGCATGAGCATATGAGCTTAGCAAGACTCCTAATGTTAATAGATCGTGAAAACACCAAGGAAAATGGGAACACTATGAGCAACCTGACTGAAGACACCCCTAAATATGTGCTATTTTTCCCTTTACAAAATTTCATTAAGCCGCTTATGGTAGATTTCTGCATGTTCTTTGTTGAGGGATTGGAGTTGAAAACAGGCCCATACACAAACAGTAGTGAAAAAGTTCCTTTATTCTATTTTCCTGATTGAATTCTTTACTCTCTATGGTTTCTTCATTGTTAAATCATTTGAACAATTCATTGCATTGAGTGAGTTATGATAACTCTAGTGTGGCTTCGTCAGGCACTTTTGGCAGTATAAAATACTGTTTGCTCGTAAATCTGTGGATATTTGACATATTTTAGATACTGGCCTTGTTTATGCATCACATGAACCCATTTACCAGGTAAAGAAATTTACATCTTCTGATCTAATATAATATTTGTTGTACACAGGTCTCAAGAAGCTGGACAACCACTTTCAACTATTATTCCGATACCTCGTAATAAGCTCACACCATACAGAGTTGTGATTATAATGAGATTGATAATTCTTGGACTTTTCTTCCATTACAGAGTAACCAATCCTGTTGATAGCGCTTATGGTTTATGGCTCACATCTATCATCTGTGAAATATGGTTTGCCATTTCTTGGGTGTTGGATCAGTTTCCTAAATGGTTCCCTATCAATAGAGAGACATATATCGACAGATTATCCTTAAGGTATGCATCTGAAACTGTAGAACTCGTGAAAACATATGAAATGTTGATTTGGGTATGCTTCAGTAACAGGAGAACATATCAAATTCAGTGGTGATGGATAAGAAAAATGCTCTAAAAGATCACTAGAATGTTCTTGAGTTTCAGGATTGGGCGAAATTCGCTAATCCGGCAAGCTATATTTGATGATTTTTCTCAGATCTATAGAAGTACCCTTTTTTTTTTCTAATGGTTTAAAAGCTTGTGTTACCACGGAATATAACTCTGCGATGTTTTGTTAAGTTATTAATAAGCTTACTGATTTCCTGAAATTGATTGATTCCATCTATAATAAATTGACTTGCCATATAAACACATTCCTCTGCAGTAAGTTGTTTCCAAATCACCTGAGCATTAGATATGCAATGATACTAGAACTAATCAGCAAAAACTGCAAGGTACTAATGGGAAATGCCCATGAAGTTGTGTGTGCCCACTATTGCTATGCCATGTAGTGTTCCAATCTCAAGCTTCCTTTCCTCAAGATAAATTTCATTCCTAATTGGAATAAACTTCCTCTAGATTTCTTAGCCCCCTTCTAAATTTATATCTGGAGCAACATTTGGAGGTTGACAGAACCTAAAGAAGCTAGAAGAATAGTATTAGTGATGGAGGGGGAAAAGTTATCTGTGGCTACATTGAGCATCCAGGTGTCTTTGCCTGATGATAAACTTCAGGCCCCCCTACTCAGGATAAGCTTCATCTTTTACTGCTTATTCCGTTTCTTCAATATTAACAGCTTAGCCATAATTGACTGTCTAGGTTAATTGAACAGAAGTAATAGAAAAGTGCATTGGTCACTAGGAAAGTGGAAAGGATGTCAGCGAACAAAAGGAAAGGAAGAACAGTGAACAAAAGCCTATGCAACCTGCAGAAAATCAAAGGATAATGAGAAGCTCATAAATGCATATCTTGAACTAAAATAACAAACTTGGAAGTTGGTGTGCTTAATATGTGATTCGTATTCATGTGTTTTGTAGGTATGAAAAAGAGGGTGAAGGCTGTGAACTTGCTGCTGTGGACTTTTTTGTTAGTACCGTCGATCCGTTAAAAGAGCCACCATTGATCACTGCCAATACAGTGCTTTCAATACTTGCTGTCGATTACCCTGTTGAGAAAGTCTCTTGCTATGTATCTGATGATGGCTCTGCTATACTTTCATTCGAATCTCTCGCAGAGACAGCTGAATTCGCAAGAAAGTGGGTCCCATTTTGCAAGAAGTTTTCCATTGAGCCACGGGCACCCGAATTTTATTTCTCTCAGAAGATTGACTATCTGAAGGATAAAGTACAGCCATCTTTTGTGAAGGAACGCAGAGCAATGAAAGTAAGTGCATGAGTGCATGCTGGACTCCAGTTGCAATCCTTGGACTGGTTTCTTCAACTTAAATAAATTGATATTCCCTTCTATCAGCTTCCATTAGTTGACATATTTGAAATTTAGAGGTTGAATGTGAGAATCTATATTTAAAAAGAAAAGAAAAACAGTGAATTTTGATTGGTTTCCATTTCTCTGCAGCGAGATTATGAAGAGTACAAAGTGAGGATAAATGCTTTAGTGGCAAAGGCTCAAAAAACACCAGATGAAGGTTGGACAATGCAAGATGGGACACCTTGGCCAGGAAATAATCCTCGCGACCATCCTGGAATGATTCAGGTTTGATCAGTTTTTTTTTTTTTTTTTGGTGGTACAAAGATGATTTAGCCATGGAAAGCAGGAATGTGTATCTTAAAATAATGTGTTTAGTGGTCAAGGTTTTGTTCCCACAGGGGTCATATCCAAGAAAGATGCCCTTAGCAGGCAATGCAGCCCTGATTATGAATTAGTTCTTTTTTTTTCCCCTCAATTGACGAGCTTTTATTGCATCTATCTTTGCAAAAAGTTCCAACCCCTTATGTGCTCCAAACCAAGCAGATCGAGCTGATCTGCATCTTCTTGTGAATCAAGTCATCATTTGCCATGAATTCAATTCAAAAATCATCAACCCAGAAAAGTTTCTAGTTCCTTTCTAGATTTCCATTTCTTTCTATGTAAATTTGTTGAACTTCTGGAATCCTTTACTATGAAACCCAAGATTCAGAGCTTGCCAATTGTGATGAAAATCTAAGTTTGAGAAGATTTGAACAGAATAATCAGAATATTGGTGCCACAACCTAAATGTATGTCCAGCAGGTTCACTTAGCAAGTTGATGCTCATAAATTGAACTGTGAACTTAAAGACCATGATGCCATCTCTTATTTTTAAGCTTTTCTTCCTTCCTATGCTTCCTTGATTCTTTCCATGTCATTGTTTTTCAGCTAAAATCTCTGCAGTCCTCCACATGTTTTGAGTTTTGACTAAATTCATTACTTCTCTGAGATTTACAGCTGAACATAATTTTACATTCTTTCTAATCATGCCATTTCTTCAATTTGGTAACTTGGGTGCTTATTAAATGACTAACCATCCCTTCTAAAAATTGCCACTCAATTTCTAGAGTTATATAATGTGTCTTTAGTTTAATGCATGTCTTTGAAAAAGATAATGCATTTCTTTGATTTAAAATCTTAACGCCATTAGCTCTTAGTTTCATTGACACCTTGTGCAAAAAAAATCTTCTTTTGCTGTGGGTTTTGTATTTTCATTTTGGAAAGTAATTGTTGTTTTGTCAACTCCCCAAAAGTTTAAGAATACTTTCATTTCTTAAGTATGTTCCACTTCTCTTTAAATAACATACTGCTCAGTGCTTAACTGGGATTTCACTGCATGTCAATGACTCTTGCAGGTTTTTCTCGGACACAGTGGTGCCCATGATATAGAAGGAAATGAGCTTCCCCGATTGGTTTATGTCTCAAGAGAGAAGCGACCTGGGTACCAACACCACAAAAAAGCCGGTGCAATGAATGCTCTGGTATATATCTACATTACTCTAATAAATGTTCAACAATGTATAACTTCTGAGCTGATAAATCTAATTGGTGTGTGATTATTGGTTCCTTGCAGATCAGAGTGTCTGCTATTCTCACAAATGCTCCATATATTCTTAACCTTGACTGTGATCACTACGTTAATAATAGCAAAGCAATTCGTGAAGCAATGTGTTTCCTGATGGATCCACAGGTGGGAAGAGATGTCTGCTACGTTCAATTCCCTCAAAGATTTGATGGCATTGACCGCAGTGACCGTTACGCGAACAGGAACATAGTCTTCTTTGATGTAAGCACCAAAACTAACATTCCAACTTTCCAGCATGATCAGAAAGGACAACTGTCAGTATTTGATGATTTTACAACTAATTTCAGGTTAACATGAAAGGCCTTGATGGCATTCAAGGACCTGTTTATGTGGGGACTGGTTGTGTTTTCAACAGGCAAGCCCACTATGGCTATGGACCTCCATCCTTGCCCAGCCTACCCAAGGCTTCTTCTTCTTGTTCTTGGTGTTGCTGCTGCTCGTGCTGCCGCCGCTCTAAGAAAGCTTCTAAAGATCAGTCAGAGGTTTACCGAGATGCAAAACGGGAGGAACTTGATGCTGCTATTTTTAACCTCAGAGAAATCGATAGTGAGTGTGCTTGGCTTGACCCTATGTCCGAAGTAACTTGGCAATGTATATAATAGAATATGGCTATCTCATGCAGGCTATGATGAATATGAGAGGTCGTTACTGATCTCCCAAACGAGCTTCGAGAAGACGTTTGGCTTGTCTTCTGTATTCATCGAATCTACTCTGATGGAGAATGGTGGAGTACCCGAGTCTGCAAACCCATCAACCCTGATCAAGGAAGCAATCCATGTCATTAGTTGTGGGTATGAGGAGAAAACTGAATGGGGAAAAGAGGTAAGCCTTTTGTTTCAACTGAAAGAGAGTGGATATTTTTCATGGAAGTTTGGAAACTCAAAAGGAATTTGAGAGCAAGTCACTGGCACTGCAATTTTCCTGTTCTCGTTGGAGGTTTTAAATTCCAAATGCATGTCAATCCCAGCCCATTCACTCATGGCCACATGTACCAATCTAGCACACATGCAAGATTGTGGATCTCTTGCTTAAAATCAGGCTGGTCCACTCATCAGGTGGCCCACCAGATAGATGACTATCAACCTCTTCTTTTGTTTCATTTTTTGGCTATTTTTTCTGTCTTGTTTTCCTTCCGAACTTTCTTTTCTCTTGAAAAGCCTGATAGTAGCTTCCTAATTAATTACTGTATCATACTTTTCTTCTACTGACTCATGCTGTTCCGATGTTTTTGCTCTTGTTTCCCAGATTGGTTGGATATATGGGTCCATCACAGAGGACATCTTAACTGGTTTTAAGATGCATTGCCGAGGATGGAGATCAATTTATTGTATGCCCCTTAGGCCAGCCTTCAAAGGATCAGCGCCCATCAACCTTTCTGATCGGCTACACCAGGTTCTGCGGTGGGCTCTTGGGTCTGTGGAGATATTCCTTAGCAGACACTGTCCCCTCTGGTATGGTTTTGGGGGTGGCCGTCTCAAATGGCTACAAAGGCTTGCATACATTAACACCATAGTCTACCCATTCACTTCACTCCCTCTCGTTGCCTACTGTTCACTGCCTGCTATTTGTCTTCTCACTGGAAAATTTATCATACCTACGGTAATCTCTGTTCTCCATTTCAATACAAGCAGTGTTATTAAAGCACTGTCTACTTTAAAATTATACTGATATTTAAGCACTTTGAGACTTCCAGTTGTATTAGGATGGGTGAGGTTGGGGTGTTACCAAATTACAAACTGGGTTTTATCGAGTTCTTATGTTCAATGGCTAGTCCTTCTCATATCCTGCATGTTTAGATTCGTGTCTGGATGGCATTGTTTATTTCAGTTATTGCAGCTTCCCGTTTCAAAATATATATGTTTGACAACTAGTCTTGCTGATATCCTAACACCCATTCCCTTTTTCTTTTCCATTTTCCAGCTTTCAAACATTGCAAGCGTCTGGTTTCTTGGCCTTTTCATGTCTATTATCTTGACCAGCGTCCTTGAGCTGCGATGGAGTGGCGTGGGGATTGAAGATTTGTGGCGTAATGAGCAGTTTTGGGTGATTGGAGGCGTTTCTGCTCATCTTTTTGCCGTTTTCCAAGGATTTCTAAAGATGCTTGCAGGCCTCGACACCAACTTCACCGTCACATCAAAAGCTTCAGATGATGGAGACTTTGGTGAGCTCTACATATTCAAATGGACCACACTTCTGATCCCACCAACAACCCTTTTGGTCGTCAACATGGTGGGTGTTGTTGCTGGGTTTTCTGATGCACTGAACAGTGGCTACGAATCTTGGGGGCCTCTCTTCGGTAAGGTCTTCTTCTCATTTTGGGTGATTCTTCATCTGTATCCCTTCCTCAAGGGTCTCATGGGGAGGCAGAACCGGACTCCAACCATTGTCATCCTCTGGTCGGTGCTGTTGGCGTCCGTCTTCTCGCTAATTTGGGTGAAGATTGATCCGTTCTTGAGCAATGTGGACAGTTCTACCGTTGCCCAGAGTTGCATTTCCATAGATTGTTGAATTCTTCAATGAGTTTTAAGGAGTTGTGTGGATATTATAACGTGAAGCAGCTTGAATCATCTTGGAAATGGATTTGAATACGTCCCCAGATTTCTCATAATCTCCAATAGTATTGTAATGCATTTGGAGGTTCCTGTTATTCTCATGAAGTACGTGCAGAGATGGCTTGGATTTTCCACCGATTATTAGATGCCTGGTGAGTTCCAGTGGGTGGTACAGATGATGTTTGGGTATCGTACTTGGAAATCCTTAAATTGTGGTTTGAGTGAGATTTTTTCTTTTTATTCTTCTTCTTTTTTCATATCCAACCTATTCGTGGAAGCAAAAGAAAACATGGGAAAGAGATTGGTTTCTCTCTGTTTTGCCTTGCAGGTATATGATCAACTACATTCGAGTGTACCTTAATTACCATACATTCGAGCTGTATGGGGTCTCCAGGATGTCTGAGTGAATCCAAACTGTACATTAGATGCAGTCTTGAATGTTTGGCCTCGATCCCAAAATCGAGCCTGATCAATAAGTCAGGTGGGCTACCCCAAAGGGAAATAATGACGGACATTGGGGAGGGGGATGCCTGTGTAGAAATGTCCAGATGGAATGTGGGTCCACCTTGTTGTGTTTATGTCATACGGTCCACCCTATGAGATTGGATGCAGCAAAACTCAACTATTCCAAAATTAGGTGGGCCGCAGGGCCAGAATATAGAAGTTTTAGGCGTAATTTTATATTGCTCCCAGTGCTGTCTCATCTGAGTTTTTGATATGTATGATTCTTGGGATTTACGGTGCTGATGAGGTGGCACAGTTTGGATTCGGGTGGGCCCCACATAGCACTAAATATATGGTAGTTCCATATATTTGAATTTTGTGCATTTGGTGGCTCGCTAGATCAACGGTTCTGATCATCCCCCACTGTTGATGTATGTGGAATGGAGATTCTTGAGATGTGAGTAGGCAACAACCGCAAGAGCTATTTGATTCTATGGCAGAGTGTGTGATAGTTCATGCACATGCGCTTATGGTGAAAGCTCATGCACTTGTTTGATTGTACGGCAGAGTGTGATAGTTCGTGCACATGCACTTCTAAATTATAGTACGAGGCATTCGTGTGACCTAAATTAAAACGTCCAAATCATCGGGACCCACTATAAGATGAGATTGATTGGATGACCTTAACCTCTAATTAAGAGACATTTGTTTGTTGAATTCTAACCATTGATTATTTTCAATTCTAACAGGTCCATTAGATCTCTACCAACCAGAGAGTTTGGTCAACACTTCAGTGTAATGTTTGGTCTCTGATCCATCTAAGTTGAGCCCCACAATTTGGACGGTTAAAATCCAGTTATAAGCATTCCACGTGTACAATTTCTGAGTGCTTTCTTATGAACCCTTTTTTTTTTTTTTTTCTCCTTTTTCAATCTTTAAGATGGCTTGGGAGCGATGCTGGCTAACCATTCAACGCCTCTAACTATGAGAATGAGACTCTTGCTTCCTAGGAATCATCAAAACCGTCTTTTGCACGCTAGGGTTTTATTTTAAGGGAGTTATGTGATACTCTGGCAGCATATGATGCTCCATACACAGGCACTTGGGACTTGTACATGACACTTCCACGTGGGGTCTGTGTGACCAAAAAAAAAAAAGTCCAATAAACATCCACCAAACTAATAGTTAGATAATGCAATTTCTAAGTAATTTCTAGTCAACAACGCAGAGCCTACTTGATGATCCAATCCATTGATTGGAAGCGTCCAATCTGAATTTAGATATAGACCGATCAAGGTATGGCCTACTTGATGATCGGTTCGGATCTCGTAGAAATTTCCATGAAGATCAGGCCAAGCGCAAACTGGAAACTCCACTTGCCAACCTCATCATTTGGATCGATTAGTGGGTTTTTATTCTTTTTTTAACAATGAGTGTAGAAAGTAGGTCCCACCTAATGAACGATCTGGATCTAACAAGCATGTGCCACGTGTACGAATCTGGACCGAGAATTTAAAATCCCTCGTACCACATTAGGGGCATGTAACACAAGTCAGTGGTCTACTCTTCTTGGACTTCGTTAAGTCATTGAAGTCGCGTCCTTTTGGAAACAGAAAGGAAAGCGGGGTGAGAATGGAAAAGGAGGGCAATCCCGGGTTCAATGCGATTTTTCCACATTGGTTAGTTGTGGATTCATAGACGTATACGTGGCTGTATGATCTTTTAATCCAAATCATCCATAATTCATAGAACCTCTAACCAACAGCACAACACAGAAGAATTGCTTCGCTTATTGATAGGAAACCGTTAAAGATTCCCGAAGGAAAAAGGTCCTTTGATGGACAGCTAAGATCATCCCATGAGTGTAGTTTTCTTATGTAAGAACTTTATAGGTAAGAAAAACGAGATGGATGGTCCAGATTCAATGAAAACACATCCACGTAATGTAATCGTGATGAAGCAAAAGCTATGCATTGTCTCATTGCGATGGATGGACTATTAGTTATTTCACGTATTCTACAAACCTAGTTCACCACCATGAAAAATGGTGATGATACAGTCAATCTGGCACAAGGCGTGGTTCTACAGGAATCCAGTCCATCCAAACCCTTGAATCAGTTGTGGAGGGAATCTAGTCTTAAATTTACACTAATAAAATAATGGTAACCATCTTATTAGCCTCTTGGAATTTGGTCCAATTTCTATTTTTCTTTTAACCATCCATTTAATAGCCATCAATCGAATGATTAAAACTGCTTGATCATTGTGATTTTAGAAGAATGCTCCATTAGCAATCTGCCCTACTATTTGGTGTTCTAGATGAGCGCAACAACAATCAGGGAATGCGTCACCACCATTTTCAAAATGGTAGTAAACTATCATAGGAGACTTGCCGAGTCGAGAATCACGGACTATGACCATCCAACGTATTCACATTTCACACTGCCCACTTAAAATGTGACTCACGTGAACCCACCTTAAATGAGTGGTGATGATTATTTAAATATCCTCACATGTCAATACATTGTTAGATTTGGACGGTTGAGATAAGTGAACGTATATATCTATGATGGTATGCATATGCATGTTGGTTTTAGTTTTCCATCAAATCTTGCATTTGGTAGCATTTCAAGAATAAATTCTTCAAATTCTCTATGAGGAAAATTTCCCAAATTCTACTTCTGATGGATATAAAAAATCTGAGAAATAGCTATGAACTCTTTCTGTCTCTCTGCTAATCCATAATTATGGAGCCCACATGATGAACAATCCAAATTCATGTGTAGGTTCAGAAGATGGATGGTCTAGATTTATGTATAAAATTGGACTCGACGGAGTTTGAAGATGACTCATTGTATCTAGCTGGATTGGGCCCTAATTATTCTGAGTCGACTCGGTCATGTGCTATGGATGTATTCCCCAGCCTTCAAAGCATTTTCCATAGCAAAAGTCATCATAGGATTGCACTTTAAGCATTTCCACGTCAGCAGAAGATGAGTGAATTTAATAAGCCCTCGCTCGGTTAACACAGCTCAAAAGAAAGGAAGGAAAAAGAAGAAAGAACGTTGTAAAACAATGTCTAAACAAACATCGTTCGCAGATGCACGTGTAACAATCACAACCATCTGATCCAGATCGTTAGGCATATATGCACGTGGAACAATCACAGCCATCTGATCATATTTAGGCAT
The DNA here is from genome assembly GCA_003013855.2 of Liriodendron chinense. NCBI lineage: Eukaryota > Viridiplantae > Streptophyta > Magnoliopsida > Magnoliales > Magnoliaceae > Liriodendron > Liriodendron chinense. The sequence continues at coordinate 6,752,202 of ML058334.1, forward strand.
AGGAATGCACGTGGACCGGAATCGTCTACTACACATGTTTTTTACTTCTTATCTTCTCTTCATCCTAGTGGGCCAGACCTTATTAACAGGTTTGACGAAAGATACACACGATGTTGGCTCCATGCGCACAAACATGTGGTTGACCTTTCATTCCCATTGTTCTCTATGGTGTGGCCCACCTGAGTTAAATCTGGCTGAGTTTTGTTCTCAGGATCTAGAATCAAAGAGAGAACACAATGAATGGAGTTGATTTTACATATACAACATGATGGGCATAGAACATGGAGTGTATTACCAAGTTATTTTGGCCCACCAATCAGTGGACCTGCTAGCCCAACTGGAATACGCCTAGGCGTTTCAACAGGAGGTCTTATGTTCTGAGTGCTAAGGAGACATACTAACCCCACCCTGCATCCTGTGACTACTCAAGTGGGTGTGTTGCGTGCCTAATTGGGTGGGTGCGTTGCATGACTAACCTTATTAAAAAAGAAAAAAATTTGCAGTGTACTGCTAAACTTAAGCTGCAGGCCCATTTTGGGCAACAAATGCACTGATCTTGTTTAAACATTCTAATCAAGAAATCTTGTGTCTATTTGGTACGTGGGAGGGAATTGTATTTGGTTTCATGCAAATTTTATTCTTATGTACCCTTTACACACGAAATTCAAGTTATCTACGTATACTAAGTGACTGACATGATTGGTTGTGAATTGGGTCATTTGATTACAATTCCATGTTACAACAAACATGGGTTTCACAATTTAATCCCAAAGGTGGGAATTGGGTGGTATTCCCAGACTTGCAGTGCAATAATGGTGTTAATTTCATCTAATGCAATTCCATACCATTTAATTTCTTGGACCAAACTGTTCCCCTCAAGCTTGGATTACTTGAAACCAGAGCCATTGCTATATCCTATTATCATGATATGGCCCAATGAAAAAAGTCATGTGCACTTGTTAGATGTACCCTTCCACACCATTTCAGGAGGAAACTTTAATTTTTACTGGATGAAGATTGCTTGCACCTGGGACGGCAAGAAGCTTCTGCCAATTCTTAAAAGTTGACATTGCCTAATAAAAGAGTACCATGTACTTCTCATGCGGGTTCTTTGCAGGAAAAGTAAATATTCTCTTCTATGAAATATCATTGGTCAATTTTTCTGTGAATCCTACATCTAACATAGCTTGGGAAATTCTTACAACTTCATGCAACAGTACTTTAATTTCACTATGAAGCCCGTATCATGTGTGCCACCCAGGCTTCACCCAAGACAGTGTTGCCCTTACTACAGTGCCCACCTTGATGTATGTATTTTACATTTGCATTGAACATCCTTTTTGCCATATCATTTTATAGAATGAACCAAAAAATAAAGCAGATCTAATTCTCATGGACTATATAGTAGGAAACAGTGTTGATTGACCACTAATGGGCCACAAAGGTTTTAGATCAAGCTGATATTTGCTTTTTCCACTCATCATCTATGTTTTCAGGATGTTACCTGGGCTTGATAGCGTTTTTATGTAGGGCGTTTCAATCTCCACTGTTTCATATGGTATGTTCCACTTGAAATTGGATTTCATTTTTTTTTTTTTTTTGGTTGTTTTGTTTTGTTTGAGTCATGCAGTGCACCCACCCTTGCTAGCTGGGCAACGCACACTCGGTCAATCAGACGATGCACCCATCCACCGTGCGGGTTAGTGGTTCCTGTTGACAACCGGCTGTAGGCATCTTTCAACTTCGGGATATGCTCTTTTGGTCTAATGCTCTAAAATGATTTGACAAAATGACTGAACAGTGTGGATGTTGAATACATATAAAGGTAAGCTGTGTCTGGGGTAAGGCCGCCCCCATATTCAGGCAACTTACCTATGTTTTACAATAAAGTCTACATGTGACTAGTGCACAATGTGACTTTTCATCATCCGAGGTTACGGCTGTGAAGGGGCAATCCGCCTTCAGCCCTTCTTACAAATGCAGAACTTTGCTTTGTCATTCTCCCGCCGAGATGATACTATAGGACATGTGCAATATGACAGAGCTGTCGAGTGGTAGGGGAAGGCCCGATCCAAACTGTCCAACTGGTGGGCCTTATATTGATGGAAAGATGATAGTAGATCAAACATCGATTGGATCATCCATGCCATCGAGACAATATGGTTAATAGGAAGACGATCTTTGAGAAATGATCGCTTTGGCTTCTTGTAGGTGCACCTTCTATTGGTACATACGTGAAAGGTCCCATTGGATGGACGGTTCTGATTGATTCATCGAGCTGCCACGTGTTCATTAAAGAGACGGCTCCCCACATTCCAGTTTTACCGCCTACTACTTACCCTTCCCTTCCGTTCAGTTTCAACGGTAGAATTTCTCTAATCTGACACTTTTCCTGATTCTAATATTTCTTTCCCACACGCGACAGTTTGAACTCGTACGAAGAGATGCAGATGGGGCCTTCATCAGGTAGGCTGTACTTTGCACGTTTCTTAGATTGAAAATCAGGTGGTACTTGTGAAATGATCCACACATGTCTAACTAATATGAGCCGTTGATAATTTACTTATACGACCACTTTTTGATATACATGCGGCCCACCTGATGAGCGGACTGCTCTGATTTTCAGTTCATCCCCCGGTAGAAATGACCTTATGAACGGTATGGATGGCATATGAACATCACGGTGGACCCAAGGAGATTTCGACCGTAGGCATCTGGCTCATTTGTGGGCCCAGTTACTTAGCATAATCTAGAAAAACGGATGGACGGGATGGATTACTCAAGAGCATCACGGTGGCCCCACTAACTTCCCGATCGCAGGAAGTTCGGGTTCCATAGTGTACAGTACTGCCACGTTTGCTCGGGCAAGTAATATCAGAATCATACAGCCTCAAATCACGCCGGTCAAGTCATCAAATGGAGGTTTGCTTCAACTACATCCGGATGTATTACAATACGATGCGTCGGCAATCCGTTCATTGGAATTGTATTCTTTTAACGATCGAAACCGTTTTTGTGATAGATCTTCCCTTGGAATGTAGATGACCGAAAAACTTTTGATCGAATATTTTAATCCTTGATCACACAATGGTCACGAGGACCGTTCATTTTCAAAGCAAAAGAGCCCAATTTCAAACGGTTGAAATAATCCGAGATTTTATTTATTTTCTATCTAATATATAACCTGATACTGGTCCTATAAACGGCTAGGATCATTGGAAGGCGATCCAGATTCAAAGGCTAAAGATCCCACGTATGACATTGCAACACGTGGTATGTATTCCAGAAAATCTCCATCAGAGTGTGCGAAGAGATCCAGATTGTTGATAAGGCGAGACCCACGTCAGTCTGTATCCCACAAATCAGACGGTCAGGTCATCATCGTGCATGGTATTCGAGCAAATGAATGGCCCAGATCTCGCACACATATCCACGTTCACACGCTTGGGATAAGGGGTTTCTCTTTGGGCTAGGTTAGGCCAAACCACGCTCCCAAGTCTAAGACCACTCGCAAATCCTACTCTCGCCACATGAGCCAATGTGGCATCGTCGTGCGAGATTCAGTTCATCTGCACCGTTCATTATTTTCTAAGTCCATGTTTGAAAAGTGGTCCACCTGATGAACAGACAAGGCATTCACTAACAAAGCTCATGTGCATAACTATCCACGGTCGGAATCTTGCACACACGTTCCATGTATGTATGTATGTTGAGAGCAGAATCCAGACCCTTCCCAGCAGGGACGGCAATGGGCTGAGTTCAAGGACCTGGTTGGTGAGGCCTAAGGCCCAGGGCTTGGCTCTTAAACTTGGTCCGCAGGTTGTCCTGGGCTTAAAATCTAGGCTTGATGTTTGCAGCAAGGTTAGGCCCATGCCGATGGTGACTGGCCCAGCCCAGTTGCACCATTATACAGAAGAATGCATGGTTTGTGTGCAACTTTAAGACACTTGTAGGCTCATATTTCAATGATCCAAACCGTTTACATGATGGGGCACATTGCAGATGGACAACAATTTGGGTTATTTTAAACCATTGATCAATTTATGGCTTTTTATCTTATAAAGCCATGCTCGAACGAAGGATGGCAAACCTGACCTAGCGTTTATCCCGGCTCGGACTAACTTAGTCCTTGAGTCAGGCCTGGGCCTTACATACATGGCTCCATCAATTTTAGGGACTCAACTTTATATGTACACGTGATTGATCCTACAAATGTCATTCCAATTGTCAGTTGGGCAACCCATCCATTAGACAGTGGGTTTCATTCTTAAGTGTGTTTCTCTCTATTAGAATGTGTGGCCAACTTGATCAACGGATGGATCAGGACATTCAAGTGGGAAATAAAGATTTTGTTAATTTATGGGCCGGGTTGGGTTGGGTTGTGCTCGAGCCCAACTAATTTTGGGTGGCTCGGGCTATGGGTCTATCCGGTCGTAACCATGCCCATTCCCACCCTAGCCAGGACGGCCTGATCAGGACCACGACGGGCCAGGTCTTGGGGCACTCGGGCTGGGCGTGGCCCATTGGCAACCCTACTCACAAGAAGTATGCCTGCCTAGTCCCTCATACACCTAAAGCAGGAGATTCCAAAGCATCAACGGTACAAAAAAAAAAAAAAAAAACATAATTAAAAGCAAAGTCGATGGCAAGGTGGAGAAACCCAGATCCTGCCTCTCACTTACTCTCTCTCACTCCCCTCTTCGTCGCACTCACTCTCTCACTCTCCGGGAAATAGAAAATAGAAAATAGAAAAAAGCCCTCTCTCTCTCTCTCTCTCTCTCTCTCATGGAAGAAGAACCTCCCAAACCCTTCCTCCTTATCCTGCTCCTCCTCTTATCCTACAGCCTCCACCCCATCTCCTCCCTCTCCACATCCCTCTCTCCCACCCCATCTCCTTCTTCCCCTCCAAAACCCATCTCCATCTCTCCTCCAAAACCCATCTCCGGCTCTCCTCCAAAACCCATCTCTCATTCCTCTCCTTCAACCCTCGATCCAAAGCAGTTGACAGCCCTTCAATCCCTCAACATCCCCACCGCCAGAGATCCCTGCCTCCAGCCCTCCCCAAACAACGTCACCCGCTGCGATTCCTCCGCCCCTTTCCGCCACCTCGTCTCCCTCCACCTTTCCAACTGCTCCGATGATGTCGAAATGTCCTCTACCGCCCTCAAATCCCTCAATACCCTCCAAGATCTCTCCTTCTTCAACTGCCCCATCAACCCAATTCACCTCCCTTCTGATCTCGCTGACAATCTCCGCTCCTTCACCTGCACTGCCAGCCTCCGCCACCTCACCGGCGTCTGGCTCAGCCGCCTCCTCAACGTCTCCGATCTCTCCGTCTCCGACGTCACCGTCAATGCCAGCGGGCCGACCATCATCCTCTCCAACATGAAGAAGCTCAGGTCCATCACCATCTCCCGCACTAACCTCACTGGCTTTCTCCCCAAGAAATGGCATCTCAATATCAGCTATATCGATCTGTCCGGCAATCAGCTCAAGGGGCATGTGCCCATTTCGCTTACCCACCTCGAAAATCTGGAATTCTTAAACCTCAGCTCAAACCAGCTCTCGGGTTCGATCCCGTCCAGCTTCGGCGACCTGATTTCCCTCCGGAATGTGTCACTCGCATCGAATTCGATGGCGGGCCCAATACCCGACTCGATATCTGCAATGCCAGCTCTGGAGCACCTCGATCTGAGCTCGAATCAGTTCAATGGGACAGTCCCGAGGTTCCTGTCGGAGATGAAACACTTGAAGTATCTGAATCTGGCGAGCAACAACTTTCAGGGCGTGATGCCTTTCAATGGGAGTTTTATAAAGAGATTGGTGGTTTTCAAGGTGGGTGGGAATAGCAATCTCTGTTACAACCACTCTATTCTCAGTTCAAAGCTCAAGCTTGGGATAGCTCCATGTGATCGAGATGGGTTGCCGGTGTCGCCCCCGCCGGATCGATCTTCATCAGCTGATTCATCAACAGGTGGGAGCGATAACAGTGACGACGACAGCGACAATGCATCTGATAATAAGCCGAAGGAGCACCACCGGCAAGGCCCGAGTAAGATTGTTCTTGGAGTGGCAATTACGCTTTCTTCCATTGTTTTTCTTATCATTTTCCTTGTTCTTTTGTCAAAGTGGTGTCGATGATGAAGAAATTAAGGTGGTTTTTTTCTTAGAAATGGGTGGAAATTGGAGGTGGGTTTTTCATGGTTTGGGCTGAAAGTTGAAGAGAATTGAAGGAAACGGCACCAAAAGTCATGAACAGAGCTGTTTTGGGTTTTTTTGTTTCTCTCTCTTTTGCCATTGGATTCTATTTTTGGGAAGCAAGCTACTGATGGTTGGGATATATGGGCAGTGGGCTGGCTACAGCGTGGAAAAGGGAGATGGATGATGGTGATGATGTCTTTTTGGGGCTAATTCCATCTAGAAATGTAGTCTTGCCTGCAAGTTTCTTTTTCTTCTTCTTCTTCTTCTTTTTTTTCGTGATCCTGTTTTTGGTGCAGGTCACTGGAATTGGTGGTCCATTTGAGTGCAACCTTTTATTTTATTTTATTTTATTTTATTTGATCTTGTAGTATTAAGTATATGTGGAGTTAATCACGTAATGAGAGTAATCAGAGTATGAGGCATGAGATTGTTGATGGTGTTGTGTTTGCCTTTTTTACAGAGGATTTTTTGTATTTTTCTCTCGTTATTTTACTTGTGAGTACAGTTTACAAACCAGTCTCTCTCTCTCTCTCTCTCTCTCTCTCCCTCTCTCTAAATGTGATGAGCTGATGCTGTCTCAAGTGATGCCAGGATCTGATCCTTTCATCAGGCGATCCCTATTGGTATATGTATATTCTAAAAATTAAGCTTATGTGAGAATCAGGTGGACCATATGTATGATAAGTAAATGAACGGTTGAGAGAAATCATCCATTGGTAATCTAAATTCTTTGTACACGTGTGGCCCACTTGATTATCAGGTTGGCATCTCTACAGCTGGGAATCTCAATGTGGGGAAGATTTGATTGAACAGTAGGCTACCATCCCAAATGAAGCCACAACGGTTAAATGCTATGTGGGCTCCATCTCTCACAGCATTATATCTTCCAATCAAATTGGGATGGCAGGTCATTATCAGATATGGGCCCACCATCAAAGATGAACCCCTTTTCTAACTACAGCTTCCCATCAAAACTCACCCTATCAAGTCAGCAGGGAGGTGCTGACAGAGGCAGTACCCAGTTCGATTCCTCTTCCAAGCAAGTGCACTCCATGGCATTTCTAGCAAGATGTTGAGCATAGGTGGAGTCTATGAAGCAGTGTCGCTATCTCATTGATCAATAGGTACATTAATTGTTTTTAGAAAAATGTCTAGTGCAGCCCAGCTGTTGTCAAGCATGATAATGTTGCACATGCATGAGATGCAGAGCCTTCATCAGAAGGGGGACCCCACAATATTAAATAAATAAAAACAAACCGTTGCTTCACCTATCCGGCAGAAAATTTAAGAGCTCAAGTGGCGTGTGAATCAATGTGAATTAGTGGTAATTGGTGTTTTAGGAGGAGTTCATTTGATTCCAATTCAATTTGCAGTAAAATCATGTTATTTCACATGGATTCCAATTACCAATCTCTCTTATTCTCTTTTTCAAATACAAGTTGTTAAACACAATTTTATGATTTTGATGACTAAATTGCTAGATTTAATGGATTCAAATTAAAGGCTGTAAAAAACAACTGATGAAGTTGAAAGATCCCGCCCTGTGTTCCCCTCCTTCCCCGGCTGCCTTCCGACCTATGGGAGTATATAATGACAACTTCAGAATACTCATGCGCGATCCCCCCAGCTGCCTTCCGACCTGTGGGAGTATATAATGGCAACTTCTGAATAGTCATGCCCTATCGTGAGATTGCTTGTTGAACGTTCGATGGCACCTCGCTCCGACCTGAGCTATACAACAACTGAGATCTCCCTTGATCCTTGCCGGATGTGGTTACCGTCTCACTTAGGGATTCCATAATAATTGCCAATGCATATCAAATATACACTCCACAAATGACTATTAAGATGGATGTGGACTGATGGCCCCGTTTTGGTAACCATCATGTCCTTTTGCATGTACAGGCCACCAGGATCTGATCGGTTTGTTAATGATTCTTTACGCTGGGCATTGTAATAGCCGCCTGTGAGTGAGAGTCTTGATCTCACACATGTGAGTCAAGTTGCAATGTGTGGGAAATGACTGCCAGAAAGTGCGTTGGAGCAATGCAAGCGTTGCTTTTCATTTGTGTTTATAAACATGAAAACCAACTGTAAAAGGCGATGGATCTCAGCCGCCAGAATGTACACAGACAGCAAAGAAAAATAAAAGAAACTTTTTTCTTTTTATTTTGGATCTTGTATACTTTATTTTAATACTCTGGTAGATGTGAAGATTCATACGCAGGCACTTACTCATGTAATTCAAATTAAACCATCCAAATTATATGGCCCACTTTAGATGTACAAGAACTAAAAAATTATACTTATTCAATTATCCGATTATCAGATTGGTGGACGATGGTTAATATGAAAAATATCCAATGGTCCTACTTCAACGAACAAGTGTCCACGAATGAGATGTTAGGACTTTCCGGCGAATCTGATTTGGGGACTATGGCTTCGTGACAGTGGTTGCACAATTTAGTTGGTTTAACTTGAATTTTATGTATAACATGTGTACCATGTCTAAGTGCCTGCGTATCAAGCATCGCAGGCTGACTGAGTATTATATAACTGAGAGTACATGTATACCATATCCAGTTGATCGCCGACAGGGCCCACCTATAGGGGCCCTGAGCCCAAAAATCAGCGAGGACTGGATAATCATAACCGTTGGTTTGGAGGGCTCTTTGAGCCAATAGATAGTTTGGTAATCAACCGATCGTTAGAGCCTATCGTAGTGTGTGCAAGTGATCAGGGTTGGGTCCTGGTTTCTTATCCTGTAATCGTAAGTTCCTAAAATAAAAATAAAAAAACTGATCATCCTCTTTTCTAAAAAGAATCTGGGTTGTCTGCTTTTACCGAGCAGGAAAATCCTGCTTTGCCACCTCTGATTGGTTTAGCTCATCCTGACACTGTGCTCTGATAGTGTTAGGATGAGTTGGACCAATCACAGAGGCAGCAGCAAAGGTTCTCTGCTCGATAAAAACAGACAATCCGGATTTTTCTAAAAATTCATCCCCCTTGATGGGTTGGCCATCATCAAAAGGTGGGCCCCACATGCCTATTGAGGCAAACAAATTGCTCAATTGGCTTCATATTGACCTTCCATCTGATAGACCTACTTTCAACTAGCTCTGACCAAATGAAGCTGGAAAGGACGTATTAAGGTTAATCATTGTCTCCCTTAAATGATAGATACCTTGAATCCACAAGAGAATTCTCGAATTCACAAGTAGTAGAAATCAGAATTTTATTAGGAATAATAATGAAAATAATCATAAAAAAACTGAGTTTAACAATTTTATATATCTCTAAACAAATCTTAATTCGTACTTACTAAAAATAGTAAGTTTTTCGAAATAAAAGTTACTAAAAATAGTAAATTTCTAATTAAAGACTATTATTAAGTAGAGTCTTTCTAAAACTTATTATTAAGCAAAAGTATGAACTTCTAAATAAACAAAACTCTAAAAAATAAAGAAATACTATAAAAATCGAAATTGCTAAAAGTAATATTTTTTTTCCCTAAAATTATTTTTTTAGCAGTAACAGTACATTTTCTTGCAAAACAGGCTGACGTTGCCTACGTCATCGGTTGGTTGGTCCTAAATGGCCTATTCTGGTTCAAATCCATATGTTGTGCATCTTGTAACAATACCCGGATCAAAAGTTATGATTGATTTACAATTCGTCTTCTTTTAGTCCATCCATGTGAAGAATGCATCTAAGCCACGTCCTACATCACCAAAGAAAGTAGCACCATATCACGACATAAACAAACATATGCCGCAATACATCCTAACATTACGTCACGGATTCAGGGTTATGTTTTAATGATCTAAGCCTTTTAAATGATGGGCCTCACTGGTAGAGGGCCTTCCTAATGACTATCTACATAGGTTCTGCAAAATGATCACTTCACGTTCAATGGTTCTAGGTGAAAAGAAAAGGATTACTCTTCTCCATTAGGTGGGGCCCACATCTAATGGGTTTGGGAAACTCAAAATCTTGAGTCGACTATCTACGATTAACCCTTCAAAAGCAAGGTCCTTACTCATAGCTTAGTGATAGACTCACAAATTACAAGAGTTTCAACACTAAGGTCATGGGCTTCAGTACCCACTGTGGCATGTGTGGGTGTGAGGGTGTGTGTAAAAAATAAATATATAAATAAATAAACCTTCGGGAGCAAATTAGGTGAGGCCCCGGACTCACCCAAGACGGTGCAACCTTTATCGTAAGAGCTACATTAATGTATATATTCTATATCCAAGTCATTCATACGTTTTTTCATATCATTTTCGTGAATACATACATCAAGTTAGGCCCCACAGTAAGGGCCACACCTCTTGGGTGAGTCCGGGGTCTCACCTAATCTTCTCCCTTCAAAAGCATCACAACAAGTACTTAATCACCGTTATGATCCAATCTCATTTGCTACTCAATATTCCACGGTAAAGATCTGACAATCTCGCTATCTTGGTCCACAGACTCTTAATCTGAAAGCCCACCTCTCAAATCTATTGGTCATATAACCACGATTTACTAACATGTGTGGCCTCACCTGTTGCCTCTCGGTTTCAAATTCGACCACGTGTAATGTGTGAGGGAATCTATACAACTCAATTCCAACCGAATAACCTTGACCCTAAGCGCTAAAATAGGTAGATATGTCAAACCCGACCGTATATGATCGAGATCTGAGAAGATCGATCGCCTATTCAGCCACTCGTAGAGATGTTGTTTTGAATGATCAGACGATTATCAGAGGGTAGGGTTCGTCCTCCATAAATGGGTTGCACTTTGCCTTCCAAATGAAAGGACTTTTCCAAGTACAATGACAAACCAAAGGAAAATACTTACAGTCAACCACAGGGAATAACTATAAAACCTCTCTGAAAAGATAACTACTTATATTTAAATGCTAACTGGTCCAACGTATGAGCGTAGACTTAGATTATAAATAAGGATTACAACTACTAGATTATTGCTACTCCTAATGTAGGATTAAGATACTAATTACGTTAAGAAACGTAAGGGATTGATTATGCTAAGGAACATAAAGGATAATTGAGTTTGATAATTGGTTTGTTTGGTTTGGTTAGTTTGAGACTTTTTGCTCTATTGAAGTCCTTTGCTGCTTATAGGCCTTTCGGAGAGAACTATTTGGATGCGCCCCACGTTCAACAATTACAACAACCGTCTAGCACAACCCTGATCTTTCAAACTCTCCTTCTCTTTGCTCGACCATGAACCACCTCCAGATAACGTGTAATGCTTGATTAGTGTCAACTATTATCACCACAAAATACGCTCCACGTATGTTAGTAGATCGCATGCGTGTTATGCACTTCTCATGCAATGACATGTGTCCTCTTTTGATGGGCTCTTCTAGGAAGGGTAAAAAAATAGGGTACAACAACACCATAACAAGAAACAGGCTAGTCAAGTAATCTAAGATTGATGAAAATGATAGAGTGATGGAAAAAAATAATAAAATATTCTTAAACCTTCATCTTTTATCTTCAAATCTTAGGATTACATCCAACTTTAGACATGGTCCGGAGTGAATTGTGTCTTGTACCTGCCCGTACGAACTCAGTTCATGTAGGGCTCTGTGGGACCCACCGTGATGTATAGAGTTTTATCCATGTCGTCCATCTGTTTTACTATATCATTTTATGTCATGAGCCCAAAGTTGAGACAAACTCGAGGCTAAAGTGAACCACACCACAAGAAATAGTGGAGATTGAGCACCTATAGTTGTAAATTTCTTACGGACCACAAAAGTTTTGGATCAAGCTCATATTTGTGTTTCCCTTCATCCAGGTCTATGTGAACTTATGAACAGGTTAGATGGCAAATAAACACAGTGGGCCCTAGGAGGATTTCAACAATAGGCATCATTCTCACCGCTGCTCCATGTGGCATGGTCCACTTCAGTCTTGAATCCACCTCAATTTTGGCCTCATACCCTGAAATGATGGATGGACAATGTGGACAAAAGTCATACATCATGGTGGGCCACACAAAACCCCTACAAGGATGGAGTTTGTCCAAGTAGGGGCAAAACACAATCCTCTTCCGACATCATGATCTTTATGGTAGGCACAATATTCAGGAAACCAAATCGGTCATAAAAATTGGAAAATGATGAAGGTTTTTTTTCTAGGCCCAAGATGAATCCTGTGGATTTCAAAGGAAATTATTGAAAAATACAAAAAGAATAAATAAAAATATTACTGGGGAGTTAATTGTAAATACTCAAATATTAGATAAATGATCGTTGCCCAAATTAGAAGAGAGCGTCATGAGACCTGTCTTCCTTGTTTTTTTTAGTTTTTTTGTTTTGTTTTTGTGATTGTATTTGCAATGAAGTTGCTAATTCCCTTCTATAGACCTCTAATCCCCATTATAAACCTCTGAATCACTCTCTTAAGTTGAGAAATGTTGATCTTTTTTTTATACTGATCATTTTAATGGTTTTAAATAGTTAAAAATGATATTAATGATTATGATGCTAATGACTATGATGAAATGAAGCTTATCAGAAGCTTGATGAGCACGCCACCATAAACACAACTATGATGAAAGGTGCCTCATGACTACTTATGTAGGACATGGATCAAGCACATTTATATCAGAAATGAATCGGAAGAAACCTAAAGGAAAATTGACAAAACTTAGTAAAGTTGGACCGATCGAAATTCTACCAAAAATTCCAGATTGGTTGCTGGACAATTTTTGTCAGTTTAGACAAGTTGAAATTGAGATTCGACAGGTTAAAAGATCGGGTTGATAGGTCAATGCTCATATTGGTGGATCTACGAAAAATTGCAGAAATTTTCAAACTTGCGTGATTTAGTTTCCTTATTTTTTTTGGACTCTCTTAATACGTTTCTAGGGTTTTGTTCAGGGTTATATAAGATTGTTAGAACTCATTTTTATTCATTCAATCTTCATATTAATTAATCAAATTCCAACTTTTGTCATTTTCTCTCGTGGATTCGAGATTTCTTTTGTGGATTTAAGAGTGCCCTGTGGATTTAAGATATTTATCCTTTGAGGAAGATGATAATCCACCTCATCACGTCTTTCCCTACGTCAATTGGTATCAAAGTGAGATTTTTCCTAGGAATGATGTCTTCTAGTGAAGGTTTGAACAACAACCCCATAGACGGTGTTCCAAGGGATTATTCTCTGACAATGACGACTTTCGAGGCGGCTCAACGAGAGAATCGGTTGGCCATGCAAGAGTTGCAAGCTACCCTCGACCACATAGCAGAGGCCTTAGGGCCACCCCATGTTTGTAATGATGATCCACATCCAATGGGCGTTGGAATTAGCGATCTGGTGAATTGGACAGATCAAGCCTTTAGGAGGAAGATTAGTCTTCCTAACTTCAATGGCCAGCTTCATATCGAGGATTGGATTTTTGAAGCCGAACGCTTCTTCGATTACATGCAGATCCCTGAGGAGAAGAATGTTAAGTTCGTGGCTTACAGGTTGAAGGGCGACGCTTTGGCTTGGTGGAAACAAATTTAGCTTGAGCGGACTAACAAATGAAGGTGCCAATCCGCACGTGGTAGCGGATGAAGCATTTGCTACGATCGTAATTTCTATACAACGATGATGATCAAGTACTCTTCCAGCAATCCTAAAATTATTGGCAGAATAGTCGATTGATGTGAGGTTAATGTTATGTAGCGAGATCCTATTGTTTTCCAACGAGAAACGATTTAGTTGAGATGAAATCATGACAAGACGCCAGATTCATTAATGGCGTATATGTGGCCCATGTGGAAGCGAAGAACTAATCAAATACTTTTAAAATAGAGAGGCAGCCTCCCGTAATTGTCTGATCTGTCGTTGAAAAATATGATGGGACGGGTGAGACCAATGAATTAAAAAAGGAAAAGGAAAACCCACAAACATTTCAGAGATTGTTCAAAATTTTAAAAAGGTGGGGGAGATCAAATCCTTAATTGTAAAGGAAAAAGAGGAAGAGTCTGTAGACATCTCAGAAGTTGTAAAGTCAATGTTACAACAGTCCGTGAACATCCCAGAAGATGTCAAGCCAACGTTGTGAGAATTCGAGGTAATTGTGCTCGTCAAACTTCTCGACATCTTGTTCCTTATACGGGAGATTCGTCTTTCTTGGGTTAAGTCTGTTTTTAGCAACACAAAGAATCAATCTATCGACAAGTCTCAATCTGAGAAGAAGTCGGTAAAGTCTACTATAATGTACCAGAAAGAGGCTAAGAACGCGTATCACGAACCATGTTTATTAAAGAACTCGAACACTTATCGTCGCCCAAGTCCAAAGAAGAACTTGATGATGAGTTTTTTCAAGTTGAGGGGTCTGATATATAACGTGAATCAAGCACATTCTTATCACAAATGGACTGGAAGAAACCCAAAGAAAAATCGACACAACTCAGCAAAGTTCGACCAATCGACTAAAAGAGTCGACCAATCGAAATTCTGTTAGAAATTGCAAATTGGTTACTGGACAATTTTTGCCAGTTTTAAATAGATTGAAATTGAGCTTCGACGGGTCAAAAGATTGGGTTGACAGGTCGATACTTAAATCAGTAGATCTGCGGGAAATTGTAGAAATTTTTGAATTTGCGTGATTTAGTTTCTTTATTTGTTTATGACTCTCTTAATGAGTTTCTAGAGTTTTGTTTAGGGTTATATAAGGTTATTAAAACTCATTTTTATTCATTCAATCTTCGTATTAAACAATAAAATTTTAACTTTTGTCATTTTTTCTCGTGGATACAAGAGCACCTTATGGATTTAAGGTATTTATCCTTTGAGGAAGACTATTGAAATATTTGGTTTCAAATATTTTAATAATATATATTATTAATTTAAAAGTTGAAAAAGAAGAAAATTTTATTTTTTGTTTTATTCTATACCGGATGGGAGAAAGATTTTTTACCTCTTTATAAGTAGGGTGTTATGCACCTTACTTATTTATGATGAGAGAGAGGAGTATAGTGGCTTTCGCACTGGAACATCGCGCACGCACTCGGTCTCGATCATAGGCACGGGCTCAGTGTGAAGGCATGGGCATGTGAGGCAGTGTGGTTGTAGAGGCTCTAACGGTGCACTTTGCACTTCACACGTGCGCATTGTGTCGCAGATGGGTCACAACCTCGCAGACTGGTACGAGTCACGCTGCGACAGAGGCTAAGTAGTGGGTCAGGTGGCTAGGTTCAAAATAGAGGATGTGTTATGGGTAAAAGGTCTGATAGAGAGACCTCTTTACCTTTTATAAAGAGCTACAGGGCTATTTAGAGAGACTTGTGTAACTGCTCATGCAGTAACAGTCCAGACCATGCAATAACAGATGCATGTGGCTAGCCAACAGTTAGAAATGACTAGCCACTGAGTCTAAATAGCCAGCATGCAGGTGTAACTCTCACATGCACAACGGTCAGAAACTGCCAGAAAACGGCTAGTGTTATTATGGCTCTGGACCAAAACTATCAGCCACCCTTGCCTATATAAACCGAACATGGTTGGTTCATTTTCATAATAACCACAATCATTCTAAGCCTTCTACAAGAACCAGTATATCCAGCTAAAATTGTCTAACCACTCGGTTCATACGAACCTAGCCACTAAGATCAGCGAAGTGGTCTAACTCGCTGCTTCAAGAATGCCAGACTCTATTTTGTCTCTCTTTTTCTATTCTGATTGAGATCGTGTAAAAGAATTCCAATAGTGGTCTATTAGTTTTTTTTAAACGCAAAACCACATAAGGCTCATCATATCCTGGAAGCAATACGCCTGCAACCTAATAGTAGACTCAAAGTATTTTGAGTAGTGGCGAATTACGCTTTAAGGACAACGTATATTTCACGTGCTTCAGCCTGTCCTTTAAATTAGATTTTTCCAATTTTATTTTTTAATTTGAGATCAATTTCTCAACAAAGATGATGATTGACCTGATCATGTCCTTCCCTGTGTTAGCCTTTCATCCAACATTGAAGGGCCTGATTTCTGGACCAGGTCCACCGTTTGAGTAGCATGGATGTTGGATGGGAAAACAGACGGATGACAAGTGATGAGGCAGGCACTTGCATATCAGAAGAAAAAGAAGAAGAAAAGAGGGGAAAAGGTAAAAAATAAAAAAAAGGAGTATGTGTGGACCACCTAAAATGTATGTCATAATTATAATCATGTGTCCTCTCATGCAGTGATGCATGGTTGAGTGGTCTGGTAGCATGTGCGTGCTCATGGATGCTTATCTGACAGTTCATTGCAGGTGCTCACGAAATTCATGAAGTACCGCAGGATCAGCCACCTTTTGGGAACGGGCAGGGGCTCTGAGTGGCCACTGTGATGTATGGGTTTTATCTGCATCGTCTATCTATTTCCCCGCGTCATTTTAGAATACATACTCAAAATTGAGGCAGATCCAGGGCTCAACTGGACCATACCACAGGAAGCAGCGGTGATAATGATGATCACCATTGAAACGTTCCTAGAGCCCACTGTGATGTTTATTTGCCATCCAAACTATTCATAAAGTCACGTAGACCTGGATGAAGGGAAACAACAAATATCAGCGTGATTCAAAACTTCTGTGGGCCCCAAGAAGTTTTCAACGGTAAGAGTTTAATCCCCATTGTGTGGTCCACTTGTGTCTCAGATCTGCCTCAGTTTTGAGCCTATTTGCTACTGGAAGAATCATGGCTTGCTCAGAGTTGGATTTGATGCATGTGGGGCAATGGTTCGATGATCCAAACCTTAGATGTGATGGGCCTCATTTTGGATGGTCCACATTCAACAGAAGAAAATGCTAGGCATTAGTCCAATCCAGTAGATTTTCTAGTAAAAGCCCATCCACGGTAGGTCCTATTATTTCATCCGTGTGGATCATAAAACGTGGGACCCACTGGGTCCTGCGCAGCAGGAAACCGATGGTTTGCTGTGGCTCAGTATTTGACACGCAAGCCGATGATTCCAACCGTTGATCTGATGGGCTATGCCGCTAAGATCTTCCATAATTGAATATGGGACGTTGGCATAGGTGTTCTCCTTAACCGTCTGCTTGTAGGTCACCAATTGAAGGGCTGGAATATTCCAGTCTAGGAGATTTTGCGGCATAAGCCCCCTGGACCGTAGGATAAACAATTTTATCACTGGTCCCCACATACATCGAGAGTATCTTCGAGAAAAAACTTTAATACTCTGGAGAGTGTGAAGGATGAAACACAGGCACTTGAAATTACTTAGAAATTGAATTAATGGCGTAAAATCATAACCTCTTATTACTGGGTACATACATGCCTGTAGAAATAAACCATTGGATATATCACATTTTGGCCGTTCTATAAATGTTTGCCAGTCGGATGACCAAATAAATATTTTCATTCCTCGTGCATCTAAATGGCGTTTGAAGTGTGTTTGGCGCATGGTATGAGATTAGGTGAGATGGAATTGCTTTCCTGCAAATTTCATATAATGTTTGGGATGGATGAAAGGCTCGAGGTGGGATAGAATTGCATGTTATGCCTGTGGGGGTTTTCATGGGATTTCAAAATCTCACATACATGTGGGCCTTACATTGATGCATGTGTTTTATCAATGTCATTTAACCAAATAAGTTTTTTATACATGACACTATGGTTATATACATGTACAAGTGACTGACATCCATTGTGAATTTGGTCCATTAATTAAAAATCCATGGTCCACCAAAAGAGATTTTGCTTAATCTAATATTTTTCTCATGTAAGAATTTGATCCCATATGTGAAATATTGAAAATATCGTGATATTACCGGACATGTAATCATGGTACAGTAAATAATGTTAATCCCATCTATTACCATTCCATCCCTTTTAATACCAAGCACCAAACAGCAGCTGGATGCATTCATTTTTTAGGGCCAAAATAGGCGTTTTCCCGTGTGGGGTGGACCGCACGAATTGGACAACAGCGGACAGCTATAAAAGAATATAACCAACGACCTGTATTCAAAATAAGGGCCCACCTGATGACGGGAGTTTCTTTGATTTAGTTAGCGCGTGTTCACGTCGCTCCAGAACGATGAGTGGTCCTCATCCACCGGGACAGGAATTTCCTACCACACTTGCCGTAAGAAACCCGTGCAGCAGAAAACTCTGTGGGGCCTACGTGATGTCCGTACGAGATCCACTCCGTCTTAAGCTGCGCCGGGCGCGGATTTCCTGCGAAAGCCTTGCGCAGGAAGTTCCTGCCTGGGAACCAAGGTAGGGCCCACAGTGATGTTTTTTTTGATAAATCCACCCCGTTCATACGTTTTGGGAGCTCATTTTAGGACATGAAGACAAAAATGAACCGGATCCAAGACTCAAGTGGGCCTCACTAAAGGAAAAAGTGGGTAGGTAAATTACTACCGTTGAAACCTCCCTGGGGTCCACAGTGATGTTTTTATGACATCTATACCGTTCATAACATCAATACTACTGGGATGAACTGGAAACACAAATATTATCCTGATTCAAAACTCCTGTGGCTCCACAAATATTCAACTGTAGGCGTTTAATTCTCACGTTTTGGGCCCACTTGAGTCTTGGATCCGGTTCAGTTTTGTTTTCATGTCCTAAAATGAGCTCCCAAAACGGATGAACGGGGTGGATTTATCAAAAAGATCACTGTAGACCCCACCTTGGTTCCCAGCGCAGGAACATCCTGGGCAACGGATTGCCAGTGAAAGCCTTTTGCAGGAGATCTAGGAATCTAGGTGGGGCCCACCGTGATGTTTGTGAGAAATCTACTCCGTTAAACCTTTTGTGAGATCATTTTAGGCATTGCGACAAAAAATGAACGGGACCCAAGACTTCAGTTCATCTCACTAGGAATGACATTATGAACGGTATGAGTGGCATATAAACATCACTGTGGATCCCACAGAGGTTTCAACGGTAGGAATTTCCCTACCCACCTTTTTCTTTATTTCAGCCCACTTGAGCCTTGGATCCTGTCCATTTTTGGTTGCAACGGCTAAAATGATCTCACAAAACGGTTGGACAGCATAGATTTCTCACAAACATAACGTTGCCCCACCTAAATTCCGAGCGCAGGAGATGCCTGCAAAAGGCTTTCGCAGGCAATCCGCGTCCAGCTGTGCCAGAACACGTCAAGGGCGTGAGACCAACAACCAGACAGACCCAAAAATGAAATTGGTCACACACGTGAAACAGATGGGATCGCTTACCATTGAAACCTTCTTGGGGCCCACCTTGATGTTTTTTAACCATCGAACCCGTTCATACAAGGTGAGTCCCACGAGTATGAAGAGAAAAAACAAATATCATACCAATTTAAAACGTTGGTGGGTCCCAGGAATTTTTCAACGGTAGGATCCCATTCCCCACTTTTTCCATTGGTATGTCCCACCAGAGTCTTAAATTTGCCTGATTCTTTGGGATCACGACCTATCATTAGTTAGCATAACTGATGGACGGAGTGGATTTCACGCAGACGTCACTCTGGGCTCCATGTATCGTTTTTGATGCACCGTTCTCTATCACCAGTTAGTTATGTACGAAATTCGCGCCTCCGTCCAGTCAGCCACATTAGCACTTGTCGAGTGTACCGCGAATGGATTAGACAGTCTCTCCTCGCGCGAATAGCTTACAACCAAACGATAAATACCCTTCTCGGGTCCCGGACTTGAGAGTTTCGATCCATTTCTACCCTGAAAGAGGAAAAAAAGAAAATGCAGGCACTTCTCTTCCCAAACTGTGGACTTGGATTTCCCACGTCACCAGCCTTCAAATCCACGCTCCGAAAATCCATCTTCTCTGACAAAGGTATCATACCTCTTTCCCAACCCTAACCCTAATTTCCTACCAGAATGCGTTCTTTCTAATCTTCTAAATGAATAGAACTGATCTGATTTTGGCGACTGCAAACGTAAATTCGAGTATATTTTTATCTTGGACTCGATGGGTGTGCGAATTCGATACTGAGATTTTTCAGGAGTTTGAACGAAGGCCTTGTTTTCTTTATTTATTTTACTTAGATGGTTTGTTTGGATGCTCTAGAGAAAAGAATTGCAATATGATTCAGTATAGAAGAAATGACCAAAGTGGTATTGGTAAAAGTGGTCGAAGCCCTAATCATGAGTACATGTATTTTGAGTTGGATCTGAAATGGTCATGATTCCATCATTTCCTCTGTATGAAATTGAATTCTTGCAATGGAATTAGAAAGCATCCAAACGCAGGCTTAGATGGTTTCATGTAGTGACTGAAGCTCTTGTTTCCAGTATTTTTTAGTGCTTGTTTGAGTGGGGTGAGATCTAAACGTGGATATGGAAAACTCCCCAGGACATGGATCAATGTGGAAAACAGTGGAAATGTTGAAAGGATATATGTCAATGTAATTGCTTCTCAGGTTTATTTCCATGGAAATGAACCTAGTCAATGGTCATCAGTGATAGGTGTCTTAATTTACAGTGGAAGTGCCCAAAATCTACTTTTCTGAGGAAGTGAATCATTAATTTCTACAGCTACTTTTTACAGTACAAACGGGGAAAAACACCATATCCATGGATAACAAATCAATTGTCCTAAGGAATCCTTGTTCCCAAATAGCCTCTTAGGGCTTGTTTGGGTGCCACTGAGAATGACTTCTTACCCATTTTTCTCCCAACCAGCGTTAAACGGAGCATACCAACGGCTGGATTTAAGCTTAACACTGTGACCCACTCAGGTGTCCAATATGCCTCAAATTTCAGAAAAATGGGTTTTACTTACTAAAGAGTTGGATGAACCATTCGGATTTTCAACTATATGGCACATATGAACATCTATGTGGAGATGATCAATTTCCTCCTTGGTAACCTCATCTTTTGAAGAAAAATGGGGACAGCACCTTTCCCAAAAAAAAAAAAAAAGCGTCTCTGCAGATTTAATGAGAAATGAAAAATGGGTTGCATCCAAACACACCCTTACTTTATAAGCTATTCGTGGAAAATCAGAGTTAGATATTTTCCATTTCCAGAACTAGAGATGCCTTCAGGGTAGTCCCAAGGACCCAATTTTTTCATTATGTGGAAAAGATATATTCAAGGAATGATGTAAACAATGACCTAAATAACCATGGTAAAATATTGAAATGCAGGGGCAGGATCAGTTTGTTGTGAATTGGAGGGTCCTTTCTTTTGACCTTTTGTGAATTTTGAGTAGTTTCGATGATTTGATCCAAATTAGTTCACTAGAGAAGGAAGCCTTCAGTTGATATTTCACTTCTACCCTCAATGAAATTGTGGATTTTGATTCTTTTCAAAGCCAATTTCTTCACAAATTACCATCAAAGTAACGTAATCAATTTGTTGATCATTTTTTAAGGGGTTGAAGTACAATTTGGAGTCAGCATTTTAATACGAATGATAATGAGTACCATGCTCAAAATTGATCAGAAGATGGCGGTTTTGCTCAATAGGGACCTTTCACATGTTCTATTCACCAAGGAAAACAAAGTTGGATTGTAAATCAAATTATGGGAATGCAGAAAACCATTGAGGATTTCTGTGGAAATGGAAAGTTGTGGATTCAAACAATGATTACTTATTTATTTATTTATTATTATTTTTAGTGTGATTTTGCAGAAAACCTTGTAGAGGGATCCAAATTGGGCAGCTTGCATCTTTCACAGTGTTAGACGTCGATTTAATATATTTTTGGGCTACATTGATTTTCACAATGTTAATGGAAAAACCTTCAGAAAGGAAATTGTATTCCATGCTGTCTTTATTTTTCCTCAAAATGGAGGAAAACACTTTTCCATGAAAAATGATTTCATTTCCAGGGTTTTCCATGTTCCAAAACACCCCCTTAGAGAAGAATGAATCCCTTCATCTTTTACATGTTATCTTTGCAAGTGGATTGTGCAATGCCTTTGCCTTTGATGTCTTGAGCCAGAACATGTCAAGTATGCAATTTAGTCTTGATTACTAACAATAATTCTTATTATATTCAACCAATCTGTATTTTCTTGAACAAGGAATTTATTCACACACAAAAAGGTCTTAGGGATTATGACGAAATTACCCTTGTTAGAGAAACACTGGATTGTTAAGATGTGATTCCTTTGTTGCAATGGAGTACACTTGCGACAGGCACCACAATGAATTATCATGATCGTTAAGTAGACCTGCAGAGGATACCTCTCCTATTGAATCATACCTTCAATGGTCTCCTCACCCAGTAAAGTATCCTTGGGTGGATAGCCCACCAAAAGGATACTTCAAAACCATGGCACCTGATGGTCCCACGTGTTATGTCGAATAAAATATGCATTTAGCACATCTCATGAAATAAATCACGGCATGACTATTAGAGGCCCCAAAGTCCAAAGTCACATCATAACCTCATGGTTCATAATATATTAGACGTGTCTTACGAAATAAATTAGTTTGCACTCATTGAAAGGAAACCCTCATAAGCATGTCTTATGAAATAGACCAAGGGGGACCTAGAGGATACTCTCTATCGAATTCATCCCAAGTGGACAATTGGTGACTCCATAACACATTTTAAATAAGATACACACATTTATTTCCCTTAAATTAAACTAATCCTTCAAGCACACCACCTGTAAATGTCTCTACCCCCTTGAATGCATGCAAGATTCTATTTTCTTCATCAACATAACAACTAATTGATAATAAAAAATGATTGCTGCCTGCAGCCTAATTTCTCATCAGTTTTACTGTCACGCCCGCAATCCAGGCACAAAGTGTGCACCCTCAGGTCTGGTTTACGGTTAGCGACTAGTGCACTTGGTGCACATATTACATAATTATATTGTTCCTGAGGCATCACATCTTATCAACTATGTCATTCAGCAATTCACATCATATATTTGAAACATT
The DNA here is from genome assembly GCA_003013855.2 of Liriodendron chinense. Lineage (NCBI taxonomy): Eukaryota > Viridiplantae > Streptophyta > Magnoliopsida > Magnoliales > Magnoliaceae > Liriodendron > Liriodendron chinense. The sequence goes on from ML058334.1 coordinate 6,775,273, forward strand.
CACTTCTATTCAATTAATAATTTAAACCTAATTAGGTCCTCTGATAAGGTGCGATGTAGATGAGGACCCTGCCGTGGTTCTCTCCCGTTTTCATATGGGCCTCAGGCTTGACCTCCAGCGTGAGCTCATGCCTCATATGGTCACCAGCTTAGAGCACGCTTACCAGATGGTGCAGGAACTGGAGCACTATGTGCGTCAATCTCTTGCTAGAGGGTTTGAAATTCGATCTACTGTGCCTAGAGTAGCTCCGCAGGGAGCGAGACCTCAGGTCAAAAATCAATCCAGAGCTTAACCTGGCACCCAACCAGTCAATAGAAATCGAGGTAACAATGTGGCTGGACCAAGTACTAGGACTGCAATGCCAGGGCAGTGCTACCGCTGTGGTGGCATGGGTCACATTGCCGCAGAGTGTTCAAATAGGGGTGGGCGTATTGCCTTTGTTTCTGAACACTCTACAGAAGAAGAAGTGGTATACGAAGTTGAGGGTGACCAGAATGATGAGGAAATCATCGTCCAATCCCTTGAGTCAACCAGTGATGCCGAGGATGATACTGTGGAGACTACCCCACTTGCTGTGGTGAGATGCGCTTTGGCCCAAGTGAAGGAAAGTGAGGATTGGCGCAGAACCACTATCTTTCACACTTACGCCAAGTGTGGAGATAAGAGCTACAAAGTGATCATAGACAGCGGGAGCTGTGAGAATGTAGTTTCTCCAAGTACTTTGAGTCGCCTGGGGTTGAAGCCAGTCCCTCACCCAACCTATACCAAGTTTCTTGGGTTGATGCGACATCCCTTCCTGTGACTCGGCGATGCCTTGTTCCAATTGAATTTGGACCATACAAGGACAAGTTGTGGTGTGATGTGGTCACGATGGATGTTGGCCATATCATCTTGGGAAGGCCATGGCTCTTTGACAAAGATGTCACAATATTCGGGCGTACGAATAATTGTGTATTTAAGCATGAAGGAGAGAAGCTTGTCTTGAGCCCGCTCCCTCCCAAATCGTCCACAGGAGCGAAAGATGTTGCGTCTCCAGGCAGTTCTAAGAGTCAAAGGGTACCTCAGCCGAAGTCTCTCCACATCATAGATGCTAAGGAGTTTGAGAGAGAGGCTAAAGCTGGGACTATGGTGTACGTTTTACTGGCTAGAGAGAGTACACCCGAGGTTGTTATAGGGTTACCCCAAGAGGTTCGTTCAGTCCTAGAAGAGTTTCGGGATGTCTTCCCTGATGACCTTCCAGACGAGCTCCCACCGATGCGGGACATTCAGCATGCGATAGATCTTGTCCCAGGGGCGATCCTACCAAACCTCCCTCACTACAGAATGAATCCCACCGAACATGCCGAGTTGAAGAGGCAAGTGGATGAATTGCTTAAAAATGGATTTATTCGTGAGAGTATGAGCCCGTGCGCCGTGCCTGCGCTTCTTACGCCAAAGAAAGATGGCATGTGGCGCATGTGTGTCGATAGTAGAGCCATAAACAAGATTACTGTCAAGTATCGGTTTTCCATCCCAAGGCTTGATAACATGCTTGACATGATGGCCACCTCTACTATCTTTTCGAAAATTGACCTCAAGAGTGGTTATCACCAAATTCGTATTCGCCCAGGAGATGAGTGGAAGACTGCCTTCAAGACGAAGGACGGGTTGTATGAGTGGTTGGTTATGCCCTTCGGGTTAACCAATGCTCCAAGTGCATTTATGAGGGTGATGACCCAGGTGCTGCGACCCTTTATGGGTAAGTTCTTAGTTGTGTACTTCGATGATATCCTTATCTATAGTACTTCTCCTACCCAGCACCTTGAACACTTGAGGCAGGTCTGCAACGCCCTGCGAGCAGAAAAGCTTTATGCGAACCTCAAGAAATGTTCCTTCTTGACTTCCAGAGTTATCTTCCTGGGGTTCATTGTTTCGTCAGAAGGTATGTCTGCAGACCCTGAGAAAGTCAAGGCCATTGTCAATTGGCCCGAGCCGCGTAATATACACAATGTGCGAAGCTTTCACGGCCTAGCTACGTTCTATCGGAGGTTCATCTGTGGATTTAGCTCTATTATGGCTCCCATCACAGATTGCATAAGAAAAGGGGAGTTCCAATGGACTAAAGCCGCGACACAGGCTTTCTCTGAAATCAAGAAGAAGATGACGGAAGCGCCTGTCATGCGTCTACCTGACTTCTCTAAAGTCTTTGAGGTGGCGTGTGACGCGTCAGGACTTGCCATAGGGGGAGTGTTAAGCCAAGAGGGACATCCTGTGGCCTTTTTCAGTGAGAAATTGAATGAGGCTAAACAATGCTACTCCACCTACGACAAAGAGTTCTATGCGGTTGTGCAATCATTGCACCATTGGCGGCATTATTTATTACCGCAAGAATTTGTCCTGTTCTCTGATCATGAGGCCTTGAAATATTTGAGCTCCCAAAAGAAGTTGAGCCCTAGGCATGCTAAGTGGGCTCAATTTCTTCAAGAGTATACATTTGTACTTAAGTACAAGGCCGGGAAAGAGAATAAGGTTGCTGATATGCTTAGCCGTCGTGTCATGACGCTGCGGTCCATGAGCATTGAAGTTACAGGCTTTGAGCAGCTCAAGGGTGAGTACTCAAATCGTTGTCTAGTGACCCGCCCTCGAGGAGTGTTGAGTTTGTCCTTACAGACAGATATCTTTTTAGAGGGGACAAGCTCTGCATCCCACGCACATCCTTCCGTGATTTTCTAGTATGGGAGCTTCATGCTGGAGGGATGGCAGGTCACTTTGGTAGAGATAAAACAGTTGCCCTGGTTTCTGATTGTTTCCATTGGCTTAATCTCCAGCGAGATGTGACCAAGATTGTAGGGCAGTGTCGGACGTGTCAACTGGCAAAGCAGAGGAAACAGAATACAGGCTTATACTGTCACGCCCTGAAATTCGGAACCCGAGTACAACAACCCGAAGCCCGAGTTCCAGAGTGTGAATTGAAAATTCGAGCATAGATTCCTTGAGATTCCATCTCACACATTATATATCTAAAATAAATTCCTAAATATAAAATTTCTTTTCCACTAATGTCTTATTACATTGAATTTTACAAAATAAAACAAATCTGGCGCGATTGACGCTCGAGACCCCTTGAATACTCTCATTTGCCTATGTCTTGTCCTTCCGGAAAACCTGCAAGAACTGTGGTGATTTTGGTGAGCTAAAAGCCCAGTGAGGTCATTTCCATCACAGGTAATATTCCAGTTAATAAGAGATAGGAGATGAATCATCAACTGATAAAATTGTAGGAAATAAATGAGGATGAGGTTATGGTTATACACTTTATGATTTATTATAAATGGAACATGATTATCATGATGTCATGTATGACATGATACGTGTGAGAGCCATAAACGTCTAGGAACTCGTTGCCACTGAACATTAGGAACCTGTCGCAAATCAACCATGCTCACCTAACCGGTACAACGAGGCGGCAAATCAACCATGCACGCCAGTGGGCAAATCAACCATGCACCACTGATCCAACCGAGCAAATCAACCATGCTCAACAAGTGAAACGACCAGAACTCGCTGCCACTGAACATTAGGAACCTGTCGCAAATCAACCATGCTCACCTAACCGGTACAGCGAGGCGGCAAATCAACCATGCGCGCCAGGAGTCAAATCAACCATGCTCCTGTTCTGTCGTTGTGTATAAGAATGCATATGAATGTCATGAATCATGGAAACATATCTTCAAGCATACAATGCATCTCAACTCAATTCCAATCACACCATGCACGTGTCATCTGTAATTAAATAATTATTCACTTGATTTTTCATCATACATTAAGAGGGTTGTTAACGAAGTAAGTCACATAACGTGTTGTAACCACAACAATGTATCGTGCATCTATGTTTCATTTAACTAGGTTTTTTTTATATTTGAAACATAGGAAGCGAATTTGAAGGGAGTACGTTCAACCTATGTTTAACCTATAGGTAGGGTTACGTAGGAAAGAGGAACGAGATCTACAAGAAAAGTAAATAATGTAAACATGAAGTTGGAGAAAACGACAAGCGGTGGAATCCCTTACCTAGGATCAATTTAAGGACTTGAGGATAGCTTAGAAATTGCATAACTCAAACTAATTTTGATAGATAGTTAAGAGAAACTATATGGGAGGAATTAACGGAATAACCATGCGAAGAATCACTCACCTGTGACGAACGATAGGCTCTCTACAAGCCCAAACCTGAATATCGGTTGGCTCAGTGAGTCGCTCAGCGAGTCGACTCAGTTTGGATGTCTAGAAGAGAAGGTCCTTCTTCTCTCATCTATCTTTCTCCTTTTTCTTCCTTCTTTCTTCTTCTTTTCTTTTCTTATTCTTTTCTTTTCTTTCTTTTCTTCTTCCTTTCTTACTCGTTTCCTTCTTCTTCTACTTTCTTGCTGCCCCAGCAAAAGCCACATGGCAGCAACGCCAACAATCAGCATCATGTATGCTGCCCACCCCACTCTCTCTCTCTCTCTGTCTCTCTCTCTCTCTCTCTCCAACGACTCACTCCCTCTCTCTAACAGCTCTCTCTCTCTCTCTCTCTCTCTCTCTCTCTCTCTGTCTCTCTCTCTCTCTCTCTCTATCCCTCTCACAAAGCCGGTTTTTTTTTATAGCCAATCACACACGCCCACACGACTGTTGTTTCCGAACCCAACTTGGATTCGGATCTTGTGCCTTGCAACCTTAGGCTACGTGAATCGTTGAAACTGTAAGTGGGGTCCACACGACCCGAACGAAACAATTCCCAAGCCACCATGCACAACAATGGCCAGGATCTTGGCCTCTCTTGATTTGGACGGTAAATTCAACAAGAATGGATATACGACCGATGAGGGAGGTTTTCAAAGGAGTACCTTTCGTGAGGAAAAGGAAAAGAATAGACGGTTTGGATGTGTGATGTGGGGTCCACAGATGGACGGTGTGCATCGCCAGCTGGGTCAGGCGGACGCTGTTGCAGCGGACGCTGTAACAGCGTCCGAAGAGAACACGGTCTCTTCTCACTCCTCTTCTTTTTATATCTTACGTGCGTTGCACGTACAAGACAGCTGCCAGCTGTCCTGACTAGTGGGGTCCACCGGTGATGAATGGCGTTGAGCGCCCAGGTCGGCAGCGAGCGCTGCTGTCGCAGCGACGAAGAAGAAGGAGGACGTTCTCACCCTCCGCCCGGTCGGTCCGTACCTGCATGAAACGCGGTCCACCCGTTGGGAAGTTAGGTGGGGCCCACACGATCCTACACACAAGGTTTGAGAAATCCATGCACGTTAGGGAGGCAGATCTTGCTTTTCTTTCGTTCAGACGGTGGATTGAAGTGGTCCATACAGTCGACCACAGATATTGAGACCACCCACCACTAACATCTAGGTGAGGTGTGCTCCGGATGGACGGTTTGGATTCACCAATGGGGGCCACTGAAGTGGACGGTGTGACCGTTAATGGCGGCAGCGGTAACGCTGCCGCTATATCAGCGTCCGAAGAAGACGCTTCTTCTGCGTGAATCGCGGTCAACGCGTTTTGACCGAGTGCCGATCGTGTGCACTGCACACGGGGGTCCCACCTTGATGTATATGAAAAATCCTCTCCAATCATCAGGTAGGCCACGTTATTTTAGGGTATGACACCAAAAATGAGGCGGTTCCGAAGTTAGATGGCCCACTTATGGCCCGATTTCTGATTAGGGCGTTTGTAGGATGATCGGAGGGTTGAAACTTGACGTGTATGGTTGGATCGTATCCTAGAACTAGTATACGGAGTTTTGCGTGAAAATGATTTCCAAAAATCATAAAACTTGCAATTGGTCTTATAACTTAAGTTGACTAATGGTACTTTCCTAGTACTTGTAGATTTATAAGTTTTGCGAAGTCTGCCACTTCCATACTATCCTAGGGTTCATGTTGAGCGATTTTAATGAAGGAGCCATACCATAATTTCTTATGGATTAATTAATATTAATTTATTTATATTAAATTTATTTAATTTCTTAATTGAATAACTAATTTATAATTTAGGTTATTCTAAAATCCTAAGGGGTTACAAACACACCTGAGTAACCTTCACTGGTCTAAGTATACACCTTGTGATGGACACAATGTACGGGTCTTATTTACGGACAGACATGTGTACAGGATAATGTACAGCGGTTTACATTGATCGCGTAATTCGAATTTGGAGTGGACGGTTAAATCTTCTAATCTAGTAACGACAGATTATCCTAACGGTCGGTCTATCGACTTAACTAAGTACTCTAAGTTTTTCAGAGACCTGAAAAGTCGTCAAGACACGTATAACTGTGTACATGTGTGTATGCGCGTGAATAATACAGCTTAGAATTTAATTTCTCACATGTGAACACGCACTCGTGTACTTACTCGTGCGCCTAAATTTTTGGGATGTTACATTCTACCACCCTTACACAAAATTTCGTCCTCGAAATTCGATCCACCTACTAGACTAACAGATCAAGATACTACTCCACAACATTTCTAAGTGCCTGTAACATTTGACTAATCCTAGGTTTACATGTACACAAGTGTAATACTACCTGCATGAACTCAGGTTCTTACAATCTACCCACCTTATGAGAATCTCGTCCTCGAGATTCAACCATATCCACAACCAAGCTTTCGCTATGCACTCTAATGTGCCTCAGCGTATGCTATAACGAAGAAAAGAAAGTCAACAATAACATCCCAACAAAAGTAACATCACAAAGAAGACAATCAATCATAGTACCAACAATGAAACAAGCAAAACAAACAGTCGAATCAAAAGAACATCACAGATAAAACCAACAGACACCCTAACCTCAACATTACAGACTTGATCCTACAACCAACGTCTTTAGTAAGACGAAGATCACAGTGCAAACAACGTCCTTATGCAGAAGCACGCAATTTGACAACCTTACAACCAAAACAAACATCAATAAAAACAAAACAAACATCAATAATTACAAAATTGTACATGGTGCACCCATTCCTCGACGTGCCCACTTGCCTACAAACTAGCTTATTTAGGTTCTCTACATTTAGGTTCGGCTATAGACCCTACTACAATTTTCTCAAAGTATACTGCCCAAAACTATCGTCAGGTTCTCTATAACCCATATTCTAAACCCTAGTGTAATATATACCTAGACCCTAAAAGAAATTTAAAGCTTAGGCTTTGACGCCCTAATTGATCTTTCATGTTTAACCTAATCTAATCATTATTAATCAACTATTACCTTAGTTCATAAGAAGGTCCTAACTAAGACCTTACTAGGCATCATAACTTAACTCCAACTTCACTAGGTGCTAGCCCTAACCCTAGGCACTTTGGAATTCTCGAAATCTCTCTCTGATACCAAACTGTCACGCCCTGAAATTCGGAACCCGAGTACAACAACCCGAAGCCCGAGTTCCAGAGTGTGAATTGAAAATTCGAGCATAGATTCCTTGAGATTCCATCTCACACATTATATATCTAAAATAAATTCCTAAATATAAAATTTCTTTTCCACTAATGTCTTATTACATTGAATTTTACAAAATAAAACAAATCTGGCGCGATTGACGCTCGAGACCCCTTGAATACTCTCATTTGCCTATGTCTTGTCCTTCCGGAAAACCTGCAAGAACTGTGGTGATTTTGGTGAGCTAAAAGCCCAGTGAGGTCATTTCCATCACAGGTAATATTCCAGTTAATAAGAGATAGGAGATGAATCATCAACTGATAAAATTGTAGGAAATAAATGAGGATGAGGTTATGGTTATACACTTTATGATTTATTATAAATGGAACATGATTATCATGATGTCATGTATGACATGATACGTGTGAGAGCCATAAACGTCTAGGAACTCGTTGCCACTGAACATTAGGAACCTGTCGCAAATCAACCATGCTCACCTAACCGGTACAACGAGGCGGCAAATCAACCATGCACGCCAGTGGGCAAATCAACCATGCACCACTGATCCAACCGAGCAAATCAACCATGCTCAACAAGTGAAACGACCAGAACTCGCTGCCACTGAACATTAGGAACCTGTCGCAAATCAACCATGCTCACCTAACCGGTACAGCGAGGCGGCAAATCAACCATGCGCGCCAGGAGTCAAATCAACCATGCTCCTGTTCTGTCGTTGTGTATAAGAATGCATATGAATGTCATGAATCATGGAAACATATCTTCAAGCATACAATGCATCTCAACTCAATTCCAATCACACCATGCACGTGTCATCTGTAATTAAATAATTATTCACTTGATTTTTCATCATACATTAAGAGGGTTGTTAACGAAGTAAGTCACATAACGTGTTGTAACCACAACAATGTATCGTGCATCTATGTTTCATTTAACTAGGTTTTTTTTATATTTGAAACATAGGAAGCGAATTTGAAGGGAGTACGTTCAACCTATGTTTAACCTATAGGTAGGGTTACGTAGGAAAGAGGAACGAGATCTACAAGAAAAGTAAATAATGTAAACATGAAGTTGGAGAAAACGACAAGCGGTGGAATCCCTTACCTAGGATCAATTTAAGGACTTGAGGATAGCTTAGAAATTGCATAACTCAAACTAATTTTGATAGATAGTTAAGAGAAACTATATGGGAGGAATTAACGGAATAACCATGCGAAGAATCACTCACCTGTGACGAACGATAGGCTCTCTACAAGCCCAAACCTGAATATCGGTTGGCTCAGTGAGTCGCTCAGCGAGTCGACTCAGTTTGGATGTCTAGAAGAGAAGGTCCTTCTTCTCTCATCTATCTTTCTCCTTTTTCTTCCTTCTTTCTTCTTCTTTTCTTTTCTTATTCTTTTCTTTTCTTTCTTTTCTTCTTCCTTTCTTACTCGTTTCCTTCTTCTTCTACTTTCTTGCTGCCCCAGCAAAAGCCACATGGCAGCAACGCCAACAATCAGCATCATGTATGCTGCCCACCCCACTCTCTCTCTCTCTCTGTCTCTCTCTCTCTCTCTCTCCAACGACTCACTCCCTCTCTCTAACAGCTCTCTCTCTCTCTCTCTCTCTCTCTCTCTCTGTCTCTCTCTCTCTCTCTCTCTATCCCTCTCACAAAGCCGGTTTTTTTTTATAGCCAATCACACACGCCCACACGACTGTTGTTTCCGAACCCAACTTGGATTCGGATCTTGTGCCTTGCAACCTTAGGCTACGTGAATCGTTGAAACTGTAAGTGGGGTCCACACGACCCGAACGAAACAATTCCCAAGCCACCATGCACAACAATGGCCAGGATCTTGGCCTCTCTTGATTTGGACGGTAAATTCAACAAGAATGGATATACGACCGATGAGGGAGGTTTTCAAAGGAGTACCTTTCGTGAGGAAAAGGAAAAGAATAGACGGTTTGGATGTGTGATGTGGGGTCCACAGATGGACGGTGTGCATCGCCAGCTGGGTCAGGCGGACGCTGTTGCAGCGGACGCTGTAACAGCGTCCGAAGAGAACACGGTCTCTTCTCACTCCTCTTCTTTTTATATCTTACGTGCGTTGCACGTACAAGACAGCTGCCAGCTGTCCTGACTAGTGGGGTCCACCGGTGATGAATGGCGTTGAGCGCCCAGGTCGGCAGCGAGCGCTGCTGTCGCAGCGACGAAGAAGAAGGAGGACGTTCTCACCCTCCGCCCGGTCGGTCCGTACCTGCATGAAACGCGGTCCACCCGTTGGGAAGTTAGGTGGGGCCCACACGATCCTACACACAAGGTTTGAGAAATCCATGCACGTTAGGGAGGCAGATCTTGCTTTTCTTTCGTTCAGACGGTGGATTGAAGTGGTCCATACAGTCGACCACAGATATTGAGACCACCCACCACTAACATCTAGGTGAGGTGTGCTCCGGATGGACGGTTTGGATTCACCAATGGGGGCCACTGAAGTGGACGGTGTGACCGTTAATGGCGGCAGCGGTAACGCTGCCGCTATATCAGCGTCCGAAGAAGACGCTTCTTCTGCGTGAATCGCGGTCAACGCGTTTTGACCGAGTGCCGATCGTGTGCACTGCACACGGGGGTCCCACCTTGATGTATATGAAAAATCCTCTCCAATCATCAGGTAGGCCACGTTATTTTAGGGTATGACACCAAAAATGAGGCGGTTCCGAAGTTAGATGGCCCACTTATGGCCCGATTTCTGATTAGGGCGTTTGTAGGATGATCGGAAGGTTGAAACTTGACGTGTATGGTTGGATCGTATCCTAGAACTAGTATACGGAGTTTTGCGTGAAAATGATTTCCAAAAATCATAAAACTTGCAATTGGTCTTATAACTTAAGTTGACTAATGGTACTTTCCTAGTACTTGTAGATTTATAAGTTTTGCGAAGTCTGCCACTTCCATACTATCCTAGGGTTCATGTTGAGCGATTTTAATGAAGGAGCCATACCATAATTTCTTATGGATTAATTAATATTAATTTATTTATATTAAATTTATTTAATTTCTTAATTGAATAACTAATTTATAATTTAGGTTATTCTAAAATCCTAAGGGGTTACAAACACACCTGAGTAACCTTCACTGGTCTAAGTATACACCTTGTGATGGACACAATGTACGGGTCTTATTTACGGACAGACATGTGTACAGGATAATGTACAGCGGTTTACATTGATCGCGTAATTCGAATTTGGAGTGGACGGTTAAATCTTCTAATCTAGTAACGACAGATTATCCTAACGGTCGGTCTATCGACTTAACTAAGTACTCTAAGTTTTTCAGAGACCTGAAAAGTCGTCAAGACACGTATAACTGTGTACATGTGTGTATGCGCGTGAATAATACAGCTTAGAATTTAATTTCTCACATGTGAACACGCACTCGTGTACTTACTCGTGCGCCTAAATTTTTGGGATGTTACATTCTACCACCCTTACACAAAATTTCGTCCTCGAAATTCGATCCACCTACTAGACTAACAGATCAAGATACTACTCCACAACATTTCTAAGTGCCTGTAACATTTGACTAATCCTAGGTTTACATGTACACAAGTGTAATACTACCTGCATGAACTCAGGTTCTTACATATACACTCCTTTGCCAGTTCCACATATCCCGTGGCAAGATGTCAGTATGGATTTCGTGCTTGGGCTTCCCAAGACTATTCGTAAGCACGATTCCATACTCGTGGTCGTTGATAGGTTTTCTAAGATGGCCCATTTCCTACCCTGTTATAAGACCTCAGATGCCTCCCACATTGCTAAGATCTTCTTTCAGGAAGTTGTGCGACTTCATGGGGTACCTAGATCCATCGTGTCTGACAGAGATACTAGGTTCACTAGTTATTTTTGGAAGACTCTCTGGCATCTTTTGGGTACGAGGCTTCAATTTTCTTCAGCATATCATCCTCAGTCGGATGGTCAAACAGAGGTAGTGAACCGTAGCCTAGGGAATTTGTTGAGATGTCTAGTTGGAGACCATCATAGGACCTGGAACACTGTTATTCCCACAGCAGAGTTCGCTTATAGCTCTTCAGTGAACAGGTTCACAGGAATGAGCCCATTTGAAATTGTTTCAGGTCTTAGACCCCGAGCCCCCATAGATTTGATCCCCATGGCTACCCTACAGCGTTCTTCAGAGTTAGGAGAGTTATTTGCCCATCATATACATGCATTGTATAGTGAGATTAGAAGGAAGATTAATTCAAGTAATAAACATTATAAACTTTCTGCTGACACTCACAGGAGATTTAAAGAATTTCAACCTGGAGATGATGTCATGGTTCGTATTAGGTCTGATCGGTTTCCACTTGGATCCGTGAAGAAGCTTCATGCCCGTAGCATAGGCCAACATAAAATTGTAAAAAGGTTGGGGTCTAACGCTTATGTTGTCGATATCCCTCCTACCATGGGCATCAGTTCCACATTTAATGTGGAAAATCTAGTTTCCTATCACGAGCCATTACCTCTATCCATTGATTCCCCTGTTTCTTTCCAGACCTCCCCTATATATGGACCTTGGCCACAGCCCGACCTCCCTATACCCATCTTACCTTCTCTTCCTTCTGCACCGAGAAGAGACGAGATAGATGAAATTTTGGACTCCGAGTTGGTTTCTACTCGCTCAGGGGGTTACCAGAAATTCCTAGTCAAGTGGAAGAACAGGCCTATTGCAGATAACTCCTGGATTACCGAGACAGAGCTACAGCGTATCGATCCAGACATGCTTGAGCGGTACAGGAGTTCACTTTCGCCAGTGGCGAATTCTTCCCACCCGGGGAGAATTGATGCGGACATCAGTGGTGCACCCTTTAGAGTGTACCAGAGGAGGCGGCGTCGCAGATTGAGTGTTGGAGCAGACGAGTTGATGTGGATGGACGCCGGGTCCTTTGGGCCCATTTTCTGACGCGTTACGAGTGCGCGAGATGCAGGATCGCGCAGGAGCATCATGATCGCTGGACCATGGAGTAGATTTTACGTTTAGGCGCTTTTTTCTGTTTGTTTCCTTGTTTCTAGGCGCTTTAGTGTCGTTATTTACTTTAGGCGTTTTTATGTTATTTCTTTGGTTTGCGGGCACTTTAGTGCACTTTTTTTTATTTATTTTCATAGCTTATATATACTGTGAGAAACCTTATTTCGAATTATTGAATGAATAGAAAATTCGTGAGTTTCTTCCTCTTTGTTGAGAGATTAGGGTTTCAGGATTGGCCCTCGGGTGTTGAGGATTCCACCCCGGAGTTTCTATGTTCTCCTCTCTTTCTTCAAGGTGCGAGAAAAGGTAAGCTTCTTTTGATTCCTAATTCGTACTTCATGAGAACCCATTGCTTTTCGACATCCCTCGTCCTTTTCTGAAACCCCCCTCCCTTTTGGGTACGATCGAAAAGAGGGATGCCTAGCCACGATAACCGGATCAAAACTTGACTGTGGACTGGTCTATAATAGATCTGGGATATCCTCATATCCTTAGATCCTCCCTGTTTTATGATTTTACATGGTTTTATGCGAAGGGGCATGATCCAGACGGACGGACCTCATCTTTGTGTTGAGATTTGTTAGTTTCCTCTGATTGAAAGTAGCTAGTTTCGTAATCTTATTATTTGAATATCTTCTAACTGAATATTCATGCATCTAGGGTTAGGTCATCACATGCCTGTGGACTAGAAAACTTGCTCAGGGGGTTACCAGGGGGCGGCGTGCCCCTGCCCGGGGTTCGGGGCGGAGCGCCCGAAAAGCCTACGATTTTTACGATTTAGGATATCCAGTTCCTTTGAAAAAAAATCACCGAAAAGGGAAATTTTGGGTAAACTGACCTACGCTAGGAACCTTGTTCTCCGATACCAAAATTGATGCAGGGGCATGTGATGACCTAACCCTAGATGCATGAATATTCAGTTGGAAGATATTCAAATAATAAAATTACGAAACTAGCTACTTTCAATCAGAGGAAACTAACAAATCTCAACACAAAGATGAGGTCCGTCCGTCTGGATCATGCCCCTTCGCATAAAACCATGTAAAATCATAAAACAGGGAGGATCTAAGGATATGAGGATATCCCAGATCTATTATAGACCAGTCCACAGTCAAGTTTTGATCCGGTTATCGTGGCTAGGCATCCCTCTTTTCGATCGTACCCAAAAGGGAGGGGGGTTTCAGAAAAGGACGAGGGATGTCGAAAAGCAATGGGTTCTCATGAAGTACGAATTAGGAATCAAAAGAAGCTTACCTTTTCTCGCACCTTGAAGAAAGAGAGGAGAACATAGAAACTCCGGGGTGGAATCCTCAACACCCGAGGGCCAATCCTGAAACCCTAATCTCTCAACAAAGAGGAAGAAACTCACGAATTTTCTATTCATTCAATAATTCGAAATAAGGTTTCTCACAGTATATATAAGCTATGAAAATAAATAAAAAAAAGTGCACTAAAGTGCCCGCAAACCAAAGAAATAACATAAAAACGCCTAAAGTAAATAACGACACTAAAGCGCCTAGAAACAAGGAAATAAACAGAAAAAAAAGCGCCTAAACGTAAAATCCGCTCCATGGTCCAGCAGTCATAATGCTCCTGCGCGATCCTGCATCTCGCGTACTCGCAACGCATCAGAAAATGGGCCCAAGGGGCCCAGCGTCCATCCACATCAACTCGTCTGCTCCAACACTCGATCTGCGACGTCGCCTCCTCTGGTACACTCTAAAGGGTGCACCACTGATGTCCGCATCATCCTCCCATATGAGACTTTATTCAAAGTACTATACCTTAAACAATTCTTCTAGAATCAATAATAAAGTAATTAATCCTACTGAAAACAATCAACATATCAAACACCAAATATTAGACTCTAAAGCAACGATCTCCTCTTCCGTCAGGTACGGCCCGTCTCCTTGAGTTTCCTCCATTTGTCCTGCATCATTATCAATATTCATCTCGGGCGGATGATCATCTACTTCACCTTTGCACATTTAATTCACAACCGTCAGCTGGCCAAGCTCAGTGAGTGAACCCATCATGGTTCTCACCCACTCATATAAAGCAGTACATCAATCACAGTTTGCAGTTCAGTTTGTGCACATCAACCCATCAACCCGCACTCCCCCTACGTCGTAGGGCAGACTTACGCATAATTTGCAGGTATCCAAGATGGTCCTTGGGCAACCCGGTATTGTAAGTACTTACAGGTTTTCCAGAGCGATACTTCATGACAAACAGTGTATGAACACACAATGCATATGGCATGTTGTGTTCACATAATCCTCCCTCCAATCGAAGGGCAATAGATAATTCAGTCATCTCTCCTTCGAGAGGCACACACATATTATTAATCATCCCTCCTTTCGAGAGGCACACACATATTATTTAGTCATTCTTTGCATTCAACATGTGTAGTTAGCAATGCATCAATATATATGTATAGCATCATAATGATCAACACAAATCAATCCAATCACAGCATCACGCCACAAAAACCTACTTTATTCAAACGAATAGGAAACATGTTGGGATTCACTCACCTGTTGTTGGTGACGTGGATTCCACACTCTCCAAGTTCTCAACTACGAGCAAGATCAAGATCCTATAAACACATAATTTAATCATATTCTTTTCTATCTATCCTTATGTCATCTCTTCCCTCATTAGTTTAATTCATTTTCTAGTTATTAAAGTCATATATTAACTCCGTAGATCAAGATAGGAAACATGTAATTGAAATTGTTAAAGTTCATAGTCTTTCGGTCAACCCAGCCCTGTGTTTGGTCAACCGAAGACTTCCTCGATTAAGATTACAGATTGCTTTCGAGTTCAATTTTCTGCATCCTTCGGTCGGCTAGCCCTGCCTTTGGTCGATAGAAGGCTTCCTGGGTCAACCAAAGCTTTCCTAGGTAATCGATACAGATTGCCATGTTTTTCAGAATTCACATCGCTCGGTCGACTGAACATGGCCTTCGGTCAGCTGAAGCGCGTCTAGTTTATTTTATTCGACCTTTTAACACTATTATTCTTTTAAGGATTTGAATCCTACTATTCTTATGGACTTAGTATCTTCATGAATTGGATCTAAACCATTCATTCATTTACTATGTTATAGATTTTCTAGAAGAAGCCATAGTTGTAGATCCAACCCGAGTGATTTCCTTGATCCATCATTTTATAAGATTGTTTTAGAGTTTTTTGGTTAATCTTAGCGGCCCATCGAGAGATCCAACCCTCCCAAGGTATCTGTCAGGAAGAAGGATGATAGGTTAGATCGGATTTCCCAATAATCCTAAGAGAATACATATCTAGCCTTAGATTGAGACAATGTGGCCCATCCAATTGTCGGATTGTTCTGATATTTCAGGCCTTAACATACTTTGGCCGAACAATTCTCATGATTCGTATGGATCCGATCCGACATCCCTAAATAACCAATCATAAATCTCAGCACCCAAAACTCCATTAACTTCGCCATTATTTATGGATTCGATTTACAGGACCATACAATGAACGAAGAACCAATCCGTCCCGTTCATTGAATAGATCCAAGAAAGTACTCTGTAATGAAATAAAAACTAAAAGAAAGGGTTAGGGTTTACCTAGGTTAAGGGTCGAGATAATCCTCTTCCTCCCCTTCTCTCCTAACTCTCTCTCTCTCTTAGCAATTAGGGTTAGATCCTCCTAGGGAGGCTCTTATTTATAAGCAAAGATGGGAATTTCTGGATAAGGCTTCCTTATCTAGAGTTCAAAATTCAAAACTAAAGTCTTAAGATGCAAAAAATTATTATTGCTTATGAGGAGATTCGATCCCTAGTCTCCCCTCTCAACTAAGAAAACTCTAACCAACTAGCTTAATGCCTTGTTTTTGTTAATTCACTCAAATTAAATCTTTTAACCCTTTTTGATAGCGTGGTTTAAGTGTCCAAAATTCTGATTCGTTACATTTACATTCGCAGGACTGAGGAAAGGAATCAGTGTTTCTTTCAACACTTCTATTTCTGTACACAGCATTGATATAAATAATTAAATATATAAGTATGCGACTATATATGTGTGTGTGTGTGTGTGCGCGTGCGCGCGCGCGCACATGTATGTGTTTGTTGAGTTATAGTGTCCTCTTCCAGTTATTTATAACTTGTGCTGGACTGCATCTTAACGAATCAGTGATGGAATATATTGCATGGTCATTTAGCAACTGAGGGATTATTTTGATGCAGCTTATTGAACTTGACAGAGATTGCAGATGGGGCTCTATTCTTTGCTTCTCGAGGAGAACTAATTCAATCATCTGTTTCGAGCATAAGATCTGAGGGAAATAGGAGAAGGCGTTCTCCTAGAAGGAATACTGCCTCTGATAGAGCGGCGGAGGAGGATGAAGAAGAGAAGGTTCCTCAATCGCCTGATGGCGAATCCCCAGAATCATCTAACCAGGAGGAAATCATTGCACTGTTCAGACGGATACAGTCTTCCATCTCTAAAGGAGGATCCGCTACTACCAAAAGGAGGAGCTCCAGCAGTTCTAAAGAAAAGAAATCAGCCGAGTCAGTTTTGGATGTTCTGAACCAATATCCATCAAGGAAGCAATTCCGAGGTAATATATGGATCACTTCATAAGAATATTGAATTATTGCAAAAGATTTAGGTCAGTTTGGATCATCCATAGAATGAGGACGGGATTACATGTCCACCTCCCAGAGTGAGGATCGGAGGATGATGGTTCCGACCAGCGATTATGCCATTCTCATTTATGATAAATTTTGCAGATGCGAACATTTAGCACATTCCATGAGCCACATTTTGCAGGATGCCCCAAGCAGTTCTACTTCCACAAAATGTGCATCCAACTACTTCTGGGGTGTCATTTGGTATGTCTATTTTTGGGGAAAAAGATTAAGAAGAATTAAAAATAAAAAAATAAAAAAACAAGAAGAAGAAGAAAAGAAATCACTTTTCTTGGGATGGGTGATTTGACTGTTTCCTGCTCTCTGTTGTCCCTAAACTCATCAATAGTTGCAATGTAATTGCAGTGAGTTTGTAGTTTCTAGTTATAATTGTTACTTCTTTTATAAGGTTGGTGTAATTACTTCTGGGGTTGACCTGATCATGGTCTTTCTTTCTGGTCTTGAACTTGTAAAGCAATCAGCTGATGGTGGTTTGCAGATTCTGTCATGGGAGAGATGGTGCTTTCTTTTTTTGTGGCAGATTTTCAGAAATTTTCCCATATGAAACTCACAACTACCCTGAAATTTTCCAATATGAAATTTCTACAAAATGATGCCACTTCTGGCCCATGTTTTCCCATTTTATTATGAGAAACTAGGGGGTTCCTGATGTAGTCACCAATTGAAACATTTGAGGTTACCATCAGTTATTGAGGAAAATTCACCATTTCAGTGCATTTCCTCTCTCATCGTGTTACCTTTTCAGTAATGCACTTCCAAGCATCTAGTTCAGCATTATGTGGTACCATCAGCATTAATATGTTGTCTCTGTGTGCATCTTTCTGTCCTTTCCTCACCATTTCAAGTAAGTTTCAATGTTCCTCGGGCAGCGGGATCGGCTTTCTGCCGAAATTGTTAGTCGGGGTGGGGATCTGAAAAGCATTGACCACTGCTTTACAGCAGAAAAAAGTGGAGACCCATGACCTACACATAGTATGCTAGTTTTGATGTCACCCCAAATTCTTGGCTGAACGACAAAACATGCATTTTTCCATGAATTGCCACAACACTTGGGGCGCTTCCAAATGGTGCACCTAAGGGTTCATCTCCTGCAGCAGCAGTTGCATTTTCATTTTGAAAAGAATAAGAAAGAACTCAAGCTTTAAAGTAGCTGCTTTGGGTTGCCTGTTCTTATTCTGAACATCATGTGATAATGGTGTGTTTTAGACGTTCATGTTGAATCTTCGATGCTTCATGCTTCTGTGTTCTTCAGCATCTGTTTGATCCCCACCCACTTCAATTTTGAAACTTTCTATGCAAATAGATAAAGGTTTGAGCAAGGAAGAGAATGGAATCTTGCCTCGGAAGACTTCTGCACCCAGGAAAGAACCTAGAATGCAGCGGGATTCACTGAAAGAAGACTTCAAATTATCAAGGCCCCCATCAAATTTCGTGAAGAGGTCGCCAATCCCATCGCCACTGATGCCGAATGAAAAGGTCGGGGAGGTGAACGAGGATGGATTACCAGCTGCGGTTGCAGTGAAGGATTCAGAGCTGCAGAGAGTTGATGGGATGAAGCTTCCGGAGCTGAAAGAGCTTGCAAAGTCTAGAGGAGTCAAGGGTTACTCGAAGCTGAAGAAGGGAGAGCTGGTGGAACTGTTGAAAGGGTTGTTGCAGTCCTAGTTTTCATCATATCTTTTCTTTCTTGTTGTGAATTTAAAAGAAGAAAGAAAAAGAAGTCTTCTGCTCTTTTATCCGTTTCCTTTGTCTGATAGCGCTTTTTTTTTTTTTAGTCGAGTTCCATGACCTTGTTTATTGAAGCTTCATGTAAAATTAATAACAACAATAGTAAACAATTTTTTGGCTGTACTTGTAATCTTGGGTTTTGGAATGCTAATCATAGTTTGGTGATGCTTCTCAATGACACATAGCAGATTTCGAGTCAATCTTCTTCTTCTTCTTCTTCTTCAAGGCTGTATTTGGATGCAAATATGAATTGGAGTGCAAAAACTCAGTTAGAACAAGTGGATGTGACCAAATTGTGGTAACGTTTCCTACTATTCGTAATGAGGAAGTTGCACTTGAATTTGCGTTAGTTTCAGGTGCAATCATAGTTGTAAAACTCGATGGGTCAACTCAAAACTTGGCCACCATTTGATGAGTTGTCGAGCCAATCTCATGGAAACTGGCTGCCTGGTGTAACTCGGTCAGGTCTCAGCAAGACTCATCGAGTCAGCTCAGCACAGCCCACTTGATACAAGTAGGCGTCATGACTCGATTGAGTCACTAGCCTAGTCAGTGGGTTTTTTTTTTTTCTTTTATTATGTAAAAAAGGAACTAAAAAGATGCTTGATGCAGGAATCAAAGAAGCCACCTCATCTATCAAAGCAAGATCATGCTATCACTGCACATCAATGTGCACTGTGTTCATTTTAACCACATGGTCTGTTTCCAACAATTTTAATGCATTAAATAATAAAATTTTAATTATTAAAATATTCAGTCAAAGTTGATTAAAGATGGCCAAGTTTTTGAACTATGTTTGAGGGGTAGTTTGGATGGAGTAAATGGAGGTAAAAGTCATTTGAGGTGTGTTTGGATGGAGAGTAAATAGAGGTAACATTTGAGGTATGTTTGAATGGTAGTAAATGCATGAAAATGAAATGAAATGAGAATAAATGGGCATGTAAATGAAATCCTCTTTTTTTTAGAGAGGATTTAGAAGTAAAAGGGGGTGAAATGCCTTTTTCAGCTTCCTTGAAGAGTTGCACAAGTAAACAAATGTGCTGCTATGCACATATCCACCATACACTTGGCATGCTAATGATACTCCGAAACAATCCATTTATCTGCTACATCACTAAAATCACACTAATAGAATGATCCAAATCATCCAAAGGTTGCCCATCTAAATGGATGGTTAAAAAACGTTGGCAAATTGCTTGTTTGTAATCTCCTTGTGTTTATCACCTATGTATGCTAATTTGGGATATTAGAGCTTATTTGACATATTACATATGTTCCTGTTAATATATTGAAAAATTCCAATGCATTCCAATTTCTCTCATTTACTCCCATCCAAACAGGATATTTGGATTTCAAATGCATTTCATTTACTCCCATTCAAATACAACTGAGGAAGCCATTTACTTCCAGTTTGTTTACCTACAATTCCATTTTCTATTTACCTCCATTTACAAGCTCCCAAATGGGACTAGAATTTTGTGCTGAGGAGGTTAAATGATCTCTACCACTATTTATTTGTTACCTATAAGCATCCAAATGCACCGTTAGTCTCTGTAAAATTCTTAAAACCTTTTTTCTCCAGAACTATGTAGAATCTGCAGCACAAACGATGCAAGTCAGTTGACGAACTTGTCATCTGTCATTTTTTTCCTTGTCAGCCTCCAATTTAGGGCCCGTTTGGCTACCACCAAATAAGTTGCTTTTCTTGTTGATGGCAACAGTTAAGTAACTTATTTGAGATAAGTTCGTTTGATTAATAAATAACGATCATTACTTATTTGCTGAAAATCACTTAAGTATTTCAGCATTTTTATTTTGCTTTTCTACTTTTTCACTACTGGCTAAAACAAGAGGTGCTTGTCAGTATAAGTGCTGATTTTCTTTGCAACCGCCCAGCCCATGTTGGCCATCCAGCTTGTTGGGCCCACTGCGATTTATGTGATCCGCGCTGTTCATTTGGTTTGGATGTGAGTGGGGCTAGCATGTGAGGTAGATCTAAACCTCAGGTAGACCCCACATCAGGAAGCAACAATGATAATGATGACAGCGTTGAAACCTCCCTGGGCGCAACATGATGGGTTTTACTGATGCCATTCATTTGTTTTTCCAACTAGTTTTGAGTGGCCCACTGGGTAGTAGGGCCACATGCTGTGCACATGAAATCCACACCGTCCACCCTTGTTGGTCCATCCCAAAAATGAAACAGTATCCAATCTCAAATAGACCGCACCTCAGGAAACAGTGGTAATTGATGCCCACCATTGGTCGGCCCTAATGACGAGTGGCCCATATCCAAGGCGGGCCCTGCATGATGGACAACCCACATTAGAGATGGGCCTCACATTTGGGACGATCCACATTAAAGGTGGCTCCACATGATTGGCAGTGGATATTGATGGTGGGCCCACTTGATGGATGACCAACATCAAAGGTGGGCCCTACATAAAGAACGGTGCAAATGGCCTACATCCAAGATGGGCCCACATGACGTACTGCCCAAATCAAAGGCAGGGCCCACACAATGAACAATCCACACCTTTAATGATGTTGGAAACAAACACGCTTTTTTACTTTTTGGTTGATAAACAGGTTCTTTACCAAACATGCTTATTTGCTAATTAAGTAGAAACCAAGATAAGTTACTTATCTTATGTAACTTACAATCCAAACGGGACCTTACTGCCCACCCATTGAAGAGTTAGTATTTTTCCGGTTGTGAATTTTTAGTGCGTGTGCTGCCCATGGATCTATCAACCCCATTTTTTATAACATGAGTCCAAAGACTCTTTTACAAACATTAGACAGCATTATCTGCAAAATGAGTATTGATCATCATTATTTCTATTTCTCCAGTGAAAATGTAATGGGCGAGCACCCAAACGCTACATGATTGGCCAAACCAAACGTTTCCTTCCTTGATTTTTCTTTCTTTCTGAGCTTTGGATTTCAGTGCCATTTTTATCACACAAGGAATGAGTTTGAGTAAAGGCTAGAAGGGTTATTGCTAAGCCCACAGGCCCTGGGCCATCATGTAGATGATCTGGTCCAGAGATCAGGCTTTCTGGCATGTGTGCACTGGAAAAGTAGTTTACAAACAGATGCGTAGGCAAATATTAAATGTATGTTTGCATTGTTAATGGGTGGACCGTCCAAATTTCGTTATGAAAGGTATAAATACTTTTCCTCAACTTGATACAACAAGAATCCGTTGTAGTCTAGTTGGTCAGGATACTCGGCTCTCACCCGAGAGACCCGGGTTCAAGTCCCGGCAACGGAATTTTTTTGTTTTTGACCTTTTTACCCTTCTAAACACCAGCGAGGTCATTTTGGTCCAAACAAAAGTAAGTGGTATTTTGGTAAATTGCAGTCACCCGCGAGAGCAAAGTACAGGAAACAAAACCCTAGCAGCAGCCCAGTATTTAAAAAGGTCGCCAGAGCGGAATCTAGGGTTTCTTCCATTCCTTCTGCCCTCTTTCCTTTCCACAGCTGTTGCCCCTACTCCGATAGAACAGATCAATGGTAGGAGGTTTCTCTCTCTCTCTCTCTCTCTCTCTCTCTCTGTGTGTGTGTGTGTGTGTGTGTGATTCAATTGCATTTTTCCTCACTGTCCTCTTTGTCTTGTGAGGAATTACAGGCATCGGAGAAGAAGCTCTCGAACCCGATGAGGGAGATAAAGGTCCAGAAGCTGGTTCTCAACATCTCTGTCGGTGAAAGCGGAGATCGTCTCACCCGAGCGGCTAAGGTCTCTTTTTCTCTAATCTCTCACCATAGATTGTCAGCCCTTTCTTCATATTCTAGGTTTGCGTTGTTAATATCTGTTCACTGTTTATCGGGACCGTTCATCCGGTGGTCCACTAACCCATGCCGCACTTGTCGGCAACGGCACCGTCCCATCTTTCTCTCACCAACTAGCTACTTGCGTAGACATCACTACCATGAAGATCACCTTTCTCGAAATTCAGGCTGATCCAATCGCTAGGTGGGCCAAGCCTGGATATTGAATCAAACCATCAGTTGTTCATCATTTCCGGCAATGCGACGCACTTGATGATCACAAATTTACAATGGCTTGATTTTTGTCCTAGGAGACCCTGGATGTTGAATCAAACCATCGGTTGTCCATTGATTCTAACGGCATGACCCACCTGATGTTCTCAATGGCATGATTTTTACCCTAGATGATCTTCATGGTGGGGCTGCAGTTTTCTTGGCATTGATGTCCCATATGCATTTTGGCTGGAAAGATGCCATCGCTTCTCATGTTACAAATTGGATTAGTTGTATCGAGTCTGATTGAGACTTCAGCGGTCGTTTGTCACCCTTGAAAAGTATCCAGTTCCAGAGGTGTATTCCTGCGATTGGAGGGGCTGGAAAGCAGCAGCAGCCAAAAATTGTTTCTGGATTCCACATAATTAAATTCCATTTGCCAAACATGGGAAGCGGATTGGCTGGTGTAGCCTACACCAGAGATGTTGCTGGCGTGGGTACTTGGCGAGCGCAGACAAGCACGTCAGTCCTCGAGCACCGTGAATGTACGAATGGTCTAAAAAGAATTAGGGGTCGTTTGGATGCCTGTAAAGTTGATTAGTTGCAATCCGATTACCTGTAATCGAGGTGTTTGGATGGGTATATTTACCTGTAAATAGAATACAGGCGCTGTAATTGTATTACAGCTTTTAGCTGTAATCTGAAACATAGCAAAAAGGCATGTTTCAGATTACAGGTAAAAGGATTTTAGGCAACCGACATATTTTTTTCAAATTTCTTAGCGAAGGAGAGTTGCGGCTTCAAGGGCGTTGGAGTTTGTGAAGCCTCCTGCAAACCCTGCGCCTGCGTTTGTGAAGCCTCTGCAAACTTCTCTCTGCCTGTGTAGCAGGTGAGCTCCAAAGGACTTTTTGCAAAGATTTGCTGGGCAATCACAAAGGCACGGGTGGCTAGATGGGCCTGCTATGATGCATGTGAAAAATCCACCCCGTTCATACACTTTGCCAAATCATTTTAGGACACGGGCCAAAAAATGAGACATCCAAAAATCAAATGGGCCGTATGATAGGAAAGAGTGGCTAGGGAAATGCCCACTGCTAAAACCTCCCTGGTCCACCGCCATGTTTATAAGCCATCCATACTCCTCATAAGGTCATTCCTACCGGGATGAACTGAAAACACAAAACTATTAGCCTGTTTCAAAAAAACTGTGGCCCCACAAATATTTCAACCGTGTACGTTCAATCCTCACTGTTTTGTGTCCTGCTGCCCACTCGAGTTTTGGATCTGCCTCATTTTTGTACCCACGCGCTAATATGAAATGGTAAAATGGATGGACGGGGTGGATTTCTAACAAGCATCACTATGAGCCCCACCTAGATTAGGGTCGCAAGAACTCTGTGAGAAAGTCGGCCTCCATGAAAAAATCGAGGATCGCTGTTGTGCGGCACCACCTACCTTCGTTGTATTTTGGCGTGCCAAAAGTGTGGACCCCACCATAACATATGTGATATATCCACATTATCTATCCATTTCGCAAGATCATTTTACAGCATGAGCTAAAAAATGAATAGAATCCAAACCTTGAGTGGACCTCACCACAGCAAGCAGCGAGGAATGAACACTTACTGTTGAAAACTTCTTGGGATATATAGAAGTTTTGTATCAAGCTGATATTTGTGTCTGCCTTTCATCAAGGTCTGTCTGACCTTATGAACAGGTTGGATGCCAAATAAACATCACAGTGGGCCTGAGAAGGTTTCCGCAGTGGCATCATTGTCCCCACTTCATTCTATGGGTAAATCCGTAACTGCGGGGCTGACTGGAATTTATGTACCTTACATCCATGCCGTCCATCTGTTTTGACAGCTAATTTTAAGGAATGATACAAAAGATGAAGAAGATTCAAATCTTAGGTGGACCACACCACAGGAAACAGTGGTGATTGAATCCCCATCATTAAAAACTTATTGGGGGCCACCAAAATGTTTATTTTCCATCGAACCTTTTATAAGGTCACAAAGACTTGGACGAAGGGCCTACACAAATATCAGCTTGATCTAAAACTTTTGTGGTACACGACAAGTTTTTAATGGTCAATCGCCACCGTTTCCTGTGGTATGGTCCAACTGAGATTTGGATCTGCTTCACTTTTGGGATCTTGCCATAAAATGATCTATCAAAACGGTTGGACGGTGTGGATGTAAGGACCATACATCATGGTAGCCCCACGGTCAAGGATCCCACCCACCTTGGCATAGGGTTGTCAATGGGCCGAGATCCGGCTGCCAAAGTCGAAATTTTCAATAGACCTGCCTAAAACAGTTCATAATTTGGGACGAGGCCAACCCCAGGGCTGGCCCATTGACAACCTAGCTTGGTGGATCCGCTGCACCCATAGAAAGTTGTGTATATGTATAAAAGGGATTGGCCATATGCTTTATTGAGTTGGGCTTATTCCAATCATCCATCTTAAATGAAGACTTCATATGTTATTTGGTGAATTTTGAAGAATTAATTACTCAAGCTCTATTGTGTGTGAATACCCAATTACTGACTGCAAACAATTTACAGGTTATCCAAACACAAACATATGTTTAACTGTAGACAGATTACAACTTAAAGCCAAACAGGACAGGCTATAAACACTTTACACCTGTAATCAGATTACAACTAATCAACTTTACAGGCATCCAAACGACCCCTTAAGGTTCTGTGGACCCCACAATGATGTATTTAGTATATCCACACCGTCCATCCATTTGGTGAGATCATTTTAGGGCATGATACCCAAAATGAGTCATATCCAAAGCTCAGTGGACCACACCACAGAAGGCAGTGGGGACAATGATTCTCACCGTTAAAACATCCCCAGGGCCCACCATGATGTTTATTTTCCATCCAAACTGTTCATAAGGTCACACGGATCTGGATGAAGGGTAGAAACAAATATCAGATTGATACAAAACTTCTGTGACCCCCAAGAAGGTTTCAATGGTAGATGTTCACTCTCTACTCATTTCTGCAACGTGGTCCACTTGAACTTAGGATACATCTCATTTTTTGTATAAAGCCTTACAAAGATCTCGTAAAATGAACAGACGGTTTGGATATAACACATACCTCTTGTTGGGGCCCACAGAACTTGCTGACGTTAATACACCAGCCAAGTTTGTGTTCGTGTTCGTGGTGTGTGGTACACCACGCAATCCGCTTCCCCAAACATGACAGAGAGAATCAGTTTCTTGGTAACAAATTTAGTAACTTTTAGATTCCTGGTTGCCAAACGAGCCCCTTACTTCCATCTCTCGTACCGACACTTCTGTACTTGCAATCAGTGAACTGACTTGACGGAGTGGGACTTTCAAGGGGCATTCTGTGCAGACTGGGTCCTGTGTTCTGAATCATCTCATCTATTGTCATGCTGAGTCGTATTCGGATGATATTCTAAACCTTGGTCGTCTCTGACATGTTTTACTGGAACTTGTGTTCAATAACTAGGATGGTCTTAAGGTGTAGATCCTGTTGTTTATTGATGCATTTTGAACAGTTTTGTCTATATAAACAATGCGACTATTTGTTTGTCAAAAGCTTTCATATGTTCATTGGATGTCTGAGGAAGATTGCATGTGTGTGCTTGCGAGAAGATTGCATGTGAGTGTGTGCATGTATCTGTCACCTTCATGCTCTGTATCAGGGAAAGTCCCTCTCAAGTTTCTTGATGCTTGATTTAATTTCCATCACATATGCATGCTGATAATGTGATACACCTAATTGAATTGTATCCTGTTTAGACACGCTTGAATTTTGTTGTGATTGAGAAGCATCATGTGATTTATTTACTTGGGCCATCTTAGGTGAAGTAAATGAATATAAGATCTGATGATGATTTGGTATCATGATTTAAATAACAGTGTTTGAGTTTGGCTCACATGGAGGCCTAACAAGTAAAACTTGACTTGTTCTGTTTTATTCTTTCGGTTCCATTCTGTTTCATTGCCTGCTGAAACCGAGACAACTTGGCCGAGTCAACTTGGTTTTGGATGATATTTAGAACCATGTTTCGTATCAGATCATTCTTTGGAAGCACTTTGCCTCTTTCATTTTCTTGTACTTTTTATGGATCCTGACTTCTATTAGCATAGATGATTTCTGTAAGCGGAGAAATAGAAGCTATTACATGCCCTTTGATCCTAAAATGTACTGTTGTTTATAGGTTTTGGAACAGCTGAGTGGACAAACACCGGTGTTCTCTAAGGGTAGGTTCTTCAATGAACTCATTTGCGTTAATGGGTCACTTTGGGTGGAGGATCCTTATTTTTGTTTATGATTGATGTTTCATTTCAGCGAGATACACCGTTCGATCTTTTGGGATCAGGCGTAATGAAAAGATTGCTTGCTATGTCACTGTTAGAGGGGACAAAGCTATGCAACTTTTGGAGAGCGGTTTGAAAGTGAAAGAATATGAGCTTTTGAGAAGGAACTTCAGTGACACTGGGTGCTTCGGCTTTGGTATTCAGGAGCACATTGATCTTGGAATCAAGTAAGTTGGCTCTTTTGTCATATGCATGTGTGTTTTTTTTATTCTTTGTCCAGCTTATCATTGTTGTAAATAGTGTATGGGTTAACCATTGCGCAAACTGATGAGGGTTGCACATGTAAATTCCGAATGGAGCTCTGCTAAGCCCGCACACGTGCAATAAAGCTCATGTTCACACCACACATGTACCAGCATGGCATGAAAGGTCTGAGATCCAATCCATCCATCAGAATGACACCACTATATTGATGCCCTAGCCCAAGAATCAGGTTGACCCACTGGTCAGTTGGGGCACAGTTTGCAAAATAAATGGACTGCTTGGAAAAGCTTCACTGAAGTTTGCAACCCATTCGCCTGTTTTGCAATATTGGGGTCCACATGCTGATTGGACCATATTTTATTTTTGGGAAAAATGTGCAAGGTTGGACCAACCTGATGGATGGATTAGAACTCGCATGTATGTGCCATGCTGGCACATGTGGTGTGTATACAAGCTTTATTGCACGCGTGTGCACTGACTGATTGTTTTTCGTTTGTGGGGGATAGTGGATTGCCTCCTCACTAGAGGATTTTGGCACACTAGCTCTTTCCAAGCCCGCCTCTCTAATCTATAGCCAATTTAAACTTTTGCTAAGCCCAGACACTACTCCATGCCTGACTCTACACGTCAACATGGCATGTCTGGGACAACCCAGAACTGCAGTAGGCAGATCCACCATATATTTTACCAGTGAAAAAACCTGTCCATTCTAATAATCAGGTAGGCTACATGTAAACAACTAGGAATGGTTCAAAAAGAGGCTGCTAACTCATTCAATATACTTGTGGTCCGGATTGGTTTACTGGGCTTATTTTTCTTCTACATAAAGGAATATGGAAGATTTTCTATTGTCCATCCTGTTTCTAAAATTTTGAAAGACAGTGTTCAGTCTTTTCGAGTGGTATCCATTCCAAAAGGTGGTAGTTTGATCTATCATGGTATATTTAAATACGGGATATTTGATCTGCAACTCAGTTCTAAGTTGAATCTCTCCTTTTGTATTTAATGAAAACATTGCAAAAGGTAACTGGGTGGACATGTGAATGATCTCATAATTCTAGAAGCGAATAGAACAAGAAAATCATAATTCATGTGTGAGATCTGAAGAGTTATAAAAGGTCGTCCACATGCATACATTGATTACGCTTTCCCCCCTTACAGGTATGATCCATCGACAGGCATTTACGGCATGGACTTCTATGTAGTATTGGAACGACCAGGGTACCGTGTGGGCCGTCGCCGGAGGTGCAAGTCTCGTGTTGGGATCCAGCATCGGGTGGTCAAGGAGGATGCCATGAAATGGTTCCAGGTCAAATATGAGGGTGTTATCCTTAACAAGTCGCAAAACATAGCTTAGAAATCGACCAATTTTATTTTGAATTTTGCAAGTTTTGCTTACATGATGCCGACAAGGAGATGGAACTCTTGCACTCTCTTTTCTTCTCTTTTTGTGTGTTCTTTGCAGGGATTTAGATCAGGCCAAGTTGTTTTTGCAGTTGCTCAGTTGGAATTAGTTCTAGTTTACTTTATGATTTTGTTTGTGTTGACAGCATTCCTCTGAAACATTTCAGATTGTTGGCTCCACTGGATGGTGAATAGTTCACAAGTAAGCATGACAAAATTCCATCTGATGCTCTTTGATCTGGATTGCTCACACTGCAGAGTGGCATACAATGATACCTGAATGCTAAGGGGTTGTTTGGATACTCTTTTAGTAACAGATTATCTATTAATTAATCATATTTGCATAATGATGGGAGATGGAAATGGTTTTGCTGCAGCTAATGTTTTAACTGAAAAAGGCGGTATGATGATGCCCACTTATAATGATGATTATGATTGCACACGTTGATCGTTGGCCCAGAAATGCGCATTGCAATTATATAATTTGAAATGAAACTGTCCAAACGGTGGTCCCAATTTGGATGGAACATAAACTAAAACAATTAGTAGAATTATATCTTTACTGATAGATGGTGCTTGCTATATTTAATTTCAATTCTAGAATGTCACTTTATTTTCTAGAGTTAAAATTGATCACGGTTAACATGCTGTTTATCGAGAGTTGAAATTTTTTCTCGGAACAAAACTTTAGTCAATAGTTTGGTCAATGGGTCACTGAAAAGTTACATTTCTGCTTCAAGCGGATTGTGGTAGGGGGATTCACTTTCACCCTATTTGTTTGAGGTGGTAATGGAAGCATTAGGTAGTATGATTGAGAGAGTAGCAGTGGGTTTGGTGGAAGGGATTTTACTTGACAATTCAAAATATCAAATCTCACATATATAGTATGCAAATGACAGTTTTTTTGTGAGGCTGATGAATCAGAAATGGGCAACTTTTGAAATATTATTACATGTTTGGCGGTGGTGTTAGGGTTAAAAGTCAACATTAGTGATAGTGGGAAACTAGAATAAGTTGATTCTAGGCTCTTTAGATGTAGGTTGGGTTCCTTACTCCTATCTCGGTATTCCTCTATTTATAAAGAAATTGGCTAAATACTTGTGAAGTAAAGTTATAGAAAGATTTGAAAGAAAACTTTCGAGTTGGAAGTGTAGACGTCTTTCTTTGGGAGGAAGGTTAACATTGGATCTACCAATTTATTTCATGTCTTTGTTAAAGTGCCTGTAGTCGGGATTAGATAAGTTGGAGAATAATATTAGGTGAGATTTCTTGTGAAAGGGGTGGAAAAAAAGTATACATTTCTACCAATTTATTTCATGTCTTTGTTAAAGTGCCCATAGTCGGAATTAGATAAGTTGGAGAATGTTAGGTGAGATTTCTTGTGAAAGGGGTGGAAGAAAAGTATACATTTCTTCTAATGAGGTGGGAGGAAGTATGCAAACCTATAAGACTAATGGGGAGCCGGTTTAAGAATTTTGAAGACAATGAATTCAGTGTTATTAAGGAAGCGGACTTGGAAATTCAGACTAGAAGATGGAAGTCTTTGAAGAGAAGTAGTGGGTAGGAAGTATGGGGTAGAGGAAGGGTATTGATAGCTAAATTTTTCATCGATGTATAGAGCTTCCTTTCTTTGGAAATTTATGGCATCACTAAAACATAAGTGTTGTGAATGGGAAGGATATTAGGCGGGTTTTTCTTTGGGCATTGGGAAGGATATTAAGTTTTGGGTGGATCTTTGGTTAGGTGATCATAAGTTGAATGAAGTGTTTCCTCGTTTAGCCAGTATTTGGGAAGATGTGAATATATCAGTTGGTTGATGCTTCTCTTACGCTGGAGGAAATTATTTGTGCTTCTCCATGTACAAGGAATTTATATGATGAAGAGGCAGAAGAGTTGGTTAAATTATTAAATATGTTGAGTAAAGTGCATCCCTCAAGGTTAGAAAAAGATTTGATGGTATGGTTAAAAGAAAAGTCAGGTAAATTCTTGATTAGAAAAAGATTTGATGGTATGGTTAAAAGAAAAGTCAGGTAAATTCTTGATAAAATCTTTCTATAAAATGATCAATGGGTGGTCTTGTACAGGTGGTGTGA
This sequence comes from Liriodendron chinense, assembly GCA_003013855.2. Taxonomy (NCBI): domain Eukaryota; kingdom Viridiplantae; phylum Streptophyta; class Magnoliopsida; order Magnoliales; family Magnoliaceae; genus Liriodendron; species Liriodendron chinense. Next base: position 6,806,163 of record ML058334.1, read on the forward strand.
GTCAAACGGTTTACTTGTAGCAATATGGTGCTCCTTCAAAGGTGGCAGCTCTAGCTTGTTTAGTAGGATTGAACAAGATTCTCACAACGGACAGCTCGTGCCTGATGTGTTATCAAAATGAGGAATTTTGTAGACTGTCTTTTTATTCATCGTCTGTTTGCTGAGAAGGTATGGGAGTATTTCTTTAATCCGTTTGGAACAACACGGGTGTCACCCAATTCTATCGATTTTATTTTTTTAATTTTTTATTGGCCTTGGCATGGTGGAGGCATAGGAAAAATTGGGAAGAGAATTTGGAGACTAAGCTTATTTGCTTAATATGGTTTGTTTGATTAGAAAGGAACAATCACTATTTCAGGAATCAGCAGGGTGAATTTTTTAGGTTTTCAATATGGTAAAACCATTTACCTTATTTATGGTCAGATTCGTAATTAGCCCTCTTTTTTCCTCTGTTTCACTCTCTCTCTCTCTAACTCTTTAGGCTTCGGCCTCTTCTCAATAAATTTATCATAGTTTAAAAAAGTCAGTACCCTGTTTAGTCGATGCCTAAAAATGAGTTCATCTGATTTTAGTTGACAGTAATCTCTGATATAAAAGAAAAAAAAAAAAAAGGATTTTTCATTATGTACTAGAGATCAAAATCTCTGATATGTAATTACTGTTTAACTCATAAAGAGATGAACTCAGTTTTAGGCATCTACCAAACGATTAGTATTTATTTATTTTGGTCAAAATTTTAACCAATTTCAAAAATAAAAAATCCCTATCAAAATAGCTCCTAATTGTCCAAACTTGTTCCTCTTATAACTGTGCATGATATGAAAATTGCAGTCTTTGGACTGACTCTATGACTAATAAACTCTTCAAGGGCTGTTAGCACCACAAGGGCCCCCTTATGCATGGCGCACGTGCCGGCCAACAAGCACGAAGGATATGCAATCTGTGAATCAGATCGGACACACCCTTTACATGCTCTGGACTCAAAATCAGGCTGCTTAACTAACGGCCTAAAAACAATGGACAATAAAAGGATCATGAGAGGGGTATAGATGGAGAACAGTTTGATGCTCTGGCAGATTGTGTGTCGCTTGATGTATAGGCACATAGAAATTGAATTTAACCAACCAAATTGAGGAACCAACTAATGGTAAGTCACAGTTCTAAAATTAGATTTATTGAGCAATTCTGACCTCTTGATTTGATTTGTGGACACTTGTGGACTCCCGTAATTTTTCTGAGTATCATTTTTATTTCATGATACATGGCCCAGAATTTGATTATTATTATTATCATCTACTAGTCATGGTTCACCTGCATGCACCTACATGTAGAGGTGTGTGGGGCTAGCAAACCGCCGGTTTTGTACCTAACTTAAACGGCTTCTTGATCATGTCATGACCAAGCAAACTGCAACTAATGGCTCATTTGGTAGCTCTTTTTTTCATATAAATTAGAATTCAAATCATAATTACTATAGAATCAATGCGAATTAGAGTCCTTAGATTTGTCTGGCAGACTGTAAGTGGAATCCACTAAAATCCGAAAATTGTATTTGGCATACTGTAATTAGAATACATTGAAATTTTGTTATATGCCACAAGAAGCCGAATTTGATTAACTAAATCAGCTTTAACACCCCAAATTAGTGTTTATATGTGACATTTGAGAGAATGATTGTGGTAAGCCCGTTGAAATATATAATTCGGCCATAAACGAGGAAATTTCAAGCCTCAGGTGGGCTACAAACATAAGGATCCTAAATGACATAACTCACCAATGTTTTATAAACATCTATTGGATAGTAACCATCCATTAGATAGCCAATCTTTTAGACAAATTTGAATCATTCTATTAGTGTGATTTTAGTGATGCAGCCAATAATTGAATTGTCTCTTGGTGTCATTAGCATGTTGTTCATATGGTAGAATAGTAACCTAGCAACACCTTTGTTACTCATGCGACTCTCCTACTTATTGCTCTCAATTCAATCAAACTGGACTACTCATGTGAGCGAGGGTCTAGATCATGTGTGAGTATGATGCGTGAGCGTGCTAGAGTCTACCTACTCAAGGATTGATTTAATTGTTGGTGTCCCCTTCAGCGAGATAGATAGATTGGAAACTGGGATCAAAGGTCCAGAATACTCTTGGTCACCAATATTACGCTCCGTTCAGGCAACTAGTGAAAGGAAAGGAGGCTAATCCTTCCAAATGAGTTGTTTTTGTCTTGTGACAATAGACATGAGCCTATACCTTTAAGGACTTTTTTTCTCACCAACTTTCAGTTCAATATTCCTCAAAGGAAGAAACATACACACACAAATAAATAAAGGCAAAATGTTATCGATTTCATTAACATATAAAAATGATGCTCATTACAATCGACAAGTCTTAGGACAATCAGACAACAACAAATGAGAAAATGAAAATTGATGGATAAATACCTTATGCGCCTATCGGAACAGACGCGGGTGTGATCAATTAAATTGAAACTTAGATGATCACATTCTATAGTTTAAGGCTGCAGAGAACTAAAACTACTCCTAAGGCACCATAGTGGGAGCCGCTAAGCAATAGCTATGTAAAAACTAAGCTAGGATAGGAGAATAAAGGATAAAGAAATGTAAAAGATAGATTGTTGTGTTTGGGGTGGGGCCCTGAGCTCTTCTTTATTTGCTCATTTTATAGATCGTTAATCCCTTTGATTGATTCGACACTATTGGCTTGCATTGATAATAACGGACTCCAGCTAGATCTGGACTCGCCGACTTTCCAGATCTTCTCTTGGCTGATCCTTCGTAGGGGTGGTTTTGAATGCTAGGAACGATGGATGAATAGTATCCATCACATCTTGACTTCCTCATGTTCTTGATCGAGATGCGACTCAAGGGGCAACTTTTCTCTATCTCTTCCTATCTCCAAATTGTTGGGCGGACTGGATCTCACTTTCTCATCCAAATCTTCCATTGCCTTTGTCCCAATCAATGGACATCATTGGATTATCTAATAAAAATCTCTCCCCCAACTTTGGTTCTTAGATAAAGGTTTGATCTCCTAATGTTTGGAATCTTCTAGATCGTTATTGCTTCTTCGAACATCTCTGGGAAACCTCCCATTTTGGAAGGACTGCAAGAGATAGCCTCGTCGAGGATATCATTGCCAGATTTGTGAAAGATTCATTCCCTAGTGTCCCCGATATGTTTCCTCATAAATGGCATGTTGATCATGGCCACGTGGCATGTGACAATTCACCCTTTCAAAGACGTGCGTAAGGGTTTGTGCCATCATATTAATAGCAAAATACATAATGCCGATGGGAAATCAACTGAGGATTTCTTCATGTGCAAGTATGCTCCCGGTGTATATTGAATGTGTAGTGGCACCAAGTGGCAGTTTCTTATTGAGCCAAGTTAGGTGCCGAAAATTAGTGTAAACACTTCCTTTAAAAACAAAGCCAACAAAGGCACATCAAATGAAATAGATTTACTAAAACAAAGGAATTTCAAAACACACCAAAAACCAACATTTCATCTACCACCGATCAAACGCACAGAGAAGATGCAATAACCATCAATTCCTAATACCATAATGACTTGCAAGTAAACCCAATTTTAGAGGAATGACAAGGCCCGACCATTGATAGCATCACATCCACCCAACATGGCTATTTGTGATGCCTCAAAGATCAAAATCTCCAAGATTGAGGGCCTACAAATAATAATAATGATGATAATGATAATAATTATAAAAGTAGGGATCCATCGGCAATCACAAATGGTTAGGAAAATGAAAGCTTTAGCGTCTTCTAGTTTGGGCCATTTTTAGGGCATATTCCCAATGTTACATAGCCATCTAAAAGATGGTAAAGGGGCCGTTTGGTAAACTGAATAAAAAAAGTCTAAAATTAATATAAGTATTGGATCTATTATGTACTGAATTTTATGTATTGATAAGTGTAGGAAAGCCTGTTTGGTAAATTGTCTGGAAAAAAATCTTGAAGACTGAAATTTAATAGTGAATTAAAAAATTTCTATTTGGTAAAAATGTCTTAAATTTGCTAATTTTACTAAATTGCCCCTAATATATTAAATAATATTTTTTAGGAATAAAATTACATAATCAAATTTAATTTTCTAAGAAAGTTGATTTACAATTTACTCTCGTAAATTATACCTAAATTGTTGACCACTCAGTTTAAAAAATAAAATGGTCATTGTAAAAAAGTATAGGAGTTACGTGGGAAGTAATCATTTCCCATTTGCTTGTATTTACACCTTGTAAATGGAAATCAAACGGGCCCTAAAATTTTCCCATCATGTCGTTTTTAATGGTGCACGTTTAATCACCACTGTTTTTTGTGGTGTGGTGTGGTGTATCTGGTATTTGTATCTGCCTCATTTTTTAGACCCATTCCCAAAACAATCTAATAAAAAATAACAAATAGATGGATGGCTATTGGCAGCATCACTAGGCAACCCAAAAAAATGAGATGGTCCACCTTAATGTATGTGTCTTATATCCTAGGCCCATTATAAATCATAATAAGGCCCTCAAAGAACCATGGCCACTAGCCACCATTTGTGATCCAACCTGTTCATCAATTCACAGATATGGACGAACAAAACACACAAATATTGGCTAGATCTGTGGCCCCCAAGAAATTTTTAATGGTAGGAGTTCAATCCTCACTATTTTCTGTGGTAGGTCCACTTAAGCTTTGGATCTGCCTCATTCTTTGGCTCATGTCCTAAAATGATATCTCCAAATGGATGGACGGTGTAGATACAACACATGTATCATTGTGGGGTGCACAGAACTTAATGACGTTACTTCATGGATACTTAGGGAAGTGGATTTTTTTTTTTTTTTTTTTTTTTGGGGGGGGGGGGGGGGTGGCGGCGGCGGTCATGCTTAAGTGGACCACACTACAGGAAAAAATGTGAATTAAACTTGTACAGTTGAAAAATTCTTGGTCATGCTTAAGTGGACCACACTACAGGAAAAAATGTGAATTAAAATTGTACAGTTGAAAATTTCTTAAGGGCCGCAGAAGTTCTGGATCAAGCTTATATTTGTTTTTTCCTTCCATCCATGTGTGTGTGATCTTGCGAACAAACAGGTTGGATGACAAATAAACATCACTGGCCCTGGAAAGGTTTCAACTGTGGAAATCATTATACTCACTGTTTCCTGTGGTATGGTCCACCTGAGTTTTGGATATACTTCAATTTTGGTTTCAACCCGTTAAGATCTGGAAAAGCGGATGGACGGTGTAGATAAACTACGTTCATTTACAGTGGGCCCAACTGAGTTTACTCTGTGCGATAAGAGCATACTGAGTAAAGCAGCAATCCGTTTTCACTCACTGAGGACGTGGTTTGCCTACTGACATTGTGATCTGTGGACACAACATGATTTATTTGTTTCATCCATACCTTCCATCCATTGTTTGGGATCATGTCCTAGAATGATCTCAAAATTGTAGTTAATCAAAATCTCAGGTGGTCTATGTGGTCTATACTACAGGAAACAGTGGTGATTGAACACCTACCATTAAAAACTTCTTGGGGGCATAAAAAGGTTTGGATGAAGATGATATTTGTATTTACCCTTCATCCAGGTCATTGTGACCTAATCAATAAACCTTACAATGGGCCCTATGAAGTTTTCAACGGTGAGCTCTCAAGGACTACTGTTTCTTTGTGACATGGTCCACCTGATATATGAATCTGCCTTACTTTTGGGCTGATGGCCTAAAATAACCATCCAAAATGGATGGACCGCGTGGATAAAACACAGATCATTGTGTGGCCCTTAGAGAACCGTCTAGTGACAACCTTGGCAGTAGATTAAATAGGAATATTTTGGGAATTTGAAGGACTCCTGCACTTACCGAATTCGGCAGGCATCGCTGACCACATTCGGCGCATGCACCACTCTAAAATTTATTCCGTCCTAAATTCCCATTAAGATCTGTTTTAAAGTGAATTAAACGAACGCTCGAAATAGCTCCATAAGGCCGAAATCTGATTTCAGATTTCTACCCATTATTAAGTGGTAAACAAACAGGCCCTAAAACGAAAGTTGTTCAGAGCCTGAGAAGTGAATGCCCATTACTGAAGAGGTTAGTACCATCCAATCAAATTGTTAGGAAAATGAAAGTTTTAGCATCTACTTTGGGCCATTTTTAGGGCATCTTCTCAATGTTATCGTAGCCATCTAAAAGATGGTTAAAACGAAAGTTGTTCAGAGCCTGAGAAGCGAATGCCCATTACTGAAGAGGTTAAAACGAAAGTTGTTCAGAGCCTGAGAAGCGAATGCCCATTACTGAAGAGGTTAGTACCACCCAATCAATCTGAGTTTCAGTCTATCAACCCACTCTCGTTAGAAGGTAAAGATTAATGGGACAATCTCACATCAACTAGTTGTAAGATTAGAAAATCACCCAACCGGAGGGGTTTGGCCCCATGTCTTGGGTATGGTTGCCCCACCGTGAGAATAGGATGGCCTAAAAAGAAGGCCCATTCAGTCATCTGGTGGGCAACACCATAGAAAACAATGGATCACCACTTGAAAATCTCCATATTCACGTGGAGACCCATCTGATGGTTGGATTGGCATGACATTTCGGGCATGTGGTGGGGAAGACCCTGCTGGATGTTTCAGATGCCATACAAACACCATAGTGGGGTGCATATGATCCATTTCTCAAGATAAACACTTTATTCCTACTTGATAAAATAGAACTCCAAAACTGAAAAAAAAAATGCATATGATCCATTTCTCAAGATAAACACTTTATTTCTACTTGATAAAATAGAACTCCAGAACTGAAAAAAAAAATACCACTGGTATGCGCACCTTTGGATAGTTTCTGAGGAGCTTGAAGAAGTACGCTGTATGAAATGGATAGATAATAAGGTAATAAAGACTGTTCAAGCACTGAAAATCCAACAAAAATGGCTCAAAACAGAGCAGGGAAGGATACTCAGATTACCCAGAAACCAAAGGGCACTGTCCAGCAACCTCTGAATAGCTACACCATTTCATTTAAATCAAAGATAGTAATATATAGGAAACCTTGTTCAAACAGACCACTGAATTCCCATGTACAAACGGGCTCTCTCAAGTTCCCATAGATTTTACAAAATAAGATATTAAAAGCATTGTTATCACAACCCAAGAATCCCATTCAAGTATACCAACTTCAATCCAATCTTTTTATCTGAAAGGCGCATCTTAAAATAATTCTAGTATAATGTAGTCACACGCGGCCTGGTGTATATTACTGCATAGTAACAGGCCTAGCTCTCCCTCTTTTTTACTTATTTCCTTTTTTTTTTTTTTTGGACAGTAACCAATGGTTAAGGACCTGAAAGCTCAATTCCTAGAACCTGAGAGGGCACAAACCCAAACTTAGGAGCACACTGCTACAGTGCATGGAGGGGTGTGCATATCATACAATACGTGAATGTATCCAGACACGTGCATGTGCACAGTGCCGCATGCATGATAGGCATACTTGTCATAGCACATCTCTCACCCACATGCTCCTCTCAAAACATGTTTACACGGAAAAACCATGGAAGTATGAAGGCAATGACCAGGCATGCCATCAAGAAATTACAGAAAGGCTGACCGCGCCAACATCTACCCCTCTCTCTTGAGCTGCTGCTGTTGCCAATGCTTGATGTCCTCCTGTCATTCCAGTCTTCCATGAATTTGTCGTCTTCCAACCCAGTTACATTTTTGGCAACCTCACCGCAAATTTCACAGCACCTGCATTACAACCAAAAGGAAGAAATGGGGGAAAAAAAAAGAAAAGAAAAAGAACCATATCACTCAATTTCCATGCTTTCTGATAAGAAATTCCAGCCACTTCCTCGACCCTTTCTTTTTCATGGCTCGGATGTGATACAGAAGTGACATATCAGCAGAAAATAAAAATGTTGCTCTCTCTCTCTCTCTCTGTGGTTAGTACCCCCCCCCTGTTAGTCACACCGCAATGTTAGCCACCCCTCACTTGGGAATCAATACCAAGACCCCAGTGTTGAAACGAGGTTATCTTCACTCAGTCTACCACTTGAGCTATGGATCAGGGTGTGATCATATCTCAATTACTAGTGCAGCCTGGTTGAAACTACTTAGGTGATATATCATGTAAACCACTAAGCTACAGGCTCAAACCCTTAACCATCTATATTCGGTTGAGTATCATGCACTTTTTTTTCCCCCTCACTTGGAAGTGATTGCAGGAGTTGATATCACATATTATTGTCTTTGGAAAATATCATTTTATCATTAGTTTCTCATTGTCTGGGGCAACTACCCACAAATTTCCTATCAATAACAATGTGGAAAGAACCGGAATTCAACATGATCAATTGACAGCTCTCATAGAGTTTCCAACATAATAGTTTGTCATTTTATGACTAACTGGTTGACAGGTGATTCTTCCCCTAGTACCATTGTTGAGATTTACAATTTCGAGAGATTTAACTCCTAATCAGGTCTTGTTCAGCAGACAGTTTTTTCAAAGCACTTTAAAGCGAAAGACAAGTACAATAACAAAAACGTCCAAGTAATCTTCGAAGTTATCATGTCAGGGATCAGCTGTGGATGATTAAAGGATTCTTCGTTATTAACTGAATTTGGGTTTATCTCTCTATCTTGACAAGTGAGGAGACGATATAATAAAGTGGGTGAATAGATTCAGGTCATCAACTGATGGACACAGAGGCAGTAAGGCTTGTGAAGGTGTTATTGGGAGAATTTTGTGCATCCATTCCTAGGATGACTTAGTGGTTGACTTTGTTAAAGAAATTAACTGTTGAAAACCAGGCTTTGTAACACGTTCCTCACAAAGGCTTTTTCCTTTTCTTTTCGGAATTTTGTGCATCCATTCGTAGGAGTTTCCATCGATTGAAACAAAATTTCCTGTCACCCTATGATAGTCAGATGTCAGATCCTTCAGAAACTGGAGTGCCCGAGTTGGATACTTCGATATTCGACTATTGGAAAGGATACTGATTTCCCTTTCCCAAGACTTGAAATGTATATTTACAGGGATTTCAAACTCAGGAACTATTAGTTATTTAGAATTTCTAGTGGATCCTACCCATTGGCAACAAATTCAACTTCTGATGTTGTTAGGGGAATGTATTATAGCGTGATTATACTAACTAGTGACCAATACATGCCATATCATGTCCCAAGAATTTGATTTTGAGGACCGCCAAATCCGATCCTGCCTTACTCAATACCCTATGCCCGTACTCGGTAACTCAGCTGTGTCCTTGAAGCATCTTCCCTTGACCACAATGGAAAAAGAAAGAACGAAAAAAAGGCAATAACGTTTTCTTACAATCACTTTCTTAAAGGAATCTGGTATTGAAAATCAGATTGTATGACTCGGTTGGTCTGCTGCAAATTCAATTTCTAGATGGTTAAGTCTGGGAAATTAAAAGGTCAGTGAACAATATCCACACATGAAGTCAAGGGTTCTCCATTTCATCTTTGCGCAAACTGTTTTTTTTCTTTTCTTATGACGTAGGGTATCCCCACACCTCCCTTAGGGGATGGGACTAATCCCTACGGGTGCATGCAAACCCCGCAATCCACGTGCCCCGGGTAAGTGCATGGGAGGGGAATTGATCCCGTGCTTGTGGGGAGCAAACCCCTTGCGCGTGACTGTTTCACTCATATATTTTCAACCACGATTTTAATTGTTGCATGATATCCTTATCAAGATTCATATAGACTGGATTTTTTATGAGACAAATGACAGAATTCATCGAAAATAGAGTACATCAATTGGAAAGAGGCATTTATCATCAATTGGGGAAAGAGGCAGTTACAAGAGAAATTTAAATCTAACACTCGGTCGAGATTAAGCACAGAAGTCAATTTCCAAACAGAACAGGCCAACATGTCAAACAAAATTCGGTTCATGTCAAAGGAAGCTATCTCAATTCTTACTAGTGGTCCTAAAGGCGTACTGTTGCAACCATCACAGAATTTCAAATAATTCTGTCCATACACAATCAAACGACACAGACAAAGAAACAATATTCAGAAGCGAAGAGATGAGACTGTTACCGGTTGCCTTTTGTCTTAAACCACGCCTCGGCACAGTGGCGATGCGCCATACCCAGTTCACCTTTACAACTGCAGCTGAGCTGGATCAAATCCCAACCGTCTGAACGACGCTCGGAACTCAAGTGACAGATCCTGCAGACCTTTTCCCCATCACAGTTGCTGTTAACCAACCCGTCGTCACTGCATTTGACATCAACAACTACACAAGTCTCCTTCTCAGTATCAAGAACACTCACTTTCACATTCTCTACCTTACTCCCCTCCAACAAATCAATCTTAGCCTTCGAATCTCCATCTCTACCGGCAACACATCTGCTTTCTGCAGATCTAACCTCAATCACAGTCTCGTGCGTGGCCGGAATCGATGAATTCTCATCGATTTCTTTCGGAACCCCATCTTCACCACTTTCAGCGGATTTTACCTCAATTGCTGTCTCCAAGACAACCGGATTCGATGAATTCTCACTCATTCCATCCCGATCCTGCATTTTACTATCCATACCTTTCTCTTTTTTTCTGTCTCACCACATTCCCCAAAAGAAAAAGAAAAAAAAATCAAAATCTCTATATTTCAAGAAATATCTAGAACTGATTCCTATGACATTTTGTCAGCAAAAAACGAGATCACTATCTCGATGAACCGAAAATCTACACAACAATCACTGTAAAAACAGATCAAACAGAACACGATCTATTTATACAGATTGCTTTCAACCTCATGCGACAAAAACCCTAAATCTCGAGAGTTTCTTTGACACATCGATCCTCTGCAAAAAAATCAACGGCAGATATCTTCAGATGGCTCCAATATTCCAATCTCCAGCTGTCCAGAGCCAGATAGGAGGGGGGGCTTTGTAATCGCGAGATTTCTTCCGAATACCGCGTCGGACTGAGCTGTAAGTGAGAAAAATGCGGGTAGACGGACAGAATATATAAGAATAAAGAAAGAAGCGAGGGTAGAAATTTAGAAACGAGGATTTAAAAAATCGAATAAAGAAATAATTTGGGAAATATCTTTTACTTTGATTGGAAGATATAAAAAAAAAGCTGAGGTCTCTGTTGGCGTTTTTAACGGGCAATAGCTATTTAAGAGACGGAGGGTTGGGTGTTATCCGGGTAACATTTTAGTCGGGGTTACCCTTACTGTGTGTGGCCCACCTTGATGATTTTCTTGTATATCCACTCCGTCCATCTGTTTTATCATGGTTTTTTAGGACGTTAATAGAAAAATTAAATAGAACCAAGATTTATGTGAACCACAATTCTGGAGAATTGATGAATAACCATTAGAAGCTTTTTTGTAGGCCATAAAAGTTTTGGATCAAGATGATATTTGTATTTTCCATTCATCCAGGTCTGATTGACCTCATCAACAGGTTGGATGGTAAATAAACATTTTGGATCTTCTTATATTGGGCGTTGAGGAACTTTTTAATGGTGGGCGTTCAATCACTACTTTTTTCTGTGTTGTGGTCCACCTTAGATATGGATCTACTTAACTTTTTTGGACCACTCACTAAAATGGGCTGGAAAAACGGATGGACGGCATGGATATATAACACATCATCAAGGTAGGCTCGACGGAGTGTTACCCGAGTAACCTAATGTTGCTGATATTTACGACGGTGTCTTTTGTGTTTTTATAGAACATGAAGGTCAGGGTGAGTGGGGGAAATGGAGGGGTAAATTTGTAATTATCTGATTAAGGGTTATTAGAATATGTGTATTTGGTTAGACGTGGCTTTCGACGGATGGATATGATCAACGAAAAGATGTTTGAGAACGGACGGACGATCTTGGCCCCGTTTTATTGAAGTTATGGAGGAGTTATGACCGACTCAAAGTATCAGGTACCTTTCGTTACAGGTGAGCTATGACATGAGACCGGAAACCTCTCCAATGGGCATTGGGCATGGAACCTTTCGTTACAAGGACGCGTATGAGGTGGTGTTGCCCGCAGTGATGTTTTGGGCGTTGTGGGGCCCACCGTGTTGTATGTGTTTTATATCCACACTTTCCATCCGTTTTTCTAGCTCATTTTAGGGTGAACCCAAAAATGAAGCAGATCCAAAGCTCAAGTGGACCACACACCAAGAAACATTGGTGCTTGAACGACCACTATTAAAAACTTCTTAGGGGCTACCAAAGTCTTGGATCAGGCTTATATTTGAGGTTGAGTGACTTTATCAACGGGTTGGATGGTAAATTACGGTGGGCCCTAGAAAGGTTTCAATAGTGGGTGTCATTATCTATGTGGTGTGGTCCGTTTGAGCTTCAGATCTACTCCATTTTTTTGCTCATTCCATAAGGTGAGCTGGAAATACGGATGGACGGCGTGGATATGAAACGCATACATCACATTGGGCCCCACAGCTCCCGAGACATCAACACAACGGACACGGATGGCGACTGTGGGGTCCACCTTGATTTATGTATTTTATCCACTCTGCCCATCCATTTTACCATATAATTTTAGGGCTTGAGCCTAAAAATTAAGTGTATCCAAATCTCAAGTGGACCACATCATAGGAAATAATGTGAATTGAACATCTACCATTGAAATTTTTTTGATGCTTCAGAAGCTTGGATCAAGTTGATATTTGTGTTTTCCCTTCGTCTTTGTGATCTTATAAATAGGTTGGATGACAAATAAAACATTATTGTGGCCCTAGGAAGGTTCCAATGGCGGACGTCATTCCTGTAGTATGGTCCACTTGAGTTTGATATGCTTTGTTTTGGTCTCAACCCCTAAAATTATCCGAAAAAAATGTATGAACAGTATGGATAAACTACATACGTTCACGGTCAGCCCAAGTGAGTTTACTCGGTACAATAAATGCATACTGAGTAACTCAGTGCGTAATCCAATTTCTTGTCAACACCACCTGAAATGTCCTGTTACAGAAGGTGCAGATTCGATGAGGCCAGGGCCTTACGATAAGGTTCAGATGTGGTGCTACACTTGTCTGAAAGGGATGTGGATTGAGCCTCACACAACACGTAAGGCTGAATGCGGTGAGGTTTGATTGAGCCACGGGCTTTTGTCAGAGCATGGCAGGCAATTTGGTAGAAGCAACGGATTCGTATGGGAGGAAACTCTGCCAGGTCCATCATAACGTATATATTTTATCCACTCTGTATATATTTCATCCACTCTATCCATCCATTTTATTAGATAATTTTAGGGCTTGATAAAAAATAAAGCATATCCAAAGTTAAAGTAAATCAAAAAAAAAAATGTAAATTGAACCGTCTATGTTGAAAACTTATTGGGTTACATAACTTTTGAATCAAGTTGAGATCTTTCTTTTTTTTTTTTTCATCCACATCTGTGTGATCTTATAAATATATTAGATGACAAATAAACATCACTACCGGCCTAGGAAGGTTTCAATGGTGAAAATCATTATTCCCATTGTTTCTTGTGGTGTGATACACTTGAGCTTTGCATATGCTTCAGTATTAGGCTCAACCTCTAAAATGAGATGGAAAAATGGATGGACAAGTGGATAAACCACATACATTCATGGTGAGCCCAACGTGATATTCGATCTCAATTTGATAAGGCTTTGCCATGTTGTCGTGGGAAGCGTATTGCATGGGACTTGGGCACACAGATACTCCTGTGTCTGCATGGGCCTCACAAAGATGTCCATGATGAATCTTGTTAGTCTACTCGGTTTTAACAGGAAAATCCTGTCCGGTGTCGACCTCAGGCCAATGAGGTCGGTCCAAACAGGTTTCCCGTTAAAATTGAGTAGAGGATCTGGATTCGTCCATGACATATCTACTCCTATTCATCTGTTTTGCAAGGCCATGTTGGGACAAGATTCTAAAAATCAGGTAGATTCAGAACTCATGTAGGCCATGGAACACCAGATAGTGGGAATTGAATGTCTAGGTGACAGAAGTTTTGTATGGGATAATATTTGTGCCTAGAGTTTATCTAAGTGGTAATAAACTTATGAACGGTGTAGATGACATATAAACATCATGGTCAGCTCTAGGAAGGTCTCGATAATGGACAATTCCATTCTCGGTGTTTCATTGATGTTGCCCACCTGAGTATTGGATCTTCCTGATGTTTAGAATCCAGATATATTGTGGCCTTTCAAACCAGGTGGACGGAGTGGATTTATAACAGACATATCTATGGACCCCACACAGTCCTCTCTACCCGGGGTTGGGGGATTTGGTGTGACCCCGAAGAGATATTCGGCCATGTGGGGCCCACAGAGATGTCCGTGATAAATCCACTCTGTCCATCTGTTTTGAAAGACTATAATAGGACAGTAATCTAAAAATCAAGTGGATTCAAATCTCAGGGATTGAACGCGACGTGAGTTTTGTATAGGAATGATATTTGTGCCTACCGTTTGAGCGATAATAACCCTATGAACGGTTTGGACGGCACATAAAGTGGTCAACTCTAGGAAGGTTTCAATGGTGGATGTTCCCTTTCCCACTCTTTCATTTGGTGTGGCCCACATCTGCCTTATTTTTAGACTCCTATCCTATTTTGGTCTTTCAAAACAGATGAACAAAGTAGATTTGTCACAAATATCTGTGTGGACCCCACACAGCGCAGGCACATGTATATCTCTGGCCACCGGCAATCCTTTTCAGGCTTCGATGGACTCCTGACGGTGAGGCCTACCATGATGTATGTGCCTTAAATCTACAACGTCCATCCATTTTGAGAGCTTATTTAAGGCATGATCCCAAAAAATGAAGCATATTCAAATCTCAGGTTTACCATACCATAGGAAACAGTGGTGATTGACCATTAAAAATTCCTGTTGGCTACATAATTAGTTTTGGATCAAGCTGATATTTATGCGGTCCTTTCATCAGGTCTTTGTGACCTTATCAACAGGTTGGATGGTAAATAAATACTCGGGTGGCTCCAAAGAAAATTTTAATGTTGGGTTTTCAATCACCACCGTTTACTGTGGTGTGGTCCACCTAAGATTTGGATCTGCTTCTTGGGATCATGCCCTAAAATGAGCTGTATAAACGGATGGACGTCGTGGATGTAAGGTACATACATCACGGTGGGCCTCACAGTCACGTGATTCGCACGGGTCTGTTCCAATTAAACCTCGTCATTTTCGAGGGCTTACCTTGCTCCGTTGGTGCCAGTCCGTTCCGTGGCACACACCTGTTGTACGTTATGGTTACAACCCCCGAGCTTTGCAGAGCCCCACTTTGTTGTGCATGTGAAATCTACTCCGTTCATCAGGTGTTTCTTTGTATTTTCACCGTACATTCAGAACGAATCCCAATCCCAAATTTAAGTGGGCCACATCATTTGAAACAATGCAAAATCATGCCTAATGAACGGGTTAGATGAGTCTGAGTTTTGGAAGTCTCTTCATCCTGGATAGGACACACCTGATGAACGGGTTAGATGCAATATAAGCACCAGGGTGGGCTCCATACACAAACATATGCTTGGCGTTCCATCCCCCACTGTTTCTGTGATGTGGCCCACTTAAGTTGTGGATCCAAATAATGTTGGGGCTGGTTCCAGCATTAGACCTGCTAGCATTTTGTGCCAACATCTTAACATAAGCAAATGCAAACATATGTATACTATAGATTATCATAATAATCATAGGTCACATGAAGCCTTTGTTGCATGCTCTTCTTATTGTGGACCACACATAGAAAGAGGTGAGCTTTGACTACTTGCATCAAAGAAATGAAGAGATGTCGGTAAATTTTAATGTTATGGATTTTAAGTTGAAATCTAAATGGCTTTTATATTTTCTAATCCTCAAAATATCCTAAACTTGGCTTAAGTTCTAATTTTATGTTATAGGAATGCCTGTAGTTTCCGACAAGTAACTATGGGAGCAAAAAATCTTGGAAAGCTTCCCTGGTTGTTTATTTAGTATAAATATAGATTTATGCATAAGAACCAAAAAAATTAATGATAATTACTTATAGGTTAGGTGGAATAAAGAATAGAGGGTGGATTTGGTGAGACAAATCCTGGCCTCACCCAATACAGTGTGGTCCTTACCAAGGGTTACAGTAGGGCCCACCTTGATATATGAATTATGTATCCATGCGGCCCATCCATTTTTTTATATCATTTTAGGTTACTATTCCAAAATTGAAGCAGATCTGATTATCAGGTGGACCTTGCCATAAGAAAAAAGTGGTGATTGACCATCCTACCATTAAAAACTTCTTAGGGCGTACTTTAATGTTTATGTAGTGTTTATTTACCATCCAATCTGTTGATAAGGTCACGTAGGCCTCAATGAAGGGAAAAAAACAAAAATCAGCTTGATTCAAAACTTTTGTGGCCCATTAATGGTCAATCAACACTGTTTCCTATGGTATGGTCCACCTCATAATTGGACCTGTTTCATTTTTTGCATTATGTCATAAAATGATATAGAAAAACTAATGGACCGCGTGGATACATAATACATATGTCAAGGTGGGCCCCACGGTAGCCCCATGGTAAGGGCCGCATGTCTCACCTAATCCGCACTGTAAAGAGTAGCATGTCTTTCAAAAGGAGGTCTACGTCAAGTACGTGGAGTGTAAGTTTTGGTCCACCTAAGTAAACGACTCCCAACCTTTTCATGAGTGTGTGACATTCAACCCGTCCAATAAGTTCCCCCTATTATTGGATCACCTTGTGCAAATATCAGCTATATCTACTTGATGAATATATTGGATTAATTTTTACATTACGTAATTTTTATAGTGGACCAACCTATTTGGAAAGGTTGAATTTCACTTGCACTTAAAAAGGCTGGAAGTTATCTGCCAGTTGGACGGCACCTTTTGGCCAACAGATTGGACTTGAGACCTATTTTAAGAAAAAATGGAATAAAGAGAGAGTTGTTAGGGCAGAATATATGCTGTTTCCATGCATTGCATGTGGCACATGTGCAACGATTCATATTAAGTGCCTCACAAGTGCAATGCATGGCACTAATAGTAATAATCTTCAAATGCCCTTGCATATGCTATGCAAGTACCTAGAAAGTAGGTGCACTCACAAGGTGGGCCATCTTACAAGAAAGAATGCGCAATCTTACAAGAAAGAATGCACAGCTAAGAGATGCCAACCGGTCAAATTCGAAGGGAAGTGAATTGCCAGGTGGCTTGTGAGCAGGATTTGACTTGGGACATGTGCAGCTGTAGAAATAGATTTTGTCCAAAGAATCCAGATCCTCTGTTGTGTTGGGGTTTTGTCTTCAATCTTGGATACCAAAGGGTGTCGGGCGCCCGATGGGTTCGGATCGAGCGCCCGAGAACACCCGGACATGGCTTCTGGAATATGAAATTGATGTACTATTTTTGGGCTATAAGGGGCTCGACCACTATTGGTAGGGCACCTGGGCACCTGAAATTCGACCGGATTTATGCTAAAACTCTCTAGACAAAATGTGGTTCTGTCGGGTGCCCGACCATGTGCAAACTGCAAGTCGGTGGCGTAGTTTTTTTGCGCGATTTTATGCAATTTTGTGTAAGATGTTTCTAGTTTTGAGTTTATTGTTATATAAGCTGATGTAAACTAGAATTAGTGTACCGTAGATGTGCAAGGGTTAAGAGAGAGAGTTATAGGGTGAGAGAAAGAGCTTGAGAGGAAGGGCTATGTTAGTTTTCCTTTTGGTGAGCTTGGGTTTTCTCTTGTGGGCCTTGGGATTTGGTGTAGGTTTCCTCATGCTCTTGTAACTTCTGATTCATAGTGAATTGATATCGCTTTGTGCCATGAGGGATTTTTCCACGTAAAATTCAGATTGCATCTTGTGTGTGTTGATTTGCTTTTGTGATTGTCATTGTGGTTTACCATTGTTTGATTGTTGCTCTCGCTTTCGCTGCGAGGCCGATCGCCGTTATATCCCAACAAAGTGATATCAGAGTTAAGGTTGGTAGGCGTTACGTTGATACTAACAAAGTGGTATCAAAGCGAACATTGGAAGACAGATCAGAATCTGAGACAAGGTATCAATGACGTTTTCAAGCATGGGATTCGACATAGAGAAGTATTTGGAGAAAAACAATTTTGAACTTTGGAAGGTGAAGATGAAAGGCATTCATGTTCAGCAAGGGCTGCAAGATGCGCTCCTTGGAGGCTATTAAAGAAGATGATTGACGAAAAAGCCAACGTCTCAATCCAGTTGTGCCTAACGGATGAGGTCTTGTACAATGTCATGAGAGTGAAAATTGCGGCTGAAACATGGATTAAGTTGGAGAATATCTATACGAAGAAATCTCTAAAAAATCGCATATATTTGAAGCTACAATTGTATAATCTGAGGATGACGGAGGGGACCAATGTTGAGAGTCACATTAGCAATTTTAATAGGCTTATTTGCAAGTTGATAGATGTGGATGAGCCGATAAAGGATAAGGATAAAGCGTTTATCCTGTTGAATTCTCTTCCAGACTCATGTGATGAGTCATTTAAGAACTCATTGTGCACAGGTAGGGAAACCATCGGAGTGGAGACCGTTATCTTATCCCTTCAGTCAAAGGTGATGAGAAAGAAAAGCGGCGGCGTGAGTTCTTCTACGGAGGAGGCACTGGTTATGAGGGAAAGGAACTCAGAGCAGGATAAAGGATCTTCTTGATCGAAATCTAAATCCAAGAGCAAGGAAAAAAGCAAAGTAAGATGATGAAATTGTGGGGAAGAATGACGTGTGAAGTGGGATTGTTTAAATCCCAAGGCAAGGCAAGAGAAGTCAGGAAATTTTTCTAAGGGGGCTAATATCGCAAAATCCACAGAAGACGAGTGTGATGTATTGACTGTATCTGGCAAAGGGTCTCTCGGTAGAGAGTGGCTCTTGGATTCAGGTATATCATGTCATGTATGTCCTTACCGGAGTTCTTTCATGACATACAGGAGGTATGGTGGGAGATCGGTGTTTTTCAGTGATGGCTACGCTCACAAGGTGGTAGGTATTGGTTCGATGCACATTAGGATGTTCGATGATGTTGAACAAATCATGGAAGGAGTGAAGCATGTCCCCACGATGAAGAAGAATGTAATCTCTCTTGGTGTACTCGAGGCTAAAGGGTCCAGGTTCATCAGCCACGATCGGTATTGTAAAGTGATGAATGAGGCACTCGTGATGATAAAGGCATGGAGGTGCGACAATTTTTACAAGGTGATCAGAAGAACTATTCACGGTGGAGCTGCGGGATTGACAACGGGATCCACGGTTGCTCGTGCGTGGCATGCGCGTAAGGGCCATATGAGCGAGTGAGTGGTGAAGGTGCAGGAATAAGTCGGTGGAGGCACGAGAAGAAGCGATGGAACTATGAAGGAGACGAAGTAAAGATGAAGAATGAAGCTTTTGGAGCAGTGGAGCAATTGAAGATTGAAGCCACGGTGGAGATTGTTAGGATTTTGTCTTCAATCTTGGACACCAGGGGGTGTCAGGCGCCCGAAAACACCCGGACATGACTTCTGGAAATTGAATTGATGTGTAGTTTTTGGGCTGTAGGGGGCCCAACCACTGTTGGTAGGGCGCTCAACGAGGTATAGGCGGGCGCCCGAAATTTGACTGGATTTATGTTAGAACTCTCTCGATAGAATGTGGTTCTGTCGGGCACCCAACCAAGTTGAGTAGGGAGCCCGACCGTGCGGGAATTGGAAAGTCGGTGGCATAGTTTTTTTTTTTTTTTTTGCACGATCTTATGCAGTTTTGCATAAGATGTTTTTAATTTTGGGTTTATTGTTATATAAGCTAATGTAAACCGGAATTAGTGTATCCTAAATGTACAAGGGTTGAGAGAGAGAGAGAATTCTAGGGTGAGAGAAAAAGCTTGAGAGGAAGGGCTATGTTGGTTTTCATCTTGGAGAGTTTGGGTTTTCTCTTCTGGGCTTTGGGATCTGGTGTAAGTTTCTTCATGCTCTTGTAACTTTTGATTCATAGTGGATTGATGTCGCTTTGTGCTGTGGTTTTTTACCCGCGAGGGGTCTTTCCACGTAAAATTCAGATTGCCTCTTGTGTGTGTTGGTTTGCTTTTGTGATTGCCATTGTGGTTTGCCATCGTTTGATTGTTGCTCTCGCTTCCACTATGGGGTCGATCGTCTTTAGAGCCTTTTCATTGGACCGCGTCACACTACATGACGTCAGTGTAATCAAGTTGCACTAAGGTGTGACGAAGTAGCATTGAGGATGTGACATGGTTGCAGACCTATGTGATGATGTGGACCAATGAAAAGGCTCAATAGAGGATCCAGACTCTTGTCCAAATGGATGATACTCAAAAACTTTTAAACATGCTTTACGTGGAGCCTCATTAGTTGATCAATCAAATCACACCATGCCTGATCATCAGAGCTATATTGGGTGATTCGGTCACGGCGCAATCCACGTCCGTTTCCAAGTACTCATTTTGCCTGGTCATCTCTCTCCTCAATTTTTCGTTACGTTTTCATTGTAGGGCACCTTATGCACCGTTTCCGCAAGGCTTTCGCAGGAAATTCCTGTGCTGGGAACCTAGGTAGGGCCCATAGTGATGTTT
The DNA here is from genome assembly GCA_003013855.2 of Liriodendron chinense. Taxonomy (NCBI): domain Eukaryota; kingdom Viridiplantae; phylum Streptophyta; class Magnoliopsida; order Magnoliales; family Magnoliaceae; genus Liriodendron; species Liriodendron chinense. The sequence continues at coordinate 6,826,766 of ML058334.1, forward strand.
TCTGATAAATCCAGCCTGTCCATCTGTTTTGGGAGCTCGTTTTAAGACATGAGAACAAAAATGAACAGGATCCAAGACTCAAGTGGGCCCAAAACGTGAGGATTGAACATCCACAGTTGAAATATTTGTGAGGCCACAGGAGTTTCAAATCAGGCTAATATTTGTGTTTTCAGTTCATCCTAGTAGTAGTGACGTTATGAACGGTATGGATGTCATATAAACATCAATGTGGACCCCAGGGAGGATTCAACGATAGTAATTTCCCTACCCACCTTTTCCTTTAGTGAGGCTCACTTAAGTCTTGGATCCGGTTCATTTTTGTTCTCATATCCTAAAACGAGCTCCCAAAACGGATGGATGGGGTGGATTTATCAGAAAACATTACTGTGGGCCCCACCTAAGTTCCCGGCGCAGGAACTTCCTGCGCAAGGCTTTCACAGGAAATCTGCGTCCGCTTGCTAGGGTGTTATGATTGCCATGTGTGTACAAGACATCCGTCTGCCTGGATATGTCACCAGATGGTAGCCGTCCATCATGTGGGACGCGGATTGGCTTGTGACCTCAACGCCACAGGGTTGGTGTCTAGAGGTGAGCACGAGCCGAGCTCAGCCATGTTCGAGCTAGGCTCGGTCAATGAATAGCCTAGCTTGTGTTCGGCTTGGCTCGGCCATCGAGCTAGACTTTTATGTTCGAGCTGGCTCGACCAAGCTTCAAGCCGAGTTCGAGCTCGAGCCTTTCAAGCTAAATTCGAGCTGAGAGACAAGCTTGGACACAATTTTTACATGTTTTCAAAAAAATTCAGAGAGAAATAGGGAGATTAGGAGAGAGAAATAGAAAGATTGAGAGATGACCAGACGACAAAGGTCGCCAGACGGACCGGAAAGAGAGAGTGATAGAGAGGGAGAATGAGAGGGAGAGAGTTATCACCGGCTAACCGCCCCGCCGGGCAGATTCAAGAGAGAGAGAGAGTTGGCCTGTGGGTGGGTGGCCGAGCAACGGTGGCCGGCTAATAGAGTTAGGGTTTTGGGGAGGGAAGGGAGCGCTCGTTCGAAATGAAGAGGATTTTAGGGTTTTAAAATTTTAGGTTTTAAGTTATAAAAAAATATATAATATATTTATACATATAATATTAATATATATTATATATGTATTGAGTCGAATCGAGCTACGAACGAGCTGAATCGAGCTGAGCTTGGGCATGCTCGTGTGCGGCTCGAACTATGAAATAAGCCAGGGAAATCCGCTCAGCTCTATTCGAACCCTTCCTTCGAATCAAGCTTAATTGAGTTGGAACGAGCTGAATCGAGCGATTTAACCGAGCCAGCTCGATTCGTGCTCAGCTCTATTGGTGTCAAAGCTGTGTGGGCCCCCACCATGATGTATGTGTTTTATCCACAATGTCCATCCATTTTTCCACCACATTTTAGGGCATGGGCTAAAAAAATGAGGCATATCAAAATTGCAGGTGGACCACACCATTGGAAGCAGTGGGAATTGAATTCTCACCATTGAGAACTTCTTGGAGGATACAGAAGTTTTGGATCAAGCTGATATTTGTGCTTTCACTTCATCCAGGTGTGTGTGACCTTATCAACAGGCTGGATGGAAAATAAACATAACGGTGGGCGCTGGGAAGTTTTGAAGGGTGGGCGTTCAATCAACGCTGTTTTCCTATGATGTGGTCCACCTGAGATTTGGATCTGCCTCATTTTTGGGCCCATGTCCTAAAATGAGGTGGAAAAATGGATGGACAGCGTGGTAAAACACATACATCATGGTGGGCCCACACAGCTTTGACACCAGCCCCAGGGCTGGTGTTGGGGTCACTAGCCAATCCGCGTCCCATCATGTGGGTCCCACAATGTAGATGCCGTTGCCCGGCCGGTCTTCTCACGCTGGCCATCAAACGCGGAGGGAGATGGAAACTCAGGCCCCATGCTTTTTGACCAACTTTACGACTATGTACCATTAATTGGACGGCTGTAAGAATCACCTACGGCCAAATCTCGTTGCGGGTGTTTGTCAAGTGAGATGATGTGTCCTTATATCATTGACCCATAAATGGTGGAAACGCGTCGGCATTGTACACGTGGAACAAGCATCCAAGATCTACTGGGCCCCACAGTGGATGCCCCAAATTGACGGGCGTGGATTGCCTGCGAAAGGCTTTCGCAGGCATCTCCTGCACAAGGAATCTGGGTGGGCCCACCGTGAGGTTTGTGAGAAATCTACGCCGTCCAACCGTTTTGTGAGATCATTTTAGGCGTTGAGACTAAAATTGAACGGGATCCAAGATTAAGTGAGCCGAAAACATGACGATTGAACTTCCACAGTTGAAATATTCGTGGGGCCACAGAAGTTTTGAATCAGGATAATATTTATGTTTTCAGTTGATCTCAGTAGGAATGACATTATGAACGGTATGGATGGCATATAAACATCACTGTGGACCCCAGAGAGGTTTCAACGGTAAGAATTTCCCTACACACCTTTTGCTTTAGTGCGGCCCACTTGAGTTTTGAATCCCGTTCATTTTTTTCGCAACGCCTAAAATGATCTCACAAAACGGTTGGACGGCGTAGATTTCTCACAAACCTCACGGTGGGCTCCACCCAGATTCCTTTAGCAGGAGATGCCTGCGAAAAGGCTTTCTCAGGCAATCCGCGCCCCAAATTGACGGAGTTGCCCTCGCTGTCACCTTCGACATAAACGGATTCCGTACTGAGTAAACTCCGTAGGCCCACCGTGATTTATTTATTTTATCTACTTCCTCTATGCATCTTAACTGATAATTTTAGTAATTTTACAAAAATGAAGCATATAAAAAGCTCAAGTGGACCACACTCCAAGAAACAGTTTGAATTAAACCTTTACCGTTGAAAATTTCTTAGACGCCACAAAAGTTTTAGATCAAGCTGATATTTGTGTTTCCCTTCATCCATATATATCTCTTTATCTTATGAATAGGTTGGATGATAAATAAACATTACTGTGGGCCCTACGAAGGTTTCAACAGTGACTTTCACTGTTTCCTGTGGTATGGCCCTCTTGATCTCTGATATGCTTTAATTTTGGGCTCAACCCCTTAAAGGAGCGGGGAAAACGGATGGACGGTGTGGATAAACCACATACATTCACAGTAACTCAGTAAGCAATCCGATTTCTAAACTTTCGAAGGCTACCGGCTTTATAAATAGCACCAACCAATCAGTGTCTTTTTAATCATGGCCATTCAGGCTTACTAAATGGACGGTCCGGATGAGACGCGTCTCTACATTTTTGTTACGACAATGGTTACTGTGTTTAGCGCAGGGTTGTCCCACGTGACATGGGTGTTTGGTCTTTGGACTGAAGTTGGAATCTTCACGGTCACGTGGCATGTCACATGTCACGAAAGTCCACAGAAGCGTGACAACTTGACTTCACGGGAGCGAATTACGTGTTACCCCGGGAACAGCCTAGTGGGTGTTACCCCTATTGTGTGGCCCACATGGATGATATTTTGTATATCCACGCCGTCCATCCGCTTCTCCATACCATTTTAGGATGTAGTTTCAAACATTATACAGATCCAAAGCTCAAGTGGACCATGCCAGTGGAAACAGTTTTGATTGAGTGTTCCACCATTAATAATTCCAAAGAGCCCATTGTAAGGATTTTCTAATGTTTATTTTCAATCCAAACTCTTGATAATGTCAAGAATATCTGGATGAAAGGAAAATATAAATATAAGATCGATCTAAAACTTTTGTAGCCCGAAAAATGTTTTTAATAGTTATTTATCACTCTTTCTATTTATATGGTCCAATTGAGATTTGGATATTCTTATATTTTTTATCATATCCTAAAATTAGACGTATAAACAGATGGACGGAATGGATATACAAAAAATGCATCAATGTAGGCCCCACACGGTAGGAATAACACCCACTAAGCTACTACCAGGGTAACACCTAATTCGCTCCCCTTAGACTTGGGGGTCGTCGGATGGCTACTATACAGAGCTTTGCTAATTCCACGCGCATTTCTCTTGTACCCGCCCTGGCCCACAGTTGTAATATCCCCACCGTCTATCAGGTAGGTTTGGTCCATAGACATTCTCGACCAATATTAAATATTGTCTATTGAGCAGGTGTGCCATGGCTTAAAAAAAAAAACTTTAGCCAAGTCTTTTAGTGGTACATTTAAACTGGAAACGGTGGCCCACCTGCCAAGTGGATGCACCTGATTCTTGGATGAGAGTATATAATAAGTTGTATCACTTGGATGAACGGATTAGATCGAGAACCGATGTATCATGCTGGCAACTGTAGGGCTAGTACTTGGCCTGCTTTTACACGTGTGTGTGCTCGGGCAAGTCTTCGTTTAGAAAGGAAACCGCGTTTTGGACCTTTGGTGCTACGCAGTCATGCAATTGAAATTTAGTAGTTGAAAGACTCACCTGAAAAGTCGAAGTGGATGGTATGTGTGATACTGATGCGGATATACATAGATCGTGTACACGTGGCATACAACCTCAATCCACACCGTTGGGATCATTGGGTCACTGGGGATGATCAGTCGTAGCTCAAAGAATTATAGGAGCTGATGATCCTATCCGTCCATCTAGTGGTTACAAAATTCACAATGGTAGTGAAATGGCTCAGTGCATGTGTATGGATGGTAATATTCTTTCAGATTATTAACGTTGAATTGTCAATTTACTTTGAAAGGTCTTTTAGACCACCTTCTAGAGACAATGACTTTTCTCCTGTAGTTTTATTCAACTTCCTTTACCCTATTCTTCACGGATAAATGATTATATACAAAGCTGTATCTTAACTCAACTTGTAATATTATTATTTCGGATGATCCGTCGCTTGTGTAAAAGGTGGGCCGTGTCATAGAGATCACCTACGGCAAAAATGAGGATGATCGTTTAACAATCAGTTCTTGCCCTTGAAATCAACAAATGGTCTACTTACTGTGTGTGTGGCCCATTTGATGGATGGACCGTTCTAATTGAGTTCGGCTCCAATACCACTTTGTTGGTAATCTTAAACTGCAACAAGTTCAGATTAATCTTAAATATTAGAAATTCGGATATGATACCACCATTAATCCTTACACTTTGCGAAAGAACGTTCAATAAAAATAGAACAATCGCAATAACTAGAATAACCAAAACAATCAATCAAGCAAATATATAACACACCGACTTTACGTGAAAAACCCCTTGCTACAAAAAGCTACGACACAAAGCGACATAGATCTCCATCAAAAGCCTTACCGTTTACACCACTAACCTTTTTCGATTACAGAAGTACTTGATCTCTCCTTGCGATGTGCAGTTAGAAAAAACTCTAACCTTTAAGAAAATTTATTCACAAGCCCTTATAAGTGTAGCGAACCCTTTCACCTTGCAAAAACCTTTTAGAGAGAGAAAAAAAACTCATAATTATCAAGCCTTAATTGTAATTAGGTTTAAATATTTAAATTTTCATAAACCCACGTAACTAAACTAGAGTCTGTTAGTCTAATCGACAGCCCAGTGTAGGTCAGACCGACTCAGATTGACACAACCTGCTCTACTCTTAAGAAAACACACACTCTGTCCAACAACTCAGCCCAAAACAATTCAAAATCTAGGCCGATACCTAACCCAAGCCCAGCTTGCGACAGCCCAACATTTAGGGCATGTTGGTGTTGGTTTTGCCAGGCAAAGTAAATGGGCCACTATTATGATTTTACCAGTGCTGCAAAGTAAATGTGCCACTATTATGATTTTACCAGTGCCACACTAATCACATGAAATTTCACTCAAATATAATGCATCTAGACGGTTGGTATATGCCATTTATTTCCATTTACTCCCAATTCTCCCTATTTACCTCCATTTACTTCCATCCAAAAAGCCTTTAAAGGCTTGTTTGGCACCATGGATTTGAGAGGAAGTGATGAGAAGTGGATTCCATGATATGAATTCTCATCAATTTCAATTCTTATCAATTCTAGATTTTTTGTTTGGCAGCTTAGATTTGGATAGAAGTAGACAAGATGGAATGGACAGTGTGGATTTTTATCCCACCATATGCCCACTTATACTTTGGATTTTGATCCCATCATCCATCAATTTTTAAATCCATACCATCCATCTATTTTTAAAGATCATTTTATGCCAGGATCCCAAAAATAAAGCAGATTCACATCTTAGGTGGACCATAAAACCGGAAAAAGGGGGGAGTGACCTTTATGATGCACAAAAGTTTTGGATTAAACTGATATTTGTGTGGTCCCTTCATTCAGGTCTTTGTGACCTTATCAACAAGTTGGATGGCAAATATACATCATGTTGGGTCCTACGATCAGAGACACATCACGTTTGGGAGGATTTCTTGTCAAATCCTATAGGAGCTAAAAAGTGTATTTTTGAATTCTCATGGATTCCTATAAAATCCACTTCTCATCAAATCATCTTCATCAAACAGAGAAAATCAAGTGGACTCTTATCACTTCTCATCAAATCCTCTTCACCAAAAAGAGAAAAGCAAGTAGACTCTCATCACTTCTCATCAAATCCATGGTGCCAAATAGGCCATAAAAGAATTTGTAATCATTAGGCCTATTCATAGCATTAATGTGAAAATATTCTTGAATCCAACCAACATTAGAATAGGCGCCATTGATAATTTTATATTAAAATAAATAAAAATGACATCATTGCAATTTTACTACCAATGAATTAAATACAGGAATCAATGACCAAATGCAAATGATACCAAAAAATATATAAAGTAATTTATAATTATTGCATATTTCTTTAATCAGCGAAACAAATAGGCCCAAAGAAAGTTAGACCTCCCTTGGATGTTTGCTAACACCATAAGTTCGGCATCTACACTTTGTAGATACTCTAGCATAAAAATTAGGTCATATCACAACTTACCTGGGTCACACCATAAAAGAATGGAATGAATGAAAATAATTGTTCTTACCATCAGTGTGTATACGGCGGTCCAATGAAGGAATGAAATTGTCATATTTTTAGGTAAAAGATCTAAGCATTGTTTACAGCTAGATAGAAAGCTCAGTCCACTTATGTTCCACATCAATACGTGTGTTTTAAGTATGGTGGGCTCCACCTTCGTGTGGAATTAGCAACGCTCAACTTGTAATAAATCCATGAAAATGTGGTCTTTCTCGCAGAGGTTGATAGAATACACCCTGATTTATTTGAATAGGATGTATGTGGACTTTTGCCTTTGGATTTGGCTCTTCTCTCAGTGACCGGAGCTGTTTATGTCGTGGGCCTCACCTTACATGAATATTGATTGAAATATTCAACACGTTGATCATTCAGCTCTTTACTTTGGGATATGGGCAATTCCTTTGATCCCTTGAATGATGGCCGGGTTTCTCTATTTAGAAAATGAGAGGTTTTCATAGGGATTCGCCATACACAGTGGGGTCCATCATATTAGCAGTTTGGGTCATTGCAAAGGACCTTTTCAAAGGAAGCAGATTGCATCTTGTCCCCACTTGGGTGATAATCCATCCACATGGGGCTCACTATGGTGTATGGTTTTTATCTATGCTGTCCATCTATTTTGCTGGGATCATTTTAGAATATGATCAAAAAAATGAGATAGATCCAAGGCACAAGTGGACCACACAGTGAGGATTCAAGCTCCATTCATGTTCACACGTGGAGCCTTGCCTCATTGGTAGACTCTGCAGAGTTTCAACAAGAGTTCTCAATTTCGAAACCATCAGTGGTGAAATATCCACGCTGCTGACAGCACCAGTGGCAAGGACTCCACGCAATCAGTTCTGGGTTCAAATGGTTAAAGCCACAGGTGGACCACACATCGGGATTTATTCTAGAAAACGTCTTTCTTCAAAAGGGACAGCTAACCATAAGAGTTATTATCTGGGCTCCACACGCGAGTGGAATTAGCAAAACTAATGATAAATGCATGAAAATGAGGCCTTTTCTTCAAACATGGTTTGCAGCCATAAGAATCCTCGTGGCCCGAGTTCGTTCAAACGAATGACAGCAGCCAACGATTGAATTGAATTGCACGATAGACGCCCTGGCTTAGTGGTCCACATGAAGCATGGCTCCCACTGGCGAATTGAGAAATTCCAAAGTTCACTTGCGCAGGTGCACTCCCCAGGCACTCGCTGCACACACGTGCCACCATGTTACACTTGTGCAGGATCTAAGCCATTCATCAGGTGGGCCCCTCCTTTTATAGATGCACTGGCCCTCGAATAAGTCAGTTCATTCAGCTGGGAGTCCACGCGCATGGATTGAATGTGGACTGTTGATTGGTCTCTGTTAACTGTCCTTTTCTTCATATGTGTCACCCACCTGATGAATGGGCCGGTTTGGGCTAAGGTGGCCACATAGTGGTGGGACCAGCCTGGTAAGGTGCTTGCATGTCATGCTTTCCAAGCTGGCACATGTGGTTGGCATGAAAAGTGAAAGCCGTGCTCTGGTCGAAGTCATGGATCTAAATTTCAGAACCTGATTAGGGAGGGTGGATTAGGGGAGACCCAAGACGGTGCAGCCCTCACCGTGGGGATACCAGTCCGTCGGGACCACCTTGATGGATGTATTATGTATCCATGCCGTCCATCCGTTTTTAAACATCATTTTAGGGCATTATCACAAAAATGAAGCAGATCCATTTAGCAGGTGGATCATACCATAAGAAACAGTGGTGATTGATCATCCTACCATTAAAAACTTCTTAGGGCGGTGCTTAATGTTTCTGAAGTGTTTATTTACCATCCAATCTGTTGATAAGGTCACATGAGCCTGGATGAAGGGAAAAAATAAATATAAGCTTTATCCAAAACTTATGTGGTCCATTAATGGTCAATTAACAACATTTCCTATAATATGGTCCACCTGATAATTGTATCTGTTTCGATTTTCAAATAATGTCATAAAATAATCTGGAAAAAATTTATAGACGGTGTGTATACATAATGCATATATCAAGGTGGGCCCCACAGCAGCCCCACAGTAAGGGTCGCAACATCTTGGGTGAGGCCGGGGTCTCACCTAATACGCTCTCCTTAGGTGGGGGCGGTGGTGTGTTGGGCGCTGTGTGGTGCAAAGTTATATATGTGTTTTATATCTACCTATCCATTCATTTTGCAGTTCATTTTATGCACAAACCAGAAAATGAAGCAGATACGAAGCTCAAGTGAACCACACAACAGGAAACAATGACGATAGTGACGCCACCATTGAAACCTTTATAGGGCCACCATAATGTTTTTGTGTCATCCAACATGTTGATAAGGTCAAGCGACATGGATGAAGGGAAAAGATAAATATCAGCCTCATCCAAAACTTTTATGGCCCTCAATAATTTTTTAACAGTGGTTGTTCAATCACCACTTTTTCCTATCATGTGGTCCACTTGAACTTCAATCTACTTTATTTTTGGGTTGTTTTTTTACGCACAAACCCGTCACCACACACCACATTGGCACACCATCTCGTGATCTCAACGTTGAAACAAAGTATGTTTACCACTGAGCGAGGTAGCCAAAACACATACATCACATTGCGCATATCAACACACCACTGATGGGATTGGCGTTGGCAACACACCTGATCCGACGCCCCTAAAATTCATGGATGCAGTGCTTTTGGGGGGTCCTGTTGTTTCCACAAATGGGAGATTTGCAGCCATTTTCTTTCCCGTCTATGATAGAATGAGTTCAGGAAAATGTGACCACTGCCACCATTAGTGCTCGAAACATCCAAATACATGGGACCATTGTTCAAAATATCCGACTGCATTCTATGTGGAGCTTATTGTGAATAGTGTCGGTCCATGTATACCGCAGATGACTGATCACCTACAGCACATTGCTGGATGTAAATGCATAGCAATGGGATAGCAATGGGATGTATTATGGTAGATGTTAGACACTGGGGCCACTTGTAGGCAATCACTAGTGGGTTGGTCTTACCTATTTTTCCCACTACTTTTTCCCACTACTTTTCGAGACTTTGTATGGTATTATCAAAATTATTTTATAAATACAAGTATCCCTTGATGGTATGAAATAGTTGCAAATTACAAAGAGAAAGAAGGACAGTATGTTTGTGTTCATCTAGTCTACTCTTATACGATCAGAGCCATTAATCGTAATGCGGAGCTATCTTAACCATAAAATCAAATGAGTGATCAAACCTCTTTACTCTCATAGTGGTTAGGTGGACTACTAGACTTGTGAGGGTCCTAACATCATGTAGACCATTGAATCTTGCAGACCACCTACCCGGGCTGACTTTCAGATTCTACTATAAATTTAATAAATTTCATTAAGGTGGGCAATAATATCAGAAGCTTATGGGTTAAGTTAGGAATGTATTGTGACGGATTCAACTGTCCATACATTCAAATGATACTTTGAATTTTGTATGGGACTAGAGACTGAAAATTCATTGTACATAGTGGGACACTGGTATGGACCATTTTTTAGAGGTGCAAATGAGTCGAGTTCCCTTAATGGAACCTTGGACCTTGACTTTTATTTTCTTTCTTTTTTGTTCTTGTTTTCACACATGCACCCCACACACACATAGTGGAATTTCACCCCTATGGGTACTCAAACCCCATGCCTCATGTTGAAGGTTGAAACTTGTGTTTACCACCGTGTCAAACCTTAGACCTGACCTCATATTAAGCGAGTTTGCATGTACAATTGGAGCCGTTGAGTGGGATTTGTTTGCCCTTTAGTAACAAATGGTTAGCTCTAGAACCTCTCTGACTTTATCAGTTTATCCCATCATTCCTACTCAATGGATCATATTTGGACCACCCAAGAGACCCAGGGTCTGATCCAACTTAGAGTCAATATAGAGACTTTTAAAATCCACCCCCAAACCCTCATGATTTTGATATAAACCATTTTTCACCTAACAGACCGTTTCGTGCTCCCTCCCCCAAGTTATACCTGACACAAACCGAACCCAAAAATAGAGGGTTTGGAGGTGGATCACCTTAGTCTAAAGCAGACTCAGGATGAATTTTATCTGGACTTGGGCCAAAACCTCACCCAGTCCATATACTGCTGATTTGGGTACCGGGCTGAAATCTAGACCCAACTATTAAACGGGTCAGATTTCCTTTTACCTTTCTTGACCCATATGCACCCTTAATGTTATGCATGATGAGGCCCCACCATAAAGAACACCGGGTGCCTCAAAAAAAGAAAAAAAAAAAAAAAAAAAAAAAAGCTGGCCTGTTCATCAGGTGGGCCACGCCATTATGGACAATCAACAGTTTAACACAGCATGCATGTGTGGCCCACCTAGTTAGTGGATCGGCCTGATTTCTGAGAAAGACGACCTTCATAGTGGGGTATATTTTCAAGGTACTGATTTTCAAAGCAAAGATGTTATCGTTTTCTATTATATATATTTGGGTGCCATCGTCAATGAATGTGATATTTTATTAAAAACCTTGTGAAGAATGGCCTGGACTAATTTACATTTCATTAGCCGGCTCGGTTGGAACCAAGACCAGCTCAATGTTGAAACATGCTTGTAAGTTAAAATGCAATTATCAATTTGATCATTTGGGTTTGACCTAAGGACTTGGACGCCACCTCGAGTTGACTCAATATTTGACAATTAAATTAAGGGTTTTGGAGTTTTGCCAGTGTCCTCCCAACATTTAATAATTAAGGATTTTGCTAATGTCCTCAAGTCTCCAAACCTTTTAAATGACACATGGGATGCCGTCCATCAGTCGGGACGGTTCATTCAATAGTATCACACGGAGCAAGTCATGGTGCAAGAATCACAACGAACAGATGATCGTAGCCCTTTTAATGGGGCTAATTTGTTACAATTGTATGTTATTTTTTAGCCAAAGATACATGGTTAGAATTCTGAAACCAAGGTGCTACTCAGGAATCATAATCAACACAAAGTCAGATCTATCAAATAGATGTTTCAAGATGATGATTGATCTATTTCATTTCTCCACTCATTTTCAATTGTCCCTTTTTCATGCTATTGATCGGATATCTAGGACCATCCGATTGGCATAATTTTTTCACCATTGCTTGCTCCTATTTGTACCAATAAATAAATGGTTTAGATCCACGATTGAGTATCCCATGTGTCATTTAAAAGGTTTGTGGACGATGCTCACTGATATGAAGGTGGGGCCGTTAGCAAAATCCTTGAATTGATATTATTTTAAATATTTTAAATAGTAAGAATAATAATACTAAATGCTTCACGAGCGAGTGACTTGCCTCGAGTCATGTTGAGTTGATTTGACTGACTCATCGAGTTGGCTCAATAGATCGCACCGAGTCTACGCCAAATCATGCTTATAACCAAGTTTTACTGTGACTCAGCTCAAAATCTAGTTGAATGGAGTTGAATCACTCAAGTTTTGAGTCCGAGTAACCAAGTTTGAGAAGTATGCTTTAATGTTTAAACCTTGATCCAAACACACACTCCAAAGAGAGTGAGGTATTGATAGACTGTGGACCCCATATGATAGCTCACTTGGTAAGCATGCTACTATGATTTTTGGTACATAATGTGCACTACCTAATGAATGGCTCAGATCTCTCTAGCACGCCAGCACACATGCCATCTGCCGTTGGAACCAGGCCCCTCACAAGAGCTGTCATTTCGAAGCTCCGCATTCAGTCAAAGCCCCTGAAATTGGACAATGTAATAATTTTGGGTTGATTTAATTGAATGACTGTAATTCAATCTAGTGGTACATCCAAACAGGCTCTGAGAGGTTGGTTATTGTTGAACCACCGGAAGAAAAGTGCAAACCAATGCAAGTTTTATTAATATCAAGAATCCACAAAGCGTCCATCTTAAGTAATTCTTTATTACTTCCAAAGGGAAATTTAAAATTTCAAAAATCCATAAAAGATGTCTATCAGAAGCAAGGTCTTAAGACCTGGTGACTTGGAGCTATTCATCGGGTCCCAAGCCGGGTTACCACATGGCCAAATCGGGTCAACTCATCCATATTTGTAATAAAACCTGCGGTTGCCTAATCATAACGGATATTGGTCCTGAGTTGGGTCATGACTTGGCCAGTTGGCCAAGTCACCTCTGTTTGCAATATGGACATTTAGGGCCCATTTGGATTGTAAGTTACTTAGATAAGCCACTAAGTAACTTATCTTGGTTTCTACTTATTAAGCGAATAAGTATGCTTGGTAAACAACATACCTATCAGCCAATAAGTGTAACCGACCCTACTTCTTTTCACTCCTTTCTTTGTTCGAGTTGGTGAGCACACCGCCCACCGTTGATATGGTCTGTTCATCAAGGGACCCACTCATTGATCCAATCCATCCATCGAAGGTGGAACCTAAGGAGGTTTTCAACGATAGGCAATCCCTGACCAAATTTGTATGGTGCAGCCCACCTGATCCGCTTTATTTTCAGTCCTATGTTCTAACATGATCGTACAAAACTTGTCATAAAAGTAACTTATTTGGTGGTATCCAAACGGGCGTAGTGCCTAACCGGATCAGGCTAGCTGGATTGAATCCAAGTCAACTCAAATGAGTCATATCTGACAGGCGAGTTGTAAGTTAATAATTAGAAGTTAGGCTATAGTAGTTTTAAGGCTTGATTGAATTGCAAATTACTCCATAATAGCAAGTAAAATCGTCATTATTGTAGATTTGAATCAATTACAAAGAAATACTTCGTCTGACACCGTGTCAAACAAAATCGATGTTTTCCTAACAAATACCTCTCTTGGATTTGGGATTAAATTAGCATTATTTGAAATGATGGTTGAGAAGATGATTTCATTGTGGTGTACTGCTCCAGCTACACCTTCATGAGATTTAAAGAGTTAGTATCTCCTTTTCAGCAACATCCCCCTCTGCTAACCCCATTTCCATCGTCTCCTCTCCTACCCCATTTGCTGGTGATCCTGTTGATCTGTCAATCATCTCTTTTACCATAAGATAGCACAAACACCTCATTGGAGATGAAAATAGGCCCGGACGACTGTTTCATTCAATTTCATCCTCCTATCGTTTGTCTAAAGGGTAACAAGGCCAGTGCCAAAGGCACAAACATTTTCATTTCTCCCACACTACATAATCCTTCTAGATTATATGGATTTACCATTTTTTATCCTTGCCGACTCCATTGATCGCACGGCCTCTCCATCAAATGATAAAGCCAAAAGAACCTTCGACGTCGGTGAAGTCTAATCTTTTCATTTAGATGCTACCGGTAATCACCATTCAGAGAGAAAAGGAACAATAAACGATGGCCCTACTTTGTCCATGAGGATTCATTTTACCACGGCTTGGTCTCCCCCACAAAGTAAATGGCAGATCAATGTCTTTGATAAACGAGGCAACAGCCATGGATGTCAAAGAGAAAGTTACTCCAGAGCAACGGTTGCTAAAACAGAAAGACAATGTCTTTGATAAACTGCCCAAATGCCATCCATGTCACAAAAAACTCGATTTGGTAACTAATTTTGATAAGTGTATGTATTTCATCATATTTCCTACTACAATCAGCTGTTCATTTCTAATGGGGGAATGCAAACATTGGGTTTATGTGATGCCTGCTGAGATTTCACAATATGGCATTTAGCTGCTATTGTACTTGAACGTTTGTACATGTCATGGTTGTGCGCAGACATCTTGGTCCGAAGTTGTTGAATTATATATGTTTGCATTAGCTTACTTCCGAATGTTCACAATTGGATAGCATTAGAAGCCCATATCATAACATGAAAAACCACATGCCATTTTCCATATGGTCGGTCGAACCATGCGCTTGTTGTGGATCCTTCAGATATGCAATTAATCACACATCATGTGATTTGAGGAATTGGTTGTGTTATGAAAATACCCATTTTAGTATGTAATACCGTCGGATGGCGGATCTCCATAACTTATTCTGTCGAATGACTCATGGTTGCAGTCGTCTATTCAAGCGATGAAATTCGATGGCCAAGGATATGTAGTGGTAATCATGTAGTGGAAATAAATGTTTGATTTTATGGTAAAATGCTGTTGATGTCACTTTGATTATTACTTCTTGCAGTATTGAAGTAATTTGCAATCCAAACAGGCTTAAGTATTTTCTTTTGCTAGAGACATCATATCTCAGCAGACCCAAAAGTTTCAAAGTGGTCCAAGAGTACTGGGTTGAAGTTTCTAGCAGCATAATCTATGAACCCTTGAATGGGGCATATCACGATGGATCGGGACTATCCAATCAGACTCATTTAAACTTCCATGCAAGCTCTATGACCCACCAACATTTGATAAGAGATATGGTGAATCAAGATCATTCATCTAGTGATCTTTGATGGTCCATAGTACATAATTAATGATTCACTACAACCAGTACTCAGTGAGAACATGAGGGTGGGATTTTTTTTACAAGGGTCTGTCCACAGTAGGATCCATCAGATGAATAGTCTAAATCAGTTGGGAGTGATTTCTAATGTGATAATTCTATTAGGTCACATGGTAAGTAGGGTTGGGCATGGTGAACAACTTCGATTTTCCAAGGATAGTAACACCTTGATGATTAGGCTTGCAATTGGGTGCAAACCCTGCTCATGCATGGCAACTTGGTGCATGCATGCAGGATCCAAGATCCAAGCCATTCATCAGATAGCCTCAATGTCTCGCCCTCCTGTGCCATTCATCAGATTCCTAATGACAATCGAGACTCAAAACCTTCCTGTGCCAATACCGCCACTCAATATCTGGTCAGTACCGCCTGGAATTTCCCTTCAGTACCATCGACTGCCATTAATACAAAGAAAAGGAAAGGGTTTTTGAGACCCACCACAGCAATCGAATGAAAATAATTAAAAACCCTTTTTTTTTCTATTTTAATTTTTAAGGCATTTTCTCTTTAGGTGCTCCAAAGGTGGACGACCATAAAGAGCACCTCTGCACTATAAAATCATCTCTGGACCATCGTGCTTCCTGCATTATTGTTGGTACAACGAGTTGACTCAACCACCACATCTATTGAAAGTGCCACATCAAGTGGCTCTCTTTTCTTTTCTTTTTATACTCTGGAGGGCACATCTTCTTCATGCACTTCCCTTAGAGAAGACAACTCAGGCCACCATTTAGGCCTACATCACTTTTCAAGCCCACTCCTGTTATAGGCCCACTTAACTCCAATTCACGCCAAGTTGAGGATAACCCTAGGCCTAGGCATCCGCCCTATGGTATCGACACGTGTACCAAGCCTACCTGGACTATTTTATGCAAAACTTTATTAGAGAATCATATCAACAACGCGCATACAAGGGAGCATAAAAATCAAACTTTAAAAAATGGCATCAATGGAGAGATCATTGATCATATGGGACTCATCTTCGCTGAAATGGTGACGGCCCGTTTGGATAGCACCAAATAAGTTATTTTTTCTACTTACAGTAGTAAATAAGTAACTTATTTTAGATAAGTTTGGTTTATAATTAATTATAAGTATCTTTTTTTTTTAATTTAAAGTTACTTAATTACTTCAGTTTAATAAGTAGAAATCAAGATAAGCTACTTAAGGCATAAGTAGCTTATCTTAATTATACGAACTCCTGTGATGATTTTTTACTCTTCGATGGAATTGTTATATCAATTAGACCTTGGATCCTAATTGACCGTGATCATGTAGTTGGGTCTTGTATGTGATAAAATCCTCTGACATCCATAGCAAAGAGAGAGAGAGAGAGAGAGAGAGAGAGAGAGAGAGAGAGAGAAATCCGATTGTGGGATGAGTTAGCTTTTGAATAGGAAAAGGTTTCTCCAAATTGCAACGGTAAAAAGCCAAAATTCAAATGCTATGACAGGATATAAAACCTAGCTAATGCTATGGCTGAGGTACGAAAAAAATTATAAAGAGAATAAAAAGGCCAGTCATTGTTCTTTGTGGAAGACCGTGCAACCAGTGATCCATTGCTTAACAGCGACATCATCCTACTCAAGCTGCAATCTCTGTATGTGCAAGGATAGCTAAATCCGATCCGTGGATCTTCATACATAACATCAACGTAGCTTTTGCGAAAGATCTGCGCTGCAGATAAGCTCGATCATTCAAGATGTTGGCAAGAATGCTCTTAAAACCTTAAATGGCTGGGCCGGATCATGCTACGTAGAGTTTGACGGGCTCTTATGGACAGCCTGAGCCTGGCCCCACCAGTAAATGGGCTTCAAACAAGCCTGGGTCCAGCCCTCGAGCCTAGTATTTCATCCCAAGCCCAGCCCAAAGCCCAACCAGTCAGCCTGGCTTATTAACAGATTAGTCCTCATTACCGGCGATTACGACAACTCACGGGAACTTTTGAGCTTTTGCACGTTTCTTCCATGTCACAAGTTTAAAAATACTATTAATGCTTTGCTAATTCACGCGCGTGTAACCGTACACATCCACACACATGCACACGTGCAAATATGAAAAACATGTGTGAGATCTGAGCTTTCCTAAGGTTGGATCTTCTAATTGAGAAATCAGACAAGTTCAGTCTTCAGGTGGGCTACACCTTCTGAAGTAAATCGACAGTTAGATTTTTAGCAATTCATTTATTTTGATATGTTGTGCCCTACCTAAGATCTGAAATGGGCTGATGTTAATGCTAGAAGATCCAAAAAAAAATGTATCTCACATTATTTGAAAGCTCAGATCTCACACATATCTCACATTACGGCACATGCAAGCGGTGTGAGTGTGCGTGAAACCCACACGGGTGTGGAATTAACAAACCTGAGTTCAATTGCTTCCATTAGCAAAATTACTGCAAAGCCCTTTGGCAAAAAATAATTACTTTTTCAAGTTTGTATAATGTGGTAGAGCTGTCAAGTTAGAATGTGAGTAGGTGGATAGAGTACTCGTAATCTCGTTGGGGCGCGGATCTTTCGCAGGCATCTCCTGCGCAAGGAATCTGGGTGGGGCTGACTATGAGGTTTGTGAGAAATCTATGCCGTCCAACCGTTTTGTGAGATCATTTTAGGCGTTGCGACCAAAAATGAATGGTATCCAAAACTCCAGTGGGCCGCACTAAAGCAAAAGGTGTGTAGGGAAATTCTTACCGTTGAAACCTCTATAAGGTCCACAGTGATGTTTATATGCCATCCATACCGTTCATAATGTCATTCCTACTGAGATGAACTGAAAACACAAATATTATCCTGATTCGAAATTTCTGTGGCCCCATGAATATTTCAACGGTGGAAGTTCAATCGTCATGTTTTTGGCCCACTTAAGCCTTAAATCCCGTTCAATTTTGGTTGCAGCCTAAAATGAACTCACAAAACGGTTGGACGGTGTAGATTTCTCACAAACCTCACAATGAACCCCACCCAAATTCCTTTGCCCAGGAGATGCCTTGTTTTCTGGGCGCCGATTGCCTGCAAAAGCCTTCCGCAGGCATCTCCTCCGCAGGGAATCTGGGTGGGGCTGACCGTGAGGTTTGTGAGAAATCTATGCCGTCCAACCGTTTTGTGAGATCATTTTAGGCGTTGCGACCAAAAATGAATGGTATACAAAACTCCAGTGGGCCGCACTAAAGCAAAAGGTGTGTAGGGAAATTCTTACCGTTGAAACCTCTATAAGGTCCACAGTGATGTTTATATGACATCCATACCGTTCATAATATCATTCCTACTGAGATGAACTGAAAACACAAATATTATCCTGATTCGAAATTTTGTGGCCCCATGACTATTTCAACTGTGGAAGTTCAATCGTCATGTTTTCGGCCCACTTAAGCCTTAAATCCCGTTCAATTTTGGTTGCAAAGCCTAAAATGAACTCACAAAACGGTTGGACGGTGTAGATTTCTCACAAACCTCACAGTGGGCCCCACCCAAATTCCTTGTGCAGGAGCAATACGCCCCCCTCATTCTTTGGCTCGTGCCCTAAAATGATCTCTCCAAAAATGGTATGAATACAGCACAGACATCATGGTGGAGCCCACAGAACTTGGTGACAGTCACTTCAGCGGAGAGACGTTGTCACTTGCTAATCCGAGTCCCAAAACAGAGGCTTAAAGGCACATGCACCAAAGCCAGCTAGAAAACAAGGGTGCGGATGTGCCTTTGAGCCTCTGTTTTAGGACTCGGATTAGCAAGTGACAGCATCTCTCTGCTGAAGTGCCTGTCACTAAGTTCTGTGGGCCCCACTATGGTGTATGTGTTGTATTCATACCACTTTTAGAGAGATCATTTGAGGGCATGAGCCAAAGAATGAGGTACATCCAAAGCTCAAATGACCCCCACATAAAATCTATGACATCCTAACCCTTCATTGAGCCGTCCTTCACCCGTCCTACATCAGCAAGGCAATGCATTCTACAACATTAAATATGTGAACACAATAAATGCCATAATAAATTGGCCAAAACTATTATGAATATCTCCACTTGCTCGGGACACATTATTGTGTATCATCTATGTAAACTGAATAGCAAAATAAATGAATTGCTTATATATCAATAATGGAGATTGCAAATTGAAATCTTAAATGTGTATATGTGTGGAAAGACATTTTGGATGTTGTGATATCGTCAAGAAAAATACTTTCCGCAAGCTTGTTTGATAATTGAGAAATGCAATGCATTGAATGTAAATATATAATGATTATTTACTTTTATATTTCCTTATAAATGTATGTTGTCTAAAAAATTCTCACATTAGGTACCGTGCTATGTATCAAAATTTTGTGGGCCCCACCATGAAATATGTGTTATAATCATGTGGTCCATTCATTTTTCCAAATCATTTTAGGGCATGAGCCCGAAAATGAGGCAGATCCAAAGCTTAAGTGGCCCTACAATAGGAATAATTACATCTACCATTAAACCTACTGTTATCTGTGGTGTGGTCCACTTAATCTTTGGATCTGTTTCATTTTTTTGGCTCATGTCCTAAAATGACTTGAAAGAATGAATGAGCGGTGTGGATATAACATATACATCATGGTGGGCCTCACAAAGTTTTGCTTTGAAAAGAGGCTGAAATTTGCATCGTTTTCAAGGTAGAATTCCATCTCTCTATTAAACATGTGGAAAAAAGCATTATTATATTTTTACCACAATTTACTTTTATATACCTCGAATCAAATAGGCACATGAAAACCTGTTAATGAAATTAGAATTTTCTATTTATATTGGTGAGGGGACCAAGACATTTATTTATAAAAAAGATGATTGGAAAAGCTAACCCATTACACTTCTCTCTTCAAAAGTATGTACACCGTCCATTTTCATATTCATCTAAATAACCGTATATAGTGACCATGGTTCAAGCATCCTACCCTAAACCTACTTGTATCGATCACAACTGTAGTAGGCCCATCGGATTGCTCAATCTGAATAATCCAACGATCATATCAAAATTAATGATTATGTGTGACCCACCTAATAGAAACCTTACAAATCAAACCGATGATTATGTGTGGTAGACCAAATACTCCAAATCATGTATAGGGATAGCCATTCAAATAAGATTGGAGTGTCCACTTATTGGTTTAAATTAGTTCCAAATCATGAAAGCTTCAACAACTTACTCCTAACGGCCATATCTGCTAAGAATATTTCCAACCACGTGCCCAATTTATTATCTCAAATAGGGGAGAATTGTAATTGTTATGGATGACTCCGAGCTAACCCCAAAAATCCAAGAGAGCCCACAGGCCCATGACTATCATTCTACAAGCTCAAAATAAAACCGACCACAAGGCCAATGGCCCACAAAGGCCCAAACAAAGTCTCCAGCCGAAACTATGCTTTCCTGGTCAATCGTCATACGTTACCGATCAGGAAGGGACAGCTAAGGACAAGGCATATATAACGACCCGACTATGGCCAAGTAAGATTCACCAAGCAGGGCGACAAACGAGATACCGACTGGTTTCTATCGAACATATGCCGAGTAAGTTCCCAACAGAGTCCTCGTCATTGAGTACTTACCTCCTGACCGAGTTGTCGTCATCCAGCACTCACCTTCCGACCAAGCCCTCATAACCAAGCGCTTGCCCCATAACTAAGCGCTCTTAGCCGAGTGCCCTTAGCCAAGTACTCTCCGCAAGCCGAGTATGTTCCGCACCGCCTTCAGCGCCGTACGGAAATAATAACTGACAAATCCTGACACAATAAGAGGTATCCCTTAATATCTACTAGATCTTGGTATGATAAGGATTATCCCAAAGCATTTGCATATTACACTTGGATATGAGATCTACAAAATCTACCGTCTAGCTCTCCAATGATCCTATAAATAGAGGTATTCTCCTACCGCCAAAGGGAGGCAACACAACCTAAGAGGCTATCATACTTGGTCGTTCAAAAACTTTTTTCTTGTCAACCATTAACTTAAGCATCAGAGGGCCCTAAGCCGGTATCCCTGGCGGTCGTCCTAATCCTTTATGGTGGTTGCAGATCCTCTGATCCAATCAATTCATCTTGGAGCGTAGATCCGGCAGCGGAGAGCGAGTTGGTCCCTGATCAACATATGTTGACGATCTTTAGCATCAACAATAATCATATCACTTATGATTTGATTTAAGGAACTCTCTTAACCAAACAGGCCTTAAATGTTTATTTGAAAGCCACTGGTGGCAAGGCAAACACGCCCAAGTCTAATCCTTTTGCTATTGCCATATACAAGTGGATTCCAAGCAAGCAATTAGTTATATAGGTAATGTCCCCCGTACTGTCCCTGTACGGTCCTAGGATTGTAGCCGGATGAGCTGATTAGTCCCACCTGTGTGCTAGAGGTTGGCAATGAGCCAGCGATCCACCCAGCCTAACCCAGCTTTGGACTAGGATTGAACCTATTGGCTTGGTTTGTCGATAGGGCTTGGACCTAGCATGCATGGCTCGATTAATTTTTGGCCGAGCTTGGAATCAAAAGTCATTTTTGCCCAACTAGGCTTAACCCAATCCTGGTAGATCCAACTTCACGTGTGCATGTCTTACATCATACAAATATGGCATTTTAAACCTTGATTGGGAAACCCATCCATCTTGAATGTAGACCATTCCCTTTTTTCCTCTTAAGTGTCCATTTGTATTTGCATGTGGAATATTCAAGTGTAACATAAGAATTTTATCAAATTTCTAGTTGGGCTGAGTTAGATTGGCTAAGGCCTCCGTGCAACCAAAAAATTTCAAGCCCATTCCATGCTCAGGCCTACCATGTCCCACTAGGCCCATTGTCGCTTCCCGTGCCCGTCTAACATTTGGCATGCTTCACCCTAATAGCCTGTTTGACACTATGGATTTGATGAGAAGTTATGAGAAACCACTTGTTTTTCTCTGTTTGGTGGAGAGAATTTAATGAGAAGTTGATTTCATAGGAATCCATGAGAATTCAAAAATGCACATTTAAGCTCCTTTCTGATTCCTCTAAAAAATGTGAGATTTGATGAGAAATCATCTCCAATGTGAGAGCCAACGTGATATATATTTGCCATCTAACTTGTTGATAAGGTCACAAAGACTTGGATGAAAGGACCACACAAATATCAATTTAATCCAAAACTTTTGTGCATCATAAAGGTCACTCTCCACTTTTTCCTATTTTATGGTCCACCTAAGATGTGGATATGCTTTATTTTTTGGATCCTGGCATAAAATGATCTGTTAAAATAGATGGATAGTATGCATTTAAAAATCGATGGATGGTGGGATCAAATTCCAATGTATAGGTAGGCATACAGTGGGATTAAAATCCACACCGTCCATTCCCATTTGTCTGACTTCTCTCCAAATCTAGGCTGACAAAAAGAAAATCTGAAATAGATGAGAATTCATATCATGGAATCCACTTCTCATCACTTCCTCACAAATCCATGGTGCAAGTTGGGTTTCAGGGAAAGCATGGCAATCGTGGGCCACCATGTGTCATTCACACCATTCACCTATTGTGCAAGATAGATAAAAATGGAGATGGTAACACCAAACACCGAGTGTACGACTCTTCATAGGTTTTACATGTGCATTGAACATCTTTCCAAGGCTAGACCTACTAGGATGGAGAGAAATCCCACAAATTAGACGGATCCAAAATTCAGATGGGCCACACTTAGTAAATTTAGAAGTTCTAGCCATGATTTTGCATTATTCCCCTATTGTGACCGACATGTGCTTTCGACTGATCTTATTTTGTTTACACATGGTAAGAATGAGGTGATGCAACTGATGGACTGAGGGGATATTAAATACACATTAAGATAGATCCGCAGAGCTCGGAAGTTGCATGTGCCCCTAACAACATGTGACGTAGAGGATTTCACTCCCACTAGGTTGCTTGAATAATTCAGACGTTTTGCAATACAATGCGATTATCCGGGACTTTCCCCTTTGAATCTAGGCCATCTTCCAATGATCCAAACTATTAACGTTTATATGACAATTCTCAGTTTGTAAGGTGGAAAGGCTACAAATAAAGAGTTAAAGATTGCTTATTCAGTATGCTCTGTGGGGCCTACCATGATGTATGTGTCTCATCCATGTTGTCCATCTATTTTACTAGCTCATTTTAGGGCATGGACCCAAAGTTGAAGCGTATCCAAAGCTCAAGTGGATCACACCACCGAAACAGTGGGGATAGTGACATCCACTGTTGAAACCTTCTTAGGGCCCATAGTGATGTTTATTTGTCATCCTGAAACACCCTCCTGCACGCGAAGACACGGCAAAATGATGTTCATACTTTCTTAACATTTTTCATCTGTCGGTTTTAGTTTGACTTGATTGAAATGTGGGGTTAACTCAGAGATAAAAGTGTGTTTGACTTGGAGTCATCATTAGCCAAATAAATCTTAGAATCTACGGACCGTTTAGAAACCGTAGAATTATTTAACGGTCAGGGAATCATAAAATTCCCCCAAGTCAAGTGACTCATGCAATTAGTCTACGGCCATAAATTCTAGGTAAGGGCATCGATTAAGGAAAAAAAAGGGTTATGCACTTTTTTTTTTCACCCATGCGACTACACGGTCTCTCCTTTACAGAGTTGTATAGTTTTTTAGGGACTCAGTGAAACTTCCAATGCTGCGTAATTATGCCATACTTCGCTACATCATGAGGCTCGAATAGGTGAAATAAGAAAAAGAACATAGTCGTGGCAAAGTAAAGAATGCTCACAAAGTTAAGTCATATTGCGTAGGCTTTCTAAGGTTCAGGTAGGCGAAATAAAAGAGCACTTAGGATAGGTAATAAAGTAAAAAAAGCAAGCAGAGTTAAACTATACTTCATAAACTTATTAGACCTGAGTTTGCAAAATATTAAAAAAATGAAAGCAAGCTAAAGGCATAAGTGTAAACGTTGTAAGTGTGTAGGGCATATGTGTAGTGGAATACGATTTAATTTAAGATGTGAGAGGAAAAAGTGAAAATCAAACACCATTTTCTTATAGAAATGGGTGGTCGGACATCCTGGATTCCAACTTCTACTTGTTACTTCGACGTCGTCAATTGCTTTTAACTTCTCGATTAAGAGAGAGCTGTGTGTTTAGCTACTAGTACCTTTGGAGAAAGAGAATTGCATTGCTACTGTGCTCTCGAGTGTTTGGACAAAGCTTTGGAATGCGCTCTCCCTGAACTCTCATTTCTTTATTTTTTACTCTTCCTTTGAACTCTCTGGACCATCTAGACCTCCCCCTCTCAGCTCTCTGGAATATGGCTTAAATAGGTGAAGGCGTCGTCGTGCATCATGGTCAAACGAAGTTACAAGTGTGATGCAAGGTTACGGTGGCGGCCTTGATTGGCCATTGGTATGCCGAAGCAGCAACGTGGCGAGCTAAGAGTAGGCGAGCCTTAGATATGATGGTCCGACTAATGGATTCATAGATACGGAGTACACACCACCTTAAATTCGCATATAGCCTTTATAAAATTCGAATGTGTTTCATGGGTGGGCTAGATTTGTACTCCCTGACTTGGCCTGCCACTTGTGTACCCTGATTTAGGCCGATCCGATCTAGTGGCTGCTTCCGGGGCATACCTTTAGCCTACACAACTGCCTCCGTTGTGACCAACTAAAGTCAACAGGTGAGATCACATCTCCTTTTAAAGTGGGGTGTCTACACATCCAACCTCAAGGTCACAAAAACATGGATGAAAAGGTCAGCTTGATCTAAAGCTTCTGTAGCCATAAGAAGTTTTCTACTGTGGGCGTTCGATTCACTGTTTGTTGTGGTGTGGTCCACTTGAACTTTGGATATGTTTGGATTTGGGCTTATATCCTAAAATGAGCTGATAAAACGGATGAATGGCATATATAAGACACAGACATCAAGGTGGGCTTGTCAGAGTTTACTCCGTACTGAGTTTCTCACTACGCAATCCCAATGTAAACTATTTATAAATTGATGGGTTGAATTAAGGGTTTGTGCTATTAAACAAGGCTTAAATCCAACAGCTAAACTCATAAAGTATCTTATTATAATGGGTCACGATGTATTCTATCAACAGCAGACCTCTCACTTCCAGGCACCATTCCTCAGTACAAACTGTCCCTATCAAACCCAAAAAAAAAAAAAAAAAATGGGAGCGGATTAGGCGCGGCCCTTACTGTAGGGTCCACCTCAATGCATCTATTCTATATCCATGCCGTCCATTTATTTTTCCTGATCAGTTTAGAGCATGAGCCCAAGAGTGAAGCAGATCCAATTCTCAGTTGGACCATACCATTAGATATAGTGGTGATTAACCATTAATGGGCCACATGTTTTGGATCAAGCTGATATTTATTTAGTTTTCTCTTCATCCTGATTTATGTGACCTTATCAACAGGTTGGATGGCAAATAAACATTACGATGGGCCCTGGGAATTAATAGTAGGACATTCAATCACAAGTGTTTGTTAAAGAATGGTCCACCTGAGAATTGGATCTTCTTCATTTTTAGGCTCACAGATTAAATTGGTCTAGCAAAACGGACGGACGGAGTGGATATAGAATTCCTGCATCAATGTGAGCCCCAGGGTAAGAGCTGCACCGTCTTGGGTAAGGCCGGGCCCGCACCTAATCCACTCCCCGAGAAAATAGGGGAGCGGATTAACCCATGACTGTAGGGATCACAATGATGTATCTTCCTTAAATCCACACCGTCCAACCATTTTTAAAGGTCATTTTAGGGCATGACCCCAAAAATGAAGCTGAATCAAATCTTAGATGGACAACAGAACCAGGTAACAGTCGTGATTGAATCCCCACCTTTAAAAACTTCAAAGATTACACCGGAAATTTTATTTTCCATCCAACCTGTTGATAAGGTCATAAACACCTAGATGAAGAGAGAAAAAATATATCATCTTGATCCAAAGCTTTGGTGGCCCACAGGAAGTTTTTAATGGTCAATCACCATTATTTCCTGCACCATGAGCCATCTGACATTTTGAACTGTTTTCATTTTTTGGACCATGCGATAAAATGATCCTTCAATATATGTGGACGGTGTGGATATAGTCACATACATCTAGGTGGGCCCCAAAGTGAGGGGTCCCACTCACCTAGTGCATCCGGGGTCTCACTTTGTCCGCTCTCAAGAAATAGTCTAACTATCGTACGGCTTGTTGGATTTAATTACTGAAAACAGTAGATTAAAAAATCGAGAACAGAATTAAAATAATAAATAAAAGAAATAAAAGAACTTATGTGTTTCAAGTCGAGGCGTGATTGAGTCACTCAGGCTTGAAACCAAATCTGCCCTTCTTGGGCCGCGTCCCAAATGCAACAGGATTTCTTGGACAGTTGGCCTCCAGGATACAACGACTATTGCCTAGTCCTAACGGTGCACTCGTTGTACACGGGCTCGAACCAGCAGTGCAGAACTTAAACCCGAGGTGATTGACCACTTGCAAACTCAGTTAACAAACAAAAATGAACTAGAGAGAATTTTGAAGAAGCAGAAGAAAAACTTGATTTCTGAGTGTTAAAACAGATGAGAGGCCAGGTCTATATATAGACCGAGATTAAGAGCCTAAGCACTATTTCAAATGGGTTAGGTCCGTTGGGTTTAAACCCAACAGGAGTGACCACCTGAACTAGATGCATCTCTCTAGTTTGAAAATTCGCGCAAAAAGACAGGTGCGAGTATACTCACGAAAAACCGTTTAACGCGAATGTACTCTCAATCCCACATAGACCCGACCCGGACCCGGACCCGAGCCCGAGCCCGGCCCTGCACCAGCACCGGCACCGGCACCGGCACCAGCGACGACGACGGCAACGGTGCGGCTCGGCCGGCCGACTGGCGGGCGCGTGCACGCGTGTGTGTGGTCAATGGTATAGATTTGAGCTAATGGCATAGCCCCCGATCGGACCAAATTCACATGCCCCCTGAGAAGGGTGTCAAGGGGCTCAAGCCCAATGCCAAAACTCCATCTTATAATTTTAATATTTCTTTTGTTCATTTTCGATGTAGGACTAAAGAGTAGCACTAAAAGACAAAACTTTTTCAAAAACAGAAACATAGAGGGAAATCCAAATTTGAAACACATTTTTTATTTTAAAATTCATTTAAAATACAACACGGCTAACTATCCTTCAATTACAAGATCCCATGGGTATTCTCCATCCACGTTGTGGGTAGAGGTGGGCAACGATCTGGGCCGAGCCGAGTTAGCCTTAGTTTGGTTTGGCTTGTTTTTATACAACTGTAGTTTGTGGATCGGTTTGGTTTGGGTTTCGAGCTGACCCATGCGGCCCAAGTTTGGTTTGCTCCAGAAAAATTTGGTTCGAGTCGGGATCGGTTTGGTCAAAAATTTTGAACCAAGCCAGGCCGAGTTCAAACACACAGCGGCTCTTTTTTTCTTTGTTTATTTAATTAGAAAAGAATTTTAAAAGTTAGAAAAAAAAAGTACAAACGTATCTTACTATATGATGTTTAACATCCTCCAAAGGAGTGCAACTTCAAAATAGACATATAAGAATATTTACCAAACAAAAGTACACAAGCATAATTTTACAAGTTCAAGGAAACAGTGTGCATTCATGTATATGTGTTATGTATTATCCATGTCATCATGTATATGTATTATCCATGCTGTCCATCTGTTTTACATATCATTTTAGGATATGATCCCAAAATGAAATCATATCCAAAGCTTAAGTGGATCACACCACAAGAAACAGTGTGCTTATAATCTAAGAGCCGAAACAAGCTGAGCTGAATCAAATCAAGCTTCGAGCCGGTACTGCCCTAGTTTGAGCTTGGTTTGTTTTTTCAAAGGTAGCTTGACTTAGAGGCTTGGTTTGGTTTAAACTTCCATTCGAACCAATCCAAGCCGAGCTTTTTCGAACCAATCTGAGCCGAGCTTTCGAGCTGGCTTGGTTTGTGCCCACCTCTAGTTGTGGGCCATCACATCAACGGTTTGAATAATCGAAATGTGGCTCCACGTGTGCGGTATCCACCGCGTAAGTGGATGCGGATTTCCTGCTGGGATGCTAGGTGGGGCCCACCGTGATATTTCTGAAAAATCCACTCTGTCCATCCATTTTTTTCATATCATTTTAGGACTAGAGTCCAAAAGTCGGGTGGATCCAAAACTCAAGTAGGCAGCACGAGAGGAAATAGTGGGGATTCAATGACCATCATTTAAGCATTCATATGTCCAACAAAGTTTCGGGCTAAGGTTTTTTTTTTTTTCACTTCATTCCAAAGGGAATGACTTTGTAAAAGGGATGGCGTATAAACATAAAGGTGGAGCCAAGGAAGGTATCTAGAGCTGAGCACAAATCAAGCTGGCTCGGTTAGCTCGCTCGATTCGGCTCGTTCCAGCTCGATTCGACTTGATTCAGAGAGAGGGTTCGAATAGAGCCGAGCGGATTTTCCTGGCTCCTTTCATAATTTGAGCCGCACACGAGCATGCCCAAGCTAGGCTTGAAGCTCGGCTCGTTCGCAGCTCGATATATATATATATATATATATATATATATATATATATATATATATATATATATATATATATATATATATATATATATATATATTAATTTAAAACCTAAAAGTGTAAAATCCTAAAATTATTTCCATTTCGAACGAGTGCCCCATTCCCTCCCCAAAATTCTTACTTTGTTCGGTTAGCCACCCGCCGACCACCTCCCTCTCTCTCTCTCTCCAATCCGTCTAGCGAGGTGGTGAGTCGGTGACAACTCTCTCTCCCCTTTTATCACTCTCTCTCTCTCCAGCCCATCCAGCGACAACTATCATCCAGTTGTCTCTCAATCTCTCCATTTCTCTCTCTCAATCTCTCTATTTTCCTCTGAAATTTTTTAAACATGTAAAATTTGTGTCCAAGCTCATCCCTAAGCTCAAATTCAGCTTGAAAGGCTCAAGCTAGAAGCTCGGCCGAGCCAGCCCAAACATAAAAGTCCAGCTCGATGGCCTGAGCCAAGCCGAACCCAAGCTAGGCTATTCAGTGATCGAGCCTAGCTTGAACATAGCTCAGTTCGGCTCATGCTCACCTCTAAAGGTATCAACGGTTGGAAACTCTTTACTCAGTTTTTCCTCCCGTTCGGCCCACTTTAGTTTTGGATACACCTTATTTTTGGGCTCATTATTTTTGGGCTCATGTCATAAAATGATATTAAAAAATGAATGGACAGGGTGAATTTTTGAGAAACATTACAGTGGGCCCCACCTAGCATCCAGCGCAGGAACTTCCACTTAAAGGCTTCCAGATAGCTGGGTCGACGGGTAGGCCGCGCAGGGGAGCGAATTAGCTGTTTTAGTCGGGTAACAGCTTAGTGGGTGTTACTCCCACCTTGATTTGGTTTTTCGTACGTACACACTGTCCAGTTTATTTCCTAATTCATTTTAGTACATAATTCTAAACGTAAAGAAGATTCAAATGTTTGGTAAACCATACCATTAAAAACAGTGATGAATGAGCATTAAAAACATTTTATGGGCCACAAAATTTTTAGATGAAGGTGATATTTGTATTTTCCATTCATCCAGATCTTTTTTACACTATTAACGGATTGGATGGAAAATGAACATCACTAAAACCTTACTACGGGCCCTTAGTAAATTTTAATGGTGAGGCACTCAATCACTACTGTTTACTGCTTAATGGTATACTTAATATTTGTATCTGCTTAATTTTTTGAAATCTGTCCTAAAATGATATTTAGAAACGGATGGACGGCGTGGATATGCAAATAAATCATCAAGGTGGGCCCCACGGCAGTGGTAACGCCCACTAAGCGGTTACCCGGGTAACAGCCAAGTCGCGCCCGCCGCGCAGACCTAAAGCCAGTAGAAACAGACGTCCCAATCCAGACAAACGAGTATCGACAAAACAGGGGCAGTTCCGTAATTTACAATACAAAAGTAAGACCTACTCTCATCGCTTTTGACATTACAGGGACAGTTTTGTAATTTAACACTACAAAAGTAAAACCCTATCGTCGTCAGACGTCAGCTTTAAAAACCCCGGCGGATGCCTTAAATCACCCTCTTTTTGAAATCTGCAAAACCATCGCCTCTCTCCCATCAGTCCCATCTCTGCAACGGTTTTAGATCTTCTCTCCTCGAGAAAAGAAAAAAAAACCAGATCTCATGGCGTCGAAAACCGCGATTTGCAGGGGAATTCTCCGTCGAAAACGGGGACTCGGCGTCCGATCCATGTCCTCGTGGTGGAGTAACGTCGAACCAGCAGCGAAAGACCCGATTCTGGGCGTTACGGAGGCTTTCCTCGCCGATCCCAACCCCGATAAAGTGAACGTTGGAGTCGTGAGTTTCTTTCCTATCGAAATCCTCTGTTTTCTTCTTTTTACTGATTTTGTTCTGTTTCAGTGGATCTGATCGCGATTTTTTGCGCGTTTGCATGATTTAGGGAGCTTATCGCGATGATAATGGGAAGCCCGTTGTTCTTGAATGCGTGCGGGAAGCTGAAAGGAGGATTGCCGGAAATCTAAACATGTATGTATGATGTATTTTCATGCATGTGTGTTTTGTAGGGATTGTATACATCTGAGACATGAGGCCGGTTCGCTTGGTCCATCCATGGTGGCATGCATGCATGTGTGTTTTGTAGGGATGGTATGGATCTGGTCCTTGAGGCCGACGTACTTCGCCCATCCATGGTGGGGTCCACATGTCTGCATGATCGGGTGATTCAGATCTTCAATGTGGTGGGCCATTCAGAGTGGATGGGCAAATGTTAAAAACAAATCTGTCGGACAATCCTATATGCTAGATTGGTGTCATTCACTTGGACTGATCAGGGCTCCATAACGTCCAGTGGGAAAAATCAAGCGTCTGAGATTGAAGACTGGAGTCATTTTTTGTGTGGGCACTCATCCATGGTAGGGCTGCAAGATGGATGGTCCGGATCACTTGAGCATGCAGCCACGCGGGCCTCATCATGGATGGCTAAGGATGGACCACGAGTCCAGCGAACCACTTGATACAGTATCATGGCCCCGTGGCGTCCACTTTCACCTCCACCACTTTTATTCCTGTTTGGATGTCTCTATGCTTTTGGAATCTTTTACATTCGCAAGGAAAACATGATTCTTTTTCAAGCACAGTAACCATGCTTTTCTGTCCAATGCGTCGTGTGTACGGTATCCAATCTGTGCAAAAGGTGGGCCACACCATTAATATCACCTGACGTGCAAACCGGGCAGATCCACTAATTAGGTGGCGCCCCACCTGTACGATTGAGGCAGATCACTAGCTGTTCACTGACTTTGTGTTGGAGAGCCTTCAAACTGTGCACATGTTGCGTGCTCAGACCGGTCGGGTGACCGGTCGGGCCGTTTGGCCCAGATGCAAAGGAGGCTGCTGGACTGTTTTCTCTCATGCTAGACCTGTCGAGCGATAGGTCTGCAAGGGGCTTAGATCGGTTAGGCAACATGTCTGCAGGGGGCTTAGACCGGTCGGGCGACAGGTCAAAAGTGAGGCAGATGTGCGATTTCTGTGTGATTTTCCCCTGAACTGTTTTTTGTGTCCTCCGACCGGTCGCACGTGCACGCGTTTTCTTACGCTATTACGCGGTAGTGCATAAGATGTTTCTAATTCCAGGTTAGTTGCTATATATATGGCATGAATCCGGGATTAGGAGTAATCCTAAGGTGTCCAAGGTTTCCTAAGTGGGTTAGGAAGATGGGAGAGTGTTTTGAGAGAGAGAGAGAGAGAGAGAGAGAGAGAGAGAGAGAGAGGTTAGGTTTTCTCTGTTTTTCCTTGCTTGTGGGCTGTCAATCTCTGTAATCTTCTGGAATCATAGTGGATCACTTTGTGCCGTGGTTTTTTACTCATTGAGGGGTTTTTCCACGTAAAATCGGATTTTCTCTTGTGGTTGAATGCTTGTGTGGTGTGATTGTATTGTGTTTCTCGTTTGATCTTATATTCTGCTATGGTGTTGTTGGGCTTGCGCTTCCGTTGCCGGCATCCTTATTCCCAACAATTTGATGGTGTGGCTTGCCAGAACTAATTTTCACACCAAGAGGCCTTCCTGCTATGGTCCACCTTTTGCACGGCTCAAATGTCCTATACCTTGAAGCATTGGCAGGAAGACAATCTTCCCTGGGAAGTTTTCAACGGTGGGCATCATTGTCCCCACTACTTTCTGTGGTGTACTTGAGGCTTTGGATCTGCCTCATTTTTTAGCTCATTCCTTAAAATGATATTGCAAAATGGATGGACAGTGTGGATATAACACATACTGACAAATTTACATCCAATTGTATTCAACCACAGTAGTTGCTTACATATATATCCATGGTCGGAAGTGGACCATGCGAGAGTGGTGTACCGTACAACGAACACCCTGTTTTACTTCCAACTACAGTGGCAATCATAATCACTACTCATTCACAGCACATTACAGCTGTAATGGCTAATCCAGGCCCTTATTGAATGCTTTGGTAAGGATTCCTAAGAAGAGTCCATGTATCCAAACTGTCTTCTCAGTTGAAAACAATTTTCATTTCCTCATGGATTCCATGTATCCAAACATGCCCTTAGCATTAATACAGAAGAACAACATCCTTGTGGCTAGGAAATTCACTGGTGGGCCAGTTACATCTGTTGTGAAACCAATCACAAGGCTAAAATTTCTCAAATTTCAGAAGCCATTTCTGTGCTTAGCTCTGAATTTCTGAATTGTAAACCTTCTCTTCTTACATCTTACTTTCTCTTTTTGTACAGTTTCTCTTCGACTTAAAAAAAGTTATTGTTAGTACTTTATACACTCTACTCTTGGCCTTTTTATATAAGGAGTGCAAATATATATTAATATTGATGGCATGACATATTGATTACTAGATGTCCGTATCACATACGATAACTAAATGAATTGGATTTCTGTGTTTATATAATTAGCAGTTAAGAAATTCTGATCTTTTTCCATTTTATCGCATCAGCCGACTCCAATTAGTTTGGATAAGGCCTAGATGATGATGATTCCATGTTATCACATATACATGATTTGGGTAAAATATAGTGCTACCTTACCATGTGCCATGGATGTTGAGTGCAAAGGGCCCCTAGTGTTCCAAAGAATTCAAATAGCTACAAATAGGAGAACAAAGAAAATTGAGAAGAGGGGAGGGGTAGACTTCTGAGTTCTTACACATCTATACAGAAAGTAAACAAAATTTTTAGAAAGAAAATTGATGAAGAAAGACATGAAAAATGCAAAATAAACATAGGAAAATTAAGAGGGGAAAAACAAATCTTTATCCGAAATAAACTGGTGGGAGGGCCTTTTGATTGCCATGTCATGCGTAGGGGGGGCTTTTGATTGTAAACATGTTTAATCTCAGCAGTTTTGCTGTTATCATGTCGTGCATTTAAACTTGCTGAATTGTTTGCTGTAAATATATGTACCAGGGAGTATCTTCCCATGGGAGGAAGCGTGAAAATGGTAGAGGAAACATTGAAGCTAGCCTACGGGGAGAATAGTGATTTCATCAAAGAGAAAAGGATTGCGGCAGTACAAGCTCTCTCTGGTACTGGTGCATGCCGACTTTTTGCAGACTTTCAGAAGCGTTTCCTGCCCGACTCTCAAATCTATATACCTGTGCCTACCTGGGCCAAGTGAGTTCCACTGTCATCCTTATTTTCGTTCCAGTTTAGTATTTACGCAAACATAAAAGCTTGATGTGATACCTGCCTTGTGGTGAATATGATTACAATTTTTTTTTTTTCAAATCAATATGTTGACATCTGAATGCCACAGAAATGATTTTCTTGCTTATATGTGATTTGTTCTAACGTGGGGATTCCACAGCCATCATAACATATGGAGAGATGCCCAGGTCCCTCAGAGGACTTTCCATTACTACCATCCTGAATCGAAGGGATTAGACTTTGCATCACTGATGGACGATGTGAAGGTACATAAATCACAACTGGATTTCTCACTACATTCTGATGATTTTGCACCCTGTTGCTCTCTGTACACTTCTTTCTCACTATAACCTCCTTTTTGTGCATAGAATGCTCCAAATGGCTCTTTCTTTTTGCTTCATGCCTGTGCACACAATCCTACTGGAGTTGATCCTTCAGAGGAACAGTGGAGAGAGATCTCCTATCAGTTCAAGGTACACCATTTCATGAGATGCTCATTTCCTATATTATCAGACCATAAGTTTAACACAGCTCTTGGCGAATACTTCAGGTAAAAAATCATTTTCCCTTCTTCGACATGGCGTACCAAGGTTTTGCAAGTGGTGATCCTGAGAGAGATGCGAAGGCAATTAGAATTTTTCTTCACGATGGGCATATGATCGGATGTGCTCAATCATACGCGAAAAACATGGGACTCTATGGACAGAGAGTAGGTTGCCTCAGGTAGTTTTTTCCACAAATTTCAAGTTTAAAATGACTGAATGGTTGATTGGTGTCAGTTCAGGAAGTTTTGATGTCTCTGGTTCATACTTATTTGCTCGTTTGCTTTCATCTTCATGTGAAAGTCTTCATCATCATCTAAGCCTCATCCCAATTAATTAGGCTCTACTACATGAATCATGTTCCGCCATTCCACTCTATCAAGGCTATACCTTCAGTTAAACTATAGATCATGAAGACTTTTCTTACTACTTCCATTCACATACTTCTGGGCCCTCCCTTTGCCCTTTTAGAGCCTTCAACTTGTATCAACTCACTCCTAACCACCACGGTTCTTGGATCTTCATGTGGAAGACTGTAGCAATAATCACTCCACAAAGTCAGGGAGGGAAAATTTTAAAATTTCTAGATTAAGTTTTGACCACTGTACTTTTTTCTTTTATAGTAGAAAGCAGCCTTCTAGAAGTTTCTTTTTGGTAATTTACAGGTTGAGGTTATGCTTTTAAAATAGCAGTCAGTCCCGTGCTAACGCAGCGTCCATTCACAGTTTCGGCCAATGAGCTCTAATGGAGTCTAGTAGATAGAAATAGACTGCATGTTACTCAGTGCTCCTCCCTCTCTCCCTCTCCCAACTTGCTTTTTCTGTTTTATCTCTATACCGATCTCCTTTCTTCGAAGATCTCTCTCCACTGTTCTTTCCTGTAAAGGTTTACGAAGGTCAATCACTTTTTACTCTACTCATTTAACTTTCCCTTAGAGCTAGTGTTTGTCACCTTATTTATTGCTAAAAGGGCAATTGTTTTCCAAAAAAAAGAAATCCTAAATTACCCTTCCCCATGGAAGAGGTTTATTAAGATTGATGATATAAGATATTTCACATCCAGTTATAGCTGTTCTCTGTTAGCACTTGTCTCTTTTCCTTCTGACATAATTCCAGAATGGTCAAGGGCTTTATTTTTATTTTTTGTTGTTGTTGATGCTACCTTTCTGCTTACAGTGTGCTCTGCGAAGATGAAAAGCAAGCAGTAGCTGTGAAGAGCCAGTTGCAACAGATTGCTAGGCCCATGTATAGCAACCCACCAGTTCATGGTGCACTTATTGTTTCAACCATCCTCAGTGATCCTGATTTGAAGAATTTGTGGCTGAAGGAGGTGAAGGTAATCAATTGTCGTATACTATATGAGCTCTATTTTCTTTTAATCTCTTTAAGACAGTTTCATTGTTTAATCAGTAGATGAGATGGATTGTTTCTGTTTTCCTTCATTCTTTAACCTTCAGTACCTTCATTTTCATTTCAGATCATGGCTGATCGCATCATTGGAATGCGAACAGCTCTACGTGAAAATCTTGAAAAGCTGGGCTCACCTCTATCTTGGGAGCATGTAACCAATCAGGTAGTCATGATTCATATGTGGGGATGTGCGTATGTGAATGCATCTCAAACTTTAGACAATCGAACCTTTGGACTTTGACACATAGGCATGAGCATGTGCACATGTATTAACCCCAGCATGTAAAAAGATGATTACTTGCTATCCCTTGTAAATGGAGATTCTTGAATATATGCGTGAAAGTTCTGCTGGTTACAAGCTATGTCTGAACATTATGTTTATCCAAAAAAAGGGAAAAGGAAAAAACATGAAGGAGCATTTGCATGCATTTCCACATGGCAGGTGCAAATGCAATTATGCTGCCATGTGCTTTAGATCCTCATTTGAACTGTCTTGTCTGCATGCAGCAGTGGATCCTGAGTCCTTTCTTGCCTTTTCACATGAAAAAATTATATGAAGAAAAAAAAAGGTATTTGGTTTACCCAAAAAGTCCTGCTGGAAGTGGAAAGGCATTAGAAAGAACAACTTTTTTCCAGTTTGTTTCATTCTGTGTCCTGCTCAAAACAAAATGCATCGGGCCAATCTAACCTGATTCATTTGGAGCCATTCACATGCAAAGAGGACTTAAATAATGAATACAGCTTCAATTATTATTAAGCACAACATGATGTAATAACAATATGGCCTTTTAAAAGATACTAAATCTGAGTAAAACGTCTCTGCTATAGGCTAGAACTCCAGTTCCCATCACATAATAATGACCTATACGGACTCCTACCCACGCCATCTATTAATGATCAGCATAGGGTCCATGGATGTACGCAGTAATGATCCCGGTTGGGACGCATCACTGGTTGCAGCAGCCGTATAACGGTCCATATTAACATAGCGATGTCCATGGATGGTTGGTTGATAAGCACGTAGGTCCAATAATCATCCCAGCATAGTCGACTCTCTGCTCAGGCAGCGGGTGAATATGAAGTTGGGTTGTACGCGGGGTGTGGCTGGGTATAGTGAAAGGTAAAAAAAAATTTAGGAATAAACAGAGAGCAAAAGGGCAACACTAGAAATTGAATAATTTGTAGAATGCATTACTACAAAATTGAAGCAGAGAATAATAGCATAACCACATGATAGCAGAATGATTTTGCTTTGCCATTTTGATGTTGCCAGCATTAAAATGTGAACTAGTCAACCATGGGGAATTACCGTCGTCAATTTCTATTATGAAAAGAAAAAAAAAAACGCATTGTTAGAAGTATCACTAAACCATGAAGAATAAATGATTTATACTAATTTAACGGGTATGAAATTAATTTAGATTAAATTGCATTTATTCAATTAAGTCTAACCGTTGAATTTTCTATATGCTTTTGGATGATTACTTTGTAGAAAGTCATAAACTGTTCTAGTGTCCCTTAAAAGGTCAAGTCATTTTGTTCCTAATTACCTTTTTGGAACCAGTGTTTCTTTTGAATTCTCTGTAAAGAAAAAAGAAGCAATTTTCTCACAAATACCTGTACACATGACCTCATGTACCCAATTGGAATGTCTGTTGGATATCCAAGACATCACTTGGGATCCATCCATGAAAGTCAGGCTGCTCAACTCGTTGGAGTAGGGCCACAGATACACAGAAAACAGTGGTCTGTTTACGAAAACATGCCAGGTTTTTTCTAGAACCATATAATATTTTCATACGTTTGTAGCCTACCTGATGAGTTGACCAGCCGGATTGTTGTGCAAGGCCATCTATTGTGCTGTACATGCATGTGGAGAGGCTGTGTGCAGGCTAGCAAATGCATTCAGGATGAAGCCTCTCTAAATTTTGTTTTAGAAATGATTTTTATTGAGTCAGATCTATACAAAGCAGAACTATCCTACGAAAGTGTGCAAAACTACAAATGGAACCATTCGTTCATTCTTTTTTCATTTTTTCTATTCAATTATATCTCCTGTGTGAGGATGGCAATTGCACTGAACAGGAGACATTCACTTTATTGCTAGTTGCTTATTTCTAAACTGTTAATCACTTATTATATGGATTGGAATGTTTTGCAACAGATTGGAACAAATCATTCATTTATTGCCAAGTCTCTTATTGCTAAACTGTTAATCACTGAGTATATTCAACTAAAATACTAACCTTTCGTCAAACAGATTGGCATGTTTTGCTACAGTGGGATGACCCCAGAACAGGTTGATCGCTTGACAAAAGAGTACCACATTTACATGACCCGCAATGGTCGTATCAGGTAAATTATATTGAGGATCTGCTTGAGCTCCATTTATCTGTTGCTAGTTGGAGACTGCTCTGCATTTTAATAACACTCACTAATCTTTGCAGCATGGCTGGTGTTACTACCGGCAACGTGGGCTACTTGGCAAATGCTATCAACGAGGTTACAAAATCTACTTAAGAGGAACAAATTCCTCAATTTAGAGGTGATACATGCGAACGGATAAGAACTTACCAAGTGTCATGAGTTTTTCTTTCCTCCTCTCCTTTTATCTCCGTGGAATAAATAGGCCTGATTTCTGTGCCTCTTACATCTTCTATTTATTGAGGTCAGTGTGATAATTTTTGCTGATTATTTCACCCTCTAGATTCTCAAAGGGCATTGATACAATTCATCCCCTTCAGTCTGGGATGATTTTTATTTTTTTTTCCTCTTCAATAAGTATAGATGCAAAAGCAGCAGTCAGAGCACTGAAAACAGTAATAATTGCTAGTTATCTTGAAACTGTCAAAAGAAACAGCCATGTTGTTGTGGTTGAACACTAATCATTTTTTTCCAGATCATTC
This sequence comes from Liriodendron chinense, assembly GCA_003013855.2. Lineage (NCBI taxonomy): Eukaryota > Viridiplantae > Streptophyta > Magnoliopsida > Magnoliales > Magnoliaceae > Liriodendron > Liriodendron chinense. Next base: position 6,865,710 of record ML058334.1, read on the forward strand.
TGTTGTATTGGTGTCATTCATGAAAAGATATAAAGGTAGAGATGGTGATGAGTTCTAATGTGTGGATTGTTTGTTTTCTTCATGAGTTGGAGTCAGTGCATTTTTGGGATGTCTTTTTTATTTGCTAGTTGGTAGCGGTGGCATTGGATTGGGTCGGCTCGTGGGTCAACTTGCCCAACCTGCTTTTGCTACAGTTTTGTGCCAAGCTAAGTAGCAGTTGGATTCTGCTAGAAGATGTGGCTCATTCAAGTAAATGAATAGGGCTTGGGCTAGAGCTTAGAAGATGTTCTTTTAACTGGTTGGATTGCTGTTGAGAACTACCTGATCTGACCTGTCTGTATTGGTTATCGATGGGTTGAGCCAAATGACCGGACCCAACACAAACAGCAAAACATCACTGCATATAACACAAGTCCGTTTGGACAAACATTTTTGCCCCTGCAATTTGTTTGGGAAATGCGTATTAACAGGTGGTATTTTAGCACCTGGCCCTTTAACTATTTCAGTCTTTCCATTTGAAAGTAGCTGTTCCCACTTCTCCCTCTTTGCATGTAGCCAGCAATGTAAGCATGGAATAAGGGTATTGTTCAACAAACAAAGTGGGTCCACCATGATGACTATGTGACACCAAAACTGTACACTTGTTGAGCCAGGTATAGTTAGGCTGCACCCTTTCCCGCAGTCTCTCAGGTTCTCTCCACATGCATCGCCCATGTCACAACTGCTAGGTAATAGTACAAAACAGCACATATGTGCATATGATGCATGTGTTCATGTATGTATCATCTAATTGGGCTAGGCTAGGCTAGGCTAGGCATACCTGTAACCCATGTTCCTTGCTATGTTGGGTTTGATTGGATTGGTCGGGTCAGGGGAGCAAACTGATTTACAATTAAATGGGTCAGTTGGGCTTAGGCTTTGGTTTGATGAATTCTTTGAGTAGGACCACATGGTAATGGGTTTTTGGCCAGAATTCTTGGCCTGTTTAGTCAATGGGTTGGGCTCGGGCTGACTCTAGCCTGACCCAAACCCACCCCACTGACATTCTTAATACCCAGAACAAAAATGGATGAGCATTTTTGGACTGCACATTCTGGATATGAATCCAGGAAAGTCATTTAGGCATATCCACCCCAAGCATGTGCCCAAATTGTCCCTGAAGACATCGAAATGTGACGTAAATAGCAAAATGAGGAAAAGAAGAAAGGAAGAAGAATTTCCATGGTTAATGCGCTGAGGCATTTCGCAACGATACCATGACTTGCACCTTGGTAACAGGAATTAATTCAAGTTCTGCATGTTGGAGACACGCTGTACAGTGAGAAATGACTTCAGTTTTCAACAGATAACTCAGATAAAATATAAGCTAAAGCTTTGAAGTTCCTCTCTACATTTCAAGGATAACCCTCTGAAGCATTGCAGCTTCACAGATAATTTATAAGTTTAAAGGTTTGAAGCTCCACTCTTCATTGCAAGGATAACCCTTTGAAGCATTGCAGCTTCAGCAATGTCATCTGCGATTTTTTTAGCATGTGAACTAGAAATTGGTGTCCTTAACATGCTTGCCGGCTTCAACAGGAGTGGTCTCAGCCTTTCCAATGCTTGGGAGATCTGGTAGGTGAGTGTTGTCTTAGTTGGGAGTGGTCTCTTTTGCAAGTTGTTGAGGACCTTCCATCCATGGAATGTTGGCACAGAGCTATTTCATTGATGCTTCTTGCGAATTTTGGAGATGGTGATTCATCTGAACCTACGCAGGTTGTCAGCTGGTATTAGGACGTATCAGGTCGCTTTGGAAACCCGCAACGATATTGCAAAACCCAAAGACATGAAGACAGTATTGGGTCCAAGTCAAGGATCTGCAACAAAAAATCCACAATATAGTTTCTTTTAAGTTTAACCCTTTTGTCATGATCAAGGTTTAAAATCAGTGTAATGGGCACCATTTCGTTAGCCACCAATACAGCCCTGCATCACTCCATATCGCTCTGTCAACCCCGTATGGCTCTGTCTCGGACTGTTTCAGTCCAGTATGGCGGTATCATTCATGGATGATGATACTGTTACGCAATGTAGACCAGCTTCAGACCATATTAAACATTGTTTATGATGATTTTGCTTTACTATTTCTTCAACAAATTCCAATCTTGTGAAGTTTCTTTTGTAACTTGCCCTGTCTCTGCCTTTATCCAACAGATTGTGGATGCAAAGCTCCCAGGGGCTGAAGTTTCTACATGGTTTATTAGAGACGATTGCATCTCAATCCCTACCCAATAACCCACAGTGATCAATGCACAATAGCCGATCCATCCATCAGATGCGCCCTTCCATGTTGGGCCCTGAGCCCAAAAATCAGGCCAATCCATGACTCAGGTGGACCATACCACAGGGAACAGTTGGTTGGGGCAATCCAATCAAATCACCTGATGCATGTTGACACGATGAAGGCACAGGCCAAAAATCAGGCCTTTTCCAACACTCAGGTGGGCCCCAGCATAATCAAGGGTGGCCATCCCTTCCCAACTGTTTCCATGTGGTTTGGCCCACCTGAGTCAGAGATTGGAATTTAGTCTACCATGATTCCCACTTGCTATAAAAACACATGAAGCTGTCACTATAATGATCAAAATTAGTTGAGAGATGATCCCTACGATCATCCCATTCCCTTTATTTGCTCATTCAAGCTCCTTAGCACCATGAACAAAATCCCCCATTCTGGATGATGTGCTCTATCCCTTGCAACAAAGCACTGCACTCCTCTATCCACCTCTATCCAACTGCAACCAATCTCTTTCTTCACTCCCCTCTCCTTCATCAGCTTCCTCATCACCTCCACATCTTCCCACCTACCAAAATCCGCCAATATGTTTGATAACAACACGTAGTATCCTGGATTCCCGCATCCCAATTTGATTATTCGCTCCCCTGCATAAGTCCCAATATCCAAATTGGAGTGCATCTTACATGCCCCGAGCAGCGCCCCCCAAATGTCAGCACTAGCTTTCATTGGCATTGACCTGATCAAATCCAATGTCTGATCTAGCCTTCCTGCCCTCCCCAATATGTCTACCATACATGCGTAATGACCTTCATGAGGACTCACTCCAAAACCATCCATAGTGTGAAAAATCTCGATCCCTTCATCAACCAGCCCTCCATGGCTACAAGCTGATAAAGCTGCAATGAAACTGATCTGATCAGGTTCTTCCAACCTCCGGAACATCTCGAGAGCATTTTCCGCCAGCCCATGAATGGCATACCCTCCGATCATCGAGTTCCAAGTAACCAGGTTCTTATCCATCATCAGATCAAACACTCTTCGTGAGTCTCCAATCCTTCCACATTTTGCATACATGTCTATCAGAGCACTGCCCACAAAGGTCTGACCCTCGTATGCATTCTTCAACGCCCACAGATGGATTTCTTTTCCCTGTCTCAGGCTGGAGATACCTGCACAAGAAGAAAGAATGCTTGTGATGGTAATCAGGGTTCGGCTCCGTTTTGGCTCTAATCATCTCTCGGAATGTGTCAAGGGCTTCATTGAAGCAACCATTCTGGGAGTGCCCCACTACCATTGAACTCCAAGAGATCACGTCTCTGTCGTTGATTTGCGCAAAGACATGTCTGGCATTTTGGATCGAACTGCATTTGCTGTAGACAGATATAAGAGCATTCCTAACTCTCCTATCTGATTCTAATCCATTCCTATAAGAGTAACCATGTATTTCTTTACAGTAATTGAAGTGCTGTAAATCCGACACTGCAGGGAGAATACTTGCAATAGCTATAATATCCGGCTTCAATTCCAAACTCAGCAATTCTTCAAAAATTCCCATTGCTTCATCCGACTGGCCATTCTGAGAAAAGGAAGAAATTATCCCACTGTAAGTGATTACATCCAAATCAAATCCAGCAAGCTTCATTTCTCGAAGAAGCTGTATGCTTTCTCTGAAATAACCATTTTGAGCATAGCTAGAGATCATAGCATTCCATGCGACTTTATCAGGCCGAACTGAATTACCGAAAAGCCATCGAGCTTCTTTGATCCTACAGCACTTCCCATACACAGAAATGAGGGAATTACAGACCACTGAAGCAGATTCAAATCCATTTCTTATAACGTAGCCATGTAATTCTCTGCAAGTTGCATCTGAGGAACATATCATCAAGATGCTCGCAATCGTCACATGATCCGGTCTCAACCCACTTTCAACCAGCTCCCGCACTTTAACCATGGCTTCCTGACCAAAACCATTTTGTACATACACTGAAATGATCGAATTCCACGATACTATATCCCGTCGAGGCATTCTCTCAAACACGTGAATCCCATCCGACAGACTCCCACATTTCGCATACATAGCAATGAGGGAATTCGATACGAACACATCAGATTCTAACCCACTTTCCAAGACTAAATTTCTAATCTCTCTCCCCTTTTGAATGTCTGACAGTGAACCACACGCTTTCAAAAGAAAAGAAAATGTGTAAGCATCAGGTTCTAATCCTTCTTCCTTCTTCCGATAAAAGAAATCCAACGCTCGCTGATATAACCCATTTACGGAGTATCCTCTGATCATGGCATTCATTAGGAAAACATTACAACCCGATACTCGATTGAAAATTGCCTCTGCAATCGGGAGATTTCCACACCCAGAGTAGAAGCCAATGAGCTTTGTCGCAAGGAAAGAATCCTTCTCCAACCCATTGGTTACAATCTTTGCATGGATCAGCTTTCCCAAGGTCAAGCTCTTTTCAACAACACAAGCTTCTAACCATCGCCCATAACTTTCTATGCTGAATTTACGGGGGAAAGAGGTTTCGCAGGCTGAATTCAACAGAAAGGAGATTGTATTGAGTCTATTGACTGTAACAGATGAACCAATGCGGGAATTTGATCCAGTGAATGAGATGGGAACTTTTCGTATTGCAATTAGAAGTGAAATGGGTCTCATTTTTCCGAATTCGATGTTAAGTAGAGGGTTTTCCATAGCTCGAATTGGACTTCCATGGGGAGAGAGAGAGAGAGAGAGAGAGAGAGAGAGGATATTTAAAGGGGGGAAAACAGCAGTACAGTGGTTGAATTTGGCTGCTTTGCGTTGGTTGGAGCTGCAATCGAAATGGGTCCCCAGAGAAGAAGACGTTGGGGACTCGCTGTTTCAAGTTGGCCTTAGTTTGGTTTGGCTCGTTTTCAACTCGGCTTGAAAAATCTGGTTCGGGATAGGATCAGTTAAGTTGAAAATTTTTAATCGGGTCAGGCGAGTTGGTGGCGGCTCTTTTGTTTGTTTGTTTGCTTAAATAGAAAAGAAGTAAAATTGTTAGACATTATACACAAAAAATTATTTTATTACCTGATGTTTAACATCCTTTAGAGGAGTGCAACTTCAAAATAGACATATAAAAGGCTTTTCTAAGCAAAAGTATCCAAGCATAACTTTATAAGTGCAATGAAAGAATGTCCATTCATGTCTATGTATTATCCATGCAGTCCATCCATTTTTACATGTCATTTTAGGACATGATTCCAAAATCTAATCATATCCAAAGCTCAAGTGGATCACACCACAAGAAACAGTGTGCTTATCATCTACGAGCCGAATTAGATTGAGCTAAATCAAACTGTGCTTCAAGCCGAGTCGAACTGGTACTACCCTGTTTGAACTTGGTTTGTATTTTTAAATGAGAGCTTGGACTTCTAATCAGACCAATCTAAGCTGAGCTTTTTTAAACTAATCCAAGTGGAGCCTTTGTACTGGCTTGGTTTGTGCCCTGTTCTATTGGCTACCTTCAAACGCCTTTTGCCTTTTCGTGCAAAAATAAATAAAAAACAAAGACAAACATTTGGTACTCTAGTAGAGCGTGCAGTTATGTGGTCGTGCATCATAAATATTACACGTGGCACCTAGTTGGCTTAAATCATAGGATCCACTTTAGATTGGTCATAACCCAAAGATTAAAACTAAACTAACAATACCCTAACTGGATTGATCTAGAACTTATACACGGCCAAGATGAAAAATGTAACACGACAAATCCAATAAACAAAATCTCTGCTAATTAGAAATTATGGTTGTTTAGTCAATATGATGTTTGGTTTATTGACCCATCTAAATTGGAACTCACCATTTGGATGGTTCAATTTAAGTTATGTAAATTCCAAGTACACGCCCTCATCTATAGCTCAAGTAGACTGAGTGAAGATGCCCTCATTTCAACACTGGGGTCTTGGTATCCACTCCCAAAGTAGGGGCGGCTGACATTGTGCGAGCCTAGGTGGTCCATCTTCTGTGAGCTCATTTTAGGACATGCGAACAAAAATGACCTAGATCCAAGACTCGAGTGGGCCACATTAAAGGAAAAGGTGAGTAGGTAAATTCCTATCATTGAAACCTCCCTGGGTCCACAGTGGTGTTTATATTACATCCATACCGTTCATAACATCATTCCTACCGGGATGAATAGAAAACACAAATATTAGCCTGATTCAAAACTTCTGTGGCCCCATGAATATTTCAATTGTGGACGTTCAATCCTCATGTTTTCAGCCTAACATTGCGGTGGGACTAACAGCGGGGTGTGTGTGTGTGTGTGTGTGTGTGTGTGTCACGTGCACAATTTCTGGGTGCATGAGTGTAAACGTTATGCACCCGTACGACACACGTGTTTAAGATCACTATTATGGCTGTCAATCGCCCAGCTCGGGCCAGGCAAAATCAAAATTTTGAATAGGCAGCCCATCGGCCGGCCCAAACAGTTCAAAACCTAGGCGAAAGCCAACCTCAGGCGAAGGCTGCTGACAGCCTTTCTCATCGAGCGGCACTAGCACGACTTTTCTTATATATAGAAGACATGCAAATGGTGCATAGAGAACTCAATAGAGACTTGCAAATGGTGCATAGAGAACTCAATGGAAACTTAAAAGAGTGATGTAAAGTTGTCCGAAAAGCTTTGGAAAAATAATGACTTGGATTGTTTATTTGCTATCATTTTTAGTAAGCACATGTAACAACGTGGACTAGGTGGGCCTCAGTTATTTCAAGGGCCAGAGCCATGCAATTAGGGCTTAAAGTCAGGCTGGTTCAACCCGACCGACCTGACATTGGGTTGGGCTCGGGCAGGAAGTATCGGGTTCTGTCCTAAGCTCAAGCTATGCAAAAAACCAACCTGATAAATTTTCAGTCAGGCTCAGGTTGAGGTCTCGCGTTGCCCGAACCAACTTGAACCCGAACCGGATCTAATCTGTATTATTTTTTCCCTTTTTTGAGTGATTTAGTTTAAACGTTGTTGATATTTGATAATGTTTGTAATTTGATATTCTTGAGTGTTAAAAGAGTAGTTGTACTATATTTTATGTTGTTTGTTTAGAAAAGTGAAGTTTTTTACTATAAATAATTACATATATAATTAATAAAGACATAGATAACAAAATATAAGATATGTATTAAAATATAATAGACTAATGTGATAACAAAAATATTAGCATGTATTAACCCAACCGAGCCCGCTTGAATTGGGCTTGGGTTGAGAATTCTCAACCCGAGGTTGGGTTGGGTTGGGTTGGGTTAGAGTTGAGGTATAGGAACCTTGGGTTGGGTTAGGGTTGAGCACCAACCCAACCCAGCCCACCTGTTCTTTCAGCCCTAAATGCAATGGGCAGCGTGAAGAGGTGTATCTTGAGGTTTTTTATTTTGTTTTGGTTTTAAGATTATTTTTGTCATTTATTTTGATTGATAGTTGTTAGTCAGAAAGTTGAAAAGATTGTTAGAGTTTGTTTTAGTTAGTTAAGAGGTAGTTGTGATTAGAAACTAATCATCAACATTAGTTAGATTAAGCTTGGATTAGGAATTTATTTGAGCTTAATTGTACCTAATATATAGGAAACATGTAATTTTCATATTTTCTGCATAGTTTTAGAAATTGTAAGAGAATTTGAGATATTAGAGGAATTCCCCTCTTGTGTGATTGTTTGGAGGGTGTTTGGATCTCATGTTACAATACAAACCCCTCGACTCCCCAAATCCCCTCCTCTTTCTCCTTGCAAGAAGAACTCCGGAGTACATCAAGATCACTGAATCAAAGTTACGTTAGGTGGCCCCCACAAGATGCACAATCTAGATTCACCTTCCTCTGTGGGTGCGCGTGTGGGTGTGTGGAGAGAGAGCATGTGTTTTCAATTAAAGGACCAGCTTGGCAAAGTACATGGGGGTTTCAATTCTTGGAGCCCTAGCTTTGTTTATCCCAACAGACAGTCCATTGCATCTGACTGCGGCTCCCATATCCTATCGAACCATGGACGGCTTGCACTTTCAGATGAAGGGATGGATGTGCAGTTGCTAAGAAGGCAGCATGGGAAGTAGAATATCTTGACAGCCAGTATTTTTTTCTTTTTAGGCGTGATGTACCGGCACCAATTGTATTAGTAATCAGCCTTCAGTTATCATCCCATACAGCAATGTATTGCTTGCTGCAGACCAGTTTCGCTATAAACAATAGAGCATAACAACCCATAACAGCCCAATACAAGGTGATTCTACCCTATTTCAGCGACCGATTCCTTTGATAGGAAGGAGATTCTAGCCTGCCCTGAAATCCTGCTTCTCATTGAATCCAACTACAATTGAAAGGGAAGTGATAGTGTGACTGGTTCAGCAAAGGCACACCTTGCTGTTGAGCATATCTGGTGTGCCAAGATCCAGTGACCCATGCATCTGCTACGAGCCAGTGGATGTATCTGCAAAAAATCTTCTGCTATGAAAGATGTCAACAGTTAGATATGGTGGCCTGTGAAATACAGTTCCGAGCAATGGGTTTTTCTAATATCTTTATATCAGACACCACTCTTAACATACGGTATAAGCATATGATCATTAACAGTCTGGCTCCTTTTTTTGGAATACATCAAAATTTAGAATCGTTTTTTTCAATTCACTTATGGACCACTACATTCTTCCACACTTCCAAAAAAATTCCTACATATTCTGATGTCATCCAGACCATTGTCAAGTGATTGCATTCCCTCCTTCCCCTATCATTCTGCAGACGGTGAAGATTTTCACTAGTTTATAAAATCCAAGCTTGTTCGGATTCGAATGCCAAGAAAGCAACAACTTCACCTGGGCCCAGAGAGCTCCATGGCTTCAATGATGAATGAAGATTCATCAAGATATTCACTGTAGTTTCTTGAAAAACTGTAACTCCTTTCGCAAGGGACTCCCCCTTGCGATTCTTCCAGATGTTCTGCTGGCCCAGCCACAGCCTCCAGGACCTTTGCAACCTCTGACATCTTCGGTCGGAGGCTGGGATGAGATTGGGTGCAAAGGAGAGCCACCCCCACAGCTTTCTCCAGTTCAACCACATTGAAAGAACTACTGAGATCTCTATCCACCAGTGTATCCAGTCTCTTCTCCTCATGCGCAGTTCTAACCTGAATAATTTCAGCTGATAATTAGTTGATATAACAGTGAATAAAATGTAGTATTGAAATAACAAAGTAAACCTAATTCTGCATTAAAATAACAAAGCATGAATTGCAAGGATGTCATCAATTGCACAGCCTGTTTGGTTTTCCAATTTCCTATGAAATGCAAAGTGAATAAGCCATCATTATCATTTCCAGGTATTTGTTTAAATAGGAATTATGGCTCATAAATCGAGAGTCAAATACACTTGTAAAGGAAGTAGACGAATTGAATTGTAATCATTACATTTTCACACTATAAAACTACCATTTTTACAGTGACTTCTGGGTGAAACAAAAAATCATCATTGCAGTCAAATTTAAGTGATGTCACCACACAATTACAAGAGTAAATAATCATTAACCATTTACACCCATTTACCGTTCTAATTGGAAAACCAAACAGGCCCTAGATGTAATGGCACCTAAAACAGACAATAATGAAGTTGGAGTAGAAGAAAAAGAAAATGAAATAGAAGACACACAGGAGGGAGGGAGGGAGGGAAGGCCTTTTCGTGTGAGTAGGTTTCAGTGGCATTCCTTAGAAATGATGAGTTTAAGAAGAAATGGAAACTTTCGATAAATTTCAACTTGCACTTTCTATATAGTGATACCATAACCACTGTAAACAATCCGATGGCTTCTTCTCTTTCAGATGAATAAAATTAGTGATGGCGATTTCTCCAGAAGGGAATCCTTACAGAACAACTCTCTCAGAAGGGAGAATTTTCATTTGCAGAAAGACCATGGTTAGGCATACACTTTTTTCCATCAAAGGGTAGAAAAATGACAACATCGTACAAGAAACAAAATGGAAAGAAATAATACGAATAGTATTTTAACGATGTACTTACCCAGTCAAAAATCATACCCTTCTGAACCAGACCATTTGCAGCATTTAGTGCTTTGTAACCAGTTATGAGTTCCAAAAGTAGTATACCAAATCCATATACATCAGTTTTTTCAGAAGACTGCCCTGTTGAAAGATACTCTGGAGCAATGTGGCCTAAGGTGCCCCGGACTGCAGTAGTGACGTGTGAATCCCTCTGATCTAAAAGCTTCGCTAAACCAAAATCTCCAACCACTGCTTCGAAACTTTCATCGAGCAAAATGTTTGCAGCTTTCACATCTCTGTGAATGATTTTCGGGTTACATTGTTCATGCAAGTACAGCAGCCCACGAGCAGCCCCAAGGGCAATTCGCATTCGTCTGTTCCAATCCAAGGATGATTTCTCATGTCGAGGATCTGCAGATGGTGATTTAGCTTAACTTTCCGAATGGGGAGGCCCAACAGGAATAAAAGGGTAATACAGAGAAGATTAGAGTTTCATAGAGAGCCAAAAAATATCTAAACAATGGCATGCATTCTTTATAGTCAACATAAGACATGAGATCAAACCATGCACTGAACTTTTTCATGACCACCTGTAATCTTCAAGAATTTGATCACACGTGCATGGCCAAAAGCAATGCCAATTTCACTTCTCTTTCATAGAATTAATGCCATTTTCACATTCAGATATGAAACCTCTTCATGTTTCACAAAAACTGGTCTGGAAAATTTATAATAAAAAGGGTCATGCATATACACCCACATGCAGACACACACACTTCACACAATGTAATCAACTAATTAGTCGAGAATTAATGATAAAAAAAAAATATCATCTAGAAAATTTTCATGATTCGCATACAAAATAAAATATACCCATAGATAAACCCATGAAATAATAACAGCAGTACTGTTAAGTGCTCATGTTTCTCAAAGAAGATAAGGTTCCTTTTTTTTAACTTCTTGTAGGTAAGCTGGAGCCTGGGACAAAGATATAAGAATATGGTTATTAACCCCCCAACAAATTTCTTGTAATGCTGAAAAAGAAAACAGCATGTTCCCATAAAAAGATATATTGGTCAGTCAAAAAAAAGTATCTGGGCTATTTTAGAAAATAATATCCATTTTTTTTTACACCTCAAAAAAATGACCTCTGTATAACCACAAATCATAAGTCTTCATCAATTTCAGGTTAGGTCCATTATTTCACTGAGGGTCACATGCATAGTCGTATGCACTTGAGAAGCAGACCTCGTAAGCGGTCAGCAACACTCCCATTTGGCATATACGGATAGACAAGCAGCCTTTCATTCGATGTCAAACAAAACCCATACAAACATAAGAGGTTCCGGTGCAGAGCTAAGCCAATCATCTCTACTTCTGTTTGAAACTGGACTTCACCAGTAAAATTGGGATCTTTCAACCTTTTCACTGCCACTACTTTGCCATTTCGAAGGAAGCCTTTATAAACCACACCAAATCCACCTTGACCTAAGATGTTCTTACGATTGAAATTATCAGTGGCAACTTGAAGTTCCCGAAATGAAAACCTCTTTAGATGACCCATATCAAATTCATAATCTTGCTTCCCTGAAAACAAAATAGCCACAGTGAGATATTTCTGCAATTTTCTGGCACCTCAATTCTTATATGGAACAAATTCTTATACAGAATAAAACAGTATTTGACTAGAGAGATACCAATAGAGACAAAGGGCATATTCCATCTGCAACGATGCAGGCAATAAACAACCAGCATCATAGAAACCACAAGGGTGCAACTTAGGCTTACAGAAATGGCAACCACCAATCTATGATTATCACCTTCTCGGGATGAATTATTTTCTGCAACGAGAACACAATGCATATTTTCCATCAAAAAATGTAAGGTATGCATATAGTACATCAAAAAATGTAAGGTAAAAAGACTTTGAGAATCAAGTAAATTAATTACGTTGTACTGGCTTGGGCATGTCCATGCAGCCTTGCAAGAGTGATGAAGTGCAAAGAAACACGTTCCCTGCAACACTGGAGGACCCACACATAGCTTCAGGCTACTTTGTTATAGAAAGCAGAATATCAAAGATCAGAATCTCAAAATGAAGGAAAAGTACAAAAACACCTGACTTATGTTTCCAAAGATCTACTGAGGTGCCAAGAAGATCCAAAAGCTACAGATCTACGACCTGACCAAGACCAAAATTGTGCCATGCACCCTTTTTCCTTATTCGAAGTAATGTACAGAAACAAAGATTAATCCCCAATTAAAATCTCATTGGATTGAACCAAGTGCAGACCAGTCCTGAACTATACCACCAGACAAGAATTCAAGCGGTGAGGAAACCAATAGGACAGCAGAAGCTAAATAATCAGAGGTTGATAGGTGATGATGAAACATCAAATGGACCATATTGGCTAACCTAACATATTTTTTTGGATGAACCACTAATGAATGCTTTCACTGAAGATGGTCACAGGGCATTATTGGCAAAGGTAAGATCCAGGGTTTTGGCTTGGTGCCTAACTCTTCGCACCTGTCCACGGAAAGGATACAAGCATATCACCATTGCAATATTAATTCTCAGTAGTTGGATTAGAATGGAAAGCTTCCACCTCGTTTGGTCAAGACGTGAACATTGTCACAACCAGAGTTGGAATTGTTTGGTGAAAGGAGGACCAAAAGTATCTGGGTACAACTTTTATGAAAAGGCCTGTGTTCCAGTGGTGCTAGCTGAGATGCATTAATGCCAAGGGAAGCGGCCAGAACTGCTCATTCCGGATGTTGCATTCCTGAGTGGCCTTTTACGAAGTTGTATGGCAGCCACCTTGTTAACAGATTTGGCACCATAACAGTGTCCGGGTGTTGATTAATTGGTTTTCGAACTCTACATTAACAACCAGAGAAGATTCCATCAACAAATGCACATTTTTTTTTCCAGGAAACATGGCAGCATTTTCCAACTATAGGCTCAAGATACTGAAGGTCTGACTCTGTTAAAACTCAAAATTCTTTAAGAGAGGCCTTTTGGTTGCAGCCTATATTTGACTAATGTAAGCTTTGTCATGTTGGTCCCGTGTGTCCAATTATTAAACCGAGATTTTATTCATGTGCTGATCTAATTACATCTACATGCCCAGACACAAATATATAAGAATCAATCTACGCGTTTACAAAAAAAAAAAAAAAAAAAGGAAAAAGAAAAAGAAGAAAAGAAAGAAGAAAGAAACCCTCAAAACACTGAAAAACTAAATTGCCAAAGTGGTCACAGCACACATTGATAGGGCACACCTGAGAACTGGTAACATTCACGGTGTTTTAATGTTTTCGATATTTACTGCAAAAGGTTGCCGTCTCTGTGTCATGCCATTGCCCTCTGATATCAGATTAAAAATGATGACCACAACATCTTCTATGTATGAGAGCACTAATATACAATTGACATCCAGGAAAAATGAAGGAATTTCCTTCCAAATAATAAAATGAATTTCCTTGTTGATGAATTGCCAATTTTTACAGACATTGGCGGAGACGGAATTTGACTCCACTTCACATGAATGCAGATTGTATAGCTTCAATGATTCAATATCTGTACATGAGTTATGAAAAAAGATCTTCAGTTTCACTAAGGACAAACAGTGACTTTCGTAATTTTCAGGAACAATTATCTAAAACCAATAAACTTCTTATTATGATTTGTGAACCCCACTAGAGTTCAACAAGTCAATGATTTCTTAAAAGGCTGATTCCCGTGGCAAGATGTTGCATCCATTGATCATGGACTTCATCACAGTTTAAGGAAAAACTAAGAATAATTTAAACAGTAACAGTATAGGAAGTTTTCATTAAGTTCAGCAGCCATCGTTTGAAAAAAGGCATCTTTCCAGTTAATCTCACCTGGATTCTTTCGCGAGTATTCTGGGAGTTGGACCACTAAGATTGTTGAATGATAAATCCCTGTTCCAAACCATATGGGTAAACTTTATAATCCAACAACAGCTCAAAAGAGAAGATACCAGAGGCAATGAGAGAATACATACAAGAATGAAAGACCTCTGAGGTTGGCAACAGCTCTGGGAATCTGACCGGACAAATTGTTTTTGCTAAGACGCCTAGAGAATTGGCGAAGCAATTAGTTACAGAAATAAAACAAAACACTCCAGTAAACCAGCTCCTAAACTTCATAAGCAAGAACAGTTCATTACTAAAATTTGAAGGTGTACTCACAAGTAACTTAGATGAGTCAGAGAGCCCAGTGAGCTTGGAATTTCACCGACAAGCTGGTTACCTGAAAGATCAAGTGTCTGAAGCTCAGAGAGTTTCCCAATCTCAACCGGAACTGGACCTGATATTTCATTATTTTGGATTAACCTGCAAAGAATATCTTATTTCATTTGTAACAATGCTTCACAAGTTGCTGCAATGCAAAATCATATAAGTCTAGTGATAACAGCATATGATCTTTGAGAAATGAAACAACTCATTGATGAAGGCATGCATTGCAAGGACGTTGTATCTGGTAACAGAAGCTGAAAAAATGGCAATAACACCTCCCCATGAATAAAATTTGCCATTCTTATCGAAATAAAATAAAATAAATCAATAACAGGAAAACATGCCTTTCAAAAAAAAAAACACTCCCACAACTGTCTAGAAAGAATTTCTAACTAATTTACTGACTGAAACGAGTGCAAGGATCTACGACTGCCCCACATAAACCTCATGGATCCTCTAACAAGTAACGAGTGCCAAATCAGTGTGAATGATGATGAAGTGGAAGAAATAACCAGAATCTTTTTCTCCCATCAATACCCATAGAACTTAAATCTTTATGACTTCTCTCGTGCATTGACAGCAAGAACCAACCAAAAATCATGCAACAGCTTTGTTCTGTTCAGCTATTGTCTGTTATCCTAGCATGATGAGATGATTCTAAGTAACTTTAGCTCAATATTTCAAGCGCAATTCTGGCCACATCTTCACTTCAAATTTCATCATTTCAAGTAGGGCCAAGGCATTATAAAGGAGAAAAACTATCTGCATCAACTAGTACAAAGCAATAGTTACTCTGGATAACGACCCATGTTAACTGTTACATGTATTAAAGTGCAAATTATAAGATAATTTCATATGTCAAGAAAATAAGAAAAATGTTAGACTTTATTAGCAATTTAGCATTGCAGAACTTGGGGCGCCTCCTAATTTCAAGTAATGATATGTATGATATACATGCAACAGTAGATTGTGCACCCTTCTGTAATCAAATAAACATTGCCAGCCAAACATATTAAGGTTTACACATCTACACATAAAGCCCCACTGACTGTAGTAGAACAGCAAAGAGAGAATGGTAAAAAGAGAAAGAGGACAGAACAAAAGAAATCAGTCACCTACGTCGTCTGAAGATGACTCAAATTCCCAATACTTGGTGAAAGGATGCCAGACAGGCTCTTACTAGCCATTTCTCTGTCATCAATACCCAGTATTTCAAATTAAAAACAAATTCATGCAGCTACTAAAACTAAATAAGAAAACTGTATTGAAAGAAAGCAATATCTTTACTAAGTTACTATCCAACCGGATCATGAGTCCCAATATGTCAATAATGCACAACATCCAAAAAGTTGGCCCCACCATTAAAAAAAAAAAAAAACAAATTACGCAAAAAACACCCCAGTCCATGCATCATGTGGGCCACACCATAGAAAATAATGGGCAGACATTTCTCTGATCCAATGTGCACATGCAACCACCTCATGTGTGGATTGGCCTGATTTTCACACTAGGTCTCTTCATGATGGGGCCAACAACTCTACCTGGAAAAGTAATTGCAGTTTGGGGGGGAGCTTACAGTGAAATTACAAAACCCTCCGGAGAGCATCCAATCATGCTCCAAGTGCAAGGATCCACAGAATTAATATCCCATCCATCAAGAACATGGAGAGGATCACTCAGTTTACTCTTCATAGACATCAAAGCAGCCACTGCAAATTAAGAAACCAAAGCCCTCAAAATTCAAAATCTCAAAGAAAGAAAATGAGGCAGAGAGAAGCGGAAAGACAAGGAAGGCAATTCCACCATGAGAAATGAGAGAGAGAGAGAGAGAGAGAGAGAGAGAGAGAGAGACCATGCCTAATTTGCATAAAGAAAAGTAAACGTCAATAAAACAATTCATTCATCTAGAAAACTCGAGTACATACGCATGCAAACTCAATCCAAATAAGAAATTTCTGAAGACATGCAAATACTACAACTTAAACTTCCCTTGAAGCATGACCAACTAACCATATATACTAGCCAATAAAAACTAGAAACATACCCAAAACAAAGTCCACCTTTTCCAAATAAACTCATCTCTACCCAAATACTTTTGACTTTCGAACTAAACCAGATCCCCAAATGGACTAGTTTCCTAAAAAAAACTAAGACCAGCCAGCTTAGGGTCAAAATTGGACAGCATCTTTCTTCCCCAGCTGAGAAGCAGCCAACCAGCCATACTATGCATTGCCCATGTAACGAATAAGTAATGATTGATTAACCAATGCTCAGCTTAACTCTGCGCTTCCGCTTTCATCGGTGCGAGCTCGACCTCCACTCCGTACTTCCAAAAGGAGTACGTGTTATTTCGAGCAGCATGTGATGCATCCCGATCAAATATCCACAGCCTACTGAGTAAGATATGGCATGAATGCATATCAATGATATCACACCAAACGGAATCTTTATAGGTTTTACCAATGAAGTAGGACACGAGACATCTTTGATAAAATTTAACACATCATCATCATAAAGCCATCCAAATCTTGTATGGCCAGGGATGTTTCTCATGATCAAGTATTAATTTATTCACCCTCTCCTTTGATACGAAATTCCCACAACTATCACCATGTTACACATCCCACCCGAAATACAACAAGTCCAAAAGACACTTCGGCTCAACCAATCTTCCTCGTCTTGCCCTGTCCATACAGCTTTTCTCATCATTTGTTTCTCTTGGAATCACCCAGCAAACACACAATGGAGGATTCCATGCCAACACGACTTCTCTCCAGGTTTCATAGCGAGCATGACAGCATCTTTTACATGAAGCATTCTACCCATCAAAATCTCATATTGGATCCCGGGGATCAAACCTTTTAAATACTGTGGTACCGTTTGATATAACCCAATTCTCGCAGACAACTTGTAGAATTCTTTTGTGTAATCTTGCACGCACTTCTCTTTTTGTCCTAGGTTCCAAAACCTTTGGGTGCAAATCTGTGGGTAGCTCAGCGGAAGAAACTTTTCACACAATTTCCTCCGCATCTTCTGCCAGGAATCAATTTTCCTTCTACCCATTCTGTTACAAGTAAGTTTAATTTGGTTCCATCATTCATACACATATCCTCTTAACTTCCTACTGCCAATTTAACCTTTTCATATTCAGCCATATCTTTCCAATCAAACACCTCATCTATACTGTGTAACCGATATAGGAATTCTCCAGGATCAAACCAACCATCAAAATCATCTATATCCACAAGAAGTCCACGACCTCCATCTCCTTCAACTACTTAACAATCCACTCTTCAGATCTTATATTTTCCGATTGTGCCTGCAAAACGCGTTCATAGGAAGGGTATCTATCCAAATGTGCAGAATCAGTGCCTGGAGGACCAACGCCATTGTACCCCACCAATTCTCGATGCATATCGCTCCCCATTTGAGCCAGATGACTCATCTGTCTCTGAAGTTGTTGAATCGCTAGCTCAAGTTGAGCAACTTGGTTGCCACTTGCAGACATTGCAACAGACTCCTAGCAGAGCAAATCACAAAAGAGAACTTCACAAGGAGAGAGAGAGAGGAGAGAGAGAGAGAGAGAGAGAGAGAGAGAGAGAGTGTAAATAAGGGGGGGGGGAACACCAATTCCTACACTGTAGCAAACTCACAGACATGGCAATATCACCGGATTTACAAGCCCAATCAGAAATAAACACCTAATAACGTAAGACAATCAAGCTTTCCCAATTAATCTCACTTCAATAATCGACGAATTTCTTTTGTTGAACCGTGGGGCCCACCTTCTGGTGTTCCAAATGGTGGGCCTCGTGGTGGATGGGAAATAATACCCCAAGGTTCTCGCCCATCGGATGATCCCAACCATCTAATTGGCCCCCTAAACCGTGGGACCATCAGTTACAATCGTCCTTTTTCATAAGATGGCTAGGATCATGTGATACTCGGGCATAACCTATCCAGTGATGAGACTCAAAAGATTAACGGCGTAGAAGGGGGAGCCGAACAAAAAACACCGTTCTTTCCACCATACAAGAAGAGGAATCTGGGGTTTCCTTTTTCGTTTTCTACCCACCTTCGTAGTTAACGCCCTTGGGAGAAAGAAGGGGGTCGGAGGCTCGTAAGAGAGGCAAGAACAGCAGCAGCAGCTTCAGACATTCCATCAGGAAAGAGAATCAACGGGTGCAGCAGCAGCAGCAGGAATCTGGAGGGTTTTAGGGCTTCGACAGTCCGGTCGTTGCTCTGAAAAGAGGCTGTTGCTGCTGCTGCTAGTAATAGTAATGCTGGGGATTAGATCTGCCATTGAAGCTTCTTGGAATCTCTCTCTCTCATTCACTCACTCACTCCTCGGGAGCTCTTCCGAAACCCTAGAAAAATCAAAATCCTTGGAAGCGATGAATTGAAAGATCGAAAGTCGAGGAGGAAAGGCTCCGAAAGCGATGACTTGTCTCTTACCGAGAGTCGCTCCGGCTACGAGCGTGCACTGCGACCACAGTTTGAGAATAGCGCGATATTTCGCGAGAAATCAGCTGAACGATGATATCGCAGATCGCGAATTTACCCTGATATTAACTCGAAAGTTTCCGTTTAAAACTTTTACAAATTCATTTAACATAAATTTATAGATTTAGAAGTAATTTAGGAATTTGATAAATGCAAGCACTCCGTTGAGGGTTGTCAACGGATCGGATTCGGACCGGTCACAGTTAAGGATTTACATGATCTGAATCTGAACTAGATTACAAGTGTCTGATGCAAATTTGATCCGTTTAAAGTTTTCAAAATCCGAATCCAATATGATCAAAATTAGTACTCTTTTATGTAAATCTGATGGGTCGATCCCAAATCTGATCCGTTGATCCGATTAATAATCCGAATCCAATTAAATCAGATCGGATTCGGACCATGATCTATCCATTGACAGCCCTAACTCTGTTATAGTGCTCCTAGTTGCCTTGTGACGGCTAGATCGTCTGGTTTAGATGGCCCATTTTGATAAGAGTCTGGCTCCTCTCTTTGGTTCACGTCCATGATGTCAGTGTATGATGATGTTACAAACCAATGTGATATGGTTATCTTCGCAGTGTGATGACGTGGACCAATAAAAATGTTACCAACAAAACAGAGGATCCAAACTCTTTTTATAAATGTCAATAGTTTAGGTGGTGACCCAAACACCACCTAAATCAATAGTTCTGGAAGGTGATGGATTTGATAGGGCCACATGCCCTCAAGCATGCAAGAAAACTTAACATGCTTTGCGTGAGCACCATCTCTCAGCGTAACATTGCTACTATAAACGCAACTACATAGATAATTTTTATGTCAATTGTAGCCATTTCATCCCGGGGTTGTGAATAGGATGGTTGTATAAAATAGGAAGTTGTGCTCTGCTTGACGGACATGATCTAGGCAGCTTTGTAGGGCCCATGATGATGTATAGGTTTTATTTGCAATGTTTTTTTGCTTTTTTCAAATCATTTTTGGGTCCGCTTGGATGGGAGAGATGGAGGTAAATGGAAGGAAGTGGGAGTAGACACACGTAAATGTTATTAGAAGTGTATTTAGATGAAAGTAAATAAAATGAAATGTGAGTAAATGATGGTAAACAAGGTAAAATGCCTTTTTGAGCTGCTTTGGATAATCACACAAGCAAACAAAGACAATGCTACACGTATGTCCGCCATACACATGATACATTAATGATAATCCAAAACAATCTAATTATCAACTACATTGCTTAAAATTACACCAATAGAAAGATCCAAACCATCCAAAGCTTCACAATCTAAATGGAGTTGTTAAAAAACATTGGCAATTTGCTTATTTGTGATCCTTACATTTGTAACTTGCCTGGCGCTCAAAATTTTCTCACTTTTTGGCCAAACTATACATTTCCATAGGACTTATTACAAATGTTAAAAGTACATATATACACTAATTTAAAATTTTAAAGATAATTTGAAATATCACATATGTTCCTATGATTATATTGAAAAACTCCCATGCATTCGAAATCTTTCCATTTACTTCAATCCAAGTATAATATTTAAATTTCAAATGAATTTCATTACTTCCAACCAACCACAATTAAGTGTGGCATTTACTCCCAGTTCATTTACCTCCAATCCCATTTCCCATTTACAAGTTCTCAAATGACCACTTCCTAAGCTCCCAAATGAGCCTCAAAATGAGGCAAATCCAAGGCTACAGTGAACCGTAGCACAAGGAGCGATGATAACTATGCCCATCGATAGGACCTTCCTATGGCCCACCATGATGCTTATTTGTCATCTAACCTGTTCATAACATTATACGGCCTAGATGAAGGGAAAACACAATTACCACTTTAATCCAACTTCATGCAGGTCCTAAGAAGTTTTTAATGGTGGTTGTTCAATCCCCACTATGTGGTCCACTTGAGCTTTGGATATGCCTCCTTTTGGGCTAATACTCTAAAATGATATGGAAAAATAGATGGATGACATGGATAGCCCATAGATCATTTGCCCGGACCAAGTCCATCCAGGCAGAGGCAAGACAATTGGCTTCCTAGAATATAAGGCCAAACCCAGGGATCTATGAATCATCCGATTAGTGAGAGTTTTGCATGGAAGCTTGAGAAATGTGATTGGAACTTAATAGACGGTTTAGATCAATCAATTTGATTTTCTAACTGGACTGATGCAACTAGGAGCATTATAATTTATAGTACTCTTAGAGCACTGGACCATATCGAACTTAATGGACTGTTCAGATCAATCAACTTGATTTTCTAACTGGACTGATGCAATTAGGATTTATAGTGCTCTCAGAGCATTGGACCCTACCGCTATGAATTTATAATTATATCCGGCGAGACTTTACTCGTAAAAACCTTAGAATCTGAAAATATCCCGAGAAATTCTCAAGAACGAGATTTGTCACTAGGCTCGCTTGAGAGAGCCCAACTAGATCCAACTCGAGTTTTGTGCCATTCATGGTCAACAGCCATTCACCATCAACACGCCCACCCCTCAAAATCAAGCATGTACATACAGATGGGGGGCGCATATACGAGAAAAATCTACGGTTAGGATAAGATGATTACTGGTTCAATCCGCATCCAATGTGATCTAGGGACTCATCTTGGGTAGTTATTTTATACTCTGGCGAAGCATGATACGCAAGCATACTCAAATTGTACACTTTAGTAGACATTAACTAAAATTAAACGGACTAAGTTGTGGAACCCACCGCCCAAAAATCAGATAAGTTGTGTACCACGAATGAAGTTTGCGCATCATCCATCACACTCTGCCAGAGTATCAAGGTTTTTCTCCTGTTTCAACGGCTGGGAGAATGATCTTGCAGGCCCACTTCAAAGATTCGCCATGGGAAGTTTTTGACACGAGGGTTATGAACATGGGGCCCACACTAACCCTCTAGCAGCAAAAGCTCTGTTTTCTAGGACATGTAGTTATAAATCCAAATAACCATTACCAAAGTAAGACTTTTGATATGAGCCGTCGGATTGACGAGCACAGATCCAGATTAAAACAAAAACATGGCCCAGAGCTCCAGACGTGGATGGTGCGTTTTGATGAGCCTGCCATCAAAGAAGCATGAACATCATTTTAAAATAGTCAGCCTTTGAACATGGAGACTTCTCCCCCAAAAGATATCAAAAAATAATAATAATAATAATAGATTACAAGCCGAGGGGCCCTGGAAGTGAAAGATGGTGAAAACCAAGCAGCCTGTCGTTGTTAAAGGTGGTAATTTTCTGGGTCTTACTCGACCGTCATTAACTCGTTTCAAACGTTGGAATGGCCAACTTCGTCAATAATACACGAGGCAGCGGTGGGCCAATTACCAAGGGAGGACCCTATTGTGGATGGACCACGGATCAGAAAATGCACCAATCAAATTGTTTTGATGAGAGTAAATGCAAGTAAATGGTATTTGCTGAGGTGTGTTTGGATGGAAGTAAATGCATGAAAATGAAATGAAATAAGAGCTTGTTTGATTTTCCATGATACATGTAAATATGTGGTAAATGGTAAATATGTGGTGAAACACCTTGTTTGGAAATGGGTGAGTAATTCCACTTCGAAAATCGGTCCAAAAGTGTTCACTCAAACCTGTGGGCCCCACCATAATGTATATGATATATCAGCGCCGGTCATATGTTTTATTAGCATATTTTGGGGCATGAGCAAAACAATGAGGCAAATCTAACACTCAAATGGCCCGTACGAAAGGAAACAATGGTCTTAAATCGTCCACCGTTGAAAGTAATTTCTTTCATTGGGCCCGCATTGAGGTTTATTCATCATCTAACCGGTTCATATGGTCACACAGACATGGATAAAGGGAAAACAAAAATTTCAACTTGATCCAAATCTTTTAGGGCCCTCAAGAAGTTTTTAATGGTACGCGCTCGATTCCCACTGTTTCCTTTGGTGTGGTCCACTTGAGCTTTGGATCTGTCTCGTTTTTTGGTCCACGTCCTAAATTCAACTGGCATAACGAATGGGCGGTGTGGATAAGCCACATACATCACAGTGGGCCTTACATTTATTGTACAAATTTTTTCAATTTTAATGTTAACAAAGTAACCGTCACTGTCTTCATGGGAATGATGCAGTAATTACCTAGGTAAATAATTATTACCCATTTACAAGGTAATTACAGTCGAGGGAAAAAAACAAACAGGCCCTAAGAGTAAATGGACATATAAATGAAATCATCTCCATTGGATAGAAGTAAATGAAAGTAAATGAAGTGGAAAGCATGTTTTGAGCTCCCTTAGAGAGTCACACAAGTAAGCAAAGGTGGTGCGTGCTACACACATGTTCATCATGCAAATGGCATGCTAATGATACTTCAAAACAATATAATTACTAGCTATGTCAATAAAATTATACCAATAGAATGATTCAAACCATCTAAAGGTTGGTCATCTAAATGGAGGGTTAGAAAGGATTGACAAGTTGCGTGTTTATGATCCTGACATTTGTGGCCCACTTAGAGCTCAAAATATGAACACTAATTTGACATATTAAAGCTGATTTGGGATATTATATCTTCTTGTGAAGATATTGAAAATTTTAAATGCATTCCAATTCCACTCATTTACTTCCATTCAAACAGAATATTTAGATTGAAATACATTTCTTTACTCTTGTATCAAACGGGAGCTGACATCAAAAGCCCCGATTCAAGCTCTCGCTTGGTTTTCATTTGCCATTTACCTCTCATTTGTGATTTACGTCTATATATACAAGCTCTCATTCGAGCCCTTATGCTTTCTATTCTCTGTTGGAATCCATCAATTGGACAGTTATAGGATGGCCCGGTCAACATGATCTTAAAATCAAAGCGGGCCCACTGTGAGGTCCACATGATGGACTGCCAATCTGTCCCATGTAATGGAAAGGTTCTGCATCAGAGTTTGGGATTCGATATCTACACTCAATATCTACAAGGGAGGTATTTCATACTCCGCCCACATAAGACGCTTGATACTCCGACACTTAGAAATTGTACACATGGCATTCATTAACTCAAATTAAGCTAATTAGTGAAACTCAATCGTAAGTTACATTCCCAAAATACACCCAAGTCCATAAGTCAAGGGGCAGACTGAGTGAAGATAGTCTCGTTTCAACACTGAGGTCATGGTATCAATTCCCATGGTGAGGGTGGCTAACATTGTGATGTGACTAAGAGGGGTGGGTGGGTGTACTAACAATGGGGTGTGTGAACTAACCTAAAACATGTGCTCGCGCGCGCACACACACACTCCCAAAATCAAATTGGGTTTAACAATCCTGACCTCTAATCCTTAGAGGTTGGTTGAAGTAGATAATTTCATTTTAATCGGCTAATAAATGTCCACCAATAATAAGATGGTCCCATGATTGAGAAATGCACCCGTGCTCCAGTACTCCTGATTGCACGGGGACACTTAAACAGGCCAATCCGTCCGTCTAGACTATTGAATAGGTCCAATACATATTTCATGGGCTACCACGAAAACATCACGCTGGTATGAATAATATCAATCATTTGATCAATGGCCTAAGAACGACCGTCAAGATTATTTACATAAGAATAGTTCCCGTCAACAATGTGATCCATCAATTTGTTAGGGATCATGATCTGAAGAATCATTTTTGTAAGGCAATTGCCACCATCAATTTGTTAGGGATGATGGTAGCTTATGAAATGTGTGTTTTGAGCTCAAAAGGGCTGCTCACATCAAACAATTGGACTGTCCAACTGATCCAATATTCCAATGCAACTAGGAAAGCATTTCTCTCCATAAATAAAGAAGGTGTGGATAATCCATCAATAAATAAAATGATATTTCTTAGTCTCTCCTGCTACAGCTAGCATGTCAGAAGTGGGCTTGGACAATCCCAGCCACTGATTCTGTCAACCTTTTTACTTTAAGCCTCCATCCATTTTGAAGTATATTAGAACAGTTCAAACCGTTGTGGAATGTACAAATTGCAGATTCCATCAATAATCTATTGTCCGTTCAGCGGTCAAACGGTGCAAGCTGTCACTCTTAACATGTACCCTTTTTTCTTTATTCTTTTTTTCTATTTTTGGGTAAAAGAATAATATCCACATTTATTTCATATAAAACCTTGAAAATGAAAATGATTTCCATCAACACTATACTCCTTGGAAATTATTTCAAACTAGGAAAAACTATAGCACCCTGGAAATCATTTTCATTTCCGAAAGTATTCAACCTTCCTAGATAGAGTTGTACATGAGCCGAATCGATTCAAGCTTGGCGTAGCTCAGCTCAATTAGGCCCGTAGCCTACTCAACTTGAGTTTGGTTTGACTAGATCCTCAAGCTTGTTTGGCGAGCTTGGCTTGGTTCGATCGCCAGCTCAAGCCATGTTCAAACTGAGTTTAAGTTCAAGCTTTCAAGCCAAGTTTGAGTTGACTACAGCAAAAAAAAAAAAAAAAAGGGCTTGGATGAATTTTTTTAAAAAGGATAGGGATTAAGGTGCTTAAATTTGATCGATATTATATATATATATATATATATATATATATATATATATATATATATATATAAGGTACTTAAAACTTAGTCGAGTCGAGCTGAGTCAAGTTTGAGCCGAGCTTCAAATCAAGTTGAGTTGACTCAAAGTCAACTCGAATTCGAGCTCAAATAAATAGCTCCACTCCGCTCAAATCTAGCTTTCGATCCGAGCTTAATTGAGCTTATTCAAAGCCGAGTCAAGCAAGTTAACCGAGCTTGGCTCATGTTCAGCTCTACTCGTAGACGCCCTCTTAAGAAAATCATCCTTGCACCACACACACACAAGCACACACAAAGCATTTATCCTGCCCAAACACCCTCTAAGAAAATCATCCCACCAACAAAGTGCATGCTCACCATCACTGAATCTTACCCCATTAGATCCATGATATGGTTAGCAAAGTGAGGCACACTATATCTCATCCCTCAGCAGAGAACAGGAAGTTGGACCCATGTTTCATCAGCTGCAGCCAAGAATTACCAGTAGAAAAGACTTACCACGCATGGTTACCTATCGGGTTACTTTCATTAATGTGGGTTCAACCTGATTGTCAACTATGGTCCTACTTTCTATCTTAAACGTCTATTTGTTGACAACCTTGAAGGATAAGGATTCCTTCAATCTGAATGATTTAGGTGAATGGGTCATCCATAACGGCGCCCATAAAATATCAATACTAACTTTCAGATCGGGCATTGTTTATGAGAAAAATTTCCATACACAACACTTATTAATCACTTGGAAATTGCATACATGAAATACAAGTGATTGAAATTACACTGCCCAAATTGGGAGACATTTATTGGACTGTGTACCTTGATGATCCTATTTTGTAAAATGCATCCACAAATCAAAGGTTAGGATCATCCGATCAATCTTATTTTGGAACCGGTAACTTAGTGACAGTAGGTCCCACCATTTATTCGATTAATGTGATTGAGGTTGAGAAAGTGACGAAAACGACCCTGAATACGAAAATGGCAGTGGCTCTACGGAAGGGTACTAGGGTAGCTGTCCGCCAAAAGGCCGCTTCGAGTCACGTGATGAAAGAAGGTTGGGTCCTTGGAAAGGGTCAACTCACCTCACACGTTCGAACACGTGCGAGAGATCTGAGCTGCTCACTAGGCGATCCCAACTGGGAACATTCAATGCCTTTACGTAATATTTCGTTTATTTTGTGCACGTGTACAAGTTTTAAGTTCATATCGAACCTGATTTGAGAATAGCAGTTACACTATAAAGATCAACCGATGAGCAGCTCTGATCTCCCTCTGCAGTACACGTGGCAGGGTGATGAGGAAATCGGGTCCGTCCATATGGAAGACCCTAGCTTGGATGGCGTATGTCCCCAGAAATCAGACCTATCTGCCAATCATATCCATCTGATCTGCAGACATTAAATTAACGTGTAAAAGAAACAATTTAACTGCCAAATACGCGGTGGGATATACTAATGGATATTGGATAGGATGCTAAGTTCCTGTTCGTCTACATAACGTGTACATGTAGGGGCCATGGTTGCTTTATCCAATACATTGATCTGATGGCCCCCTATCGTGGATAAAACATGCCCAGAAAGTCCCTTCATAAAAAGAGTTAAAAGGCAAAAGATGTGATAGTCAGCATCTTCCAGTTTAGGAGATTTTTTTGGGCATGGTTCATCCTTAAAAGGGTACATCAGATCAATGGCTTGTATTTATTGGCCCCGCATATACAGATACGAACAGGAAACTTGGCCTCTGGGATTATAATCTCGTCGGTTCCCTCCTTTTTTTTCATGTAGATGTACAAGGCTTAGATTATGATGACAATCCATCGTAGTGCCACGTGTCCTGTGGAGAGATTTTCAATTATCAGTACTCGGCCCCAGTAGGAATTTCAAATTGTAAAAAGAGAGGTGGCTCGCAAGTAGAAAACCGAAAATTTTCAATCCTTATCGAGAAAACATTCGAGGCAGGCGACCACGCCCACATCTTTTCACAGCATGCATGGGTTTTCAATCGTGTCAATTGGAGCCCACGGTCCGGTGATCAAAACAATCGGTCAGCTTGGCTGGCCATTGTTCCACTTTAATGTGAGCCACCAGAAAAACATGGCCATATCTCCAAACCTCAAGGGATCATGATCAGATCCAAATTGGGTAACGACCAGCCTTTAAAGTGGAGAGAGAGAGAGAGAGAGAGAGAGAGAGAGAGAGAGACCATCTGAGATCCAGGCCATTTAACAGGTAGGGAACACTGTGACATGATAAGGGCGAAAATTATTGCTGGTCCACTCATCAGGCAGATCAAACTTGCATGAGAAAAACATACGGTCAGGAAGGAAACATCCAACAGTACAAAAATTCAACTAACTTGTGCAGTCGTCCCTCACTTGATGAGCGTACTACTCTAATCTTTGGATGCGACATATTCATGGTGCACCCACACTAAATTAGAAGTAAAAAAAAAAAAAAATCAAATAAAACACTATAATTACTTTACTACAGGTGGAGGTGAAAGCATCAGGCATGCAAGTTGTCATTGTTGATGGGTCATGCGACAATCAAAGAGAACTTTGATACCCTGGCAGGGAGGTGCTTACGGATTACTTCTAGTTTCTCGTGCGACTCCACAATTATCAATGTTGGAACTGAGGAAAACGAATCATCTGATCAAGATGACTTGGCACTATATTCTTAGGACTGGATTGCATAGCCTACCTTGGAATATTCAAGTTACTTGCCATAAGAAGACACCATGAAAACAACAATCAAATGATCTCAGCCGCCTGTTCAGGTGCCTGCAAAGACCATTTAATCAGCTGTGGGACCAACTAGTCTTGAACAAACCCCTAAGGTGTGTGCGGGTCACCAGAATGTGCAGCAATTTGCCATCAAGTCACCAGCAAAAATAAATATTCGGGCAAGCCAAACTGGACACAGATCAGTACAACAGGATTTCCCATTTTTCTAGCTCCAGAACACGGACTAAAAACATGTATACAAGTTGATAAACTTCGAAGAAACCACATCGATATCCAATGTAAAAACTAGAGAACCCTGCGGATTAAAACAGCATGGAAGGGACAGTAACCAACCAACCTTTGTGCATTGGGAGCCTGCAACAAGCAGCCACCACGAAAGTAAAAGAAGACCAGGTAAACAAAAGCCCGCTCTTTCCTCCAGCCATGCTTCTCGCCCCCCCGCATCTTCTCACACTCATGGCTTCCTTACCGATCACGTCGAAACTATCCTATTCATCAGACAAGTATACAACACAGATATGTTGCCTGAAAGTAAACAAGCACCAACTCCAAAAGAGCAGCTGCCCATTTGGTCTAGAACTTCATAATGCTGGGCACCGTATTTGATGGCCTCGATGCAACAATAACCACCATAGAGAGGCCTTTTTCCTTAGCATACATCAAGAAGAATCTCTGCCTATCATCTTACGTGCCAGCCGGGTGCATGAAACAAAGACCAAATTGCCGCCTCACATGTTCTGGAATCAGCTTGTTGATAAGCTCTGGTGAAGCACCGGCCAACTGTAACCAAAGAGGACCAAAGATTAGAGAGAAAATACTTTCAATTAGCAGTCATTTCAGGTAACTGCCATCAATTGCAAAGACAACACAATTTTACAGAGAAAACTAATACCACAATCTGAATCAACCAAGTTCACTGAGCATTCAATTGCAAAGACAACAAAAAATTGTGCAGAGAAAACTAATACCACAATCTGAATCAACCAAGTTCTCTGAGCATAGTATGTTGAAAAGGAACTCACTAAGGAAGAGCAAATGCTGACACATCAGCACAGCAACTGCTGACATTTTCACTTTTGTAAATAAAAATTTTGCGCAGATTCTTACAAGGCTTGGCAGCCCAGCTATTGGTCCGTCTGCTGCGCAGCTATATATATATATATATATATATATATATATATATATATATATATATATATATATATATATTATAGAGAGAGAGAGAGAGAGAGAGAGAGAGATTTGTTAATGGTTTTTGCATTGATATATAGTTAGGAGCCATTTGTTGAGCATTATAAAAGTAAGTTCAAATAAATGCCGGGTTTTAGGGTTTCTTTGAAAGAGTAAAGCCTGTTTTACTTCTACAGCCATGAGTTTTCGTTTTTAAGTTGTTGTATCATCTGCTTCTGGGAACAGTGTTAAATTTTGACGTTTGGAGGGTTTAAACCCTGATTTCTACATCAAAATTGAATCTTCCCTCCTTGCCATATTTTATTGAAATGGTGGTAATGATCGCAGGATACTAGTCAAGTACAACAAGATTAACAAAAGATGGAGAAGCTATTTTCAGAACTTGTTAAATGACAAGCTCTCTGACAGTATACAAGGAACCATTTACTCAAATGCTGTCATGTCCATAAATACTTCCGTAGTATTAGGATATTTGAAGTGAAAGAAGTTTTGAAAAATATGAAAACAGGAAAGGCCCTTGGACCAGATGGTATACCAATTGAGGTCTAGAAGTGTATGGAAGATTCTGAGTTGTTTTGGTTGACAAAGTTGTTCAACAAGATTGTAAGATACTTTCGGAAAGAGTTAAGGCATGAGACAAATGTATTAGAAAGTAAGTTTGGTCTTACGCGCAGGAGGTTGAATGTTGAAGCCATTTTCCTACTTAGACAACTGATGAAGAAATATAGGGAGTTCAGGAACACCATGTTCGTAGGATGAGGGTAGCAGAACTGAGGATGTTGAGAAGGATGAGTGGCAAGACAAGGACAGAATTAGGAATGAATGCATTAGAAGGAATTTAGGAGATGCACCACTAGGCAATAAGATGAGGGAAAGTAGATAATGTGGACGCAACATCAAACAGTGCCTCCTCATGTGCAAGAGGGTGGCTACATCCTATAATTGGATGTTAGTGATTCCAACAATGTTCCATTTGTCGTCTCAGTGGCAGAAGAGATAGCTGATTAGAGGATCATGGCTACACCAATGATATAAAACTTGATATGATTGAGTTTTGTGAAGAATCTGCGAATTTCAAAACACAAATTCAAGATTCATTAGGTGTTTGAAGATCTGATGGTAACATGCCTGGCGAAAGCACCACAAGCAAGAAGATACACAGAGCTGTCAGCGGATTCATCAATAATCAACAAATTGATTAGTTGATGGAACAGATAATGGATCAACAGTAAGATTAGCAGAGGAAGTGATGGAGCGGCTAAGTTGTCAAACTAGCATGTACTAACTATGTATGTCAAAGTTGAGATTGGCACATTGATCCCATACCAACAACAGTCAAGAGCTTATAAATCCAACAACATCAATAAGGACAACACTGCGCCAACAAAGAACTGAGAGACTCGCAACTCCATTACTGCAGAAGTGGGAGCCAAGCAAATGCCAAAAACATGGAGAGCATAAAGACGTTGGAAGAGGTGGCGTCATCTAAAGCTCCATTCAATGCAAGTGATGCCGATCCAGCATGTAGGCCTTCACCATCAACTGATATTGAAGCCAAGGAAGATGTTCTAAAGTTGGATCGATCTGATGGATTACCAGCTACCAAATCAACAACAAATTCTTTCAAAGCCAAGGGAATCCATGCATCCAGTCCATCCCTCAATGCTTTTATTTTGGGATGGATGTAAACACCTGCTCAAGATATTTTGACTATTTTGGGAAATCTTTTAAGATTTAGAATCTTTTCAGTTACTGTTATGAACCCTTGAGAACTATTGAGATTTTTATTTTTTGTATTTGTGCTTGTATCGTGGTGTGCCGTAACAGCCGTTAAGGGGCCATAATGACCATTACATAACAGTAATGGCGGCAACTATTACGTGTTAGTGTTACAGAATACAGAGGCATAACAGCTGTAATGGCCCCGTAATGGTCCATTACTGGGCCGATACATGTTTTCTTATCAAAAAAAAAAAAAAAAAAGAGGGCGTAACAGCCGGTATCGTAACGGCAACCATTACCATTGCAGAATACATTGGCCTGTATAAAGAGCTCTAAGGCCATATGTATGAGACAGAGAGAGTTTATGGATAATGAGATCAGAATTTCATTAAAAAAAAATTTGTTAGTTTTGGGATAAAGCATTCTTAGGTAGAGGGACAAACCCTCTAAAAAATCAACCACGTCGAATTGTGAGGTATGATCAGAGACCCGTTCTTCTCTTCTGTTCTTCTTTCTCAATCACATCCTACATCACTTCCCCTAGAAAATTGGCTCACAGATATCCCTTAAGTCTGCTAATATTCTAGGAAACCAAAACTAGCAAACTTGTGACTAAAGTTACAATTAAATAGGAAATAATTTAAAACAAATTTATTTAAAAAATCCAAGGGCATGTTTGGATGCCGAGTGACAATCAACCCAAATGAATTGCATGCATTTTGTGGCCTCTGAAAGATACTGTAGTGAACAAATGGCGAGAAATAGAATTGTTGCCTTTGATGATGTTAAACATGGTGGTGCTACAAGGGTTCAATGGAAATTTTTGAATACGCCTGAAGGCCCTGAACAGTTCGAATCCAGGCCTCAAACAACCCTAGGCCCAGGGTTGTTGACAATCCTAGGTGCTACACATGCCTAAATGGCATGTGCAAACAATCCAAACCGTTCATCAGGCGGGTCGACCCATATGTGAACACTGTACAAAAATCTGGCTTAAACCGTTCATCACATTGGCTTGGACAGCATGTGAAATCTGAATTGCAGTCCCATTTCCAAGTAAAGAGTAGCAGGAAAGCTTCTACCAGTTGTCTTATTTATCAGACGTGCGTGCAGAAATGAATGTGTTCATTTTTGCCTAGGATCCAAATGGGTTCCAAGTAACTTAATAGCACTCTTCAAAAAGAACACACCAAAAAACCCTCAAAAGAACAGATAATTCCTACCATTACTCAACAACCAATTTACAAAACTGTTTCAATAACAAAACTCTACCTGACAAAAAGAATTAAAACTCTTAAGGGTCCGTTTGGGTAGAGGGGAACCCGCTAATTACACCAAAAATCCCACAAAGAACAGACAATTCCTACCATTACTCAATCAACCCATTTACAAAATTGTGTCAATAACAAAACCCTAACTGACTAAGGGTCCATTCGGGTAGGGGAACCCGCTAATCGGGGCAGGTCTACCCGATTTTGGTGGTCCTTGTATAGGATTTGCCCACAATAAAGTGGCAGTTTTCTCCGCAAAAACACAATTAACAAAGTTATAGTAAAAAACAAAAAACTCTGCTAATTATGCGTATGCGAAAAAGAAGATGCCAGTTTAGTGCACCAAATCCAACTTGGAGAGCATGGCACCCACCAAAATCAGGACTATAGTTAATTCCAATTTTATTTATTTATTTATTTTTGAAAGGTAACAATTTTATTGATAAGCAGCTTCAAAAGAAGATGGAAAAGAAACCAAAACAAATAAAGAATAATTAGAATAATTACATGCCCAAGAGGGCAAGAAGAACATAAGCATCCAGGTCCTTTAAACCAGAAAACCAATCAACCACCCAATAGAGCCCTTTGAATTCCCAAACTTTCAAGATCTGATCTATTTTCGAAGCAACGCATATTCCTCTCTATCCAAATGGCCCGGATTTTGCCATCACCACCACACCACCTTCCCATCTTTGCCAACAGCGCCTTCGTGCCACACAGCCACAAAAGACTAGATCGAGCCTGGCATTACCCAATTAACATTGAGATTCAAAATAAAGAAATCCCAAATCCTTCTCGCAAAAGGGCAATGAAGGAATAAATGATCCACCGATTCAGTGTCCCTCATACACATGATACAAATATTCAACCCTCCTTACATAGATTGTACACAGTTAGCACCCTGGATTAATTGAGTTAATCCCAATTACACGGATCCCCTATCCGAATGGACCCTAAAAACTCACAAAATTGTTTGGAAAAGACAAACACCCTAAATCCCATTCCAACCTTACAAATTACAACACTAAACGAATCCTTATTCACATCATCTTCGCTCATTTGAAAGCTAACTCAATAGGCTATCAAATGGGACTGATTTCATATGATTCAGACATGGACTGGAAAATAAGAGGCAAAAATATAGGAACCTATAAAAAGCCATTAACTAACCATATGACACCAATACCAACAGGGCCCACCAAATCGGCCAAGACAGTCCATCAGCACGATCAATGCAGACCAGGGGCTGCCTCACCATGCTATCATTTTCCATCTCACTCATAGCCTTATTTGGTTCCTCAGCAATATTCCCCAGCAATATTCCCATTATGTGTTTCACCTTTCCATCCATTGCCTTTTTTCACCCGCTCTCACCCCCAGCAGCACAAAGAATTTAAGCGTCCCATTAAAAGCCAATGCAAATGCCACTTTTTGCTACTAATCAGAAGTTCAAAATTACTATAGAATTCAAATTTTCTGAAATTTTTTAGAATATTAAGTAATGACTTTAGCCAAAGTCCATATTGGAAAATTATAACATCATGCAGACATCAATGCAATGCTCTAGGTTTGGAGGCATACTTCTTGCTTAAAGTTGAATAGAGCAGGTAAGGGGCGGCCATTTGGCAGGCGAGCATTGGGCTCCCGGAGTTCGTCAAAGAAGGGATGTGCACATGCCTCTAGCTGCAATGACAAAAATGGAAGTCAGCCAATAAAAATAAAAGGTGTCCATCAATATACATGCAGATAATAAATATTTTCTACTTTACAGTGAAAATTGCTATATTCCAATAGAACAACAAAAGATGACACCATAGACCAAGTTGCGAGTTATAGCAACAGCCAACAACCCAACTCTATGAAGTGGATCAGCAACAAACTGAGAATTGCAACCAAAATTAAGCTGTATTCAGATGTTCCACATGAGCTGGCAGAACAAAAGTTGCGAGTTACAGCAACAGCCAACAACCCAACTCTATGAAGTGGATCAGCAACAAACTGAGAATTGCAACCAAAATTAAGCTGTATTCAGATGTTCCACATGAGCTGGCAGAACAAATAATCAACAATTTTCTGCACATGTTATCTAAGTTGGTGCGGAAAACAGAAACACCATCATGTGGGTTTCATTTGTCCACTTTTTTATATCCCAAATAGGTATCAGATGCATCTCAGGCCAGACCAAAAGCTTATCCAATATCAATTTGCAGAGTAAAATTATCCAGCCCACACCACTTGGCAATGAACGCCCAAACAAGCCCCAAAAGACCATAAACCAAGTTAACAGAAATATTCCATCACCTAAGATGACAAATATTTGTGATTCTTTCAGTTGAATACAAAAGCAAAGAGCCATTCCCAACAGAAAAGAGGGCCATCCATTTACTGAGAAGAATGGACAAGTAGGACCAGGAGTTCAGGACTGCCAGAACTAGCGACTAGCCAATCCTAATTTTCCACTGGTGAGAAACTCATAAAAAGGGAATCAGAACATTTCTCTTCCATATGAAAGAACAGAAAACTTGAACTCACCGCAGTGCAGCGAAGACTAGGCGAGTACTGTAGAAGTCGTGAAGCAAGATCAATCGCTTCTGGAGGCATTCGTTTATGGAAAACCTGAAACAAAAAACTTGATAGTAAGAAAAGGATTAACTAATAATATCCAAAGGTAAAAAATAAATAAATAAAGGCTGAAATCTTAGGATGGTTTTGTGAAAAGCTACATTGGCTGCTCTAATTAACGATCACCCAATAAATAAATAAAACTATTTTAAGCATAGAAGGACACAAAATAGGATA
This sequence comes from Liriodendron chinense, assembly GCA_003013855.2. Lineage (NCBI taxonomy): Eukaryota > Viridiplantae > Streptophyta > Magnoliopsida > Magnoliales > Magnoliaceae > Liriodendron > Liriodendron chinense. The sequence goes on from ML058334.1 coordinate 6,901,049, forward strand.
TAGAACAACACCCAATCACAAAAGGGTTCAAGGCCTCAGATCAAGTATAGGAAATTACTCAGATTTCCACAGAAGAGAATTAAATCCATAGGTTCAGCATGACCAACATTTTCCTGCTTTTAAAAGTTTATATAGAATTTCCCACTGCTTATAAAAATGTAATACAAAAGTTTGAATAGAAGCGTCCACATCATAAGGAATGTTAATATTTCAACCAAGAAAAATACAAGTTCTATGTACTTCATTAACCATCACCATGCAGAACTCAAATTTTCAGATTCTTTTCACAACTTTGGAAGAAACACACCATAATATATAATCTTCCTTTATCAAGAATAACTTACTGATGCTTTCATAGTACTAGACATAAGGGGTTCCTTTTTCTCTACGAACATGAATTACCAATGAAATTAAAGAAACTTATGCATTTAATTACCTTGTGCCAAGGGCAAGCTTTTATCTGAGGAAACCTAAAGTCAGTATAATTAGGATTCATGCAACGAATTTCCTCCCGAGTTGGAGTACCAAGAACCTGCGAAAGCAACCAATGAGTAGTCAAGACTCACAAAAAATGCAAGATATCATATATCACCAAACATGAATAAGATGTACCTTGATGATTTCAACCAGCTGGTCCACTGCGCTTTCTCCAGGAAATAACGGCTAAAATAAATTGTGTAAATCAAAAAAGTCAGCAAGTTAAAATCAAAGGATCCAGTAGTACAGCAATTTTAATAAGATTTCAAAAGGTGCGGATATAAAAACTCGCAAGTCTTAGCGACAGTCTGACCTGGCCAAGAAGCAGTTCAGCAAGAACACAACCAGCTGACCATATATCAATTGACGTTGTATATTCGGTGGCACCAAATATAAGCTCTGGAGCCCGGTAGTAGCGAGAGCATATGTACGATATGTTTGCTTCTCCCTTGACCTGTTATAATAATTAAAACCACAGAGATTTAAGAGCCAAAATTGAGAAACAAATATGCAACTAAAAGTCTAAAACGATATGTTCGCTTTTCCCTTGTGATGATATGCAGAACTTGATATATTCCCACTAGTCAGGTATTAAGCATAAAGTACACTGTAAAAAGAACTAAGGTGTGCATGTACCAGAATTTTTGCACTTCCAAAATCACAAAGCTTGACCTGGTGGGTGAGAGGATCCACCTGAACGAAAATTCACCAAGTAAGAGAAACAGTTGTAGTTCCCAAACAGACAACAAATTCAGTAAACATCCCTAATAGAGAAAACATATACCAGAAGATTTTGAGGCTTCACATCTCTATGACAAACCCCAGGTACACTGTGAATATAAGCTAGGCCCCTAAAAATCTGGAGAACGACACCAACTCATTAAGGACAAAAAAGAAAAGAGAGAACAGATAATTGAACAGAACCAGAACCTATTAAACGCAAGCAGGATCTTATACTTGGTATGTATAAAGCTTCACGTAGATAAGTGGCATCCGCTGATTTGCATTGCAGTAGTGCTTCAGAACCCGATACAAAGTTTCTGGGACGTATTCCATGACCAAGTTGAGGAAAAGCTCGTCCTTGCTCGTGGTCGAGAAGAAACAGTGTTTCAAAGAGATTACATTCGGGTGGTCCATCGAGCGCATCAATTGTAACTCTCGATTTTTATATCGTCTGTCTTGTAAGACCTTTTTTATAGCTACAGTCTCTCCAGTCTCCAAGCATTTAGCCTTTAGGCAAAAGAAAAAAAACACACACAGCGAGAGATAAGGAAAGCAAATGATGCAATGTTTGAAGCCAGCGGCAACCAGATAAACCTCTGTGAATATTATACCTGAAAGACAATTCCGAATGATCCAGTACCCACAACACGTTCTGCCATGTAACTAATGGTCTGCAATACACACAAAGAACTACAGTTCAGACTTGAGAAATTGAAGAACCCACATGCTACATGAGAAACACCCGTTCTTTAGTGAGGGGTACAGTTAAAGAATCTGTGGCCCACCCACGTTATGAGAGGACCTGCCTGATCGTTGGGCCACATCATGAATGCAATGGCGACCACCAAATGCACAGCTTCGATGTCGCCACACGTAGAGGTGCGCTTGTGTTTTGCAAGCCTCATAATATGAAGAATTCTAAAAAGTGCCCCGCGTGAGGGTAAAGCGGCTCTAATTCACCAATTGTATGACAGGATTCCCTTCTTTCATTTATATCAATACAACATAAACAATCGAAAAACTAAAACATTTCATCTTAAACAAAGATCATTTCTAGCATACATTGAATCACCATTTTCAGAAATTGAAAGCCCAAAATTTAGAAAACTAAAACAAAAATCGGAAAAGGCATTCGATTTGTGAGATCTAGAACTAACCCGCTTTGGTTCGCCATTTTTGCCGCCGATTGTAGTGGAAATGATGTGACCAGTGACCGGATCATTCCCCTCAATAACGGATGCTGATATTTCCTGCAGTAAAGATCCATCCATGGATTCAAAAATAAAGCTACTCACAGATCAAATGGTCCTAATACTAATAGCCTCAAAGATAAATGACGAACCATTGCATTTAAAGATGTAAGAGAAACTTGTGATAGAGAGAGGAAAGGATGCAGAAATGTAAAGGAGAAGCGATGCCTTTCGAAACAGATGCGAAGAGAATCACATGCCAAACCAACTCATAAAGCAAACCAGATTCTAGCAGAGATTGAAAGTAAAACAACAAAATTCGAAGAAAAATAAAAATCAAAGATCGCAAGATATCGGACGAGGAGAAAATCATCTGATGCTCGAAAGATCGTGGAAAAAGCGCAAAAAGAGAAAACCCCCCAGATTCATAACGAAACCCTAGAAAATATTAAAGATCTGATAAAAACATAAACAGATCGGTAGAGAGGGACAGGAGCAGAAAATCACCGAAGAAATCGGTGAAATCTCGACGCTGATGAAAAAAAACCCCAGCCACCGGCTATTTCCGGTAACCTAGCTGAGATCGCCGAGGACTGAAGGAAAAATGGCGGAGAGAAGGACGCAAATTTCAGGAAGAAATGCAGAAATCTCGCAGATAAAGGAGAACGATCGCTGCGACCAAATGAGAGAAGATCGAAGAAATCGGAAATGCAGAAATGAGAACCGGATCGGAGACGCTGGGATAGGGAGGAGGGGGAGATGGCAGAAGATCTGACACGATCGGCCGGAATCTGACACGGAAATGGCTGGAAAATACCTTATCATCTCCCATCTTCGACACGCGAGGCGCAATCTTCACTCCCTCATTCTCTGGTGGATGAGGCCCCAGCGGCAACGAAGCCATGTGGAATACAGCTCCACTTTGAAGACTCTTTCTCTCTCTTTCTCTCTCTCTCTCCTCCCTCCTCTCTCTCTCTCTCTCTCTCTCTCCACTTTACCCAGAGAAATTTGTATATTATCCGAATATACACATTAATTATGTGTATGTGATGCTCCGTCGAGTTAAAAGGTGTTTTTTGTCCGGCCCAGTACCTAAACAAGTGGGGTCCACTTTTCAGTGATCGGTACCGTTCATCTGGACAAATCATCTACGAATGGGCCATAAGATGATTTTTCACTACCATTCGATTTTGAATTTATAAATATAAGTCTGAAGATTGAAGGCTTAGCACACAGTCCAGATTCCACAAGAAAAGCTGACGCTGATTATATGGGTGAGATTTTCCAATGGGTACCAGATATCAGACATTCGTGACGGTTCAAAACGGGTCAGTCGGAAAAGGTGGGTCCGGCTGTACGGGTGCTGGCCGAACCGAAAACTTCATCACGTTAGGTTGAGCGGTGTAGAACTTGTGAAGTGTACACGCATTGTTAATTCTACAGGTGGACCCATTCTACGGTAATCTAAACCATTCTTCTCATGTGGCCCACCGTGGATGGATTATGACATAAGAATTCATCGAGATTGGAAGATCCTAGCCACAGATCGTTGGACCTTTATAATCGAGTGTAACGGACGGCTACAAGTTGAGAGGTGACGCATCTACATTGGGTCAGTGATGTAGATTACCAAAGCATAGGATCCACTTGCGGTCGCGTTTCCTACACTTCCACCCGAGTAAAAACGCGGTACAATGCTCGGGCGGGCATGTTTTACGTCACACTTCTGGTTTACAGCTTGTAAATGTGGGGCCCTCATCCAGCGATCCAAACCATTAGAACGGTAGGGCACACCGTTCATGGCCCGTGGACTAAAAAATCCAGAAAATGGAACATTTGGGTTGTATGGTATTGGCATTTTCCACTTTGAACGTGAACTGTTGCGGTATCTTCTTTCTTAACCTCCTGAAGGGTTAAGATTCTTCAGATCAGAGGGTTTTTCTAGGTGAATGGCTCATCACCAGTGCGGCCCATAATATCAACGGTTTGGATCACTGGACCAGGGATCCAACGGGCCCCGCTTGCTCAAAACTACTACGGACCGTAATCCTCCATAACACCTAAAACACCGAACTCTGTGGGTGACATTTGTATATGTAAAAATCCACTCCGTCCATCCGGTTCTATCCTCGACTGTAGGTCCTTAAGGTAAAAACCATAGGTGGGCCACACCACGGAGAGCAATGGGAATAGGATTTCAACCATAGGTTTTGGTGTGGGGTCACCATTGGGCACATCTTAACCAAACCCGTTAATAGAGTGTAATTCATCGAAATCTAAGACACCAAGAGCCCGTTTGGCTGCAGAATCCAAATTTTAGGGAAAATCTAAATTCCTGGAGTCCGAAATTGCATAAAATGGATTGGAAACTTGTTTGGTTGGACGATGTACCATGTTCTATTTAGTTGAAAACTGTGTAATCCAAGCAATGGCCCACTTGAACTTTAGCTTGACCCCTAACTTATAGTAGCCCTGCAATATGATAGCCAAGTTAGATGACGAATAAGAGTCTGGATCCTCCGTTGGGTAGCCAAGTTAGATGACAAATAAGAGTCCCGATCCTCTGTTGACTGCCTAACAGAAAACCTTGGTCCATGTTACACTGCATGACATCATTGTGATCGTTGTACTGAAGTCCGATTAAGTTGCACCGGGGACCTGGGTTGTAGACCTATGTGATAACGTAGACCAATAAAAAGGCTTTGATCATAATTTTCCTATTTGACAGCTAACAGAGGATCTCAATTCAGCAAATAAACATTATAGTGGGCCTCATGAAGTTTTATACGATGGACGTTCAATCAATACTATTTTCTTATAGTGTGGTCCACTTGAGAATCTACCTCATTTTTTATCTAATGCCCTTAATTGATCTCTCGAAACCGATGGACCATAGATATAAAACACATATATCATATATTTTGTAGACGCGGTTAAAATAAGGTCTTCCACTTGATGGACGGACTGGATTCACAAATTAAGCATGGTGGGCCCACATAGTTTGGGTGTTATACGCAAACGAATGAAAAAAGAAGGAAAAAAAAAACAGGTGTAGTGGATTCCGGTCCTCTGACTCAAAAGGGAAGACGGCCTTGAAGGGGACAGGGAATGAGAAAGTTACGAAAATGACCCTGAATACGAAAGTGGCATCGGCTTTCCGGGTGGGTAGTTGTCGACAAAAGCTGCTTGGAGTCACATGGTGGTGGGGTGCATTTCTTTGACAGAAGGAGTGGTAGCCCGATGAAAGCTTACGTTTGGTCGCTGAGAAATCCTAATTTCCACCGACTCGGCTGCTGCGCTTTGAAACTGCAGTCGCCTCTCATGTTGGGATGACGTACACATGCGAGGGATCCAAGCCGCTCATCCCTTCTTGAGCACACTTCTGCGTCTTATTTCTGTGTGATCTTCACGTCGGGCGCGACTTCGGTGGATCCCCTGGTCCATCGAAGTGGGTGGATCCTTGACTGTGAGGTCCACCGGTATGTATGTTCCTTATATCCACGCCGTCCATCCATATTGACAGCTCAATCTAAGGCAAGATCCCACAAATGAAGCAGATCAAAATCTCATGTTGACCACAACACAGGCAACAGTGGTGATTGAATACCCACCATTAAAAACTTCCTTGAGGCCACCGGAATGTTTATTTTCCATCCAACCTTATGATAAGGTCAAAAAATATAGATGAGAGGACCACAAAAATATTAGCTTAATCCAAAACTTTTGTCTCCCACTGAAAGTTTTAAATGGTCTATGACTACTGTTTCCTCTAATATGGTCGACCTAAGAGTCGTAACTACTCATCTTTAGTCACGTGCACAAAAAATGAGTAGTCAAAACAGATGAAGGATGTAATGCATATAAATCACCCTGAGCCCCATAGGTAGGGTTCTACCCACCTCCATGGATCTAGGGATCTACCAAAGCAAGCTGTGGCCCTTCACGACCAGGATGGATGCGGATTGCATACTGACATTGCCCAATGAAGTTGCTGTTTGACCATGCTGTGTCCATCCATTTTTCTAGCTCATTCGAGGGCATCAGCCCAAAAATAAGGCAGATCCATATCTTAGGTGGACCACACCACATGAAATAGTGGTGATTGAATGCCCACCATTAAAAACATCTCGGGGGCCACAAAAGTTTTGGATTGATAAATGTGTTTTCCGTATTCCAGCTCTACCTGACCTAATCAACTTATTGGATGACAAATCAACATTGAGTGTCTTAGTAAGTTTTTAATGGTGGGTGTTCAATCACCACGGTTTCACCGTGGCTTGGTCCAACTGAGACGAGGACCTGCCTACTTTTTAGGCTCATGCCCTAAAATGAACTGTAAAAATGCCGTCCACTGTCACCATCAGTGCGCGGTCGGTCCGCGTCCCTTCTAGGTGGCATTTGGCCATACTTGTGCATTGAACTTAGCACTGATGGTCAGTTATTCTTAGCCGTTCATCTATTTTTATACATTTGTCAGCAGCCTGATGTCCAGATCTACCGATCTTTGAGAACGGTGACCATGGGGACCACCTGTCCACAAGTGCATGCACTTAGGTATGCTCTGGTCAATTCTGCGTGATCATAGGAGAAGGGCTTCCAAAGGAGCTGACCCGAATGTAGCAGGTGGAGGCCTTTCATAATTTTCTGCCAATGCAGGAGTTTTCTTATCGGTTTTGCCGCGTGATGATAGGATCCATTGATCCATTCTCGGCCCAAATGGTTGGCTCCACTTTTCAATTTTTGCCATTAAATTATTTGAAGCGGATTGATCAGGCCATTCATCCATTTTACCCCCTCATTCTGTGTCTTGCTGCTAGCCCAGCTGGAAGATGCCTATGCGTTTTAACGGCAAGTCTCAAGCTTAAAATGCCAAGGAGACAACTAACCTCATCTGTGGGTGGGTGCATCATTGAGGTAACAGCTTGCATGGCTAACAAAACAAAAAATCCAAAGCCTAAGTAGACCACACCACAAGAAAAAACAATGGGAATAGAATGTCTACGGTTGAAAACTTCTTAGAGGCTACAGAAGTGCCCCCAAGAAGTTTTGGATCAAGCTGGCATTTGTGTTTCCCTTCATCCATGTCTGGGTAAACTATAAACAAGTTGGATGACAAATAAACATCATTGCAAGTCCATGGAAGGTTTCAATGGTGGACATAATTATTCCCCTTGTTCCCTATAGTGTAGTCTACTTGAGGTTTGTATATGCTTTAATTTTGATCCCATGTCATAAAATGAGCTGGCAAAACAGATGAATGGAGTGGATAATAACAAATACATTACAGTGGACCCCACAGAGTTTACTCAACATGCGAGCATACTTTCCAACCTGCTAGGGTAAGTATGTACCGTGGTGTCATACATATTATTGAATATTTTCGAATTATTTTATTATTATAAATAAAATAGAGGAGCTGATAAAAATTTCCTAAACCCTAATTTCACGAATTATATAAATATTTATATTTATGACATATTAGGTTGTCCTTAGCCCATGGGCCAGGCTTACTCAAAGCGCGCGTGGCCTTATCAATTTTCAAGCTAAGCTTGGGATTTTAGCTAAACTTGATTACAAATAAGTCATTTCAATCTTTGCCTTAGGCGCGACATGCATCCCACATGTAGTCTATCCCATTAATAACAAAGTTGTCGCTAGGTTATTAATCTACCATACACATAACACAATGACAATACCTTGAAACAATCCAATTATCAGCAACATCACTATAATCACTAGGGTTTGGAGCATTTACCTCGTTGGAAGACTCTGAGGAGTTTCCACAAGAGGTCTAGGTATCGAAACCCATCAGGGTGAAACTCCCGCTGCTAACTGCACTAGTGGGTGCTACATATGACTGACCGGGTGGGTGTGTACCGCAATTAACTGGGTGGGTGCGTTGCATGACTAAAAAAATAAACATCACTAAAATCACAGCAGTAAAGTGGTCCAAACTATCCAAACATTGGCCTGTTAAAAAATGATGGTGAGTCACATTTTTGGATACTTGCGTTTGTAGCCCACCTAAGGCTTGGAATTTTTTACTTTTTTGCCAAAGTATGTATTTCAATGCCCTTATTATATCAAATGCCACATGTACACCAATTTTGAGTATTAAAGCTGATTTACTAAATCAAATTCCAGTTCTTGTAAGTGTATCACAAAATTCAAATTTATTCCAATTTAATGCTGCTAAACATGAATTTTGAATTCCACGTGATTATAATTATAGGCTTCCAATTCCCATCCATTTAATAATAGTCGTGATTTAGAATACAATTCATATCAAATACAAGCTACCAAAAATCAAAGCATTTAAGGCATCGATTCTGTTTTACATAAAGCCCTCAGGTGAAGATCCTTTGGTCCTGATTGTAAGGACAGTGTTCACGGCCTAGTGATCAAGACCATTAATGTGATTGGCACCACTATAGTTGGCCCATTTACCAAGGTCTTCCATGTATAGCTTTTGGATTTATTGAGACTTGGCCCAGAGCTTGGAAAGCTAAGGACCTGGCCTGGAGCTTATGGTATCCATCCTGTTCATTAGGATTGTCTAAAAACCAAACTTGTCTAACCATCATATGTGCCACCACATGAATTTTAAAGGTTTTTTTAATGTTGTCCATTCTTTTTATGGTGTGGCCCATCTGATGATTTGTGTATAACTTATTTTGGAGCATCCATCGTCATGGTGAGACTCACTTAATGGGCAGGCTTGATGGCACGTAGAAACATGCATGGTGAGCCACATCATAGAAAACAGCCACGTGGAGGTTGGTTGGGCCTAGTCTTTGGAGCTCCAAAAGTCATAGTGTGGCTGACCTGATGGACCAGCTGGATGCCGTGCATGCACCCCAGTTGGTCCCACATGCAGCATTTGTAGAATAAAGAGAGAGGATAAGGTGCGCCCCACCTTGATGTGTGTCTTCTATATCCACGCCGTTCACCCATTTTTCCAGATCATTTTAAGGCACGACCCTAAAAATAAGCAGATCCAATTCACAGGTGGACCATACCATAGGAAACTGCAGTGATTGATCATTAATGGGCCACAAAAGTTTTGGATCAAGCTGATATGTATTTTATCCCTTCGTCCAGGTTTACGTGACCTAAACATTATTGGAAACCTTATTGCGGGGCCTAAGAAGTTTTTAACGTTTGTTTCCTATGGTATGATCCTCTTGATAATTGGATCTACTTCATTTCTGGGCCGTGCCCTAAAATGATTTAGCAAAAGTGATGGACGGCATGGATATAGAATAAATACATTAAGGTGGCCCCACGATAAGGGCCATGCCATCTTGGGTGAGGCCAAGCCGAACCTAATCCGCTCCCCAGAATAAACATGTTCCACGAGGCCTAGTAGGAACTGACCTCTCCCCTTCTTAGTACATTCCAGCTCAATTCCATCATAGATTGGACCCTTCGGTTCAGTAATCAAGTGGGCCCACCTTTTAGACTCGACATGGAGCGATAGGCTTAGGAACCTATTCATAAGCCTGACCCATGGAAAGCCTGACCCATGGCAGGCATAGCCTCGAGGTACAACATGGTGACCCGATCAACTCCATGTGTAATGGACTCGTGCCACCTATTGTGTCAAGCAGGTTTTTAGGTTTTATGATGTTTTCATATTAAGTATGAACCCAATATCATGTCCTGGAACAGTTGTGTCAGTCAAGGACCGTTGATTTTTCAAGCCCATGAAAGTTATGAAATTTTAGCCCTACAATGGTAAAACAAGGGGAATAAGGACTCAAAACACCATTGCCTATGCTTTAAGGTCAAATGGCCCCCTCTTCTTATTTTCAGTCCAACCCACCCCTGGTTTTTGGTGAACAGCCTGACGGAGCGGATTAGCTGTTACCTGGGTGGGCCCACCTTGATGTATTTTTTGTATATCCACTCCGTCCATATACTTTTCCATCTCATTTTAGGATATGGTCCCAAACCTTATGAAGATCTAAATTTTAGGTGGACCATACCACTAGAAACAATGGTGAATGAACATAAAAAACTTCTTGTGGGCCACAAAAGTTTTGGATCAATCTGATCTTTGTATTTTCCATTCATCCAGATATTATTGAAATTATCAAAAGGTTGGATGGAAAATAAACATTCCAAAGACCTTACAATGGAACCTTTGAAATTTTTAATGGTGAGGCACTCAATCACTACTGTTTCCTGTGGTGTGGTCAACATGAGATATGGATCTGCTTAATTTTTGGGAGCACGTGCTAAAATGGGCTGGAGAAATGGATGGACGTCAGTAGATATACCACACATCATCAAGGTGGGCCCCACGGTAAGGGTAACGCCCACTTAGGTGCTACCTGAGTAACACACTAGGGGTGTTTGGGGCATGGTATTAGATGTGATTAGCTGGGATGGAATTGCATTTGGTTCCGTGCAAATTCCATATGATGTTTGGGGAGGATGGGAGGCTTGGGATTAGGTGGGATGGAATTGCAGTTGATCCCATGTGGGATTTTCGTGGGATTTCAAAATCCCACACACATGTGGGCCCCACATTGATGCATGCGTTTTATCCATGCCGTCCATCCATATAAGTCCTTTTATACATGACACTATGGTTATATACATGTTCAAGTGACGGGCATCCGTGGTGAATTTAGTCTGTTGATTACAATTCCACGGTCCATCAAACGGGATTTTGCTTAATCCAATGGTCTTCCCATGGTAAGCATTTAATCCCAAACATGGGATTGGATATGAAAATAGCATTACCAGATATGTAATCATTGAACAATAAATTATGTTAATCCCACCTAATTCCATTCCATCCCTTCTAATACCATGTGCCAAACACGGCCTAGTCCACTAACCTGATCCACCCGATGGCATGAAATTAATTTTTAATTCATTCATTTTACCCTTTTGTTCGGCAAGGACCCAAACGTAGATGGATTTTTTAATTTTACACGAGTGTGAAAGCCTCTCCCTACTTACACACATGCATACATGCCAATACCCAACACGTGTATAACATTTTAGCATTCCATCTCAAGGTCAACAATTCTTTGGGTCTTCATGCCTGAAGATCATGCCATTTCACAATTCAGGTGGGCCATATCATAAGAAGAACGAGATACTAGTAACAGCGGCAAGCAGCTCGGCATTGCTATCCCGCCTTTGACTTTTCAATGGCTGAGCATTGAGAACCTTTGATGGGAACATAGATTAAGAATTATGGAGCCTGTGTAGAGCTCGGGATAGGCTTAGTATATGGCATTTGGGTATTGGTGGAGCAGAAGTGACTGGCTTATATCAGGCTTGTTGACATGACAGGTCTCTCCTAACAACGTGCTCTCCATCAATACCGACGTTACATGTATGTGCCACATCGAGCCTATCTCGAGCTTGCACTGGCTAAGGTAGTACCTAATCCGCTCCCCTTTGAATGGATTAGCTATTGATGGCTTCAATAGCTATCTTTCTACTGACTTGACATCACCAAGTTGTGTGGGCCCCATCATGAACACACCGTCCACCGGTTGAAGATATCATTTCAAGACATGAGCCAAAGAGTGACGCAGATCCGAAGCTCCAATGGGCTCCACTATAGAGTGGAGAATAAACGCCCACCATTAAAAACTTCTCCAGGGCACAAAAGTTTTTGATCTAGCTGATATTTGTGTTTTTTCCCTGCGTCCATGGCTGCGGGAACATAGGTTAGTACAGGCATCCCGCTTTTAGTACATACCCACATTGTTGGTCGCCCTACAATGTTAGTACAGGCATCCCGCTTTTAGTACACACCTGCTTTTAGGTTAGAATAGGCATCCTGCTTTTAGTACACACCCACACTGTTGGTCACCCTACAATGTCAGCCACCCCACTTAAGGAATCAATACTCAGACCTCAGTGTTGAGAGGAGGTAATCTTAAAAGGTTGGATCTCAAATAAAGGAAGGTTTCAACAGTGGGCATCATTATCCCCACTGTTTTTATGGTGGGGTACATTTGAACCTTGGATCTGCCTCATTTTTTGGCTCATGCACTGAAATGATATCTACAGATAGAAGGACAGTGTGGATACAACACATACATCATGGTGGGTCCTCAGAACTTGGTGATGTAACTTCAGTAGCGAGATGGCTACTCAAGCCGTCAGTAGCTACTCCACGTCCAATAGATAAATGCTAATTTGCACCACCCATTGTCAAGCCCTAGACACAAACATGCCACACGTATCATATCTGAACATGTGTGAGAGATTCTTGGCGTCTGAGGGTGGCATTCATGGTGAGTGTCCTGAATCAAAAGATCCAGCCGGCCAGTCTGTCGGTGGGCCACGCATGCACGATCGTTATGTATGGTTAGAAAATTGCTGACTAATGGTCTATGTTGCTCGCATGAACAGTAGGATGGTTCGATTTTTAGGATGGTAGATGGACTGTGGAGACTACCTTATGAATACCACCAATTGCTCATATGTGTGCCACGCTGGCACATGTGAACAGGATCAGCATGTGCATAGCTACCCTCCAAATACCACTGGTCGTGTTTTTTGACTCAGTTGCCATCCATAGTACATTGGATAGACGGACGCAGATCAAGTACTATCTTGGCCTATTCATAGCGGGCTCGAATCAGGTACTATTCCCACAGGACGTATGAGGAGACGGACAGGTACGTGGCACATCGTCGTTGGCCGATGCAGTGGGCCCCACACATCGGTATTGGTGAGATGTGACGGATATGACAGCTCTGCGTCAGACCCGAGGTGCGAGGTGCTGCGTCGGCCAACAACGACACACCACCTACCCGTATGTCTCCTCGTGCGTCCTGGTGGCGGTAGTACCTAATCCAAGCCCATTCGGAGCTTAGGACAGGCGGAGGGCAGTACCAAATTGGCGTCCGGATGGACCATCTACAATGACCTATAACCCTGTCAAGTGTAACGGAGAAATCAAGCTCTACAGTATTGCTGTCCCTACAACTCTACCATACCACCTAGCCCCTTGTTAGATCCCGTGGGGCTGCCCGTTGGAGTACCTAAGGTCATTTTCCCCAGCAGTGTTAAATCCTTTCACACCCATCTACCACATGGATGCACCTCTCTTGCCTCTCTAGACGCGGTCATTTGACCAGCCCATCCTCCCGTGGGCCCAGTGATTTGAATGGCCTGAATTTAAATACATGTATGCCACGTATACAGCAGACGGGTGCATGCATATGATCCTCTAACTCTGCCTGGATGTGGGGATGATACGCAGGCATAGTTAAGACATTCAATCAAGCTGTCTAGATCATGGAATTCGTTGTAATTTCACTTCACTGGATGATTTCAGTCTCTCACGCGTGGGAATATATTTATTGAATTCAGCCGTCCTTGATAGCTGTCCATCAGATAGCAGCAGAAGGACCAGTTGGTGTATCATTTCATTATAAATGTTGTTTAGGAAACCATTTAGGGTCCGTAAGTAACTTATTTCAAATAAGTAAGTTTGGTTTATTATTAGTAATAAGTAACTTTTTATTTAAAAGTACATAATCACTTCAGCTAAATGTTTTAGCTTTCTAACCTTTTTGGAGAGATGAACGAGGAGAAAAGCTAGCATACTTATTTTCTTAATAAGTAGAAAGTAAGATAAGCTACTTGTGGCATAAGGAACTTATCTAATGCAACTTATGATCCAAACGGGCCCTTAAAGTGAGTATCACTGTATCCACTGTTTTAATTGATATAAAGCCCCTTCAATATAACTCGTTTATAAAATAATGTAAAGAAAATGAGCAATGACCTATCTAGTGACAATCATTTTATCGAACTATAACAATGATAATTTTATATTATTTAATTTATTCATTAATAATTTTACATTACTTTAATGTTAAATCATTATCAACGCAAATTAATAATACTCTTGGATGTAGAATTTTTAACTATATATAGGTACATGCAAAACAATAATTATAACACAATTACCTTACTTCACTAAGAAAAAAAGCCAAACAAACAAGCTGTATGCATACATTGCATGTGTAATTTTGTACTGCTCATGATTCATCTACCACTCTCTTCCAAAGAATTAAAGTTTTTCTCCCAATAAAGATCATGTCCCATGAGCGGGCACATGTACATCACTCAAACGATCAAATTTGAGCATAACAGGATGCGAATCAATCATCTACTCGATGATCACCTATTCGACGGATAAGATTTTTGTTGGGAAAGCCGGCAGCGAAAGCGGAACGCCGAACACGTGAAGCAATGCAATATCAAACAAGTAAACAAGATGCAATCAATCACACATAAGCATTCACCACAAGAGACTTCGAATTTTACATGGAAAAACCCCTCAACGGGTAAAAGACCACGGCACAAAACGATTCACTATGAATTAAACAGAAGATTACAAAGATGACAGCCCACAAGCAAGGAAAACAGAGAAAACCCAAGCTCTCTGTCTCACACAACTCTCTCCCATCTTCCTAGTACGAATAGGAAACCTTAGACACCTTAAGATCCTTCTCTAAGTCGGATTACAACACCTTAAATAGGAAGAAATCAGAAATTAGAAACACCTTGAGCAGTTCTGCGGACTGCGCAAGGAATCCGCTCGCACAGCCGACCGGTCGCACATTGCAACAAACAGTCCAGGGAGAAAAACTTCACACAGACCCGACGCTGCCTCAGAGCCAACTGGTCGCCCGACCGGTCTGGGCACAAGCAGAAACATGTCCAGTCTTCACTGCATCTGGACTAGCTCCGTCAGACCGATCACCCGACCGGTCTAAGCACCCTGTCCACGCACATAGTTTGAAGACTCTCCAACAAACTCCGCGGAGGCTTCAAACGTCGAATCAACACATCCTTGCAACGTCATCTCATCTTCAATCATAGCTCCACCGCTTCTCGTGCCACCATCGACCATATCCTTACAAATTCACGCCCTTTACCGCCCTTCTCATGTGGCCCTTGGGCACTTGCCACATACGAGCAACCGTGGATCTCGCTGCCTCTCCCGCAACTCCACCGTGAATTGTGCTCCCGATCAATATGTAAAGATGGCCACACCTCTGTGCCTTCATACACACGAGTGCCATCTTCATCACTTCACAACAACGATCGCGGCCAGTAAACACGCACCTTTCGCCTTGAGTGCACCAAGAGAAATCACATTCATTTTCATCTTGGAAACGTGCTTCACATCTTCTAGGACTCGTTCGACTCCATCGAACATCCTGATGCGCACAGTGCCAATACCCATAACCTTATGAGCGACTCCATCACCCACAAACACCGATTCTCCACCATACTCCCTGTATGTCGTAAATGAACTCTGGTCAGGACAAACGTGACATGAAGCCCCTGAATTAAGGATCCACTCACTACCGTGAGATCCCTTGCCAGAAACAGTCAGAACTTCACATAGATCGCCACCGTCCTCTATGGTATTGGCTTCCTCTCCAAAAGAATTTCCAAACTTTTCTTGCCTCAACCTGGGATTCTGACAATCCTCTCTCATGTGGCCCTCCTGGCCACAATTCCAGCACTCCACCTTAGCCTTACCTTTGCCCTTGGCTCTAGATTCCAATTTTGAATATCCTCCATGCTCAGAACTTCTTTCCCTCATAACCAGTGCCTCTGAGGAATAACAGGAAGCCACGTCACCGCTTTTCTTTCTCATCGCCTTCGACTGGAGGGCTGAGATAACAGTCTCGACGCTTATGGTTTCCCTCCCTGCACACACAGAGTCCCTGAACGACTCGTATGAATCTGAAAGAGAATTCAACAGGATGCATGCTTGATACTCATCCTTCATCAGTTCATCGATTTCCACCAACTTGCAAACCAACCTATTGAACGTGCTCAGGTGGTCCTCCACCTCCGTTCCCTCAGCCATCCTCAAGGTGAACAACTGCATCAACACTTACATGCGATTCTCTAGAGACTTCTTGGCATAAACATTTTCTAGCTTCGCCATCGTTTCAGCCGCAGTCTTCTCCTTCATGACATGATAGAGAACATCATCCGTAAGGTTTAACAGGATTGATGTTCTAGCCTTCTTGTCTAGCCCCGTCCACTCATCGTCTTTCATAGTCTCGGGTCGCTTTCTAATAGCATCATCAAGCCCTTGCTAAATCAGGAAGGATTCAACCTTCACCTTCCATAGTTTAAGGTTATTTTTCCCAGAGGACTTCTCTACCTCGAACCTTGCGCCCGATCTCATCTTCTCGTCTCAGATTCGAATCTACTCCATCCCAACTTTAGCTCTGATACCACTTGTTGGGAAAGCCGACAGCGGAAGCGGAACGCCAAACACGTGAAGCAATGCAATATCAAACAAGTAAACAAGATGCAATCAATCACATACAAACATTCACCACAAGGGACTTCGAATTTTACGTGGAAAAACCCCTCAACGGGTAAAAGACCACGGCACAAAACGATTCACTATGAATTAAACAGAAGATTACAAAGATGACAGCCCACAAGCAAGGAAAACAGAGAAAACCCAAGCTCTCTCTCTCTCTTACAACTCTCTCCCCTCTTCCTAGTACAAATAGGAAACCTTGGACACCTTAGGATCTTTCTCTAAGTTGGATTACAACACCTTAAATAAGAAGAAATTCGAAAATAGAAACACCTTGCGCAGTACTACGGACTGCGCAAGGAATCCGCGCGCACAGCCGACCGGTCGCACATTGCAACAAACAGTCCAGGGAGAAAAACTTCACACAGACCCGACATTGCCTCACAGCCGACTGGTCGCCCGACCAGTCGGAGCCCACTGACGACCGGTCGGCAGACCGGTCTGAGCACAAGCAGAAACCAGTCCAGTCTTCACTGCATCTGGGCTAGCTCCGTCAGACCGGTCGCCCGACCGATCTGAGCACCTTGTCTACACACATAGTTTGAAGACTCTCCAACAAATTTTCCCATGCATGGGCCATCCCGGATGACACCTTTTTTTTTTTTTTTTTTTGTAGCAGAATCACATCTTCTTTGCTAAGTGTCTAATTTTTACCACCAATTTTAAGGGATTGGAATGGTTTTCATATCAGCAAAAACGGGTTACCAACATCGGGTCCCATGATACCAGGAGTGTTGACCCCCAACCACGAGGGCTAATTGTACAAACGTAGAATCCAGGCCCACTATACAATCCCAGGGTTCAGAATCTTCCAGGGAGATTTTTGGTGCATGGGTCACCGCAGTGAGGCCAACCATACGAACTACCTAGATCACACATGGGTGCAATTGTACAACTCAAAACCCCGTGGGCGAGAAATCCATGTCTCTACGACAGAGAACATGTAAAGCTTAACTTACAATGTGACATATATATCTGTTCATGACATCCAATATCTATCTATCGTGTCTGTCCCCTCATGTTTTCATTGGCAGGCAAAAATCAGGTAAATAAAAATTCAGGTGGGCCACAAAACATATGGAACAACTGTGATGGGATATCCACCATTAAAAAACACATGTGCCAGACATGCACATGCAACCAGCCCATAAATTTATGCGTGAGAACAAACGGGGCCTGGCGACCTGGGAGTGGATGGACCAATGACTGAAACCGGGATGGAAACCACCAGCTAAAGACCCACCTTGGGTCCACGTCCCGGGGACCGTCAAATGGACAGTGGTAATGAGCCCCATTGGAACAAACAACCTCTCCATTGTACAATACCTTGTTCCATAAAGAGGGGGGGTTTCATCTCTGCCATTGGATTAATAGCAATCTAGCTTCTCATCCCCTTACTAGGCGGATAATAAAACACATGCATCAATGTGGGCCACAAATGTAGCAGATTTCAAAATCCACAGAAAATCTCACACTGGACTGGACTAGATTAGCTCCATCCTAGCTAAATTAAAAAGACCCTGGCTCATGCCTAAGCGATCAAAGGTTTTTAACAGGCTCGATTTCATTTTGGTTGGGCTACATACGATATAAGTGGCTCATTTGGTGGTGCCTTGCAGATATGCTTATGTTGTGTGACACCCAAAAGGTTAACCCATTAGATCCTAAGATATATGAAGACAAAGTTCCCCCTCCCAACCGATGCAGGACAAAACAACAATCACATACACGCGATCCGCGTCCCACCAAATGACCGATCTGGATGTCGCATGCCCGTGATAGGTCCGCACGTGTCAGTGGCGGGCACGCAGATTACGAAAGAAAGGAGAAATAAGCGACCCTGCTTGAGAGCTGTGACTCAATCCTCAGCACTCTCTTAAACCCTATCTACTTGATTCAAGAAGAATCAGATAATCAGACCTCTCTCTCTCATGGCTTCAAAGAAGAAAGAAGCAGAAGGTATTGCTCTCCTCTCCATGTACAACGACGAAGACATGGATCCCGACGAAGACGACGAAGACGACGACGACGAAGAAGAAGACGAATACATCCAAGACAAAGATGCTGATCGAAACGAACCCTACGATCCGAGAAACGAAGATAGGTTTACGTCCGACTCTGCCCCTGAAACCACGCCTCCCCTTCCCCAATCTCAAACCCCCATCCCTATCAACGACGATCCAACCGTTAAAAGCTCTGCCCCACCAACACCAACACCTCAGCCCCATCTCCCGTTATCCTCCCCGCCTCCACCTCCTCCTCCGCTTCTTGCTTCAGATCCTTTGGACGTTCCGACGACAAGGAAACAGCTTCTTGGGATCGTCGATTACGCCCATGACGAGACCGCAATGTCTCCTGAAGCCGAGGTAATTCATGTCGATTTGCAATTCACGTTGGTACTGAATGTTTTGATTCTATCCTTACTTGCAATTCATGGAATTTCAGGAGGGTGAAATTGTAAGCGCCGGCCTTGTTATGCTTGGATCAGAACTTCAAGTTGCTGGTGGTAGGTTTTATGTTTTTCATTCATAACTAGTTGAAAATTCGAATATGCAGAAACGAATTGCACTGAGAACATTCAGTTTAATCAGAGGGAAATGACAAGAATTGATGATGCTTCCTGGTATTCAAGCTGGTGAAGTGGTCCTTGAGTTGTAATTAGGTCACTTTCTAGTTGGAATGCAGTTGCGATTAGGGACCATACCCTCAACATGAATGCTAAGGGAGCTAGCTGCAATTTGGTCATTTCCACCCTTTTAGACAACTATTGCAATTTGAGTCGATAGTGTATCCAAACTAACCTTAAGGAATCCTACATATTTTTAGTATTGATTTGATTAATGGGTTTTCCTTCATTATAATCAGAATTTTCAAAATTGTAATATTATCATAAATCGTAATGGGGTCAAATCACAAATCATAATCGTAAATCTTAAATTTTTTTCCCGATCTTCCTAAAAATAGGGAGGAAAATCTTAAAAATAATAAATAAATTAGAAAAGTAAAAAGCTCAATAATCATCCATTTTCATCAATATGCCTTAAGAAAAGTAATATATACCATGTGTGGAGAACGATGGTATTGCAATCCGCTTCTCAAATAGTGTAACAAAGTCACACTAGCCCAAGACTCACAACCAAGGAAATAAAAAGAAAAACAATCCAATAGATGAAGTTGTGAAAAGGAAATGATACGTCTCATTCAAATGATGAACATCAAGTTAGTAAAAAGAAGAGAAGACAAATATACCTGATATGAGATCCACCTACACAAGATTAACGGAGCTTGGGGTTGCTGGACTTCTCCCGCTTTTCTCTCCCTATTTTTCTTTCTTTTGGATTATAGGTTATCTTTTCATCTGGAACATGAACATGGTAGATTGAACCAAAGACTTTAAAATGCTTAACAATTGTCTTTTTCCCAAACATTAACTCATAAGGGGATCTCACGTTAACCGGGCTAAGGGGAGCCCAATTAATTACATATGCTGCACATGCCATACCCTCCATCCATAAGGCCTTGGGTAAATTCTTTGCATGTAGCCAACTTTTGCAGTCTCTGCAATGTGTCTAATCTTCCTTCCAGCTACACCATTTTGCTGTGGTGTCTAGGCGTAAGGGAATTCTCTTTCAATACCATTTACTTAATAAAATGTGGAAAAATCATTGGAAATACACTCTCCCCCATTGTCAGTTCTCAATTGTTTGATCTTCTTGTCAAGATCACCTTCATCTGTCATCTTAAACTCCTTGAATTTTGAAAGCACGTTTGATTTTTCTTTTACAAAATAAACTCAAGTGTATCTTGTAAAATCATCAACAAACAGCAATATGTACTGGAAGCCCAAATATGAGGGTGTAACATAGGGTCCAATTAAATCGCTATGGATAAGTTACGACGTGGCCTTACACCTTGAAAAAAACTTATCAAATGGGAAGACGATGAGCCTTACCATATTGACACCCTTCACATACTTTACCACTACCAAAGGTAGTAAATTTAGGCAGCCCTGTCACCAAATTTTTTAACACCATAACTTTCAATGTGTCCATGCTAAAATGCCCCAATCTAGTGTGCTAAATTGATGCTCCATCATTTGTATTCATTTTATCAACATATGACATAGTAGATGATAAAACAAATAAATTTTTAACTCTCTTATCGGTATGGATGATATCTACCTTCAAGTTTGAAATATTCCGAAGGAACTTCACATTTCTAGGCCGAAACAAGACATGGTGTCCTGAATCAACGACGTTGGCAACCAAGAAAATGTTCTTCTTCATGCCAAGTACCTAAAACACACTCTTAAGTGTAATTTGATAATTTCCTTGCCATTGATAATGAGGACTCCTTCCTTCTCTATGGGATGAATAGAGTTGTCCGCCGTGATAGCAGCGTCATTTTCTTTGTAATCTCGGAAGCTTGAGAACATAAGAGTAATTTTCGGTGAGATGATGCCCACAACCAGAGTAGATAATCCAACCATCTTCGAAATTGATTGACGTTAATGCATCAACCGTAGTGGTTCCTGCCATGAAACACTTTTTCCACTCCTCATCGCCTTTAGGTCCGCCTTTTTTCTTAGTTACATTTTCACTTTTTAATTCCACGTAAAGAGAAGCAGGCTGGAAAAAAAACTTCATATTAGAATGGAAAGAGAAGCAGGTGAGCAGGAAAGAGAAGCATGCTAGACAGTTGTAGCAGGTAATAGGAAGTTCAACAACTCAAGAGGAGGGAAGAAAAAAGAGTTATCGTCGTTCCTAACTATCTTTGTCTTTGGTTTCCCTGAAAGATGATACCCCTGTGAATTTCTCAAGGGTATTTGGCAGAGCAGGGGCGGTGATGGAAGTAGTTCTTCCCAGAGATCGGGTCATGATTCAGCTGTAGGGTTTTGCTTTCGTTAGGATGGGATTTGAAGTCGAGCTAGCTCAAGTAGTAGAGCTTCTCTAGGGGGAAAGCTTCGGGGGTAAAAAGCTCTTGGTCCAACGAGCTAGTTTCGGGCCGGAGATGAATAACAAGGAGAAATCCCTACCTTTGGGGGGAAAAGCGGTCGACAGGGAGAGCAGAGCTACAGAAGCAACAAAGGGGTAAGTTTGGAAAAGATTGTTGCTGCAACCTCCTCGGAGGAAAAAACCCCGCGCACAATCAAGGAGATGTTTTGGTGATGTAGGCTTCCAAAACTTTCTCGATCCCTATTCAGATTCCTACCGAGGAGGAAGAGTAGATTTCCTCTACCAAAGTGGGTAAAGGTAAAGGGGTATGGGTGAGTCAGAAAGTTCTGGATAGGGCATGGGAATTGCTTCGTTGGTCTGTTGTTGCTGAAACAGTCTCGGGCGCAACCCTGTCCCATATTAAATCTTGGCAAGAAGATTGCTTTGTATGGTTTAGGGAGGATTACTCAATTAGACCCATTGCCGCGCAAGAGGTGTGGATCTGGATTCGGCCTAAGAGAAATATTGATTCACCGTTGGCCTTATTATGAAGATTAGGAAGTAGGAGAACTCTTTTTTCGAAAGCGAACAAAAGTGGTTCCTCATTTGGGAGGTTTCTCTCAAAATCTGGTCATGAGAGTTTATTTATAGCAGCGGCATCTTGTTTGGTAGAAGTGATCCTAATCGACCAAACTACAGAGGAAGGAGATGAGTGAGGGGTACCTAGGGTTTGTGTGACTCTCTCGAAGACCCATATGAGATTACGGTTCTTCTCAGGGAAGAGAGATTGCAGTTGAAGGTGCAAAGGGAGGAGAAATGGGGGTTTTTGCCTTGTTGGGGGGAGATCTGGAGGAAGAGAGAAATTCCTTTCACATTCGACGATAATGGTGAGCAACTTCTCAAGGAAGATGGAGCACAGTGGGTGACGCTCCGGCCTCTCCAGTTGCAGGTCTCAGGTTCGAGAGATGCTAACAATACTAGTGGGTTCTTTGTGTGATTGACTATGTGGGTGTGTTGCAGAACTAACAGGGTGGGTGTGTTGCATGACTAACGCAATAAAAAAAAAGGGAAGATGGAGCACATGCGTTATCGTCCTCAGGAGTACAGATCACTTTTAATGACATGCATCTCAAAAGAAGTGGATGAGAGGGGGTAGGTGAGCCTTTATCATCTCTGTCGTTGATACTTGGGATTCAGTGTACCGTAGGAACACCGATGGTGGAGTTCTTGCCCCAACCTCATTCTGAATGGAGGCTTGGAGTCCGATCCTATTTCGAATGGAGGTCATGGTGCTTCGAGGAAGGTAAGTCCCAAAACTAGGCTTGGCTCCTGGGGGAGTGGCCTTGACGTTGGATTCATGAGAGTCGAATCGCCTCATGAATTGCTGTTTAAATATCGTTCAAGTTCTTGCACCACTTGATAAGCATGCTCTAGGGTGCCGACGTTATGAGGAATGA
This sequence comes from Liriodendron chinense, assembly GCA_003013855.2. Lineage (NCBI taxonomy): Eukaryota > Viridiplantae > Streptophyta > Magnoliopsida > Magnoliales > Magnoliaceae > Liriodendron > Liriodendron chinense. Next base: position 6,924,177 of record ML058334.1, read on the forward strand.
GCTCACGCTGAAGCTTGGGTTGGAGGCCCATTCTGAAACGAGAAAGGGTCATTAATGGGTCCTCGATATTACAACACATCATGTATTCATCAAACTTGGTTATGTAATCAGCCATGAGCATTGATCCCTGCCGAAAGGGATTGCCACTGACCTAAAAGCTTCTGGCAGTAAGAGAGAGGAAAGTACTTCTCCTTTAAAATCTCTTTCATCTCACCCGACGACGATCGGACATATTGTACCACTTAAAATAATGGTCCATGTCTGCAACCCAATCGAGGAAGGCCTTAGGGTCCAAGCGACCATCATAGTTCGGAGCCTCAATCTTCACACTCTTCATTACTCGATCATTAGGATCGTGGTGGTCTAAGTACTCTCCATGGGGTGGTTGGGTATGCACCCCACCACGGCTTGGCTAACAACTTGGCCACGACCTCTTCCACGTCCTCCAACTTCACTTCCCACTTGAGATTGGCCATCTTCCCCATTGTCGGGATTTGCCTGGAGGGAGGTTTCCAACAGGTTGATGCGAGTATTTGTTTCATTCCTGAAAGCTGTCAGTTAGTTATTGGTGGTTCTATTGTGGGCCTCGATGGCCACGAGACAGGTATTGATGACATCAATAGCCTTGGCAAGCTGTTCCGAATTCATTGTGGAACGAAGACCAAAACCACGCCTAGTACGAGTGGGCATAAACTGAGGATTTAATGGGGAACCTAAGAACTAATGACTCTAGATGAAATGTTATGAGAATGAGAAGACTGTTAACCCGAGACACAACAAAATGAAAAATCTACTCTAGATGCAACTTGAAAGTCCTATGCTAACCTAGGCTTTTATACCAAAATTTGATGCAGGATGGACGGCCTAGCCTAGAATGATGCAATGAGATCATTAACGGATTAATTAGAACAAAGTAAAGCTAATTTATTACAATATATATTTTTTTAATTTTAGCAATGTAACATGTTTGAATTCAAGCCATACAACAGTCCCGCAATGTAGATCCAATAAAATATCAAATAAAAAGCGTAATTGTGTCATAATAAAGTACAAATCACTCAACTCATTGCCCATTTACATATATTCTATGCATCTTTGAGTATAATTTAAAAAAGAAAGCAAGATGTCAAAACATTTTCCCCTCAACATCATCTTTAGATTATTGTTTTGTGCTTTTGGGCAATATTCCTAAGTGATAGCACCATCCTTCACCTTCTTCAATTTTCATAACAATGGCTAGAGGGCAGAAAGAAGGATAAAAGACAAATATTATATGTTTTCAAGAAATATGCCTTCCAAAACAAACAACGAACAGACGAGACAACAATCTTAAGAATTTATGTCCTTTTGCAGCCCATTGAGTGCAAATCATGTCGGAACAAGTGATGCTCGATTCCATTGAGTGGCAAAAAAGTTACCTTGGTTACCATACAACCAAAAAAGTTATCTTGGTTTCTTTGTTTTGGGTTTTTAATATGAAAATACTCCCGAATCTCCTCCCACTCTCTTTCAAAATACAAGATAAAGGTTTATTTTAATAGGGAGGTGTGTTATATTTAAAAGAAAAAGGTTAAAAAAGAAGCCTAAAAAGGGAAAAAATTAATAAAATTCCATTTTGATGTTTCAGGGACACGTTCACACAAATCGTATAGTTTGATTTGATTCATATGATTTATGGATGATTATGATGGATATACAATCTGGGCATGCAATGCATGTATATGATTTGATATGATTCTTTGATCGTAAGATTTTGATACTGTTGATTATGTGTTGCAAGTTATTTACACCCCCACTGTTTGATGAATACATCCATTTCTACTTTGGGTAATACTAGGTGGGTGTAAATTGTTCCTTTTTATTGTCAAAGCAGGAAAGGGTTGTGGCTTGGCGTCTTGATCATGAGTGCCCAAATTTGCAATAAAATTGTGCTGCATATGATACAAGAAAGAAAAGAACGCTTGACATTAGAGTACGGTGATTTGGTTTTTCATTTGAAATTGTTATACTGCTGTTCATGTAACCAGAATAAAATTCATGGCAAACATCCTGTGATGTTCTGGATTTTTGTTGGAATTAAAATGGTGATAATTCTTCAGATCGGTTGTATTTGTATACAAGGGTTATGGACATAATATCACCCGAAACCAGTATGTATCTCCTGATACCCGCTGGTTTTGTCCATGAATGATATGGTCAGCCCAAAACATCCCAATACAGGGTGTTTTGACTCTGTGTTGTTGGTGAACAATACAGTATACCAAAACCGTTATTAAATCCTTGAACTTATATGTGTGATGCAGTCCCTTCTTCAATGTCTCGTGCAGTTTTTGTCTATACTTTTTGAGAGAGAATCCGAGGCATAGGGATCATAAGTGCCTGAACAACACGGAATCAGGCCTCCAAATACCCTCGAACATTTCTTCGCAACACCCTTGAAAATCTCCTAAATAAGGGCACGGTCATCACTCTTCCCCTCACCAAGGTAAACACTAAAGCTTGCATGGTTAACTTTGATGTGGAAAGTCCCATTTTTTGCTCCTTCCAAACTGGCCACATCTCCACCAACAAAGCAAGTCTCGACACAGCTTTCCTCTTCGTAGCCCCAACACCACCATTTCAAGCCTCAAAGAGATTTTCCCATCATCCCCACCATCACCCTAGCCATGCCAAAGAAATTGAGAAATTGGCCCGACGTGCGCCTCATGAAATTACAATGCCGGAGCAGTTGGGGGACCGGCTTTGTATCTTGAAGGTGCAGAATGCAAATGCTTGCAGAGCATCATTCCTTGACTTTTGAGATGATTGGTAGTTACCGTGAAACTGACATTTGGTGAATCATAACTGTAATTTGCCAAAAAATGGTATGCTTTGACTGACATATTGACTAAGGAGTTCTTGTGGCCTAACTTCTACCTGCATCATTTGAATGGTTCAAGATCTGATAATATTTTTTGGGCCACCAGAAATAGGAATACTAGAAGTAGGAATGTTGCTCTTCTTGGCAAATGGTCATTCTGATTTGGTGAAGTATATGATTCAATTTGGAGAGAACTTGCTTTCAAAACTATATGGGTGGGGAGAGAGAGGCCAGGATAGTCTTGTAACACATCCTTAGGGTGTAATTCATTTGCCCATCTGATCATTTGTTTATGTTAGAATCCTTAGCCGCGTGATCATTTGTTTCTGCTATAGTCCTTAGCTGCTTGATCCTTCTAACTAAGTGCCTCTCCTGCTTCGTATTGTGCTTTAGACTTGCGCTTCTGTTCTTGCTTCCTAGCTGTTTATATTAGAATACATTTTGAAATAGATTCTTTGCTGCTCAAATCTTTTTATTTTATGAGTAACTGCTTTATTGAAAACTGATAAAGATAAAGATACAACAGTGCAGGCTACTCATGCTTCAAACTTGTTACAGCTTCGCTTCGCACTTTGTGCAACTTCATGCTAAACTTGGCAGCCATTTTATTGAATGAGAAATATTCTGATTAATCTCATCAAAGTACTTTGTAATTTTCATGAAATATGCCACTGTAACGATTAATGCCTTGGAGCACTCAAGCCGTTCGATGAAGTATACTTGACAATGTTCTTTGGATTTTATTTGCACACAGGGGACTTCCAGCAGAAAACACCTCCAGGAACTGTTCATATCTTAACACCAAGCATTCAAGCAACTCCTCCTCAACCATCTGAACCACAGGCTGAACAACAGGAGCAATCCAAATCTGAGAGCAGTGCAACGATGAACAACTCTAGAACTGAACCTGAAGCTGCTCAGATGGAAGTAGATATTGAGGTTTCTGTAGAAATAGAAAAAGAAAATGTTGATCCACTAGAAAAGTTTCTTCCCCCGCCACCGAAAACCAAGTGCCCTGAGGAGCTACAGGTAACCATTCTTTGACAGAATTGGAAAATTCTTATGGAATCATTTGCTTAGACACCTAGAGGTTAATAGTATTGTCGGTGAGAGATTTGCAGACCCTTTTCCTAGAATCTTTAATATAGAGTCAACTCCTTTTGTATCTGTGCCTCCCTTCTAAATTATGAATTTGGGAAGTAGCTTAAAGAATGGACATACTCAAGATACATTTTAGGGGATCCTGACAAATTAGAACTAAGCCTAATCTTGACTTTGGTGGGCCCATGCTCTCCATGTTGGATTCACAGTACTAAAGTGGCAGCTTCTCCTTTTTTTTTTTTTTTGAGAATTGATGATAATTTTATTAGAAGACTCACAAGAGTGAGAAAAGAAAACAAAAAGGCGAACAAAAAGAGACAAACATGCCCCACAAACCAGCCTAGGCTGGCTCTCAATAACCGAAACCCAATTTCTCAAAAGACCTTCAATCCTCTCACATCGCTGGTTCCTAGCCCCCCATATGGCCCATAAGACTGCCATAAGGGTCTCCTTAACATCGCTGGTTCTTCTTAACAATTGTAATTTTTGAAAAAAAGAAAAGAAAAAACTAAATACACGTAATTGTGATTTACTGAAAAATAGCACCACTATGGAAAATTTAATGTAGAGGGCATGGGGCCCACCAATTTGTGAGACTGAGATCCACTACCCCAAAGAACCTAGACAAATTTCATAAAATGGGTTTGTTGTTAAAATTTTTGTTCATAATTTAAAAGAGGCAAGTGATAATATGGCATTCTTGCTAAAGAGGGAGTGAGAGGTCCTTTATCAGTTCTCTTGTTCTTTAATACAAAGTTTGGTTAAGGTTGGTCGAGTCGACGAGTTGACCCATGACTAGCCCTAGACATGTAGAGTTGGTGATCCCAACAATGGCTGTAGTTCCCAACTCTATACCCTATAACTATTACATCGGGACGTATTGTGGCAAACCTTCCAAAAGAAATGTACTTTTTTCAACCACTTCTCCTCTCCTCTCCCATGACTTGCAAAGCAGTTCCTCTCTCCATGCACATTGCAAGTGACAAACTTAGAGTTTGTGTGTGTGTGGGTGTGCGTGTGTGTTGATGGTACAAACTTTATTTATGGAGAGATGCTCCGATGCTCTCGGAGCACCATAGGGTATAGTGCTCCTAGTTGCTTTAGGATACTTAGTCCGATGGATTAATCCAGACTGTTCAATATATCCAAAGCACATTTCATGGGCTACCATGTAAGCACCACTCTAATCTGACAAATGTTAGGCATTTGATGAATGGAATTTAATATGGACGGTCAGGATTGTTGACACAAAGTAGGCCCAATCAACAATTAGATCTATCTGTTTGTTAGAGCCCATCATGGATTGCTTTTGATTTTAAAGAATCACTTTTCTTAGGCAATCATAACCATCCCATTCATGGCTTAGAAAGGGATGGCTAGAGAAGATAAGGCCAAATTAAGGAAGGATTGGATCATTTGATCAGTGGGATTTTTGCATGTGTTTTGGAGCGAATAGACAGTCCTTTAGATTGATCGGTTAAGACTGTCCAAGTGAACTGATGCAACTAGGAGCACTAACTCGTCTTGCTCTGAGGCCACTGTAGCATTTCCCTTATTTATGATCTATCCCAACACCTATGTTTTTTCTCTATCATTTTTGTTCCTGCAGAAAAGAATAAATAAGTTTCTTGATTATAAGAGAGCTGGAAAGAGCTTCAATGCTGACCTGCGTAATAGGAAGGATTATCGCAACCCTGACTTCTTGCTGCATGCTGTGAGGTATCAAGATATAGATCAGATAGGGACTTGCTTCAGTAAAGATGTGTTTGACCCTCATGGGTATGACAAAAGCGACTACTATGATGAAATAGGTCATTAACAGTTCCTTTTTAGTGTTTCCTTTTTCTTTTTTTCTTTTCAGTTCTTTTTGAAAGCCCCTCTATGCATTTGTTCCCAGGACTGTAATTAGAGGAATGCCGAACCTCAGCTTGTTACATTGTCGAAAGACTGAGTTTCAAACATTCCATTTTGAACATAGGACAGCCACTAAGGCAGGGGAGAAACGTAGCATGCATCTCTGCACTAGTTGATAACATGGCATTAAACTAGAATTTACTAAACTATATCTTCTGTTATGTAGAGGCTGATATGAAGCGTGAAATGGAAAGAAAGGAACAAGAAAAGAAAAGGGACTCAGAAAGTTGAATTTATTCAAGGGGGCACACAGCCTGGAATTGTTGGTCCAGCACCAAAAATCAGTACACAAATCCCAGGTGTTCATATGCATATGTTTGATTCCCGAGAGCATTTATCCTATATATATGGTTACAATGAAATCTTCCTTTGCATGTTTGGTTTACGGTGGTTTGGATGTTCTTGTGTTTTGTGGCATAATTGATGCTTTTCTGCACAAGTCAATAGCAGTGTGACTTCAGTCTGGACCTGAAGTCATGATGCCCGCCTTCTGGGGCAGAATCACATTGATCTCGCTCCCAGATCTCATTTTGCCTGGTGTTCCCCAAACAGTCCGAAAATATCATTTGGATGGAAACTGCATTCAACAGACTTTGATTTCCCCCAAAATGCCATTTGCATCCAAATGAAGTGTTATTTATTTATGATTGGGGTTTGTTTGTGAATCTTATTTGTCTTGGTGTGTTTGCCTCAGCGGCAGGTGTTTCATCTGTTGCAAGTGGATTGCATTCAATCTCAACTGCTATCGATGCTATGCCAAGAGAGAGTAGGCAGAACAAGAAAACAAAGTGGGATAAGGTTTGCATTCCTGCAGAGTAGTGGACATCCTCCTTGTATGTTAGAAAAGAAATTTCACATTGATTGCATTCTTTTTACCTGTATCAGGTGGATGGTGATAAAAGGAACCCTTTGCACTCCGGTGGACAAGATACTATATCTACTGCTGGTGCACATGCAGCTCTTTTATCTGCTGCTAATGCTGGTGCTGGATATACTGCCTTTGCGTAAGTTACTATCTTGGGCATTTTTTTTCTTTTCTGTAGGGTGTCGAATCAGTATGTAATGGATGCAGGCACTTACTAATTTCACGAGGATATTATTAGTTACAATCAGCAACAACTATTTCCTGACTATCCTCAAAAGGTTCAATGGCTCACAAAACTGCCCCAGTTGATTCTGCTTATTAAAAAAAATGCAGTGTTTCTTACACACTGCCCTGTTCATTTGCTAAAAGAAGGTGTTAATGTATTTGCCTTAAAACACTTATAGAGGACATCTTTGTCCAAGACTCTAAATGAACAACTTCCATGTGGGTACAGATTTGGTGTACATAGAAAGGCAATGCGGACTCTGCTAATACCCTTTTTCTAACTTGTATTTCTAACCTGTATGTCGGGTACTGTTTCGGGTGTCTTCTCCAAGGCGACATGCTCAGTTATTGAATGGGCCTCGAACTGTATTGCAATGGAAGACTGTACTCTCGCTAGCAAGGGATGGGATACTTTGTAATTGTGTATATATAGGGTCTGTCTTAGAGGGTTGATGTATATAGTCCTTACTGCTCTTTCACATATAGCTCTCCTTGTCCATTAGCTGGCTTTTTTTTGCCCTTTTTTGAATAAAAGTTTCTGCTCTCTCTCTCTCTCTCAAAAAAAAAAAAAGAAAAAAAAGCATAACATTTGTCGAAAGTAAGATTGAGGTTAGTGGGAATAGGGGTAGCAATTGTTGTCTATGGAAAGTCTGAGGCTGATTTTTGAAATGCAAGGTGGCAAGCCTATCAGGTTTGCCTATTCAAATTTTAGCTTTTGCTCAGCCTGGGCTGGTTCATTTCCAGCCCAGGGTAGGAAGTTTCATACTTGTAACTTCTATAAAAGAAGTTCCATACTTCTATCTTTCAGAAAAAAGAGAGTTAAGTTCCATACTTATTCTCAATGCAAGTGGGATTAGCACTGAACACCCAGAAATTTTGGAAAAATGATGAATCTCAAGCTATAAAGTGAGTCAATATATACATGACAGCTGTTACTTTAGATTGCTTTTGATTGCTTTTGATTGGAGGATGTTAGAATCATGATGTCAATGTTAGCAAGGTTCTGGAGTTGTATGGTTTCCTTTGCTCTTGTAAAGCGATTCCTAGGATCTACTTAGAATTCTGAAAATCCATATGGCAAACTTGGGCCAAATTGTCCCAGGGTTGAGTCTTGCAACTCCAATGGGTCACTGCCAAGTGAGTGATATGGTAGGTTTTTGTCATTGAAAAACATGAGACTCGTAGGAATGGAAGTGGTCCTCCAAGGAGAGCTGTGGTAGCTTCAAAGATATTTGCGTTCCCCTCTTAGATGGATTGATAGCTGCTGTCGTGTTTGAAGAAGTCTGTGGATCTTTTCACTTGGCCTTCTTGCTATCTCATTTTTGTTTCGTAGTGTCCCACCAATCCCACTTACCCAAATTGCTCAAGGGATATTTGATTACTTGGTTCCAATTGGAGTTTCATTTTTTTTAAATGCTCTGTAGCTTGTGGAATTAAATTTGCATGCAAACACGAAATACTACTCCAAAAATACACATTTTTTTTTGTTTGAAAGATAACTAGAACTTTCATTGAAAAAAGTGCTGAGAAAGCGCCAAAACAAGAGATAGCACCAAAACAAGAATTACAAAAAGAATGGAGAAAAAAAAAAAAAAAAACTGAAAACATGACAGATTACAAGATACCCCCCCAACCCTTAGTTTTTGCCCAATCCAACACAAAATTCCAAGCATTACAAGCAACCCAATCGACTTCACTAGAGACATTACGAAAGCACCTATTGTTCTTTTCTCCCCCAAATGTCTATAATCTGGCTATAATGCAAGGCCTCCAAATCACCTGTAGACTCTTTCGGATAGCTACCCCATGCTAGGCCAAGAGAAGGTCACCAATATCAAAGGGCATAGACTACACCATATTGAATCTAGCGATGAGAGACGTCCACACTTAACTAACAAAGTGGCAATGAATGAGGAGATGTTTAACTGTCTCTACGTTGGCTAAGCGCAAGATACAAATATTGGGGATGAACAAGGATCACTTCTGGAGGTTATTGATGGTTAGGATACGTTTTCTTCCCACAAGCCAACCAAAAGCTCCGATCTTGGGAGGGGCGCCATAATCCCACACATAGCGAATCTTAGCAAAACTCTCCTCTTTCTTTCTAAGCATGAAGTAGAACGATTTAACCGTGAAGCGAGCTAATTTATCATCAGTCCATAAGAGGCTATTACTTTCCCCCACCTTTGGGTTACACGACTGCAAGCTCTCTGATGAGGACACAAGACCTTTCAAAGTCTACCAACGAAGAAAGCGTGGGCCACAAGCACTTTCCTTGTGGCTTGGCGAGCATTGAAGACCCCACACACACGTGGTTTGACAAATAGAAGGCCCCACCTTGGGAAGACACGTGTTTATGATGATGGAAGACCTGATTGGAAGCCCACTGGACAGTTTTCACTGTCGTTGGGCGCCCGAAATTCCTGATTTATGCGTCCGAGCTCTCTGGACGTTTTTGGCCTTCGTCGGGTGCTCGACCAAATTGGTTACCAGGCGGCCAACCACCGCGTGAACTGTTTTTTTGGGACTTGTTTTTTACTTCATTTTTAGGGGTATTTTGGTACTTTTATGTTTTCTTATTGCTTATTTAAGTCGGCTAAGCCCTAAAAACGAGTTTAATTGATTATTAATGAAAAAACAAACCTCTTTGGTGGCCTCTCTCTTCTCTCTCTCTCTCATGGTGCTTCTTCTCTTTCCTTGACCTTTTTCTTCTAATTTCTTCTTGTGCCCCTCCAAATTCTTCAAAGTAATTATCTTCTTCTTTCTATTTTCCAGTTTTGTTAATCCTTCCTCGATCAAACTTTGAGAATCAATATAAACCCTAAACCTTCAAATTCTCAAATCCCTAATCCGAGAAACTTCTTGATTCTTCGAACTAGTGATCGTCATTGATCGATTGGGTATGACCATGCAAGATCGGGAGGTCCCATCCCTCGCCGTATCCAACTTAAGCGATAATTCAATTCCATACTTCATGGTTGTGATGATGGCCCGCTTCATTGCATGTTTCCTTTATGATTTTCTTAGTTATGATGATTAATGCTAGAATTTATAATTCATAAATCATAGGCACACCATCAAACTCAAATAAGTAAAATACTTGTAAGTAAAATTACTTGGTTTTGTCGTTCTAGTTAATTTTGTCGTCTGTTCCAAATAAACCATAGGCCTTTTTGAACTTATCCATATGCTCATTAATTATGACCCTTTGCCCTGAATCCAGGACCATTCTTTCAATACAGTCATATAGGTTGGTTTTAATCTCTAAATTCGGATGAAAGTTGTCATTATACTAGAATCTATGATTTAAGAAATAAGCTACCGTATGTAAGGGCCTATGTAACTGAAGATTCCACCGTTGGTTTATGATTTCCTATATGGCTGAATATCGCTTCTTCACCTCTCCTAAGTTTTTTGCTATAACCTCTTTCGTCCAATCCATCACTTCAGAAATATATCCCTTGTCAAACCTCTAATCTAAATCAATTAGCTGTAGCACCTTAACCAATGGGAGAATGATCTTCACGTAAAACTTGATAGATGACAAAAAATCTACATCGGCCAAAACTATGTCTTGAACATGCTTTCCCTTTACGGTCTTAGAGAAGCTGTCACCTTCCCATTCTTTTGAGGTAAACATCGACCTCAAGCCAATTCTAATTTCATAGATGCTTTTCAAAGTCAAGTAACACGTAACAAACCGTGTTACGGACGATCAACTCACCCCTTGTGTGCTTCCTCATTAAATTTAGGACACAACAATTTTTTTAAATATAGACCGTTATAACCTTGCTTTCGTCATGTTCTCTGAATAAACTTGCAACTTGCCAATGTTTGCAAGTATTAAGTCTATACAATGGGCCGCATATGGAGACAAAAAACATCTTCCTCTTTTCCATTAACATCTAACCCGCCTTCACACAAGCAGATTCGTCATTCGTAAGTACATGTACTACGGTTTCTTTGCCCACTTCATCAATAAGCGACACAAGTAAGCCCAACAAATTGTCTGCATTTTTTTAAAATATTGAACTTATCAACATATTTAAAAAATACAGTACCGCTTGACTATTAACAAAAAAATTTGTAATAGACTGATTCACTCCATTGTCCACCCATCTGACATGATTTTGCATCCAGTCTTCCTCTAGTCTTTCTTATAAACATCAATAGATTTTTCTATTGACTTAACTCAATCTTAAAAAAATTGTTCTTTACTTCGTGGTGCGACGGAAGCTTCAATCTCAGCCTAAATGCAACAATCGCTTTTATCATAGATGCTCCCCAATGTTTGTATAATGTGCATGAGGAATGGAGAATTGATTTATCACCTTTTCCTGCATTACCCTATGCTCGGGGCCAATTTGGGCAGATATCATAGGCCGTTTCGGGATATCTTCAAGTCTCCCACGTTTAGTTGATAGATGCTTGCGTGATTGGCATGGAACGGACCTCAGAGAGTCTAGAAAGTCCATTTGGAGAATGTCCCTCCTTGCAGTTTGGCGGGCAATCTGGGAAGAAAGGAGTGCCAGATGTTTCGAGAATTCCAAGAGATTGGTGGAAGCTATGTCTCTCAGAGTTCGATCGCTCATCATCGAATGGTCTTCGGGCATTTCCAAATTCAAGGACCATAGTTTGGCTTTCCTAGGGTTATAGTTGTGTTGCTACCTTGACGACTGTCTTAGTTTTGTTCTGTTTCTTTTTTTGTCTTTTTTGCTTTCTTTTTGTGTTTCTTTTTCTTTATGGTGCAGCGTGTCTGCTGGGCCCTTAATAAATTTGGTCAACTTAAAAAAAAAAGCATTCGCATATAGGAAATGGAAGCGGTTGTTGCATTTGGGTCGGGATCGAAGCTTCCGTTGTATCACGAAGTAAAGAATAAAATTTTGAAGATGAAGGTCGAGTCGATAGATAAATCTATGATGTTTATTAGATTGAATGGGGGAAGACCGGATGCACAATAATGTCAGATGGGTGGACTGATGGAGTGAATTGGTTTGTTACAAATTTTTTTTTTGTTAATAGTCAAGCGGTATTGTATTTTTTAGATATATTGATAAGTTTGATATTTAAAAAAAAATGCAAATAATTTGTTGGGTTTATTTGTGTCAGCTATTGATGAAGTGGGCAAAGAAATTGTAGTACATTTATTTTTGGATAATGAATCCACTTATGTGAAGGCGGGTCAGATGTTAATGGAAAAGAGGAAGATATTGTTTTTTGGTCTCTATATGTAGCCCACTGTATAGGCTAAATGCTTGCAAACATTGGGTATGTTCAAGATATAGTTTTAGCCGATGTAGATTTTTGTCCATCTATCAAGTTTTGCGTGAAGACCACTCTCTCATTGATCAAGGCGCTACAACTAGTTGATTCAGATGAGAGGTTTGCCATAAGATATATTTATGAAGCGATGGATCGGGCGAAGATGATATAGCAAAAAACTTGGGAGAGGTGAAGAAGCGATATTAGGCTATATGGGAAATCATAGACCAACAGTGTAATCTTCAGTTGCATAGGCCCTTATATGTGGGGGCTTATTTCTTAAATACTAGATTTCAATATGATGATAATTTTCATCTAGATTTAGAGATTAAAATTGGCCTATATGACTATATTAAAAGAATGGTCCTGGATTCAGGGCAAATGGTCATAATTAATGAGTATACAGATAAGTTCAAAAGTGCCTATGGTTTATTTGGAAGATACGATAAAATTAATTAGAACGACAAAACAACCTGGTAATTTTATGAATTAGTTTATTTATATAATCATATATGTTTTTTTAGGTTTATGGTGGGAGAGTTACGGAGACGAGTGTCTAGAATTGCAAAAGTTGGCTATTTGTATTTTGAGTTTTACATGTAGTGCTATGGTTGTGAGCGCAACTAGAGCACTATTGAGCAGATGAGACATTGTTGAATTCATTACTCAACTTATGAATTCACCATGTAGTGACCAATAGCCTTATGTTATGTAATATTACGTTCATTGCAAATGCATTCAAAGAAGATGAATAGACTCGAGTAGTAGATATTGAATGCGCTCGTCTTTGTAAAATATAATCTCCAACTCGAAGTCTGTTATGCATAGAGAACTAAGGGCTTGATCCTATATGCTTATCAGATATGAAATCCGATGATGAATGGATCATGGAGAAAGAGGATCCTACACTTTCTACAGATAACACCTGGATGGATATAGGTGAACGGTTTGTCGAAAGATTGGAGGATGCGTAAGGTGTAGGCAGATTCACATCAAGACCGAATGAGCGGAATGGTGTGATTGCATGTCATATGACTCATATTCTTATTGTTTAGTCTTGTAGTCTTATAATTATTAATTAATAGTCTTATATTATAATGCATTATATAAAAAATATTTTGTAGGTGTTAGAAAACTTGCTATTTGAAGCAAAGCGAATGGGAAAGCGAAAGTGATAGAAGAGGAAGAAGAAGAGCTTATTTCGATATCAAATTCTGAAGATGAAGATGGCGTTGATAATGTTGATCTCATTGATGATGAGGATGATGATAATGGTGTTGCCGTGGTTGACGAAGAATAGATTCGTTTGGACTTTCTATTTCCTTTTTGACTTGTAGAAACAATTGAATAAAGAATACATTATACATGTAAATGGGTATGGGGAAAATATTATTTTTTGAATTATATAAAAAACTTACATGTACATGAGATGGGAGAAGGGTTATTGTTTTAACTTGGTTATGACATGAAGATACAACCATTCACAATGAACCAATGATGCATTTAGTATACAATTTATCACAATTTTAGATTTTTTTTTGTCTTTTGCATATTCCTGACAAAATGGATGGTTGATGTGTTTTATTTATTTATTATTTATTTACAATTTTTATATTTTTTTATGAAAATCCAAATAAATCTTACGATTTATGATACGATACGATTCAGATCCCTTTACGATTTACGATACAATAGCGATTATGTCAACATTGATGGCACACACCATCTCCATCTCCATTCTTTCGGATTTTGTTTAGAAGCTTGTTTTTCTTTTAGCCTACTCTTTCTTTCCACAAAATCATCCATAGTTCTTTTTCTTTTATTTCCACCCATTTCTTCTTATTGTTTCTTCCCACTAATATTACCATCCAACAAATTCTTGATTTTTTACGCCATAGCATCATCGATTTGGGGACATGCTGCTACATTTTTCTTCATTTGGGTTAAGATAATGTTTCATTTGAAACACACCTCAATATGCCTCTCTATGTAAATTATATCTTAGGTGGAGATTATTATTCTCATCTATCTTTGAACAATGTTCTCATATAAGATCATTGTCTTTGGTTTTCGATTTTTTTTCATCACAAGTGACAAGCCTATATATTAAGAAAAAAACTATTAAGGCCTCACGCAAACATAAAAGATTATAAATGATTAAAAAATGAGAAAACTATTGAAAATTTGAAATAAATGAGAAAACTCTTGAAAAGAAAAAAACTATTTAGGCCCACATTAGCTCCAAATCTCATCGCTTTTAAAATAAAGAAAAGAAGTGATATTATTATGTACGTGGGGCCTCAATAGCTTTTAAACACAGAAGTTCTAAACAAAAATTGAAAAAATTCAAAAAAAAAAAAAAATCGAAATATATTATTATTTTTCTTCTTCCTTAAAAACGCGTATTTTCTCCTAAGTATGAAAGAAACGAAATAGAAAAGAATAAATGAATATTTCATATGTATTCTTACCTATTTTAATGTAGAAATCGAATGCAACAAGCGTCGTTCGATTTAGTTGAGTGATGAAAAAGATATGTCGATTTCTTTCTCTAGGTTTCCTATGGCCCACAACCTCCAAAAGTCCCAAAAATCTCTCAAAAGTAGCAAAATAAGTGTTATTCTAATAAGTGTGGGGTTAAATAGCTTTTAAAACTAAACGTCCTAAAAAAATTGCAAAAAAAATCAAATTTTCTACCGGAAACTGCCTTTATTTTATTATTATTTTTAATTTTTTAAATGTTATTATTGAATCATATGATTCAGAATTGAATCATATGATTAATCCTAAAATGCAATTTAGTTGTCTGATACGTATCGTATGATTGTACTATACGATTCAAATTGTACTATTTTGACAACATTGCTTGAGAGATCTTCAGCAGGGAGGACACCGCGCAACCAATTCCCCGTTTAGCTCAAAGCACTTTTTGACCATGATGCTCTGATCGAGGGCTAGATTAGCAACATCCAAGAATCGAACCTGAAGGGAGGCGTTACCCAACCAAGCATCTTCCCAAAAGTGAATAGTTGCCCTGTTTCCAATAGAGAAGGCCACACCTTTCGAGAAATTCTGCCTCGTACTAAGAATCCCTCTCCACATTGAGGAAGCTCCATAGGTAGAGGAGTTCTAGTCCACATTCCACCTATCGAGCATCCATACTTGCTAGCAATCACCTCTCTCCGAAAGGCACCCCTTTTAGTACCAAATCTCCACCACCATTTGCCCAAGAGGGCAACATTCGTCAGCTCCAAGGAGCGGATGTTTGCACTGCCTTCATTGAAAGGTTTGCAGACCTTGCTCCAATTCAGAAGGTGGAAACGTCTTTTCTCTGCCAAATTGCCCCACAAGAAGTCCCTCCTGAGCTTATCGAGGTGATGCAGAACTGCCTTTGGGCATTTGAAAAGAGACATGAAAGAAAAGGTAAGGTTGGATAAAATAGCTTTAATTAAGGTAAGTCACCCACCGAGAGAGAAGCCTCCCCCTCCGTCCAAACAACTTTCTGCCAAATCTCTCCACCACCTTGTCCCAAAGATGATTGGGCGGTTTTCCAATACAAAGGGGAAGACCCAAATAAGACGAGGGGAATGATCCCCTGCCTTGCAACCCAAAAATTCAGCTACTAGGATACCGATTTTTTCATTGTTCGTATGGACACCAAGGAGTTCACATTTGGCTAGATTAACTCTCTCACCTGATGCTGCTTCAAAACATCGAATGATCATCCTTAGGTTATTGATCTTATCATCATCCGCCTCGCATAAAGGATTGCTTCAAACATACACACTTTGGGTCATCTTTCCCTCTATGTTTCCAATTTCTTTTGTGATGGATAACAGGGATTTTGTTGAGAAGCCAATGAAAACATTCAAAAAGGGCAGAAGGAAAACAGACATTCTTGTTGCCTTTTGAAAAAAAAAAAAAAAAATAAATTCAAGAAGGGCAAAATTCATCCCTGTTTATGATTCACTCACATTTTATCATTGCTAGGCTAGGCCTAGTTACACGATCCTTCTAACCAGGTATTGCTCCCACTTCAAGTCACACTTGACTCATGTTCCTGCTGCTGCTTCCTGCCCATATGCTTGCTAACATTTTGATACAGCCATGACTGCAGCCCGCACCTGAATCTGTCTCCCCCTTACTTCACACTTCATGCAACTATAGGCTGGACTTCCAATTCTTTAGGCTGCAGGCTCAGTGAGTCCACCAGGTTCCAATCTCTTGATTTGAAAAACTTTCAGCTTCAGAAGCACTCTCTGCTCTATAGAAGTCCCTTGTCTCTCTGCATGTCCCACGTGTCATACGTGCATGTTTGTGGTCTGCCTACTTGATTGCTCTTGTTGCTGATCTCCATAAGCAGCAAATATTCTAGGTTCCACATGTTTGTCATTCAATGGGAAATGATCATATACAACTAGTTTGCACCATGTAATGTTGCAAGGAACTTCTATTGACACATGGATAGTAAAAAAATGTAAATATGGATCCCCCACGTAGTCCATTCCACTGTTAATGTGCCATCATTAGGAATGTCGAATCAAAGCAATGCTTGAGACGGGCAACCCACAGGGGTATGCACCATACATTTATATCAAATTTGGTGATTGGACTCTTTATATTACAACTTATTTGGACCATCCATTTTGCAAGCTACAAGATGGTTTATGACAATCTGACAAGTGTGTTTTAGACTCTATGGCCCACGAAGAGTATGTTGGACCAGGCGGACCTCCAAATCAATAACTACACTTCCCACATGCCACATAAACTCCTTTTCTCCACTGTAATATGATGCAGGCTGGTTGTTTAGGACGATTACTTGTCATTCGTGATATGCCATGGCAAGGAGTAGATTCACATGTTTAACATGCTGTTAGGTAAATGGTTCTCACTGCTTTGCTGCTTTTATTTCATGTTTCTATGTATTTCAACTTGCAGGCAACAGAAGCGTAGAGAAGCAGAAGAGAAAAGGTCGAGTGAGAGGAAGGTGGAGAGACGATCATGAACAAAATTTTGGTACTGGGAGTCTCGAAAATTTAGGGCATTTGTTAATCTGTATTTCAGGCATTGTGATACACAATTGGATTTGTTGATATGTATATGAACATTCAGAAGTCGATGTAACAGTGCGATTGTTGTACCCTTGTAACGAGTTAACAACATGGTAACTAACAAATAGAAATTTATCTATGAAGGCCTTAATTCTTCCAATCTTGCTGTCATGATCTTCATCAAATGTGACCGGGCTCAGATGATCGTCTAAATGCCGGTGCCTCAAAGACCTAATATTTTCGCCAGAGGCTGAAATTTTCAAAATATGCATGGATTCGTGGTTTCTTATAGAGATTAGATGATATGGGAGTCTTTAAAGTTTGCTCTTGAGCATCCATGTGGTGATTTAGGAGATGGCCACATGATGTGAGTTTTGTATCAGCGATCCATAGAGCTTCCATCACGCATGGGCTAAATGGTGAAAATCCCACCGTACAATCTCAGCATGTGGGCCCAAGTGTGTGACCCATGGTGGGTCGGCTGGATCAATGGTGCTATCCTTGGAGAGGGACCGGAATGCCGAGAAGACTGACAGCCGCGCCAGGAGATGCTCAACATAAAAAGAGCAGCAGTTAGAAGGTGGACGTGTGAGGTATCTGAGACGTCATCTGGTGGGCCCCAGTGAACGTCCTAGCAAGTGCACTCAACGCATGTTGAAGGTGGACGGTGGTCAACCTTCTCAAACCTTCCATATCCACACGTGGCACATTTGATCAGTGTATTGTTACATTTGATGATATATGCTCCCATGAATCACTTAGGAAGTTTTTTTTGTTGTTGTTATTGTTGTTAGTCATGCAATGCACACCGATGCTCTTAGTCACACGATGCACCCACCCACCGGTGGGGTTAGTGTATCTCTTAAACGCCTAGGTGTCTTCCAGCGGGCTAGCAGGCGCACACTCATGCAGTTAGTCACACGATGCACCCACCCACTGGTGGGGTTAGTTTCCAACTCGGCAAGCCCAGGCGAGACGGGGATTACAATCCCATGATTCACTTGGAAGTTGCATACGTGGATTACAATTTAAATTGTGGAAATTGTGGACCCTAGTATAGATTGATGATGAGGTTAAAAAATAATAATTGCACATTAGATTAGCTGACTATCCAATTGGTGGAGATTTCTTGGACGGCTAAAACTAAAATATCCAACGGTCCTATTTTAAAAAACATGTGCCCACGAGTTTAGAGGTTAGGATTATTCGAATTATCTGTTTTTGGGATTATGGTTTAACAATAGTTAGACCGACAACTTTGTCCGTTTGATGCATGTTAATATATGCCTCATTTACAATTTCTGAGTGCCTGCATATCAAGCATCATACGTAGCCAGAGTATCAAATAACTCTCTCGGGTGCATATTTAGTTGAGAGTCCGAATCCGATGTGACTGTCATGATGATGGCAAGCCGGGAAGATCCTTCACCCCTAGTACACGTGGCATTCATGCATCGCAATTCAAATCATCCAGTGGACCTCGCTGCAGCTAGGGCACGACCCCAAAATCAAATTGGTTGGACGATTCAAACTTTATATTCGATGGACGCTTCCTTTTTAGACTTTGGGACTCTTCATTTTTGAGTGCGGATCGTCTGTGTTGGAGACACAAGAAATTCCAGCGCCATTGCTTCTCATTAGTCCACGTCATTTTCGATGACTCCATCTACTAATATACGCCGGATTTTTCTCTTCCATATACATTGCTAACTACACAACCCACTTTTAACGTGTGAAACCTTTTTTGAGTCCCACCATGATTTTTTGTTAAATCCATACCGTTCATCAATTTTTCCAGATAAATCTAGAGCACGATCCCAAAAACTAGGTACATCCAAACCTCAAGTGGAGCACATCACATAAAGCAGTCCGAATTGAACAAACTTCCGTTGAAACTTTTCAAGGGCCAACATCGAGGCTTATTTTCCATCTGACCTATTCATAAGATCACACATGCCTAGATGAAGTTAAAATAAAAATATCAGCTTGATAAGAGCATTATGTGGCCCCAAGAAGTTTTCAATGGTAGCATTAATTCTTACTGTCCTCAATGATGTGGTCCACTTTAACTTTAAATCTGCATTGTTTTTGGGTTCATAGCCTATAATGAAATGAAAAAATGAATTGACGGTGTGGATCTAACAAATACATCATGGTGGAGCCCACTTAAATTTCACACCTCCGGCGCTTGCTGTGTGAAGCAGGGAGCGGATTAGGTTAGACCGGGCATCACGTGCAACCCTTACCGTGGGGCCCACCTTGATTTTTTTATTCTACATCCACTCCGTACATCCGAATTTTCAGATCATTTTAGAGCATTCTGCTAAAATTTAAGAATATCCAATCATCAGGTGGACCATACTCTAGGAAAAAGTTGTGATTGAACGTCCTACTATTAAAAACTTCTTGGGAATCACCTTAATGTTTCTATGGTTTTTATTTGACATCCAATCTGTTGATAAGTTCACATAAGCCTGGATGAAGAGGAAAAACATATATCAGCTTGATACAAAACTTTTGTGGCCCGTTATCGGTAAGTCACTACTGTTTCCTATGGCATAGGTAATGGTAAGCTACCACTGTTTCATTTTTTGGATAATTCTTTAAAATGATCCGGAAACACGGATGAACGGGGTGGATATAGAATATACATGACAATGTGGGCACCACTGTAAGGGCCGTAGAAAACGGAAAGTATTTATACGTGAAACTTCAGTGGGCCCTATTATGATGTATTTATCAGATCCACACCATCCAGCCATTTTTTCATACCATTTTATTGAACTAGACAAAAAAAATGAGGCAGAACCAAGCTCAACCGAGCCACCTTACAGAAATAGTCTGAATTGAACACCTACTGTTGAAAACTTCTTGAGGCCATAGGAGGCTCTTATCAAACTTATATTTGTGCTTTCCCTTCATGAAGGTATGTGTAACATTATTAAAAGGCTAGATAGCAAATAAACGTAACAGTAGACCCTAGGAAGGTGTCAACGGTTTCCATTCAATCTTGGCTACTTTCTTTGACGTGGTTTACGCGAATTTTGGATATGCCTCGATTTTGGCCTAATGCTCTAGAATCATCTTAAAAAATTGATGGACGGTGTGGATATGAAACATAAATCATTGTGGGACCCAAAGAAGTTACACACGCTAAAAATGATGTTGTGTAGCACGCGTTGTACTTGGGAGAGAGAAATCCCGCGTATCTCGCCAGCCAAAGTCCTCTGGACCAATGAGAAGCAATGGCGCTGGAATTTCTTGCGCCTTCAACACAGACGATCCGCACTCTTCATTTTTCCGGTTCTTGATTGCCATTCTATTGCTGCCAATCGAATACAATATGCCTGTGTTCACCTGATGAGATGGCATTCCTGTTTTGTGCCCCGGATATCTTCATAGCTGGGCCCACCTGATGAGCCGCTTTTGTCGCAAACCTGTGTGCCACGCCGGCATGCATGGGCGTGGATTTCATTGGAAAGTACAATCGCGCGACTGCACTTCAAGTTTCTTCCCAGCTTCGATGCATGGCGTACACGAAACTTGCATATCCATGCAAGCTAACAAGGACAGCATGTAAAAGCAATGTCCCAACTCCAAATGGCTGTGGGTGTGTGGCCCACCCTACCTTCCAAAAAGACCAACGAGAGCATACAATTGCAATCTTAATGGTCTAACTAACATTTGGACAAATCACAACCGTTTATTTATTACCTTTTAATTTTCAAAAAGAGAAACCGAAGGAGATTGCCTGTGCCCGGAGCTGTGTGGGCCCAAAGAGATGTCCGTGACAAATCCACTCTGTCCATCTGTTTTAAATGACCACAATAGGACTGAATTATAAAAATCGAGCAAATCAAAAAGCTCAGGTGGGCCACACCAACGAAACAGTGGGAACAAAAACTACCACTGTTGAAATCTTTCTGGAGCTGACCATGATGTTTATATTCCATCCAAACCGTTCTTAGAGTTATTACCACTCAGATAAACTGTAGGAACAGATATAATCCTGATACAAAACTTCTGTTACCCCCATAAGTTCAATCCCCTCTGTTTTCGTGTGGTATGGCCCGCATGAATTTTGGATAAACATGATTTTTAGAATCTTCATGAAGGGAACAAGTGGGGTTTACGTATGCCAACCGTTCGTTTGATAACCATAGTGGACCCTGGTGGGTCATCCAAAATGTGAAAATTTTACACCATGGTCCATCCACAATTGGGCCAACAGAATACAATATGCCTTTGTTCACCTGCCAATTAGAATGGTTACAATACTCTGATCAGTTTTATATTTTGGGTTACAACATTGCCATACAATATGGTAGCAAGCTGGTCACAATCAATGCCTCGAGACACACACACACACACACACACACGTGCACAATGGCACATGCATTTGAGATGCATGCCATTTTTTTATGCCCACTGCTCATTTGCCATCCTCATATGACCAGTCATCCGTAATGGACGTGTTCATCCTGTAAATAATATTAGTCATTTTTCTTAACATTCTTTTTACTCTTACAAGAGCAGCTCACCTGATGAGTGGACCAGCTTGGTAGGGCATGTTGGCTGTGGTAACCACGTGATCGATGGTCCTGATGTTCTTGTTGTCTTGAATTATATCAGCTTGATCAATAACCTTAACCTCTAGTTCGCGGACATTTGTTTGTTGAAATAGGGTTACGAGATATTATTCACTTTTAAGTAACTATAATAGTAAATAAGTAACTTATTTGAGATAAGTAAATTTAGTTTATTGATCAATTATAAGTAACTTTTTAATTTAAAGTTAATCACTTCAGTTTAATGAGTAGAAATCTAGATAAGCTACTTGAGGCATAAGTAGCTTTAAGTAACTAAAGATACAAACGCCCCCCTAAATGTCCTCCAATCCAATAAATAATCAACCAAGCATATATATATATATAGAGAGAGAGAGAGAGAGAGAGAGAGAGGAATGCTTGCATACACAGTTCTCACGGGAACTCTTGAGCACTTTTTAAGGATTCTTCACATGTGATGTGAGCCCAAAATCTGAGATGCAGCACTTCAAAAAACTTTCAGAGCCCAACTTTCAAATTGATTTAGAACTCTGATGGGCCGTAGTAGAGAGAGGCAAATCAAAGGAGAAAACTGTTTCCTTTTTCAATAGCCCACCAAAGTTTTGGACCAATTTGAAAGTTGGGCCCTAGGAATTTTTGAAGTGCTGCATCAAGTGGATGGTTTAAATTTGGAGCTCACATCACATGTGATGAAGCCTCAAAAAGTGCTCATGAGTTTCGTTTGAATCGTGTGTGAATGCCCTCCATTTATGCCTTGTTTGTTACTGTAATTAAGTTCCAAATAAATACAAGACAAAAGTTATTTAATGATGTATTATTATATTTATTGCAAATACGGTTTAAGGAAGACAGGAATCCCATTGCT
Organism: Liriodendron chinense; assembly: GCA_003013855.2. Classification (NCBI taxonomy): domain Eukaryota; kingdom Viridiplantae; phylum Streptophyta; class Magnoliopsida; order Magnoliales; family Magnoliaceae; genus Liriodendron; species Liriodendron chinense. Next base: position 6,946,891 of record ML058334.1, read on the forward strand.
CAGAGCTTTGCTTCTTCGTTTATGATGCGCGTTTGGGGATGCCAATGTGATGGACGTCCCTTATATATATATATATATACTGTTCATCAGTATTGATAGCTCTCTTTAGGATATGATCCCAAAAATGAAGCATATCCAAATTTCATATGGAACACATTATAGTAAAGGGTGAAGATTGAAGGCACATCATTAAAATCTTCTTGGCAGCCACCAGAATGTTTATTTTCCATCCAACTTGTTGATCAGGACACACAGACTTGGATGAAGGGATAACAAAAGTATCATCTTAATCCAAAACTTTTGTGGCCCCTAGGAAGTTTTTGATGTTGGGCATTCAATAACCACTGTTTCCTGTGGGGTGGTCCACATGGGATTTGCATCTTTTGTATGTTTGGGCTCTTATCCAAAAATGAGGTAATGAAACGGATGAACGGCATGGATATAAGATACATACATAAATGGTGGGCCCGCAGTGGATCCACCCACCTCCGAGGAAACTAGGTTCCACCTAAGTCGTGTCCGTCATTAATGATAAGGAGGGAATCAATTAGGTTCGACCTGCATGTGACTTGCATAGACACCGTCCATTCATTTTGACAGCACATTTTAGGGCATGATCTCATGAGTGAAGCGGATCCAAATCTTAGGTGGACCATACCACAAGAAACAGTTGTGGTTAAATCCCTACCATTAAGCACTTCATTGGGCCACAGCAATGTTTATTTTCCATCCTATTAATAAGGTCACAAAGACATGGATGAAGAGAGACAAATATTAGCTTGATCCAAAACTTTTGTGACCTGAGGAAAGTTTTTAATGGTCGACTACCATTGTTTACTGTACATATTATAGTCCACCTAAGATTTGGATCATTTTTGGGATCATGCCAACCGATAGACCACGTGGATATATGGTAATACATCAAGGTGGGCTCCACGGTCGGGATCCCACTGACCTGGAGGATTCGGGATCCATGGAAGTTGATTCGGATTTGCATGCGGATTGCCTTCCAAAGGCTTCCACAAGAACTTCTTGTGACCGGAAGTTAGGTGGGGTCACCGTGGTGTTTGTGAGAAATCCAATTGATCCACACTGTGTGCGGTCTGGATCTGGAACAGAGGTTTGCTAAATCTTGTAGAACATAAAGGAAAGCTAAGAGAGGTGGTTGGGGTCCAGCCTTTGATGCCCAAGTCAGTTGGGTGTAGGAGATGAGAAACAGATCTCTTGGTGGAGAATTGAGCATACCTTAGCCTATATGAGTGTCTTCTATTTATAGGATAATTGGAGAGCTGTAGAGGGCATTAAACGTGGGCGTTATGCCCGTAACGACCAACGTGATTCTCGACGGCGTGGGTCATGCCCGTAACTCTTGGAGACATGTCCGATTTATTTGGGCTCGTCCTTGATCTGTCGAGCGCCTTTATGGTGGTCGTAGGCCAGTCGGCCTAGGGGTTGAGCTCATTGGCCAAGTTCACTGATTTGAGAAGATATTTTGAATTGGAGTCGTTACTCATTAGATGATTGAGCTAATCTTTGATGCTCGACTGATTAAGCTCATCACCCGAGCTCTTCACTTTGTAGGTCGTCCTGTGTGAGTGACCTCAGGTCGTCCTTGGGCAAGTCATCTTGGAACTAGGTCTTCCTGAGAGAGGTCATCTTGTGTGAATGACCTCAAGTCGTCCTCGAACTTCAGCTCGTATGATGTAGCTCTGACTTGCAGGCTCTCTTATGCTTTGCTCAATTTTGCAAGGACTTTTACTTGGGCCTTCTGGCTCGCGGGCTTTATTCCTGTGATCTAAGGTCAACTCAGATTTACCCACAACACACACTATAAAATTATCATTTTTGCAATAATTTTGAAATGAAATGATGTATCAAAATTATTGTTATGGGGGATTTTGAACTAGTCCCTCATGCAGAAAAACAACAGTTATTTACAAGTGCTCCGCCCTCCGAGCAGAGGAGCAACGAATGACGATTTGAGCAAACATACCATTTAAGTAAGATGAGCAATTCCTTTAGTAATCCCCCAAACTAAGTTGTTAGAGTACAGAGCTCGATGTGTGAGGACTCGCCCTTCGAGGAAGATCTACAGTTTGGGTGAGAAGCCATGGGGAAGGAGCTCGGGCACCAAGCTTCACAGTATCTTGAGCAGACCAGGTCGACCACCGCCAGAGAGGCGGTACGAGGAATCCGAGGTGAATCCCTTCAAATTCGGACGAGATAAGGATCTGACCTTCTCGACCAAAGATCTCTTCTGTATATTCGAGATAAGAATTCCTACCAGATCAGGGACCCTCCCGCGTAGCGTGTTGGGATTGAGTCTAAGGTCTAGAACCTTTTTATTTATTTATTTATTTTTTTAATGTTAGTCATGCAACGCACCCACCCTGTTAGCTAGGCAACACACCAACTTGGTTAGTCACACGATGTAGTGTCTCCTTAGCACTCGAACCTAGGACTTATTGTTGAAACGCCTAGGCGTCTTCTAGCTAAGCTTGCAAGCGAGACACACCTTCTTTTACACCTTATATATACGACGATGAACCTTAAATCTAGGTACACACAATTTTCGCCTCTATATCCCTTACGCTTATCTTTTACAATCTACTAAGCCATTACCCCCCCCCCCCCCCCCCCCCCCACATGCTTACACCTATTCTTCATTGCATGTCCAACCAATCATGGATGATTACGAGGCCATAAGCCATCCTAGCTCTACATCATATGTTGACCAGAACTTGACAACAACAATTATCATTGTAGACTATATAAGTAAGGTCCCCACACAATTAATGGAGTAAATAATTATTATTCATTTACAACCATTTATTGTTATAATTCAAAAACTAAACATGCCTTAAAAGGGAAAACAAAATTTCATTACTAAAATGTCGAAAACTATATAATTACAAAAGAAAGACATTATACAAGATGCTAACATATCTTGAGAATTATCGTGCTAATTACAACTAAATTTCGATAAATCAAAATAAACTCTAACAAACAAACAACCAAATTACATACAGGGAAAATTGCTAACTTGCATGGGGAGAGATTTCGTAGGTGATGATGCACAGCACATGCGTGAGATCCAGTCATTCATTAGATGGGGACCCACAATTAACATGCACTTGTCCAAAACTCAGTTTGGTCCACTCATCTGATAAAAACTTTCTAAGCCCACTGTAATATTTATATGCCATCCAACCTGTTGATTAGGTCCGAACAGAACTGGATGAAGGCAAAACACAAATAACATGATCCAAAAGCCCTCGGGAAGTTTTTAATGGTGGGACCCTAAACCCTAAATCCTAAATCACCATTGTTTCATGTGGTGTGGTCCACCTGAAATTTGGATCTGCCTCATTTTTTTTTTTTTTTTTGGCTAATGCCCTAAATTGAGCAGGAAAAATGGATGGAAGGCATGAATAAAACACACACATCATTGTGGGGCCACATCACCAACTAGTACCCACCTTGGTAATGCAGATGTCTTTACCTAATCCGGACCAACTAAACTAATGGTCCAGATCTCATACACGTACGTTTACTTGGCACGTGCCCCCTGATCACGATTGCTTCTGCAGCTCCTTCTGCTCTCCTCCTTGCCAAGTCCATACAATGTCCTTGAGAGAAGGCTTCAAAGCCCTGGTTACAGAAATCCTGGTATTCCAACGAATCGCCTGCAGTTTTCTTCACCTCAACCATGTGGAGCGACGGCGTCATCTCAAAGATCTCGGCGTCTATGACCAGCTGCCCTTTCCTCCCTTCCTTGCTTCCCTTCAACTTCACCATCCCATCCTTCTTCTTCACCTTGAAGCTTTCCGTCTCCGCTATCTCCTCCAGCTTCGACACTATCGCCGCTGCCGGCTTCCGTGTCGTGAACCGCTCCTCCGCCTTCTTCGGTTCGTTATTCTTCTCAAACAGCCCCGACAGATCGAACCCCGGCGACAGCGATATGATGTCGAATGCATTCATTGAAGTGGCCCTCATGGAATCCTCAGACCCCGCTTTCGCATCATCCCCATCAACGCCGTCGTTCGCGAAGGCCGCGTCGACATCTCCTATCTCGACCGTCGACTCGTCCGTCTTCCTTGTCATCGTCTCGACGGGTTTATATCCCTTCTTAAACCAAGGATTTTCCATGATCTTAGAAATCGTGATTCGGGTACTCGGGTTCGGGTCCAGCACCTTGGATAGAAGCTTGCGGACCTCATAAGGAAACCAATTCGGACATTTGAAATCTCCTCTGCTGATTTTCTTATACATGTGGATGAGATTTGGATCGTTGAATGGAAGATATCCGGCCATCAAGACGAACAGAACGACACCACATGACCATATGTCGGCCTTGGCGCCATCGTAGCCCATGTCGTTGATGACCTCCGGCGCAACGTATGCCGGTGTTCCGCAGATGGTGTGGAGGAGGCCATCTCGCTTCCGCGACTGCGTCAGAGCACTCAGCCCGAAATCTGTGACCTTGAGATTGCCATTCTCGTCGAGGAGGAGGTTCTCCGGCTTTAGGTCGCGGTGGTAGACGCCCCGGCTGTGGCAGAAATCAATGGCTCCGATTAGCTGCTGGAAGTACTTACGAGCCGCGTCTTCCTTGAGCTTCCCTTTCGCCACCTTGTTGAATAGCTCGCCGCCATTGACGTATTCCATTGCAAAGTAGATCTTGGTCTTGCTGGCCATGACCTCAGTGGAGGTAGACGACGTTCGGGTGGCGGACCAGCCTCATGACAGAGATCTCCCGTTTGATTTGTTCGATCATGCCGACCTTGAAGACCTGCTCCTTGTTGATGATCTTAATGGCGACGGCCTGGCCGGACATCAAGCTCCTTGCATAGTAGACCTTTGCGAACGTCCCTTGGCCGAGCATGCGGCCCAGCTCGTATCGGTTCATCAGGACTGTCGGTTTCTTCTCCATTTTTCCTCCTCCTCTGTTGGACGATAATGCGACCCAGATGGCGAAAAATCGAATTATCAACTTGGGGTCGCATCTCTCTGCATTCTCTTCTCGTTTTTGTCTGAAATGCGAATCGTCAGCGAGGTTTTCAGGTGGTTTTTCGTTCAGACGTGATCGATCTAACTGTGAGAGAGAGAGAGAGAGAGAGAGAGAGAGAGAGAGAGAGAGAGAGAGAGAGAGAGAGAGAGAGAGAGAGAATTGGGTGGATTTGAACGGTGAAAAAACAGTTCCTCTTTTTTCTACGTATTGAGATCGGAAGTTGTTTTTTAAGATACTAATGATAGTAAGCTGGTGAGAGATTTTCTCCTTCCATGAAGAGGGCGTTAGGAAATGATTGGAATAAATAGACCGTCCTCCATATTCATGCAAGATTCTACGGTTGTGATTGCTTGATTGATTCGCTGTGAAATTGCTAACCTACGGCGCGGGAAGAAAGAGAGACGTCGAACGGGCTTCCGCTTTTGGACCGGAATATTCTGCAACACTTTTTTAGTACCAAAGTTATGTGGGGTCCACCATGTTGTAAATGTAAAATCCACTCCGTCCATTAGGTGAGAACCATTATTTCCACCGTACATGCAGAAAATTAGCCCGATTAGAAGTTACGTAGATACCATGAGTGGGAACAACTGTAAAATTGCTACCGAAACTGCTAAAGTTTACAGCTGTTGCCTGAGTTGAGTTTTGTATCAGGCTGTTTTTTTGTACGTTCCCTTTATCCTTATCCTGGTGAGTTAACCTGATTAACGGGTTCGATCACAGATACACACGATGGTGGCCCCACACAAAAATCTACGGTTGGCAACCAATTGTCATTGTTCCATGTGGTAGAGCCCATCAGAGTCATGGATTCTGATGATTTTTGGTCTTAGGGCCTAACATCGAGGACAGTACTTGAGAGACGGAGTGGATTTTACAGATACAACAAGGTGGTCCCCACAGACTCGAGAGTGCCTAAATAAGGGTAGCCTCTTTTTTTTTTTTTTTTTTTTTTTTTCTTTTTTTTTAAGATTTTACCGAACGAACTTATTTGGTAGGAAAAAAAAAAAAAAAAACTATTCAAGTAACTCTTATTTAAAAAGCTTTTATTGTGTTAGATTTGAAATGCCAAGCGACCCTCAAGTAGGCTTGGCAAGGGTTATGTTTAACCATGTTCCTGTGGTGTCAAAAATTTGCTCACCCAAACTGGCTCATTAATCAACAGGTTGAAATCTAAAAACCCAAATCTAGTTGTTAATTTAATAACCGACACATTTAACCCATTAGGCCAGTCTACTTATCAATGTGGGCCCATTCTATCACCGGAAACAATAGGGTTCACTTGTGAGATAAGGAGGAATCACTTGTATATTACAATATTGCATAAGATGGAGTGTTAGGTTCATAGGTGGGCCATGGTTTGGTGATCTAGACCATTATGTTAACGGGTTAAATGAGTTCGTAGGTGAAACACTGACCCTACTTGTTATGTTAACGAGTCTTAATGGCAAACTCGTTAGTGACCTGAAACAATAATGTTGGACCGAACACTGGTTTTTTGTGCCGGTTCGTGTGGGTTACCGGTCGTGTGGAATAATTTTGCTAGGCCTAGCCCCAACTCTGTTCGTTTTGCCTCTGTTGCGACTCAGAGTCATAATGTGTCGCAACCCAATGGGGTCCACATTCTGAGTTGTTCCTGTGATTTGAAGCGTCCACGTTCTCTTTAGTACCCTAAATAAGCTATTGGAACGTTGTGAAGGTTTAATGATGATCCTCACCTTCGATTTCAGAGTTGAATGTCAGCCATTGAAAATTTCCTTTCACTTCTCTATTCATATTAGAGTAACAATCATACGTTCAGCGCAATTTTTATGCGGTCCTGATAGAACAGAATCCTCAGCATCGACGGTTGGATCATTGCAACTCTTAGCGTGTGGCCCCTGCGTGTTGTGACAGACGCTCGATCCTGAGTATCATTAAGAGGAAAAACGAACTTAGGCCAGTTCATATTGGAATTATATCTCGCACGTAGGATGTGTATGATCATCCAAGCCATTCATTTATCGGTTACCCTTGTTGTCAGAAGCTGTGTGGGGCGCACAGATATCTCCGTGACAAATCCAATCCGTCGATCAGTTTTGCAAGACCACAATAGTACAGTAATATGAAAATCAAGCAGATCCAAAACTCATTTGAGCCCATCAAGCGAAACAGTGGGAACAAAAACATCAACCATTGAAACCTTCCTGGAGCTGACCATGATGTTTATATGCCACCCAAATCGTGCATAGGGTTATTAACACTCAGACAAGCTGTAGGTACAAATATCATCCTGATTCAAAACTTATGTGGCCTCCACAAAGTTTCCAATCGTGGGAGTTCACTTTACGAAGGACCGAAATTAGGGCTGTCACGGGCCAGGCCTGGTAGGTCTAGGCCCGGATTTTGAACTCTTCTGGGCTGAGCCCATTCAAAATTTTGATTTTTCAGGCACGAGCCTGGCCTATTGACACCCTCTAACTGAAATCGCGTAGAATTTGAACGCCCACCATAAAAAATTTCCTGGGGCCGCAAAGTTTTGGATCAAATTGATATTTATGTTTTCCCTTCATCCAGGCCTTTGTGACCCAATCAATATGTTGGATGAAAAATAAACATTATAGTGGGTCCAGGGAGTTTTTAACGGTAGGTGTACAATCACCACTCTTTTTTTGTGGTGTGATTCACCTGAGATTTAGATCTGCCTCAATTTTCAGCTCATGGTCTAAAATTATATGGAAAAATAGATGGACGGCATGGATAAGACATATACATCATGGTGGGGGTCCAAAGAGCGGTGGCCAGTAATGGTTGGAGAGTCTTCAAACTGACGCATGAATTGGGTGCTCAGACCGGTCTACCCAGATGCGAAGAGGAAGGCTAGACATGTTTTGAGTGCCCAGACCAGTCGGCCAACCGATCTGCAGTGGGCTTCGACCGATCGGGCGACTGGTCGGTGGCGAGGCAGCGTCGGTGATGTTTCTCCCTGGACTGTTTGGTGCAAGGTGCAATCGATTGGGTGATCGATTGACTGTGCACGTGGTTTCTTGCGCATTACGCGGTAGTACGTAAGATGCTTCTATTTTCGGGTTTCCTACTATAGATGGTATCCTAAGGAGTCCAAGGTTTCCTAATCGTGTTAGGAAGAAGGGAGAGTGTTTTGAGAGGGAGAGAACTTGGGGTTTTCTCTGTTTATTCCTTGCTTGTGGGCTGTCAATCTCTGAAATCTTCTGTTTATTCATAGTGGATCGTTTTGTGCCGTGGTTTTTACCAATTGAGGGCTTTTCCACGTAAATTCGGATTCTCTTGTGGTGAATGCTTGTGTGTGATTGATTGATTTCATTGTGTTTCTCGTTTGATCTTGGATTGCTTTGCGCGTTTTGGCTTCCGCTTCTGCTATCGATTTTCCCAACAAGTGGTATCAGAGATAAAGTCGGGGTGTAGTAGAATTCAGATATGAGACGAGAAGATGGGATCGGGCGCAAGGTTCAAATTAGAAAAGTTCTCCGAGAAAAATAACTTTGAGTTATTGAAGGTGAAGGTTGAATCCTTCTTGGTTCATCAAGGGTTTGATGAAGCTCTTGGAAAGCGACTCGATGCTATGAAAGATGATGAGTGGACGAGGCTCGACAAGAAGGTTAGAACCTCAATCCTGTTAAACCTTACGGATGATGTTCTCTATCATGTCATGAAGGAAAAGACTGTGGCTGGAACGATGGCGAAGCTAGAGAAGGTTTATGCCAAGAAATCTCTAGAGAATCGCATATGTGTTGATGCAGTTGTTCACCTTGAGGATGACTGAGGGAACTGAGGTGGAGGACCACCTGAGCATGTTCACTAGGCTGGTTTGCAAGTTGGTGGAGATCGATGAACCGATGAATGATGAATATCGAGCATGCATCTTGTTGAATTCTCTTCTAGATTCATATGAGTCGTCCAGGGACTCTGTGTGCGCAAGGAGGGAAACCATAAACGTCGAGGCTGTTATCTCAACTCTCCAATCGAAGGCAATGAGAAAGAAAAGCGTTGACGTGGCTTCGCATTATTCCTCAGAGGCACTGGTTATGAGGGGAAGAAGTTCTGAGTATGGAGGATATTTGAAATCGGGATCTAGGGCTAAGGGCAAAGGGAAGGCTAAGGCGAAGTGCTAGAATTGTGGTCAGGAGGGCCACATGAGAGGGGATTGTTAGAATCCCAGGTTGAAGCAAGAGGGGTATGAAGATTCTTCTGGAGAGTGAACTAATACCGTAGAGGACGATGGCGATTTGTGTGAAGTTGTGACTGTATCTGTCAAGGGATCTCACGGTAGTGAGTGGATCTTTAATTCAAGGGCTTCATGTCACGTATGTCCTAACCGGAATTCATTCACGACATATAGAGAGTATGGTGGTGAATCGGTGTTTGTGGGCGATTGATTCGCTCATAAGGTTGTGGGTATTGGTATTGTGCGTATTAGGATGTTCGATGGGGTCGAATAAGTCCTGGAAGATGTGAAGCACATTCCCAAGATGAAGATGAATGTGATTTCTCTTGGAGCACTCGAGGTGAAAGGGTGCGTATTTATCAGCCGCGATTGTTGTTGTGAAGTGATGAAGGGGGTACTCATGTGTATGAAGGCACAGAGGTGTGGCTATCTTTACATGTTGATTGAGAGCACAATTCACGGTGGAGTTGTTGGAACGGCATCGAGATCCACGGTTGCTCGTATGTGGCAAGTGCCCAAGGGCCACATGAGAAGAGCGGTAAAGGGTGTGAATTTGCAAGGTTATGGTCGATGGTGGCATGAGAAGCGGTGGAGCTATGATTGAAGATGAGATGACGTTGCAAGGATGTGTTGTTTCGACGTTTGAAGTCTCGGTAGAGATTGTTAGAGAGTCTTCAAACTGACACACGAATTGGGTGCTAAGACCGGTTAGACGACCGGTCTACCTAGATACGAGGAGGAAGGCTAGACATGTTTTGAGTGCCTAGACCGGTTGACCGACCGGTCTGCAGTGGGCTTCGACCAGTTGGGCGACTGGTCGATGGTGAGGCAGCGTCGGTGATGTTTTTCCCTGGACTGCTTGGTGCAAGGTGCGACCAGTCGGGTGACCGATTGATTGTGCACGCGGTTTCTTGCACATTACGCGGTAGTGCATAAGAGGCTTATATTTTCGGGTTTCCTACTATATATATGGGATGTATCCGGACTTAGATGGTATCCTAAGGAGTCCAAGGTTTCCTAATCGTGTTAGGAAGAGGGGAGAGTGTTTTGAGAGGGAGAGAACTTGGGGTTTTCTCTGTTTATTCCTTGCTTATGGGCTGTCAATCTCTGAAATCTTCTGTTTATTTATAGTGGATCGTTTTGTGCCGTGGTTTTTACCCGTTGAGAGATTTTTCCAAGTAAATTCGGATTCTCTTGTGGTGAATGTTTGTTTGTGATTGATTTCATTGTGTTTCTCGTTTGATCTTGGATTGCTCCGTATGTTTCGGCTTCCGCTTCCGCTGCCAGTTTTCCCAACAGTAACCACCTGACTTTTATATGTGCCACCAAACCACAATCTTGTACCGTGGGCTTAATGGTGAGCCGTGCAAGTGGATTTGGATGTGTCCAATGTACAATGACGTGTATGGGTGTAAACAGGCCGGGCGAATCCAACGTGCTTTGAGGTTCAACCCATTTTGGCTCCCTGGATGGTTCCGCGCCCACATATTACATGGATTAATCACAGCCCTAACCCTAGCTGAAGGCATAGCAGGCTAGGCCAACCCAAATTGTCTGGCCTTCTTCCTTATCATGTCCTGGACTTGGGCATGAGCCGTAATGCTTAGGCAGAGTCATTATGAGGCCATATATCCAGTCCTCTGATCAAGGGCTGGTATAAAATGGGCCACAGGCCCTTCCAAATGCCCACTTGCACCCCTGGTGTTGGGCACAATATTTAGTGAACGACAATGGACCACTGTCTGACTGAGGGTCCCATACCCTGTGCTGAGATGTTTCAGATCGTTCATGTGGTGGGGCTAGTTCCAATTAGAGCTGGCTTGGTTAGAGCTGGGCACAAACGAAGCCAAGCTCGAAAGCTAAGGGTTGGATTGGTTTGAAAAAGCTCGACTTGAATTGGTTTGAATAGAAGTTTAAACCAATCTAAGCCTCGGAGTTGAGCTCATTTGAAAAAATAAACCAAGCTCAAACTAAGGTGGTACCGGCTTAGCTAGGCTTGAAAGTCGGTTTGATTCAGCACAGTTTGATTCGGCTCGTAGATTGTAATAACGCTATTTCCTGTGGTGTGATCCACTTGAGCTTTGGATATGATTCCATTTTGGGATCAAGTCCTAACATGATACGTAAAAATGGATGGATGGCGTGGATAATACATATACATGATGATGTGGATAATAGATAATACAGATACATGAACGCACATTATTTCCTTGCTCTTGTAAAATTATGCCTATGTGCTTTTGCTTGGAAACACTCTTACACGTCTTCCTTTGGAGGATATTAAACACCATGTAGTAAGATATTTTTTTATTTTTTTTGTATTTTTTCTATTTAAACAAAAAGGGAAAAAATTGCCACCTGTTAGAATTTCGTCTGGTTTGGTTCGAAAACGATCCCAGGCCGAGCAAGATTTTTGCGGATAAAACCAAACTTGAGCCGCATGGGTCAGCCCAAAACCGAAAACGGGCTGATCCACAAACTAGGGTGGCACAATAAAACAAGCCAAACCAGAGTAGAGCTAACTCGGCCTGATTGTTGCCCACCTCTAGTTCCAATCATCCAATCATCTCTACATATAGGCCCCGTGGGGTGACACTGACAGCGATCCTGACCGTCAGATCGGCAATAAGGGAAAGCAGAGATCAGAAATCACTACTTTATTTACAGCGTTAGACTGTGTCTCTGCAGTTTGCCAAATTTGAACCTTTAGATGGGCTAAGGTAGATGGGCCACAGTACATAGACGCCGTGTGATTAGACCATCGTGGCCATTCCATTGTGAGAGTCGCTTGATAGGCTGGTAGAGTATGAGCCTTTCATATATTGAGCGCACACACAAACATGGGATGCACCACAAGCCAAGCCATCCAAATACTGTAGGTGGTTCATATCCACAAAATCAGATTCATTGGACGATCTTAATTTTAATCTTGTCATTCACTGATTTCTTTTTGCTGAATGTAGACACCCCACCTTTAAACGAGTTGTGTACCACTCGATTACTTTGATTCGACGGAACCAAGCTCCCATACGGCTAAAAGTGGGCTGCTGAGGTGATGAACGGGGCGAATCATGACAATGGGCTCAACATACAACGGCAAGGTGTGCATGGTGCATACATGGAAAGTGCACCCAAAACCATGAAATGATTCACTAAAAGATAAAAAAAAATAAAAAAATGAAGATAGCCACACCACGGCCACCATATGACCGTGGGCATGACCATCCCAGCAACAGCTCGCCCACCTGTCCACCTCACACGTTCACCAATCGAACTTGCCGACATCCTATAACCAATCCGAGTGGCCGAACGAACTGAGAATAATGCACGACTGCCCCGAGCAAACGATTTTTTTTCGTAAAAATCGCCACATGTCGCCTCTTGTTTGCGAGGAAATCAATAAATCATCTCTCGCCCAGCTATATAAGCAAGGGCCCAGCGACCGAAACAAGGGCGGACGAACAGGGAGACGAGGGGAGAGATCAGTGAGATAGGTAACAGAGAGGTGCAGATTTGGAGGAACGGCTCCAGTGAAGCTCTGCCGAATCCTTGCCTTGCAGGAGATTTGTAAATTTGAGGTGGGTGAAGCTCTGCCCCACTAATCAACCATCTGGCATCAGCAGAGCAAGCCTCCTGCTTCGGTAACTGTACACTAGTGACTGAGCCTTTCTATTTCTGTCTCTTTCTCTATTGAGAAGTCAAAAGCAATATCGAGTAGGGTGGTAATCTGGGACATATGACCATCCCCTGTCTTTCCTATAAAGAATGGATGTTCGATTTCCTCTTTTCCTTACTCACATCTTAAAGTGCTTACTTTCCGTCAATCATTCTCAAAGTCAAAGTCAACGAGTAGGATCGGAATCCGAGGCGTCCGATCACTCCTGGTCTTTCCCATGAGAAAGGGTGTCTGACTCCCCCTTTTCCTTCTTACATCTCGAAATCAAACCATATTCCACTTCGCACATTCCATATACACTCCATCCTTCTACACACTCACCATTTACTTTTATTGCTATTGTTTTTTCTATTTTTGCCAACCCGGGCTCTAAAAAGCCTATTTAGTTGAGCTTAACTCTATCTTATTGTTGTTATGTTATTGGTGTTTTGCTTACCTAAGCCCTGAAAAGCCTGTGGAGTATGGCCTAACCTTGTAGGTCTAGAAACTCTTCAAAATTTCCTATAAAATCGTTTAGCCCCGTAAAGTAGAGACCGTGCGATGCACGGGTGATAAGGGGTGCCTAACACCTTCCCCTTTCGTAACCTCGGCGCTTACCTAGAATCCACGGTGCGGATCAACTTATCCAAATGGAAGTCATTTAAAAGACTATGGATTCTTCGGAATACCCTAGTCATTTTAGCGTTTTCACGTGTTCTGGCTGACCATGAATTCTGAGGCATCTTTTCAGCTGGTGGGGACTCTGTTAAAAACACCGAGTCTGAGAATGTCATTTTATTGTCCTCGAAAAGATTTTGCACAACCAAGGAAAATCTAAGTCAAGTCAACAAATCATTGCAACTGTGCGCCCTAAACCAAAACAAAAAAAAAAGAAAATAGTGGGCACACACGTGCGCGCCTCGAGCGCGAGACGGAGTCCACATCTGAATTGTTGACCTCTTTTTGTATAATTGGAATGGTTTCAATCTTAATTTTAGTATGATTTATGGGTGTGGGCCCACTACTCGGATGGTTTGAATGGATGCCATGGGCATGTTAGCTGTGTGCATCGTTGCATGCGCATGAATAGTCATGTTCCCGCTTTCATCTCCTTTGCACGCAAACCATTTCGCATCTCCTATCTTGACTGTCCATTTAGACGCCACCGATGACACTTGGTTTCTCTTGTGGATAGGCCTGCACACGGGTCGGGTTAGGGTCGGGTTGGGCCCAACCCTGTACCGAACCTAAATATATTTAAAGGTCCGGGTTTCGATCCAGGTCGTGATCGGGTTGGGCTGACCTAACCCTAACCCTACCCTAATTGTAAAAGGGTTAACCCTAACCCTACCCTACCCTATATGCTAAACCGGGTCGGGTCGGGTCAGGTTAGGACTATGTTTGTATGGCGTGGTCCACCTAAGATTTGAGCTAGCTTCATTTTTGAATCATATCCTAAAATGATCTTTCAAATTAATTGGACGGTGTGGATTTAAGACACATAGTCAGGGGCCACCCACCTTGGTGGATCCCGGATGTCACCTAATCTGCTCTCTATGAGTGTGAGATGAGCGCAGCTTGGGTGAGAGTCGATGAGACGCGGAACCAGCCATGTGGGTGAGACCCTAACCATGAGACTCACCTCGATGTATATATTGTAAATCCATGCCGTCCATCTACATTTCCAGATTATTATAGGACATAGTCACAAAAAGGAAACAGATAAAAGCTTTAGGTAGACCACGCCACAAAAATCAGTGATCATTGAACTCCCACCATTAAAAGATTCTAGAGTCCACCCTAATGTTTATTGATCATTCAACCTATTGATAATGCTATATAGAAATTTCTAAAAGCAATAACTAGTATAAACGGGGCGGTTCGGGTCGGGTGGAACGGGTCCGGATACACAGGTCGGGGTACGGGTCGGGTCGGGCGGGTTTGACATGTACCCTAAACCGTACCTAAATTAAAAACGGTCCAGCCTACATCTACTCGGGACCTGACCATTTTTTTAGCCGGGTCGGGACGGACCGGGTTTCTACCAGGTCGGGTCGGGTCGGGTCGGGGGGGATGGGCGGGTTAACAGGGCAGATGTGCAGCCCTACTTGTGGACATCTTCAGCAAAGGAAGGAATCTAGGTGGGGCCCACCTGTGATGTTTGTGGGAAATCTACGCCGTCCAACCGTTTTGTGAGATCATTTTAGGTGTTGTAACCAAACATGAGCAAGATCCAATAATCAAGTGGGCCGTGCTAAAGCAAAAGGTGGGTAGGGAAATTCATACAGTTGAAACCTCTATGGGTCCACAGTGATGTTTATATGCCATCTATATTGTTAATAATGTCATTCCTACTGAGATGAACTGAAAATAAAAATATTACCCTGATTCGAAACTTTTGTGGCCCCTATAAATATTTCAACTGTGGAAGTTCAATCGTCACGGTTTCAACCCACTTGAGTCTTGGATCCATTCAATTTTGGTCGCAATGCCTAAACTGATCTCACAAAACGGTTGGACGGCGTAGATTTCTCACAAACCTCACGGTGGGCCCCACCCAAAAAGATCTCACAAATCACGGGAGATTCCTGCGCTCGGAATCTGGGTGGGGCCCACCATGATGTTTGTGAGAAATCTACGCTGTCCAACCATTTTGTGAGATTATTTTAGGCGTTGTGACAAAAAACGAACGGGATCCAAGACTCAAGTGGGCTAAAAACGTGACGATTGAACTTCCACAATTGAAATATTCATGGGGCCACAGAAGTTTCGAATCAGGATAATATTTGTGTTTTTCAGTTCATCTCAGTAGGAATGACATTATGAACGGTATGGATGGCATATAAACATCACTGTGGACCCCATAGAGGTTTCAACGGTAAGAATTTCCCTACACACCTTTTGCTTTAGTGCGGCCCACTTGAGTTTTGGATCCCGTTCATTTTTTGTCGCAACGCCTAAAATGATCTCACAAAACGGTTGGACCGCGTAGATTTCTCACAAACCTCACGTTGGGCCCCACCCAGATTCCTTGCACAGGAGATGCCTGCGAAAGCAATCCGCGCCCTTCGGCAAAGAAAAAAAAGATTCTCGACTACATCGTGTCGCCACATGTTCGGTTGTCGGCCCGAATGGTCTGAACCCTCCTCCGCGTCGGACATGGATGCGTACTGACTAAACTCTGTGTGGGCCATCGTGATATAATTGTCTTATCCATGCCGTCCATCCGTTTTCCCAGCTCATTTAAGATTATGAACTAGAAATTGAAATATAAACAAAGCTCAAGTGGACCACATCACAATAAACAAGTAGATAATGACGTCCACTGTTGAAAACCTTCTAGGGCCTGCAGTGATTTTTAATTGTCATCAAACCTGTTCATAAGGTTACAAATATATGGCCTTCAAGAAGTTCAAGAAGTTTTCAACGGTAGGTGTTGAATTTCCACTTTTTCTTGTTGTGTGGTCTAATTAAGATTTTGATATGCTTCAATTATTACAATGGCCTTAAAATGAGCTGGAAAAACGGATGGACGGACTGGATAAAAAAAACATAGATCACAGTGGGGCCCACAGACTTTACTTACTCAATACGCAATCCGCATAAGTGCTAGAAGTGTCTGAACCCCACGGTGGGAAATATCTTCCTCGAGAATCGAAAGGCTGCTTGGGGTCCGAATGGCATGGCTGATCCACATGCAACTCAATACCTTACATGTGGGGTCGACCGTGATGTTCACGAGAAACCCACACTCGATCGTGAGAAATCAATTTTTTTTAATTTTTTGTTCTTTTTCAACTTAATGTTAGGAAATAAGCCCAAAATAAAATGTCTTTCGAGAGAAAGTGAGGAGAAAATGCTTACTGTTGAATTCTTTCAGGTTTTCACCTTAATGTTCATGTGTTATTCAAACCCTTCACAGGGTCATCCTCGTTTGGATGAACTCAAATCACAAAAAGTTAATCAATGTTGATGAGAAAGCCACGTTCATGTGTTTTTTTTTTTTTTATCCAGTCTTATGTTAAAATATAAGCTCAAAATGAGGTAGATCCAAAATTCAAGTGAGCCACACAACAAGAAAAGTAAGGAGAAAACTCTAGTGGGCCTTTTATAACATGAAAAAGTGAGGAGGAAATGCTTAAGGGATTGTTTTGCACCGTGGATTTGAGGGGTTTTTAAATCCCCTATCCATTTGCCATCATAAAATAATTGGGTACTGGGGGTATTCGGTTCGGAGCCTTGCCTCATTGGTAGATTTCACAGAGTTTCAACAGAGGGTCTTGGTTTTGAAGCCCATTGATGATGAAAATCCATGCAATTAAATTCAAATACATATAAATATACTACGCATTACATATCCAATGAGCTAAGAAAAGGGGTTTGTGAATTTTTTTAGGGTCAGCAAAATTTACGTGGCTTGATGAATATTTCATCGGTGGTCATTAAAATCTCCACTGTTTCCTGACGTGTGGCACACTTGAGTTCTGGATCCGCTTTATTTTTATTAATTTCATGTACTAACATCAGCTACGAAAACTAATGAATCAGTTGAATTTCTAGAGACGTTAAAGGGCCCGTGTAGCTTACGTCAGCGGCAACTTTCTTAGGGGGAGCAGGCAATCCACGTCCCGTTCAATCAAACAGGACCGTCAGATACTTTATGTTTTGACCATTCGTTAAATGTCTACCACTCGTTCATTAAGGAATCATATCAACGTAAATTTTGATCAGCCGTCCATTTAAGCTGGGAACGCGGATTGCCACCGTGATGTATGGGTTTTCTCCTTAGGATTTTATTGAAAAGGACCAAAACTTAGGCCGATCGAAGGCTCAAGTGGACCACACCACAGGAAGCAGCAGTGATAATGATGCTCACTGTTGAATTTTTCCTAAGGCCCACCATAATGTTTATTTCCCATCCAACCTATTCATAAAGTTACATAGACCTGGATGAAGGGAAAACCCAAATATCAACTGGATCGAAACTTATGTGGCCCCAATAGTCTTTCAACTGTAAGAGTTTATTACCCATTGTGTGGTCCACATGAGCCTTGGATCTACCTCATTTTCAAGCAATTCAATAAAATCCCACGGTGAAATGGATGGACGGTGTGGATAAAACCCATACATCAGGGTGGGCACTCATAACTACCTGAGTAAAAGTTCAATTTCTCGTCCGAGGATCATCTTTTTTGGCCCTGAGGTGTGGATGTTTTTACTGGAAGTTCAATGTCTCATCTAGCTCATCTTTTTAGCCTTTTGATGAGAAATTGAAAATTTTATAGTATGAAATGCCCCTCTAACCACCATGTTCTCAGGGATCGACTGTGGCCCAGTAGGAATCCATAGTACCAAAGGGAATTGGTAGGAGGGACATTTTCGACCATAAATTTTCAATTTCTAGTCAAAGACTAAAAGAGATGAACCATGAGAAATTAGAATTTTAGTAAAATGAGCCACACCACAGGGCTATTGCAGTAAAGATCCCGTTCTTAATCTGGGTACCACAATTTAAACAATATAATTTCAGTTTGGATAGGCATTAATAAGGTAGCTGTGTTTAGAAAGGCCGGGACGGATTAGGTGCGGCCCGGCCTCATCCAACACGGTAGGACTCTGATTGTGGGGCCTACCTTTATGTATTTATTATATATCTACACCGTCCATCCGTTTTTTCGGCTCATTTTACTCCATGAACCAAAAAAAAAAAAAAAATTCAAATCTCATGTGGACTAAACCATAGGAAATGATTAAACACCTGCCATTAAAAACTTTCTAGCCCAACCTTAATGCTCACCATAATGTTGATTTTCCATCCAACCTTTTTATAAGGTCACACAGACCTAAAAAAATAAAATATATCAGCTTATCCAAAAATTTTGTGACCCACAAAAAGTTTAGGCCACAAAAGTTCTTAATGGTCAACTAACACTTTTTTAATTGGTATAGTCCACCTGAGATTTGGATATACTTAATTTTTGGTATCATGCCATAAAACGGTCTAGAAAACGGATGGACGGCGTGGATATACAATACATACATCAAGATGGGCCCTACGGTCAGGGACGCACCAGTGTCGTGTAAGGCCGTGGACGCACCTAATCCGCTTCCTGGATAGGCATGGGAAGGCACTTTGTACGGATATACGGATCTTCAAATCTCAGTGATGAATAGCACAGACTTGCTCGAATTTGGTATCCGTGCCCGGATATCCGAATGTAGTCCAGAAATGGGAAACGCCTGGATCTTTCCGTATCTGAATCTGGAACCACCACCCGTATATAAATGTAAGCATCCGAGCCACACATCTCGTTCTTACACCAGAGACTAGTGTATATACACTTTTACCTGCCAAACCCCCAGCAGACGCGCTCCTCTCTTTCCTCGAAACCCATCACCACGCAATCCAATGGCCAGCAGCGAGCAGGAACGATTCAACAGCTGCTACCAGCACTGGGCCCACCAGCAACAACAAGACCTCGAAGAGCTCCTCCGCTCTTACAACCAACACCCCCAAGACTCAGACCGACTCGCCCAACTCGTTGCGGAGAACGTCCAGCACTACCAAGACTACTGCGAGCAAAGGACCCGACTCGCTGCGGAAGACCCGCCTTCCTTCTTCTCCCCAACTTGGTGCACCTCCTTCGAGAACTCGTTCCTTTGGATTGCCGGGTGCAGGCCCTCCCTGTCGATCAGACTCGTCTACTCGCTTAGCGGGTCGGAGCTCGAGTTGCAACTCACTGAGTTCTTGGAAGGCGTGAGGAGAGGGAACCTGGCCGAGCTGTCGGCGTGCCAGCTGGAGTCCATCAACGTGCTGCATTGCAACACGGTCCGTGAAGAGGATAAACTGTCGAGCCGGATGGCGAGCTTGCAAGAGGATGTGGCAGACCAGCCGCTGTTGAGGATATCGAGCGAGCGGGGCGGTGGCGGGTCGGTGGATGAGTCAGATCGGGCGATTCAAGCTTCCTCAATGGCTCTGGCGAATCTTCTGGAAGAAGCTGACAAGCTGAGGCTACGGACGCTCAAGGAGCTCGTGGATATCTTGACGCCTTTGCAGGCTGCGGACTTCTTGATAGCAGCTAAGCAACTTCAACTGAGCGTTCATGAGTGGGGCAAAAGGAGGGACCGTCAACATGGAAGGGCCCACTTGCACCCAAGTTAGTCTGGTCCATCAATCTCATCTACGTACTCCTCGCAAGCATCTACGTGATCTGGAACGTTCATAGGCTCACCTAAGATGGATCGTCAAACCCCAAAATCACGCAAGTTGAATTATCTTAGCCACCGATTGGATCGATGGGTGGCTACTATGATCCTCCATCCATTGCGTTTTCTGGGGTTTGTCGAATTCTTACTGTGGACCAAGAGATGAACGGTCTGGATTTCGTATGTGTGCCACGAGTACGATGTAAGAGTGCTCTATAACTAGCTTAGGTTTCAGTGTACAGCGCAGGATCTTTTCGCTGTTTTGGTGGGGAAGTTAAGTTGTGTGGTGTTAGACAAAGGAGCTACGTTGTGGAATCAGTAACTTGCTTATTTCTGTAAAAGTAGCTGAAATGTACGGTAGAAATTGGAGATGTATAGAGATATAACTGGAATATACGGTAGAGATATGACTGGAAGGGAAAAGCTACTATTAGGTCGACCTCATGGGAAGTTAATATGAGGTCGAGCTGTGTGGACCCCACTGTAATGTGGATTGGACATCTACTCCATCGTTCAGATGCACCATTCCGTGTTGGGCCAAGGCCTTAAAAATCAGGTCAATCCATGACTTATGTGGGCCACACCACATACACCAGTTAACAGGGGTTACTATCCATTAACACCTTCATGATCATTTATTTGGCCCACCAAGATGTCTTTCAAAAATCCAGCCCATCCATTGTGTGTGTTCCACTTAGACGAGAAGTCAGAAAAACTTTCAGCCGCATCCAAAACTCAAGTGGGCCCCACCAGTCGCTTTTAGATGTTTTAGGCATGTCTTCACATGGTTTTAGATGTTACGGCCCACCTGAGTTCCATATACGGCTGATTTTTTTTTGGATATCTCATAACCTAAAGGGACCCATCAGGCGCACGGTGTTGATGTCCGATCCACATCATGGCGGGGCCCATACAGCTCGACCTCACAGTACAAGTTCCCTAAACTGGAATATATGGCAAAGATGGGAGACGTATAGAGATTTAGAGAGAACAAGTAATGCCAGTTCTGGAGAAGAACGTTGCATGAAGGTCACGTGCTATCTTTGCGGCCACGTCTAAAGCAAGTCCTAACTCCTAAGGACGCAACACCGGCCAGCTAGTTGATGTCAAAGCTCTGTGGGCCCACCAAGATGTTTTTTCTTTATCCACGCCGTTCATAAAATGTTCCAGTTCATTTTAGGGCTTGTGGAAAAAAATTATGAAAATCCAAATCTTAGGTGGACCACACCACATGAAATTTTTTTTGATTGAACATCCACCATGAAAAGCTTCCTAGGGCTCACTGTAATGTTTATTTCCATCCAACCCGTTGATAAGGTCACACGAACCTGGATGAAGGGGAAAAAAAAATATCAGCCTCCTCCAAAACTTCTATGGCACCCAAAAAGTTTTCAACGGTAAGCACTAAATCCCCACTATTTCCTGTAGTGTGGTCTACATCAGATTCAGATCTGCCTCATTTTTAGACTTATGCCCTACAATGATCTGAGATAATGTCTGGACGGCGTGGATGAAACAGATACATCATGGTGGGGTCCATAGAGATTTGACACCAGCTAGCTGGCGTATTGGAGTCACTAGCCCAACCGCGTCCAAGTCCTAAGGTGGTTTCCTCGGGCGCGTAATATGAAAGTGGTAGGTAAAGCGGTGATCTAGACCGTCCATCTAGGGGGAGTCATCAATACCTACGCAGTCTTGATTTAGGAACGTCGGTTAACCTATAAAGATGGTTGGTCGGCTATTTAGTTAAAAACCAAGCTAAGAATGACACCTGGTTCTCTACTTGCCAGACCTAAAGCATACACACGGTGCTCATGCTACATTCTCAAGAGATATTGATCGAATCCACAGTCACATGTCGCGTCCTAGAAAAGCGACAAAACCACCCCTTCAATTCAACACACCACAATCCACGCAAACCACTTTGAATTAAGGTGCTGAATAGTGACTTTTTACAATAAAAGTCACTAAAATCATTAAGTCTATCAAACAATTGATTTTTTTAAATTCACGAATTAACTTTTTTAGTGAATTTAATTCACTTAATAAAATTCAGTACGGTTGAACTGAATTTCAAATATCAACTTACGCCATTCACCAAAAAGAAATTTAAAAATCTATTTTTACCTGATTTTATAGGAGTAATTGTAAATTTTTGCCGTTCTAATAGGAAGAAACAAATGAAAGGTAGGTACTTTGGTAGGGTGCGTTCATGAACTTCAGTGGTTTAAGATATTCGGGGTTGTATTATATACATTATATAGATGTATCAGATAGGTAGACTTCTCTACTAAAATTCCGTACTCGGATTTTTACTCTGTCCAGGTTTGGAGTCCACCTGGTGTGGGTGACTTTCATTACCCCTGTTACTACAGGTGGTAACTTTGGAATGATCCCGGGTGGTACTACAAATAAATGGTAGTTGGAATAAGTATTCTTGTGTGAATGGACTTAATTCCCTTTTGTGTTTATAATCGAACTAGGTTTTGAAAACACCGGTACTATGCAAAAGTTATCATCAAAAGTCTATTTAATGGTTTATCTAAAAAGTCAAGAATATTCATGAATTTAAACTTCGAAATTCAAAAGTCATTAATTTAATTAACGGACCGAATTAAAAAATCAAATGGTTTGCCGTGGAATCTGTTTCCTCGATGCCGTGCCTAAAGGTTGCTTTCGGAACGCGTCCTTCAAGGACGTGACCCTTGGTTCCATCCCGAGTGTTATTAAAAAACTACTTTCCACTCCGTTCATCCGTTTTGGGAGCTCATTTTAGGACGTGAGAACAGAAATGAACCGGATCCAAGACTCAAGTTGGCCTCACTGAGGGAAAAGGTGGGTAGGTAAATTACTACCGTGGAAACCTCCCTGGAGTCCACAGTGATGTTTATATGACATCCATACCGTTCATAACGTCACTACTACTGGGATGAACTGGAAACACAAATATTATCCTGATTCTAAACCTCTGTGGCTCCACAAATATTTCAATTGTGGAAGTTTAATCCTCACGTTTTCGGCCCACTTGAGTCTTGGATCCGGTTCATTTTTGTTCTCCTGTCCTAAAATGAGCTCCCAAAACGGATGGACAGGGTGGATTCATAAAAAAAAATTACTGTGGGCCCCACCTTGGTTCCCAGTGCAGGAACTGCTTTGCAGGAAATCCGCGCCCAGGAGCTACGTTGTGAAATCAGTAACTTGCTTATTTCTGTAAAAGTAGCTGAAATGTACGGTAGAAATGGGAGATGTACAGAGATATGAATGGAATATACGGTGGAGATATAACGGGAAGGGAAATGCTACTATTAGGCCGACCTCATGGCAAGTAAATATGAGGTCGAGCTGTGTGGACCCCACTGTAATTTGGATTGGACATCTACTCCATCGGTCAGATGCACCATTCTGTAGTGGGCCAAGGTCTTAAAAATCAGGTCAACCCAAGACTTAGGTGGGCCACACCACATATAACAGTTGACAGGGGTTACTGTCCATTAAAACCTTCATGATCATTTATTTGGTGGGTACCAAGATGTAGTTCAAAAATCCAGCCCATCCGTTGTGTGTGATCCACTTAGAAGAGGGGTCAGACAAACTTTTAGAGGCATCTAAAACTCAGGTGGGCCCCACCAGTCGCTTTTAGATGTTTTAGGCATGTCTTCACATGGTTTTAGATGTTATGGCCCACCTGAGTTCCATATACGGCTGATTTTTTTGATATCTCATAACCTAAAGGGGACCCATCAAGCGCACGGTGTTGATGTCCGATCCACATCATGGCGGGCCTCATACAGCTCGACCTCATATGACCAGTTCCCTAAACTGGAATACATGGCAAAGATGGGAGACGTACAGAGATTTAGAGAGAACAAGTAATACCAGTTCTGGAGAAGAACGTTGCATGAAGGTCACGTGCTATCTTTGCCGCCACGTCTAAAGC
Organism: Liriodendron chinense; assembly: GCA_003013855.2. NCBI lineage: Eukaryota > Viridiplantae > Streptophyta > Magnoliopsida > Magnoliales > Magnoliaceae > Liriodendron > Liriodendron chinense. Next base: position 6,970,880 of record ML058334.1, read on the forward strand.
AAGTCCTAGCGCCTAAGGACGCAGCACCGGCCAGCTAGTTGATGTCAAAGCTCTGTGGGCCCCACCAAGATTTTTTTTTTTTTTTATCCACGCCGTCCATCAAATTTTCCAGTTCATTTTAGGGCTTGTGGAAAACAGTTATACAAATCAAAATCTTAGGTGGACCACACCACATGAAATTTGTTTTGATTGAACATCCACCACAAAAAACTTCCTAGGGCTCACTGTAATGTTTATTTTCCATCCGACCCGTTGATAAAGTCACACGGACCTGAACGAAGGGAAAACAAAAATATCAGCCTCATCCAAAACTTCTATGGCCCCAAAAAAGTTTTCAACGGTAAGCAATAAATCCCCACTATTTCCTGTAGTGTGGTCTACATCAGATTCAGATCTGTCTCATTTTTAGGCTTATGCCCTTCAATGATCTGAGATAATGGCTGGACGGCGTGGATGAAACATATACATCATGGTGGGGTCCACAGAGATTTGACATCAGCTAGCTGGCGTATTCGAGTCACCAGCCCGGAATCGGATTGTGTGCGGAATGTATGTGCTCTATCTATTCCGTTCATATGTTTTTCCAAATCATTTTAGTGGTTGCGCCCAAAATTTAAGCGTGTCCAAATCTCAAGTGGACCATGCCACGAGAAACAGTGGGAATAATGATTTCCACCGTTGAAACCTTCCCAGGCCCTACGGTGATGTTTATTTGTCATCCAACCTGTCCATAAGATCACATGGATATGGATGAAGGGAAAACACAAATATGAGCTTATCCAAAACTGCTGTGTCCTCCGAGAAATTTTCAATGGTAGATATTCAGTTCACACTTTTCTTGTGGTGTGGTCCCTTTTAGATTTTTATAAGCTTCAATTTTTGGCATCATACCTAAAATGTTCAGTTAAGATGGATGGACGGAGTGATTAAATACTTAAATCACTGTGGGCCCCACGGAGTTTACTCCGCACGCTAGTTACTCAGTAAGCAGTCCGCTTCCCACTAGCCCAACCGCGTCGAAGTCCTAAGGTGGTTTCCTCGGGCGCGTAATATGAAAGTGGTAGGTAAAGCGATGATCTAGACCGTCCACCTAGTGGGACTCATCAATACCTACGCAGTCTTGATTTAGGAACGTCGGTTAACCTATAAAGATGGTTGGTCGCGATAAATCAATTTTTGGTTCGATTCGAATAATCTCCGTACACGTGAATTAACCACAAACGCACGTGGCCTATCTGGCGGGACTTACTATGTGATCGTGACGTAGATCTATACCTGACAAAATTCAACACGACCCGCAATTCCGCAAACCCTGCTCGACCCGGTTTTTTCCAATTAAGTGTTGGAAAATTTAAGAATTCAATTTTTCGATTGACGCAACTTTACCTGAATTTTTATGCGTCGATTAAGGCCAAAGGTGATACTATCCGAACTTATCCGAATCATATAAGTTATATATTGAATTCCTTATTAATTAAATAATATATAACTTTTTTAATTAATAAGAAAATCAATAATAATAATATTGGCCCCAAACACACAACGTGCTGAAACGGTCCATATGTCTATCAATTTAATAAACATGCGCACACCAATAAACACATTTTATAACTTGTAGAGCTAAAGCATCATGAGATTTCTTTTATATTTTAATTTCTGATGCTCACTTATTGGAGAACTGAAATGATAGCTAATAGTCCATAAAATAAATTAATAAAATTAGCTTAATGATTATATTTATTTGATTGTTGATAGGAATTTACTAGGCAGTTAAAATGAAAGGATCAAATGGTTCCATTTCAATAATTGTGTCTACAATTTAACTATTTAAAAAATTAAATATCAAATGATCTTATTAATTTGATCTAATAGTAAAAAAATAAAAATAGAATTGGTAGACATTAATTGGAGGTTTGGATGAAATATTAAATGTCAATTTAAAAAGTTTTACTTGCAAGCGTATCAAGCATTATTTTTTGTCTATGCATTTAAAAAAGCCATTATAAATTCTCTCTTTCGAAACTTTAACAATAGGTTGTAAAGAGAGTGGTTCTTTCAGCCACATGAGATAGAGAGAGAGGAAGCTGCTGTGGAAAAGCCCTTATGCATCTAGTTTAATATACAAATTAGTTAGTTGATCATTAAAATGTGGGTCAACTTAACCTGACTTGACCCGGTTTAATTTGGGTTGGGAAAATCTAACTTGAATTCAATTTGGTTAGGTTAGGGTTGACGGGGAAATGACCCCACTCGAACTTGACCCGACCTGAACTCGACCCGAACCCAACCCATTGCTAGCTCTATGTAGATCTATGACTTTGGGTAGCAGGATCAACTAATCTACGGTTGATAAATATTTTCGAGGGCGATTTGAAGCTTTAGATCAAGATGATATTAATTTGTATTTTCACTTCATCCTGATGAGATTTACATTATGAATAGGTTGGATGGCATAAAGACATCATTATGGGCTTAAACATCACGGTGGGTGTTAAGGGTAGATTCGAGCTGATCATGTAGATCGAGTCGGGAGCCCATGAGCTCTCAATGATTGAAAATACAACTTTTACAAGGCAACTTAGACCATGAAGTCAGTCATACTTGACGAAGAGGTCAGTATTTATAAGTTGACATTAGCATACCACCAACTTGGACCAACCTGATTCTACATTGCGTAAGCGAACTTATCGACAAGGATCAAGGGATAAAGCCCTAAGAAGTAGAGACCGAGATGAGAAGGGCGTAAACCTGGGACCTCCAAGGATCACGTCCAAAAGGATATCTCACCTAGGATTAAGGAATCTCCACCCCTTTGAATAGCCTATAAATAGGAATTGATCTGCCTTGAAAAGAGGTAAGTCAATTCTCATCCTCTAGGAGCCTCTTTCCATAAATCCAAACGCTAACTTAAGCATCGGAAGGTTAACGACTGGATCCTAATCACCTTCTTTTTTTTCTATTTAGTGGGATTAGGAGTGGACTGATCTCTACTCTCTCCTCACCACAATTCATGAAAAGTCGACCGGTCTCTGGCACGAAACAGTAGGCTTGAACAGTGGGCATGAAAAGTAGTTTACATGTGGTGTGACCCTCTTACCACTGAGTTAGGATCCTCTATTGGCTTCCAAGCAGGTTTGTCGCATAGGCCTGTAACCCTGTCACATCCTCAATGCAATCTGGTCGTACCTTAGTGCAACTTGGTCACATGGTGTCATGCAGTGGGATGTTGACGAATGAAATGGCTCCCATTAGAGATTTACTGCTTGGAAGCCATAAGAGGATCCGGACTCCTTACGTACGGAGTAACCCATTAGAATTTTATTGTACCGAGTAATTAAACTCTGCCGATCCCACTGAATGTTCACTACGCCAAAATCACATTTTTGCGACGGATTTTGCGACGGACACTAACCGTCGCAAAAATCGCTTGGTTTAACGACGGACCTAGTCCGTCGTATTTGAAAATATTCCGTCGCTTTTGCGAAATTAAGGCGGGATTTCGTCGCGGGATCAAAATTTTAATTTCCGACGGACTTAGCCCGTCGCTATTTAACGACGAATTTGGCCCGTCGCTAATCCCAGCTCGAAAAGATGCCCCCCAAATAAGGTCGGTCGGAAAATAAAATTTAAGAAAAATGCGATATTGAAAAAAACTGATATTTTTTAAAAATTAAAAAATTTGATATTTAAAATAGCAGATTTAGTAATTTGAAAGAAAATGTAAAGAGATTTTAAAAACAAAATTGAGAAATTTGAATAAAATTAATATGTTTGAAATTTCTTTTCAAATTTTCACAAAATTAAACATTTTGAAAAAGAAAATTGTGAAGTTAAAAAAGAAATTTGTGATTTTCAAACAAAAAAAGTTGAGAGGTTTGAAAATAAATTAACAATTTTTTAGTAAAATTGAGATTTAGAAAAATAATAAGATTCAAAAAATTGAGATTTAAAAAAAAAATGACCATTTGAAAAAAGTTGAGAAGTTCGAATAAATTGATAAGTTTGTAAAAAAATTGAAATTTTTATAAAGAAATTAAGATTTTGTATTTCGAAAAAAATTAAGAAGTTTGATTAAAAAAATGATATTTTCAAAAGAAATAAAAGTTGAGATATTTGATAAAAAAAAAAAAGAAGAGATTTTACCGGTTTTGAAAAAAAATATTGGAAAAAAATTGTGGTTTAAATAAAAGCGAGAAATTTGAAATGAGTGGGCCAAATTTATTGGTGGACATTTATTGGATAGTTGAAAATGAAAAATTACACTCATTCAGTTAACTGGTTATCAGATTGGTTTATGCATACATACATGTTCATTGGTGCAAAAAATGAAGGCCCTAATATAATGATGTTAATTAATTGCAAGAAAAAATTATAATGATGAGATTGATTAAATTCTATGATCAAGTCATCCTAAACTTGATCTGAATGGTCAGATATGTTTAGAACGTGGTAATTATTATTGAAAACAAAATTAAGCCCGAATCATATCCGTATAAAAGACTCTTTAAATGTGTACAATCAATTTGTCTAGAGCTAGACAAATTTTGGACAATCTGATTGGTCCAAATTGAAAAGTAAATGACTTTAGATGTTTAGATTAAATTTCACTCAAATCTAATAGTTAGGTTATAAGATATGGCCCATCATTGATCAATTTTATCTATTTAGTATCTTTCTCATCTTAAACTTGATCAGGGCAAGTGACCAGTCAAATCAAAGTTATTGATGAATATAATAGAGTGAATGGATTAGATTTCCAAATTAAGCCAAATTTTTAGGTCCAAATTGCGCTGTAACTTGTTGACCTCATGAAAACCTAATAAATGTATAGTCATTGGACCCTAAACTCTAATCTAGCCATTGAGAATTTGATCTTTTCTAATATTTTCTATTGCATCTTAAAATGATATAAAAGAACAGATGGATGGATTAGATATAAAAGAACAATGTGTGTGTTTTATCTAAGCCGTCCATCCATTTTGACAACTCATTTTAGGGCATAAGCCCAAAAAGGAGGTAGATCAAAGGCTCAAGTGGACCACACCGTAGGAAACAGTGGGGATAAGTTCCTACCATTGATGCTGTGTTGTTCAATTGGGCGTTCGATCTGCCTCGTTTTTTGGGATTATGTCCTAAAAGTAGGTCGTAAGATGGATGGACGGCGTGGATAAAGCACATGCATCACGGTGGGCCCCACAGAGAGCCTGACAGGACCGCCCGTCTCTAGCGTCGTCCAGCGAAAAAAAAGACCCCGCGCCCAAACAAAAGCTCCCGCCCCCGAAAACAGAATACCCTGAGTTTTTTTTCTTTCCCGCACACTCGCAATCACACCCGACCTCTCTCTCTCTCGTCTCTTCACGGCCTCCACCCACCCCACCCGACCTCTCTCTCTCTCTCTCTGTCTCTCCCCCCGGCTGCCCTGCCATGCCACGCCAGTCCCCCCAAACTCTCTCTCTCCCCCCGGCTGCCCTGCTGGGCCGCGCCAGTCCCCCCAAACTGCCTCTCTCTCTCTCTCTCTCTCTCTCTCTCCTGTCGGGCCCATGCAATCCCCCCCCCCCCCCCCCCCCCCCCCCCCCCGAATCACTCATCATCGTCCAATACATCAACGAGGCATGGAAGGGGAAATCGCCAGTGTTGATGCCCGCAGATCCTTACGAGTGCGCGAATCTGAGGTTTTCGGTTGGTTCATTCATAGGTGTTTGACGAATTGCTTGGCCGATTTACGGTGTTGTGGGAATGAGTAGTAGTTGACATTTGCAGGAGTAGGCTGATTGTGAAATCTGTATAAGATTTTGCTCAGGTTGGTTAATTAATACGATGCACAGCAGCTGTTCGGCAAAATTCCTGAACTATGGGGTCTGTCTTAAATTGGGCACATGATGTGACGGTACATGATCCAAACCATTCATTCAGCACATACTATTACATTTTCTGCCCTAAATCAAGTAGGGCATCTGGTAATTGTTAGGAGTCTTGGCACTTATGAATATAGAAGGTTGTGCTTTTGTAGCATACAACACTAAGAAAATTGCTCTATTTGATTACAGGGTGTGATGGTACTGGTGAACCCAATGCAGAACTGCAGGTTAGATTGGGTTGTATTGCTTCAAATCATGCTTGGCTCAATTGCCTGTTGCACTATCTGTCCTATTTGTTTTTATTCCTGAACTGTATCATTGTTTTTGGAATGGGTTGATGAAGGAGCAAACTGTCCTTACCGTGAAGGCCTGAGCTATACCATCTGTGATGTATGTGAAGGTAAAGCAGCAATCCAGACATGCATAACTGTAAACCATACAAGACTGTAGACCTACATCTCTCTCATTATACATGATATATATTACAACATGTTTCCTCTGTAATATAAAGTTGTAAAATTTCAACAAGAGATGGAGGATTTTTTTTTCATGATAATGATGTTGATGAGGTATATGCCTATATATATGAATCACTGGCAGATGCTAGTAGATGATGTAGATGGTTTTTTGGCTGAGGAATCCATCATTGTTGCCTAGTGTCAAGCAAACCTTTGAATGAGTTGAATGGAGCTATGTTTGTTGTGTGCAAGTGGGCTGATTCATTCTAGCACAATACGTGTCTCTATTTTCCTAGTGAATATTTGTATCCTAAGGACAGAAACAATCCAAAGTGCAAACATGTCTTGGAGGGTGGTATTGCTTATAATTTGTTATGCTTTTAGTAACTAGTTTGGATTTTGGACCTCATGAATATGAGTGTTTTGTAAAGGTGATTGCTTTGTTGCATTTCAGTTTGGCTCAGTGTCATGTCATAACTCATGAGTAATGACAAAAAAAAATGAGTTATGAATCTATCCTTGAATTACCCTTCTATTTTTTGTTTAGATTGAATTACCCAATGGTCCTACATCAACTATCGACACATGAAAAATTGCTTTCATCCATTCCCGAGTTTACCTGCTTTGGAAAGCTTTTCAAGGTTCTCTTGATTAATGCTCTCTTGAAGAAAATAAATGCATGTTGTTGATTTACATGTAGTAACTGTTGACCTTTGTGCCTCTTTGTTTTTCCGTCGGTGTTTTTACATTTATTTTCAGTCTTCAGCTCCAGTGGAGCTCATAGAAGCTGAAACTGAGTATGCAGTCAATGTTGTCAAGAAAATTTATGATGGACATGTTATGTTCTGGTACAACTGTACTAACACCATTTCTGAGCAACTACTGGAAAATGTAAGTGATTATTTTGGAAAGCAACTTTCCTTACTTTTTTTCCCCAGAAATTCATATTTATTACCTTTTCTTTTACATTTACATACTTCCAGGTTACTATTTTTGTGGATGCTTCTGAAGCAGAGGAATTTTCAGAAGTTGCTTGCAAGCCTTTGAGAAGTCTACCTTATGATTCACCTTGATAGATTTTTGTAGCTTTGGGAAAGCCAAAAGGTGTTCTTGCTATTGGAAAATTCTCAAACATGCTAAAGTTCATTGTAAAGGAGGTATCATTGCTCCACTTTGCTATTTGGGCATGCTTGTGCATCATGATTTGGAACTGTGATCCACTTTGTAAAGGAGGTAACTGTGCTTCACTTTGCTATCATGGGCATGTCTATGAGACTTGGGCCATTTATTGATTGGGCCTATGTGATTATGTCTTGGCCCAAAGTTCAAGCCTGTCCGCTCATCAGATACAAGTGGATGTTCTGAATTGTTGGGCTAAGGTGGCTGCTGCCTAATGGAGTGGCTTAAATCCCACACAAATGTTCAACGTTGGCATGTGTGCAGGGTATTTTCGAAGAATGTAACTGTTGGTACTAGATGATGCAGGGTATTTTTGTGAGTGGAGTTTCTTACTGGCTACATATACGGTGTATAGAGAAGAAAGGTCCAAGTCTTTGTGGTCGTGTTTTCACCACTCTGTGCCCATAACAGCTATACTCTCAGCCTCAAACAATGTATTTGAGATGAAAGCTCTATAGGGAATCAATTATAGACATAAAAATTTCTTAGGCAGGTGAATTTCAATTTGCAGAGGTGAGTGCTAAGGTACTTGCTTGCATTTTAAGGTGCTAGACTGTAGTCTAACTGGACAATTATTTTCAGAGGCATAAAAGGGCACCTACATGTTCAAACTGAAAACCTAAACATGCTGTACAATCCCTCAGCCCGAGAAATGCATAATCCCTCAATTATTTATTTGTTGTTGTACTCTCTTTCCACTGAACAAGCCTTTATTAAAGTAATGCATCTATCTTTCCATTGTTTGATTGAATAATTGATTTTGAGCTCTTGAGAGCACCATTTTCTATTGTTGCATGCATTTTATTCAGTTTGTTGCTGCAAAGATAAGCTCAGGACAAGAAACATCAACTCTTCTTGTTTTGTATGTTCTAAACAGCATTTTGAGGCACCAAAAGTTGGTATGCTAGCAAGGTGCTTGTGCATGCCCCTTGTATCAATTCGTGTCGGAAAATTTATCAAGCAAGGGAGACTCCACTCTTTTATGCCCAACAGCTACAAGGTAATGCAATAATTTGATTGCAAATTCTCTCCTAAATCTTGGGAATGATTGACACATGATTGATCATAAATATAAGTACTCTTGGATAGGATAAAGCTATAATATTGAAGATAACGTGAGGATTGATCACTTAGAGTTCCTTAAAGGCAATTGGAGTAAGCCGAAGCTACTTCATCTATCTTCCAGTCAGCTGTATGGAGGAATCCCAGTGTCTATTGGAAATATTACCTCACTTGTGGATATTGAATTGTTATTCAATAATAATAACAGGTAGCATTCCAAGAGCCATATTGACTAAGCTTATCAATTTAGAGAGGCTGGTAATGATCGGATACCATATGCATGCAGCCATTCCTGATTGGTTAGATGAGCTCAAAAATCTTAAACACCTTGCTCTGGACTATTGCGTGCTGATAGGCCCAATCCCTGCAACTCTTGGAGGTTTTTCTTTCTTGGAAGAATTATTTCTCCGTGGGAATCAGTTGAATGGGAATATCCTTGCAGCTCTTGGAGGATTGTCTTTCTTAGAAGATTTAGATCTCAAGGGGAATCACTTGAGTGGGACTATATAAATTGTCAAACTTTATGACTATAATTTTTCCTCAAATCAAATGGAGCTTAAGCCCTTTTTTAACTCCGCTAATGCATATCTCCTTGCATTGCAGGTCCCAAGTTCAGATAAAGGAGTAGGTAAAAGGGCGCCATGTATGGGTATAGTTGAATTTTTAATTAATTCTCAGTAATCTTTTATATTTTAACTTGAATTTTTTGTTAAGACACAATTTTGTGTATGTAGCAGGGAGTTTCCCTTTGATTGGCAATAGGAAGGGTAATATTGAGCTATCTGAAGCAAGCGTTCTTTATTGTGTTGCTCCTGCCATGGGTCATAATCAGGTACGATTTGAAGTCATCACCATTTTCAATTCTTCATTTGGGCCATTTGAGCAGATTTGGAATGCCAACAATGCAGGTGAATTCTGCCCAATCGCCATCTGATTTTGTTGGTGCTTTGTGGAAGAATTCCCAAATACCAGACGTTAGGCACTATCTATTGTCTTTGTATCTTTGTCATATTGATTCCACAGGACAAACATAAGCTAATGGAAGTTATTCAAATGTGTCCCCAACTGAAGGCACGTAAACTTTGTATGCAACGTGATGTGAACTCATCCTCCACTTTTCCAGAATATTCTCACAAATTTGGTCCATGCATTTTGCACATCATCCTTCATGTCCTAATGTTGATGAGTGTAAGGAGGTTCAATCATCTTGAGTCAATTTACCGGTATCCCCTGCTCATCTCTGCTGCATTTGTTGCTCTGTACAATTTACTTGCTCTAAATGAGGATTTTACATGGGATGGTGACTTGATTGAATACAAACCAATATACAGTTATGTTTAAATCTGTGTTTATATTTCTCAATTCTATGTATGTAACTTGAGAAAATTGCATAGACATATGTGTTGGGTGTTACATATTGACAGCAGTTTGGGGCCACAAATCTGTCCAAAAGGATAGTGCATTTGTACCACAAAATCTATCCAAATATGGACAGCATTATGGACCACGGATCTGTCCAGTTTGGACAACATGAATGGCCCAAAATATCTAACCGTTTGATTACAGGAAATGGTGGCCCTCTAATCTATCCGTTTTGACAACAGATTGGACCCTAGGTTAGCCAAGTTGGATAGTGATTTGTGAGTCCCTAAGCTGCGTTGGTCACCGGAATTTGGATCACAAAAATCTGCCCTGTGGACATAATGTTTAGGACTCAAAATGGTCCCAAATCTGTCTAGTGTTTGGGGCCTAGACCTGTCCATGAATTGGACAACGTTTGGGGCCCAGACCTGTCCATGAATTGGCCAACGTTTGGGGTCAAAATGATCCCCTTTTTGGGAACCCAAAGCTGTCCGAAAATGGACAGTGTGTGGGAACAAAAAAATGTGCAATATGTGGGTCTAATTCTGTCCAAATTTTGGACAGTGTGTGGGACTTAATTATGGCCACCGGTTGGGCCATCTTTGACCCTCAAATCAGCCTAGCTAGACCATGTTTTGGGCCCACAGAACTGTCTAAGTTGGGTCACGTTTTGAGCACACCAATCTGCCTAAAAATCTGCCTGATTTAGACTTTTCATTGCCGCTGTTTTGTTTGGTGTAGCCCACGCCTGATTTTTAGAATCATGTCCAGTCTTTTAAAACAGATGGACAGAGTGGATTTATTAGGACGTCTCTGTGGCCCTACACAACCCCCAGCCAAATGCACATCTCTAGCTGACTGTGCCAGCTTCACAGGCAATTCAGCCCCCAGCCAAACGTTTGTGCGATCTAACCCGTTTTTAAGGTGGGCACCACGGTGAATGTACCCTCCCCGAAAATTAAGGCTGGTTTGCATTTCACGAAGCTCACATGTGCATAAACAACAAGGCAGTTGCAAGAGGAAACCCAATGGTCCAAATCCACAAAGGCTGGAGGTGATGTCTACAATCCAATGTAATTTCTTTTCCTATAAAATTCCATAACTACAATCCAATGTAATTTCTTTTCCTATAGCAATCATGTGTTAAAGACACTTGGTATGATAGATACCCACATTATGGGTTTGAGACTGCAATAACTTGCTGGTTTATGCTTCACATAGGTTGTGATTGAACCTGCAGCCTTTTCAATAATCCAAAGTTATTTGCAGGATGGACATGGAAGAGTCTGTTTGGATGCAAAAGTCACAGCTCGATTTCTTTTTGTGGACAAGATGTAAAAATTGGGCCAATGCATGTGGCCCCAGATGTCTTTCGAAGAGAACTTTGGAAGAGCAAGAGTCTGCAGCCAATCAGGGAATCCTGAATTAGTTCAACAGGCTATTGGCAGTTGGTAAGTTCAATAGTTTCCGTAGCAGTCATAATGAGGGTCTGAGCTCCAAATTATAATTATATTACTTGCAAGTTTAACATGATAGTTTTGGACGTTGCTAATTAGAAAATATTCAAATTTTATCTTGATTAGTTTTGGACATTGCTCTTTTTGGACATGTTGTAGGAAAAGCAAGTTGATGTGATTTCGAATAATGATGAAAGTTGTGATTCAATTCGCTTGTCATGTTTTGATGATGTCTAAGCTATCCATCATTTTTACCTTTGGTAAGTTCATCTAGCCTGCCATTTTGTTTGTCAATTTATATGCTGCTTTTAGTTTGTTTCTATGGCTGAAGCTGGAATCCAATAAAAGATAAAGTTACAAGGTTGGGAGCCTGATGTTTGAGAATATTGTACAAATCCATCTTTCTTCCCAAATTTGCACCAATTTATCAACCACTGTCTACTCATCATTATGTGAATGATCTTTGGTTCTTTGCTCAGATTCAAATTAGCATAGGAGTACTGGATTGAAGAAAAAAAATTTGCCACTCTCAGCCCATCTCTTTGTATAAGGTCCATTACTCTGAATTTCACATGGACTTTTGTTCGAAATTGATTGCAAGTCAAATGCTACTCTCATCCCATCTCTTTGTATGCTTAGGTCACCCACAGCTGAGATATACTTCTGGTCTGAGGCAGAACAGAAGTTGAAAAGAAGCACTTCTAGCATGAAGTACTGGTTTTCCATAGCTGTTTTGGTGGAGAGGCCTACATGAAAAACAACATGCATGAAGGACTAGTTTTCCATGGCTGTTTTGGTAGAGGCCTGTTTGGAGAAGTTGGATTGGTTTTTTTTTTTTATTGAATAAATAGCAATGATATTTTTGGCCATTTTGCTGGAAACTTGCCTATTCAACTATCCACCTGCTCATATTTGCTCTGTAGCAATGAACTGGTTTTTACTCATGCTATACACTTCGTAGTCCACCTTGCCTATTCAACTATCCAGCTGCTCATATGACCTTTTCTTTTTATTAATGGCCTATCATGAATGCCATGGGAATCCCTACATTGAATCTGTAAGATCACTTGAAATGTCTACACAATTCAATATTGTTGTACTGCCATTCGCCATCTTTTTCAAGTAGTCTATTTAAACTTTCTATAAACTAAAACCAGATAGAGTTCCCAAACAGAAAGATGCATAGGATGGTAGATTCACATTGGTTAGGATGGTAGCTGTTTGGATGTTAGCATCTGATTTTTTATTTAATGAAAAGATTGCTACTCAAACCATAGCAGAAAATGCTATTTGTACCGTTGTGGATCAGGGTATGCAAAGAGCTAGCAAAAGTTACGGTAAAGGGTCCTGCTCTTGAAAGAGACGTAGCATTTCGAGCTATTCATAGAAGCCGTATACTATTAAGTTTCAGTTATAATTAATGATTTAATACAACTGAAGGCTTTAACCATCTACTTTCCTAGCAATTAGTCAGATGGCTAGGATCAATAGTTATAATGTCATGGGCCAAAATTTAGGCAGGCCCATACTTCAAGCGTTTCACTTAGTGAATGGCTTAGATCTCTCGAGTATGATTGCCTCTTATCTGGTAGAGGTATCTTCAGTGAAAAAAAAAAAAAGGAAACAAGATCAGCCCCGTTCAATGGATGCCTATTATTAAGTTCATCTTATTTTAGTTAATAATAATCTTCTCTGGTATATAATTAGCGTTAACATGATCTAAGATTTTTAATTCAAAATTGTTGTTAACCTTTTTTTTAATTATTATTTGTTAACTTGTTAATGGTTTTCATGGGAAATAAAATGCTAGGAACAAAATTCCAAGCAACCATAGAGAGAGGAATGTGTGGTTCAACTTTGGCAATCTGATGATCAAGGAAAAACTCCATTTGATTGCTGTCTACACCATTGGATTTGTGGATTTCAATTAATTCCTTCTAGAGAAGTGAACACCTATTGCGAGCTGCATTCTAACCTGTCATGTCATCTACTCTTTCCCATCGGGCTCTTCAGCAGAAGCATAACAAAATATGTCAGTTTAAAATTTTTAAGAATGAAATTTCTTCAAATACAAATTTATGATTATCTTTTTCACTACACGGAGATCAAGGAAAGCCCGATTAAGATTTTGATTCTTAATCACATATGTGAAGAAAACATTATGTATGTTTCATATAACTTTTGTTCTTACATTATAATACTAATACTCTTTATGTTTTATATTCTGGATTTTGCAGGTGGACCAGTCGATGGATTTGCTAACGTATGAGGTGGAAGTAGCTACAAAGGAAAAATTAGAAATGAAGGCTAGCTTCACGTATGGTCAAGAGATTGGTTTCAATATTGGGAACAGAATAAAGCCTAGTTGCTCATTCTATGGAGAATGGTTCACTTTAATGTGTAGATTTGTAACAAATATTAATATTATTTTTCACTAGAAATGTAAGGACTTTAAGTTTCATATATGATATAATTATGATTTGTTAGGTTTTAATTTTTTTTTTGTTTTAAATAATTTGGATGACTATCAGGTGCAATAGATTCAAAAATAAATTCAAACGTAATAGGTGTGCGTTCAGAAAATTTAGCGACGGACCTAACCCGTCGCAAAAATTCCTAAATAAATGTCGCCCATAAATTTAACGACGGACCAATTTACGTGGCAACAATTTGGTACGACGGACCGATGTCCGTCGCAACAATTTTGTACGACGGACCGCTGTCCGTCGCTAAGTCCGTCGCTTTACATAATCTAGCGACGGACGTAATTCGTCGTTTAAAAGCGACGGACATAATCCGTCGTTTAAAATTTGCCACATAGTAAACTGCGACGGCCCATACGACGGACCAAGTCCGTCGCTAATAAAGATTTGCGACGGACTTGGTCCGTCGCAAAAATGCGATTTTGGCGTAGTGGTTGATGGTTTATTCACATCGTCCATCCGTTTTTCAAGCTCATTTTAAGGGTTGAGCTAAAAATTGAAGCACATCCAAAGCTCAAGTAGACCAGACCACATGAAACCGTGGATGATTTCCACTATTGAAACCTTTTTAGGCCCTAGGAAGGTTTCAACGATGGAAGTATTATTCCCACTGTTTCCTGTGGCATGGTCCACTTGAGCTTTGGATGGACTTCAAATTTAGGGTCATCCCCTAAAGTGAGCTGGAAAAACGGATGGACGGCGTGGATAAACGACATACATTCACAGTGGGCCCAACAGATTTTACTCAATGCGATACGTGCAATCCGATTTCGGGGCAGGGTTATCACGCAACCGGGGTCCGCTTACGTACGTTTCCTGAGACGAGTGTCACCAATCCTCCAAGACAAGACAAGAGAGGCATGTCCTTTTGTACTGCAGACTTGTTGTACTAGTTTACCACCATTTAAAAAATTTCGTCGATCGTGCACTGTACATGTGGCACTAACATAATGCAATCCGGTCGTCCAAATCTCAGAGGATAGTATGAACAGACAGTGAGCCAAAAGATGGGCCAGTTTAGCTCTGTAAAACAAAGACTTCAGTGTAATACGTGTCAAGAACGGTGAAACCGTGTGGTTGAATAGGCCTGAAAGATTACCTTCAGGAGCTACGCTCCGCACACAATTAAGGACCATGATCGACATGCATTTGCCACGTGTATGGTGGATGAGTCACCACGATTTATAGAAAAATGGTGATGAACTTGCAGGTAATGTGTTCTACCACCATCGTACCCGTGTACTTGAGAAGCTTGGACTTTTTTGGAGGGAATCGGATCCGCACGCTCTTACCGTGCGGAGTAAACTCTGTTGGGCCCGCCTAGAATGTATGTGCTTTATCTATTCCGTCCAAGTGTTTTTCCATCTCATTTTAGGGGTTGAGCCCAAAATTTAAGCATACCCAAATCTCAAGTGGACCATGCCACGGGAAACAGTGTGAATAATGATTTCCACCGTTGAAACCTTCCTAGGCCCCACAATGATGTTTATTTGTCATCCAACCTGTTCATAAGATCACATGGATATAGATGAAGGGAAAACACAAATATCAGCTTGATCCAAAACTTATGTGGCCTCCGAGAATTTTTCAATGGTAGACATTCACTTCACACTTTTCCTGTGTGGTCCACTTTAGATTTTGATATGCTTCAATTTTTGGCACCATACCTAAAATTTTCTTTTAAGATGGATCGACGGAGTGGATAAAAAATGTAAATCACGGTAGGCCCCACCGTTTAGCGTGCGGAGTTAGGGCTGTAAATGGTCGGGTTCGGGGCGGGTTTAGCCAAAACCAAACCCGCCCATTTACTAAACGGGTCAACGGGTCTGGGTCCAAATTTTAGACCCAAACCCTTTTACTAAATGGGCGGGTCCGGGTCGGGTCCGAGTCAGCCCATCAGACCCATTTATAAATGGGTCCAGGTCTGGTAGAGGGAGATCCACCCAGACCCATTTATAAATGGGTCGGGTCTAATGGGTCCGGGTCTGGATCAAGTATGCAAGCATTTTACAAGGCTTAAAATCGGGTCTGGACGGGTCCCTTGTAACATAGACCAAACCCGCCCACTTACTAAATGGGTTTGGGTCGGGTCGGGTCGGGTTGGGTCGGGTCGGGCCTAATATAAAGGAAACCAGACCCAAACCTGTTTAACAAATGGGTCTATTCTTGGACCCAGACCCGTACCATTTAACAAATGGGTCGGGTCTGGGTCGGGTCTAAATGGGTTGGGTCCGGGTACCCCATCGGGTCCACTGACCCATTTACAGCCCTATGCGGAGTTACTCACTACGCAATCAGCTTCCTTTGGGGGGTTTTAATGTAATAGCCCTGAGTTGTGGCTATTTTTACCAAAAGTTCAATTTCTCGTCTGGCTTATCTTTTTGGCCTTTTGACAAGAAATTGAAAATTTATGGCCTAATTTGCCCCCCCAACTAATTCCCCTGGGCCACGGTGGATTCCCCCTGAGCACCCGTTAGTTAGAGGAAGAGGTGGGCACAAATCAAGCCAGCTTGAAAACTCAGCTCGGATTGGTTCGAAAAAGCTTAGCTTAGATTGGTTCGAATGGAAGTTCAAACCAAACCAAACCAAGCTTCTGAGTCAAGCTCGTTTGAAAAAACAAACCAAGCTCAAACTAGGGTAGTATTGGCTCAGCTCAAAGCTCAATTTGATTAAGCTCAGCCTGATTCGGCTCATAGATTATAGGTGTGATCCACTTAAGCTTTGGATATGATTCTATTTTGGGATCATGTCTTAAAATGATATGTAAAACATATAGATGACGTGAATAATACATATGCATGATGACATGGATAATATATGACACATATACATGATGACATGGATAATACGTGATACATATAAATGAATGCACATTGTTTCCTTGCACTTGAAAAATTATACTTATGTACTTTTGTTTGGAAAATACTCTTACAAGTCTATTTTGAAGTTGCATTCCTTTGGAGGGAGTTAAACATCATATGATAAGATACGTTTGTACTTTTTGTTCTAACTTTTTAAATTCTTTTCTAATTAAATAAACAAGGAAAAAGAGAGTCATGACCTGTTTGAACTCAGCCCGGCCTGATTTGAATTTTTCGACCAAATTGATCCCAGCTCAAACCAGATTTTACTGGAGCAAACCAAACTCGGGCCACATGGGTCAACCTGAAACCCAAATCAAACCGATCCACAAACTATGGTTGTATAAAAACAAGTCAAATAGAATTAGGGCTAACTCAGCTCAGCCCGGATCAGTTGCCCACCTCTAGTTAGAGGGGCATTCTTTACTGTAAAATTTTCAATTTCTCGTCAAAAGGTTAAAAAAATCAGTTGTACAAGAAATTAGACATTTAATAAAAATAATCACACCTCAGGGCTATTTCAGTAAAAATCCCCTCCCTTTGTGCACAGGTGGTAAGGAAGAGATTTACTGCGAAAGCCTTGCTTAGGAAGTTTCTACGCTGGGAACCAAGGTGAGGCCCACAGTGATGTATTTTGATAAATCCACCCGTTTGTCCATCCATTTTGGGATCTCATTTTAGGACATGAGAATAAAAATGAACCGGGATACAAGATTCAAGTGAGCTGAAAACGTGAGGATTGAACGTCCACAGTTGAAATATTTGTGGAGCCACAATAGTTTCGAATCAGGACAATATTTGTGTTTCCAGTTCATCCCAGTATTAGTGGCGTTATGAACGATATGAATTTCATATAAACATCACTGCAGACCCAGGGAGGTTTCAACGGTAGTAATTTACCTACCTACCTTTTTCTTTAGTGAGGCCCACTTGAGTCTTGAATCCGGTTCATTTTTATTTTCAGTTTCTAAAATGAGCTCCCAAAACCGATGGACTGGGTGGATTTATCAAAAAACATCACTGTGGGCACCACCTTGGCTCCCAGCGCAGGAACTTCATGCGGAAGGCTTTCGCAGGAAATCCGCGCCCGAGATTAACAAAGAATTACATGATACGCTGCTCGAGGCTTTGGACATAATAATCGGGTTTTCAGTTCTGAAACTAGGGCTCATGGTTAACTTATCCGGACCGTTGATCTGTTGTATCCAATCATGAGTGGCCCATTCCCAGAAATACTACAAACACATAAAATAATATTTCCTAATCCTTGCTCTCGTTTCAACGGATTATGGACCGTTGCTACATTTCTTTTTCCAACGGTACACATACAGGCCACAGACAGAACGGATAAGATTACTCTAGCTGGGCACATGTTCATTACCTGGCCTTCCAAGGTAGATCCCAGCTGAATAATGCTCACGATCAGGAAAAAAAATTGTACCCCTACCTATCATAGCCTCAAACCCGGGTATACCGTATAAAGTCGCAGACGTTACTACAGGGTTATTTGATACTCTGGCGAATTGATGATGCGCTGGCACGTGTACAGGTGGCATGTACATAACTCAAATTAAACCGTCGAAATCTTGCTACTTAATGGGCGCGGATTTCCTGCGAAAGCCTTGTGCAGGAATTTCCTGCTCTGGGAACCACGGTGGGCCCACAGTGATGTTTTTTTTTTTTTTTTTTATAAATCCACCCCGTTCATCCGTTTTGGGAGCTCATTTTAGGGCATAGAAACAAAAATGAACCAGATCCAAGACTCAAGTGGGCCTCACTAAAGGAAAAGGTGGGTAGGTAAATTACTACCGTTGAAACCTCCCTGGGGCCCACAGTGATGTTTATATGACATCCATACCGTTCATAACGTCACTACTACTGGGATGAACTGGAAAAACAAATATTATCCTGATTCGAAACTCCTGTGGCTCCACAAATATTTCAACTGTGGACGTTCAATCCTCACGTTTTTGGCCCACTTGAGTCTTGTATCCGGTTCATTTTTGTTCTCATGTCCAAAAATGAGATCCCAAAACGGATGGACAGACGGGTGGATTTATCAAAATACATCACTGTGGGCCCCACCTTGGTTCCGAACTGCCTACGCAAGGCTTTCGCAGGAAATTCGCGCCTCTACTTAATCTAGTTGGCTTATAAATCGAAGATATGAGTAACTCGGGGTGGGTGTATTGCGCGATTAACTAGGTGCGTGCGTTGCATGACTGACCAAAAAAAAATCCGCATGCTCCGTGGGGCTCACTGTGATTTACTTATTTTATCCATTCCGTCCATCCATCTTAACAGATAATTTTATGTATGGTACCAAAAACTGAAGCAATTCAAAATCTAAAGTGGACCACACCACAGAAAAAGTATGAACTGAGTGTCTATCATTGAAAACTTCTAGGGGGACACAGATGTTTTGGATCAAGCTGATAATTGTGTTTTCCCTTCATCCATATCCATGTGATCTTATGAACAGGTTGGATGACAAATAAACATCACTGTGGGGCCCGGGAAGGTTTCAACGGTGGAAAGCATTATTCCCACTGTTTCCTGTGAAATGGTCCACTTGAGATTTGGATATGATTAAATTTTAGGTTCAACCCCTAAAATGAGATGTAAAAACATATGGAGGGAATAGATAAAGTACATACATTCTAGGTTAGTCCTAACAGAGCTTACGCCGCACGATAAGAGCGTGCGGATCCGATTCTGTTGAACCAGTTCCGGAACAACCTTCGTGGCCGTGCATACGCTTGCAGGTGACCCTATGCGAATCTATAAAACCATTGGATAAAGCCCAACTGGCTACAGCGAGGCTAACCACCTTCGTAGCCTCGTGACCGAAGGCGGATCTTTGCCATCACTAAAGATGAGTTCAGCTAATTCACAGTAGCATCTGGCATGGTTTCTATAGCTCGAAATATTTGAAGAGCAAAGTAATGACTACACTAAATTACCTTAATTTCACGTGGGGCTCTCAATGGGTCAAATTTGAATAGGATCCAATTTGATCTAGTTCCAAGTCTGAAAATTTATAGGTGGATTTGGATCCAACTCAAATCCAAAAGATGATATCCATATCCGATTCATTTATAAATAGCAAGGTCCTATTTCCGATCCAAAATCCATATAACCATCATATTCAAGTCGGACCGAATTATCTACCCCATCACAAATTTTAAAAAGTATATAATATAATATATTTAATTTAGTAGCAAAATGACACAAATCCCACTATTTACTGTGATATGGTCGGCCTGAGATTGGCCAAAATTAATCTAGAAAATGGATGGCCGACTGTGAATATAACAAATACAGTAAGGTGATAATGAGTTGGATCAGGGGGAGCAGATTCAATTGGATTCAGCTCCAAGTCCCAAAAGCTATAAACGGATTCAGATCTATTTATATGAATTCGAATCCGATCCATTTAATTAATCGGACCTATTTTAAGATCTAAATCCACATTATATGGATTCAGAGTGAATCGAATATTTAATCTGACCCGCTCCATTGAGAGCCCTAATTTCATGACATATTATTTACACTCGCACAAAGAAAACGATGGCACTATCAATATGCGGCGGTTATAGAGAAACTCTGGTACACATAATTGGAGTAGATCAACCCATAATGAACAATTTAACATGTGCTAGTATCATCTGATAGGCCACCTATTGTCTTTGAATCCAGACAATTATCTCCACATCAACAAACAAAAGGATTAGTTATGAAAACTCTTTTCATGCAATCATTTCAAACTTTTATAAATACGAAGAAGAATAAAGAGTTCCAGGTATTCGCCAACCCAACACATTAAACTAAATCTATAGCATAATGTTGCCCATCTTTTACCCTTTATCTTAGCTTATCTTAGTATAAGAAAATCTGTATATACTACTGTGCTAGATAGACTTTAGCATAGGAGTTACGTAATCCCATCTATTTATGTGCTTTGTTAGATCGGCCTAGATTAGAAGTAGTGTAATTTCCTTCCTATCTATGCTGAGCGTTAGATTATAAGGAAGACATTTTTCTTTTTAGTAGTGTAATTCTCTTCATTTACATTCAAGTCGTTAAATAAAAGAAAACTTGGAGTTAAGGCATCACCATCTATGCTAAAGATGCTAGATCATTGAGGGATTAAGTTTATGCTAGATCGTTGGCATCACCATCTATGTTTATGAGTTTTTACTTTTATTTCAATTAATACAATTGATTTTCTTTTATTTCGACATAGCATGAATCCAATTATCTATATTATTACGGGGAGAAAATGTTCTTTCAACTGAAAGGCAAAAGGAACTCATCAGAAGAATGATCCATCTCCTTTCCAATTCACCTGATTGTGCATATAGGTTGTTGAATAGATAGCTGAATTGCTTCAATTCTCGATTATAGACAACCACCCACGATTTTTCCTATCTATCTCAATGCTTACTGTCATAGGCATTCGGTTTGGATGGAACTACAACCGCCAACTATAGTTGGTTTCAAAGCTCCATTTGAGGTCACTAGCCAAACTGCGCCCCCTCCTCCCACTACAATTGCCCAAGGCCCACCAGGATGTGCAGTACAATATCCAACTGTGCATCTGACAATCATATGGGCAGAGGTGTTATATTTAAAGGTTACTGTATGGTTGCTTAAATCATTTTCTTGGATGTGGCCTATCGTGTTGTGTATAAGCCGTCCAACTATACATGGGGCACATCGAAAATCAGGCTCTTAGAATCACTAAGAAGTCCACACTAAAGAAAACAATGGATGGCCATCATATATCCATGATATCCCTCTGTTTCTCCTAATCATTTTAGTGGATGAGCCTAAACATGCATTGGGATCTCACCTATAGTTGGACACAACTCGAGTTGACTCGTTCGGATTGACTGGGATCGACTTGATAAAACTCTGTTCGAACAGAAAGTCTTTATGTTCGAACTTTGTTTGAACACACGGGGTTTGTTTGGAAAAAAATTCGAGTCAGTTTCAATCATAGCCTTGTTCTACTCGAACTCGAACTCGACTTGAATATTGACCGACTCGACTCGATTATATATATATATATATATATATATATATATATATATAGAGAGAGAGAGAGAGAGAGAGAGAGAGAGAGAGAGAGAGAGAGAGAAGCCTCATTGTTTCTTATTGTGTGGTCCACTTGAGCTTTGTATCTGCCTCATTTTTTGTTTAATGCCTCAAAATGAGATGTACAAATGGATGGACGGAGTGGATAAAACTGAATATATTATGGTGGGACTCACAGAGCTTTGAACAGTCAATGGTTTACTTCAGTCTTTACTCTTCCCTCTTTAGGTGAGCAAAAGTATGAACATAAACTATCTATGTTATGTTTATTTATTTATTTTTATTTAGTTAGTTAAAAACTTTAAACCTTATGATTTGTCATTTGTGATATGTAATTTGTGAACAAATCAATATTCACTATGTAGTAGTAGAAAAAATATTTTCAAGTGAAAAAAGCTAAATTTTTCGAACTTGTTCGAACTCATAAAAATTATCCGAAATCCATATGTTCGAACATGTTTGAATATGATTGGGCCAAACCAAACCAAGTTTGAATAGAGCCACCCTATTCGAATGTTTGTTCGAACACACCTACTCAAGTAGCCGAACAATCCGATCTAGTCCATGTTCAACTCAGATCGGATTGTTGCCCACCTCTAATCACACCGCAGGAAACAATGGTTATTGACAATTGAAAACTTCTTGGGCTCATAAAAGTTTGGATCAAAGCTGATATTTTTATGGTACTTTCATCTATCTTTTTGTCCCATATAAACAGGTTGGATGGAAAATAAACATTCCGGTGACCCCAAGAAGTCTTCAACCGCGATCATTCATTCACCACTATTTCATGTGGTGCGGTCCACCTGACATCTGGATCTGCTGCATTTTTGGGATCATATCCTAAAATGATCTGATGAAACGGGTTGATAGCATGGATATGAGACACACATCAAGGTAGGCCTCACAGCCAGGGATACACCGACTTTTATGGGCGTCTCTAATTTTAGTTTCCATTATTTTAGTATCTGTGGTTTCTTAAATCTTAATTGTGTCTTGCCTACTAGCCCAGCTGGAAGATGCCTTAGAGTTTCAATAACAGGTCTCAGGTTCGGGTACCAATTCCACCAGTAAGTAGGTGCATCAGGTTAGTAATCATGATGGTCTGTTGCCCAAACGAACAGGGTGGGTGCATTGCATGACTAACATAAAAAAAAAAAAAATTGTTTATATATATATATATATATTTTTCGTGCCAACTGTTCATCCATCTAGTTGACCATTAAGCACCTTCGTTTGATATACTATCTAATGGGGCCCACTATCTGAACAGTTTATTTGTAAATTTTTAATTATAGTTTCTGAGTGAGTTGTGTCGTCCGTCACACTCGAACTGAGTGTCAAAGATACAAACAACAAAAAGGACATAACAATGTGTATTAAGTGCGGATCGGGCCTCACCTAACACGGTGAGGCCCTGACCTTGGGGCCCACCTAACACGGTGAGGCCCTGACCTTGGGGCCCACCTTTGATGTTTGTATTGTGTATCCACGCCGTCCATTAATTTTTCAGCTCATTTTAGGGCATGAGAAAAAAAAAACGAAGCAGATCCAGATCTCAAGGGGACCATACAATTAGAAAGAGTGGCGATTGAACACCAACATTAAAACCTTTGTAGGGCCCACTGTACTGTTTATTTGCCATGAAACCTGTTGAAATGGTAACATAGACCTGGATGAAGGGAAAAAAAATAAACATCAGTTTGATGCAGAACTTCTGTGGCCCACAATAAGTTTTTAATGGTCAACCACCACTGTTTCTTGTGTTGTGGTCCACTTGAAATTTGGATCTGCTTCATTTTTGTCAGTCATGTGATAAAATGAACTGGAAAGACGTTTGGACGGCATGGATATACAATAAATAAATCGATTTGGACTCCATGGTTAAGACCGGATAGTGTTGGATGAGGCCGGGCAGCACCTAAGAACGCTCCCGTAATCCGTTCCCGCTGGGAGACTGGTCTGGGACTAGGTTCAAATTTTAGACCCAAGAACTTTTACTAAATGGGCCGGTCTGAGTCTGAGTTTGAGTCTGGGTTAGGTTTGAGTCAACACTAATAGACCCATTTGTAAATGGGTCTGGGCCTGATTGAGGGAGATCCACTCAGACCCATTTATAAATGGGTCGGTCTAATGAGTCTGGGTCTAGATTTGTTATGAGAGCATTTTTATTAAGTTTAAAATTGGGTTTGGCACAGTCCGGGCCAAGATGGGTCCCTTGCAACATAGACTAAACCCGCCCATTTACCAAATAGGTTCAGGTCGGGTCAGGCCTATTATAAAAGGAAACCAGATCCGCGTTTAGCAACTGAGTGTGTTCTTGAACTCATACTCATACCATTTAACAAACAGGTTGGGTTAGGTCTGGGTTGGGACTAAATGGGTTGAGTCTGAGTTCTCCATCGGTGGACCCATTTACCGCCCTACGACTGGCTCTTGCCGCTCTTCAGAGCCGTCAAAAGCTCCAAACGGACACGGCTTCGGTGGATCCTCGATCCACTGAGGTCGGTGGATCACTGACTGTAGGGACCACCTTGATGTATGTGCATTACATCCACTCCGTCCATCCGTTTTGGCAATGCATTTTAGTGACTGATATTAGAAATAAGGCAGATTGAAATCTCAGGTGGACCCACCACAGGAAATAGTGGTTGTTGACCATTAAAACTTCCTGTGGGCCAATTTTTTTTTTAATTTTTTGGATCAAGATGATATTTTTGTGATCCCTTAATCCAGGGCAATCAATCACCACTATTTCCTGTGATATGGTCACCTGAGAATTGGATCTGCTTCTTTTTTGGGATCATTTAAGAAATGATCTGTCAAAACGGACGGACGACGTCTATGAGGATCCACCAACCTTTGAGGATCCACCGTAGCCGCGTCGGCTGGAAACCGGCTCTCCTCATGCAAAACAGCAAAAAGAGAGGAAATAAATAAATAAACCAGTAGCTCACACAACACAACCCCAACCTTCGCCCCTTCAAACCCACCTGCGGCCCCTTCCAAAGCCATGCAACACGTCGTCCAACCCTATATCCACGCCATCGTGTCACGCGAATACACCCAACAGCTGTCTATCATACCACCTTCAGACCGTCTAAATCCCAAAATAAAACCCCCTTCTTCTCTCAAAGGCCTGCACCCATACAAGAGAGAAAAGGAGACATGGAGCCTCCCATGCAAGAGCATTTCGGAGCCTATTTCGACCATTGGATTCTCCAGCTCGAGGCCAACTTTCAGGAGCTCATGGCCGTCCCAAGAGACCCATCTCACACGCAGGAGCAGCTCGCTCTGGTAGCTCGTACGATGGACCATTACAATCAGTACTACCGCAGCAAGGGAGAAGTGGCCCGTTACCAACGTGCTGCTCCTCTTCTCTCCTACGTGGCTGAGCTCCCTCGAGAATGCCTTCCTCTGGATGACGGGCTGGAAGCCGTCGCTCGTCTTCCGGCTCGTGGACTCGCTGCGGCAGGTGCAGGTGGCTGGGATGAACCTTAGAGGGTTGTCTGAGGATCAGGTGAGGAGGCTGGATGAGATAAGGGCGAGAACGAGTGCCGAGGAGGAGAGGGATCGAGAGGGAGATGGAGAGGCAGCAGATGGCGATAGCGGACCGGAGGATGCTGGAGCTGGCGAGGCTGACGAGAGATGGGGAAGAGGCTGCGGACCGCGTTGATGGGATGGTGGACGCTACTTTGATGGGTGTGATGATAGGGCTGGAGAAGATCGTGAGGAGTGCTGATGGAGCCCGTCTGAAAGCTCTGAAGAGGGTGGTCCATGTGCTCAGCCCTGGTCAGGCCATGGATTTCTTGGCTGCTGCTGCCATGCTTCAGATACAGGTAAGGAAGTGGGGCATGTGTACAGATGGTAGGAAGAATAGCTACTGATGGGAAGAGTCTCTCTCTCTCTCTCTCTCTCTCTCTCTCTCTCTCTCTCTCTCTCTCTCTATGTTTTAGGGTTTTCAGGTTTTATATACAAGTCATGTGAGGGGTTGGGTGTGGAGGTGGGTGGAGTTATGTGGAAGAGAAGGAAAAGGAGTTGGTATGCACGTTAGGATGTAGGTCCTCTACATGATCTTATTCACTTGAATTCCATGGCTTGTAGTAGAATTTTACATACGTAATAAAAAAAAAAAAAAACTATAGTCCTTTAATATATAATAAAAAGATAGGCTGTTGCATGATGGAATACCTGAATTTGTGCTCCGCGTGATATTATATTATGGAATTTGGAAGTTTCATTCCATGCATTATTTTAGAATCCGAACCTGATCGAATGGTTTGGTCTCTTGTTGCTTCTTTCTCAGTCGTCTATTTTGTGGCCGCCAACTGATCAATGGTTAGGATTCTACTGTTCGAGAGATATGTTGCATAGTGGGGCCAATCATATAAATGGCTCTGATCGCTACACCGTGAGACCCATGAGCCCCACTCGTACAAATGAAAACACAAGCTACGGCACTGACTCTTGTGAGACGGAGGAACAAACGGTCCAGTTAATTACAATTATTAACTCGAGAACAGATCAGATACAGGCAACTTGTGCTACCGTACAATTCCTTCCGCCAACTGCCTGTGTCTGACATCTGTAACATGAAAACATCATGTCCCACTGTGAAGATGCCTATTCTCGAAAATCAGGATGATCACTCACTAGGTGGCCACACCACCGTGTTGAGTTGAACTGTCGGTTGTCCGTCGATTGAATTCCAACATCGTGGCCCACCTTCTAAGCGGAACGGCCTGATTTTCGTCCCAGGTGATCTTCATACTGGGTTACCTTTCATGGCACTGATGTCCTACACAAGCAGAATGCGGGGTACCTTGTTGCCTGTGTTGAATGCATACTTAAATATTCAATTTTGGGGTTATTGGCGGATCGACCATTGTAGTTGATTGATCAAACTACCCTAGATGAGACAATTTAGTCCTTGGGTAGTTTTGGACCAGTTCAGTTGATCGACCTTTAAGGCTTGATCGATCAAAACTAGTTGGAATTTTCTCACAAATTCTCTAGACAGTTTTGAGCATATTAAATCAATCAAACATGCAGTTGTCGGTCAATCGAAGAATCGTCGATCGATCGACGATTTACGTAGTTTTGTATAAGTGCGCGGTTTTATTTCTAATTCTAGGTGTAACACTATATAAATAGGTGTAATGTGAGGTTAGGGTAAGATAGAGAGATCTTAAACATTTCAAGAATTTGTAAGGAAGGAGGATAGGGTTTTTCGCATTTGTAAGTTTGAATTTTCATCTCTTGTAATTCATTTTCATAGTGGATTGTTGTCGCTTTGTGTCGTGGTTTTTTTTTTTTTTTTTGCAAGGGTTTCCACGTAAAAATCACGTGTTCTCTGTATACTTCGATTGCGTCCAATTATCGCTTGTTTGATTGAACTTTATGATTGCTTCCGCGGCGCCCTCACAAGTGGTATCAAAGCTTAAGTTGAGGCATCAACTATACATTTGGATTAGAGTTTGAATCTAAGACATGGCGATAAAGGGATCAAACATAAAGTATGAAATAGAGAAGTTCACAAGAAAAAAATGACTTCGAACTATAAAAGGTGAAGATGATCAGATGCTTTCTAGTTCGGCAAGGATTGCAACAGGTGGTACTCCTTAGCAAAGAGAAGCGTCCCGCGGCTATGATCAATGAAGAATGAAAAGAACTTGATCATATGGCGATAACCTCTATCCAATTATGTTTATCCAATGATGGTTTATATAATGTCATTGCTAAGAAGACTCGCTGAGGTTTGGATGAAGTTGGACGCCTTGTATATGATGAAACTTCTTATGAATCGTCTGTATCTAAAGACATAATTTTATAACCAGAAGATGATGGGGGTCAGATCTTAATGAACACATCAGTAAATTCAGTCAACTATTCTGCAAGCTGACAAGCGTGGAAGTAAAGATGGACGAGGAAGAAAAAGCCCTAGTTTTGTTGTTGTCCCTTCTGAAATCTTACGAGTATCTGGTGGATACTCTGTGCTGTAGTAGGGATACCTTGGATGTTGGACTGTTGTATTGATCCTTCAATTGAAGCAGTTGAGAAAGAAAAACGATGGCGAATGGTCTTCTACGGACACATTGTTTAACCATGGAAGACAAACTAAGTAAGAGAAGGAAAATACTCGATCTAGATCCAAGTCTACGGGCAAAGGGAAGGCGAAGTGCTGGAACTATGGAAATGTGGGGCATATGAAGAAAGATTGTCGGAATCCTAAAGCCTAGAAGGGAGATAAATCAGATGATACACCGAAGGAGACGGGTGGTTGTGAATCTCTAGAATGTGGTTATGAAGTTTTTTATTTTCCATACTACTCTTTTCTGAGTTAGGAATGAGTACTTGGTTCAAGATATAGCTCGAATTTCTTCTATAGATCACTTTAAATGGATTTCTTTAGTAGATTGGCACATAGAGTTATTGTAGGTGAATTCAACTTGAAACAAGATAAGATCCCATTGTCATGGGTGATCACTTACCAAACATCAGGGTAGATCACCAAGAAATTGACTGACAACTTTGGTTTGATTGTTGGTTTGTGGATAATAGGCACTTGAAAATTGGAGTTAAGTAACTATGTATTTCTATAAAGCTCATCAAAAGTGTCTCACAAATCGTATATCTTGATCAGAGGTGATGGTCATTGGAACACCATAGAGTCAAACGATCTCTTTAAAGAAGATGTGAGTAGGGCTGTCAACAGCACGGATCATGATCTGTATCCGATCCGATTTAATCGGATTCGGACCAGTAATTGGATTAGCGGGTCAGATTTGGATCGAAGATTTTGATCTGTTTAATAATCGGGTCGGATTCGAATCGACCTCAATCTGATTAAGCCAGAGTATAAAAGCAAAAATGAAAATATAAAAACCTTAATGCTTCTCAATCTCGCCTCTCTCCTCTCCACCCTAAGCTGAGAAGGTCAGCTCCGTCTCGCACCACACAACTACCAGCCCTAGCCCGTTCAGTGGTCCCCGTCCAGCCATATGGCTCTCATCAGGTACCACCGACCACTGTACCAGCAATGCATCTCTCTCTCTCTCTCTCTCTCTCTCTCTCCTTCTCTGGATGGTCCACCGACCGCTGGTCCAGATGCATCTCTCTCTCCTTCTTGCTCCTCCTTTGCACCAGATGGCATGCCGGTTGTGGCCCTGGCCCTCTGTGAACTCGATAGTGGGCGCCCACCGTACTTGGCGACTGCCACAACAGGGCCTGTGTGCCAGGCGCTGCGCCTGATAAGAGGGCAAGAGACGGGCCACTGCCCAATGGGTGCCGCGGTGCTGCGCCTGAGTTGACTCAGGTTCGAAATGCTAAGGAGATGCAGTAACCCCTCCAATGGGTGGGTGGGTGCAGCGTGTGACTAATCGTGTGTGTGCATTGCTTAGCTAACAGAGTGGGTGTGTTGCCTATCTAACAAGGTGGGTGTGTTGCCTAGCTAATAGGGTGGGCCCCACCATGATATATGTATTTTATCCATGCCATCCATCCATTCTGCCAGATCATTTTAAGGCATGAGCCAAAAAAATGAGGCAAATCCAATTTAGGTGGACCATACCATGAGAAAAAAAAGTGGTGATTGAACGCCCACCACTAAAAGCTTCCTGTGGCCCATTGTAATGTTTATTTGCCATACAACCTATTGATAAGGTCACACAGACTTGGATGGAGGAAAAACACAAATATCATCTTGATCCAAAACTTTTGTGGCCTCAAGGAAGTTTTTAATGTTGGCCGTTCAATCACCACTGTTGAAAAAAATCAAATTGTGATATTTGAATTCAAAACATATTTGAAATCGGATCGGATCATATTCAGGTCGGGTTTGGATATCGAAATATTTAAACGAGTCAGATTCGGATCATATGCTTCTGATCCGAATCAGATTCGGATTTGATACGAATCAAATATATCCTTAATTAGGTCGGATTTGGATCATTACTGATCTAACCCATATTCGACCCGTTGACAGCCATACATGTGAGCAATGTGAGAAGCATTAATAGCATTCATCGATAGCATTCTTGCTTGAGATAAAATGTAACATTTTAGAGAAGTAATCTACTACCACGAAGATAGAATTATAGCTTCGTTGTGTTCTTGACAATCTGAGCATAAAATTCATATAAATGTCTTCTTATGGATGAGTTGGTATACGTAAGGGTTAGTATAGGCTACAATTTTGTTGCGCACCCTTCCCTCTTTGATATGTAATTATTTCTTAACAAACTACACCACATTGCGATTCAATCAAGGCCAATAATGGCATTCATTATCCATAATAAAGGTCTTATTTTGACCAAAATTGCCTCTTAAGCCACCACTATGTAATTTAGTGATGACTTGGAGTCATAGAGATTTTTTAGAAGGAAAAG
Source organism: Liriodendron chinense (assembly GCA_003013855.2). Classification (NCBI taxonomy): domain Eukaryota; kingdom Viridiplantae; phylum Streptophyta; class Magnoliopsida; order Magnoliales; family Magnoliaceae; genus Liriodendron; species Liriodendron chinense. Next base: position 7,001,087 of record ML058334.1, read on the forward strand.
TTGGTTTCCTTTGAAGAGGTAACCTTACACAATGCTAAAGCGATCATTTTATCAATTTTGCAATTTTGTCATTTTTAAAAATATGGATTGATCTTATAATTTTTTGGTAGTAAGTTCAATTCAATCAACTCAAAAGACAAACTTTCGAGGAAACAAGATTTTCGACTAAGTGCATCATCTACTTTATATAAGTCATTGAATTTGTGGTGAATCACAAATGTGTACTATTATTGTAAGTATGATTCTCACTTTGCATGCTCTGCATTAAGCTTCTTTAAGGTAACCAGTGCCTCTCAAAATTCCTCCATCTCATAACCAGTGCCTCATTTGTAGAGGAACATATGCTACTGCTTTTCTTTCTCATCGCCTTCGACTGAAGGGCCGAGATAACGGTCTCCATGCTAATGGTTTCCCTACCTACGCACAACGAGTCTTTGAACGACTCATATGAATCTGGAAGAGAGTTCAAAAGGATAAACGCTTGATCCTCGTCTTTCATCGATTCATCTATATCCATCAACTTGCAAACGAGCCTATTGAAGTTGTTGATGTGGCTTTCAACATCGGTCCCCTTCGTCATTCTCAGATTATACAACTGAAGCTTCGGATATATGACATTTTCAAAGATTTCTTCATATATACATTATCTAACTTCGCTCACGTATCAGACGAAGTCTTCTCTCTCATGACATTGTATAAGACCTCATCCGTTAGGCACAACTGGATTAAGACATTGGCTTTTTCATCAATCCTCTTTTACTCTTCTTCTTTCATAGCCTCCGGTCGCTTTTCAAGTGCTTGTTGAAGCCCTTGCTGAACTATAAGACATTTCATTTTCACATTCCAAAGTTCAAAATTATTTTTTCCCGAATACTTCTCTATGTATGTCGAATCTCATGCTAGAAGACGCAATTGATGCCTCGTCTCAGATTCTTTCTGCCTCCTCCCCAACTTTATTTCTGATACCACTTGTTGGGGGTAGGAGCCTGGTAGCGGAAGCGAGAAGAATAAGCGAGCGACAATCACACAATGGCCACAATCAAACAAATCAACATACACAAGAAGGCAATCCGAATTCTACATGGAAAAACCACTCACGGGTAAAAAACCACGGCATAAAGCGACTCAAATCCACTATGATATCAGAAGTTATAAGAGATGGAACCCAAAACCCAGATCACAAGCCCACATAAGAGAAAATCACAAGCTTCCCCAAGAAGAAAACCCTCTTCTCAAGTGTGACGCCCCACCCAGGGACACAATATTGTCCGCTTTGGCCGAAGCCTCACGGCTTTGTTCTCGGGGTTTCCCCCAAAACGCGTTGTTCCAGTGAAGGAAGAATATTGTCCGCTTTAGGCCCCGACCAACTGGAGCGCTATTTTCGAAGAGGGTCCGGATCAGACGGCTCACCCCAACCCGCGCTCAGACCACAGTCCGGATGAACCCTCACGGCTTTGTTTCTGCCCAGTGGAAGCACATGGCCACACACCCACAGAATGCGTTGTATCCATATGGTGGGAACTCCACTTATAGCCCAGTCCGAAGGTCACTCCCTTTCCGATGTGGGATTGAGTCCAAGGTCCTACCAACTGGAGCAATATTTTCGAAGCCCGACCGATCCCAACGGGACCCGGATGACAACCCTCGCTCGGACCACAGCCAGGCTGCACAAGGACTGGCCATGTGCTTCCGCTGGGCAGAAACAAAGCCGTGAGGGTTCATCCGGACTGTGGTCCGAGCGCGTGTTGGGGTGAGCCGTTTGATCCGGACCCTCTTCAAAAATAGCGCTCCAGTTGGTCGGGGCCTAAAGCGGACAATATTCTTCCTTCACTGGAACAACGCGTTTTGGGGGAAACCCCGAGAACAAAGCCTTGAGGCTTCCGCCAAAGCGGACAATATTGTGTCCCTAGGTGGGGCGTCACAGATGGTATCAGAGCGGGGTCGCTCTGTCTCCCGTTGGGGGGGAGGGTCCTTGTGCAGCCTGGCTGTGGTCCGAGCGAGGGTTGTCATCTGGGTCCCGTTGGGATCGGTCGGGCTTCGAAAATATCGCTCCAGTTGGTAGGGCCTTGGATGCAATCCCACATCGGAAAGGGAGTGACCTTCGGACTGGGCTATAAGTGGAGTTCCCACCATATGGATACAACGTGTTCTGTGGGTGTGTGGCCATGTGCTTCCGCTGGGCAGAAATAAAGCCGTGAGGGTTCATCCGGACTGTGGTTCGAGCGCGGGTTGGGGTGAGCCGTCTGATCCGGACCCTCTTCGAAAATAGCGCTCCAGTTGGTCGGGGCCTAAAGCGAACAATATTCTTCCTTCACTGGAACAACGCGTTTTGGGGGAAACCCCGAGAACAAAGCCGTGAGGCTTCGGCCAAAGCGGACAATATTGTGTCCCTGGGTGGGGCGTCACATCAAGCTCTTTCTCTCACCTAGAACCTCTCTCGATCCCCATTCCCATCTAAAATACTCCTTAATCCTGTATGACACTCCTTAAATAGGAGATAACCGAAATTAGAAACACCTTGCTCAAAATCGCACAAGAAACCCGACTCAAATAGGAAACCTATCGACAATGCCTAAAAACTGTACAAAAAGTTGCTGTCCCAACTTTCGATTTTCCGACCGGTCGGTCGCCATCCACGACCAGTCAATGGCATTTGTTGCAACAGATTTGAGTCGTCTGATTCCAACAGTAACTATGTGAGGTGCATCACATTTACCTCAAACACTTTACTAAAATTTAACAAGTCAAGCACAAGTGCTTTTGTTAGCTTTTTCTTGATCAATTAAGTTGAAACTCTTTTGGACTTTTCAAGTTCAAGCAAAGTCTTTGGCTCTTATGAAATCAGTAATGATAAGAATGCTACTTACTTTTTAATAAATCGATGGTAAAATGTTGCTGAGCATGGAAGCTTCTCACTCCCATGACCAATTTCAGGGCCCACACTTCATGATTTCTTTAATCTTGTCCTCCTCAACCTTGACACTTTTAGATAAGAAAACATAGCCTAAAACGATTATGTTGTCGATCATGAATCCACGTACACTTTATGAGATTGACCTAAAGCTCTTTCCTTCATAAAATTTACAACAATTATGTTGTCAATCATGAATGCACACTTTATGAGATTGACCTAAGGCTCTTTCCTTCGCAAAATTTACAACAATTATGTTGTCGATCATGAATGCACATATTTTTTAAATTGACCTAAAGTTCTTTCCTTCGTAAAATTTACAACAATTATGTTGTCGATCATGAATGCACACTTTATGAGATTGACCTAAAGCTCTTTCCTTCATAAAATTTACAATACTTGATTGCACATGATTAGAAGAACGAAATATAAGAATATCATCAAAATAAACAACCATAACATTTTTAATAAAAGGCCTCAAAACATTATTCATGAGTCTCATAAAGTACTTGATGCATTTGACAATCCAAAATGCATGACAAGCGATTCATAAAGTCCATCTTATGTTTTAAAAATGGATTTTCATTCGTCGCTCATTTATCACCTAGTTGAATATGAGTTTGGTGGTATCTACTTATAAGGTCTTTTTTTTTTTCTTTTCTTTTCTTTTTTTCTTTTTTTTCTTTTTTGTAAAAAGCTTTGCACCATGTAACATGTCGAACATATCATTAAGTCAGAAAATTGAAAAGCATTGTTTTATGGCTATTTTATTAATGGCTTGACAATATATTGATGCACATCCTCTAAGTCTAAGTCTCATATTTCTTAGATGTAAGAAGGATGGGTATCGTGCATGGACTTGGGCTTTTTTTAAGAACTCTTCCACTTGCCTTTAGAGTTTGATATGCTCTATAAGGCTCATGCAATAATGGGGCAAGTGCAGTAACAAGACAACCGGCACTAAGTCAATTTGATATTAGATGTCACACACATGTGGCAACTTATGTAGAAGGTTTTAGGCGTAACATTAGAAATTGAAAAACTCTTTCAAGAGTTCTATCATATCTTTGGGTGTTTCTTTTATTTCTTTTTTAGGAATGTCTTATGTGGTTCTTCAAAAATTTTAACATAGCTTTTAGGGACAAGAGGAGGGATTTCTTACCAGTACTCCCCCTATGCGTCTCTTCAAAATTTTTAGAGACGAGATTAACATATTGCTCTTTAGGGACAAGAGGAGGGATTTCCTTTACGGTGTATTTGATTTCCATTTACATGGTGTAAATACAAGCAAATGGGTAATAATTACTTACCATGTAATTCCTGTACTTTTTTACAACACCATTTTATTTTTCATGCACTAAAATTGAGAAAGGTATGGATTTTTTATGGAGCCCATTGTGATACATGTGGCTTATCCATGCCGTTGATTCATTTTGTGAGGTGATTTTAGGGCATGAACCCAAAATTGAGGCAAATCCAGAGCTCAAGTGGACCACGCAACATAAAATAGCAGTTTAAATATCTACTGTTAAAAACCATTTACAACTATGATTTCCTATGGTGTGAACCACTTGAGCTTCAGTATACCTCATTTTTGGGCTCATCCCTTAAAATGTTCTGGTAAAATGGATGGACGGAATGGATATGTCACCAAGATCACAATGGGGCCCATGAATGTATGGCTATCCTTTTTTAACTTTTTTTACAAGGAGTGAATATTCATTCCTATCAAATAGAGGGAAACTGTAATAATTACCTACTTGCATATATTTACCTGCATTTATCTAATGGAAATGAAAAATAAACATGCCCTTAAACTCCAGTTGTGTATGAAATGGGGTAACTTTCTCTCTCTTTTCTGCAAAAAAGGGTAATACTACTTATAGAGTAGATATAACGGTACCGGTGGGTTCATTAAACATCTTTCGTAGATATCTATTGTGTAGGTTGGTTTCAAATAGTGTCATGAGTAGTTAACTCTTAAAAAGTTTGTGGAAAGTAATTAATCCTGAAGTGACGGAAAAAACTTAGTACTTTAAAACATTCCCAACCCTACGAAAAGTATATAGTTAAAATTGAATAATTAGTAAAAAAACCGTTGATATAAAAGTACTGAAGAACTTAGTTAGTTCTGATTTGTAAAAGTTGATATTCAACATGTTTTCACATCTTTTACAACAGAATATCAGTTACTATTAAAAGAACCGAAAATTCCCACCAATCCTGAGCAGAATAGTGTTATAAAAAATCATAGTGACAATCCTAGTGTATCGAGAGCATTCAGAATAATAGTAGAAACCTTAGTATTTGTTGGTATTCATTATTTTCTTTAATTAGATTCAATCAGTTGCTAACTTTCTTTTGGGGATGTTCATAAGCTAAATATCATTTCTTCCCATATTGAAAACCTGTGTTTGCTTGAGCTCCATTGCGGTATTTCTCTAGTAAGATAACCACATATGTTCCTTAATTCCTATTACATTCCATGAAAAGGGCGTTTATTAGATCGTGTAACAACCTTCTTATCTTTATAAGGACTAATATTAGAAGTTTTCTCAAACCACTTAAAAGATGCTCTATTTAATTTACCTTCCACTTTTATAGCCATTTAGTGGGGCTTCTTCAAGATTGCTTAAATGGTCTAAAAGTATCTCGTCTTAGATAGATAATTTTAATCCACTCAAGTATCTAACAACTAATTAAATGGTATAAAAGTATCTCATCTTAGATGGATAATTTTAATCCACTCAAGTATCTAACAACTAATGAATCATCATTTCTTGCAAATCTACTTGATTTAAATATTTATAAAATTCTTTGATGTAGTTGATCACACTTTAGTCACACTTTTGTTGGAGATATTTAAACTTTCAATATATAGTTTAAGAAGAATTTATCATCAATTTGACATTCATTTTAGCCAGAGTGTTAATCTGTCGACTTTCTCTTCGTTGACAAAAAATGGTATTGTTGCCACCAAATTAAGGTATTACCTTTGAGTTTTGTTATAACAAATTTAGCTTTGATTTCTTTCGATAATTCTTTCTATTCAATGAAAGTTTCTTAAGAAGCAACTCAATCACAATAAGATTGGAAATTGAGTTTACTATCAAAATCGGGGGCATCCACCCTAATGCTCTTGTCATTTTTTTTTTCTAGAGCACATGCAAGTCACTCCATTGCCAAAGTTAGTTGTGGTGGAACTCATTGTGACAGAGCTTTATTAGAACTTGAAGAATTAGAGTACACTTCTTCATCAAACACATTAGGAACATCGAATGGTTGACCAATTCGTCTAAAAGGTTCCTTTGGGTCATTCATGAGGCTTTGAGCGGGGAGCAGAGTAGGGATCACCTCCTCCATTCGTTGAAGATTGTTGTTAGTTTATTTGAATTCTTCAACTTCGGCATGTATATGGACATCTTCAAGTGGATCCATCTGGTGGCATTTGGCCTTGTTTTCACACCATGAAGACGGACTTTCTTTTGATAACAAACGATGCTGATCCATCGAAGGAGAAGGTAAAAAAAAAAACACACAAATAGATTAAAAATTGGTGGTAAACAATATCACTGTCTTGAAGACTTACACACCCAAGGTTAGGATTAACTCATCCAAATATAGGAGATGACTTATTCACTGTTAACAAACAAGGATCCAAGTATTTCATAAAGAAGGGGGGAAAAAAAACACCAATTCATTTTCTCCTCTTATAAAAATCAATTTAGAAAAGAGTGAGGGAATTGATCATTAACGACGGAGAAAAAGAGCCATTAGAGGGAATGGAAGGAGGAAGAGAGTTTGAATGGGATGGTTAAGGTGACTGTTTGCCCCACACCTAGGCTGCATCAGACTCCTTTGCAACAGATGTTGTACTCAAATGCTACAGTAACTGAGGTGTGAGCCCCACCGTGTTATTTACATGACATCCCCTCCGTCCATTGGGTTCACTAATCAATGATAAATCCATCGATGTGAGGCCATTGACCAAAAATAAGCCGACACAGTTGGCCAAAGCAAGGGGAAACAATGGGGATGAGGACACCATCTAAACCTTACATATGTGGGCCCACCGATGACAAAGGAATCTTCTTATTAGCTTGATCCAAAACCATGTGGGCCACACCATTTTTCGGCAAGTGGTGTGGCCCATCTTAGTTTTGGATGTGAATTATTTTTGGAATGTACGGTGAACATGGGTGACCTCACATGATGGACCGAGTGGATGTCACACACACAAAACGATGGGCACTACAAGCCACGGGTGATGTAGCCACTTGCTGCAGCTCCCGTTGCATAGGATACGGGTCCCATGAAACGTCAGTTAAACTGATTCTATGCTTCTGAACTGCTGAAAATTCTCTTCCTCAGTAAAGATGATGGTCAGAGACACGTGTCGCAAGATGTAAGAGTGGAGAAGACATTTGCAGCTCGACTCGCTGTCGACCCTGCACGCAGTGATGGCCACGTTCGCCATGAAAATGCTCTCTCAGAAGTTAGGAGGGCCCCAGAAGGAAAAGCTTCCATGCTCTGATGTGTGAGCCCCACCTTTGTCATTTGAAGCTTTGAACTGAAGTATGTGTGGGGCCCTTTATCTCTCGCACGCACAACCGAGCCTGGAAAACTCCCTGCCCAAGACTGAGGTAATCTCTGCATCTACAATTGCCATTGGGTGGTGAGGGGTTCGGATCAGGTACTACCTCGATCAGGACGCACGAGGAGACGGACACTACGTGGCACATTGTTATTGGCCGGTGCAGCGAGCTCCACACCTCAGTGGGATGTGACAAGTCTAGCAGCTCTGCATCAGACATGAGGTGCGGACCTGCTGCGTTGGCTAGGCATCCATCTCCTCATGCATCCTGGAGAAGAATTTTACTACACCCACGGCTTGCCGTACGCTGCATACGCGGCAATCCCAGCCGTAGGTGGGATCCGAATCTCCAGGGCATAGAAGGCGGAGAGGGCGAGTCTCTCTCCTCTCCCCTCTCCCCGTCCGAGAATCTATCCAGCCCGGCAAGAATCGGAAGTCAGTTTCGTGCGAAAGCATTTGGAAGCTTTTGGACGCTGGGAACATAGGTGGGTCCCACGGCTGATGTTTGTGAGAAATTCACCCCGTCCTTCCATTTTGTGAGCTCATTTTAGGACGTGAGACAAAAAAAATGAGCTGCATCCGTGAACCTAGTGAGCTTCAGTAGAGGAAAAGTGGGCAGGGAAACTCCTACCGTTGAAACCTCTCTGGGTCCACAGTGTTGTTTATATGCCATCCATACCGTTCATAATGTCATTCCTACTAGGATGAACTGAAAACACAAAAATTAGCTTGATTCAACACTTCTACGGCCCCATGAATATTTCAATTGTGGACGTTCAATCATCATGTTTTCAGCCCACTCAAGTCTGTGATCACACTCATTTTTTGTCACACGTTCTAAAATGAGATCACGAAACAGATAGATGGTGGATTTCTCACAAACATCATAGTGAGCCCCACATAAGCTTCCATAGCAACTCCCAAAGGCTTTTGGAGGCCTCCATAAGTTGCAGCGTTGTCCAAATGGGCCCATCGAGCAACTTGTTCAAATGGGCCCATTGTTCAGTGATCCAAACCATCGATGTGAAGGGCCTCACAGTGGATGCCATACATAAAAATACCCTGATTGGTACACCATAAAATAGAATATTTGAGCTTTTAAACACTTGAATATGAATTGTTGTCTCTCTTTTCTTTTTCTTTTTTTCTTAACCATCTATATTGTAATTCTATATTGCAGGGCAGTTGCGTAAAAAATTGAAGCACAAAAGATCAAAGGAACTATAACACGGGAATTTGTAGGAATAAAGATTTCCACTGTTAAAACCTTCCTAAGGCTGATGTTTATTTGTCATTAGACCTGTTGATAATATCACACAGACACGGACGATGGTAATATATATATATATATATATATATATATATATATATATATATATATATATATATATATATATATATATATATATATATCAGCTTGATCCAAAGCTTTTGTGAGCCTTAAGAATTTTTCAATGGTAAATGTTCAATTCACACTGTTTCCTGTGGTGTGATACACTTGAACTTTGGATATGCTTCATTTTTTGTATCAAAACCTAAAATTATTTGGTAAAATGGATGCACGGAGTGGATAAAATATATAAATCACAGTAGGCCCCACAGAGTCTGACTTACTCACAACACAATTCGCTTCCTTCCCTATTCACCTTTACCTTTAGTGTGGCCCACATGGTTCACGTATGCAGCCAATTTTTTGTCTCACGTACTAAAATGAGCTCACAAAGTGAATGGACGGGGTGGATTTCTCACAAACATCAGCCGTGTGACTCACCTGGTCCCATCGTCCGCACGAAACCAACTTTTAATTTTTGCCAAACTGAATAGATTCTGAGAGAAGGGAGAGGAGAGAGACTCGGCCCTCTCTGCCTTCTATGGCCCTGGAGATTCGGATCCCACCCACGGCTGGAATTACAGCGTACGCAAGCCATGGGTGTAGCTAAATTCTTCTCTGCATCCTGGTGGGGATAGTACTTAATGTAAGCCCGGTGGCGAGGAGGTCCCACCATGATTGGACGGTGAATGTGGCCATAAATGTCTCCCAAATATCTTCTGATTTTTAGGCCAGGGGTCCACAAGGTGAGGTCCACCTGATAAACGGTTCTGACATCATTCGGTGCCAAGTGTGCACGTGGAGACAGTAGCGAGCTTACCTATGTGTATCCTGGTACACCGGAATCCTCTATACACGTGTTGTCCGCAGCGGGTAACGGACCGAGTTCCATGGGGCCACTGTGTTATTTGTGTGAAATCCATTCCGTCCATCACATCTGAGATCCATGATAGTATGTGCACTCCATCCAAACCGTTCATCAGGTATGCCTCACCACGATGAACAGACACTCCAAGAATCAGCCTGATCCGAAAGTCCGATGCGTCACACGTGAGATTTAAGCGTGACTTAGCATTCTTCCCATGGTGGGGGCCACCTATATTTTGGATTGGTTTAGTATTTGGGCTGTACTTTGAACATGAGAAGGAGAACCTGATGAAGAAAGGATGTCACACTCACAACATGCGGGACAACAAGTATCAGGTGTTGCATCCAGCGGGTGTTGTAGAGGATTGAGATCCAGAATCGCAAGTGCAGATCTTTTAGAAGTAGCATTTAAGATATTATTGAAAGAATTAAAAAAAAAAGATCCAGAATCGCAAGTGCAGATCTTTTAGAAGTAGCATTTAAGATATTATTGAAAGAATTAAAAAAAAAAAAAAAAAAAAAAAACCCACGGTGAAGTCAAATACAAAAAGAAACGATCAGTAGAGGAGAGAGCTAACAATCAAATGACTCAATGTTCTAGATGGACGGCAATTTCCCCATAAAGCTGGAAGCCTTTCCAAGAAGTTTCTGTGCTGGAAAACTAGGTCGGCCGTTATATTTGCCAAAAATCCAGCTGCTTTTTGGTCTCATCATGTCCTAAAATGATGTGGAAAAACAAATGAACCAAGTGAATTTCTCACAAACATCACAGTGCCCCACCTAGCTTCCCGGCACAGAAACTTCCTTGTGAAAAGCTGTCGCAGGAAATCCCCGTTTGTCCCAAACGCCCCCAAGTATCGACTCATCTTTTTATTTTATAACTTGTATTTTGTTACCTTCGTGCATTTTAATGCAGTAAAACTATGCAGAGAAAAGAAGAGGAAAAGATTACCTTCTTCTTTCTCTACCTTAAGCCTTGAATTCAAGAAATTACAACTTAAAAAAATAAAATAAAAATCTCCACAAACAAGAATAGAAATGATAATGAATGAACTATGAATGATTAAATTATTCTTTCATAATGCAATCAATTTAGGTTAAATAAGCCTCGACTCCCAAACTAACTGGAAATTAATGGTAAAGTTTCTACAATAATTTTAGTGAAAATGTGACGCAAGGTATTATAAAAAAAAAAAGCCTGGTTATATCAAGCAGCGGCCAACATTATACATTATTGGGTGTAAAGGCTGCTACGGAAAACATAACCCGTGACATGGCGATAGATTTTTATTTACAGAAAAAAGGTGGTCTATATTATAATGGTAATGCCACCATTATTGTTATTGAACACCTTAGTATTTAGACATCAAAACCCATACAAAATCACTTAAATGACTCAAATGAAGCTTTAAGTTATAACTGTACTTTCCAAACTTTAAATAATAAAATTATAACTCACAAAAGTCTCTAATATTAATTTGAACCATAAGTTGACGGTATTGCGGAAAGTAATTACAAGCTTAGTGACTTTACTTATTGGTCAGGTTGTAAGGTTCTTCAATAGCTTTTCAATAATTAAAAGTAAAGTTATTGACTATCATAAGCTACAATGCATATTGATTCTAAACTAATCTCTTTTAACTCCACCTCTCCATAAAATTATCCCGACACATGCCACATCACATGCATTCATAGAGTTGTGAACATTTAGTCATAATATAGCGATCCAAAATGTGGCACCCCATTTGGAAGGGTAGATAGCCAGGTTGATCAACTAATCGTCTGGCCATCATATGGACGGTTAAAAAATGGTCAAGGGCTCTAAAATTAGATGATGAAAACTGTCCAATTAAATTAATTTCCAGGCTATACACCATCCAATTAATGAGAGGTCATGATTTGGACTTGTTCTAGATGATGTTATATCTGTCACACCTGTACTAGTAAATGAACAGCATCGCTCATATATGATTAGTCTTCCCAACTTGGTAAGCAAGAAGTTGGAATTAATTTTAGCCTCCGTCCAAATAAACAAGGGAAAACTGGGCTTAGACTAAATTTCGATTTGGAGGCCTTTGCACATTCGTTGCTAATGGGGCCAGTGTTCATTGTTCATCTGCATCATCCATTTCTGGGACACATATCCGAGATAAGATAGATATTCCTACCGTGGGCGATATACAGGGCGGGAAGTTGCTTTTGAATGGCCTTGATCATGGACCATAGGCTACAATTTTTATTTTTGTTGGAGCAAGCACATGCATGGAATAAATGCCTCCAAATTAATACAAGAAGAATCCTGTAATAAAAGCAGCTATTCAAAGGATTTTGGGATTCAGGTGGCATTTCAACATGTAACTCTGGTGTCCTTTGCTCAAGACTGATTTGTTACTATGGTCTAGCTTGTCATGAAAGAGCTATGGCATGGGGCTCACTAGAACCACCCATTCAAGGGGTCTCAATAACTCCCATTGGTAAAATTGATGGCACCCATGCATTTCAGAGTTCTTTTACAGGGGTGTATGGTTTCCATTTATAATATTAATTGGCTGAAAATGAGTAATGAGTATTTACTTCTATGATCCTGTGGTGACGTCGCTTATATTTGACTGCATTGTTTGCTTTATAAGGGCATTATGGTAAAATGATAATTCTTAAGTAGAAAAATGTAATAATTACAATTTTTTATAAGTGATTACTTTACAAATTTATTTGACCTTAATTTTTGTATCATAATTCTATTTTAAACAAATACCTTGAAATGATAATGATGGCTAATTTACTTTGATAATCCTAACTGATCATCCGAATCAACTCTAAAGAGAGAGAGATATGCATGCGCTAATACCACGCTGCTCCATTCGTTTGGATGGTAGTTATATGCCTATATGGATAATCCCAAACAGCATGCATGTGGATCAACTAATCAAAGATTTCCAATGTGGATAATCAATATCTACGTACTTGGATAATGTGGTTTGGTGGTGTTCATGGGACATTTCAATCAAAGATCTCCACACTGAATAGTCTAAAACAGCCCGACCAAAAGATTCCATAACTGTTATACAACGGTTTCGAAAGACTTTTAGTATGAAGCTTCTATAACGGACTATTCCGGCCAATTGGATAACCTACATTAGTAACTTTATGTTGGGATATCACGGACTGAAAGGGCACGACCAAAACCGGCAACGAAACTTCGAAAAAAATGTCAGCTTTTTCAGAAGGCGGCGGTCATAATGGCCATCATAACGGCAAGTAGAAGGATGCAATCATACCCTTTCATGTGATGGACAAAGTGCATATGTCATATTACCAACGGAAAGCTATCAAAGTGTGCGCGCAGTCATGATCATGACAAAACCCGTGCAAGTCTATTAAAGAAAATAAAAATAATCATATTACTGCAGTGTTAAAAAAAATCATAAGAATAATATTTATTGTAGCCATTTGTATGATTTAAAAAGGAAAAAAAGAAAATTTAAAGATACTAGCACATTAGGCAATATCATACCATCTGATAGTAAGCTATATATATACATATAAATAAGGCCACCAATCAAACGACTTGGCTCTTTCATGGAACTCCTTTATACACTATACAACGCCTACGGATTTGCACAGCTCACAGTTCACCACAAGATACTAATGCCTGCCGACACCTTCATCTCGGGTTGAAAGAAGGACCTTATAGTTCAATTTCATGGTTTCTTTCCACCAGGTCACTAGAAAGTAACAATTGAAAAATATGTACTAAATCTCCTTCTCCAATGAAAAAATTAGATATCTTTTATTTCTATTACCTAATATAATTATTTGTTTACAGCAGTACGTATTTTTCTTCTTTGTAGTTGAAGTGTAAATGTAGCAACCGGGCTATTCAGAACGTGAGATTAATTGGTATATATGGAATTGCATTTGGTCATATGCAAATTCTGTTATGCATTTGAAAACAAATGGGGAGAATTGGATTAATCTAGGTACTAAATGGAGATTGAACATTTACCACTGTAAACTTCAGCAATGTACGCACCCACTTGGTTAGTCACACGATGTACCCACCCACCCATGGGGTTAGTGAGTCTCCTTAGCACTCGAACCTAAGACCTGAGACCTGCTGTTGAAACGCCTAGGTGTCTTCCAGCTGGGTTAATGGTGTTCATTCTATATCATTTAATCCATGAACCAAACAGGCTTTATAATGATTGATGAGAGCCTATTGTGATGGTCCAAAAGGACCATACTCCTAACCCAGAAAATCCCAATTGCCGTTTGTTGCTTTCAAAGTGTCCAGTCACCTGATGGGAAGCTTTCAACTCACTGGTGTGCCATACACGTGTGCATGTGGAGGAGTAAAATTCTGCGCCCGTTTTGGCTCTGAATTGCAAGTTTTATGGTTGGGATTAGGGCTGGTGTATGGAAAAAGTCAGACTACCTGACCGACGCTAGAAAAGCATAGGTGCACCTAGATTTTTATTTACAGAAAAAGGTGCTCTATATTATATTAATGGTAATGCCACCATTATTGTTATTGAACACCTTAGTATTTAGGCATCGAAACCCATACAAAATCACTTAAATGACTCAAATGAAGCTTTAAGTTATAACTGTACTTTCCAAACTTTAACTAATAAAACTATAAGTCACAAAAATCTCTAATATTAATTTGAACCATAAGTTGATGGTACTGTGGAAAGTAATTAGAGCCGAGTGACTTTACTTATTGGTCAGATTGTAAGGTTCTTCAATGGCTTTTCAATAATTAAGAGTAAAGTTATAGTTATCATAAGCTATAATGTATATTGATTCTAAACTAATCTCTTTAACCCCACCACTCCATAAAATTATCCTGACACATGCCACGTCACATGCATTCATAAAGTTGTGAACATTTAGTCATGATATAGCGATCCAAAATGTGGCACCCCATTTGGAAGGGTAGAGAGCTGGGTTAGTCAACTAATCGTCTGGCCATCATATGGACGGTTAAAAAATGGTCAGGGGCTCTAAAATTAGATGATTAAAACTATCCAATTAAATTAATTTCCAGGCTATACACCATCCAATTAATGCAAGGTCATGATTTGGATGTGTTCTAGATGATGTTATATCTGTCACACCTGTACAGTAAATGAACAGCATCGCTCATATATGATTAGTCTTCCCAACTTGGTAAGCAAGAAGTTGGAATTAATTTTAGCCTCTGTCCAAATAAACAAGGGAAAACTGGGCTTAGACTAAATTTCGATTTGGAGGCCTTTGCACATTCGTTGCTAATGGGGCCAGTGTTCATTGTTCATCTGCATCATCCATTTTTGGGACACATATCCGAGATCAGATAGATATTCCTACTGTGGGCGATATACAGGGAAGTTGCTTTTGAATGGCCTTGATCATGGACCATAGGCTACAATTTTTATTTTTGTTGGAGCAAGCACATGCATGGAATAAATGCCTCCAAATTAATAAAAGAAGAATCTTGTAATGAAAGCTGCTATTCAAAGGATTTTGGGATTCAGGTGGCATTTCAACATGTAACTCTGGTGTCCTTTGCCCAAGACTGATTTGTAACTATGGTCTAGCTCGTCATGAAAGAGCTATGGCATGGGGCTCACTAGAACCACCCATTCAAGGGGTCTCAACAACTCCCATTGGTAAAATTGATGGCACCCATGCATTTCAAAGTTCTTTTCTAAGGGTGCATGGTTTTCCAATTATAATAATAATGGGCCTGAAAATGCGTAATGAGTATTTACTTCTATGATCCTGTGGTGACATCGCTTATATTTGACTGCATTGTTTGCTTTATAAGGGCATTATGGTAAAATGATAATTCTTAAGTAGAAAAATGTAATAATTACAATTTTCTATAAGTGATTACTTTACAAATTTATTTGACCTTAACTTTTGTGTCGAAATTCTGTTTTAAACAAATACCTTGAAATGATAATGATGGCTAATTTACTTTGATAATCCTAACTGATCATCCGAATCAACTCTAAAGAGAGAGAGATATGCATGCGCTAATACCACGCTGCTCCATTCGTTTGGATGGTAGTTATATGCCTATATGGATAATCCCAAACAGCATGCATGTGGATCAACTAATCAAAGATTTCCAATGTGGATAATCAATATCTACGTACTTGGATAATGTGGTTTGGTGGTGTTCATGGGACATTTCAATCAAAGATCTCCACACTGAATAGTCTAAAACGGCCCGACCAAAAGATTCCATAACTATTATACAACGGTTTCGAAAGACTTTTAGTATGAAGCTTCTATAACGGACTATTCCGGCCAATTGGATAACCTACATTAGTAACTTTATGTTGGGATATCACGGACTGAAAGGACACGACCAAAACTGGCAACGAAACTTCGAAAAAAATGTCAGCTTTTTCAGAAGGCGGCGGTCATAATGGCCATCATAACGGCAAGTAGAAGGATGCAATCATACCCTTTCATGTGATGGACAAAGTGCATATGTCATATTACCAACGGAAAGCTATCAAAGTGTGCGCGCAGTCATGATCATGACAAAACCCGTGCAAGTCTATTAAAGAAAATAAAAATAATCATATTACTGCAGTGTTAAAAAAAATCATAAGAATAATATTTATTGTAGCCATTTGTATGATTTAAAAAGAAAAAAAGAAAATTTAAAGATACTAGCACATTAGGCAATATCAATCCATCTGATAGTAAGCTATCTATATATATATATATACATATAAATAAGGCTACCAATCAAACGACTTGGCTCTTTCATGGAACTCCTTTATACACTATACAACGCCTGCGGATTTGCACAGCTCACAGTTCACCACAAGATACTAATGCCCGCCGACACCATCTCGGGTTGAAAGAAGGACCTTATAGTTCAATTTCATGGTTTCTTTCCACCAGGCCACTAGAAAGTAACAATTGAAAAATATGTACTAAATCTCCTTCTCCAATGAAAAAATTAGATATCTTTTATTTCTATTACCAAATATAATTCTTTGTTTACAGCAGTATTTTTCTTCTTTGTAGTTGAAGTGTAAATGTAGCAACCGGCCTATTTGGAACGTGAGATTAATTGGTATATATGGAATTGCATTTGGTCATATGCAAATTCCATTATGCATTTGAAAACAAATAGAGTGGATCGGATTAATCTAGGTACTAATGGTATCATCCAACTCCAATAGTTGATGCCGAAGGATTGTTTGTGAACTTCAAAATCCACTACATCCTATCATCCAACTTGATCCAAAAGTAGATGACGGATTTTTTTGTGTACTTCAAAATCCACTACATCCATGGGCTGCATTGATGGATGTGATTTGTCCACGCCGTCTATTCATATGTGCCATTACATGTGATATTCGTTGCATATGTGTATAGGTGACGGAAGTGGATTGGCTGGTGTACCCTGCACCAGCAACTTGGCCGGTGTATTGACATCAGCGAGTTCTATGGGCCCCATCAAGAGGTATGTGTTATATTCAAACCGTCTATTCATCTTGCAAGATCGTTGCAAGGTTATATTCAAACCGTCTATTCATCTTGCAAGATCGTTGCAAGGATTTATATCAAAACTGAGATGGATACAAAGCTCAAGTGGACCACATTGCAGAAAGCAATGGAGATTGAACATCTACCACTGAAACCTTCAGCAATGTACTCACCCACTTAGTTAGTCACACGATGTACCCACCCACCAATGGGGTTATTGCGGAATACATAGGATTGTGCAGTGCATTAAATATGTAGATCAGATAATTTGAAACAAAGACATACCTGATTGGTAGGTCATCTCTAATTTGAGATCTTGGTCTTCCTCTCCTGAGATTGCTATAGAGAAAAGCTTAGATGGGACTTGTTTTCGTGTAATCTCAGGATTGGGGACCCAGCACCCCTTAAATAGGGTTGGTAGTAAGTGTAACAGTGTTTGAAACCCACCAAAACACCTGTCACCCTTGCTCCACACGAATTTCATATCTTAAGAGTCCATGTCCTTCTGTAACATTGCTTCCAGGCAATTTAGACGTACACCCCTGTTATCTCTACGAGATCACACTATAGTGGGGTCCACTGATTAGTCCTCTTATATATCTGACACCTATATCAGATCTGGGTCATTGATAAAGAAACAGCATACTATATGGTGGGCTCAACTCATCAATCGGTTATCAAACACTGCCACACTTACTACAATGTTTAGATCTTTACAGTTGGTATCAGAGACACTGTGCATTGGCTATGGCAGATCAATCTAAAATCAATTTGAGGATTTTATTACAATCTAGACCCACAATACACAGTGTGGGTTTCAAACACTGCCACACTTACTACAAACCCTATTTAAAGGGTGCTGAGTCCCCAATCCAGAATTACACTGAAAACAAGCCCCATCTAAGATTTTCTTTATAGCAATCTCAGGAGAGGAAGACCCATATCTCAAATTAGAAATAGCCCACCAATCAAGTATGTCTTTGTTTCAAATTATCTGATCTACAAATTCGATGCACTGCACAGTCTTATGTATTCTGCAATATACAGAATCTAATAAATGTCTCATTAGCACTCGAACCTGAGACCTGACACTTACTATTGAAAGGCTCAGGTGTCGTACAACTGGGCTAGCATGCGAGACACATAGTGGTGTTAATTCCATATAATTTAATCCATGAACCAAACAGGCTTTATAATGACTGATGAGTGCCTGATTGTGATGGTCCAAAAGGGCCATACTCCTAACCAGAAAACCCCAGTTGCCGTTTGTTGCTTTCAAAGTGTCCAGTCACCTGCTGGGAAGCTTTCAACTCACTCGTGTGCCATACACGTGTGCATGTGGAGGAGTAAAATTCTGCGCCCGTTTGGGCTCTGAATTGCAAGTTTTATGGTTGGGATTGGGGCTGGTGTACGGATTAAGTCAGACTATCTGACCGACGCTAGCAAAGCATAGGTGCACCTAGCAGTCAGAGTCCCTCGATGACCGTACCGAGATTGGCGGGAATCCCAATATACCTTTCCAAAAGGGCATTTGAAAATTGTATTTTAAAATGCTTGCTGGATTCCCGCCAATCATTTTTTTAAATGGTGTTTGATATGTGTGCACCGATAGTAGGTGCACACGGGTGCATTTTGAAGTCGGGGTAATCTGGTGAGCAATGGGCAGCATATGGACGGCCGGTAAAAAACACGGTACACAAGCGGCTGATCAACGGTTGAAATGCAAGGTCGGCACAGCTACAGTATACCCTCCGTTACGATTTCCAGTCCCTAAAACGGCTGAGAATTGGACGGTAGCGATCCCTACAGGTGCCAGGTGTACCGTGGCATTGATAGACACACCATGTTACACTTTACAGCAGTCGTGAGGTTAAGGCAATGCATGCAAGCGACCTTTTCGCGCTGTCCGTTCTAAAACCGTAAAAAAGAAACGGTTGGAAATTTTGAAAAAAGCCAGAGTGCGGACGCTTCCACCATTTCCAGGAGTTCGATTTTCGGTCGCGACTGTAAGTGGACTGATGTTGGGGACTCTGCCACCATGGACGTCCATAGCGACCCCACATGATGGAATTTGATTGGGCCAATTGCTGAAGTGAGCCTAAGTGGTCGAGGGACCATCACTGTAGGGCCCACCATATATCTGTTTCATATCTTGCCAACTCATTTTAGGGCATGAGCCGAAAAATAAGGCAGGTCTAAGCAGGTGGATCTACTAGAGAAAACAATGATGATTGAATGGCAATTATTAAAACCTTCTTTGAGGTCACGAAATTTTTAAGTCAAACCATACTCTTAACCTGGCTTTTGCAGGTGTGTGTGACCTTACCAATAAGTTTGATGACAAATAGACTTTACTATAGGTATTAGAAAATTTCTTATGGTGGACATTTAATCACCACTATTTCCTGTGGTGTGGTTCACTTGATAATTGAATCTATTTTTAATTAGCTTATACCTTAAGACGAGATGGCAAAATAGATGGACGAAGTGGATATAAAACACAGACGTCATCATGGCCCCATGGTGACAGATCCAAAGAATTGAATATGTGAGACTATAACACATCCTACCGGCACTGGATGGTAGGATTTGATTGGATAGTAGGCTATGGACTAATCAACTTACAAACATGCCATGCATGAACCCCATTTATGTTGATGGCTTGTGGCGTGCCATCTAATTAAATCCAGCTGTCACATTATGATTGTACCGACTTCCATGCAAGCACGGTACCACTCAATCCATGTTTGAGCCTGGCTGAGTCTTTAATTACTAATTAAATTTGAGGTGTGTTTAATTATTAAAGTTTCCCAGTTTGATACAAAAAGTATTTACTCCTTGTAAATACATGCAAAAAAGGATAGTCATATATTCGTGGGGCCCATTGTGATCTCTATCACATATTCATGTCGTATATCTATTTTAATAGAATATTTTAGAAGATGAGCCCAAAAATGAAGTATATCTGAAGCACAAAGTGACCGGATATATATTTAAACCACTATTTTAGAGCTTTGAATTTTCCTCAATTTTGGTCAATGCCCTAAAATCACCTTGCAAAATGAATGAACGATGTGGATAAGCCGCATGTATCACAGTGGGGCCCACAAAAAATATGTACCTTTCGTAATTTTAGTGCATAAAAAACAAAATTATCATTGTAAAAAAGTACAAGAATTACCTGGTAAGTAATAATTAGCCATTTGCTATTATTTACACAACGAAATGGAAATCAAACAGGCAATAGCAGGTGCCTTAATCAAATCATGCCATGTGGGGTGACCATGTACCTCTACGGTGGCCCAGTCACCATGCAATCCACGTCCATCCTGACTCGACTTGTGGCCACTGCAGCACACATGCTGAGTTGTCAGGTGGAAGCATCCATGGCTTCTACTCCGAATGGATTATTTTGACCATTACAATCTGTCGATGAATTTTGAACAATGAAAAGAAACTTTCAGCTGCTCGCATTCAACTATAAAAATCAAAGGTAAGGGATCATCACTGAAGTGTAATTATCGTATAATCACTTTATCTATAGCAGCAATGATAATTTGGACGGTCCAAATCATGGAACTATCTCAGCAAGTGGTCTAGTGGCTGGCACACAAGCTGAATTCTTGAGTCGAACCGAAGAAATCTACAGACGAGTGTTCCCGGAAACAAAATAGCCCGCTCGAGCAGAATTTCAATAAGGTGGGCACATTCCTGTGGGCTCAGCTCAAAAACTGTCCAGTCTGCTCATCAAATGGGCCACCCATCTACAAAAACATTGAGAAATAGTTCACCTCGATTGATGCATCCATCTGGAAGACATACAAGGTGGGACCCACTTGATGTTGCCAGTACCTCTTACAAGTGTAGAATTAGAAACCAAGCTGCAGGCACGTATTCAAACAGTAGACAATTTTCTACTACTCTTGCTTTTCATGGAGATTGTACCATTATGTGTGAGATCCACTCCGTCCATTGGTTGAGCCACTCAAGTTAAGATCGTGAACACGAAAATCAAGCAGATTCAAACTCAAGTGGGCCATCATGATATGATAGAGTATAATTTTGTCCAGTCATGAATGAAACCTTCGTGGAGCCCACCGAAGTATTGGTTCATGCTTATATTTCTTTTCCTCTTAATCCTTGTGGGACTTGTAAGAGGTATTTCATAAATAAATAATAAATAAAACACATTGTAAACTAGTGTTGTTGGTGGGGTTTTTTAAACGCAAAACCTTTGTCCTTGGAAAACTGATCCAAAATCCTTTAACCGGGGGTCTTCATGTCTTTTATCCACACTGTTCATCCGGTTTGCCGGTTTATGCTTTTAGGGCACGAGCCCGGACCTGGTGTGGGCCCCAGAGAGTGCTTTTGTGGCTGCAACAGTAGAAAATTCGTGTCCTAAAAGAACTTACTCGTGGTGGAGCCGTGGCATTTCCAAAACGAAACAAAATCTACACAAGAAGACAGAATAAGAAAGTATGAAAAGGAAGACACCCAACGTTATAAAACCACCTCCCGCTTGTGTTTTTTTCCATGCTCTCACGAACTATGTGTTTTCACCAACGTTATAAAACCACCTCCCGCTTGTGTTTTTTTCCATGCTCTCACGAACTATGTGTTTTCAGCGCTACTGCGACATATGGCTCCAGCAATACCGCCTGCATCTCCAGCGCCTCCTCTCCGCTCCCAGACCCGAGACTCGCGGGCTACCCGAAAACCAACACCCGCAGCATCAGCTGCAGCTCCAAGCACTCGTTGACCAGGCTCTCGCCCACTACGAGAACTACTACCGAGCCAAAGCCCTCGCGGCTAGGCACAACGTCCTGTTCGTCTATTCCCCCGCGTGGGTCCCCACCATAGAGCTGGCCCTTCATTGGATCGGCGGTTGGAGGCCCACCGCTGCATTCCACCTCATCTACACCGAGTCCGGCATCCGCTTCGAGGCTCAGCTCCCGCACCTCCTCCGCGGGTATGGATCCGGCGACCTGGGCGACCTCTCTCCGAGTCAACTCTCCCGGGTCAGTGATTTGCAGTGCGAGACGGTCTGCGAGGAGAACGCGATCTCGGAAGAGATGGCGGGGTTGCAAGATAGCGTGGGGGACCTCTTCTCCGACCTGGACGCTAAGATCAAAGGCCTGGAGAGAGTCCTGGCGAAGGCGGATGATCTACGGATGAAAACGATCAGGAGGATTGTCGCGATCCTGTGCCCCCTCCAAGCCGTTGATTTCTTAATCGCCGCGGCTCAGTTGCAACTCGGGTTTCGCGGCTGGGGTATGGCCAGGGACCGAAAGCGGGGAACCATGTGGGCATAGGATGCATTGTACGATCCTCGACCCGAGCATACGAATAGCATGCTCGGTTTTCAGTTTGCCGAAACCAGGGCCCGACGTCCTGCGATCCAGACCGTAGATCTAGTGGGCCACTCCTTGGATCGACAGTGCCCAAAGAATCTTCCAGGGTGAAAGATCATAGCTTTCCATTCTCAGCCTTTCTGTTTATCTGAATCCTGACCGCTCCTGTACTTCCTTTATTAACCGTCTAATTTTCAGGCCACCAATCAGAGATGGATTTAGCACTGTCGGGCCCATCGGATCGGGTCAGGATCGCAAGTACATGGGCCCCACTTGCACAAACTGAGGACCGAGAATACTATACAAAATCCTCTGGTTGCGGTTCATACAAGTCCCATGCCTGTCATTAATATATAGATAGTTTTAAGTATGAAATAAATCGGAAAACTGGTGTTCCGATATCTTCATATCATGTCGTATCGGCTTACAATGTATCGGTTTTCATGTACGTATATAATAATAATAATATAGAAAATATGTAGCCCGATACTTTTACCGTGTCGTATCGGGACGAAAGGCCTGAGGAAGCTCCCAAATGGCATTCAATGAGCTTATCTTGGACGGGGATTTTCTGAGAAAGCCTGTATCAGGAACATTCTGCGACGCCCAGCTAGGTGGGCCCCCGTGATGTTTGTGAGAAATCCACTCCATCCATTGGTTTTTTTTTTTTTCCAGATCATGTCAACGTGGAAAAATGCCTGCCGTAAACCTACCGGTGGCCCATCTAGCTTCCCGTCACAAAAAGTTACTGCAAAAGCCTCTGGCAGGAAATCCGCGACCGGTATTACCATCAACCTACATTACAAATTTACAAAGCAAGTGTTCTAGGTCAAAGTGTGCCAGGTGTCGCGTTCTCATGTGATAGCTTTTCTTATCTATGACGGGTGTTGGCTGATTTCCCTACGTGGTGGAAAGTGCCTGTGACATCTGTTAAGAAGCACGACTGATACCACTTGCCATGCAGTGCAAGTAATCCGATTGCTCCGCACGCTCTTATCGTGCGGAGTAAAATCTGTTGGGCCCACCTAGACTGTATGTGCTTTATCTATTCCGTCCATATTTTTTACAGGCTCATTTTAGAGGTTGTGTCCAAAATTTAAGCATATTCAAATCTCAAGTGGACTATGCCACATGAAACAGTGGGAATAATGATTTCCACGGTTGAAACCTTTCCAGGCCCCACAGTGATGTTTATTTGTCATCCAACCTCTTCATAAGATTACATGCACATGGATGAAGGAAAAAACAAATATCAGCTGATCCAAAACTTCTGTGTCCCCCCAGAGTTTTTCAATGGTATACATTCAGTTCACACTTTTCCTGTGGTGTGGTCCACTTTAGATTTTAATATGCTTCGATTTTTTGCATCATACCTAAAATTATCTATTAAAATGGATGGACGGAGTGGATAAAATAAGTAAATCACAGTAAGCCTGCGGAGTTACTCAGTACGCAATCCGCGGTGCAAACCACTAAACGGAAGCGGATTGCGTACCGAGTAAGCGTGCGGAGTAAACTCTATGGGGCCACAGTGATTTATGTATTTTATCAACTCCGTCCATCCATCTTAACAGAAAATTTTAGGTATGATGTCAAAAAATAATGCATATCAAAATCTAAAGTGGACCACACCACAGGAAAATTGTGAACTGAATGTCTACCATTGAAAAATTGTCGGAGGACACAGAAGTTTTGGATCAATCTGATATTTGTGTTTTCCCTTCATCCATATCCATGTGATCTTATGAATAGGTTGGATGACAAATAAACATCACTGTAGGGCTGAGAAGGTTTCAATGGTGGAAATCATTATTCTCACGGTTTCCCATGGCATGATCCACTTGAGATTTGGATATGCTTAAATTTTAGGCTCAACCACTAAAATGAGCTAAATAGATAAAGCACATACATTCTAGGTGGGCCCAACTGAGTTTACTCCGCAAGATAAGAGCCCGCACACAATCCGATTCCCCACCAAACACCATACGCGGACAGGTTGAGTAGCTACCTCGCTACTGAAGTTACGTCACCAACTTTTATGGGCTCCACCATGATGTATGTATGTGTTATATCCACCCTGTCCATTCATTTAGACAGATCATTTCAGGGCATGATCATCAAAAGAATCAAGGAGATCGAAAGGTCAAGTGGACCTCACCAAAGAAAACAATGGGGATTTGATCTCCTACCATTAAAACTTTCTTGAGGTGACGGAAGTCTTCTATCATGCTGATATTTGTGTTTTCCTTTCTTTCATGTCTTTGTATACTTATGAACAGGTTGATCTCAAATTACTGTCAAGTTACTGTCCCCACTGTTTTCTTTGGTGGGGTCCACTTAAGATTTGGATCTGTCTTATTCTTTAAGATCGTGGCCTAAAATGATCTCTCCAAATGAATGGACGGTGTGGATACAACACATACGGTAGGGCCCACAGCAGTTGGTGACGTCACTTCAGCAGCGAGCTACTCAACCTCTCAGTAGCTAATCCGCTCCCCGAACACCAGGGTCCATTCTGGGACTGGAATCCTCTACCACGCGCCCAAGCTCGTGGGGCCCAAGTCAAAAAATCAACGCGATCCACGGCTCAACTCAGGTAGGTCAAACCATAAGGGAAAATGTGGATGGGATGCCAAACCTATGTTTTGGGACTACTATGGTCTGTATCTTTCATCGGACTGTTAATCGGGTGTAACTCACCAGGAGCAAGTGAAAATACAAAAATAAGCCTGATCTAAATATTAGGTGGGCTACACTGAGCAACAACAAAGATGTTTTAGGAGCAGTTTTACATTGTTACCGTTGGTGGGGCACATCAGAATTTTCTTATCGAGCTATCTTTTGTATACCCTCCTCCTCTGATGGAAGGAGTGGATTTACATATAAAACATGGTGGACCCCACAAAACTAGGGTGTTTCACGCGAGGGCGTAAAACATAGGTGTGGAGTTTGTAAGCCATTCGGATCTAACCTCCTGCATCGGTTAATAAAAAAAACGGGGCACTTAAAAGTGCCAAGTGGAACACGTGTGAGATCTGATCCATTCATCAGGTGGTCCATGGTGGATATTTCCTACGTGAAAATCCTTAGCGATCTATCTATTTGAGTATATTGGGCTTGAAATTTGCCCATTGGTACGTGTGTATGGTGCCAGTCATGTTAGAACCTTTTACAACTTGAAATTCTCCTCTTTATAGAATTTTAAAGCACTAGCTGAAGTGAGATTTTCGTAGTTAAACAATGGCTCGTGTGTTAGTCATTCTTCGTAGATTGACCATTGGTTGCAGGCACATCCTACTCCTATT
The DNA here is from genome assembly GCA_003013855.2 of Liriodendron chinense. Taxonomy (NCBI): domain Eukaryota; kingdom Viridiplantae; phylum Streptophyta; class Magnoliopsida; order Magnoliales; family Magnoliaceae; genus Liriodendron; species Liriodendron chinense. The sequence continues at coordinate 7,026,945 of ML058334.1, forward strand.
ACTCTTGTTGCATGGATAAGAACTTCTCTCACAACACCACATGTTGATAGTGGTCTCCTCCATGCAAACATACATAATGCATCATAAAACTTAGCCAACTTACCATTGTTGTTATTGCAATCATGCATTTTCGACCATACCGACTTTTGTCATTGAATTCATCACTGTGATTGTGTTTTGAATCTGTCACTTACCGAGATTGTGTTCCGCCGGATACCCATTTTAAAACATGAGCTAACTATGATGAATAAGCCACGTGAGCGAGATACGCAATATGCGTCTCATGGTGATAGTTAGCTGGACTCATCCTTTCTGTACTCATAGCTTTTAGGATTCGCATCATATTCAGCCATTAAGCCAGCTGAAAAAAAAAAAAAATAAATAAAAAAAAATCATCTGTTCATCTCTTGTTGAGATTTCGCTACCACGTGGTGTTATATGAGTTGCTGAATTTAGATCAAGCATAAACAACATCGTCCGATAGGCTTACACATATGAATCACAAAACTAGACGATTGGAAAACGATAACAAAAAGCCCACGTTAACTTGACTGTAGGAAACTTGTAACGGAGGCAGGTTCATCCTGCATGCTTTCTGTGTGTGTCGCGCATCCAGCGACGCATAGTTCATACGGAACTGTCCCTCTTCTCGAGTTCTGGGTCCTGCATGGATGAACTAGTAGTGTACACAAGTCGAACTAAATGGGTAAGGTCTGACCGGCGCCATTTAACAATCAGATTGCAGATGTTTCCATATACACATTGGAAATAAGGCTGTGAGGGGAGTAAGAGAAAGTTCAAGGAAAGTTTTTATTTTTTATTTTTTTATGGGTCAGTTCACACACCCCATTGTTAGTACACCCACCCACCCCTGTTAGTCACATCACACTGTTAGCCACCCCCACTATGGGAATCGATACCATGACCTGAGCGTTGAAACGAGGCTATCTTCACTCAGTCTACCACTTGAGCTAAAAGTTGTTAGAAATGAATTAAACTCCATTTGCAAATATAGTTTCTATCTCCATTTCTTTGTAAGACTTGAATAAAAAGTCATTTCGGCACTAATATAAGATAATCTCCTTTTAAGTTGGCTTTGAATTAGTGTTAAAGTGGTTTTTTATTAATACAGGATAAGCCTGTGATGCTATATCGCAACAAAAGACAACAATATTGTTGGCTGTAGTCCGATGGAAACTTAAGTCCTGCCATGGAGACCTAATCAACAAACCTACAAATCCCTCAAATTGCATTTGACTAAATCCAAGTAATGTAGGCTTCCCTCATTTCCCAAGCATATTAATGCATAAAATTTCTCTGAATAACTTCAATATGAACATGGGCGGAATCAATATGATCTCTATAAGGTTCCTCTTCCAAGTGAAATTCAATAGGGTTATAGAGACCATGTCTTCATCCACAGGATCCCAAGCGCTCAGATCAACCGAAAGTTCTACCCGAACTACTCATTTCAAATGAAATCCACATTCTCCACAAACAGTCATTTTTTACTTGAAAGTTCTTATAAGTTAACTGCTGGACACAACTGATAATCATGACATTCTTGATCGAATGTGAAAATTACAAAGAAAAACAATCGCAAGCTAAGCAGGCTCAAGCATCAGTCTTCAAAAGAGAACATCAAATGTGAAGTTTTTATAAGAAATTCGATGTGGAGGTTTTTCATAAATGAAAAGATTGGACATCTAATAACACTCATAAGGAAAATCTTATGAAATATTTTTCCATTGCAAAAATTAGTTACTAGAGGATCTTCTGGACTGTATCATTGTTGTAGCCATGTTACTGCCATTTTGGGGCATTAATGAACATTTTATGTTTCACTAATATACATTCGTCTACATCCACACAATTTTATAAACATCAACACACTCCTACATACAAAAAAAAAATTAAAAAAAATGATGATGAATTCATTGAAAGAAGTTGCAAGAGAAAAGGTAACCCTCTTCCCATCTTTACCATTGGGGAGATGAAAAATGAAAACAACCCAAATTTTGAGCTGCAAAACTTCACAGGATCAAGAACTCAAAAAGCCCCAACAGCCAAGTACAAAAATCACATCATACCACTCACCTGCTGCACATTGTTTTTTTTTTTTTCTTCTTTTTTGAGAAGTAATTGAATTTTTTTATTTATTTTAAAGGCATGTTGGTATGATTGATTGCAGAAAGACCTAGATCAAGTACTTAGTGACTTTTTTTTCACAACCAGTCTCTCAAAGTATGAAAGTACACATGTATAAGTACGGTGGAATGTGCATGTGAGACATTGGGTCACACTTATTCTCACGGATCGGGGAAAAAGAAAAAAGAATGAAACAAATCACAGTGACAGATGATAAAGATATATTGCACAAAAAAACCACATGGGGACTTACAATGCAAGGCCAGGAACAAATTTTCGAGCTAGCTAGCTTCCACTGAGAGGATTTCAAGTTCTGCCCACCAAAGCGGAGAGAGTCTTGGGGTCGCTGCATCAGGTGAAATACCAATCACTTCCCTCAACTTAGCTGTAACTTCCTTCATCGTTGGTCTCTGCCTGGGGTCCTGATTAATGCAATCCAAGATAACCTCACATATCACATCTAGCTCATTGGTCTTGAACTCCTTCAGTGAGGGATCAATCAGGTAGCTGATACTACGCCTGTCGCTCAAGTATTCCATGGCCTGAGGAGTCATTGTTTCAGCGTCAGAAAAAAGTGCAGTGTTCCTTTCACTTGAAATGTTAAAGCACAGCTATACAGATTACAGTGACTGAATCAAGACTGGGATTTTTCAAAGCGGCAGTGGGCGAGAAAACATCAGGTAACTACACGTGTCTACCAAGTACTGGCCCAATATGAACAGAACTCACAGGATGCTGAATGCTTTCCTCATCCAAACAAATCGGTCCATGGTTTACTGATCCATATCATTGATCTAACAGGCTTTACAGTGGAAGGGAGATGCCCCAAAATGACCAGATAAGAAGATCTTAGCCATCCAATCATTAGCCCTTTCTCCAGAGTCCAGATCATTCTATATTTGTTTCATAACTGATCAAAGATCCAGGATATTTGAATCTGCAGTTTTTTGGGCATACCTAATCCACAGTGGGGCCCAATAGATCACCATTCAGGATCACCAAACTATGGATCCCACCTGCACAGAGAACATGCACTGGGGATTATTCATATCTTGAAGCATCAGAACCTGATGACTCCAACTTGAATCCTGTGTGCAGTTATTTCATCAGATCTTATGTAAGACCACAGGGCCCATGAGTGTGTCCATGTCTCTGCACCAAGCATCCATATGCGCCAAATCCACCTAATGGACATGCACAAGAATGTGAAGGCTAAAAAGTCAGGCGCATTACCCAGTTTACCAGAGACCCTTCTTCTTCAGAATAAGGAAGCTTTCCAGAGATAGTTTCCAGCAACAGTATTCCAAAACTGTAGACATTGCTTTCTGGATCTGCAAGTGGCAATTCAGAGGGATACTTGCCTTCATCACCAGATTTCTTTCCTTTCTCAGCAAGCTCCTTCCAAAAGCCGAGCTCCGAAAGCTGAATACAAGCAAACAGTCATGTGTCCAAAACCATGTTCGGAGACAACGAGAAACAGAAGACAACAGAAATATGGTTTGTTTTTACCTTGGCAGCATAATCATCCGTGAGCAAGACATCGTTTGACGTCAGGTCAGGATGCGGTATAGGTGGGTTCAGTTCATGGTGAGTGTACTGGAGACAATAAGCCACTCCCATGATAATCCTCATCCGAGCAGGCCAATCAAGATGTTCCTGTTCTTTAACTGCAAATGGAAAACAAATAAGTTCAATGGTATGTCCATTTCTTTTAGGAGGTTGCTCAAATACATCCCAATGTACTACAATATGATATGTTGGAATTTCATCCATTGGAATTCGTTTTCTAAATGACCCAAACTGTTCACATAATAGGGTTGCACTTCAATGGGCAATAGGGGATGCCCAAAATTTTATCAGAAACCTTTTGATTACACAGATTATGGTGAACGCCCATTTTCAAAGAAAAAAAGAAGAAGCCGACTTTCAATTGGTAGATATAATCCAATTTAAGAGATTTTTATTTGATGTCCATCCACCATACAAGTTCAGGCTGATTGTATGAACGGTTTGGATCATTAGAAGACAAACCAGATTCAAAGGACAAGGTCCTGGTGCATCACATTGCAATATGTTGGAATGTATTCAGCAAACCTCTTTTTTAGAACCTCTTAAGCTAACATATTTCTGCAATTTCAATACCATGAGAGTTCTTACCATGCAAATGCTCAAATAGGGAGCCATTAGGAGCATATTCAAACACCATCATCCTATGAAAAGGCGAATCCTCCTCACAATATCCGAGGAGATTGATGAAGTTCTTGTGGTTCACCCGTGACAGTGTGTCAACCTACATAAATTAAAGAATTCGGAAATGCATTAGAATTCAAATGTGATAGAGGTGGTTCAGTTCATGTTGTATTATACTCTAAGGTCGTATGCTTTTGAAATGGAGGAATGCTACTTGCAAGTCCACATCTGCATATGCCAAAGGCAAGCACCCTGCACGTGTCACCATGGCATACATGTGAGACATTTCGGTCATTTATCAGGCAAGTCCATAGTGAATATTCACAGCCCCCAAAACATGCCAGTCATTTCATTGGGAGGCCACATGCGTAAGAAAAAAGGGGCAAGTAAAACACAATTACCAACAATCCACATTCAATTTATATGAATGGCCCACCTGATAAGTGGACCAGCCTGTTTTTTTATCCAGGGATCATTCACCATGTTGCGTGCCTAATAAACGGCCTGGATCTCTTACAAATATGCCATCTGGCATGTGTGAGGATGCTTGTGATTGGTGTCTGCAGACGGGTGGTAGCGAGTAATGTTCTCTTTTTCAAGGATGCCCAAAAATGGAGACCTTTTTCCTGAAGTGCACTTCAGAACATTTCGACCAATCTTTGGCAGATACAATACAGGTAGATGCCACAGCTATCTCAACGCCACTCGACAAGGTTCCCTTGAATATTGTGAAATCAGGTCCAGTGCAAATAATATTGCTAAAATCCTCACAAGCAGTTTCCAACTCTGACCGATTTAGCTTGGGTACCCCTGGAAGTTTCCAAATCAGACTACATAAGTCGCATACAATATGAAATGTATAGGTAGGAAGATCAATTTATACAGTTCAAAGTTACAGACTAAAGTATATATATCTTTACCATTCGAATCCCAAACTTGTCACCAGAGGTATCAAGAGGTTACCACTTTACAGAGTGCTTCAATCACAATATCGACATGCTACATAAGAATGGAATCTGAGTGAAGTAAAATAAGAAATCACCTGTTACAAATGCCTTCTGCAACTGACCGCTTAGTCCAGTCTTCCAAGGACCAATGGTTGCCCCTCCTTGATTCCTGCAGACAAAAAGCAGGGCTGCAGCAATAGCAAGAACAAAGACTCCAGCAGGAAGTACCAACATATACTTCCACTTCCCCAATCCATTGCTTGATGTCGTTGCAAGTGCAGTGGTATGAGTTGGAGCAGGTTGATGTTGAGATAACGGGACACTAAATGGTGAAGCATGAAGAGGAGAATCTGCAGTAGGTGATGGAGAAGGTGCTGGAGATGGTTTTTTCTTAAGATTTCTGTTAGGGGAGTTTGATATAGCTGGAAAAGAACCACTCCCCAATGATGGAATGTTAGTAAACTGTTCAGGGGGAGCACCCGTCATAGGAGCAGCAGCAAGGTTACTAGATTCTAGAAGCCGTCTACGGCGGACAGAATTCAGTGCAACTTCTACATTTTGTACTATATATGGTTCAGTTGAGCCTGCTAATAACCAGAAGAAATCTATTACCTTTGGCACCATAAACCCTTCAATATCAGAGGTGCAAACAGAAGCACTAACAAACTAACCACTCACTTTCCAGATTGTCGTGGCATTTCTCTCCATGTCCATGAGAAGAGCCTTTTCCGAACTTGAACCTTGACAGAAAAAAGGTTTCCTTAGTTGAGGAACTTCAAAAGGAAGAAAGAAAATAATAAGAAAGATTATGAAGACAACAGAAAAAGGCACACGATCTATACAGTGGCGTATTGAAAAAATGTTGAAGTTTCCCTTTGAGTTTGACCATTAAAGAGCTCGCCTGCTTCCGTTGTTTCAAACTGCTCTGCCAAATACTGCAATGAGCATAGCCAATCAGTGACCATCTAGAAAGAGATTCTGTATCCGGTTCAAGATCCACAATTGTTACTATCTAATGTATGAAAAACCAAAGTCTAAACAATAGATAGAAATAATAACATAGATACACACATGAAATCTGTATTCAACCCATTCATGATAAAGGAATGAAAGCATGAGTATAACTTTCCCTCAGTAAGGTTAAAGCAATGAGAAATCTCTCACCAATGTCCAAACTTTCTGTTTACGCAGTCAATTCCAGTCCCCACATCTGATATAAGATTTTGGTCACATTGTAGTTCAGCAAGTATGCTGAGCTTTCCGACCTCAGAAGGCATGCTTCCATTAAATTTGTTGTCACAGACTAATCTGGAGTACAGAACAGGAAGTACACCCAGTAAGGTGGCATTTGGGACTGGGAATATAAAAAATGCACTCACAAAAAAATTTGAAAATTAAGGACTCACAGGCACTTGAGTGATTGCAAATTGCCTATCTCTGCTGGAATAGTTCCACTCAAATTATTACTCCTTACATCCAGTAGCTCCAGCATAGTTAGTCCTGAAATCTCACTTGGGATGGTACCTGAGAAGTGGTTCTTATAGAGGATACTGTCAACGAAAACAAAAAGAAGTAAGCAAATCCATTGATATTCATAATGATGTGTTAAGAACTGCTGATATTCATAATCAACTGAGTATTCAAACAATGATTTTCATGCATATGTAGAGTTTGAGGGGGAAAATTGGGTGCTTGGCATTAGAGCACAATTACAGTGTATGGGAGTCCTCCCGTACTGTTAACATGGCATGTATCTCAAATTCAAACCACCTAAATACTGGGCCCCACTGTAGATGGATGATAACCCAAGAATTACACTGAAAGTACGATCCTAACTTGCCTAGGTGGATTTCTATTGAAGGCAAAATTGAGAAGTCGTTAATGGTCAAAATTCCCACACAAAAAAAAAAAAAAAAATCACTAATCAGAGGTTAGGTTTGCCTGATCAATCTGATTTAGAGATACAAGCAATCTACAGTGGGTCCGATTTTACTTAGATGTGGTGGGGTAACTGCTCAAGAACCATAGTTACGGTATAATGTCCAGCAGTCTAGCACACTGGACCTGTTTGGAATGTGGGATTAGGTGGGATGGAATTGCATTTGGTCCCATGCAAATTCCACCCAACGTTTGGAAACAATGGGAAGGATTGGATTAGTCTAGGTATCACATCATCCAGTCCCAATAGTAAATACTGCGGGATTTCTTGTGGATTTCAAAATCTATTACATCTGCGGGCCCCACGTTGATGCATGTGTTTTATCTACGCGATCCATCCATGTGCGCCCTTTACACGTGACATTCAAGTTGCATATGCATACAGGGGACCACATCAATTGTGAAATTTGGTCCGTCGATTGCAATTCCATGGTCCACCAAACGCAAGTTTTACTTGGGTGCCGTTTGGTAAAATGAAAATAAGGTCTGAAAATTAATTTAAGTGCTGAAAACTTAAAAGTGTTGAATTTTAGTACTTATAAGTACTGAGAAAGTTCTTTGATAATTTGTTTGAAAAAAGTCCTGGTATCTGAAAATAAGCACTTTTTTCACAAAAACTTGTTTGGTAAACATAAATTAGAAACGTCTGAAAATTGGCAATTTGTCATAATTGCCCATACTGTCAATTTCTATCTTTTGTAGAGTATGAGTGAAACCTATACCCAATCTAATAAAAATTTAATATTTCCACTACTAAATAAAGCCGAATAGATAAAATTAAACACCCATCTTTAAAAACTTTTTAGGACCCACTATTATGTTTATTTTCCATCCAAGCTGTTGGGCCCACCTTGACATGTAGTATATCCATGCCACCCATCAGTTTTCCCAGCTCATTTTAGGGCATGGTAGCAAAAATGAAGTAGATCCAAATTTTAAGTGGACCATACCATAGAAAATGGTGGTCATTGAACATCCACCAATAAACACTTCCTAAGCCCACCTTAATGTGTATTTGCCATCCAACCTATTGATAAGGTTACATAGACTTGGATGAAGGGAAAACACAAATATCAGCATGATCCAAAACTATCATGGCCCTCAAGAAGTTTTTAATGGTGGCATTCGATCCCCACTATGTGGTCCAGTGGAGATTTGGATATGCTTTATTTTTGGGACCATAAAATAAAATGTTTTAGAAAAACTAATGGACCGCATGGATATACAACACATACATCAAGGTTAGTACCAAGGTTAGGTGCTACGGTCTGGGTAACACCTGCTAACATCCACTGGTAACACCTAATCCGTGGATTTTCTACTGAAAATGAGGCGGATGCAAAAAAATTGACAAATTAGGAAAAGAAATGCTACCGTTGAAACTGTCCCATGCTCCACCTTTATGTTTATATGCTATCCAAATCGTTTACAAGGTCATTTTCATTGGGATGAAGGGAAAAAAAAACTAAAAACTTAGCCTGATACAAAAACTTTTGTGGCCATACAAATGTTTCAATGGTGGTTGTAGAATACCCCTGTTTCCTCATGTGTGGCCGACTTAAGTTTTTCATCCACCTTATTTTTTAATGAAAGTCCTAAAATGATCTCGCAAAATGGATGGACAGGGTGGATTTCTCACAAACATCACGGAGGGCCCACTTAGCATCCCAGCATAGGAACTACCTGCAAAGGCTTTCACAACAAGTCCGGTCTTAATCCGCTCCTTTGTGTCCAGAACTGTGTTGACGTGGCAAATTTTTCCATAACCATCATGATGCATGTTTTATATCCACACTGTCCATTCATTTGGTCAATTCATTTTAGGGCAGGAGCCTAAAAATGAGGAAGATCAAGAGCCCAAGTGGACCACACTATAGAAAACAGTGGGGATTGAATGTTATCCTTGAAAACTTCTCAAGAGCCACAAAAGTTTTGGATTAAGCTAATATTTGTCTTTTCCCCTCATCCAAGTCTGTGTGACCTTATGAGCAGGTTGGATGGCAAATAACCATCATGGTGATCCCTGGGAATGTTTCCATGGTGGATGTCACAGTCCCCACTGCCTTTTGTGCTATGGTCCACTTCAGCTTTGGAGCTGCCTCAGTTTTGGGCTCATGACCCAAACTAATCTGAAAGAATGGATGGACCGTGTGGATATAACGCATACATTATAAGGGGCCCATGAAACTTTGGCAAGTGTTCCTCATTATATGCCATTCCAGAGCTTTTACGAAAATTCTTGTAAAATGGGTAAACTTGTCATTTGTAAAAACATTTAAGGATATTTTCGTCAAAAAATTACCAAATTTTTTAATGAGAAGCACTTACCGCATTCAGTCTTAAGTTTTAAGTCAGGAGAAGGGAACTTCAAAAAATACCACATTTTTCAGTGAAAATACAGATTAAGCACTTAATTTTTATAATTTACCAAACAGTCTGAACCAGGAAAATCACTGAAAATACCTTATTTCAGTGACAAGTACTGAAAATAAGTTTTACCAAACAGGCCCTTAATACTATGTTTTTCCCAAAGGAGGAATTTAATCCCAAACATGGGATTGGACAGTCAAAATACCATGGTATCTCCAGACATGCAATCATTTTGCAATAATGGTGTTAATTCCATCTAATGCAATTCCATACCATTTAATCCAGCATACCAAACAGGCCCAGAATTTAAGAGATGGGCATGTGTTCCCTTAAGCATGACACCCTCTGGAAATTATGTCACTGAAAGATAAAGAGTTTGAAATATCTAAACACAATGCTTACAGAGATTGCAAATTTCTAAGTTTCCCAAGCTCAGGAGCCAGCGTCCCTCCAAGAGAAAGCTCTTTTAGGTCCCTACAAGTTCAGTCAAATAAGTCTTTAGAATGTTCAGCAATACCCGATCATCTAAATCAAAATTTTCTCCAACACACGTCATATGTAGAATGTACGCAATGTATAACATTTCGGAAAGCAAGACAAAAATGCCAAAGCTGAAAATGAAATTACAGTAAGGAATTCGTAGCCATGTGAACAACACGATGCAGATTTTGTGACATAAAGATCAAACATGCCCAGCAGACAGTGATCCAGACCATTGATGCAATGACCCCTGATCTGACTGGGGCAATCCTCCAGGTAAGAAGATCATTGTCATCCAATATTTCTGCACAATGGTTGTATTTCTTTTCTTAATCATCTTCAGTAGGCCTCTGCTCATACCATAGGATTTTCCCCAACAAAGAGTTTTTTGGGGAAACCACCATAACCAAGCAACATTCAACAGTCAGGATCACTTACTGAAGGGCCTAACATGTACTACTGAGAATCAAAGAACTATTCACATTCTGATGCAGCAGGAACCAATAGTTTGTCATGAAAGATTATCCTCTAAAAAAAGGGAGGGTAGAAGTGTTTCAAAATCATTCAAAACAGTTATAGAAAAAGGTCAATTTTCCAATCATCAATTAGAAAACAATCACAGATGAAGTGTTTCCGAATCATTCAAAACAGCAATAGAAGAAGTCCATTTCCTAATCATCAAGTAGAAAAGAATAGCTGAGTAAGCATTTCAAAATCAGCAACAGAAGAAAGTTCATTTTCCAATCATCAAGTAGAAAATGATAGCAGCCTACATGTTTCAAGATCATTCAAAACAGCAATATAAAAAATTCCATTTTCCGACTCCTAAATCACACAAAAAGGAAAATACAAACATTTAACAACGCCAAAATTCTCAAAATACAAAATGAGAAATAGATACAAGGACACTTACAGCATCCTCACTACGCCGCCCACGCAACGAACGCCATACCACATGCATGGATCGCTGTCGCTAAGTGTCCAGTTTGAAAGTGCGTCATAAGGATCAGACTCCACGGCCGCACGGAATTTCAACAAAGCCATCCCTGCATTCCCAGCCAACACCAGATTAAATCTCGGCCGCCCATCAAAAGAAAACAGAGCAATCCGCAATTGCCGTAGAATTTACCTTCAAGGTTGATTGACCAGCAGCCATTGATTTGCAGCAGAAACACCAAAGGTACGACGAATGAGACTGTTTGCAGCTGAAACCCGAATAGATTCCATCGATGCATCATCTCCGATCAGAGGCCTGATGTTGCTACGATCTTTTTGTGGTAGCGGTGATGGTAGTAGTGGTAATTACAGCTAGAAAATGTGACCGTTTTCCTAATCGCCAGGGTTTTGCACAAAAACCACCCTCCTTTTGATTCTTCAGGCCAGAAATCGACGATGGAGTAACTGCCACGACGACGACTCCGACGACTCCTCCATGAATATAAGAATTACACAAGCGAGGGGTAGAAAAGATAGTCAGATTCTATGTACAACCGTCCGTTCATATGCTGCAGAAGATCGAATCTGAGTCTCTCGTCTTCGGAGGATTACGGTCAGAACCCGAAATCAACGGCTGCAATCTAACACGGAAAGAAAAGTGGAAGAATTTCAAAAGGAAAAGAAGATGCGACTGCAAAACCTCATTCGCAAGCAATGCACACGAGTAAAAGCAAAAGGGGAGGGAAAAGAAAGGACAGAATGGGGAATATTACCAGAAGGGAGGGTTAAGAAGGGAAAAGGAGGATTTTTAAGAAAGGGAAGTGGAAAGAGACAGGGAGGGGTATTGGATGGGGGTGGGAAGACGACGAAGGCAGCAAAAGAAAACCAGGCAAAAGTGTATTTTCCCGCTTTCTCACTGCCCTTTTCCGGCCTTCGATCAAAACATCATAGCTCGGCCATCGTCAAAGGCGCCGGCATCGACATGGGCTCTTTCTCTCTCTGCTTTCACCGGCCCCACCCCCTTCCTTTTTTTTTCTTTCTTTTTTTCTTTTTCTTTTTTCTTTTTCCCCTATAGTTGGGCCTGGGCGCACCCGGTTGGGAGCCGGCTAACCGTCGCCGCCGGACGGAAGTAGGTTTACCGCGGTTTTTCGTGGTGTGGAGGGGCCCACCCCACGAGCGTCGGGATCGGACTCCCAAACGCGAAATTCTCACCTTTTGACCATGCTCTCCACCTCCCGTTTTTTGGTCCGACGAGGGAAATGGTCGTGCCGTACGTGCGTCCCTCTACTTTTAGGACGTTGGCCCACCCAGTTATCCAGTTTAGTTGGCCTGTCTGTTGGTATCCTTATCATTTTTAAATTGTGGGACCCACGCGTCTTAAGAGGAGTTATTTGATGCTCCGGCAGAGCATGACGATTGATACGCAGGCAGACGTTAGCACAGATTAAACCGGGTAACTTGTGGAACCCATCTCACTAACAGTCCCAAAAATCTTATGGGTTGAATAAAGGTAACAAATCAAACAGGCGGTAGGGTAATTTTCTTTCGAACCGTCCAATAAATGTCCACCAATATGATAGTCGGGTGATAAAAATAAGTCCAATTTTTTGTTCATTATGCATCTAAACTGGGACCGGTAATTTGGACCGTTTAATTTGAATTATTTGTATTACATGTATGCATGTTCTAAGTGCATGTGTATAGCTAATCACAGTGTGCCGCGGATTGAAGTTTTTCTCTCAATCTTAATGATGGATTACGTATCTGCGAAAGTGAGAGTGAGATGGTAACTAATTAGGAGCTACAGGGAATCGGATTGCCTGTGATCCGGGCACAAAGATATTTTGTGCCCGGGGCTGTGTGGGGCTCAAAGAGATGTCCATGACAGATCCACTGCGTCCATCTGTTTTGCAAGACCCCAGTAGTATAGGGGTTTAAAAATCAGGTAAATCCAAAACTCACGTGGGGCACACCTCACGAAATAGTGGGGGGCGGATTGGGTACTGCCCCACCAGGACCTAGCTAGAAACGGACGGTCCAATCAGGGAAGGCCCACCATTATATATATTTTTTATCCAATCTGTCCATCTACTTTGGCATTATTGTAGGTGATGAGCCCAAAATGGAAGTAGATGAAAGGCTTGAGTGGACCACACCATAGGAAGCACCGAAGTAGTGACAATGAGCCCCCACCGTTGAAACCTTCCTAAGGCCCACCATGATGTTTATTTGCCATCCAACTTGTTATTAGGGTCACATGTACATGGATGAAGAGAAAACATAAATATCAGCTTGATCCAAAACTTCTGTGGCCCAATAAGTTTTCATTAGCAGACCTTCAATCCCCACTGTTTCTTATAATGTAGTCCACTCGAGACTTCCTTCAGTTTCTTTTTTGCTCCTAATCTAAAATTATATTTCAAAATGGATGCGTAGATTGGATAAGAATTATACGGCAGAATTGCTCTTCATCCAAAAAGATCTTCAAAAGGGATGCACAGATGATATAAAAAACATGTGGCAGTGGACGCGTAGGGTGACAAAAGTTTTGTATCTAGCCTATATTTACCTACAGCTTGTGTGAAGGGTAATAACCACATAAATAGTTTGGATGGCATATAAACATCAAGGTCGACTGATCCATGAATGCTTCAACGGTTTATGTCTCCGTTACCCCGTAAAAGGTAAGCCAATGCGATTGATCATCATCTTGGCGATGTATGTAGAAAATGGATGGTGGATTGGGAGAAATTAACCATTGGGGCCCGTTCAATGTCTATATGTGGCCCACCTGATGACCTTATGGTACTGTCCTTTTAAAGGCATATACATGGTGGGACCTGCCTGATAAGTGATTGGATCCTTAGCCAGCATGCAATAAGGAAGTGGTCATGCCCAGATGGTGCACTCGTTTTACTGCACTTATTAGTAGGTTTCAGAGGTGGGCTCTCCATCCCGGTTGTTTCCTGTGGTGTGGCCCACTTGAATCTTTTATATATCTGACTACGGATCTATTTCTCATCTGAATCTGATCTCACATTTGGCCAGTTTAGATTGAGTACGTGTGCTCTACTTGACGAAGTGACACTGTATAGACGAATGAACCAGAACATGGTCGAGCGATGTTTGCTATGTTACACATGGGTGAGGTTATCTTTCAATCATGATTGTCCACCCAGTGGAACCACTGTGGATAAAATTCACATGGAGTTGATTATCCTATCCATCCAAACAGCGACCGTGGTAGGAAAGAAAAATTGTTGATGGTCCAACAGCCGGAAATAAATGATAAATGATTAAATAGACTTCAGTAAGGATGATTTTTAATGCATTTTCTTGCTGGTTGGACAGTTTAGATTGGTAGATGACTTTTCACATGTGACGCGGAGACACTACCATACTTCACTTCTTACAGTACTACAGTATAATCTACCTGCCACTTGTACAGTTTGCACGGTGGGATTTTCATATGGATGCCACCTGCCGGAAGCCTCCATATATATACCTGTACCTGGGGCTGTGTGGGGCCCACAGACATGTCCGTGAGAAATCTACTTCGGCCATCTGTTTTGAAAGAATGTAGTAGGGCAGGATTTTAAAAATCAGCCAGATCCAAAATTCAGGTGAGCCTACCTTTTCTTATGGTAGTTTTAGATCTGTCTCAATTTTTAGATAGTGCCCTATTGTGATTTTCAAAGCAGACGGACGGAGTAAATTTGTAACGGACATTTCTGTGGTCACGGGAACAAAAATGTTCAAAGATGTTCGAGGTCAGGCAATCCCTGACATAGACGTCAGACATTATATAGGGCACACAGAGATGCCGTGTGCAAATCTACTCCGTCCGTCAGTTCCTTAATACCACAATAGAACAGGAATTAAAAAAATTAGGTGGATTCAGAACTCAGGTGAGCCATATCACAAGAAACAGTTAAAATAAAAGGTCCACCATAGAAACCTTTATAGAGCCAACCATGATGTTTATATGGTATCCAAACCGTTGATAGTGTTACTACCCCTACTTAAACTGTAGGTACAAATATCATCCTGATACAAAATTCTGTGGCCCAACAAAGTCTCCAGTAGTAGGCATTCAATCCCCACATGGCTTTCGACCACAGGAATTCTTGTGGACAGGGGCACATGCAAGTGGCGTCTGCGTGCATGTGTATGGACCGATTACCTGCATATGGAGGCACTCATTTTCGTGCTTACCTGAGTTTTTGACCATATGATCAATGCAATAAAGGGGCCCCCACGACTGATGAACGCGATGGATCGCATTTCTACAGTCTTCCCCTACGTTAGTGGTAGGTACGCCACTAGGTACGTACTCCAGGTATGCCAAATCACTTTTCTTTCGAGGTATATAATCTATTAATCTTGTAGGAGGAGTACATGCTGCTGTGATAGTTCACCACCATCTTGAAAGCTATGGGAACTCAAATAAGCATCCGTACATGTGGCGCCCATGGCTATCCAAACCATCCAATTTGTGGGGATCATTGAAGTATATCTGTAACATTACACTGATCAAATAATCATAACTATCCAATTTAAGGCTATGAAATGGATAGTTAAAACTAAAAAACTGACTTGACCAAAACTCCAACGGAGAAATCAAGTGAGCAAGATGATTCACACACATTTGGATCATCGGTCTAGATTGTCATACAACTATCCCATGTGCATTTTTAAAGAGTCACCACCATTTTCAAAATAGAAATAAACTTCCACAAGAGTAAACGACGTATTAGTTAATAAATAAATAAGGGTTGTCGACATGTTGTTGGTCGCATGCCGTGCGTCAGTGTAACGTGGGATGTAGGAAAAGATTCATCGGTTTGTTAGGTTATAGACGTGATATTGTTTAAATGGTAAAATCACCAACCATAATCAACGATCTGGACCGTCTAACTTCGGCCTCTTAACTTGGCTGTTTGGATGGCTTGATTAAAACCATTTACGCGCCATGGCAAAGATGTGATAATCGCAAGATGGATGATCTAGAACCATCAAGATCACTGCATCACTCTCCTGATGCATGGACATTGAGCAGGCTCGTGTATGGAGGCTGACATTTGGATGCATCTGTACCATACACCCATACACCGTACACGTGGTCTTGGACAGATAGGTCAGCAAAAACATTCTTAGAACGCTCTACCGACATCTTTGCATTTTTTTATTATTTTAATGAAGTGTGATTGGTGTGATTTTAATTTTCTTATTTACCGCAATGGAACGGCAGCTCAATGCATCTGTGGAGGGTGGGTAGGGAGAAAAGACGAGGGAGAGAGAGAGAGAGAGAGTCGGATCTGCTAAGGGATGGTTTCAAAGCCATGTGGCCCATCATGATGTATGTGTTTTATCCACTCCGTACGTCCATTTTTCCATCTGAATTGTATCCACTCCGTACATCCATTTAACTAGTGATCACACATTAGGAGAGCAATTCCAATAATTAGCGCATGCAAGCGAAAAACACATGATAGGCAGGGTGATGATCAGATCACCAACAACACCTAGAGATGGTGGGCCCCACAATAATGAACCTCATAGCAAATCATGCTCATTGTAGCAATGACTCCAGTCCCATGACACAGGCAAAGTTCCAACAATCTAAAATAGTGGCCCAACCAGGCCTTTAAAGATCTATATCCCAAAGTCGTCCTTTAATAACCAATAGATCAGTAAGCCTACATAAAACCAACAACATAAAGTGGATCTCATATGCTTCTGTTTTTTTTTAGTCCAACAACAATACTAATAAAATACAACAGATGAGCCTCACCACGGCATGGGCCCCACTAGTAGGCGTAGGGACCATAGTAATATATCCAGCTATGATGAAAGAAGTAGGATTAAAATGACCCACTTCAAAGATGGTGACAACACACGTTGGATAGATCTGGACAGATCATCATGTAGAAAACTAGATGTATGACATGGTAGTATATTAGCAGATTTGTAACACATGGGGATACCATGTAATAAATGGTGGGGTTTTAGATTTGTTGATTGTTGATTTGGGATAACAACATCTAATTAATAATAGTGATCCACAAATCTGGGTCTCAATTTTGGAAGATCTGCCCCACAATAGAAGAATAATAATGATGGTCCACAGCAAAAGATGGGTCATGCTTCTAACACCAAAATGTGTCAAGAAGTAAACAGAAAATGTCACGAAGTCACGATGATCACTAATCATGTATGCAATGTGAATTACAACATGAACTAAATGTGACGTTGAATACCATACATGTGTGGTATGAACAAGAGTGAATCCAAATCTAGCTAGCACATATATAACTTTGATCAAATGATAGAGTATTTATTAGATTAGAGTTCTATACATTGAAGAGGCATAGAACTCTTTTAACATAATTTTTTTAAGTTATTTAGATTTATCTATTCTTTATATCTCTTATTACAATCATCCAAGAATCGGTTAACTGTGCGCAAATCTTTCATATCAAATTCCATTACGTGAAAAGCTTTTGACACTAACAATATCTCTACTAATGTTTGTAACTAACATGTAGTTAGCATACAATAAGAAGATTATGAGGTCACCATTACAATAATTATGAATATATGCATAATTATGATTTGCCTTACATATCTGAAATCTCAAGCTTACAATAAAATAATCAAATTACTTGCACTAACATCTTTTTGTAAAGCTATTAGTTTAGTTGGCAAAATATATTCTTCCCATTTTTTTAATAAAGTCTTTGGGTGTAGTCCTATATAAATTTTTTCATCAAGTTTTCATAAAAAATATAATTTTTATATCTAATTACCAAGCTTCAAATCAAACACCAATGTTATATCCAATATAATACGATATTACTTAAATAGACAATCAGAGAGAAAATTTCATTACAATCAATGTCTTATTTATGAGCATACGCTTTTACAAACAATCGAGTTTTATATCTTTTAATGTTTTCATTAATGTCTTTCTTTAGCATATAAACCCATTTACAACCAATAGCATCCGCCCATTATATAATTTAACAAATTTTGAAATTTCATCTTTATATGAGCTTTTATCTTCATCTTTATCAAGGCTCCCCACTAATTAGCATTCATAAATTCACATAATTCTTGATATAAATAAAGCTCACATTCTTTTATTATACAAACATAATTATAACATAATTATTCAACCAATAAAATGTTTTAAACTATGTTTGGTCATTCTTGATCAATTTAAGTTTCAGTACTCGGTATTTCACCAGTATGTTGTTTATTAACTTCTTCTTTAATGATGTCATTGAATTATTAAACTTTTGAGTCGACAAGTAGATTTTGAATATCATTTGTAGATTTGAACTCAATTATCTTTCACGACTTTGAGCTTAGTTATTTTTTTTCTTTCTGCATTGAATTTTTAAAAGACAATATCTCAACAAGTTACCAACTTTAAGCATAATAAAAAATAAAAGTATTATTCTTTTGTTTAAACATGTAAACACACACCTTCTTGAAAACTTATCAGTAAAATAAACAAAATATTTCAAATTTCTCAAGTATTCAACATGAGCTTCCTAAGTATTAAAATAAATTAGATGTAAAACATCTTTTACTTCTAACAGTGGAGAAGAAAAAAATGAACTCTATGAAGCTTTCCAAATAAACAATCTTCACAAAAATCTAGATTAATAGATTTTTAAATCAGAAAATAAGTTTTATCAAGAAGTACATTTAGTCTTTACCTACTTATATAATACAACAGCATGTGTTAAATAGTAGCAATTTTTGTCATGATATTGGCAACAACAGTATCACTAACATCTTTTATTTTATAATTACTGTCATTCTTTTTTCAATTTTCACTCAACATTTTCTCTAAAAATTTATAGTTATTTTTATCAAACTTTTTCAATGACAAAATACTTTTCGATACATGTTGCATATTCGAAATGATATGTGATATAATCAAACAGTGATTTTGATATTCTAATCCCATAATTTACATGTGATATCATCACTCATGTAAACTACGTCATTATATTAGTTATGATTTTGATATCTCTAATCCCACAATTTACATGTGTTATCTGTTGGAGTAGCCTTCAAACTATGCACGGTTTGGGTGCTCATATCGGTCTGACGGTTTGGCTCAGATGCACAGCGAGGCAGCTGGACAGATTTCATGTGCTTAGACCGGTCGGGCAACCAGTCTGCAGGGGGCTCTGACCAGTCGGTGGTGTGGCTGGACGCGACGAATCTGAAAGTTTCATATTGCAAGTCGCTCTCTTGCACAGTTTTGCGCAAGAGGTTTCTAATTTCGATTTTATGCCTATTTAAGGGGTGTAATTCAGGATTAGGAGTTTTCCCATTGGGGCCATGTTTCCTAGATAGATTAAGAGGGTTCTAAGGTAAGAGAAAGAGATTGGGGAAAGCTTGGGATTCTCTGGGATGAAGAAAAGGACTGTGCTTGTCCGTTTCATGTGAGAATGAGCTTTGGGTAGCTCGGGGATTTCTCTTTTAGGCGTTTTATTTCTTCATTCTCTGTAAACTTCTGTTAATCATAGTGGATCTCTTTGTGCCGTGGTATTTTACCCGTTAAGGGGTTTTTCCACGTAAAATCGGTTTGTCTCTTGTGATTGAATGCATGTGTGATGTGATTGCATTGTGTTTCTTGTTGGATCTCGTTAGATCTCGTATTACTCTGCGTGTTTCGCTTCCACTTCCGCTGCCAGTTTTCCCAACAAGTGGTATCAGAGATAAAGTTGAGGTGGAGTAGAATTCAGATCTGAGACAAGAAGATGGGATCAAGTACAAGATTCGACATGGAGAAGGATTCCGTGAAAGAAAAACATGAAAAACGATTGACATCTATGAAAGAAGTAGAGTGGAAGAAGGTGGATCGGTACGCCAATATCTCAATCAGGTTCATCGACTACGATCGGGTTTGATCAGGAGCACAATTCACGGTGGAGCTGTGGGATCGACAGCGAGATCCACGATTGCTCATATGTGGCAAGTGCCCAAGGGCCACATGAGAAGAGCGATAAAGGTGCGTAAAGGTGCAAAGATGAAGTTGATGAGGCACGAGAAGCGGTGGAGCTATGATGAAGATGAGATGACGAAATGAGGATGGTTTGATTTGACGTTTGAAGCCTTGGTCGAGATTGTTGGAGTGGCCTTCAAACTGTGCACGGTTTGGGTGCTCATATTGGTTGGGCGACCGGTCTAACAGTTTAGCCCAAATGCACAGTGAGGCCACTGGATAGATTTCATGTGCCCTAGACCGGTCGGGCGACCGGTCTGTAGGGGGCTCCGACCGGTTGGTGGTGTGGCTGGACGCGACGAATCTAGAAGTTTCCTATTGCAAGTCGGTCTCTTGCGCGGTTTTGTGCAAGAGGTTTCTAATTTCGATTTTATGCCTATTTAAGGGGTGTAATGCGGGATTAGGAGTTTTGTCATTTGATGTAGAACGGGTCGCTGATTATTTCATAGCCCAGATGGACCAAAAGAAGACCGGTCGGGGTCGAAAGTGATCCGAACCGTCAAGACCGTAAACCGATCGTATCTCGCAATTCGGAATGAGTTTCTGGACATATAATATATCATTTTGGAGTAGCTCGAGCTACTTTAGCCACCCAACCCCACTACGCTGGGTTGCCCATGCCGGAATCGCGAGATTCAACCGTATCGATGGTCATTAGGCTAGTTTATTTTCAGTTTTACTATTTATAGTAAGTTTTAATTCGATAATAACTTTGGATCCGTAAGGTTTTAGAGTTAGTGTCCAACATGAAAAGGGCTTAGAATATTTAGTAGAACAACATGGTTGGGCCCGTTTGATAATTTTCTATTTTTGGCCGAAAACTAAGAGTTCTAGTAGGATTGAACGACTTCTATAAATAGTAAGTTTACTATTTATAGTAAGTTGCGTTTTCTAGGAGTTTGAGTTTGAGTTGGAGTCTGGTACTTTATCTAGGGTTTAGTTTCCTATTTATATGCATTGTAATTCCGATTTTATTCATTCAATTATAAAAAAAAACAATTATTCGGAATTAATTTTCTCTTTTTATCCTTTTATTTCTTCTCGTGGATTCGAGAAATAATCGGTTAGGGAGATGGTGATCGACCTACCACGTCCTCCCTGCGTCACCATTGGGGCTATGTTTCCTAGATAGATTGAGAGGGTTTTAAGGTAAGAGAAAGAGCTTAGGGAAAGCTTGGGATTCTCTAGGATAAAGAAAAGGACTGTGCTTGTCCATTTCATGTGAGAATAAGCTTTGGGTAGCTCGGGGATTTCTTTTGTGAGCGTTTTATTTCTTCATTCTCTGTAAACTTTTGTTAATCATAGTGGATCGCTTGGTGACATGGTATTTTACCCGTTGAGAGATTTTTTCACATAAAATCAGATTATCTCTTGTGGTTGAATGCTTGTGTGGTGTGATTGCATTGTATTTCTCATTGGATCTCGTATTACTCTACGTGTTAGGCTCTTGCTTCCGCTGCTGGTTTTCCCAACATTATCATTACTCATTTTTATCATTACATAACTGATGTATATGTAAAAATAATCGTTGTGTGGTGAAATATCCAATGAAACATCTAAATTCAAAAATTCGTTAAATGGTTCAAATTTTTTTTTGGAACCACTGATGATAACATTTTTCCTCGTGGTTGAATAATCTTTCTTAAATAGGTTTTCTTAAAAACCATTTGAATTTGATACTTGATTAAAACAAGTTTGCAATTTTCTTTAATTGTTTTTTTAAGTTGACAATTTTTATAAAAGTGCTTTTTTTTTTGTTGCAATTTTAACACTTTTTATTTTGTGCCATTTTGACTTGGATCTCATCTGATCTCACCCACTGGTACTTACATCAATTTATCTTCCTTTGATTATCATAGCATTATTAAAAGATCTTTAAATTTTTTACGAAACTCATATGTAAGTAATGTGAATATGGTTGCCTTCATATTAAGATATGGACTATTCCTAAGATTCATAATTAGATTATTTAAAAAAATCTGGCATCGAACAAAGTTATGTTCACATTTTTTTCGTCATCAATCTTCACATTAACTACATCCAAATCAGAGAATGGTCCTTGCACTAATTTATACTTTTCTCTTGTGTGAGAGATCCAAAATTCAAGAAAGAGAGCCTTAGTACTGAAAATTGTGTAGAGGACTGGTAGAATAAAGACTTAGGTTTAGATCTAGTCTAAACCCATACATATACATTTGAGCGGTATAAAAAAATCATTTTTCGAGAATAAGCAATTCTTAATCATTACCTTTTTTTTCTCAGTAGAAAGTTGTTTTTACATTTCGGAGATGAATTGGTTGCTAACAAAGTTATGTTCACATTTTCTTCATCATCAATATTCACATTGACGGCTGACAATTTGCTAATCAAGTTATTAAGTTTATTTAAGTATTCTTACAGAGAGAATTTTTTCTTTATTTTCAAGTTGTACAACTGTCATCAAAGAAATTTTTTATTTGACATTAATTTTCCTTTATACAAGTTCTATAGTTGGTCACATAAACCTTTAGTAATGATTTGATTAAATATGTTGAACAAAACTAAATCATATAGAAGAAGATACGCTATAGCTACTTGATTTTTTTTTTCCTCAAAAACCTCATCATTTATCTCTATTGGATTTCTTTGTTCTTTTTTTTTTTTTAATTGTCACTACACAATTTTTCTTTACCAACGCTACATTTATATTTAGTTTCCATAATGTATAATTAGATTTGTTAAACTTCGGTGCCTCAGATTTGATAAAACTTGATCAAATAGTCTGAAACAATTAGAACATGAACACCAATAATATTAATATTGTGTTAAAAGATTAACCTTTAGCTTTAATACCAATTATTGTTGAAAAATATTGCATACAACTAATACAAGCAACAAACAAAAAGACTCAAATCAAAATCCAAAAGGTAAGGAGAAAAGCAAAAGGCAAGAGGCATATATGTTAGGAACGTTTCACACAAGCCTTAGGATCTCGCCCCCAATACACTAGAATTATGGACTAAGATAATGTAATGATCAAGAATAATCAAGCAACCACACGACACAAGGAGGTTTTTACGTGAAAAATCCTCAAAAGAGGTAAAAACCACGAGACCTTGTCCAGATCAACAATCCACTATCTCAGAGAACTTTTACAACCGATCACAAGCACACACTCCTTGGATCAAACATTCTTCACCCACACAGGGATGGATAATAATGAAAGGACAAGAAAACTGAGAGATCTCACCCGAGCACGAGGACGTTGAAGAGCCGAGACGTCGTTGCACCGGGAATCACCTTCTCGAGCAATGCCTCTCTACCAACAAGCTTCCTCTCCCTCTTTCTCTTCCTCTCTTTCTCTTTTTTCTCTCTCTCTCACCTAGGACGTGTAGAACAACTTGTAGGAATCCCAAATCCCAAATTAGAGCTCCATATTTATTGATTTACAAGAGTCCTAGCTCGATTTGGAAACTGCAGTGGCAGTCCGCGCACACCTCCAACCGGTCGGCCAAAATCGCTGGCCGGTCGGACCCACCAAACTTAGTCCAGAGAGAAAACTGTGTATAAATACACATAACCAGACCTGTCTGCCGACCGGTCGGCCAGGACCACCGGCTGGTCGGACGACCGGTCGACCTTCACAAAAAACACTCCAGCGAATATTATGTCTCCAGGCAGTTTGTCCGGCCGGTCGGACCTCATAAAAAATCACTCTCTCTCTCCTCTACATGAGGAGGAAAACTTCAACAAATCTCCCCCTTTTCCGACTCAGGAGGAGTTCACCATCTTCAAGCCAGCCCGGCTTCTACAAGCCTCAAATTTTTCCTTGAGCAGAGCCTTGGTCATCATGTCTGACCCGTTATCGTCCGTGTGGACCTTCTCAAGCTGTAACACCTTCTGTTCCAAAGTATCCCTGATCCAGTGATACCGTATCTCTATGTATTTCGATTTGGAATGCTGACTTGGATTCTTGCTCAAGTGTATCGCACTCTGGCTATCACAATAGACCACGTGCTTCTCCTGCTTCAGGCTAAGTTCCTGTAAGAACCTCTTCATCGAAAGCATCTCCTTGCATGCTTCTGTGACTGTAATGTATTTGGCCTCTGTCGTCGACAATGTTACGACCTTCTGTAGCTTGCTCTGCCAAGAAACCGCTCCCCCAGCAAACGTGAACATGAAACCCGATGTGGACTTCCTGGAATCTATGTCACCTGTCATATCTGCATCTGTGTAACTCTCTAACACAGGCTTCCCGTCACCATAGTATAGGCTCAACCTGGATGAGCCTCTCAGATACCGTAGTATTCACTTCACCGCTGCCCAATGTTCTTTGCCAGGATTGATAAGATACCGGTTGATAACACCAACCGCATATGTTATGTCTGGGCGCGTACACACCATAGCATACATCAAACTTCCTACTGCCGAGGCGTAGGGTATCTTCTGCATCTCTTCCACCTCTACCTTCGTCTTGGGACACTGCTTTGTCACTCAATTTGAAGTGACCATCTAGTGGAGTACTGACCGGCTTCGCTGCATTCATATTGAACTACTTTAGGACTTTCTCAATATACCTCTCCTGTGACAACCAAAGCCTTCTGCTACTTCTGTCACGGGTTATCTCCATTCCTAGGATCTATCTGGCTGGGCCTAAGTCTTTCATCGCAAATGACTTGCCCAACTCCTGTTTCAGCCTGTCAATCTTCTTGATGTCCTTTCCCATGATGAGCATGTCATCAACATATAAGAGTAGAACTAAGAAATCACCATCTGAAAACCTATGAGTGAACACATAGTAGTCCGACTCCGTTCTATCATACCCATGTGTCAACATGAACGAATCGAACTTCTTATACCATTGCGTAAAAGCTTGTTTTAGCCCATACAAGCTCTTCCTAAGCCTACATACCATATGCTCTTTGCCCTTGACTTCGAACTCCTCTGGTTGTCGCATATGGATCTTTTCTTCTAGGTCACCATGGAGGAAAATAGTTTTAACATCTAACTGCTCTATCTCCAGATCCATGCTAGCCACCAACCCAAGTAACATCCGTATGGATGTCATCTTCACCATTGGTGAGAATATCTCATCGAAGTCTATTCCTTTCCTCCGACCAAAAACCTTTCACCACGAGTCTGGCCTTGTACCTTGTCTGTGAATTCTTCTGCTCAATCTTCTTTCTGAACACCCACTTGTTGCTCAGAGCTTTCTTGCCCTTAGGCAATTTCACCATGTCATATGTGTGGTTCTTATGCAAGGATTCCATCTCCTCTTGCATAGCTTTCAACCACTCCCCCTTACTCGTCGGCTAGAGCCTCAGAATAATCTTTTGGCTCTCCCCCATCAATAAGCATTATATACTCATGTGGCGAGTACTTCTTGGACGGGTGCCTGTCCCTAAATGTCCTCCTCACCTGTGGCTCAACAGGTGGATCAAGTGATGGCTGCTCCCCTGTTCATCTCCTGTAGGAACTCCCTCGTCCTCTACACCTTGCTGTACTCCCCCATCATCAGGCACCACGGGAGGAGTAGTAGGATCCAAATCTTCCAGCTCATCTGAACTGGGCCGGGTCTTCTCTGGCTTTCCAATGTCTTTTATACACTGATCTTCAATGAAAACTACATCTCTGCTCCTAACGAGCTTCTCCTCGGTCGAATCCCATAACCTGAAGCCAAATTTTTCATCACCGTACCCCAAGAGCATACACTGCCTGATCTTCGTATCGAGCTTGGACCTTTCGTCCTTTGGTAGGTGAACGGAAGCCCTGCATCCAAATACCCTGAGGTGACTGTACGAAGGATCACGTCCAGTCCACACCTTCTCAGGTACTTCTCCATTCAAAGGGGCTGATGGAGACCTGTTTATCAGATACACTGCTGTGTGTATTGCTTCTCCCCAGAACATCTTGGGCAACTTCGCATGGGATAACATGCATCTGATTCTCTCTACAATGGTGCGATTCATACGCTCAGAGACACCATTGTGCTGGGGGGTCTTGGGTACCGTCTGCTCATGCCGTATACCTAGGGACTTACAATACTCATGGAAGTCACCAATATATTCACCACCATTGTCAATGCGAATGCACTTCAATGATCTACCTGTCTCCCTCTCGACCATGACATGAAATATTTTTAAACACACCAACGACCTCATCCTTGGATTTCAAATCATAAACACAAACCCTCCTAGATGCATCATCTATAAACGTGACAAAATACAATGCCCCACCTAAGGTTTTTGTCCTCATAGGACCACAAATATCAGAATAAACCAAATCTAATGGATGCACTTTCTTTACATGAGAAACGGTTTTTACAAATGAAACCCTATTTTGTTTTCCTGATAAACAATCAATACAGGTTTTAAGAGGTGTACCTGTCAACTCTAGAAGGAGGTGCTTCTTCGCTAATAGCTGAAGCCCTTTCTCACTCATGTGGCCGAGCCGTCTGTGCCACATGTTTGTCACTGAATCTTCTGCTGCGTTCAACTCACCCTTGCATATACTGACACATGTCTTGTATAGAGTGCAACACATCTTTCCTCTTGTTGCGATCATCAAACCCTTAATGAGCTTTCAGTGCCCACCAACAAACCGACTCTCATAGCCGGCTACATCCAACCTTCCTGTCGACATCAAGTTGAGGCGAAGGTCTAGAATATGTCTCACATCTTTTAGAACCAATGTACAACATATATCAGTCCTCACACAAATATCACCAACTCCCACAATCTGGGACACTCCAGAGTTTTCCATCTTCACTGTACCATAGCTGCCTTGCTTGTAACTTGTGAAAAAATCCCTTCGTGGAGTTGCATGAAACGACACTCCCGAATCGACCACCCAATCGATGTCCAGATTCGCAGCCGTGAGACAAACATCATGATCCGCTGAGAGAATGACTACAATGTCGCCATCTGAGGCGACCGCAGTACAATCTGATTCATCATCTTTTTCCTTCTATTTTCCTTTCTGATCCTTTTTCTTGCGACATTCACTTTTGTAATGGCCCTTCTTGCCGCAGTTCCAACATTCAACATCTTTCTTGACATTAGACTTGCCTCTGGATTTCTTTCGGGCTTTCCCACCCTTTCTGTTCTTTCCTCTCCCCCGATTCTGTGTCACAAGGGCCTCTTGCTGAGTAAACCCTTGAGACTTCATCCTTGTCTCCTCATTAAATAGACAACTTGTTACCTGTTCCATGGATATCTTTCCACCTGGCGCGGAGTTACTTAGAGACACCACAAATGTCTCCCAACTATCAAGCAATGAGCTAAGCAATAGCAAAGCTTGTAGTTCATCGTCCAGGACCATCTTCATAGCAGAGAGTTGGTTCACAATATTGCTTACTTCATTCATGTGCTCAGCTACAGAACCATTATCCTTGAACTTAAGATTTATAAGTCTTCTAATCAGAAATATCTTGTTGCCGGCTGTCTTCCTCTCATACAGCCCTTGTAATTTCTGTTATAGACTAGCAGCTAAGGTCTCTGTAGACACATGGTGGAAAACTGAATCATCTAACCATTGTCTAATAAACCCCATCGCCTTTCGGTCCAGCTTCTTCCAATCATCATCTGACATATCCTTTGTCTTCGCTGATACGCCTATAATTGGAGCATATAAGTTGTTGGGGTCCCAAAAGGTAGGGGCCCTTAAAATAAGCAGAATAACCATATACCTCCGAAGGAATCATGCAAAACGCCTTCCGGTGCACGTAAAACGAAGATTTACAAAAATTCCCTTAGCCAATTTTGGCTGGAATCTCCAGCGGGCACCGCGAATTACCGTGACCAGAACCGTCCGGAATCGGACCCATAACTTCTTTATGATTTATGAAGAACAGTGCAAGTAATTTCACGATTAAATGGAGCCCACAAATCCCCCAAAATTCAAAACCCAAATAGTGGAGTTCCTATTTACGTGTCCACGCACCCATAAATTCGAGTACCCCACGCGCTCGAAAAATCACTAAAAACAGGAATTCGTTTAAAGGCATTTCGGCATCCCACGCACCCGAAAAATGCCCCATGCACCCTTAAAATCGACCAATTTCGAGATTGTCATAAAAAGGCATTTTGGTGCCCCACGCACCCCAAAAAATGGGTCAACGCACCCTTAAATTAGACCCATTTGATATCCGTTATTTTAGAGGCATTTCGGAGTCCCACGCACCCGAAAAATACCCCACGCATCCGCAAATTCGACTACAAATTAGGAACTTAGTTTTTAGGTGCGTGGAGTCCCACGCACCCGAAAAATCAGACATTTTCAAAAGTCGTTTCTGGGTGCGTCGGACCTCCCCACGCCTATTTTAAGGGTGCGTGACACGTGGCAGCCCCTCATTGACCGATTTCCGGATTCTTCGGCTATAAATACCCCGCCCACGGGTCATTTGGGACGATTCAAAGAGAGAGAGAGCTGCGGCATTCCCGTCGGGAATTCAAAATCCCCGCGGAAACCCTCGCCGGAATACTTTTCCGACCGCCAGAAACCCTTCCCGACCGCCGGAATTCCTTCTAATCCCAGCATTTTCCCCGCAGGTCTGAATCCTGAAAATCACTAAGTGTGGCCACGCACCGTGAAAATGGTCCCACGCACCCGAATAACGGCCCACGCGTCCATAAATTCGGTCCCACGCATCCATTAATTCGACATAAATTAGACAAGTGCGTCAGACTCCCACGCACCCTAATAACGTCCCATGCATCCATAAATTCGGTCCCACGCATCCATTAATTCAACAAAAATCAAACAAGTGCATCAGACTCCCACGCACCCGAAATGCTCCTGCGCACCCCTAAATTCATCAGAAATCCGATACTCTAATTTAAAGGTGCGTTGGAGCCCACGCACAAATAAAATAAGTCCCAGGCACCCAAAAAATCAGTCAATTGCAGAACATGCTTGCAGGTGCACCGGACTCAATTTTAAGTGTTTTCAAGTTCCGTTTGAGCCTATTTTGGGTATTTCGAGCATTCCGGGCTCAATGGAACGGTCAAATGAACATTCCGAGATCTCTAAATGAGCAGAATCGTGCATCTTCGAGGTGCGACCAGCTTTGACATGATGAATGAAATGACTTCTCGAAAAAAAGCCGCCGGCATCCAGAACTATGCAAATATGTCGTCATTTATATCTACTGTAAAGATGTGATCCGATTTGGGTCGAAAGCTAGACAAATGGGACTATAGGTATCACGATAAACCATGCCAAAGAGTTTCAATCCTCTACGAATCAATTACTATGAACTGTCACAATACAACAGTCGATGCCCTACCCATTCAAACGGTATCCGTCGGTTGGGCTACGCAGGTACACACAACTGCAGAATGGACTTCCCGAGGTCACCTGTCCCTACATTGACAGGCGCGGGCCCAGAGTCGTCCTTCTCAGTCATAAACCCTGATAGTCTCAGCCCAGATCTCCGGCTAAAACATGGGACATAGACATCTGATTGATATAGAGATGGTTCAGTACATAGCAAAACAAATACAGGTCTCTACGACCACAAACTCTAAGACTATAGTCCCTGCTGACTAGTCTTTTGCCTTTTAATCAAGGGCCATCGATCATTCGATGTAATTAAGGGTCTGTGCCAGATCACGGCCTGGAATTACAAGATCTCTGGATCTCTGGAATAAAATTCGCCTTGCGATATCTCCTATTGCGTACTTTTGTGAATGCTTGTGATTGTCTATGAATGTTTCTATTACTCAGAACCCCAGAACAACAAAACACCCTTTACACGGAAAATGTCCGTGATCCCATTTCCTAGTTCCAACATAAGTCCTTGTAATAAAGCAAGTGCTCCATCTTAGCCTTCCATATGATCCAGTTGGATCCATTGAGACTAATCATCCTTGATGAGCCGCCTTCCTTAATTCAGAATCGATCCCACTTCTTGTTCAATCAACTTGAAAGCTCTGATACCACTTTGTTGGGAACGTTTCACACAAGCCTTAGGATCTCGCCCCCAATGCACTAGAATTATGGACTAAGATAATGCAATGATCAAGAATAATCAAACAACCACATGACACAAGGAGATTTTTACGTGGAAAACCCTCGAAAGAGGTAAAAACCACAAGACCTTGTCCAGATCAACAATCCACTATCTCAGAGAACTTTTACAACCGATCACAAGCACACACCCCTTGGATCAAACCTTCTTCACCCACACAGGGATGGATAACAATGAAAGGACAAGAAAACTGAGAGATCTCACCCGAGCACGAGGACGTTGAAGAGCCGAGACGTCGTTGCACCGGGAATCACCTTCTCGAGCAATGCCTCTTCTACCAAAAAGCTTCATCTCCCTCTTTCTCTTCCTCTCTTTCTCTTTTTTCTCTCTCTCTCTCACCTAGGACGTGTAGAACAACTTGTGGGAATCCCAAATCCCGAATTAGAGTTCCATATTTATTGATTTGCAAGAGTCCTAGCCCGATTTGAAAACTGCAGTGGCAGTCTGCGCACACCTCCGACCGGTCAGCCAAAACCGCCGGCTAGTCGGACCCACCAAACTTAGTTCAGAGAGAAAACCGTGTATAAATACACATAACTCGACCTGTCTGCCGACCGGTCGGCCTTCACAAAAAACACTCCAGCGAATATTCTGTTTCCAGGCAGTTTGTCCGGTCAGTCGGCCAGGGACACCGGCTGGTCAGACCTCATAAAAAACCACACTCTCTCCTCTGCATGAGGAGGAAAACTCCAACAATATATTCATATGATTCCAGCGATAAACCTATATCATGAGATAGTAATTTGGTAAGAAAAATCAAGAGTAAAAGATGCACCTCTCTCTGTATATATGTTTTCCCTCATCCGGACCATACACGTATAGGTGGACTCGCGAAGAGGACGGTTCTAAGTTGAAAAAGACCCGTGCATATGAAGTGCATGCTTGACCGCCTTGACAAGTCATTCGTTTGTTGTATCTAGATTTTATTGATGAGTTAAATCAAGGGATCTAATAGCAAGGTTTGGCCCTATATCTGCATTGAATGTTGGTCGTTGCTCAATTTATCTTAACCATGCTTTTATATATGTCTATGTGTGTAATTGCATCCCGCCTAATGACTACGCCAACTTGATTATTTTACACAAGGCATCAGTAAGGCCCGCATTGATGAGCGGCCCGGATTTAGAACAAGTGGGTCAGTTGGACACGTACGGATGATCATGCTCAAATGCACTAGTTTTCCTGCACATCCCCGCTATAAACAGGTCGGACGTGATCGGATCAAAGCAGATAATTAATCCCAATGCAGGACTTGGACCCAGATCTTACCCATAGACCGCAAAAAGGGTGTCCAAACCTAGGCCCATGTTCGATCGGAACCGTTGACTTGACCCATTGATATAATAAGAGAGGGATGGCCCCAATCTGACCCATAAAAAGGAGATAATTTTTTTTTACGAGAAATGTTCCCTCTCATATCACTATAGCTTATAGTGCTCCTAGTTGCATCGATTCACTTGGATAGTCAAATCCATCCATCTGAACTGTCTGCTAAGTTCAAAACACATTGATTTCATGGGCTACCATGCAAAAATTACACTGATCGGATGATCTAATCCATCCT
This sequence comes from Liriodendron chinense, assembly GCA_003013855.2. NCBI lineage: Eukaryota > Viridiplantae > Streptophyta > Magnoliopsida > Magnoliales > Magnoliaceae > Liriodendron > Liriodendron chinense. The sequence continues at coordinate 7,058,555 of ML058334.1, forward strand.
TCATTTGGTCTTATCTTCTACAGCCATCCTTTTTCCAACCTATGGATCGATGGCTACAATTGCCTAACAAAAGTAATCCTTTAGAATCGTTAGAACCATGATGGTATCTAACAAATGGATGGATCGCATTGTTGGTTGGATCTATTTTTGCATAGATGATCTTGACCTGTCCATTGTAATGCCATTGATAAAATTAATGGTTGATCTTTGTCAGATCGGTGTGATTTTTTCAAGCCAGCCTATGAAATATGTGCTAGACCTAATGAACAGTCTAGATCAGTGAATTGAGCTATTTATTTGTCCCAATACAACTACGAGCACCCTAACTTACACTACTCTGGGAACACTGTAGCATTTATCTATTTTAATATTTGACGAAAAAAGAGTCACCTAATGTCTATTTTAATATTTCAGGGAAATGTTTTTTGTGGGTGGCCACTTAGTAAGACTTCCATGTGTCATGGTCTCCCCAATGCACATGGCACGCCTATACAATAATTAAGACCGTTAGATTGGTGGGCCACAAGTGCAGATGGGCCCCAACGCAAAGTGGACTGGTGACAAATGATAATCACAATCATCTAATATCGGCCGTTGCTTATCACACAACTGGAAGACTGCTGATTGGGGCTGGGTCACATAGTCTGAGGCCAATGTGTTGCAAAAGGGAAGTTAGTTCTTATTAATAGGACTCTAATCCATGCCAACACATGATGATGTTAAGCACACGTGCACAATAAAGCTCATGTACATGCCACATATTTGCCAGCGTGGCATAATTGGTCTGAGATCCACTCCATCCATCAGAAAGGCACCATTACATTAATGCCCTATCCCAATAATCAAATTGATCCACTTGTCAGGTGGGCCATAGTTTGCAAGACAAATGTACGGCTCCGAAAAACTTAGTTGAAGGTTCTAACCTATCCATCTGTTTCCAATATTAGGGGCCACATACTGAGTGGACCAGATTTCTTTTAGGGAGAACATGAAGTGCAGTATATGAATATTCTAGGAATGCCATCGAATTATTTGTGTATACGATGCTATCTATGCATGTGCTATCATTATTCAATGCATATGACCTTTTATTAAGAATCACCTAATGTGTATATATGCTTCAAACCTTAGCTTATATGCGGAAAAATCTTCTCTCCTCATCCTCTAAGTTTTGCATATTTGAGTTCTTGTTTCTTGAAGTCTCTATTCATGGATGAGTGGTACACACTGTGGGTTTTAATAGGGGAGGTCATGGATTCGAATACCCGTGTAGTGTGACAGACATGATGGATAAATAGCATTACTTTCTGATTCATGTAGATAGATAATTTTAAAAGTTTAGTTTATGATTAGTTATTAGTAACTTTTTCACTTAAAATAACCTAATCACTCCAGTTGATATTTTTAGCTTTTCTAAGATCCCAGGTAGCACAAGCTTAACATGGTCCTAGCATAGCAGGCCCAATCTTGAGCCCTAAAGAATTAGTTAGGCCCAATCCCAACCCAACTGGGCGTGGCTCGGCCTAAATAGTAATAAAATCCATATATTGATCAAGTAGGGCTACATATGTATAAAGAAACAAACATATTAGAGGAACCAAACAAACTGTCCGTATTCAAGATTGGATGATTTGCCTAAATAAGGATTGGAATGGCATATTTGTGAGATATAACACATGTATATATGAAGTCAATTAGCGTTGGGCTGGCCCAATCCAAACAGTACTGATCATACAATGCATATGAGGCCTAAGCCCAGCCCATGGTAGAAGCCAATAGGTCCAAGCCTGTCCCAAAGCCCGGTGGGGCTGACTACCTAGCCCATTTTCATTCTTAACAGCCACCATTATTGAGACAATATGTAGACTCTCTCTCTATCTCTCTCTCTCTCTCTCTCTCTGTGTGCGCATGCGCGCTCAGCAGGCCCATGCGGTTTATTCTCTCTCTCTCTCTCTCTCTCTCTCTCTCTCTCTGTGCGCGCGCGCTTGTGCAGCAGGCCCATGCAGTTTATTCTGTGTGTGTGTGTGTGTGTGTGCAGCAGGCCCATGCAGTTTATTCTCTCTCTCTCTCTCTCTCTCTCTCTCTCTCTCTCTATGTGTGTGTGTGTGTGTGTGTGTGTGTGTGTGTGCAGCAGGCCCATGCAGTTTATTCTCTCTCCGTGTGTGTGCAGCAGGCCCATGCAGTTTATTTGATACGCTGATTATTTGTTCATGTGGGGCCCACCTGATCAAGGGATAGATTAGGAACATTTTCTGTGGGAAATAGGGATTTGATAAATTTCTGAAATGTGGTCGGGCATCATCGACATTTTTTCCCCGGGCGAGAGGCCCATGCTATGCTCAGGCCTTGGGACTTATTGGGATGGGCCCGGCCCATTGGTCAAGGCGGTCCAGAGTCTGAACCGCCATCTTTTGGGGAGTCGTGTCAAGTGACCCATGATCTAATAATCACGGTGAGTTTCGCCATTGATTCATGTAACTTGAATTCGAGAAATTAAAAAATTTATTTTCAACGGTCAACATTCAGCAGAACATATCGGTGGTCAGAATCATCTGTTAAACATATACTTACTACTGTGGCTTAACTAAATTACCATAAGTAATATGATGATTCTGATCTTCCGATTGTGTTTACACGCTGGGTACAATGTGGTGACACGTGGCTGATGATCCTGAATCATGACTCTGCCACACTCTGATCTGAGTCATCCAACTAGTGGGCCTTATCATAGATGGGCCACTCTTGAAAAAAATCAAAAAAGAAATTGCAGTAAGCTCGTGGCTCAATGGCAAACACAGTGCATTTCTAGGCTGAGGGTTTGATCCCATACTCACCTTTCAAGGAATTCTGTTTCTAATTGTTTTATTTTGTAGCATAAAAATGAAATTTCATTACAAATTTTGATGGCCTTTCATGTTTTAAAATATAATTACCCTTTGACATTACACACCACACACTACACTACACCGAAGTTAAGGGTTTGGTTGTTTTGCCAATTACCAAATGTAAATATATTCAAGAAACATGTAGAGGAATTTTCAATCACTGCACATTTCTAAGGTATTAGAGTGAAGAAGTCCATCAGCGACATTAATATATTTTGATAATAAACAAATATAGGAATTGACAGTGAAATATAGATGTTGACGGAGTAAAATAATTTATATTCATTACTCATTTACATTGTGAAAATAATTGGTGAAAAAAACAATCCAACGGTGAATGAACTTTGATTCACTACTGAAGTCAAGAGTTCAAGTATTGATAAAGTGTGAAAAGGAAAAAAAAGAAGCAATTTGATTGTTCCTTGGAATTTGAACCACTCACCATGTTCGTCTTCTTATAAACATGCTGCATGATGTGCCCCCACAATTTGGATGGTTTGGATAACTTTCAATGAGGGGGCATGTGAAGAGTTGAGTCACCACAGTTTTCAAAACGGTGGTGAACTATGAGCTAGCCTTTGCTTATTTAGGAAGAAAGGAGTTAATTAATAGACAATGGAGTGCTCGATGATGCATGCACATGCAGCACACTTGGCATGCTTTAGACTTCATTATAAACCATCCAAATTACTGGTTCACTGTAGATGTGTGATATCTTCATAATCGCATCCCTCGATTTTAACTTCTGATGCTGGATATTCTTCGTTGAACTAAGACTGTTTGACCTTTTTTTCTTCTGACCAGCGTTTGATGACTAACAGCCACTTGGTTAAGATCATCATGATCTTTTACATCTGATCCTTCCATACTGCGGTCTACCATGTTGAGGTTGATTGAGGTAAATGAGTGGCTGTGTGAGTGAGCACTGTGGACCGTCACATGGATAACCTTGGGTCAAAAACATGTAATTTTAAATGTTCACATGCAGATAAACTTTAATACTCTGGTAGAGTGTCTTGATACTCCGGCAGAGTGAGATGGATGATACGCTGGCAATTTATACGGTTTAATTTAATTTAGCGTGCAGTACAATTTCTCAGTGCCCGCGCACCAAGCGTCCTGATCTGCCGGAGTATCAAATAACTACATTAAATTAAATTATCCCCAATCTTTTAAAGGGGACCGGGTCAAAAGGCTAGAGTTCGAAAGAGAGGAGCTTTTGATACACTGGCAGAGCATGACGATTGATACGCAGGCACTCTGAAACTGCAGACGTGTCTCATATTAAGAAAAGAAAAAAAACCAAAACTAGGTCACGTCTTTAAGTCACGCCCTCAAAATCAGATAACCTATAAAGTTGAAACAGGAGAATAGGACGATTTTTATTTTAAACCGTCCAATAAATGTCCAGAATCCGATAACGAGATGATCACATAACCGTACGTTTCGATTCAGGATACATCCAAAATGGGACCAGAGTTTGACCATTTTGAATTACCCGAATGCCACGTATGCAATCTAACTAATTCTTAAGCAGGTGCGTATCATTCAATAACACTCCCGAGTATCAAAGTCTCCTCTAGGAAAAAGATTACGTATGCCAACGCATACACGAGAGATCGTGTACCGATAGTTTCTCGCCTCCATTAAACAGCCGAATCTTAGACTCACATATGTGTAGAGGAGTCCGGTCCACTCATTCTATTTTACTTGCTGTGGGCCACCTTTATATACGGCCCTAGTTGTCACAACTCGAGGTGGGCCGGAGCTGCAGAGCCCTCCAGCCATAAGTTCGGATGGGCCATTGATTATCCAACTATCCAATCACAAAATGTCATGTCTGCCAATTGCAACCTGTGGATGATGATACGTCCACATCATAAGAACCACATACTTTTGTGAGATGTGCGCCGTTCATTCTCTCGCCCAAGACGGAGATTCCATCGCTCATAAATCGCCACAGGGAATAGCCTTCATTTTTCGGACGGTTACCCACAAATGGAGCCAACAAAAACGAGCCACACAGTCAAGAGGGTGCGGCTTCTGTGGATCCCTGACTGTGGGGCCTACAGTGATGACTGTTACTTATATCCACCCCGTCCATCCGTTTAGAAATATCATTTTAGAATACCAGCCTGAAAATGAAGAATATCCAAATTTTTGGTGGACAACCCCACAGGAAATAGTGGTGATTGAATACCCACCATTAAAAATATCTTGAGGGCTACTGGAATGTTTATTTTCCATCCAACCTGTTGATAAGGTCACAAAGACCTGGATGACGGGACCAAACAAATATCAGCTTGATCCAAAAAAAAAAAAAAAGCATTTGGCCCACAAGAAGTTTTTAATGGTCAATCACCGCTGTTTCATGTGGTGTGGTCCACTTGAGATTTGGATGTGCTTCACTTTTTTTGTATAATTTCCTAAAATGAGTTGTCAAAACGGATGGGCGGAGTGGATTTAAGACACATACATCAAGGTGGGCCCCTCAGTCAGTGCTTGGTGGATCCGGGGATCCCTTCGTGAAAAAAAAAAAAAATCATTCCACCACCTAGTTAAACGTCACCAGTTGGGTGATTATGATTGATTGACCGGTCTTTCTCCTTTGTCACGTGTGGTGGGAAATGGACCAGCTTAGGAGGGAGTTCTTGACCGTGGGGCCCACTTTGATGTATGTGTTGTATATCCACTCCGTCCATCAAATTTTCGAGCTCATTCTAGGTCATAGTCCCAAAAAAATGAAGCACATGGAAATCTCAACTGGACCATACCAAAGGAAACCGTGTTCATTGAACGCTTACCATTAAAATATTCTTAGGCCTCCCCGTAGTATTTATTTTCAATCCAACCCGTTAAGAAGTTCAAAAAGACATGTATTAAGCAAAAAAAAAAAAAAACAATATCAGATTAATCCAAAACTTTTGTGGCCCACAAGAAGTTTTTAATGGTCATTGACCACTCTTTCCTATGATATGGTCCACTTAAAATTTGGATCTGCTTCATTTTCGGGACCATATCCTAAAATGATGTATAAAATTTGATGGATGGAGTGGATCTACAAAGAATACATTAAGGTTGGCCCCACGGTCAGGGACTCGCCCACCATGAAGTTACCCGGGACTCGCCAGTACGCGGGAGTTCCCGTAGGCAGCAGTACTGTACATAAAGGACTGCTATTTCTATGCACATGCAGCGAAATTCCTAACTGTTTGAGATCCGGATTGTTCATCAGATGGGCCACATTTTTAATCTCCCCTCACCCAAAGGCTGGTTGGCTCATCAGGTGGGCTACAGATTCAGAAGGACCGAGGAACACTAGGTTTTTTTGTTAACCATCCATCTTCATACGCAGGTGATGGCTTGAAAGAGTAGACCGCGTTGGCTCGTGTATAGGTGTTACTCGTGTATATAAGTAAAAGTTTGCTAAGCACGTGTGGAAGGCTGCCCATCCACGTGGAAGCAATCATGCAACGTGGCACAGATACAGCCTTCCATCAAGTGGGGTCCCTACTCATGGCCGAGTTGTAGACTTAAAACTAGTGAGTTAACACCGTATATATAGAGCCCTTATGGATGGAGAACACCGAAGTTTTTGTGTCCCTAACGGGCACAAAATGCCTCCAAAGACCCGTCGCATTCTCCCCTTCTCGTTTCCATCCCCCGTCGATACCAAAACCACCTTCTAAGAAAAAGTAAAAAAAAAAAAATCCTCTCTCTCTGTTTGAGAGAATGTCTCTGAGAAGAGGCTTTCTCTCCGGGAAGGGCTCTGCCGCTCGCTCTGTCTTTGGAAGTCCGAAATTCATCACCTCTCGTTTAAATCCCTCCCACGAACCCATAGATTTGGAGAGAGATGATGCGGAAGAAGAAGCGCCAGAGAGGGAAGGAGGAGGAGGAGTAGAGGGAGAGGATTCTGCCTCCAATTCCGACGAAAATTGCTGGTCGCTGATGTTACCCGAGCTCCTCAGCGACATCATCCAGCGGGTAGAATCGAGCGAGGACCGCTGGCCCCTCCGCAAGAACGTGGTGTCCTGCGCTTGCGTCTGCAAGAGGTGGAGAGACGTCACGAGATCAATCGTCAGATCGCCACAGCACAGCGGGAAGATCACCTTCCCTTCTTCCCTCAAACAGGTTCATTGCTGTTTGGAGATTGTCTCGTTCCGGATCTGGTAGAATTCGCCTGGATAATAAATTTTATTGGAATTTTGAATCCGTAGTTTCTTCCATCGGTTGGATCGCGTGATGTCAGATCAGGGGAACTACCCTAATTGGACTTATATTTGGTTGATTTTATGTTTAGGAATTCTTAGTGGAATCACGTTGTTTGTTTATTGTATCGAGATTTTCCGTTTTGAAATTAGTTTTGATTTTAATAGATGTGTAATGCGGCAACAGAATCGTTCTTAAGATGGAATTGTTTATTTTTTTTTTTTTTGGTTTTTGGTATGCAGCCGGGCCCAAGAGACCTTCCTCTTCAATGTTTTATCAAGAGGAACAAGAAGAACTCGACGTTTTACCTTTATCTGGGACTTAGCCCAAGTGAGTGAATTTTAACGGAATGCATTTCTCTACTTTCCCGCCTGTATTTTTTGTCCAATATTTTCTTGTCTGGGCTTTTAATCATTCATGTTAATTAGTGTGAATAATCGAATTAGGCCTGCTGCGTGTAACTTGCAATGCAGAAATGCAAGAAGAAAAATTCTGACTTCTCAAAGTCCTTGAAATTGACGTCATCAGTGTACGTTGGGAAACTTGCCATTGTTGGGTTGGCTCATTCCAAAACCTATCTTGATGTCTGATGCTCAAATACACAAGCCAGAGTCTCATATGGAAGCTTCCTATGGGTGCTAGTTGGCTCTCTCAACCACTTGATTAACCAGAACTGGGTTTTCATAGCTTTGGAGGTTTTATATACATGAAGCTTGGATTGGATATCAAACTCTCAGTAACAGCATAGTTAAGATCTCGAAAATGAGGAAAACCATGGTTTTGGTGGTTTATAACACTAGTAAACTTGTCTTCAATCCATATGGAAGGTGGTGATCCATACCTGCAGCTGCCCTATGCTCTCTCACCACTCTTTTTGATGCATTGGATTGAGTTTTCACGAGCCATAGAAGAATGCATTGTTATGCATATGTGTTTCATTCACATGTATGCAGTAGATCATGGTCCTTTTCAGACTTTTTCTCTCCAGGCATAGATTAGAGCGATGAGAAAATGATACAAGATTCCAAGCTCGATTTAAGGTGGTTTTTGCAAAGAAGTTGTTTGTTCAACATTGTGATGGTGCTAGTCATTGGGGAAGAGAGAAAAGGTGATCACTTGGTGGTAATGTCCATGTATTGGATGTTGGAAACTCAATTTTGGAGGTCATTCACAATGCAACCTGGGACCATAAGTATTGACAGAATCTTAGGGCCTCTTTTTTTTTCCCCCATGGAACGCATAGGAAAGGAAATAGTGTTTCTTCATAAAACTTATTTGAAGGAAATTGTTGGAAAAGAATCGTTGTTTTTCTTGTTTGTTTTTTAATGAGATTTTTTTCCTAGGAATTTAGGATATACTTTCAAATTTGTTGTTTGGCAAAACAAAATAATTTCTTGAGAAAAATGCAAGTTAGTCACTAGGATGTGCCAAATTAGCAGACGTGGCATGCGTGGGATGCTTGAAGATGGATAGTGGTACATGTGGCATATGTAGCATATGTAGGCGCTTGAAGATGAATTGTGGCACATGCGGTACATGTGCGGTGTTTGAAGCGGTATGGTGGCACACATGGCACAAGACACGCATTGTCACATTTGACACATGGCTCTTGAAGGCACTTGTGCACGTTGGCACCATGGACACATCTAGAGTGATTGAAGATGGATGATGGCACATTGGCACATATATAGTGCTTTGCACATGGGAGGCGCAAGAGAAGATGAATGGTGGTACATGTGGCACATTTGTGCATGTGAGGCATAAGAGAAGATGGATGGTGGGGCAAAACCAAAGATGGACAAGTGGCTCATTTGGCACTTTGAAACATGTGGCCCATGTTAGGCGATTGAAGATGAATGGTGGCACATTTGGGCTTAACACTTGAGAAATCTGTTTTCCTTCCATCATGGGAAAATGCCTTTTTTAGGGATGGAGGTGGGAAGATAATTTTGTTTATTTTCCACCAAAGATAGAAAGTAGGGAATGGTGTTTCCCACAAATTCCCACAAAGAAAGGCTTGACAAACAATGGAAAGTAAGATTCATGGGAAACATTGGTTCCTTTCCTTTCCATGAATCCAAATGGGGCCTTAAGAGATAATAAAGGGGAAAAGAAATTCAAATGATGTTTTCGGCGAATGTCTTCATTGATGTTTTGGGCGAAGGTGTAAGCTGGTTAAGCCTTTGTACTAGGAATTCTTTCCCTGTTTCTTGATATAATTTCTTCTTTTTAGTAAAGTTTGTCAACTTTCAATGGAAATGATGGTGCGATTCATAGGTCTACCCCGGCTTACCTATTGAGAAGACCCTAATTGAATATCCTTTTAGATATCTAGTCAATTGGTCCTAGGCTGGGGGAGTGGCCTTATTCCATGACCCTTAGAAAGTATAGAATGACCATTGCATGCCCTAACATTGATAACACAAAGGTAAACTAAGGTTATACACCATGAAAACCAGGCTCACCATCTAAGACCAGAACCCACTTTTTCTTGCAACCGTAGAGTGTAGGTAAGGCCATCTAACTTAATCATTTTCATTTTATGTTGCAAATTTTATAAAATACACTTATGACTTATGGTCACCACTGTATCAAACTTGCATGGGACTCTAATAGTACTGTTGAAGGGAAAATGATATAAGTACTGCCATTCAAGACTTCAAGAAGCAAAGGGTCAAGTTTGGATGTACCTAAAATTGTAGACTGGAGCATACATCTGCCAACCACCTAGAGATTGGATGAAATGCATCTCAGTATCTATCAGTTGAAATTTTGAGTGTGGATAAGAATGATTAGTGCATCCCACCACATGCATCTTCCTGATTGTGGCTACATGCTGGCAAAATGCACATGGTCTGATGTGCACTTGTTTTTTTCCCCCTTCTTTTTCTTTTTCTTTTTCTTTTTCTTTTTCTTTTTCTTTGTGAAGGGTAATCCTGTCCAAATGAGTGCATTCAATATCATTGCCACTTTGGGGTATGCCAAAGAAAGCCCCTAAAACCTTTGAAAGACCTCTTGTAGACTCACCCAATGGGGACTACTCTCTCTCTCTCTCTCTCTCTCTCTCTCTCTCTCTCTCTCTCTCTCTCTCTCTCTCTCTCTCTCTCTCTCACACACACACACACACACACACACACACACACAAACCATCAAATCCACTATGATTGTGAGCTTCCCATGGCTAGCGATCAGGTCTACAGATTGCTTTCAGTTTTAGTAAATTGGGAGAGATAGAGAGAGAGAGGGATGGATTAGATTGCATGAGTAGGATGTTAATTTTTTTTAATCAAGGATCATAACATTGTTTGTTAGCCCCATGGGAACATTCATTTACTATTGCCTCTTGCAATACAATTATAGATACTATACCTTCATACATGCTCATGTTGATTTACCCGTCGTGGTTTGGGCGAATGGCCTGGGTCATGGGTTTGTTCCCCACAGACACGAGTTCAATTCCCCTCCCCGTGGATTACCTGATGCACGCAGTTGGTGGGTGATTGCGTGCATCAGCAGGGAATAGTCTCACTTTAAAAAGGGGCGGGGACACCCTGTCGTCATAAAAAAAATGCTCATGTAGATTTGGATATGAATATAGTGGATTTGATCCACAATTTCTACAAGCAACCTTTTTTATTTATCTTTTAACATTTAAATATGGAAAGCATCATTATCATCATTCCTTGATAGAGTGGAATGTCATAACAGGATTTGTTTAGCCATCCCCAATTAGCTAGGATAAGTTCATCAACAACAGCAGCGTCTTCATCATTGTGTAGCCCCTAGCTATTTGGGGTTGGCTTCTCATGATTGCTTAGCAAAAATTCAACCATATTGCCCATTTGTCATCAACCCTCCTTGATGCATCCAAGCAACCCCATCCACTACATCTATAGTAGGAGGTCCAAGAACAGAAGCCCCAAGTGGTGGAACCGTGATTGGAAGTCAAAGAGGATGTTGATTGATCTCTGAACTCAAATAATCAATCAAATGGTCAAAACGAGGTCCAATTGGATTTTAGGGCCATAGTTTCCCAATCGAATGTCCTATTTAGTCTATCAAATTGCTTGTGGAGCCCACAAGTTTGATTAACAGTGCAAATCTCTAACCTTGGGACCCAATTTGTCCATTGTTTGAATAGTCTAATTCCAAAAATATTGCTCTTATGAACATTGATCTTTAGTCCCCAAACTTTGAAGCACAAGATGATTTTCAACATATTATCAACTCGATCGTCCTCGACATTGTAGACCAGAGGGGATGTAGAAGGACATGTTTTCCACCCTGATCCCATTAGTAAGGCCAACTGACACCCCTTTTTCAATCATTCTATGCCATTTCTAAAAGGAGGAATGGAGATAGTGGATCACCTTGTTGAAGCCAAAAGGCAGTTAACTTTAATTAATTATAGTTTTATCATTAACAAAGAAAAGGAAAGGTCATCTATTAACCAAGACAGTATACTTGGCCCAACTAACACACTCTTGAATACATCTTTTCTACCTCACACCAGACCCAATGTGGCTAACACATAATCTAGAAATTTCCAACAAAAAGATCGTAAACTTTCTCCCTTGTCAAGTATACTAGTTAAAGGCCAACAGGTCTTCCTTCGCCTCCTGTACAAAAAAATAAAAATAAATGAAAGCGATAAGTTACAATCTAGTCCAAGGGAGCCCTATGCCTCCCCAAAGATAAAACGGCTACTCTTACTTCTTCCTCATCAACTGGGTTTGCATAAGTGGGATTGCATAAGTACGATGTTAAATTTTTTAATCAAGGCTCATAAGACTACCTCGCTTCAATGTTAGGTGATGTTTCACATGGTATTAGAGACAATCTGATCCATCCCGATGCAGCCCATTGATTGTGTCCTCATCTCCATCTACCATCAACTTAACTTGATTGGTTGCCGTTTTGATTGTGTAACAAGCCCCCCCTCTCTCTCTGTAGAATCAGTTGGTTCTTTATGAACACCGCCATTAATGAAGAAAAGACGAGTTGTGTCTTCTTCCTTCTTGGATTAGTTGGATTCGGTTCGTCATGTGTTCCACTCCTTGGCCTTGTCTCATGATATGATCCCTGCATCTCTCATGATGCGTTGGCTCATCCAAAGTGGCAGAAAGTTATGGACAATGAGATCTTTGCAATGCATTGAACTGGCACGTGGTCCTTGACCTCTCTTCCTCCAGGCAAGCGAACTGTCGACTGTAGATAGGTTGACATGGTCAAATATAAACCTGATGGCTCTATTGAGTGTCTCAAGGCGTGATTTGTTGCTAAGGGCTACACTCAAACTATCGACTTGGATTATGAGGAGACATTTTCATTTGTAGCCAAACTAAACTCTATTTGAGTTTTGATCTATATTAAAGCAAACGAGTCTTTGTCTCTTTACCAACTTGATGTCGCTAATGCTTTCCTCAATTGGGATTTGTTTGAAGAGGTTTACATAGAGCAACCTCTGGGATTTGTTGCTCGAGAGGAGTGGGAAGGTTTGCAAGTTGAAGGAAGTCATTTATGGGCTCAAACAGTCTTCACGTGCATGGTTCGAGAAATTTAGTAGGACTCTTTTGGACTTTGGCTTTCGTCGTTGCAGAGTCAATCATTGAATGTTTGTAAAGCACGGACTCGAGTAATGATTCTAATCGATCATGTTGACGATATCGTTATCTCTGGAAGTGATAATGAAGAGATAACCAAAGTTAATAATCACATACGGCAACAGTTCCAGACGAAAGACCTTGGCCCTTTGAAATACTTCCTTGAAATTGAAGTGGCAGTCCAACCCGAGCATCTTACTATCTCAATGCAAATATAATCTTAACCTGCTACAAGAGACAAGATTATTGGGATGCAAACTGTGTGACACTCCAATTAATTTAAATGTGAAGCTAGATCATGATTAGTGGAAGCGCCATGTAAACTCGGAGGAATACAGCAAGCTGGTAGGCAAGCTTATATACTTGGCTATCACTTGTCCAAATATCTCATCCGCCATTGGAATGGTTAATAGATTCATACACAAACGAAAGACACATCACTGGGATGCGGTTTTGCGGATTTTGTGCTACTTAAAAGGATGCACCTGAACGGAGGCTCATTTATAGGGGGAATAAACATCTTATGGTTAAAGGCTATGCCAATGCGGACTAGATTGGATCAGTAACAGACAAAAGATCTGCTTTGAGGTATTGGATATTTGTTGGAGGGAACCTTATAACATGGAGAAGTAAAAAACAGTATTATTGCAAGGTCCAATGCTAAGGCTGAATACCGTGCTATGGCTCGTGCTATGTGTGAACTTCTATAGATCAAGTCCCTCCAAGAACTCCAACTGTTTGACGAAGCATCGATGTCATTTTATTGTGATAATCAGGTTGCAACTCACATTGTTAACAATCCCTTTTTCATGAAATGGCGAAACATATTGAGATAGAATGCCATTTCATACATGAGAAAGTTGCACACAAGGAAATTGTTATAGAGCATGTATCATCCAAGAATCAGTTAGCTGATATTTTCAGCAAGGGCTTTCCACATACACAAAGTGCCGAAATTTGTAACAAGCTGGGCATGAATAATATATATGCACCGGCTTGAGGGGGAGTGTTAGAGAGAAAAGAAAGAAAAAGGCCTAGAGCCTGGTTAGTAAGTGTAATGGGCCTCTCTCAATGTGGACCTGGACCCAATTTAGTTATCCTATGTTTCTTCTTAAATAGAAGAGGGAGTGAGGACGCAAACCCTATCACATCCTTCTCCTAGGCTTCTTCTCCCTCCCATCTTCTCTTTTGTTTCTGTCTTCACCTCCCCTCTCCTCCTTTCCTTGCTACTCATCCATCAACCCATTGCATAGGTCAAACCACAGCACTGCCCTACTTCAACTTCGGGTGACGTTTCATAGAGATGATCTAAAGACTGGATCCTTTGGTAAAGAATCTACAATACAATTTGACTCATGAGGAATCTTATTATAAACTATTTCCAAGAAGCTAGAATACAATTTCAACTAATTCAAAATGCAATCCAACTCCCAAGGAGTTTCAAAAGCATAGGCAATCACATTGTGGGAGCCTCCCTCCACAATCAGAGAGCCATCCACGTGGCAACGTGCTCCACCCATGGTTTTAAGACCTAGACGAGCCTAGTGCAACCCATCCAAGTCGAACCAGTTAGACCTGATCTAGTTCGACACGACAAGCAACCCAGATGAGTCACCCTTGAATCACCCGCTGGGGCCAATTCACCCTTGAACTCGATTGTAGACCAGATGAGTTGGTCCAAGTCACTAAGTCTTTTAACCATGACTCTGCCCCACCTTTTGTGGCTAAGAGCTCCCCACAATTCAAAGATCCCACCCCCACAAGAAAGTGAGCTTGAAAGAGCCTCCCGTTACAATATTTTTCATAAAATAAAAAAGGGTTGTATCGGCCGATACGAGGTCCGTAACAACCGTTACGGCCCGTATCATAACGGTAACGATGGTGGCTGTACCACCATTACGGCCACCATCGTTACCGTTATGGAACACCTTGATCCATCAACACAACCATCTTCAGTTCACCACCACCACTATAAGATTCAAACCTGAAGTTCTTGTGACTGCTTTGCAAAAGGATTGGGTGTGACGCAGGACAATGGGCCTATCAATATGATGTGAAATGAAACTATAGTGGAAATGTATAACAACGAATAATCAAATTAAAACTACTCAAATCACATGTGGAAATTCAAATGAGCAAGAAATCATGCACCACAATCATAAATCACAAGCATATAATGAAAGAACCACAAAATCTCAAAGGCTGGGACCAATGGAAGGTAGAACTTCCATGTCTAAGCATAAGGTTAATCCTAAAATAAAAAGGACTTTAGGGTTTGTAGGGTATGACTGAAATTAGGGATTAATAGGAATTAAGATTTGAATGATTTGGGAATTGGGGATTTAGGGCTATAGGAAGGGTGAAATTCGGATTTAGATGAAAGAGGATGTCCGAATTTGAAAGTGGTGTGGGATTAGGCTAGGTTTGAATGATTTGGATGGAGAAAAGTTGAGGTTTTGGGGGAAAATGAATTTTAACGTCTCGTGGGCCTATGCTGAATAAAAAAGGGTTCAAGGATTAAGGGGTTTTCGGTTTGAATTCAAGAGAAGATCAAAGAGCCTTCAATCGGATAAAAAATAACAACTATAAATACCTGAATTTGTAGAAAAGAAGAAGAGTCTTGTCTTTGGAGGAGTCCACCACTAAGTTATATGCTCTACCCTTCCACAATTTTATTGGAATGGAGGGTTTTATAACAAAATCTAAAGGAGAATGGAGAAGGAACTTCTTAAGAGAGACAAGCTTCAAGCCATTTTTTCTTCTTTTACTCAATAATCGAAGTTAGGGTTGGACGTCCCCCCCCCCTTCTAGCTTTTATAATAAAACTTTCCTATAATTATAATTATGCCATCACTTAAAGTTCAATAGGCCAAACTCAAAACTAAATATCCAAAGCAACTAAAAATAATCTAAACCATCCATCATGTCCTAGAAATAACATAAAATAAAATAAAATAAAAATCAGGGTCTAAGGGGCCCAAATCTAGAAGATCTAACAATTTGATGGCCCGATCAAGATGATTCAATGGTCCGATGGACCCAAAACTGAAAACCTATAGCTAAAAACTTTAAAAAGAAACTCACATGCATTATGCCAATGTGGGGTCTTCCTGATGCATGTCCAATGCATGTGGGGTCTTCAAAGTTGTGCTGATGCAAGTAGACGCCTCCACCTCTGATACACTCGAGTAGGTCCTCTGATGTCCTCATCAGGGTGCCTACCTACCATGAACACCACCACTGCAAGATTCAAAGCAGGAGTTCTCACAACTACTTTGCATAAGGATTGGGTGCCTACCTAAGATCAGCCGCCTCCTTTACCCAGTCTACGTATTGGCTGGCGCACCCAGGCTGGGTATTGGCTGGCACATCACACTAGGTGAAGTTAAATTCACCACAACATAAATAGAAATAAGCACGTGCACAAAAAAATTGTGTTTATGAACACAAAGCTCACCTGCATGGTAGACAACATATCTCCAACTTTTGTCAAGAAATCTGCTCCATGTCACATTGAACTGACTACTGAGCTTCTGATTCATGTATTGATTGTCAAAACCTAAACTACTAAATAGCCGCATATTGGTTATAACATATGTATCCATCATTGTTGCTGTCATCATCATCATCTTAGCCTTTCTCCCAGCAATTTGGGGTCAGTTTTTAAATGGTAGATTGGCTAAACTTCTACAATCTGTTGCTACCAGACATAAACCTTTCTTCCTCTTTTACCCAAGGAATTGGTCATGGCACAGGCTCAAATTTGACACCCCTCATATGCCAACATGTTCCCACCTCGTTTTAACCCCACCCCTGTCCTGCTTAACCATTAGGTTCACGACCCAAAGTTGCGGTCCATGGAGGGGCAATTGCCAGGCACACCTCTAAGTGAATTACCCACTCACATGACAGGTCATGCTTGAGTAGTCGTGTGTAAAAATAGCACCGATACATTGTTACCAACATGAATCACATGCCAACGCAGTCAGGCCCCACGTTGGAGTACTAGTTATTTCCTTCCAACTTCCAGATGTATGGATTTCTATTTGCTGATGGTATTACAATTTGACTTGAGAGAGCTATTTTCAATCCTTGAAGTGCATGTTTATTTTTCAGTAATTTCCACCTCATCATCACAAGTGTTTTGGTTGTGCTTGGTTGCCGTTCCAACCTAAATGAACCCTTGCTGTTCTAAATTATTCTTGCAGCATCTGTGGATATAGGGAAGTTTCTGTTGGCGGCTCGAAGGTTTAGGCATGGCGCTCACATCGAGTATATAATATCAATTGATGCTGATGATGTGTCCCAAGGAAGTAATGCATACGTGGGGAAGTTGTGGTGAGCCTTGGATAAACTTTAGCGCCTCCTACCTTATTCATATAAATAGAATGTTCAACATTTTAACTTGTAGAGGGCATTCTTCTTGTCTTGTTCCATGCTAGTAAATCTCTCTTTCTTTTCAGGTTAATTAGATAGTTCAGGCAGGATAAAAACCAAGACATCAGTGGAACTTGTGCCTGGATCTCTCTGCTAGTTGAGGGCATGGGCACATTGTAAATCTTTATTGCACTTAAATTGTGACATTGAGAAAGGCAAAATTGATGCAGAAGGAGAATATTGAAGGTAAAGAATGGATGCACCATACACCCGTAAGTAGAAACCAAAGTATTCAATAACGGAACGGTCGCCATAATGGCCGCCATCATTACCGTTACGATACAGGCCATTACGGCCTAAAAAAAAACTGGCAGCTCTATAATGGCCATCAAGAACCATTTTTTCCGTAATGGTCGTTTCAGCCCCATAATGCGTAATGGTGGCCACCGTTACCATTATGCTTAATTATGCAATAGCTGTAACTGCCATTACATAACCATTTTTGGATACCTTGGCATAAACCCTTCGTCTTAAGTGTAAAATTCTTAATAATTGTCAGAAATTACATCTAATCTGTAACTGTTAACCAATCTTGCAATGCCTAAAGAACTCTAAAACCTGGTATATGAATCTTAAAATACTCCCAACAGCTTATTTTCAAAACATAATTTTCTGGAACCTATCATACACCAAGTACTTCAAATTTGAGTACTAGCCTACTGTCTTTAACTGAGAACCCAACTAGCCTACCCTACTAATACAAAAAGGGAAAACAGAAACAAGCAGACTTTCACTAAACATCTACTGGAACTTTTCAAACAAACTCTCAACAACATTAGAAAGTTCTATAACTTTGAAGTAATGCAAACCAGAATCAAACACAATTAGTTGCAGCCAAAATAAATATCCACATACCAGATTTGAGTAGAACTTCAACTGTAACTTCTTTAGGAGGAGAAAATTCTTAACTCAATTTCTTTGACTGAGAACCCAAACTTCTCGTACTAACTCTCAACGACTTTAGAAAGTTCCAGAATTCTAGAAGTAATGTAAACGAGATTGAAACACAACAAGGCATGGCCAAGATAAATCTCCCCCCAACCCCTGGGTTCTTTCTGCACATTCTTATTCCAAATCGTAGCATACCGTGTGTATGGTTCATAGCCATGGACTAAGTACAAGTTTCATGTTGTGTTCAAATACCCTTCCTAGATATGTGGAAGTCTGAACTTCCTAAACCATTAAAAAGCAGGATAAGAAACAGCTCATCCTAGAACTATCCAATTGTTAAAAGTAGTTGCGTGCATGATGTATGTGCTGTATGGACAACTGTGTAACTTACTGTATGGTGTATCTTTTGGGTATTTTCTGCTTATTCACCATATGTGTATTAATCTCAGCACACAATCTTACTTTTGGGGACTGGTTTCTGCACATGGAAACCACATTATCCTTAGTTTGTTGGAAGGCTGAATGAGCTTTCAAGCAGTATCATTTCATGTTGTTCTATTTTTGTTTGCTCCCCAATCAATGGCCATTTGATGACTAAAATAGTAAGCGGTGGATCAAGAAGAAACTAACCAATTGCACTTTGGGCCACTTTTTTTTTCTTCCTTTTTTGGGCCTTCATGTTTGGGTACAGACACAGATTGTCCCGCATCAATTGTCCCCTGAAACCTCTGTTAGCAAAAAGTGCGAAAACTTATCTTGGTATTCCTTTCTGTTTCCAAGACTTGGGAGCTGATCCAGTGCCCCTGCAGGCATGGAAGTTCCCATCCCTTCATGTCATTATCATATATGTCACATGCATGGATGAGATGGATGCCATTCATTCAGTAGGTCCAATAGTGAATGGGCCATAAACCACATATGACACTGTTTGGATGATCCTAAGCTTTTAACTTGTGGCGTACAAGTAGGCACTAAAAGAGAAATAAGCAATGGATGACATGAGAAGCTCATTTCTTAGATGGCTAGGGTAGTCCCATGAAGGTAAATTTTTGTTTGGTGGCCAATCAATGGCCGAGCACACACGGGATGCATGGTTTGGATCATCATATAAATATCATGTCTACATTAAACTATATGGAGACTTGGAATTTCTGTTCCCTGGTTGATCTTCCCTTCAGAATTTATTTATTCTTCTCTCTTCACCCCCCCCCCCCCCCCCCCCCCCCCCCCAAACAGCATGCACATCAACCTCTATTAATGGGGCTGTTTGTTGCATGCATTTTGCCATTCACACACTGGAAGTTATAGAAAGCATACATTAAAGAAATGGCTGAGCTGCCATCCTTTTAGATCATCCTACTGCTTGGCGGCCATGCATTGAAAGCTCGTCTCAATTGCTTATTTTGGCACATCCATCTGATCTTGAAGCAAAGCATAAATTGCTCAATTTCAAAGACACAATTGGGTGGAAGTCCTCATATCGTGCATGTTTAAGCGGCTCATCCATTTTAGGTCCCTGATTGGGATTGTTGATAGAAATATTTACTATACCATATCCCATAAAACCGCTTATACTAAGTGCCGCCTTTTTTTTTTTTTTTATAGCAAAGAGGGCAAAAGCCATAGAAATTTCAATGAAAGATCTAGAACTCGTCAGATTCAGAAAGGTTGAAAATGACATGCAGAATGAGAACTATATCAGCCGGAATAGACCAGGTTACCCAAATAAGAAAGCAAAATGTAGGGTTTACAATAAGGCTCTTATTCGAGCAACCTTGCCTATCCCCGTTGATATGGTTCTCCTCATTCTGCATGTCATTTTAAATCTTTCCAAATCTGGTAATGCTATATCTTTTTTCTTTTTCTTTTTTTTTTTGAATTCTGCGGCTTGGCCACACTTACTATAGCAGGTTTTATTGGACTTGGTAGTCTTCAATATTCTATCAACAATCCCAGGCAGGGACCTACGGTAAAAGATTCTGAGGCATGCTAACTACTAGAAAAACACCAAACATTTCCTTCTTTTCTATTGAGCCTGCTTCTGTTTTGCAGCTCTGATTTCTTGGGCACCAAATTCACATTTACTCTTTTCTGTTGATGCATGCTGACTACTAGAAGAACACCAAACATTTCCTTAATTCTTTTCTGTTGAGCCTGATTCTGTTTTGCAGCTCTGATTTCTTGGGCACCAAATTCACAATCTACGACAGCCAACCGCCATACGATGGTGCAAAGCCCTCAAGCAGCCGTGCAAGTCGCCGCTTTGCCAACAAGCAGATCTGCCCCCAAGTTCCAGCAGGCAGCTTCGAGATCGGGCATGTCTCTTACAAATTCAACTTGTTGAAGTCAAGAGGACCAAGGAGAATGCTTTGCACTCTGCAGTGCCCCTCTACCAGGGAAACTAGTGGTGAACCTCAGAGAAACTCTGAGAAGGAGAACATTGCAGTTCCTGCCGGATGCATGGTTCTGAGGAACAAAGCTCCGAGGTGGCATGAACACCTGCAGTGCTGGTGCTTAAATTTTCACGGACGGGTGACAGTTGCGTCGGTCAAGAATTTCCAGCTGGTGGCAATCATTGATCCCAGTCAACCAGGGGCCAAAGGAGATGAAGAGACGGTGCTCCTTCAGTTTGGGAAAGTAGGGGATGACATGTTCACCATGGATTACAGGCAGCCATTGTCAGCCTTCCAGGCATTTGCCATCTGCCTCACCAGCTTTGGCACCAAACTTGCCTGCGAGTGATGTCCGCAGGTTAATATATCTGCATCCAATTTGATGTTACAATCTCTTGGTTTTGTTTATTATCAGCTTTGATTTATGCCTTCTGAGCATTGTATATGTTCTATACTAACCTATGGATAATAGTGGGTTTTGCCTCTCTCTCTCTCTCTCTCTCTCTCTCTCTCTACACTAATGTTGGCTGACCAGGGAGATATTTGGGGCATTTTCATATCACAGAAGAACATATTAGATCAATGGCCTAGCTCACTGAACTATAGGAGTTGGACACTACCACATGAGGACACAAAATTATCCTCCAGTTGAAAGCTAGGACACCCATAAAGCCAGTAGAATATTTCCATAAATACAAGGATCTTCCTTTCATGCCTAAATAAATAAATAAAGAAGAATGACGGGCTCTCGTGCACCCTCCAGTGGGATAATAAAAATGTGTCCATAAATTCTTTTGAATGATGACTTGGTACCAAAGAAGCAGATAAAAGTATCTATTTGAGAGGCAAGTCTCAACGCTGAGACCAGGGATCGAGTTCCGATGTAGTGTGGAGTGCAGGTGCGTGTGTAAAAAATAATAATAATAATAATAATAATAAAAAGACTTTTGAGTGGTGAAACAAAATAGGCGCAATCATCATCATCTGGATCTGGAAACATTTATTACATAGATCCCACTTTGTATGGACGATTCTAACAATGTGATTTATGGCTCGTAAACGACAGATGGTTTAAGATAATCCCCATTGCTTGCTCCCAATGATACCATTGAATGAACCGTCCCACAGTATGTTGGTTTGTGTAGCGGAAATTATGGCCCTTGATAGCGGAATGGCAAGGGGTGGTGAGGTTGTATGATGATGATGGGGTGTGTGGGAAAAGGTTCTACGAGGTCGACCTCATGGAGTTACCTGATGGAGTTTTCCACGAGGCCGAGCTCTATGGGCCCAACTGTAATTTGGTTGACATCCACACCATTAATTGGATGCAAGCTTCCATGGTGGGCCATGGGCCTAAATATCAGGCTTTTCCATGACTTAGGTGGGCCACACCACAGACAACAGTTGAGAGTGGATGCCCGCACATTGAAACCTTCCTCATTGTATATAAGGCCCAGTGAGATGTGGTTTAGACATCTAGCATATCCATTGTGTCCCCCACTTGGATGAGGGATCACACCAAATTTTAGGCCATTCCATAACTATAGTGGGAACCACAAGTGATTTTAGATGTTTTAGTCATGATTTCCCATTATTTCAGATTGTATGGCCCACCTGAGTTTCAGATACGGCTAATCTTTGGCACATCCTACCATGGCGTACATGCCCATCACACATCACAATGGGGGCCCACACGACTCCACCTCATGGGAAGCTCTCATGAGGTCGACCATAGTATCATTTCTCATATATATATATATATATATATAAGCAACAGGAGGGAGAGGATATCCTGGATATGACCAATCCATGATAACAAACCAGACCCATAAAAGGATTCAGATAGTTTAAAAGGAAAGCACGCATGCACGCGCGCAAACACACACACGCACAAGAGGCTACCATAGAGTAGTTTCTCACAAGTATATGCTTAAATCTTTCCATGCACACACCAAACTAGACTCTGCCCAGTCCCAGTTATTCGCACTCCCTACTGTTAATATGTAAAAGCACAGTTTTCCCATGAATTACTTCCCTCGCCTCGTTTTCACCCCTTTTTTACAGCTATGCCTCCATTGTTGCATGTTTACTTCTTTCCCCGCAGCTTCACACCAAGAACCCTCTCCAGTTTGGTGATGATCTGTTGATTCGGGATGGCCTTCCCAGCCTCATACTCTTGAATCACTTGGGGCTTCTCATTAATCATCTGCAATTAATAGCGATGGAGACGTTCAAGTGCATTGAATAAGGAAAAAAATACCCACACATTCACATTTAACAAATTACAAGATTTTAAAGCACGCTGTACCTGAGCAAGTTGAGCCTGTGTGAACTTCTTGTCCATTCGAGCTTGCATGATGCTCTTCTTCAGTTCAGTTGGCACACGTTCATCTATAGTTCACAATTATGAGAAATGAGAGATATTCTGACACGGGTGAATGAACTATTATAGAAAAATCTTCCAAGGACAACTGTGATAGCTGGTTCTATTACAATTAACAGATGCCAGCAAAACAGCCATGGATTTGTATTTGTTCAAGGAAACCTTGCATAAAAAAATTCACTACACTAGCCAATTAATCCAACCGGGCAATCAAGAAAATCATATTTTAAAAAGAACACGTTCCAGCCTCTGAAGAAAACAGGAAAAGATACAGAGATTGGCACTTCACACAACCAGAGGAGACGGTTGGCACTTCACAAACAGGCAATCAAGACGATCATATTTTAAAATGACGCGACCCTTGAAGTGTAGGTCCAAAAATCATTCTCGGGTGGGACCATATCCCTGTAGTTTGGTTTTCTACTTACATCCATAAATAGATTTTAGCCTCCAAGGACTAATTTTGCACGAGCATCTAGAAGCCAAGTGCCGCCACCACAATAGCCACCAACGAGCTTTTTAATTTTATAGAAATCCATGATACAAGGATTGGGCTCTACTTCAAAGTAAGGTAAAAATTAAAAATGAGACAATCAAGGGTAAAAATTGAGAAGAATGAGACAATGACTCTATTCTGTGAGTACATTTGATCACATGATTGAACGGATTCACTGAATGGGAAAACAGCTGGCAAAATAAAAGGTATATACAAGTTATGTGAAGAAGTTAAATGATGCAAGGGGCCTCACGAAGATTGGATCTGACACTAACAGATTTGAACCAAGATGGTGCTCCTAATATAACCACACTGCAGAGATCTGACACGGATACACTCCCACTTACAGATTTGGATCCAGATCATGTCCTTGTTAGATTATAACAAAACTCAGCAATAAACAGCAGCAAATCTCCAAGAACATGGCTAGAAAATTCATAAGCAGCTAGACTCAACATAACTAGGCTAGGATTCAAATCTCTCAAATCCTAAACCCATTTCTGGCATTGCCCCAAATTTAGAGAGAATCTCACCCTCCAAGAAAAACCAGTTGAAGGTATCATAACTTGAAAAACTTTTTTTCAATTTCATTCAAGAACTGCTCACACATGAAGAAATGGTCTTATATAGACCTATTTATTACAAAGGATCCTAGAGAGATGATTTTTTCCCCAAGGGTAACGAAAAATTTTATTGAAAAAGCGCCAAGATGGGGCACAAGCTACAGGCTAAGCAGAAAATCTAAATTAGAATCTTCTAAGGACTTTATAACAGAGGACCATTCCAATACAAAAAGACTTAAACCTTTGAAAACACATCCGCCTCCTTAAAAGAAACATTGCGAAAACATCTACCACTTCTTTCCCCACAAATTGCCCACCAAATGGCAAGCATAGCCAATGTCCAAAGGGGGCGTCTTTTGCCCTTTGATCCCCACACTGTGCCAACTTGTAGGGCTGTTCAAAAAACCGACCAAACCGATAAAACCGACCGAACCGGACCGAACCGATTGATTTTGGTCGGTTTTCCAATCTATTTCGGGTCGAGTTGGTTTTTTAATATAAAAAACCAAGAGTGTCGGTTTGGTTGTCGGTTTGTGAAAATTATAAACCATTTTCAATCGAACCGAACCGATATGTGTGTGTGTGTGTGTGTGTGTGTGTGTGTGTGTGTGTGTGTAGAGAGAGAGAGAGAGAGAGAGGTTGAGGTTGGCCCCACTTCAATATTTACGTGAAATCCACTCTAACCAGTTAAGGGTGCCACCCCAAGTTAGGCCCAAGACTCAAAAATCATCGTTATCTGTAATTCAAGTGGGCCACACCAAGAAAAAGAGTTTGGAGGGTAATGTGGCCTGTACACTATTTCCAATCGTGTGGTCCGCCTGTATCAAAGATGACGCTAGTTTTTCATCCTTAAGGCCTAAAATTGAGTTAGTCACCTGCTAGTTGGAGTGGATTTTTAAAATGCATGATAGTGGGGCCCATTTAAACTACATTACCAATTACCTCATGTCAAGTAAAAGAATTTTACATAGACATGGACTCTGCGGCACAGTGAGGGAATGAATTAGGGTAACAGTTAAGTGGGTGTTATCCTAACTGTGTGGAGCCCACCTTGATGTATGTTTTGTATATCCATTATGTTCGTCTATTTTCGTCTATCATTTTAGGACATGATTCCTAACCTCGAGAAGATCCAAATCTCAAGTAAACCATACCATTGGAAACAATGATGAATAATCATTAGAAGCATTTTATGGGACACAAAAGTTTTGGAATTGAGGCCCAAACCGAGAAAACCGACAAAACCAAACCGACCCGAATTTATCCGGTTGGTGACGGTTCATCTCGGTTGTTAAATATTCAAAACCGACTAAGTCAGTTCGGTTGGATATTTTCCCTCAAAACCGAACCGAGCAACTCAACCGATTCTAGCAATAACGTAATAACCCAAGACATGTCAAAAGATGTGATAAGGCGACTCCACATCTCCAAAGCAAACTTACAATGGATGAAGAGGTGGTTGACTGATTCGGCGTCTGCCATGCACAACATACACTGGGGAGCACCGTGGATCTTCTTTGAAGATTGTCAATGATGAGAACACTATTCCTACCAGCCAGCCAGCCAGCCAAAGGCCACAAGTTTCAGAGGGGCCCTATTGTGCCACACGAGTCATATGAACACAATAAGCAACCCCTGACGGGTTTCGAAGCAACCCAATAGAAGGATCAGAGCAGTAAGCAACCCGATTTATACCTTAGCCAAATTATCTTGTCTTGCTCCTCTCGCCAACGAATACGATTGAAGACGGTCAAGAAGCCTCACAAATACCTCCACTAACTCATCCAGCATCTATCTTCAACGAGGGGACCAAATTACATTTCCAATAAATGAGAAGCATTTAGACACCATAATATTCTTTTCCAAGGAGAGGAGCAATTCTTGGGAAAATGACCCGAAGAGGAGAGTCCCCGGCCCACATAACCTAATCTCATCCTCCTCTTGTAAAGAGATCCCCTTGCACAAACCAAAAGGCATGTAGAGGAGTCTTTAACCCGCTATCCCCATTTCCGGCATCCATATTTACCAGCAATGACCCCTCTCCACAAAGTGATGCGGACATCAGTGGTGCACCCTTTAGAGTATACCAGAGGAGGAGACGTCGCAAATGAGTTGGACGTCGGGTCCATCGAACCCATTTTCTGACACGCTACAAGTACGAGACCGCAGGCAGCATGATCGCAGGAACATGGGGCGGATTTCACACCCTGTCACGCGGGTGTTTTAGTCTTTAGGCAGTTTTTCTGTGTTTTTTTT
Organism: Liriodendron chinense; assembly: GCA_003013855.2. NCBI lineage: Eukaryota > Viridiplantae > Streptophyta > Magnoliopsida > Magnoliales > Magnoliaceae > Liriodendron > Liriodendron chinense. The sequence continues at coordinate 7,084,671 of ML058334.1, forward strand.
TCTTATTTTTGGCACTTTAGTGCTATGGTTTAATTTTAGAAGTTTTTATGTTCTTTTTCTGGTTTTCAGGCGCTTTAGTGCATTTTTCTATTTTCGCGGCTTATATATATTATGAGAACCCTAATTTTTATTATTATTGAATGAATGAAAAAACGAGTGTTTTCTTCCTCTTTATTCTAAAAGACTAGGGTTTCAAGATTGGCCCTCGGGTGTTGAGGATTCCACCCCGGATTTTGAGTTTCTTTCTTCTTAGATCTTCGAGGTGCGGGGGAATGTAATTAGTGCTTCTCTCATTTAGAGTCCATCTTTCTTTTCAACCCTTTCCTTCTTCCCCATATCTTCCCCTTTGATATAACGGTGTAGAAGAGGGATGACTAGTCCAAATAACCAGATTCAAACATGATTGTGGCTGGTCTATGCTAGATTTAGCGATATCATCATATCCCTAGGTCCTCCCTTTTACTCGTTTATGTGCGTTTATGCTATGGGGTATGATCCTGATGGGTTGATTTCATCTCGTTCTTGAAATTTGTTTAAATTCCTTGATTAAAAGTAGTTAGTTGATTAACTTTATTGCTTGGATCTCTTCTACCTGATTATTTGTGCATTTAGAGTTAGGTCATCGCATGCCCTTGCATCAAATTTTGGTATCAAAGCCTAAGCTCTAGCGTAGGTCAGTTTATCCAAATTTTCCCCTTTGCGGTGGACTAAGGTCAGCTCGACCTGCGTATCGACTCTACATAAGGGTCATATTTTGTTGAGTCTAGTTAGCCCTTTTCTAGATTTTATTAAGTCATCATATAGATCTAGGCCATATAGTATAGCTTACATTGCGTTGAACTAGGATAGTCAAAACTGCATTTAGATTTTTACCTTTTTACACCTTTGCACACATAGATATAGGGCCCTTCACATATCACTCCTGGTGTATGCCCACGCGCACTAGTCGTAGGTTTGGTCTCCATTATACCATGGACTCTAATCAATTCACCAAAGCTATGGAGGGTCTAACTAAGAGAATGAATCAATAGTTTCGGTCCATGAGGAATGAGATCGCGCAGCAGTTTGCACATCAGGATGGTAGGTTTACATGTTTAAAGGAGAGGGTTACGCGCTTAAAGGCTGTCATTCAGGCCGCCACTTCAGATGGTCCTCAGGCAACTCCCGACACTAGAGTTGTCGATCAGTCCTTAGTTGTGGGCCCTGATCCGCCTAGGGGTGGTTTGGGCGCAGGCTAGGCCCGTTGGCCTGGTAACGGACACGATGGGGTGCATCCTCTACCACCCCCACATATTCGTGATCCCGTTTTCCCCGCCCATGGGGAGGGCCATGGTGGGGTACGATATCTGCAATCTCAGAGATACCATGAGCAGGAGGACCCTGTTGTTAGGGTCATGAAGGGCATTAAGGTTGACGCTCCCAGTTTTGATGAGAGATTAGACCCCAAAGTTTTGTCCGATTGGCTAGCAGACATGGATTACTTCTTTCAGTGGCACGGTCTGCCAGACCCACGGCAGGTCGGGTTCACCAAGATGAAGTTGGTGGACCAGGCAAAACTACATTGGGTAAATGTGGAGTGTCGCCGCGAGTGATCTGGAGGGGCCAGTTCTCTTTTGGATTGAGATGAAAGAGTTGTTACGAAAGAAGTATGTTCCCCTTTCTTACAGGCAGAGGCTGTTGGATCAATGGCACAACTTTGCGCCAAGGATCCATGACAGTGACGGAATACATGATGAGGTGCGATGTGGATGAAGACCCTGTTGTGGTTCTCTCCCGTTTCCGTATGGGCCTCAGGCCTGAGCTCCAGCGTGAGCTCATGCCTCACATGGTCACCAGCTTAGAGCACGCTTACCAGATAGTGCAAGGAACTGGAGCGCTATGTACGCCAGTCCACTATTAGGGGATTTGAGATTTGACCTACTGTGCCTAGAGTAGCTTCGCAGGGAGCGAGACCTCAGGTCGGAAATCAACCCAAAGCTCATCTTGGTACCCAGCCAGTCAACAAAAATCAAGGTAACAACGTGGCTGAACCAAGTACTAGGCTCGCGATGCCAGGGTAGTGCTACCGCTGTGGCGGCATGCGTCAAATAGGGGTGGGCGCATTGCCTTTGTTTCTAAACACCCCACAGAAGAAGTGGCAGATGATGTTGATGGTGACCAGAATGATGAGGAGATCATTGTCCCATCCTTGGAGCCGACCAGTGATGCCGAGGATGATACCGTAGAGACTACCCCACTTGCAGTGATGAGGTGCACCTTGACCCAGGTGAAGGAAAGTGAAGATTGGCACAGAACCACCATCTTCCACACTTACGCCAAGTGTGAAGAAAAGAGCTGCAAAGTGATCATAGACAGCGGGAGCTGTGAGAATATAGTTTCCCCAAGTACTCTGAGTCGCCTGGGGTTGAAGCCAGTCCATCACCCCAACCCATACCGAGTTTCTTGGGTGGATGCGACATCCATTCCTGTGACTTAGCGATGCCTTGTTCCAATTGAGTTTGGACCATACAAGGACAAGTTGTGATGTGGTCACGATGGACGTTGGTCATATCATCTTGGGAAAGTCATGGCTCTTTGACAAAGATGTCACAATATTTTGGCGTACGAATAATTGTGTGTTTAAGCATGAAGGAAATAAGCTTGTCTTGAGCCCGCTCCCTCCCAAATTATCCATAGGAGCAAAAGATGTTGCATCTCCAGGTAGTTCCAAGAGTCAAGGGACACCTCAGTCGAAGTCTCTCCACATCATAGATGCTAAGGAGTTCGAGAGGCCAAAGCTGGGACTATGGTGTATGCTCTACTGGCTAGAGAGAGTAAACCCGAGGTTGTTATGGGGTTACCCCATGAGGTTCGTTCAGTCCTAGAGGAGTTTCGAGATGTCTTCCCCTGAGGACCTTCCAGACGAGCTCTCGCCGATGCGGGACATTCAGCATGCGATAGATCTTGTCCCGACGGAGACCCTACCAAACCCCCCTCATTACAGAATGAACCCCACCGAACATGGCAAGTTGAAGAGGCAGGTGGATGAATTGCTTAAAAAGAGATTCATTCGTGAGAGTCTGAGCCCGTGCACCGTGCCCGCGCTCCTTATGTCCAAGAAAGGACGGCACATGGAGCATGTGTATCGAAAGTAAAGCCATAAATAAGATCACTGTCAAATATCGGTTTCCCCTCCCGAGGCTTGATGACATGCTTGACATGATGGCCACCTCTACTATCTTTTCAAAAATTGACCTCAAGAGTGGTTATCACCAAATTTGTGTTCGCCTGGGAGATGAATGGAAGATTGCCTTGAAGACGAAGGACAGGCTATACGAGTGGTTGGTTATGCCCTTTAGGTTAACCAACGCTCCAAGTACGTTTATGAGGGTGATGACCCAGGTGCTGCAACCCTTTATGGGTAAGTTCTTAGTTGTGTACTTCGATGATATCATCATCTATAGTATGTCCCCTAGCCAGCACCTCGAGCACTTAAGCAGGTCTGCAACACCCTGTGAGCAGAAAAGCTTTATGCGAACCTCGAGAAGTGTTCCTTCTTGACCTCCAGAGTTATCTTCCTGGAGTTTGTTGTCTCGTCAGAGGGTATGTCTGCAGACCCTGAGAAAGTCAAGGCCATTGTCAATTGGCCTGAGCCAGCGTAGCATACACAACGTGCGAAGCTTTCACAGCCTAATTACGTTCTATCAGCGGTTCATCCGTGGATTTAGCTCTATTATGGCTCCCATCAGATATTGCATACGAAAAGGAGAGTTTCAATGGACTAAAGCCGTGGCGCGGGCTTTCTTTGAGACTAAGAAGAAGATGACGGAAGCGCCTGTCATGCGTCTACCTAACTTCTCCAAAGTCTTTGAGGTAGCATGTGACACCTCATGAATTGTCATAGGAGGAGTGTTAAGCCAAGAGGAACATCCTATAGCCTTTTTCAGTGAGAAATTGAACGAGGCTAAACAACGCTACTCCACCTACAACAAAGAGTTCTATGTGGTTGTGCAATCATTGCGCCATTGACGGCATTATTTATTACCGCAAGAATTTGTCATGTTCTCTGATCACGAGGCCTTGAAATATTTAAGCTCTCAAAAGAAGTTGAGCCCTAGGCATGCCAAGTGGGCACAATTTATTCAAGACTACACGTTTGTACTTAAGCACAAGGCCGGGAAAGAGAATAAGGTTGCCGACATGCTCAGCCGTCGTGTCATGACGATGCGGTCCATGAGCATTGAAGCCACAGGCCTTGAACAACTCAAGGGTGAGTACTCAACTTGTCCTGATTTTGGGACCATCTATGCGTTGTTGTCTAGTGACCCGCCCTCGAGGAGTACTGAGTTTGTCCTTACAAACATATCTTTTTAGAGGGGACAAGCTCTGCATCCCACGCACATCCCTCCGTGATTTTATAGTGTGGGAGCTTCATGCTGTAGGGATGGCAGGTCACTTTGGTCGAGATAAAACAATTGCCCTTGTAATTGATCGTTTCCATTAGCCTACTCTCCAGCGAGATGGGCCAAGATTGTACGGCAGTGTCAGAAATGTCAACTGGCGAAGCAGAGGAAACAAAATACAGGTTTATACACTCCTTTGACAATTCCACATGCCCCATGGCAAGATGTCAGTATGGATTTCGTGCTTGGGCTTCCCAAGACTATTCGTAAGCACGATTCCATACGCGTGGTTGTTGACCGATTTTCTAAGATGGCTCATTTCCTACCCTGTTATAATACCTCAAATGCCTCCCACGTTGCTAAGTTATTCTTTCAGGAGGTTGTGCGACTTCATGGAGTACTTAGATCCATCGTATCTGACAGAGATACTAGGTTCACTAGTTATTTTTGGAAGACTTTCTGGCATCTTTTGGATACGAGGCTCCAATTTTCTTCAACATATCATCCCCAGTCGGAGTGTCAAACAGAGGTAGTGAACCATAGCTTAGGGAATTTGTTGAGGTGTCTGGTTGTAGACCATCACAAGACCTGGGACACTGTTCTCCCCACGGCAAAGTTCACATATAATTCTTCAATGAACAAGTCCACAGGAATGAGCCTGTTTGAAATTGTTTTAGGTCTTAAACCCCGAGCCCCCATAGATTTGATCCCCATGGCTACCCCACAGCATCCTTCAGAGTTAGGAGAGTCATTCGCTCAGCACATACATGCATTGCATAGTGAGATCAGCAGGAAGATTAATTCAAGTTATGAACATTATAAATTTTCTGCTGACACTCACAGTAGACTTAAAAAATTTCAACTTGGAGATGACATCATGGTTCGTATTAGGTCTGATTGGTTTCCACCTGAATCCGTGAAGAAGCTCCATGCCCGTAGCATAGGCCCACATAAAATTGTGAAAAGGTTGGGCCTAATGCATATATCGTTGATATCCTTTCTAACATGGGCATCAGTTCCACATTTAATGTGGAAGATCTAGTTTACTATCACGAACCATCACCTCTATCTACTGGTTCCCCTATTTCTTCCCAGACCTCCCCCATATATGGACCCTGGCCACAGCCTAACCTTCATGTACCCATCTTACCTTCTCTTCTGTACCGAGAAGAGACGAGATAGAGGAAATTTTAAACTTCTACTCAGGGGGTTACCAGAAATTCCTAGTCAAATTGAGGAGTAGGCCTATTACAGACAACTCTTAGATTACTGAAACAGTGATACAACATATAGATCTAGACATGCTTGAGAGGTACAGGAGTTCACTTTCGCCAGTGGCGAATTCCTCCCACCCAAGGAGAATTGATGCGGACATCAGTGGTGCACCCTTCAAAGTGTACGAGAGGAGGAGACGTCGCAGATCAAGTGTTGGAGCAGATGAGTTGATGTGGATGGACGTCGAGTCCATCGGACCCATTTTCTGACACGCTACGAGTACGGGACCGCATGAGCAGCATGATCGCAGGATCATGGGACGGATTTCACACCCAGTCGCGCGGGTGTTTGTCTTTAGGCGTTTTTATGTTCTTTTTCTGATTTTCAGGCGCTTTAGTGCATTTTCTATTTTCATTGCTAATATATACATTGAGAGAACCCTAATTTTTATTATTATTGAATAAATGAAAAAACGAGTGCTTTCTTCTTCTTTATTCTTAGAGACTAGGGTTTCAGGATTAGCCCTCGGGTTTTGAGGATTCCACCCCGCATTTCGAGTTTCTTTCTTCTTCGATCTTCAAGGTGCGTGGGAGGGTAATCTGTGCTTCTCTCATTTAGAGTCCATCTTTCTTTTCAACCCTTTTCTTCTTCCTCATATCTTCCCCTTTGATATGAACGGTAGAAGAGGGATGACTGGTCGAAAGAACCGGATTCAAACATGATTGTGGCTGATCTATGCTAGATTTAGGGGGTGTTTGGTGCGTGGTATTAAAAGGGATGGCATAGCATTAGGTGTGATTAACATCATTTATTACGCAATGATTACATGTCTGGTAATACCATGGATTTTCACCGTCCAATCCCATGTTTGGGATCAAATTCTTGCTTGTGGGAAAAACGTGGGATTAAGCAAAATCCTATTTGGTGGACCATGGGATTGCAATCAAAGAACCAAATTCACAACCAATGTCGGTCACTTGTACATAGAGGTGGGCAACGATTCGAGCCGAGCCAAGTTAGCCCTAGTATGGTTTGGCTTGTTTTTGTGCCAACCAGTTTGTGGATTGGCCCAGTTTGGGTTTCGAGCCGACCCATGTGGCTCGAGTTTGGTTTGCTCCAAAAATATCTGGTTTGAGCTGGGATCGGTTTGGTAAAAAATTTCGAACCGGGTTGGGCTAAGTTTGAACGGTGGTGGCTCTTTTTTTTGTTTATTTAAATAGAAAAGAATTTAAAAAGTTAGAAAAAAAAAAAAAGAAACAATGATGCTTAACATCCTCCAAAGGAGGAGTGCCACTTCAAAATAGACACGTAAGAGCATTTTTCAAACAAAAGTACACAAGCATAATTTTATAAGTGCAAGTAAACAATGTGCATTCATGTATATGTATTATCCACACTGTCCATCCATTTTTACATATCATTTTAGGACATGATCCCAAAATGGAATCATATCCAAAGCTTAAGTGGATCACACGACAGGAATCAGTGTGCTTACACAATCTACGAGCCGAATCAAGCCAAATCAAACCAAGCTTCGAGCTGGTACTGCCCTAGTTTGAGCTTAGTTTGTTTTTTCAAATGAGCTTGACTCCGAGGCTTGGTTTGGTTTGAACTTCTATTCGAACCAATCTGAGCCGAGCTTTCGAGCTGGCTTGGTTTGTGCCCAGCTCTACTTGTACACGTATATAACCATAATGTCACATGTAAAAGGTGTTTATGGATGGACGGCATGCATAAAACACACGCATCAATGAGGGGCCCACATGTGTAGTGGATTTCAAAATCCACATAAATCCCATAGAAATCTCGCATGGGACCAAATACAATTCCATCCCACCTAATCCCAACCCTCCCATCCTCCCCAAACGCAAGATGGAATTTGTACGGAACCAAATGCAATTCCATCCCAACTAATCCCGTTTAATACCATGCGCCAAACGCCCCCTTAGGGATATCCTCATATCCCTAGGTCCTCCCTTTTACTCATTTATGTGCGTTTATGCTATGGGGTATGATCCTGACAGGTTGATTTCATCTCGTTGTTGAAGTTTGTTTAAATTCCTTGATTGAAAGTAGTTAGTTGATTAACTTTATTACTTGAATCTCTTCTACCTAATTATCTGTGTATTTAGAGTTAGGTCATCGCATGCCCCTGCATCACAAAGGGTCTTCCTCTCCCCGAAACTCTACAATCATTTTCCCAAAAGAGCCCAATTCATCTCCTCCAAGTCCCTAATACCAAACCCCCCTTCTTCCAATGGTTTACACACCTCTTCCCCACCCCAGGAGGTGAAATTTCTTCCACTCATCCAACCCTTGCCACAAAAAAAAAATCTCTTCTTATCTTCTCCAACCTGGCGAACACTGACTTCAAACATACGAGGAGGTACGTGAAGTACAAAGGCAAAATCGATAGAGCAAATTCTATGGCAGTTATCCAACCGCCTAAAGATAGGTACCGACAGTTCCATTTAGCTAACTTCCCTTTGAATCGCTCCACCACATCCCATAAATGCTTTGTCGACTTCCCAATATAGAAAGGAAGCCCCATATAAGTCGAGGGCAAGGCCCCTGCACGACAACAAAAAAACCCCCACCAATTGAGCGACCTCCTCCCACGACATGCACACACCCAAGATCTCTCTCTTGGCCATCCTTACTTTAAGACCCAACACCACTTTGAAGCATAGGATGATCATTCTCAACTTTCCACCATAGTGTCATAAACTTCATAGAAAAGAAGTGAGTCATCAGCGAACTGGAGATATTGGAGACTTCACCTTATCCACGCTAAACTCGCAAAAGAGGCCAGCCTCCTACCCTTTAAATATCATCATTCCCAAAGCCTTGACCACTACCACAAACAAATAGGGGGGAGAGAGGATTGCCTTGCCAAATTCCCCTCAAGGCTTAAAGAATACTTTGGAAGACCCATTCACCAAGACAGAAAAGCAAGCTGAACTGATACACTCTCTTATCCACACTCTCCATCTCGAGCCACAACCCATCCACCTTAGAATGTAATCCAAAAACTTTCAGTTGACGTGATCGTAAGCCTTTTCCAAAATCCAATTTACAAACTATGCCTTTACCTCCCACCTTATGCTGAGAGTTGACGCACTAATGAGCTATAAGTATACTACCAATGATCTATCTGCCCGCAATAAAAGCACCCTGATTCTTAGCGGACAGCACTAGCCAAAACCACCTAAAATCTTGAAGCCAACATTTTAACCAGGATCTTGTACAGTACTCCAATCAAGCTAATTAGCTAGAAATCATTCAAGCTTTCTACTCCAATGACCTTTGAGATTATGGCGATGAAAGACGCTCCCAGCTCCACGACAAATGAGCCCTTACATCAAATTCCAACGTGAAACGCATGATATCCACTTTAACTACTTCACAAAACTCCTAATAGAAGGCCGACGAAAAACCACTGGGACTCAAGACCTTATCCCTTTCCAAAGACTTCATAGCAGCCTCGGCTTCATCCTCTAAAAACAGCCTCTCAATAGATGTAGTCTCAAATGTTGGAACGACCACAAATCTTGAGATCATCCACCAAGGGAGAAGTTCATAAAATTCAATCATAAGATGATCATCCTATCCCACCCCTCATCCGTGAGGAGAAATTCAAAATTCAACTACTGATATGTACACCTGATTTTTCTCCTCGATTCTCCTGCCATCCACAACAACACTGCCAATCTTATCGCATCTGGCCCACGAATTGGTGATACTTTGAAAGAATCTAGTATTTTTATCCCCCCCCCCCCCAAAAAAAAAAAAAAAAAAACCTCTTCCAAGAAATAATTTTAAGAAGCTTCAACTTCAGAAACCCTCAATGGCAAAGGAGGTCCACATTCTTTGATTAGGTCAGCAAACACCTCCTCCTCTAGCCATGATAGCTTGAAGCTAAAGGCTTTGAGCCCCCGACTCTCCACCTATACCCCCAGCAAGATGGGACAATGGTCTGAAACAGGTTTTGGCAGCTCTCTCGAAGAGACCAATGGAAATTTCTCCACCCACCTCTTCTTTCTAAATTCTAAGAGCTAACCACATGGACTTCAACTAAACATAGAGTCTTGGTTATTGTCTATCATCATCATTCATCATCTACGCCTTATCCAAATTGATTGGGATTGGCTATATGAATCTTGTTCTATCATTCCACTCTATCAAGGGTTAGACCATCAGTTAGATCGTAGGTCATCAAGTCTTTTCTAACTACCTCCATCCACGTCCTTCTGGGCCTCCCCCTTAGGTGCGGTTCTTGGTCTCTGTTGCACATAACCAAACCATCTAAATCTACTTTTCCTCATCTTATTAACTATTGATACTTTAGTTCCCTCGAATGCATTCATTGCTAATTCTATCACAGTAACAAATGATTATCTCCCAAATAGCTTGTGTATAGGTTTGAGCACCCCTGCAACTTTTAGGAAAAACTTCCGCACTGCTTACTTCCCCAGATTTTCCCACATGTGATTGTGGGATGCACATGTAGGGTTGGAACCTAGTTGCATCAATTCCATAATCTCTAGAAGAACATGTCCCAGAGTGATAGGATCAGGCAGGACTTTCGTACTTGATAATCTTCAAATGTATCTTTTCCCCTCTTGATGGCACCATTCTTGTGGATTCTTCCTTGTTAATTGGATATACCTAAATCTAGAGTGGGTTTTTCTCTTCTCTTGTGCTCTAATCAACGAACCCTCTCTTGAGAGCTTTATGCATTCCTCGCTAACAAATGTACCTCTCATGCTATTTGCAGCCCTTGAGTTGAATTTGTCGTTGCCTGTCTTCTGCCCACACCTTTTGTTAGCGTGCTCCATCCCAACTTGCTACTATCTGCAATGGGCATCATTTTATCATCCCTTTGTGCAGGATCATCCCTCACTTGTTTGAGGGTGATGTTCTTCCCTCTTTGCCTAAGACTTTTAGCAAACCCACAATGCTCCGCCCATCAATCATACATCCATGGGCGTCCAAGTCGGATGTAGTGAACTCCCATTTAGACAAGCAACAATGTCACACCATATAGACAATGTAATATTGTCATGAAAAGTAATTCATTATATAGCGATGCGTTACTTGCAGCATCTCATTGCATATCCCTGCAATCTAATAAGGTCGGGGTGCTCCTCTATCTCCCTCAATTTTTCCATCAATCTTAGCAAGGTCCATATTGTTGCCGCCATGGATGATGACCTTGATTTATGGCTTTTCCTTCGCTTTTTTTTTTTTTTTGAAAGATGAGAAATTTATTAAAAGGCAAGAAAAGAGAAAGTTTTTCCTTTGCCATGGACCTATATTTTGAAGGGATTGGAAAAAACTAGTCTTCATTTCCATTTTGAGAGTAATGATTTGATGTACCAGTATTAGAAGTCATTCAAAACCCTATTAAACCTTCTAATTCAAGATTGAATGTACCAACCACTTCCTCATCTGCCTATTCTTCTTTACTATTTGTTATCAATGACCTCTTCCCAAGGGTTAAAAGTTCTTCATTGGGCACACATCTATGAAATGTCCCTTGTCTCCACATTTGTAATAGTAAACATTACTGAGATCACCCTTTGATGTCTCTCCAAATTCTTTAGTCACCAAAGGGCTATTTTTCTATGTGGTTCTTGGTTTATCACCCTTGGTGATCATAGGAGGTCATTGATTGCTCTCCTTATTTGTTCTTGGGCTTAAAGAGAGATCTAATTGGCCTCATCAACACTGCTAGGTATAATAGCTACCATTCCCTCTAACTCATCTCCCAATCCATTGCAGTATCATGCTACTAATTGCATGCAAGTCTTTGTAAAATCGCATCGAACTATCAAGTCATGGAACTTTCTTTGTGTACTCTTCAACAATAAGATCTTGTCATCATCATGAGATCTCAAGAAGATGCCTCCTCATAATCTTGCAAAAGAATTTTTTTTTTTTTTAAATGATACAAATTTATTAGGGGTAGAGGTAAAAGAAAAAAGCTACACAGACATAAAGGAAAAGGAAAAAAAACAACAAACACCCAAAACCACAACTTGGACCATCTCAGGGTAACACTTGGACAACAATAAGAAAACCCAATTAATCACCCCATCCGCAGAGCTGCTCTAATTAGGATCATTTACGTGTGAAGGATGACTTGTCTTCAGAGGGTAATTATAGATATTCAACTAAGGTGGTATGTGAGCCATTGGTCCTTGCCAAGTATACATGGTTGAGGATATCAAAGGTAGGTGGGACCACTGATGCACACATCTTCTTGTGGAGGGGCATGAAAGACGAGTCATCTAGAGGAAACACTTCTTTCCATGTTTAGTTCAAATTACGAACGCTCTTTCATTGCCTCGTTAACACATGCATTTGCATTGTATTTCTTTCTACTCTTCCATTGCAATCATCCAACTCCCAAACTTATCAAATTTCTTCATCTTTTGTTGAAATATTCACTTCACATCACCTTGATTTCCACCTGCCATTGATCTTCAAACTTACAACAATGAGAGAGATGAAGAGTAGGGACCTACATCATGTTAGATGCATTAAGAGCGATAACCAAGGGTACTAATTAATGACAATGAGATCAATGAAAAGTGGAGAAGTTATTTTGAGAACGAGTTAAATGACAATCACTTTAAGAGCATAGAGACAGAAGAAAGCATAAAATCAAATGACATCAGAGTCCACAGATACTTTGCATGATTAGGATATCTTAAGTGAAAGAAGCTTTGAGAACGATGAAAACAAAAGAGATCCTTAGACCAGATGGTATACCAATAGATGTTTGGAAGAATGTGGGAAATACTACGTTATTTTGGTTGACAAAGATGTTCAACAAGATTGCAAGATTGACGAAAATACCGAGGTACCTATTTATAAGAATAAAGGAGACATACAGAGTTGCACTAACTATTATGGGATTAAACTTATGAACCATACTATGTAACTTTGGGAAAGAGTGATCAAGCAAAGACTAAGGCATGAGGCGAATGTATTAGAAAATCAATTTGGTTTCATGCCAAGGAGGCTTGCAACTGAATCTATTTTTCTGCTTAGACAATTGACAGAGAAATAGAGGGAGAGGAGATAGGAGCTCTACATGGTCTTTATTGAGTTACAGAAGGCTTACGACAAGGTCCCTAGAGAGTTAATCTAGTGAGTGTTACTGTGTTAGGAAAGAAAGGAGGTTTAAGACAATATATTGACATGATTAAAGATATGTATGAGGCAGTAGTAACAGATGTGAGGACCACTAGTGGAGAGACAAGTGAGTTCCAAATTACTATAGGGTTGCACCAAGGGTTAGCATTGAGCCCATACCTTTTCACATTGGTTCTACACAAGTTAATGAGGCATTTGCAGGACTAGGAGAGATCCCATGGCATACGTTGTTTGCAGATGACATACGTTTTATTAACAAAAAGAGGGAGGGCGGAAGCACAAAGCTAAACTTATGGAGGAGTCCCTTAGGATCTAAAGGATTTAAAATTAGTTGGACTAAAACAGAGTATATGGATTTTGTAGCCATACAAATGGGAACGAGGAATTAGTCAAGAACTTTCATGAGAGTGGAGAGATTGAGAAGGATGTTGCCCATAGAATAAAAGTGGGGTGAAAGAATAGATATGTGCCTCTGGAGTTTTATGTGATTGTCCTGGGCTGCTAAAATTGAAACGGAAACTTTATAGGAATGGCTATAAGGCCAGCCATGCTTTATGGGACAAAATGTTGGGCAGTTATGGATAGAGTTGTACACGAACCGAGCCAATTCGAAAAGCTTGCTCGGCTCGGCTCTTAAGGTTGAACAAACCAAGCCGAGCCAATTTTATGGGTTCATTAAGAATTCAAACCAAGCTCGAGCCTGACCTAAGCTCGATTCAACTCGGCTCAAACCAGGCTTGATTCGGCTTGGCTCATGTACAGGCTCGATATTTAAAAATGTATTATATATTATATATATATTAACATTATTATATAGTATATAATAAAAAAAATTAAAAAAACAAAAACAAAAACAAAAGGTAAAAAACCCTAAAACCTTTCCCATTCGAGCGCCCTGCCCCCTTTCTCTCCCCGCCCACCTAAGCTCAAACCCTAGAAACCCTAGTCGCCTTCTGGTCGTCCGGCATCCATGAGGAGACCCTCTGACCTCTCTCACCTCCTCCTCCTCCTCCTCTCTCTCTCTCTCTCTCTCTCTCTCTCTCTCTCTCTCTCTCTCTCTCTCTCTCATATTCTCTCTTCTCAGTTCTCATCTCCTCTCTCTCTCTGCTCGTCGCCCGGCCAGCCAACGCTCATGTCCAGTCCGACAGCCGACCTCCCTCTCTCTCTCCACTTGTCGACCGCCCCTGTCCGACAGCCGAAAGCTCGAAGAGGCTCGAATTCAGCTCGAAAGCTCGACCAAACCAAGCCTACCAGTTGGGCTCGAGGATCAAGCCGAGCCCGAGCCCAAGTCGCCCGCTGACCAAGCCAAGCCAAACTGTGCAAAGCTCGGTTCGGCTCGGCTCGTGTATAGCCCTAGTTATGGAAAAACATGTTCATAGGATAAGTGTAGTTGATATGAGGATGTTGAGATGGATGAATGGCAAAATAAGGATAGAAATAGAAATGAATACATTCAAGGGGAACCTAGGAGTAGCAGCAATAGGTAATAAGATGAGGGAAAGTAGACTTAGATGGTTTGGTCATGTGTAATGGAGACCAAGAATTGCATCAGATAGACTGAGGGAGTTGGTACAAGTTGAAGGCTCTAAAAGGGCAAGGGGAGAGCCCAAGAACACTTGGATGGAAGTAGTAAGAAAAGACTTGAGACCTATGGTCTAACTTATGGCCCTTGATAGAGTAGAATGGCAAAATAGGATTCATGTAGCTGAACCCAATTAGTTCGGGTAAGGCTTAGATGATGATGATTGTAGTATTATAAGAAATCCCACTTCTAGTGGGTGTAAAGAAATTTGAGAACAAACTAGGGTAGGAAATTGGGCTGAAAATGTGGCAGATTGTATGGCTGAGGAGGTGGGTTGTTGGGGAATTGTCCATAGGCTGATTAGAACAAGCTATGGATGGCTGTGAGTGGAGGTCGAAAGATTTGGCACCCAAGACTGGGTGAAAATTTTGAAACAGCATTAGGCAGGTCAAAGGGCAGATTTAGGGACAATGAAAGGGTGGATGTTAATGCAATGGGTTGAGCAGAATCTGATTTTACGATCTCATGAAAACAGGCACTGTGTGGAGGCTGGTTACAGGCTGCAGGGTAAGATTTGTGAGGTATATGTTTTGAAATGATGGGGCCTGCATTTTTGGATTTGTGGGTTGGACAAGGGCGTAAAGGTGTAGATGTACGGATCTGATGTGGGAATAAGGCTGGGTACAGATTCCTTTTTTTCGGTTTTTGCATGTGTTTCAAGTGGACAAGAAGATCGAAGAAAATGCAAAAAGAGTTGCAACTGGTCCTGGATCTGAAATTAGTCGGAATCTGGAGCTAACATGGCATAAGTGCAGAAAGATCAGATCAAGGTATTCAATAACAGTAACGGTGGCCGTAACAGCCACCATAATTACCGTTACGATATCGGCGGTAACAGACATTTCGGCCAACTTAAAAGGAAAAAAAAAAACTGCCAGCCCCAAAACACATAATGGTTCCCACAGTTACGGTTACATAACGACTGACGAAACCGTTTTTTTAATACCTTGGATCAAATCTGGTTCCCACAATGTCAATCTAGCACTAGTTTATGTTGCAGCAGGCAATGGATGCAGATCATCTTCCAAACATGATACATAGTGGCAGGAAAAAGGAAGCAAAGAACTGATTTTGGATCAGAACTTGCTTAGATATAAAAAAAATGACATGACCAACTGCACAGATTGGATCTGATGCTGCCCATATAGATGTGGACCCAGATGATACTCCCAATATAACCATGCCCAGGCAATACATGCAGAAATCTGAAAAAGATGCACTCAAACTTAGAGATTTTGGATCCAGATCACACCCGAAATAGGTTTGTAACAAAACTCAGAGATAAACACTGGCAGATCTTACCTTTCAAAAAAAAAAAAAAACTGGCAGATCTCCAAGAATGTGGCTAGAATACACAGAAATCAGCAGCTGGAGCCAAGATAACTAGGCTAGAATTCAAATCTCTCGAATCTTTTCAAGAAAAACCATTCTTAAGCTGTAAACTTAAACCTTTTCTTTATTTCATTCCAAAAATGCTCATATGCAAAAAGAAATCTTAGACTATTATTATCAAATTCTAAAGCATACTAGATAAAGATAACTACATGTATTCCAACTAGAAGTATATTCTTGGCAGCTCCCTATGCCCCTAACAAAAGAATATTTTCATTATAGCCCATGTATGGGCTGGCATCCCCGTAACTTCCAGTAAAAACATGTAGGCAGCTTGTTTCCTTAATTTTCCCACACATATGACTATGTGGGGTCAACATTTGGGGCTGGAATATAATTGCATCTCTAAAAGTTCAATGATTTCAATATAATGGAAGCCCAAGAGAAAAGGAGAAGAAGCATAATTGAACATCGTGCAAGAATATGACTTGCCATCATTGCTAGTTTGCCCCAACCAGTGGCTTAAAAAGCAAATAGCGTGTAGCATAGCATTCACCCTTTTGAAGCATGAAGCTTAAGCTACATAGTATGCAACATAAATTAAATGCTACTTCTAGATTTTTTGGTAAGGTTGTGCTTGTTTGCACCAAATATCATGAACTTTTATGATATTTTTCACCAAATTAGTCCACTTAATAATGAAATTTAATGACATCCGGTGCGACCAAATACAACATAAAATAAACAGGAAAAATAGGCAAAGACTAAGTATAGAGGTAACGAAAGAGCAACCTAATTGATTTTATATTATTACTTTACTAAAAAGACCAAAAAGATATTAATTTATATTAAAACTGAAAAATGTAACAAATCACAGAAAACACTAAGGGGCCATTTGGATGGGAGTAAATGGAGGTAAATGAGGGGTTATTAGGAGTAAATGGAAGTAAATGGTATTTGAGGTGTGTGTGGATGGAAGTAAATGCATGTAAATGAAATGAAATGGGAGTAAATGGCCATGTAAATGAAATCCTCCCTACAAGAGAGGATTTGGAAGTAAATGGGGTGAAATGCCATTTTGAGCTCCCTTGGAAAGTTGCACAAGTTAACAAAGGTTGGCCATCTAATGATACTCCATACACATAGCATACTAATGATACTCCAAAACAATTCAATTACCGACTGCATCACTAAAATCACACCAATAGAATGATCCAAACCGTTCAAAGGTTGAACATCTAAACGGACGGTTAAAAAGTGTTGGCAAGTTGCTTGTTTGCGATCCATACGTTTTTGGCCCACCTTACTCATTATTGGCTAAAACATACATTTTAATGGGCTTATTACAATCATTTTGTTCAATATAACAGATGTACACTAATTTGAGATATTAAAGCTGACTCGAGATATCACATATGTTCTTCTGAATATATTAAAATTTTCTAATGCATTCCAATTTCTCCCATGTACTCCCATCCAAACAAAATATTTGGATTTCAAATGCATTTCATTTACACCCGTCTAAACACAACTTAGGGCCCGTTTGGTTGCAGAATCCAAATTCTAGAGAAAATCTAGATTCCACTGTTGGAATCCAAAATTGCAGAAACTAGAGTGGAACCCAGGTTTCATCCAGAATTTCCTGTTTGGTTGAAAAAGGTGCAATTTCCAACCGTCGCTTGTGGCATGGCCCACTTGGGCTTCAGATCTGCCTGAGAACCTTACCCTTGGCCTATTGTAGTCCCGCAAGACAGATGGCCAGGTTGGATGGCAAATAAACATTATAGTGGGCCCTAGGAAGTTTTTAATGGTGGGCGTTCAATCAACACTGCTTTCCTGTGGTGTGGCCCACTTGTGATTTAAATCTGCCTCATTTTTTGTCCAATGCCCTTAATTGAGCTCTCAAAACTGATGGACCATGTGGATATAAAACACATACATTATAGATGTACAACGCATATATGGAGGTGGTGACGCTCACTTCCGCCTCTTTTTCCCTTCCGTAGAAAGGGTCACCCACGCCGTTTCCACTAATCCCGGTTCCAGTTCATTTAGGCTTCCAGACAGAATCCTGTTTGACTAGAACTTGTCACCAAACACACCGGTTAAAATAGGATTCTGCTGGAATCCGGATTTTAGGCTAGAAACGGGTTTCCAGATGCCAACCAAATGGGCCTTAGTAAGCCATTTACTCCCAATTCATTCACCTCCAATTCCATTTCCCATTTACCTACATTTACAAGCTCCCAAACAAGCCCTAAGTGATGAGAAGTGGATTCCATGATATGAATTCTCATCAATTCCAGATTTTTTGTTTGGCAGCCTAGATTTGGAGAGAAGTCAGACGAGGGAATGGACGGTGTGGATTTTAATCCCACCGTATGCCCACCTATACCTTGGATTTTGATCCCATCTATCAATTTTTAAATCCATGCCGTCCATCCATTTTTACAAATCATTTTATGCCAAGATCCCAACAATAAAGCAGATCCACATCTAAGGTGGACCATAAAACAGGAAAAAGTGGAGAGTGACCTTTATGATGCACAAAAGTGTTGGATTAAACTGATATTTGTGTGGTCCCTTCATCCAAGTCTTTGTGACCTTATCAACAAGTTGGATGGCAAATATACATTACGTTGGGTCCTACGGTCAGGGACATATCACGTTGGGTCCCACGTTGGGGAGGATTTCTCATCAAATCCCACCTTTTTGGGAGGATTCGAAAAGGAGCTGAAAAGTGCCTTTTTGAATTCTGATGGATTCCTATGAAATCCACTTCTCATCAAATCATTTTCACCAAACAGAGAAAAGCAAGTGGTTTCTCATCACTTCTCATCAAATCCATGGTGCCAAACAGGGCCATTAATGATTTCAATGTTTTATTGAAAAATAACTTGTAATGTAAGCTACATAGAGCGTACCATAGGCAATGTAGCATGTAGCGTATGCAAAATTAGCATTTAGCATAGGTTACATGTGACTTTATAGTCAATCTTTTAACATGTCAAATTACCATTTGCGACAATCATGCAAGAATATTTGAGTTGCCCACTAGGTAATCACATTTGCTATGAGGCAATCCCGAGAATCATAGGTGGCAATTGGCTTCTCATTGGAATGTCAACTGCTAAGGGCAACCTAATAGGTGGCTTTAGATCATTTAGGAAAAGTTATGTCAATCTCACCGATCGTTGAACCACAGATCCACAATATTATTGGTATGCTTCTCTTTCTTTTGTTTGTTTGTTTTCTGAAGCACTTATATACATCAGAGTTCTTCTCTTTCCTTCCTTCTGTTTTCTCTTTCTCCTCCTTGAGCAAACCAATCTTTGTGCTCTATAGCTTATCCAGTTGGAAGACTAGACAGAGCAGCTGAAATCAGAGCTCAAATTCAAACTGATGCATTTCATTTTAATAATGATCCGGATGGAAGTAGAATTTTTTTTTAATTTTTTTTTGCATGATGCCCTTCCATATCTTGATACAAATCTAGTCTGAGGGTCCATAGCTCAGCAGTAGAGCATTTGATCTTTTCCTTTCAAAAGAAAATTCTTGATACGTATCAATATCATTGTATTTTCTTTGCAGCTATCACATCTTCTAATATGTTTGATTTCCTACCTTGCAAACAAAAGCATCAGCTCCCAATGAAACAGCATTTTTTCACCCATTCTGACAAAATGCTCAGAGATGTACATTCTCCATATTTATCAGTTGTACAAAGATTGGGCACATTAGCTCATTTTAAATGTAACTATCCAGAAAAGACCATGAGAAATCAAGTACTCAAGGAAATTTACCTAAAGTGATAACCAAGGTCCAAAATTAATCAATTCCAGTGGCACGGGTACCATTAAAAAAATTGACCCATTATTAGTTGTGTGAAGAGGTCCTTCTTCAAAAAATCCTAGAACCAATGATAACAGTGATGTGCCATAATTATATCCAATTCCAAACTTTACAAAGGAATCAACAATCAACCTAGAAGCTTCAAAAATAACTATCAGGCGAAATATGTAATGCTTAGCCAGCATGTAATAGCAAAAGAACATGGGCAAATCGAGAAATCAGTGATGTGCCATTATTATTATCTGATTCCAAACTTTACAAAGGAATCAACAATCAACCTAGAAGCTTCAAAAATAACTATCAGCCGGAATATGTAATGTTTAGCCAGCATGTAATAGCAAAAGAGCATGGGCAAATCGAGAAATCATGGGGCAAAACAGCTAAAAAGTCACACTCACGGGTAAGATTTTCTGTCTCATCATCAAGCTTTCTTGTATTCAAAGATGTGCTGCTAGAAGCAGCTTTGTTCGTACCAGCATTAGCTACAAAAACATACATAACAATTAGCACTAGAACTCAAAAAGTGCAAAAAGCATAATGTATTGGACAATCAAGAAAGACATGAGAACCACATGATTCATTAGTCATTACAATCATCAAATTCAACATGATTTACAGCAGACCTATAATTATAATAAATAGAACAGTTCCTTTGAAACAAAGAGATACACAATGGTTGAGACAGTAACCGGTTCAATTTCAGCATGAACACAAATAAGCACGAGGATTAAAATAGATATATACCAACACCATGCAATATATTTATATTATTTAATGACAAAATGAAAAAAAAAAAAAAAAATTGTGGATCTAGTACTTCAAGCCGACCACAATTAGTTCATATAAGGCTTAGACGACAATGATGAGTACTTAAAGCACAAGACAATAGTATACTACCAAGAGGCATGTCGACTGTCATATATACCTTCTATTGAGGTGCCCTTAGTGACAAGTGGCAAAAGGGTCACTTGCATCTGGATCCTAGGAGGTTTTGTTATATAATAAAATTATACTTGCCTTTTGCCTTCTTTTTTTTTGGGTGGGGGGTGGGGGGGTGTTGTGAAATAATACATTGAGGAGGTACTTACTAAAAGATCAACAGAAAGAAGAAGAAATAAAAAAGTAACAGAGAAGATAAATACCAATAGGCCTCTAAGACAGTCATATATTTCAGTCTCATGCTTCAACAAACAACCATTGAAGCCTCTGAGTATCAGATAAAAACACACTTGACATTGTAACCACATTACACATGGAAAAATAAGTTTAATTGTTTTTGGGAATAGTACAGTGAGAGTTTCCACAGTAGCACTTTTACCTGCATTTTGTTTTTATCCATTCAAGTGCTTCTAAAATCTCTTGTGATCCACTTCCCACACTCATGTCGTCATATTGCCCTTACCGATTTTAATAAAATAATGATCTTTCAACATTATATAGTTGCACTTTTACAATTTACAGCTTCATTAATGGAGAAAGCTGAAAATGAACCACAAAAGGTACAGCTATTCCCCAACACTTAGAGACCTTCCAAAAACAAACTCTTTCTAAGAACACCTTTTGCACGTGTTACCTAGTTTTCATCCAGTGATGATCAGTGTTCACCATCGCCGATATTATTGGGGATTGCCAGATCAGCGACACCAAAACTGCTGGAAGTTTAAAATTGTCCAAATATTGCCAATATGTTCGATAACATCAGCAATATTTGGTGATATTATCGATGCCAATGATATTTTGAGAAGAATCCCTTATAACAATACCATTGATAATATCCCTGATATGAGGGAACATTCGTAAATAGGCGAAAATTGACAGAAATTTGAAAAAAAAAAAAAAATGGAACCCATTAAATCTCTTCTTTTTGGGATCTTTTTTTTCTGAATTTTGTTCCTTAGGTGATTTTGATCACTCTTGGTTTTTATTGAGCCAAAGTTTGGATTTGGGGATAAGTCTTGACTCAAAACAAAAACGGGCCAGAACTCAAAGGAGATGAAAAATCTATAGAAACTTCTTTTTTTTCTCTAATGTTAGCAGGAATAACAATGGAAATCCATGTCAATGCACATGGATTTGTGGTAAAAAATAAAAATAACATTCCAGTAAAAATGAGGGAAGTTGGGGAAATCCTAATTGTTTCATTTTTAAATTGGAAAATATTTGTTTTTTACTGTTAATTAATATGGAAAATTTATATATTAATTAATGTTGGCTGATCTATTGATTGTCTACAAATTTTATACTTTGTTTTATATTGATTTTTTTACGGCACATGGCTAGGCCTCTATAAAATGGAAAGTTATTATGTATAGTTGTTTCTTGAATTATTTCGACCCCTACATGTGTAATCATGTGTCTTTCAACCTCTCCTAAAGCTTCATTGCAAAATTCCACCTTTTTTCCCAATGTTTCCCTTGGACAAATATATACTTCCAAGTATCGGTATCTTCCAAGTATCGGTGATACCGATACATGTTTCTGTATCCCCAGTCATCGATACATGTAATGATCATGGTTCTGAATGACGATATCCAGCCGTATCAGCCCCGTGAAAAAATGATACAATATGGCGTCGCGTATCAGAATCGGGGCCGTATCAGTCTGTATCGGCCCATATCGGTCAGAATTTTTATTTTATTTTTTTGAAGCGAAAAAATATGAAAAAATATTAGAAAAATAGAAAAAAAAAAAAAAAAAAAGATATTCACGAATCTTTTTTTTTTTGTGTTTTGACCATGTATTCAATGGTGTGTCGGCAATGTTGTCAAAAGCGATCGCATAATCGCATAATGCCATCCATATGGCATATGCGATGGTCGCATATGCCATATGGATGTTATGCCATCGCATATGGCATAAAGCGATCGCATATGCCATTATGCCATCGCATAATTGCATATGCCATCGCATATCGCATAAAGCGATCGCATATGCCATTATGCCATCGCATAATCGCATATACCATCGCATACTTTTCATTTTTTTTTCAAAAAAAAAAAAAAAAAAACAGGGTTGTGCAATCACATAAGCAATTAGGCATAAGTGATCACACGGGATCGCTTATGCCATTTGAAAACATTGTGTATCGGATCATTCCTTTGATGAGAATGTTGTTTGTCGATTTGACTTGTTGAAGGTCAACAAAATGGGCCCTAATTGAACAGAACAATGACCCATTACATTGGAAATACAACAAAATGAAGATAAAAATATAAAAAGGAAAGTGAAGGTTTATCCCTCTTTCCTGATTTTTCCCATAATGGTCCACTTCGCTTTGATTAGTTGAATCTCATTCAAATCATTTGTTTTGATCCCAAAATAGGTTTAGATCTAGCCTATAATGAGTTTTTAATATTCTTTCATGGTTTAAATGAAAAGAAGAAGAGGAAATATGAGTGAATTTAAATATATATATATATATATATTCAAATTTGGGGTTTTATGGGTGTATCGGCCCATATCGGCCTGTATTGCCCGTATTGGCCCTGTATCAACACCAATATGAGTTGTATCGTCTGATACGGACCGATACGGTCCAACCAATTTCGATACGGCTTATACAGCCCATATCGCGTATCGTATCAGGCTGATACGGATACGATACGACCGTATCGGCCAATACGATACTGATATTCATATCTATGGTAATGATACTGATACACCGAACACTGGTGATGATCAATGTTATCAAATCATAAATCATTTTCTTGTCTGAATCATATCGCATCGTAAATCGTAAGATTTTTTTCAGATTTTCATAAAAATATCATAAAAAAATACAAAACAATTATACATAGATAAGAAAAATTAAAAAACATATCAATCATCCATTTTCTCATGAATATGCTAAAGACACAACTTAACCATGAGTCCATGGCATTAATCTAGTGATCAACTTTATGCATAAATTATAAAAATATCATAAAAAAATACAAAACAATTATACATAGATAAGAAAAATTAAAAAACATATCAATCATCCATTTCTCATGAATATGCTAAAGACACAATTTAACCATGAGTCCATGGCATTAATCTAGTGATCAACTTTATGCATAAATTATAATGTCTGATGTATCTATGTATGAAAAAATGATGTCACGTTAGAAAAAAATGACATTCGATTCCTCTGTAAATCAAAAGATATCTCAATTTCTTTATTTTGGGTTTTTGAACATCAAAATCCTCAAAAGAAAAAATAGGATATTTTTAATGGGAGAGACTTTTTCATATTTTATGAGCAAAATGGTACAAAGAAAAGGAAAAATTGAATAAAAATAATAATAAATTAATTTTTTAAGTATTTTTTGGACCCATTTACGTATTCGACAATTATCTTACCATTCATATGATTCGATATGATTATTGTACGATTCGTACGATAATCGTACGATTATTTAGGATTTGAGATTTGGGTGTACGATTCAAATCGTACACCCATACAATACAATATGAATCGTACGATTCATCTCATAAATCGTACGATTTTGATAACATTGGTGATGATAGAATCTAATGCAATGCTATGCTAGAACTGAACAATTTTTACAAATTCTATGTGTGCTACTGTAGTTATCTTCTTAAAAATAAGTTCAAACGTGAAATGAAATTCTAACCTACTCAGATCCTTTGGTGCTTGTAGACATAAAAACCACTAAAATGTTACAACTAGTACAAGGAAAGTTTCTGTGCAGGCCCCTATTTTCTGTTTAAGAGATCGTGATTGATAAATAGACAGACAGACAGGCAAAACAGACTTAGAAATAATGACACTTTGAGCTGTTTTCCAGCAGGGAAAAGGGGGAGAGAGAAATAGAATTGTGACGGCCAAAGTACCAGTGCCTGACACGCTAAAACAACTTTCATGAATCTTTAGATGAATTTATTCATCGTCTAGCAGTTCCCAGCGAGGAATCATACAACAATTTAAGAAATCACTGCAAGCATCCTAATTAACACATCATCAAGATATTAATGATACAAGCTTTGTAAAGGAATGCAGATTCCAGACACCCCATCCTCGGCCAAAAATCAATCGTTCCCCTCAGAGCATCTGTCCAGTGCTAAAAATCAAGGCCAGTCCACTTATCAGGCAAGCAACACATGCTTTGAATTTCGACCGCTGGTTATCATCTTTCCAACC
Organism: Liriodendron chinense; assembly: GCA_003013855.2. Classification (NCBI taxonomy): domain Eukaryota; kingdom Viridiplantae; phylum Streptophyta; class Magnoliopsida; order Magnoliales; family Magnoliaceae; genus Liriodendron; species Liriodendron chinense. The sequence continues at coordinate 7,109,341 of ML058334.1, forward strand.
ATCTGTTCCCAAATACATCCACCCGATAAACGGACCAGCCTGATTTTCAAGCTAAAGAACCCTCGAAATGGGAACCACCAGAGCGCCCCAGATCCTGCATGCATGGGAGCTTCTGGAATTAACATTCATCAGCCTCATGAATAATAAATTCGCAGTTCATGAAGACAAGAAGAACTCTGCAGCAGACATATCTTCATCTATTAACAGATTATGTAAATATAATACTAATCAGCATCGAATTCTTAGCTTCTTAGCATTTTGATTCGATTTTCAGTAATCAAACTGCAATTTAGAGCATCGGAAACAATATCTTTTCCGGGATCAGACAAAGCGTATGAAGATCAATCTGCAGACCAAGCATTGAAAACTGGGAAAAGAAAAGATAGAAACGAAACAGTTCCAATGGAAAAAAACAAAAACAAAAAAAACAAAAAAAACCCTAGAATCAGCACCGTCAAAAAAATCTAGAATAGAATCAGATCAGTCGAGATTGGGATAAAACCCTAACCCAATGGAGAAATAGAGGTTAGGAAGGGTCGGAGCCGTACATTTCTTGACGGTTTCGATATCGGCGCCGCTGCGACGGGCGGCGTTGACGGCCTTCTCGTCTTTCTTAGCGGCGGAGGTCGGAGCCTTCTTGCGGATGACGACGGGCTCCCAGTCCTGAGTCAAGGGTCCGATTCCTGCCATCTCTATATGAGTTTTCTTGCAAGGGTTTGGATTTTGGATTCGTCTCTATCTCCTTCTTTCGTTCTCTCTGCCTTTATACTCGCTGGAAGTGTTTTTCTGTTATTTGATACTCCGATAGCGCATGATGCTTAATACGCATGCACTCGGAAATTGTACACATATAATGTAGTGACTCAAATTAAACCGCCGAATTTGTGGAACCCAGTGTGAATAAGTCACAATCAAAATATCACTTTAGTTGAACAATCCCAACCGTCGGACTCGTGGACACTTGTTCGCTAAAATAGAACCGCTGGATATTTTTCATATGCGGCTGTTTGATGACACGTTTATAGTTTAGCCGATTCACGACGTGGTGGGTAAGCACGCGGATTGCGTCTGACAGTGTGGGGCCTATCGTGATGTATCTGTTTATCCACACCATCAATTATTTTTTTAAGATTATGATAATGTATGGGCCCAAAAACGAGGCAGATTCAATGCTATATTGGACCACACTAACATGACTCTTGTATTTTAATGCAACTTGCATTTAATGCTTTATCTTTAATGCCGGATGCTGTGGTTCAGTGGATTGTTGGATATACCTCATTTTTGAGCCATGATATTAGGAAAAAGAATGGACCGCATGGATAAACAGATACATCACAGTGGGCTCCACACAGATGTGGTCGGACGCAATCCACTTCGCCTGTGGACCCACCATGATGCATATGTATGCTAAACTGAAGCACATCGAAAGCTCAAGCGGCCCACAAATCAAGAAACAGTGCTAATTGAATGCCTGCCATTGAAAAATTCTTGGGAGACACAGGCATCTTGAGTAATGCTGGTATCTGTCGTCACCGTTAAGGTTTCAAGGGTATAACGTTCAATTAAAATTACTTGCATGAACGGGGATTGCGGGCACAGAAATATTCTTGTGCCCTTTTATTGTCCCTAAGTGTGTGGGGCTAACATAGATGCACGTGATAAATCCACTCCATCTTTGAAAGGCCACACCAGGACAGGACAGGAATTAAAAAACAGGCGGATCCAAGACTCAATTGGGCCACACAAAACGAGACAGTGGGAACACGAACGTCCACTGTCGAAAGCTTCCTAGAGCTGACAATGCAGTTTATATGCCATCCAAACCGTTCATAGGCTTAACACTCAGATAAATTGTAGGCACAAATATCATGCAGATGCTAAAATTCAGTCGCCCTGCAAAGTTTCCAACGGTGGGCGTTCAATCCGCACATGAGTTTTGTTATGTTCTTATTTTTAGACGATGTGTCCTATTCTGGTCTTGTAAAACTGATGGACCGAGTGGATTTTTTCATGGGCATCTACGTGGGCCCACACAACTTCCGACTTGCAGCCGTCTATTAATGCCTGTGTATCATCGTCACATTCTCTATGGAATTGCATTAGATAGAGTTAACATCACAGGTTTGGAAATACCAACTTTGACAGTCCAATCCCGCATTCGGTATAAAACTCTTCCTCTATAAAATTCTTCCTCTGGGAATAACATTGTATAAGCCAAACTCATGTTTGGTGAACCTTGGAATTGTAATCAACGGACCAGGTTCACAACTGATGTAGTCACCTACATGCATATGTAACTTGAATGTCACGTGTAACGGTGTAACGGGCACATATAGATGAACACTGTGTATAAAACACGTGCATCAATGTGGAGCCCACCGATGTAGTGGATTTTGATTTTGAAATCCACCAAAAATCTTATAGTATTTGCTTTCAACATAGGATGATATGTACCTAGATTAATTCAATCCTTCCCTTTTGCAACGTCAATGGAATTTGTATAAACTAAATGCAATTCCGTACTACTTAATCTCATGTTCCAAACAAGTGCAGTTTGAGGTAAATCTGGGGCAAACGCACCAAATCAGAGCATGTACGGTGGATCCAACTGGATCATTAATTAGAACCTACATTTGAAATGCCCTATTCCATACCATGCTTGTCAAGTGGATTGCTCTTGTTGAAGGAAATGGACAGTTGAGAAGAAAATGGTGAAAGGCCAATTTAAAGCGGAGTGTAGGGATGTCTATGTCTAAGAGTGTTGGTATTAATGGTGTTAGGAACATTTTCAATTACTGCTACATGAGGGTTGTTATAGACAAAATAATGGAGACCAGCTCAGCTATTAAAAATTGTACACGGACGCCCATTTGACTCTCGAGATCATCCGATCGAGAGTCGCAGATTGGGAAGGTACGGAAGAACCCATTAGACTCTCGAGATCATCTGATCGAGAGTCGCAGATCGAGTAAGTGCCGGATGCCCATCCGACTTTCGAGATCACATGCTCGAGAGTCGTAGGATGGATAAATACGGAGCACCTATTCGCAAGGCTTCGAGCTCCCCTATCCGATGGTCAGATAAAGCGAAGAAAAGATTCCCTTCTTGAACAGCGAGCAGACCTTCTCACAAGTCGTTGAAAGGTGTTACGTCAAAATGAGCGAGCACTTGGACTCGTGACCAGGTTCCAACATGCGAACAGCTTTTCTGCGGTTATATCTCTTAACCTTCAATACCAGCACCCGATTCCCGTCGGGCAGCTTGTTCAATCCCTCTGCGATGCCAGGCAGGGCTACACCCAGTTCGGTGGTTTCCGTCTTGTCTGCGTCTCCTTCCTTTTCGCTGGCTATGACTCCAACTACGGTTTCCAGCTCTATATGAGTGATCAGCGCTATTACTACGCCTACCGGTAGCCCGTATAGGTCGGTTTTTGGGCTTACCTTCCCTGGTGGTTCCGGATCTCAAGGGATTGTCATCAAGGAACGTGATTGCCAAAATAAGTCATTGGGTTGGATCTCGTCTCTAAAGATGCAGATCTTATCCCATGAAATCAGCGAGATCTCAGTATCGTATACTAGATCAACGGGATCTCGATATCTTGCGTAACAGATTGAACCGCTCCAGATCTATATAAAGGGACGACTCCATTGAGGGAAAGGTACACACAATAATCTCGATCCTATTTTTCTTGGCTGCTCTTCTTCTTGTTTTTGGCCTGACTTAAGCATCGGAGGGCTAACGGCTGGAGTCCAGCCACCCTTAGTTGCTCTGTCCTCTTTCAGGTTTGGCGGAGGAAGTCTCTATTGGAGAGAAGGCGAACGTCCGAAGGATCCTGTTACAAAATCTGACATTAACAGTTTGGCGCCGTCTGTGGGAACGACTTGATCGTCAAAATCAATCGTTCCTCCGACAAAAAATCCTTCGGCGATGCCTCTTAAAAAGGCCGTTCATCCTTCGACTTCAAGGCAAGCACCACCTCCGCCCGATGAGACGGAATCCGTACCTGCTCTTCCACCCACGTCGGCGAATATCCCTCAAGGAGCCCCGAATATGCCATCAACAAATCCATTATTGGAGGCCTCTGGAAATCAAGACGATGTCTTGCGTTTCCTCGGAAACACTCTTCTGACTCTAAATGCCGGAGTTCAAGCCCTGTCGAATCGGCTTGACCAGCATTTCCCTGAACCGCAAGGACAACCCTCCGAAGGTTTACCACCGCAACCCATACCGGTGGCTTCCAGACATTCTATGGACGAACCACAGGTCCCACCACTTGGCAGCCATCCCCCTGTGCCGTCTCCACATTCTATACATTCTAGCTCGTCTCGACAACCTCAACCACAGGGTTCCACCGTCGAAACATCAAGCTATACCCTACCATGGGAAGGAGATCTCAAAAGAATCCATGATCGTTTTGATGTCATGGAACAGCGATACCAGGCAAATCGGCCATCTGCAGTCATGGCGGCAATACATCAATCTGAGTCCCCATTCACCAGCGAGGTGATGGAAGCCCCGTTACCCAGAAAGTATCGAACGCCTGTTATCACCCCGTACACAGGTATTGGCGACCCTCTTGAACATCTGGAAACATACAGATCCCTCATGGAGTTGGAGGGACATGGTTCAGAAATCGTGTGTAGGGCTTTTTCCCTAACATTGAAGCAGGCAGCCCATACGTGGTTCCGAGGATTAAAGCCTCGTTCCATCAGCTCCTTTTCTCAGTTATCAGAGATATTCCTTTCTCAATTCATGGGAAGCATCCACGTCAAGAAGCCAGCTTCCCACCTAATGAATCTAAAACAGCAGCATGGGGAAACAATAAAAGAGTTCACAGTACGATTCACCGCTGAAGCCGTTCAAACTGAAGGTTACACTGAGGAAAAAGGGCTCGCAGCCCTCGTAGCAGGAATAACGAGCGAGAAATTCAGGTTTGCCTTGGATAAAAGCCCACCGAAAACTATGGTAGAATTCCAAGCCAAAGCTCAGAGTACATCAATGCAGAAGAAGTCGCATTGACACGCCATGGGGCACAGGGTAAGAAACGCAAGCCAGAGGGAACCTCTTCTGCAGATAAAAAATATCGTCGTGACCAACGCGATCGTTCTCCCAAGAAATCTTACTCCGGTAAATATCATAACTACACTCCTCTTAATCGGTCTCATGAAAAGGTTCTAATGGAGATTAAACACAAGCCATATGTAAAGTGGCCTGCAAAGATCAAATCCGATCCCGAGAAGAGAGACAAGAGCAAGTTCTGTTACTTCCATAAAGATCACGGGCATAGGACCCAGGACTGCATCTCTCTACGAGACCATATCGAAGCCCTTATTCGAAAAGGCCATCTCCAGGATTATGTTGCTTGTAAAAATCAATCACCAGAAAGGGCGAAGACCTCATCTCGCCAAAAGGAACCTCCTCATCATCAAACTGACCAAGAGGACGCTGAGCCCATGGGAGAAATCTGCACCATCGTCGGAGGACCAGCTTGCGGGGGTGACTCTCAAGCTTCAAGAAAAGCATACGCCCGAAAGGCATCCAGAGAACCTCAGCAAATCTATTGGCTGGAACAGACGTCTAGCTCGTCAAAAACCAGCCATCCTCCAATTTCCTTCACTCTCGAAGATGCAAAGGGAATTCACTTCCCTCACGAAGACTCCGTCGTAGTCACATTGAAGGTATCGAATTATTTGACTCATCAAATTATGGTGGATACAGGTAGCTCAGCTGATATTCTATACTTGGAGGCCTTCAACAAAATGGCACTTGCCAGAAGCCTTCTTAAGCCAGTATCGACCCCCCTCGTCGGCTTCAGAGGTGAGGTAGTGACGCCTGAAGGAAGCATTGATCTCCCAGTTACTTTCGGAGAAAGTCCAGCGAAGACCACCGTCTTCATAAACTTCCTCGTAGTGGACCGAAAATCAGCGTATAACGCCATTTTAGGGCGGCCGTCTCTTACTAAGGTCGGGGCCGCCTTGCACCCTTCGTATCTGTGTGTCAAATTTCCTACTCCGAATGGCATCGGGGTCGTGCGAGGAAGTCAACAGGAGGCACGGTCTTACTATCAGATTGCTCTCCAAGATCGAAAGAAGGCTCAAGCAATACCCGTCATGGAGATAGCACCAGGTTCACCCAACTTACTCTCCAACACCTCGTTGGATCCGAGAGAAAGTGCTCTTAAATCGGGAACTCCAGGGGAAGATACAGTGGCGATTCACTTAGCCAAAGACGACTTGTCCAGGGTCGTATACATTGGATCCTCTTTAACCAGCGTCCATCGTGAAGATCTGGTCCTTTTCCTTACCGAATATCAGGACGTGTTCGCTTGGTCTCATGAAGATATGCCAGGCATCGACCCCAATGTCATCGCACATCGTCTCAATATCGACCCAAAGCATAAACCCGTACACCAGCGTCGACGTGCCTTCACTGCAGAAAGGCAAATGGCAATCAAAGCTGAAGTCGAGAAGTTACTTACGGTCAATTTCATAAAAGAAGTCGATTACCCAGAGTGGGTCGCGAACGTAGTTCTCGTCCGAAAAGCTAATGGTAAGTGGAGAATGTGCATCGATTACTCAGATCTGAACAAAGCATGCCCCAAAGATAGCTTTCCAACACCACGGATAGACCAGCTGGTCGATTCAATAGCTGGACACGCTCTGCTCAGTTTTATGGATGCTTACTCTGGTTACAACCAGATTATGATGCATTCACTCGATAGCCAGCATACTGCCTTCATCACGGATTGAGGATTATATTGCTACCAGGTAATGCCGTTCGGTCTTAAAAATGCAGGAGCCACTTATCAACGACTCGTCAACAAAATATTCGCTGCTCAAATCGGTAGGAATATGGAAGTTTATGTTGACGACATGCTCGTGAAAAGCATCGTAGAAGATGACCACATTTCTGATCTTCGAGAAGCCTTTGATTTAATGAGGAGGTATCAAATGAAATTGAACCCAGAAAAATGCGCGTTTGGAGTGTCTGCAGGAAAGTTTCTTGGGTTCATGGTCGGCCAGCGTGGAATTGAGGCAAATCCTGAAAAGATAAAAGCATTGATAGAGATGAAATCCCCCGTTACTCTGAAGGACATCCAGCGTCTGGCTGGTCGCATCGCATCGTTGAACAGGTTCATCTCGCGAGCATCTGACAAGTGCTTACCATTCTTCAAACTCCTTCGTGCAACGGCCAAGTCTGATTGGAAATGGACGCCACAATGTGAGGAAGCTTTTCAACAATTGAAGCTATACATGAGCACACCCCCCATTTTATCTAAACCTGTAGCACATGAGCAACTCATTCTTTATCTCTCCGTGTCCACTACGGCCGTTAGCGCCGCTTTAATAAGAGAAGATTCGGGGTGCAGAGGCCCGTTTATTATATTAGTCAAGCAATGGTTGAGGCAGAAACTAGGTATTCTGATATGGAGAAACTGGCCCTAGCTTTAGTCACGGTAGCTCGAAAACTGCGACCATACTTTCAGGCCCACGCTATTTTAGTACCAACGAATCATCCACTACGACAAGTCCTTCAAAAACCTGAGGCTTCCGGACGGTTAACTAAATGGGCAGTCGAGATCAGCGAGCACGATATCTCATTCTGCCCTAGGACCGCAGTAAAGGGCCAGGCCGTGGCCGATTTCATCAGCCGAATTCACGTACTCTCCTGATGATAATACCATGACCAGCGACCAGCCTCCTTGGTCACTCTTCGTGGACGGGTCAGTCGCGGGCCACTGGTAGCGGAGCGGGCCTGATTTTAGTGGCTCCCGACGGGTCGCATTTCCAATATGCTCTACGTTTCGATTCTCACATTTCAAATAATGAAGCAGAATATGAGGCCCTGATCGTCGGCCTCGAACTAGCCATTGTCCTTGCAATTCAAAATCTGTTGATTCATAGCGACTCCCAGCTCATTGTCAACCAAGTTCTTGGTGAATTTGAAGCCAAAGAAGAAAGGATGGCCTTATACAAGTCCCGTGTACTCATCCTGCTCACAAAACTGAAGACCTATGAAATAATTCATATTCCTCGCGAGCAGAACCAACTTGCCGACTCATTGGCTAAGCTCGCTTCTGCACCAGAATCTGAGATAGCACACTCGATCCCCATCGAGCATCGTCAGAACCTAAGTATCGACCTAATCGGCTTCTTGAGCAAGTAATATCGGTACAATCGTCTCCGTGCTGGATGGATCCCATCATCCTTTATCTCAGAGACGGATATCTACCAGACGACAAGAAAGCTGCAAGACAAATTCGGCTTCGAGCTTCCAGGTACACCTTGCAAGACGGAATATTATTGCGAAAAAGTTTCTCCTTGCCTTATTTAAGGTGTCTTCATCCAGAAGAAGCACTTCATGTTCTAGACGAAGTACACCAGGGGGCTTGTGGTAATCACCCCAGGGGACGATCCCTAGCATATAAGGCGATGCGGCAAGGATATTATTGGCCTACTATGAAAGCAGATGCAATTGAATTTTCTAAAAAATGTGACAAGTGCCAGCGATATTCACCTATACCCCATGTACCTTCCGAACGGATGACCCCAGTTGACAGCCCTTGGCCTTTCGCTCAGTGGGGGGTCGATATCATCGGGCCTTTACCCATGGGGAAGGGACAAAATAAGTTCGCGATTGTAGCGGTTGATTACTTCACCAAATGGGCCGAGGCAGAACCATTAGCCAAGATTACTGAGAAACAAACCACTAAGTTCATATGGAGAAATATCATATGCCGTTTCGGACTTCCTCACACTATAATTACCGACAACTGGAACGCAGTTCGACAACGCAGCCTTTGATGAATTCTGTGAAAAATGGAAGATACATAATCTCCGCACTTCTCCATATCATCCTCAGGCGAATGGGCAGGTCGAGGCAGTGAATAAGATCATCAAGCACCAGTTAAAGACCAAGCTAGGAGAATGTAAAGGGGTGTGGCCAGAACTTCTGCCAGAAGTATTATGGGCATATAGAACCACGGCTTGTACATCAACAGGTGAAACCCCTTTTTCCTTAGCATTTGGTGTTGACGCAGTGGTACCAGTGGAAATGCAAGTGCCCTCATATCGGATCGAGCAGTATGACCCCGCGAGTAATCAGGAAAATCTCCGACTTCATCTCGATCTCTTGGAAGAGCGAAGAAATGCTTCCCAAGTACGAGTGGCAGCATATCAACAACGTATTGCTCGTTATCGAAATGCTAGGGTTCGGCCTAGATCCTTCCAGCCCGGAGATTTGGTACTAAGGCAAAATCTTGGAGTTCCCGCTCGTTCACTGGATCCAAATTGGGAAGGCCCATATCGGGTTGTTAGGATTGTGCGACCCGGTACTTATTACCTTGAAGACATGCAGGGAAAGCCCGTACGTCGCCCTTGGCACGTGGAGCATTTGCTACGATACTATCCCTAGAATCGATGTAGTTCATTACGACATTTTTATGAATAAAGTGAAAGATATCTTTTGGTCGCTACTCCATTTACATGGACCTGAATAGCCCTGAAGAGAATGCATACCATCTCTTGACCAATTGCCTACCTTTGGTAGGGATAAAACTACCTTTTGGCTGCTATCCCATTTATTTGGATTTGAATAGCCCAGAAGAGAATATACACATCCTCTTAGCCAATTGCCTTGCCCTTGGTAGGACTGAAATCGTTACTAGTTGGTTGCTTCTCCATTCTATGGATTAAAGATAGCCCCGAAGGGAGCATACGTGCTCTCTTGACCAACCTTCTGCCCTTGGTAGAATCAAAATCTCAATCGATAGACCAGTCTCTCCACGAGGGCATGATCGCTACGACCCCCCGGGTTGAGCATAGCTCATTGCAACAGGAAGGCATTCATTACATGAAAAGGAAAGAGTAAACAAAGACAACACTTTCAAAAAATATCTTTTCATTGACGATAAAATGTTTACACAATATCTGCTCGCGAGTACAAAGAGAGGAAAGAGAAAATCAATCTCTTGGAGGAGGAGCTGTGCTCTCGACTTCAGGGCCCATTTCTGGAGCCCCTCCAGCCTGCGTGGCTTCAGTCACCTCGTTCTCAGCAGCAGCTTGCTCTTCGGCAGCTATGATGGTCGCGACTCGACCAAATTCCCCCATATCGAAGGATGGGATCATTCGTTGCACTACTCTTAGTGCAAAGTTGCGACCAGCATCATATGACTCATACCTTTCGTCGTCATATAGCTGCGAAGTCCGAAACTTGGAAATTGCCCGAGGACCTTCTTCTGAGAGCATTTTTACAAGGGCGACTTTTTCCTCGTTCCAGTGGATCGAGTCGTCCTTGAGCTGTGCAAGAGCGGAGCGCTCCTTGGTCAGGTTGTCGTAGGCCTCCTTGAGCTGCGACCTGGCCTCTGCGAACTGCTCTTCCAATGAGATCTTGTTTTGGCGAAAGATCTCCCTCTCTCTCTGCCTTCTCCTTCAAACCCGTGAGCTTCACGAAGTCTGAGTCCAAGGCCTGATACCTATCGGTCAGGACTTGGATTTTCTCGATGAGGATCTTCTTCTCCTCATCTCTCTTCGCGATCACCGCCTTACGAGCCTTGAGCAGTTGATCTCTTCCTTGAACTGCCTTCTCCAAGGCAGTCCTCTTTCCCCCAGCTTCATCTATCGTGCGACGGGAGGCAACGATATCACGCCTCGTTTGCAGGATAAGATCTAAGCCCTGCAAAAGAGATGAAGAATATGAGAGAGCATTCTGGAACGTAATAACAGATTAAAGCAGGTCTTGACAATGTCTTACCTGAACCATCCTCATCCCCGCTTCGAGGAGAAGGTTCTTAGGGCTTGGCTCGGGAAGAGAGCCGAAGGCATGAGGAGGGACGTTCTCAAACAAAAATTTGCATACTAGATGGAGGTGGCGGGGAATAGAATATGTCCCGCTCCCTGACGGTTGGGCAACGACCAACCCGGCCGTCTCGCGAGGAGGAGGCATTGACTCGCGAGCAGATCCTTGCTCGGCAGCAGGGATCAGTTTGCGAGCAGGAGCCGGCTCTTGAGGCTCCATCTGCTCTCGATCCTCTCCAGCTGGGGGGCAGCCGGACCCCGCCCCATCCGGGGAATTGTCAGCAATGTTAATCACTGGCGGTCCAGGTGCGACCACCAGTGAGGGAATAATGGGCCCAGCCGGGGCCCCCGCCATGCTCGCGGGAAGGGCAGGCTGATCGCTACCCGTGCGGATGGACGATTGAGATGGTTCGGCAGGTGTTCTCTTCTGCCTCTTGGAGCCCGTGCCCTTCAATCGGGGCAGCAGACCCCTCTTCTCTCCAGCCTTCGTCATCTCAACCTCTCTTCTGGAAATTAAGCCCGCTGTAGCAAGTCGCGAGGGAGACAGGCAAGCCTCGATATGCCTATCACCAATAGGCACCTTGTACACCTTTACAATCTTCTCGTTGATCCCTCCCTTCAAATTTGATTTTCTCAAGGCCGGGATACCTGCGAGCACAAACAGGGGTCAAATGAAGCAAAAACCCTAAAAACCTAACTGAAGAAACTGCACAATGCGGGATTGTGCCTACCTTCACAGAAAAATCAGGGTCAGCTCCTGGACCCTGGAGGAGGCAGACTCCCAGTTCCCGGAAGCATAGAACCACCGCTTCCTCCAGCCGGGATAGTTCGAGGAGGGCTTCCCCAACACGAAGTTATCCCGATGCCAATAACATAAATAATACCAGCCTTCGCTGGAGGGAGCTTTCTTCAGACGGAACATACGGAGGAACTCCTCCGCCGTGAGTTCCCCGTTGCCGGCCTGAGCCCAGAGGGCAAAGGAGCCCAGAACTACCCTCCACCCGTTCACGATGAGTTGCCCGGGGGCAATCTTGTAACACCGGAGAACATCGCGGATGAAGGGATGGAGGGGGAGGCGTACCCCCAGGATAAGCTGGTACTCATAAAAAGTTACGCATCCTGGGGGGGGAGTCTGGTGTCTCTCTATCTCCGGGCAAGCGGAGAGTGACTGAGTCAGGGATCAGGTATCTCTCCCGTAACTCAGCCAGCCGGTCCTCCGATAAAACGGAAGGATATCCGGCTGCAGTGTATCTACCTGCCGGAACTCTCGCACTGCTGGAGGCAGAGGATTCCGGAGTGGCATCACCGAGAGGGACGGTGGTCTCGTCAGAGTTCCCAGCCATGAGAAGATAAAAACAAAAGAAGGAAAAGAAAAAAGGAGGTATACCAAAAATAGAAAGCAAGAAAAGGAGCACCGGAGGAAGAAGAAGGGAAAGAGAAGACTGCAAGTTCCTTTCGAAAAGCTTATGTAGAAAATCAAAGAAATGGCGGACTCCGTATATTTATAGGCAATCATTCCGCCGTATCTGATGGCACGTGGCAGTCCCTCCTTCGGCGTAGCACTCGAGCAGGCATGCCCATTAACTCCTCAAACACGTGGCAAGCGCCCCTTCATTTTCTGTCTGCGGAAAGGCTGCGGAAAGCTGGCGCTCATTAATTCTATCCCATCATGTGAGGTTCCATTCTCAATGAAGGCATCAGGCGGTTACGTGTGATAGTGAGCTAAGTCCTTCCCTTAAAAATTCTTGGCGGCAAGGACTTGGGGGGCATCTGTTATAGACAAAATAATGGAGACCAGCTCAGCTATTAAAAATTGTACACGGACGCCCATTTGACTCTCGAGATCATCTGATCGAGAGTCGCAGATTGGGAAGGTACGGAAGAACCCATTAGACTCTCGAGATCATCTGATCGAGAGTCGTAGATCGAGTAAGTGCGGGATGCCCATTCGACTTTCGAGATCATATGCTCGAGAGTCGTAGGATGGATAAATACGAAGCACCTATTCGCAAGGCTTCGAGCTCCCCTATCCGATGGTCAGATAAAGCGAAGAAAAGATTCCCTTCTTGAACAGCGAGCAGACCTTCTCACAAGTCGTTGAAAGGTGTTACGTCAAAATGAGCGAGCACTTGGACTCGTGACCAGGTTCCAACATGCGAACAGCTTTTCTGCGGCTATATCTCTTAACCTTCAATACCAGCACCCGATTCCAGTCGGGCAGCTTGTTCAATCCCTCTGCGATGCCAGGCAGGGCTACACCCAGTTCGGTGGTTTCCGTCTTGTCTGCATCTCCTTCCTTTTCGCTGGCTATGACTCCAACTACGGTTTCCAGCTCTACATGAGTGATCAGCGCTATTACTACGCCTACCGATAGCCCGTATAGGTCGGTTTTTGGGCTTACCTTCCCTGGTGGTTCCAGATCTCAAGGGATTGTCATCAAGGAACGTGATTGCCAAAATAAGTTATTGGGTTGGATCTCGTCTCTAAAGATGCGGATCTTATCCCATGAAATCGGCGAGATCTCAGTATCGTATACTAGATCAACGGGATCTCGATATCTTGCGTAACAGATTGAACCGCTCCAGATCTATATAAAGGGACAACTCCATTGAGGGAAAGGTACACACAATAATCTCGATCCTATTTTGCTTGGCTGCTCTTCTTCTTGTTTTTAGCCTGACTTAAGCATCGGAGGGCTAACGGCTGGAGTCCAGCCACCCTTAGTTGCTCTGTCCTCTTTCAGGTTTGGCGGAGGAAGTCTCTATTGGAGAGAAGGCGAACGTCCGGAGGATCCTATTACAAAATCTGACTATTAACAAGGGTTATTACTAGAGGATGGCCTACAATTTTGTTGTCTAGGGTTGTCTTGTGTTTGTAATTCTGCTAATTTGTCTGTAATGGCTTGGAGGAATTCCTCGGTATTGTTACTGTGTAGATGTATATCACTAGAAAGCTCAGGTGGTCTAAACATTGGTTGTTCCGTATCTATATTATCTTTGAAAGGTAACTGATTGTCTCTACTCTGAAGTATGCTATAGTTGTCTGTTAGCATTGTTCTAGTCTGAGTTACAGTATTTTCTATTCGTCCTAGCTGTTCACCTATATTTTGGAGGTATAGATTACTATAATTATTTTGGTCTAAAATAGCTTTGTGTAATCTATTTTGATCTGTTTCAGTAAGGGCTTTAAAAGGTGTGGCTTGTATGGTTGAATTTTGTCCTTGTATTTTTAAGTTCTCGTTAGGTGGGTTTGTAGCTTGTATTCTACGATTATCTACGGTTGTCCAAGTGCTTATCGGTTTTGTGACGACATTTACTTGTGGTAATGTCGTCACAAAACCACTCACCTCCAATGGAAGTAGCAACCTGTCTACTTCAATCTAAACCGCCCGAATTATGTGTCCCAGAGACCATGCATTATAACACTAACGCTTATTTTCATTTGGTTTTCCTAACCAGTTTGATTACTAGACTCTTTGATAGAGGGATCAATCCATTGATCAGTTTTCTACTATTTTGAGATTGATGAAGAGTGATTTCTTTTTTGTTATGATTAATAATGATGCATTAGTATTTTGTAATGAACAAAGAATTAAAAATAAGATAGAAAAAGAATCCAGGATGGGTAACAAACAGATAGGTTTATTTTGTGAACAATTTGGATTTCAACCCTTAGTTCCACCATCAGTGCATAGGAGAAAATCTTATAAAAAGCGTAAAAGTTTTAAAAGAAATTTTAATAAACTTTACGGCCTTGAAGATTACGACCATCAGCTTTACAAGTAGACAAGCAGCAATAGACAATCAGCAGTAGACCATCTACAGTAGCAGTAGACAAGCAGCAGTAGACAATCAGCAATAGACCATCTACAATTTACAGTCGCAGTAGACCATTAGCAGTAGACAAGCAGCAGTAGACAAGCAGCAGTAGACAATCAGCAATAGACCATCTACAATTTACAGTCGCAGCAGACCATCAGCAGTAGACAAGCAGCAGTAGACAATCAGCAATAGACCATCTACAGTAGGCCAGCTAAAAGACAATGCTCATTCCCACGCCCGACAGCATCTCCTTGATTTTCGGGGTTTTTACTGTAGCACTTTTTACTGTAGCACTTTTGACTTTATTGTCAAATAGTACCAGACAGCTGTAAAATACGACAAATCGTTATCATTCTAGCACAGTATCAAGATATGCTCGCGGATTCCAGAGCCTCTGAAGTCCGCGGATTCCAAACAATTTCAAATCCGCATAGTTCTTGATCTCCGTCTATTTATAGCAGCTTCTTCTTCTTCTCAAGCATCGCAATTCAAATCCTTCTACAAACAGAGCTTTACGTTTCAGTCCCTGTGAGCGAGAGTTCTTAGCCTCTTCAATCATCCAATCTTCCTGTAATCCATTAGTCCCTTAGTTTTTTAAGTTGTAATTTCTACAAGCAAGTTTTACAAGTTTTCTGTAAGTATCTGTATTTTGATAATCAGTAGTTTTGTAATCTTTCAGTTATAAAAGATAGTTTACTGTATTTCGTCTTATTTTTCAATCCTTCTTTTACAAAGAATTTATGACTTTTTATTATGGCAGATTTTGTATTTGTATTTAAATATCCAGAATTAGTAATAATTAATACGGAAGCTAATGACTGTATGATCTTAGATACATATTATCACGCTTGGAAGGTTACTCTACCGCCACCTGGGTTTTCACAAAGAAATTGGTATCAAAGCCAAGTAGTTGCTCAGCACCGTCAAAAAAATCTAGAATAGAATCAGATCAGTCGAGATTGAGATAAAACCCTAACCCAATGGAGAAATAGAGGTTAGGAAGGGTCGGAGCCGTACATTTCTTGACGGTTTCGATATCGGCGCCGCTGCGACGGGCGGCGTTGACGGCCTTCTCGTCTTTCTTAGCGGCGGAGGTCGGAGCCTTCTTGCGGATGACGACGGGCTCCCAGTCCTGAGTCAAGGGTCCGATTCCTGCCATCTCTATCTGAGTTTTCTTGCAAGGGTTTGGATTTTGGATTCGTCTCTATCTCCTTCTTTCGTTCTCTCTGCCTTTATACTCGCTGGAAGTGTTTTTCTATTATTTGATACTTCGATAGCGCATGATGCTTAATACGCATGCACTCGGAAATTGTACACATATAATGTAGTGACTCAAATTAAACCGCCAAATTTGTGGAACCCAGTGTGAATAAGTCACAATCAAAATATCACTTTAGTTGAACAATCCCAACCGTCGGACTCGTGGACACTTGTTCGCTAAAATAGAACCGCTGGATATTTTTCATATGCGGCTGTTTGATGACACGTTTATAGTTTAGCCGATTCACGACGTGGTGGGTAAGCACGCGGATTGCGTCTGACAGTGTGGGGCCTATCGTGATGTATCTGTTTATCCACACCATCAATTATTTTTTTAAGATTATGATAATGTATGGGCCCAAAAACGAGGCAGATTCAATGCTATATTGGACCACACTAAACATGACTCTTGTATTTTAATGCAACTTGCATTTAATGCTTTATCTTTAATGCCGGATGCTGTGGTTCAGTGGATTGTTGGATATACCTCATTTTTGAGCCATGATATTAGGAAAAGAATGGACCGCATGGATAAACAGATACATCACAGTGGGCTCCACACAGATGTGGTCGGACGCAATCCACTTCGCCTGTGGACCCACCATGATGCATATGTATGCTAAACTGAAGCACATCGAAAGCTCAAGCGGCCCACAAATCAAGAAACAGTGCTAATTGAATGCCTGCCATTGAAAAATTCTTGGGAGACACAGGCATCTTGAGTAATGCTGGTATCTGTCGTCACCGTTAAGGTTTCAAGGGTATAACGTTCAATTAAAATTACTTGCATGAACGGGGATTGCGGGCACAGAAATATTCTTGTGCCCTTTTATTGTCCCTAAGTGTTTGGGGCTAACATAGATGCACGTGATAAATCCACTCCATCTTTGAAAGGCCACACCAGGACAGGATAGGAATTAAAAAACAGGCGGATCCAAGACTCAATTGGGCCACACAAAACGAGACAGTGGGAACACGAACGTCCACTGTCGAAAGCTTCCTAGAGCTGACAATGCAGTTTATATGCCATCCAAACCGTTCATAGGCTTAACACTCAGATAAATTGTAGGCACAAATATCATGCAGATGCTAAAATTCAGTCGCCCTGCAAAGTTTCCAACGGTGGGCGTTCAATCCGCACATGAGTTTTGTTATGTTCTTATTTTTAGACGATGCGTCCTATTCTGGTCTTGTAAAACTGATGGACCGAGTGGATTTTTTCATGGGCATCTACGTGGGCCCACACAACTTCCGACTTGCAGCCGTCTATTAATGCCTGTGTATCATCATCACATTCTCTATGGAATTGCATTAGATAGAGTTAACATCACAGGTTTGGAAATACCAACTTTGACAGTCCAATCCCGCATTCGGTATAAAACTCTTCCTCTATAAAATTCTTCCTCGGGGAATAACATTGTATAAGCCAAACTCATGTTTGGTGAACCTTGGAATTGTAATCAACAGACCAGGTTCACAACTGATGTAGTCACCTACATGCATATGTAACTTGAATGTCACGTGTAACGGTGTAACGGGCACATATAGATGAACACTGTGTATAAAACACGTGCATCAATGTGGAGCCCACCGATGTAGTGGATTTTGATTTTGAAATCCACAAAAAATCTTATAGTATTTGCTTTCAACATAGGATGATATGTACCTAGATTAATTCAATCCTTCCCTTTTGCAACGTCAATGGAATTTGTATAAACTAAATGCAATTCCATACTACTTAATCTCATGTTCCAAACAAGTGCAGTTTGAGGTAAATCTGGGGCAAACGCACCAAATCAGAGCATGTACGGTGGATCCAACTGGATCATTAATTAGAACCTACATTTGAAATGCCCTATTCCATACCATGCTTGTCAAGTGGATTGCTCTTGTTGAAGGAAATGGACAGTTGAGAAGAAAATGGTGAAAGGCCAATTTAAAACGGATACTCATGGCACACTTTATGGGTGCTCAGATTTTCGAGATGGTTAAGTGTTTGCACAACTGAATCAAACACAAGGCCACACATTTTAACAAGGACATATATTTAGTTAACGCGTTTGTAGGTAGTGCAGGTGTGCCAAAGTCATATTCGACTCAAATTTAATTGAATGCTGGTGCACCTCACACTGAGCTAGACCGATTAAGATTGAACTAGTAGGATTGGCCACCCTCTCAGCCACCAACACTTATAATAATCAAATGATTTTAGAAGGGTAGAAATGTGTTATGCATCTACATTGTCCATCCATTTTGACAATTTGTTTTAGGGTATGAGCCAAAAATGAAGCAAATCTAAATCTCAAGTGGATCACACCACAGGGAACAATGGTGATTGATCGCCCACCATTAAATACTTCCAGAGGCCCACCGTAATGTTTATTTGCCATCCAATTTAATGATAAGGTCACACAGGCATCTGGATGAAGGGAAAACATAAATATCAGCCCGCTCCAAAACTTTTGTGGCCCACAAGAACTTTTTAACAACGGCATTCAAGCACCACTGTTTCTTGTGGTGTGATCCACCTAGGATTCAGATTGCTTCATTTTCTGGCTCATGTCCGAAAATGAGTTGGCAAAATGGATGGACAGCTCAGATATACAACAAATACATCAAAGTGGGCCTGACGGTCATGGCCTGACTGAACTCAAGTGTTACACCAACCTGACCAAATTCACTCCCATGTCCTCTACATACCGTCTTAAGGCTCATTGTCCCAGACCTATCATATCCCACGCCCACGGTTGATCATATGATAAAAAAAAAATGAACAGTTGATTTTACAAAACGATGAATATCATGGTTTCATAATCAATTATTTAATTAAAACAATTTATAAAACTAGTTTTGCTAGCCAAATTGACTGATCATTTTGATTCTGGATAGAAAGCTAAACTCAGAAGGGTTATAAATCCTTTTGTTGAGAATTATAATCCCCATGAGAACAAGATTAACAACCCAATTTACCACAATCCACTTAAGAGGCTCATATGTTGATGAATTAAAGCAATCTCCGTCTCGCCTCTTGCGAGCTTCAATAAAATTTTGTCATCCTTCAAAAAAAAAAAAAAATACAAATGAATTTAAGAAATCTATCAAATCTCCACTAGGACCCTAGGTTCTAAAGCAATCAATCAAATCCCCATTAAGACCCTAGGTTCTCTCAAGTCTAAGGATAAACATAACATGAAACAAGCTAATATGAGATGGTTAAATCTAGTTTGACTTTTTCAATAAACTCAGTGTGTAAACATGCATACACCAGTAGGGACAATGTTCCACAATAAAGACTCATCATACACACAACAGTCCCACCTCGTCTAATAGCCCATAGATTAAGCAATCTCAACTTATATGTTGGCCATGATAATATTCTACGTCTACTATGAAGAACCAAACAAATTAAGCCTCACAATGTATTCCATATCAAACTTATACTATATTTCTTAGGAATAGAAAGACCTCGACAAAGTCTACTAAGGAATCTATCCCAATCATATATATTCCATGTATACATAATAACAATGATCTTAGGAATTCAAAGACCCCGACGAAGTCTCCTAAGGAATCTATCCCAATCATATCCATTCCATGCATACAGAATAACAATGAGCAATAAACAAACAATAAAAGGCATACATTCCAACAATTTTTTTACTCAGAATCACCATTCACCCTGATACATCTCTTCAAAGCATGGCTCACTTCAGCAATGGCACTAATTAGCGTTGGCACTGATTAGATTGGTGGAACTATAACAGTTACATATTCCATCAAAATACTTTATAAATGCAAGAAATGGTTCCAATATTGTCCAGGATGCCATTGGCCAACAAATCACCACAAGTTGTGGACCTTGTACTGACAATGAGACTGAGCAGCCATAACAACAACAACAACAACAATAACAATAAACCACCACCAATGCAATTGCTTTTGCTTCCCATTAAATGGAAATTTACATGCTCCCACAATTTCAATAAACTCTTCCAAGTCCCCATCACATGGTGCACTTGCCGATAGTAAAATGTTCTTGGACACTTTAACCATGAAAAATAACTTAGCTCTTGGTTGCGATGCACGTGTTTCTGCGGCTATCATAATGCGAGAGAATCCACTGCTCTTGTTTCAAAACCTTCCAGTCGCATAAGGGATTATGCATCAACTCTATACATCACTCGACAACATAGAGCTGACTGATCCAATAACTTGCCTGTGATCACACTAATTACTATTTTCAATCAAAGGTTCATTACCTCTTTTAAAAGCAAACTATTACCACAACTATAAGTATGCACACACGCACAAAAACTTCTCTTCGTCAAATTCTTTGAAAAAGAAATCCTCCTTATATGGCAATCTTAAAAAAGTTTTGTGTCGACATTTCATAAATCTGCATGGTTTTGCAAGCAAACAAGTTAGATCCTCTACAACTTCAGTACTTTTGGATGCATTCTTCATGAAAAAGGATACAAATGGGTCAACCCCATAAGATGTAAGATTATTGTTCAAGCATTTCTGCTAGTAACTGATAGAAGACTCAAAGTTAGTTCAAACCCTCCAATATGGGGAAAGAACACCAAGAAGGCTTTGTTTTTGGTTTTGCATTGCAATTCAGGCATCTAGACTCTAGGCCTTTGTGTTTCCTCGAGGGGTTTTCTTTCTTTCTTTCTTCTTCTTTTTTTTCCCCTTCTTTTATTAATTAATTTATTTTTCAACCTTGCTGCTCTTGATCCACATTGCAACTGACATATATCTTTGACATATTTTGGACTTTCTTTAATGGCATATTTTTGGATTGTTGTTTGACATCACATTTCAACTATTTTAATTGTTATCTGTATGCATCTGACATCCTACACCTCCATCAATCAACCTAAACACACTCATCAACTTATTTTATTTCAGACCAATTGTTAGGGATGGACGTGAACATCTCGACATCTTCTGTAATGCACAAGTATTAGGAAGTTCCTCTTTTTTATGTGACTGAACCAACATTCCTGCAACAATGCCTTATAAAAGCCTGATCCTACACAAGGAATGACCTTTTAAGCGGTTTATCGGAAGTTTGATTCCTGTAGGGCCAAATTCTAGAGAGAGCAATCTTAGTTGTTAACCAGTGGTGAAGGAATGAAAAACCACTATTATACAGTTGAAATTTAGCAAGCGATCAACTTCTGTGGAGTTGCCTGTTAGTTGGGATAACAATTAGATGATGACGATGAAGATCAACTACTATGGAGTTCCATAAATATCTATCCAGGATTAATGGGGTCGGTCATTACTTATTGTTTATGAATTGCCTACAGTTGATTTCACTTAGATCTCTTTAGATGAATTTTACAAAGAAACAAGAAGTAAGATTGAAAGAATGGAATGGGCTGTAAAACTCAATCCACAGGTATACATTTCACACAAATACACTGTGTAAGGGAAACAGTCACTCGCATAAATAAATAAAAATATGAAAATGCCTCCATAATTGTTCTCCATTGCACAAGACCTAATAGGTACAATGCCTTTTAGATAATCAGAGCTTATGCCCACAGTTCTACTCCTCACCAACTAAAAATCAGTTACTTCAGTAAGTCATTGCAGTACAAACTAGTGTCCAATACATTAGACCCAACATCATTTACTCACCAACTAACAGTTGAGCTACTTTGATAACTTACAGCGGTCATGAACTCAGGCGGCGCAGCAACAAATGAATATATCGCTTCCAAGAACATCCTCTGTCATGCCCCAAGAAGTTAACAATGAATAACTCCTATGATACTCATCTCACTGTACAACCCATCACTTCTCCATATCTGTTTCCACAGACTCTGTAACTTCCTTCTGAAGATCTTCCTTATGATCATTGACACCATCTTCCTTCACACCCTCCTGCATTGTGTATTGCATTAGCACCCAGCGAAGTCAATGCACGTAAAATCTTATTACCCACGTAAGCTTAAATTTCACCCGAATTCATAGGGAGAAAGCATGAAATTATTATATCAACTAAAGATCAAAAGAAAGAAAGAAAAACTCTCATCT
This sequence comes from Liriodendron chinense, assembly GCA_003013855.2. NCBI lineage: Eukaryota > Viridiplantae > Streptophyta > Magnoliopsida > Magnoliales > Magnoliaceae > Liriodendron > Liriodendron chinense. Next base: position 7,131,269 of record ML058334.1, read on the forward strand.
GATGAAGATGGTAATGCCCATTCTGAAACGTAACAAAGTCGCTTAATGCTGTTAACAGGCCGAAGGTACATTGTCATTTTCTCCATCATTTCACCACAAGATGAAATTCACAGAGCCAGTTTAAGCAGCACCATTAGCAGCAGTTGATGAGGTTTCCAGACCCTTACGTGGGCGTGTTAGGGGGTTCTTCTGGTTGATCAAGAAGGTTATGATATGTCCTTTCCAAGCCCAGGCCCAACCCCAGACCAGGCAGGAGTCAACAAAAGCACTAATAGGCAGAAGGTACATTGTCATGCACCATCATTTCACCACAAGATGAAAAGTTAACACATCATATAACTGACAAAAGAGGTATTCAACATTATACACTGCCTAATCACCAGCATTTTCATTCCGGCCAGCATTTTGAATAAATAGGTCCATCATTCAGTGATCAAGATGATTGATGTGGTGAGCCCCACCTCGGGTGGCAACAAGATGGACAAGCTCCTCCACAGAATAATGTCATCCAACTGATTGGTGGGCTGCCTTTCCCACTGCCTATTGACATTTGGCCATATTTTCTAACCACCAACGTTACCTGGATCATTGGTCACTTTGGTACGTGGTACACCAGATGTAGGATCATGTGTGTCACTCCAATACATACACTGTATATACAATAGAGTTTTCTATATGAAATCATCTTGCAATTTATATATGAAATGATGAATGTTATTATTACAGCCCCGCATGCTCTGTACTATAACCAAATATATAAAAGTATAAATCTCTACATTGTAAATAGAAAATTACAATAACTTAATCAATACTAAGAATAAAGGGCCATTATTTTGGGTCACTAAAAGTAGCAATCTGGATTGCAAATGACCCATAATTAGGAATGCTCAATCCAGAACAGGAACTGTGGGGGGTTGTGTTTTGGGTAACATTCCTAACCACCCATTTACAGAACAATTACCAGACAGTTTGGATTGTATTATAAGGGTCTCTGAAGCATCATCCATCCACAGTCTGGATCACAGGAATGCACAACCACTCAAACAGAACGCAGCGTAAGCAAAAACAGAAGCATTTACCTCAGAACCGGCTTTTGCCAAGGAGCGACCAAGGGGCTCTCCGACATCCAGCACAATGCTGGGAAGCCGATCCATGTTCCAACCAAGAACCCGGCAAACGGCCTTCCCAAAAGCCCGATGCGCCCCTCTCCTCTTTGTCTTGGCAATAGCTGTTGAATGCTGAACCAGTGCAACACAATTCCCAAATCTCTTTCCTATCTTCTCCCCAATCCCTCCACAAACCAGACAAAAGAACTCCCCCTGCTCCCAATTCTTCTCATAATAATTCCTCAATTCTCCGTTTTCCGTAAATAGTCCCAAAAAGTACTTGAAATCCTCAGACTCTACTTCATCATCATCCATCAGATCATCGTCTTCTTCGTCATCTTCGCTCTCGCCATCCGAACCCTCCTTTCTAAAGAAATCCCGGCAGGATTTCAAGACCCACCGCTGCAATTGGATGGCGGTGAACTTCGCCTGTTCTTCGGCAGTGACAAGACGGGTAGTAGGGCCAGCAGGCTGCGGTTTGAGATCGCCCCAGCCGGTCTGTGGCTGCTGAGGCGGGGGAGGTTGGACGGGCCATTCTGTTTCGGAAACCGTCGGATCGACACGATTGAGTGGGATTTGAAGATCTGATTGCTGCTGAGCTAGCTCCCTCTTATTCAATCTCTTCTCTCTCTTCTCCTTCTTCCTCTGCAATCTCTTCTCTCTCTTACTCGCTTGGCTCTCCTTCTTGAAGGAGGTGGAATTCAATGGGCGGAGATTAGGGTTAGGGTTAGGGTTAGGGTTTGAAGGTGGGCCGTGTTGCCAGAGAGAGTGAAGGTAACGGACTTCTTCTATCCATAACCGCTCTAAGGCGGGAGTAAGACCCTGAAAATCCATCCAAACAAACACACGGACGGACACTCTCACGAGGAAAGCAACCCGCAGTTGAGAAAGGAGGATTTTTTGTACGAAGGAGGAGATCCAAGGAATACTAACGAGTACACGCTCGCGTGACATGGACATGTGGATTCGCAGAACATCTGCCAGCATGGAAAACTTCTCCGAAATCTGGACCATTCATCCTAGGATGCATTGTTATCATTACAAAAAGAGAAAATCTGGCCGTTCCAGACAGTACGTAAAGCACGCTTTGTTTTCAAAAGAATGTGGCTTTTGCATGATGGGTGGACCCGTCTGATTTTTCGACCAGTACCTGATAAATGGCCTGGAACTTATTCACGTGTGTGTTTGCGCGTCTGTGCCAAACGGAGAATTCGTACAGTTCCTGTGCACATGGTATCGCACGGACGGATGATGAAGACCATCAATCAGGTGGCGACCACCATGAATAGATAACGGTATAAAATTCACACTGGCCAGGCGACGTGAACCGTTGGATTGACAAGCTGTAATAAGATTGTCAACAGCTTCATTTTTTTTGGTGTGTGTTTTAGGGAGCGGATTAGGTGTTACCCGGGTGACACCTTAGTGGGTGTTACCCTTGCTGTAGGGCCCACTTTTATAATGTGTTGTATATCCACGCGGTCCATCCGTATTCCCAGACCATTTTAAGACGTGGTACCAAAAATTAATCGGATCCAAATATCAGGTGGACCACACCACAGGAAAAAGTGGTAATTGAACACCCACAACTAAGAACTTCCTAGGACCCACGGTAACAAGATTCTTAATTTTTATTTTCCATCCAAAGCGTTGGTAAGGTACAAAAGACATTGGATGAAGGGAAAATACAAATATCAGCTTGATCCAAAACTTTTATGGCCTACAAATATGTTTTTAATTGTCATTCACTACCTTTTTTCAGTTATGTGGTCCACCAAATATTTGGATGTATTTAAATTTTTGGACTACTTCCTAAATTGAGCTTAGAAAAAGGATGGACGGCGTGGATATGATACATAGTAATTAAGGTTGGCCACACACGGTAAGGGTAAAACCTAATCCGATCCCGTGTTAATAACCATCCATTGGAAAGCATCTTTTGATTGGAGCCGTCTTATTCCCTTTTAGCAAGTATAGTTGCTTAACGGTTCTATTTTGAGCTCATGGCATATCTATTTTTCTCAGTTAAAGCGGAATATAAATCTGAAAAACCACATACATGCTCTTGGGAGCATCCAAATGGAACTGCAACTTGGCTTCGGGTCAGCTTGAACCCAACTGAACGTACCTGAGTTCCAGTCGGGCTGTCAGCAAAATCAAAATTTTGAATAAGTCCAGCCGAAGACCTGGTCCGACCTGTTCATAACTCAGGCACCGGCCAGCCCATTGCCAGGTGTACTGGTTGAGATTAGAATCCGACCTAATTTGAGTAGGATCATGTTAGTTTAGATTTGAGTACGGAAGAATTCAAGTTGGGTAGGGCATCTCGGATTAGAATACGGGTCAGGTTTGGCTAGAGGCTGGCTCCTCTCCCTTGAGTTGACCCTCAACGTGACCCAACTCAACCCACCCGAGTTGCACCAATACATCCAAATGGTTTTGGACATAATCCTGTAAATCTTGGGTGGGATGGGATGACCGGCACTCACCGTTCAACTTTGAGTTTGGGTTAAGCATCAGCATCCACGGGTTGGGTCCTTACTCATGCCTCTGCCTCTGTGGTAGTCACAAGAGTTTCAACACTAGGTTATGGGTTCAAGTACCTCTTATGGTGAAATCCCACTGTGGTGTGACTGCCTGAGTGTGTGGGGTGTAGAGTACATGAGTCGGAAAAGCTCCACTCGACTCGGTTTGAAGCTGGGTTCAGACTTAAGTCGAGCCAATCTTTGGTACTCGAAAAAAAAACGATTCGAGCTCCGAGTTGACCCCTGCTCGACTCGGTACATGCTCGAACTCAACCTCGGTTTACAAGCCCGACCCTGCATTCTCCTCTCCTTCTTGTTTCATTCAAAACTGTTCAAAAGCCGAACGGAACCCATCTGCATGTCCAGCGCTCCACATCAACGAACCAATCAAAAAAATCAGATATCTCAATTCCTTCTTTGCATCTTTAGCGTGTGCAACTCAGAAACGTTTGAACCAATAACCCACTGAGTAAACCTTCTTAGAGTTTCGTTCGATGGCACCCACAAGCTCCATAGGAGCCATCTAGACCATCCACGAGCATCAGAACTAAGAAAGAACAATCGAACAACGATCTGCCATTGAAATGGAGATCATCTTTCCCATTCGACTCAGCTCAAAAACTTGTATTGGAAGGAGGCTCGAACTCGGCTCAAACTGCTGACCAAGTCAAGCAATTGGGCTCAAAGTTGAGTCGAGTAGAGTATCGAGCACGGGGTGGCTGCTGGCCAACCCGAGTGGAGCAGGGCCAAGCTTGACTCAGATTGACTCGTGTACAGCACTAGTTGGGTGTGGGGGTGTGCGTGCATGGAAAAAAAAAATCATGGGTTAGGTTAGGCCCAAGTTGAGATTCTGGGCCAGATAACTACTTGGTGAAATTGCCATCTGCCTAGTCTAATATAACCACCCTAAGGGTGCATCAGTTTGGATGCAATTACATAAGTAGTTTTTTCTACTGACGGCAACAATTAAATTGCTTATTTAAGATAAATGAATTTGGTTAAGTATTATTTCTAAGTTAATTTTTATTGAAAAGAGCTTTAGCATTTGAGTAAATTTTTTTTTTTTATAACTTTTTTCACTTTTCTTCAACATCTAAAAAGTTGAAAGGAGACCCCAAAGGAAGTTGTTAATTTCATTTTTTATTACCAGCCTCTTATTTTTATATTTTTGCCAAACCACTGGATATACTAAAAAGAAAGGAGACTAGACTTGACGAGAAGGGTGAGGAGATGCTCTTCATCTCTTAGGGGCGTTTAGCATCTCTACTCTAATTCAGTAAGGAAGCATTTGGCAAATCTAATAATAAAAGCTTATTTACTTATTTTAAAAAAATAAGCTTTTATTGCGAAAATAAACCATTTGGTAAAGCTTTCATTTTAGAGCTTATTTTTTAGAAACTAGGAAAAAAAAACTCTTAAATAGTAAGTCATAGGGATGTCACTTTTTCTTTAAGAGCTTATTTAGCTTAAGTAGGTAGACATTTCTAATTAATTTTTTGATAAGTTTGTCGTTAAACTTTTTAAGTAATTCCCATCTTACTTTATTCTCTTCTTTAAAATATCTCTGAGGTGGGCCCACATGATGAACAACCTATATTGAAGCTGGGTTTCCACATCAAGGTGGGGCCACATGATGCATGGTCACATCAAAGGTGGGCCCCACATGATGAACACCCACATCAAAGGTGGGACCTATATGCTGGATGGGGGACATTGAAGGTGGGATCACATGATGGAAGGTTGACATCAAAGGTAGGCCCACATGATGAACAACCCTTATTGAAGATTGGCCCCACATGATTGATGGTAAACACCAAAGGTGGGTCCCACATGATGGATGACCCACATTAGAATGTGGCCCCTCATGATGGATGGACCATCCACATCAAGTGGGCCACATATGATGGACGGTTCATAGCAAAGGTAGGACCCACATGATGGATGGTGGATATTTAATGTGGGACCACATGATGGAAGATTGACATTAAATGTGGGCCTACATGATGAATGGCTCATATTGAAGCTTGGGCCCCACATGATGGAAGGTCCATAGCAAAGGTGGGACCTACATGATGGACTATCCACATCAAGTGGGCCCCACATGATTGAAAGTCCACAATAAAGGTGGGACCCACATGATGGATGGTCCACATCAAAGGTAGGATCTAAGTGATGGATGGTGGATATTGAATGTGGGACTACATGATGGAAGGTTGACATTAAAGGTGGGCCTACATGATGAATGACCCATATTGAAGGTGGACCCCACATGATGGACAGTCCACAACCAAGGTGGGACCTACATGATGGATGGTGGACATCAAATGGGTCCCACATGATGGACTGCCTACTTGATGTGAGCCCCACATGATAGTGGTCCACAACAAAGGTAGGACCCACGTGATGGATGGTGGACATCAAAGATGGCCCCCACATCAAGGTGGGCCACGTAATGAAAGGTTCACATAAAAGGTAGGCCCCATATGATAGATGACCCAAATCAAAGTGTGGCCCAACACGACAGAACATGCACATCAAGTAGGCCCCATTTAAATGGCAATCCATGTCAAAGGTGGGATCCACACGATGGATGATGGTCATTGAAGGTGGGCCCACATGATGGTCAGTTGATATTAGAGATGGGCTCACATGATGAACGGCCCATAATGAAGGTGGGGCCCTATACAAAGAATGGTCCACATCAAGGTGGCCCTACATAATAGACGGAGTGGGCTTCACATGATGGATGACTCACATAAAAGTGTGGCCCCTCATAATAGACAGTCGACATCAAGTGGGCCCCACCTAACAGACGATCCACATCCAAGGTCTCTCATGATGGATGACCCATATCCAAAGTATGCCGTATGATGGATGATCCATATAGAAGGTGCACCTCACACGATGAATAGTATATCAAAATTGGACCCCATATGATGGACAATACACTTCAAAGGTAGGGCCCACACTACGGACACATCAAATGTGGAGTCGACGTGATGGTGATCGGTAGTGGAGATTAAGGGGCCCCACATAAAGGACAATTAGCATTGATGCTGGGCCCCACGTGATGGACCGTCCACCCAAACAACCATTTGGATTGCTCTCATATTTAAGTTGTTGTAATCTTTAAAAATGACATCAACTACCCTTAAAAAAAGCTCTTATTTGAAAGTTTTACCAAATGTGCTCATTTTAAATAAGAGCTATTTTTTTGGAGATTTTACCAAACGGGCTTATTTGAAACAAGAGCTAGAACAAAAAGACCTTATTGAAGCGGCTCTTATTGAATTAGAGAGTTTTTTTAATAAGAGTTATTTTAATAAGCTCTTTTTGTTCTAGCTCTTGTTTTAAATAAGCCCGTTTGGTAAAATCTCCACACCAAAAAAGCTCTCACTTGAAATAAGCACATTTGGTAAAACCTTAGTAAACTTTCAAATAAGAGTTTTTTTAAGGGCAGTTGACATCATTTTTAAATATTAAAATAACTTACATATAAAAGCAATCCTAATGGTTGTTTGGGTGGACCGTCCATCATGTGGGGCCCAACATCAATGTTAATTATCCTTTATGTGGGGCCCCTCAATGTCCACTACCCATCACCATCACGTGGACTCCACATTTGATGTGTCCATAATGTGGGCCCTACCTTTGAAGTGTATTGTCCATTATGTGGGGCCCAGTTTTGATGTACCATTCATCATGTGGGGTGCACCTTCTATATTGATCATCCATCATATGGCCCACTTTGGATATGGGTCATCCATCATGAGAGACCTTGGATGTGGACCGTCCATTAAGTGGGGCCCACTTGATGTCAACTGTCCATTATGAGGGGTCACACTTTTATGTGAGTCATCTATCATATGAAGCCCACTCTGTCCATTATGTGGGGCCACACTTTTATGTGAGTCATCCATCATATGAAGCCCACTCTGTCCATTATGTGGGACCACCTTGATGTGGACCATTCATTGTGTGGGGCCCCACCTTCATTATGGTCGTTCATCATGTGAGCCCATCTTTGATATCAACTAACCATCATGTGGGCCCACCTTCAATGACCATCATCCATCATGTGGGTCCCACCTTTGATGTGGACTGCCATTTAAATGGGACCTACTTGATGTGCATGTTCCATCATGTTGGGCCACACTTTGATGTGGGTCATCTATCATGTGGGGCCTACCTTTGATGTGAACCTTTCATTATGTGGGCCCACCTTGATGTGGGTCCCCACATCGATATGAGTCATTCATTATAAAGGGCCCATCTTTGATGTCCACCATCCATCACGTGGGTCCTACCTTTGTTGTAGACCACTATCATGTGGGGCCCACATCAAGTAAGTAGTCCATAATGTGGTTCCTACTTTGATGTCCACCATCCATCTTGTAGGTCCCACCTTGGCTATGGACCGTTCATCATGTGGGGTCCAACCTTCAATATGGGTCATTCATCATGTAGGCCCACCTTTAATGTCAATCTTCCATCATGTGTTCCCACATCCAATGTCCACCATCCATCATGTGGGTCCCACCTTTGCTATGAACCATCCATCATATGGGGCCCACTTGATGTGGATAGTCCATCCATCATGCGGGGCCACATTTTAATGTGGGTCATGCATCATGTGGGACCCTACCTTTGGTGTTCACCGTCAATCATGTGGGGCCCAACCTTCAGTATAGGTTGTTCATCATGTGGTCCTACCTTTAATGTCAACCTTCCATCATGTGATCCCACCTTCAATGTCCCCTATCTATCATGTAGGTCCCACCTTAGATGTGGGCAGTTCATCATGTGGGACCCACCTTTGATGTGACCATGCATTATGTGGACCCACCTTGATGTGGAAACCCACCTTCAATATGGGTTGTTCATTATGTGGGCCCACTTTAGAGATATTCTAAAAAAGATAATAGGGCAAGATGGGAATTAATTAAAAAGTTTAAGGACAAACTTGTTAAAAAATTAATTAAAAATATCTACTTGCTTAAGCTACATAAACTCTTAAAGAAAAAGTAACCTCCATATCACTTATTATTTAAGAGCTTTTTTCTAGTTTCTAAAAAAATAAGCTCTAAAATGAAAGCTTTACCAAACGGTCTATTTTCATAATAAGAGCTTATTTTTTTAGAATAAGCAAATAAGCTTGCCAAATGCCCTCTTAGTCTTAGTCATGACTGTTCTGATCTTTCTTGCAACTAGTGGGGAATCATTATATTACAATGCATGGGGCTCATTGTTCAGTGATCTAGACCATTCATCTGATGGGCCTTAGATGGATGTATTGTTGGGTGCAGAAGCAACTTCAAATCGAATCAAATAGACAATAGAGAATGAAAAATCCAAGCAAATACAAAGAACACATAAGATTTTATGTGGAAACCACTTTGCAAAAAAAAAAAAAAAGGGCACAAAGTGATGATCAATCCACTATAATAAAAAAAAAAGGTTACAAAAGATGGAACAACTTACAATAGAAACACTAGTTTTCCCCTTCAAACCCTATAATTTTCATGCTAGGCTCTCTTCACCTTTACCCTAATCATAATTAGGTGGATGGTTACATACTCCCCTACAAGATTAGAAACAAAACCCGCATTTTCTAAAACTGATGCATTTTCGTCAGTCGAACTGATTGGACCTTCACTCGGACCGACCGGAACTAACATACTCCGATCGAATCGAAAGTCAAACAAAAAACATGCAAAACATCACAGCGAGCAACAGGGTCTAATCTAGAATTTTCGGTCCAGGCACGGATCGAACTGAAAATTGCCTTCTATGCACTATGATTAAAGGCACTTGATCAACATGTATTGCCCTAATGTGGATGACCCTGTGGGAAAGTTTCATTGATTAGGCAATTAAAGCCATCAATCACTTTTTTTTTTCTTCTAGATTAATTGGACAGTTCCAGTTTTCGGTCCATGTGGGCCCATAAAATCAATCTAAGTAAATGGATTGCACGTGACCCAAAAATAATCATGACTTAATAATCATATCCATATGATTGATGGGAGGCAAGAATGGACTGAAAGTATAACTATGGTTTCATTTCTCCTCTCAACCGTCCGTGTGCAAGCACCGAATTGAAAGATTAAGATCATCTTATCAAGGATGTCTTTGAGCCATATGGGTACATCATTTTCCAATGGCCAGGATTGTTGGGAAAACCGGTAGAGGAAGTGGAACGCTGAAATGCACAGAGCAATGCAAGATCAAACGAGTAAAAAAGATGCAATCAATCACACACAAGCGTTCACCACAAGAGAATCCGAATTTACGTGGAAAAACCCATCTACGGGTAAAAAACCACGGCACAAAGCGATCCACTATGAATAAACAGAAGATTACAGAGATTGACAGCCCACAAGCAAGGAAAAACAGAGAAAACCCCAAGTTCTATCTCACACACACCTCTCCCCTCTTCCTAACACGATTAGGAAACCTTAGACACCTTAGGATATCATCTAAGTCGGGATTACAACTCCTTAAATAGGCAAAACACCCGAAATAGAAACATCTTGCATAGTACTGCGAGCTGAGCAAGAAATTCGCATACACAGCTGCAAACCGGTCGGCCGATCGGTCTGAGCACACAAAACTGTCCAGTCTTCCATGTGCATCTGGGCCAAACGGCTAGACCGATCGCCCAACCGGTTTGAGCACTCAAACTGTGCACGATGTTCGAAGGCTCTCCAACAAGGATTACCCAAGCATGAGCCCAACTTGCCCAGGATTGAAAACCGTGTATACTATCATAGATGCGTGCCATGCATCGTATAATTTCTCCTAATCAAATGACCCATGTAACATATGTGGAGCCATGCCATCTCAACTCATATCCCCCCCCCCCCCCCCCCCCCCCCCCCCCCCCATTGTCCTTACATTATCTGTGGTCTAGATGCGGCCCACATTGTAGGGTCACCACCAGTGCAAAAAAAAATGCTATTATTAGAACAATCCTAATCTTAATTATTAGGAGTACAATGCTATTATCAGAATAATCCTAATCTTAATTATTAGGAGTACATGATAAATGTATAGTTGTAAATATTAGAGACAACTACATGGATGGATTGCTGTTTATCTATTAAGATCCATAGATCTTTCAACTCTTATGTATACTCTTGCCATTCTCAATGTAAGAAAGATAATATAGTTTCCAAAATGTATCTTAAGTGTATGACATGGTATCAAAGCCATGTAGCATTAATCTTAACCGTTGATCTTATTAGAATTGTTTTTGAAGTGTGCTACACGTGTCATCGGTTTTAGGACAGTAGGATTTAATGATCTGGATAGTACAAATGAGATCTTGATGAGGCCCATACGAATATAGTCTTATACACACTTTGTAAGCGTCATATTACCAACTTCTACCTAAGTAAGATCTAGGATAAGCAGGGAGCTCTCTCTCTCATCAAGAAATGTTTTTTAATAGAAGTCAGCCATGAAGAGAGTTGCATCACACACACACACGCTCGTGCTCGCATGCATGCACACGCACACACACGCACACACATTTTCTCAATCTCCACTCCTATATGTGTTCTTTACAAACTCACCATCCCATAAAGCCATACGTTGAGGATTTGAGCGTAGCAATAATCTTCTTCAAGCTTTACGTAAAGGTGGAACCCGTAGGTAAATTTGTTTTCCCTATGATTGGTGCATGGTGATCCTCAAGAAACCGTGCTTACACATCTTGTATTCTCTCTTCTCAAATCATTCGCCCATTCATCACAATCAAATTGCCATCAGCAGCCTTAAAATCAATTGTCAACATTATCATCGACAACACCCTGCAAAAACCTCTCATCCAGCACCCCTTTGTTGTCAAGATCCAGCGATTAGATCTGAACATAGCTCAATGCGAACGTTGTCCAGGGCATTCGTCTCCCATTGCTGCTACTACAAGACAGCCCAAGCTTATTGCCCCATTATTAGTCATGAATCTAAATCCATCGACTCTGGCATATAACACTAGCTATCTAATCAGTTTTGTAGAAATGGATACTCAAGAGTTATGGCTAACAAATAGTAAGAAAGAACTCCATTGATTAGATGGTTGAGATCGTCCCATCAACTCATCAGTCAGCTTGGCCTCTTTTTTCATTTAGCTTTGCCACCTACTAAGAGAATTGGTCCCGTTCAAGCGGCCCGCCTTTATTCGTCAAGAAGGACCAGCCTCATCTAGTGATTATATAAAAAAATCAACACATTTTTCAACTATGCATAAATCAGTGAAATTAATAGTATGGGGAGATTTAATGAAAGATTTTAATTACAACACAGGCAAGTATATCATCAAACATGTAAAATACACGAGAGACACCAAGATTTTTATCGTGGAAAACCCTTTAATGTGAAGGAAAAAATTACATGACCTAATTAATCCAACAACGAATCTACTATGACAATAATGAAAGTACAATTATCAAGAAAATACAATCTCTTAGATGCTCAATTACACCACATAAATACCTTAAATAACCAAATACAATCTTTAAGAAAACACCCTCTTTTGAATAACCAAATACAACACCCAACAATCTTTAAGAGAGCACCATCTCTTGGATAACCAAGTACAACACCTTACAAGTAGATTATTACCATAAAAAAAGAAGGATGTTTCTTATCAACGAGATTGTAGAAAAGAAGCCACTAACCAGCCCTTTGAGAAAAAAACCAGTGAAACCTGAGTTTACGAAAACCTCTTAAAAACAATAAGACACTTGTACTAGAATCTTGTAGAGAGTTCCAAGGGAACAAATTTCTTTTTTACCTTCTCATTTTAAAGAAAGGGTCCAAGGCAAAAATGACCAAAATGCCTTTCACTTGGGACTCACATGTGCAAGGCACTTTTGGATCCACAAGTAAGTCTCACCTCCACATGGGGAGGGATTCCCAACATATTAGAGGACACTTTATTTTAAAGGAAGTCAATATGCTTCTAGGTTTGAAACGGAATCCTGGTTGCCAAGGGGCAATTTCGGGTTTGTGCCTGATTAGTGCTGTAGCCTAAGGAATGAGCAATCTGGATGTCATCCATGCATGCAACATGTTCAGCAAATAATATAGAAACAAAGAAATTTGCAGGGCCCTTGACTGTCTTCTTCGTACGTCTTTGAATGTGCATTGTGTTTCTCTTGTATGGTGAACTAGGCTAGAGTTAGGCAGGTCACACGTACACTGCATACCGTGAAAATCTTACCTCGATCCAAACCATTGAAATGGTGTTGATCACCTCAAACATGGTAATGAAGCATGTGTGTAGGACAACTCTCAAACATCCCCTTTTCTTTAATAAAACCTTGCATATGAAAATTGATTTAGTGTCCTTATCTCTCACAAGTACGCCTCACTGCCAAGGTGAGGCGAATTCACTAGGCCATTTCTCACCGTGAAATTATTGTGTCCAACTTCATGGGAGTAGATCTAGATGGTCCACGTGTAATGATCATCCATTCCATTCTTCGCCATCGTGGATGATCCTTTGGCTAAAAATCATACCGATCAGACGATCCTAAACCACTGATTGAACAGTACGACTGTAATGGACCGGACCGAAGTCTGGCCCCGGTCTGTGACAGGCCAAAACAAACAGCCTGAGCCTGGCCTGTGATGTTATACAGGGCCAGGCTAGGCTATGCATTAAGTCTGTTCTATTAAAATGCTAAACGGGCTGGGTTGATGGTCTCTTATAGGAAGTCCAAGCACAGCCGGTTATCCAACGGGCTTAAATTTTAGGCCTGGGCCTTACCCTTGGGCTTAGTTTGAACCTAAGTTTCTAAGCTCCGGGGAAAGCGTAGGTGACTGGAGTAAGACATGAGATGACCGTTTGTAAATTCCCATGAGTACGTTGAAAAGATAGATATCCATTATTTTTATGGTGTGGTCCACCCGATGATCGTATAGATGTGATTTTTTAGAATCCCATCATCATGGCGGGACTCACTTAATCCAAGCCGTCCATCCATTTTGAAAGATCATTTTAGTGTATCGTCCAAAAAATAAGGCAGATCGAAGGATTGAGGGGACCACACCACAGGAAGCAGTGGTGACAATGACCCCACACCGGTAAAACCTTCCTAAGGGCCACCGTGATTTTTTATCTGCCATCCAATCTGTTCATAAGGTCATTTAGACTTGGATGAAGGGAAAATATAAATATCAGCTTGATCTAAAACTTCTGTGGCCCCCACGCAATACAGTTGGAATGGAATGCACACAATTATTTTTGTGTAGGCCCACCATAGTGGCCATCTGCTCTATTCATCTGATGTGCCTCAGTCAGGATGAAAGAATTGCCCAAATGCGCAGTATTTTAAAACCCAGGTGGGCTGACCATGTGACTTTAAGGGTTTTAGATATAAAATCATGGTACAGCCCACCCGATTGTTGAATCATCCTATTTTTGGATGAAGGCCCAACAAGGTACGATGTACATGATAGATGGCTTGGATTTCATGCATGTTTGTTTCGACCACATTGGTAGAAGCAATCCCAGTAGGTAATTATGCCGGGCATGCGAGGAATGGTGGGTGGTGCTAGGACAGTTGAGTGAATTGGGATGCAAATTTCCCATATCCCTGTTACAGGAATCTAATTAAAAGAAAATAAACTTATTTTTAAAGTCCCTTTGGATACCGCCAAATAAGTTACTTTTTAACTCATTTTAAGTCATTAAGTTATTTTTTTTCACTTAAGTTAGTTTGGTAAGCAGGGCCTGTTTGGTTGGCACCTGAAAACTCGTTTCCAGCTTAAAATTGGAATTTCAGGCAGAATTCGAGTTTAACTAATGTGTTTGGTGACAAGTTCCAGCCAAATAGGATTCCGCATAGAAGCTTAATTTGGCTGGAACTAGGATTAGTGGAAACACCGTTTCTACACAAGGGAAAAGATGTGGAAGTTAAGGTCACCAACCTCCATAGATGCGCTGGAACCATGTGTTTTATATCCACATGGTCCATCCGTTTTGAAAGCTCAATTAAGGGCATTAGACAAAAGATGAGGCAGATTTCAATCTCAAGTAGACCACATCACAGAAAACAATGTTGATTGAATGTCCACCATAAAAAACTTCCCCAGGCCCACTATAATTTTTATTTGCCATCCAACCCGGCCATCTGTCTTGCGGGACTACAATAGGCGAGGCATCAGGCTTCTCAGGCGGATCTGAAGCCCAAGTGGGCCATGCCATAAGCAATGGTTGGAACATAATCTAGATCACACAATTTTCAACCAAACAGCAAGTTCATATCAAACTTGTTTCCTGTCTAGTTTTTGTAATTTTGGATTTGTAATTTTGGATTCTAGCAGTGGAATCTCATTTTTATTTAGAACTTGGATTCTATAACCAAACGGGCCCTAAGCATCATTATAAAAGTAGCTTGATGCTAAAAGCTACTTATTTTAGTAATTTTTTTTTTTAAATTACTTTTTGACTTATTACTTTTTAACTTTTCTCTCTCATTACCCGTCCATGTCAAAGGAGGCTCTCTCTCACCGTCATTATCAAAATGATGCACCACATGATGGACAGGCCTCATCAAAGGTGGGCCCCATATGATGGATGACCCTCTATTAATATGGGCCCACATAATGGATGGTCTACATTAAAGGCCAGCCCCTTATTATAAATAGCCTACATTCAAAGAAGGCTGGTATAATGGACAACCCACTTCAAAGGTGGGGCCTACATGATGGACGGTCCACATCAAAGGTGGGCTCCACATGATGGGCAATGGACTTTGAAGCGGGGCCCCACATGATGGATGGCCCACATTGAGGTCGACCCCAAATGATGAACGGTCTACATTCAAGGTTGGTCCTTAATGATGAATGGCCTACATCCAATGCGAGCCCCACATGATGGACAATCCACATTGAGGGGGGGGGGCACATGATGGGCAATCCACATCAAAGGTCAACCCTAATGATGAGTAGCCCACATCCAAGCCCGGACCTACAGATGTTGAACGATCCACATCAAAGGTTAACCCTAATGATGAGTGGCCCACATCCAAGCTCGGACCTGCATGATGGACGACCCACATCAGAGGTGGGGTCCACATGATGGACAATTCATAGGAAGGGCAATGGATATTGAAGGTTCACCCCACATGATTGCATTGACTTAGATATGGTTTGATCTGTTATTCATTTATATGACTTAGGTTTTGTGGGTTTGCAAGGTTTTACCTCTAAGTTTTAGAACTCTTATGGTTTGGATACGACAATCATTCGCTAAAGGAGAGTCATGGTCCATGGATATCAACATCTTAGCCATGACCATGAAGATACTTAGACACACCTTTACAGATTTGGTCATCTTATTGAGGAGATTGACTTGGTGTCAGGATAAGCAACCTCCACCATCAGGTCCTACTTGGCGTTGGTGTGCCTTTCCCTACTCTACATAAGTGTATTTGTACACCATGAATGGTATTGTGGCTTGGGACTTCTGGTAACTCACATTGGTAGAATCTAATGTAAGTTATCTTGATATGAAGGCCCATCTTGTCAATTAGAATTATGCTTACGATTTGCACTAGGTTTGTCATATCATTATACTTGAGGATATGTGCATTGAGATGGCTTAGTTGATGTTGTTTTAGCTCACTTGATAAGACTCCTATATGGCTATTAAAAGTAAGTGATGCTTGGTCTCTTCATTAAGTTCTTCGAGGACACATGATCCAAAATGGAATTCACTTAGTCTCTAGAGATACTAGCTAGCGGGCTAATCTTATAATTTGAAACATTCATCAAGTGTTTTAAAGACTGGTCAACACTTCTATGATTTTCGATTGGTTAATTATAGGTTGTTAACTGTTAATTTTAAGTTTCAATTATTAATTTATTTTAAATCAAACTTGATAGAGATTCAATGGCTAAGATCTGTAATCTTGACCAGGGAGTGGCATAAGAGTAGTTACCTAAGGTTAGTGACCATGGATAATGGAAGGACATATGCAATTGAGGTGCATGGATTATGAAGGTGAACATACTTCCTTTGAAGTAGGGTATGTCAAAAACCTATAGAGTGCCTATTCTACCTCAATTGTGAAGCCTACCATGTCGTAAATATAAAATCCACTCTGTATGTTAGGTTCTACCCTTAATACTAAGGCTAGGGGATAAAAATCAGCTTGGTATACAATTCAAATTGGCCATGCCTCTGCGAACAATGGGGATGGGACGTTGACCATAGGTTTTTGTGTGTGACAACCATGGTGTATATCTTTTATCAAATCCATTAATCTCTTGTAACTCACCAGGATGAAAAGAGACAAAATTAACTCTTATTAAAAACTCAGGTGGGCTGCATTGTGTAAACTTAGTGGTTTACATTATTCCCATTGTGTGGCCTATATTAGTTTTAAATCACGCTTATCTTTTGTATGTATGGTTATAATAACAATAATTCTTTCTTGATGGATGAAATGGATTTTACTTATGCAAATGGTGGACCCCATAGAGCTTGGGTGTTTTACATGTTGTTTAAAACAAGCATTGTCAATGATACTGGTTACAAGTGCATTATAGGTTGGACTACTAGACGTGCTTATGGAATCCAACATGCCCGAAAGGGGCAAAACTTCTCCACCAAGAAAGTTGGACACCCTGAAAATTAGGTTGATCCAACCATCTTATATACCGCCACATGATTTTGGACATTTTTCATAGTTGCGCATTGTTTTCTATGCTGTGGCCCACTTAATGATTATATAGGCCTGATTTTTTACTCATGGGACATACATATACATGAGAAAGTTAGACACAATATGAATTCAGACATTTTTTATGGTTGCCCATTGTTTCTATAGTGTGGCCCACCTATTGATTATATATGCCTGATTTTTTACCTATCCCATCGCCATTGTCGGACTTACATAATGCATGAGTTAGATGACATATATACACGCAAAATGGGCCCATCGTAGAAAACAATGTACGACCATTCAAAAACCTCTAAATTCACGCTTTGGCCAATATGATGGTTGGATCAGCCTGCTTTTGGGGGCTTTTTGGGAAGTACCTCAAATTTCATAGTAAGCCAACCTTGATGGAAAGGTTGGATCTTATTTTCACACTCAGGTGGGCCCCACACACAATACTTGCACAATAAGATTAGTCTAAGCGACTCGTAGAGGATCCAGACTTAGAACATAGGACTTGTAGAAGGATATGATAGTACTGAACAAAAATATTAACATCACTTCTAAAAAAATGGGTAGAAAGGATTGATTAGCAAAATTTAGGTAGGGTGGAATGAAAACAAGAAAAGGAGGTGAGAAGTAATTATATTGAGTGGGTGTTTGGTCTTTTGTCCCTAGTATTAAATGGACAGTCCTAACCTCTAATTGATGAGATTTTGTTTGCATCAGTTTAATCATTTACAACTTTTCATCTTTACCCTTCATTGGAAGCCACTTAGGATCATATTTTCAATACAAGTTTCAACCTTGGTAGTGATGCATCTACCGTGGATAGCACCATCCTCACAAATATCTTTGAAATGTTGAAAATCTCATGGTATTATTGCGAGGAAGTCATTGAGGTTTTCAATTAAAATCTCATTAGTTTTAATTTTTTTTTACGAGAAATTGTCTTGATTTTAACAAAATAAGGACTTAAAAATCTAAATTAATTCATTTTTACCTATGTTTAAAAAAATTTAAACATTATTTATTAAGTTTTAATAAATTTCTTTTGATATTTTATTTTTGGTGAGATATTTCGGATATTACTGCAAAAGAAACGTCACCATCTGAAAATCTCTGGAGAAATTGACCACATCGAAATTTGTCACCATAGGTCCCACCATCCGAAGATTATATTTGAGGTATGCCACGTATACAATAGAGAGGTGCCCCATCCCATTAGTCTTGTTGGCAAATCGACAAGACTATTTTTTCTTCGAAAAAAAGTCCATAGAATAATCTAAATTTACAACAAAAAAGCCCGTTTTCAATTTTTAAAATGATCCTCTGACCATGCAATGAAAGGCACAATGACTAAAATACCTTTGATCATTTTTTATAATTTATTTCTTTCTAAAAGGTTGTATGGTTGAGAGTCCCGGAGGCCTGACCTAGTTTGTGCATGACATCTAGAATATCCAAAAAGTACACCTCACCATAGTGATAAATGGACTCAAAATTAGGCTAATCCAATTGTCATGTGGGCCACACGTGGAATTAAAGATTTTTGAGAGGGGAAGGGGATTGTCATGTGTGTCATATGTTTTACAAGCTTATTTTTCAGGCCCTAAGAAGGTTTCAACTATATATGTCATTATCCATATGTTTCCTGTGATGTGCTCCATTTAACCTGTGGGTATGTTTCAATCTTAGGCTCATGCCCTAAAATGGACTGAAAAAAGAGAATGAATAGCAAAGATAAGAGACATACATCACAATGGGCCCATAGAGTTTACTCAGGGGGTGTTTGGGCACGGTATTAGATGAGATTAGGTGGGATGAAATTGCATATGGTTCCGTGCAAATTTCATATGATGTTTGAAGAGGATGGGAGGCTTGGGATTAGGTGGGATAGACTTGCACTTGATCCCATGTGGGATTTTCGTGGGATTTCAAAATCCCACACGTGGGCCCTACATTGATGCATGTGCTTTATCCATGCTGTCCATCCACATAAGTCCTTTATACATAACACTATGGTTATATACATGTTCAAGTGACAGACATTGTTGTGAGTTTGGTATGTTGATTACAATTCCATGGTCCACCAAAAGGGATTTTGTTTAATCCAATGGTTTTCCCATAATAAGGTGTTTGATCCCAAACATGAATTGGATATGAAAATACATGGGATTACCAGACATGTAATCATTGTGTAATAAATGATGTTATTCCCACCTAATACCATTCCATCCCTTCTAATACCATGCGCCAAACACGCCCTCAGTATGCTATGCGGTCCACTTCCTCTGGGAGGTAACTTTAATGTGGCCCACCTAATGATTGGATTAGTATGTTTTTTGGTTTGTACAATGGTGGTGGCATCCACCTGTACGCCAGGTTGGATGTCAGACTCATATTTCATGAGCTTTGCAATGCTTTTACTATACAGCTTTTCTTAAAACAAGCTAAATGAAGGGCATTTTGGTCAATTTGTCTTCTGCCCCCTCCTAGTCAAGTGATTTTCCATGACATCAGTTTTTTTTTTTTTTCAGGATTTTTTTTTATAGTTTTTTGCTTTTTTTAATTGTGTTTCCAATAAGATGATATGACACAACTTTTTTATATTGGGGTTCGATGCTTTTGGCTGTTCCATGAATTTAGACAATGTTCAGTGGTGGTTTACAACGCATCTTTGTACTTCCATTGAATTTAGACAAGTGGGATTCTTTTATCTTTGTTGAGTATTCTCTTCCATTTTATACTTGTTGGTTGGCATGTGGACTGGGACGTCGATCAGATCAAATCCGTTAATTTCATGCTTTCAATACTGATTGGGCCACGGACCAAAAAGCACAGTGTAGTCAGTTCTATAGCCTCCGTGGTGTGCGATGAACAGTAAGAACAAAAACCATCAGCAGCTCTTATTAAGTGAGAAAAGGCCCATTTCATTTATGTTATGATTAAGAGTCTAATCAAAGAAAAATTTAGTTAACCTTCAATCAACGGGGAGCCCACAAGAGTTTTAGTTCAGATTATCATAGCATGCCTGGCGTGAAAATGTCATGTCTTGAGAGTGAGGTTATGCTCACTCCCTTTACATCTCTCTTATATCAGGGCTTGTACGGGACGTGTTGTTGCAAAAAGTCCATCAGATGTTTGGAATTAATGTAGATTAATCTAGGCATTTGACGTTCTAGTCGAGATAGTGGAATTTTTGGTGGAGATGGGAATCCACTACATTTATGAGCCTCAGGTTGATGCTTGTGTTTTAGGTGTGAAATTTGGTCTGATGATTACATTCCAATGTCCACCAAATACGAAGGGCTTGTTTGACTTTTTGAATCCTCAGTGAATAAGCAATCATTACTCTTTCACCCTTTCACCTGTATGAGAATATACTGGTATTTATGTTTCAAATATTGGTTAGGAAGGACTGGTTTAAATTTATGAGCCAACTATGATATATATGCCATATCTAGGTTGTTCATCCGTTTTAACATAACATTTTGAGGCATAAGCCGAAAAATGAGGCAAATCCAACACTCAAGTGGCCCATACCAAAGGAAACAATGCCCCGACAAGCTTTTAATGATATGTGTTCAATTCCTTTTTCATATGGTGTGGTCCACTTGAGCTTTGGATCTGCCTCATTTTTTGGCTCATGCCCTAAATGCAACTTACACAATAGATGGATGGTGTGGATAAGCCACATACATCACAATGGGCGCCACATATATTTCACACCTCATCGATTTTAGTGTGTTCAAAATATAGGCACGTTAAATCAAGCATGGGGAACCATGCGTTGATTAGTTAAGGAAATAATCATTATGCATTTACAATTTCAGGTAATATAGTATTTTTTTAAAGAAAGAATTCAATCGGATTAGACAATGAACCTACCATGATATTTCTAGACAGTATGGTCATTGTATAATGGGGCCGGTCCTACTACAAGCGCATGTAGGTTATGCTTAACTTACAAAAGCAATTTATATGGCCCCATAGTATATTTTTTCAACATATGAACCGTTAATCCTGCTTATCCACTGAGGTACTCTTTGATCGCAAAAGCCCATTGCATTTCAATTAGTAGGTGGGCCACATCAGAGGATGAAAATTACACATCGCTCGTCCATTTTGAGAAGGGTGTTTTTGTCATTTAAGAAGATATATATCAACAAAGCTACTCTCGCCTGTCACACTGTGACAGGTTTCTTGAATTGCAAGTTACTATCTCTGGAACCTTTATTAACAGATTTGCCATTGTCATTTGGGTATTCACTTCAATCCTCAATTGTGGCCCACCTTCAATAACTTATATAATCGAAACCGTCCATATTTTTTTATTAAGTCATGTTTAGTTATGGTTAAAAAAATTAGGTAACCGTCCATACAAAGTTTCAACAATTTACATTTCATGGACCATTAAAATAAATGAAACTGTTTTCTTTGGTGGGGTCCACATGAGCTTTTGATTTGTCTCATTTTTTTGGCTCATGTCCTAAAGTTGTCTCCCCAAATGGATGAATGGTGTGGATAGAACACACACATCTCGGTAGGCCCCATGAAATTTGGTGACATCACTTCAAGCGACGCCACGTTTCGTCTGTCATCCAATTTTCATCTGTAGTCACTGTACTCAGTATTATAAATTATTATCATGCACCGTGATCGTTGGTTGGGCCCACCTGAATGCTTCTTATAAATCCACGCGTCCACTAGTTTTGGGATACCACTGGGACAAGGGATTAAAAATGAGCTTGATTAACGACTGGAGTGGGTTGTAAGAGAGAAAACAGTGGTGATATGAGCAACCACCATCAAAATATTATGACACATTGTTTTTTAGACTTCTAAAAGACACCTAAACACTTCAAAAGAGGCTCGATCTGCGACCGATTCCGCTCAAAATTGACGTGCACAGTATGTTGTCTGCGACAGACCTCGTGAAATTTCGGACTCTATCGAGATCCATAAGCACAACTATTACTCGATCAGGCAATCAGGGCCTCTCGGTAAGGAAAGTGGCCCGAGGGCCTCGGAACGTCTTTATCAGAGTCTATTCCATCTCAAAACCGACGTAGAGACTCTCCAGTCATGGACGTGATGTCGAGGGAAATTTCAGACTCCACCTGCGTCGAAATTCAAGCTTGCCGTTTTGAAGTTTCATACCAATCTTCTAAAAGATACCTAAACACTTCAAAAGAGGTTTTATCTACGACCGTTTTCGCTCAAAATTGATGTAGACTGTATGTTGTCCGCGACAAACGTCTATGAAAAATTTCAGACTCTATCGAGATTCATAAGCACAACTATTGCCCAATCTGGTAATCAGGGCCTCTTGGTAAGGAAAGTGGCCTGATGGCCTCTGTACGTCTTTATCGGAATCTAGTCCATCTCGAAACCGACGTGGAGACTCTCCAGTCATGGAGGAGCCACCAAGGGAAATTTCAGACTTCACCTGCGTCGGAATCCACGCTTACTTATGGTTTCGGAGTTTCGAACCAATCTTCCGAAAGAGACCTAAACACTTTGGAAGAGGCTCGATCTGCGACTGATTCTGCTCAAAATTGACATGGATTGTATGTTGTCCGCGAAAGACATCCACGCAAAATTTTGGACTCCATCGAGATCCATAAGTACAACTATTGCCCGATCTGACAATCAAGGCCCCTCGGTAAGAAAAGTGGCCCGATGGCCACGGAACGTCTTTATCGGAGTCCAGTCCATCTCGAAATCGACGTGGAGACTCTCCAGTCATGGATGAGCCATCGAGGGAAATTTCAAACTCTACTTACGTCAGAATCCGTGCTTACTGCGGTTTTGGAGTTTCGTACCAATCTTTCAAAAAAAACATAAACACTTTAAAAGAGGTTCGATCTGTGACCGATTCCGTTCAAAATTGACGTGGACTGTATGTTATCTGTGACAGATGTTCACATGAAATTTTGAACTCCATCAAGATCCATAAGTATAACTATTGCCCGATCCGTTAATCAGGGCCTCTCGATAAGGAAAGTGGCTCAATGGACTCGGAACATCTTTATCGGAGTCCAGTCCATTTCGAAACTGACATGGACACTCTCCAGTCATGGAAGAGCAGCCGAGGGAAATTTCAGACTCCACCTGCGTCGGAATCGCACTTACTTGCGGTTTTAGAGTTTCGTATCAATCTTCCAAAAGACACTTAAACACTTTAAAAGAGGCTTGATCTGCGACTGATTCTGCTTAAAATTGACGTGGACTGTATGTTGTCCGCGATAGACATCCATGCAAAATTTCGGACTCCATCGAGATCCATAAGCACAACTATTGCCCGATCTGGCAATCAGGGTCTCTCGGTATGGAAAGTGGCCCGATGGCCTCGGATATGTGTTTATTAAAGTCCAATCCATCTTGAAACCGACGTGGAGACTCTCCAATCATGGATGAGCCTTCGAGGGAAATTTTGGACTCCACCTGTGTCAGAATCCGCGCTTACTTGCAGTTTTGGAGTTTCATACCAATATTCTGAAAGATACCTAAAGACTTTAGAAGAGGTTCGATCTGCTACCGTTTCTGTTCAAAATTGACATGGACTGTATGTTGTTCGCGACAGAAGTCCACGCAAAATTTCGAACTCCATCAGATCTATAAGCACAATTATTGCCCGATCCGACAATCAGGGCCTTTCGGTAAAGAAAGTGGCCCGATGGCCTCGGAATGTCTTTATCGGAGTCCAGTCCATCTAGAAATTGATGTTGACACTCTCCAGTCATGGACAAGTCGCCGAGAGAAATTTTGGACTCCACCTGCGTCGAAATCCATGCTTACTTGCAGTTTCTAAGTTTCGTATCAATCTTTTGAAAGACACCTAAACACTTTAAAAGACGCTCGATTTGTGACCGATTCTGCTCAAAATTAACATGGACTATATGTTGTCCACGACAGACGTCCGTACGAAATTTTGCACTCCATCGAGATCCATAAGCACAACTATTACCTGATTCGACAATCAGGGCCTTTCGGTAAGGAAAGTGGCCCGATGGCCTCAGAACATTTTTATTGAAGTCCAGTCCATTTCAAAACTGACGTGGAGACTCTCTAATCATGGATTAGCCGCTGAGGGAAATTTCAAACTTCAATTGCGTCAGAATTTGTGCTTACTTGCAGTTTCAGAGTTTCATACCAATCTTCTAAAAGACACCTAAGCACTTCAGAAGAGGTTCGATCTGCGACCAATTCTGCTCAAAATTGACGTGGACTGTATGTTGTCCGCGATAGATGTTCATAGCAAAATTTCGGACTCCATCGAGATCCATAAGCATAACTATTGCCCAATTCGGCAATCAGGGCCTCTCGGTAAGGAAAGTGGCCTGATGGCCTCAGAACGTCTTTATCAGAGTCCAGTCTATCTTAAAACTGACGTGGAGACTCCCTAATCATGGAAGAGCTATCGAGAGAAATTTTGAACTCCACTTGCGTCGAAATCCGCACTTACTTGCGGTTTCAGAGTTTCGAACCAATCTTCCAAAAGATACCTAAACACTTCAAAAAAGGTTTGATCTGCGACCGATTCCGCTCAAAATTGACGTGAACTGTATGTTGTCCACGACAGACGTCCATGCGAAATTTCAGACTCCATTCGGATATGCATGCACAAGTAGGCACCCTGTAGGATGGGTTTGTTATAGATCATCTAAATTGTGGGACCCATTATGGGTGAAGTGTTGATCACTGATCATACGTTCTTAACCACGTGATATGTCCCATTTAATTTTATAATCGGCCATTTGGGCCATGATCCATTCTTGAGGCCCACTTGCAGAGAACATACGGTCATGATAAATAGGAGATGCATATTCTGGCTTAGATCCTAAATGAGACACAGTTAGAAACTTATGCAGGGGGATGGTTTTTTTACTACTGACGGTAAGAAATTTTCAATGGCTCCCATTTAACTACACAAATCAAGTGGTAGCGTTTTTGCGTTTAGATTATTGCGTACTGAGTAACTCTGTGGGGTCCACCATGATTTACGTATTTTATCTACTTCGTCGATCCATTTTATCAGATAATTTCATGGATTGATCCAAGAAATGAAGCATAATTAAACCACACAAAAATAAATAGTGTAAATCGAACATCCATCGCTGAAAATTTTTTGGGGGCCACATAAGGTTTTGATGAAACTAAAATTTTATTTCCCTTCATCCATGTCTTTGTGATATTATGTACGGGTTGGATGACATATAAAGAACATTGTGGGCCCTAGCAAGGTTTCAACGGTCGAAATCATTACTCCCATAGTTTCTTGTCATATGGTCCACTTGAGATTTGAAAATGGTTAATTTTTTGTCTTAACGGCTAAAATGATATGGAAAAACGATTGGACGACCTGGATGAACCATATTCATTGAAGCGGGTCCATAGTAAATTTACTAAGTACGATAGGAGCGTACTGCTGAGTAACTCGGTACACAATCCGGGTTCCATTAACCCCTTTCTAAGCAACCAATCCATCTATCTTGTGCCTAATCGCCTCCGCTCGAAACCCTTATATTTATACTCGCCGGTGTGGAACTTCTCTCGACCAGCCATCCTGCTCATCATCTTTGGTATCAATCTCCTTCTCCTTCGCTCGTTGTACATCCGAAACCCTGAATGTTGAGTGCTTGTTTTAAATGCATTTTTGCTCTTTTTTTCTTTCAATTTTTAGGGCTTTAGGGGGGAGCACGCTGATGTACCTGTTTTATGAACACGGATTCCTTGCGAAAGCCTCGCACAGGAAGTTCATGCCCTGGAAACCAGGGTAGGGCCCACCGTCATGTTTTTTAGAAATCCAACCTAGGGCCCCTAGAAGTTTTAAATGGTAGGCATTCAATCTCCACTTTTTTTTATGGTGGGGTCCACTCCAATGGATGAGCGATGTCGATACACCACATACATATCATCGTGGGGCCACAAACATCAACCTGTCAGCAGTAGCTAAACCACCTCTCAACTGGCGCAAATCGGGTGGACTTTTAATCCCATTGTTTTCCTTTAGTGTAGATTTTCATCTGTCTTATTTTTTGGTTAATACCTTAAAATCAGGTGGAGAAATGGATGTATGGTGTGGATAAAACACATATATCATGGTGGGTCCCACAAAGACGTGGGAAACACCCCTTTTACTAGTCCCACTCAAACTACCCGATCCGTGCCGCCCTCCCAGCATAAGAAAGCTCTCTGTATCCCAACTTCATTCAACCCCATTCATTTCCCCATCCGGAAGCAACCCTTCCGTTCACTACGTCTCCCTCAATATCACGCCCAAACCCTCATCCTCCCACGACAACACACCAAAACCATCATCCTCCTGATGTGGCTCCCTCGCCATCACCATCCCTATCAGTACATGTTCACATGTCATCATCATCCCCCTTTCCCAGATGAAAAGCCCCAAAAGCTTTCTGTATCTCCCATTCCCTACGTCTTCCTCAACTATCACTCCATCTTTATCTATCCCTCCCGGTCTGATTCATTTCTCTCAAGCGGTCCATGTCTGCTGCCCATTTACAAACCATTGGCACCGTGACGGAGCTCCTAGTATACCTCTACATCTGACAGGTTTTCTATCTGCGCTGATGTTGGGGTCCCAAAAGGTAGGGGCCCTTAAAATAAGCAAAATAGCCATATACCTCCGGAGGAATCACTGCAAAACACCTTCCGGTGCGCGCAAAACTGAGAATTACAAAATTCCCTTACTTAGCCAATTTTGGCTGGAATCTCCAGCAGGCCCCGCAAATTACCGTAATCAAAACCGTCTGGAATCGGACCCATAGCTTCTTTGTGATTTATGATGAATGATGCAAGTGATTTCACGATCAAACGGGCTCCACAAACCCTCCAAAATTCAAAACCCAAATGGTGGAGTTCCTATTTACGTGTCCACGCACCCATAAATTCAGATGCCCCACGCGCCCAAAAAATCACTAAAAATAGGAATTTATTTAAAGGCATTTTGGCATCCCACGCACCCGAAAAATGCCCAACGCACCCTTAAAATCGACATATTTCAGGATTTCCATTTGAAGGTATTTCGGTGCCCCACTCACCCTTAAATTCGACCCATTTGATATCCGTTACTTTAGAGGCATTTCGGAGTCCCACGCACCCGAAAAACGCACCACGCATTCACAAATTCAACTAAAAATTAGGGACTTAATTTTTAGGTGCGTTGAGTCCCACGCACCCGTAAATTAAGTCCCACGCACCCAAAAAATCAGATATTTTCATAAATTATTTCTGGGTGCAGTCGGACGTCCGCACGCCCATTTTGGGGTGCGTGGACGGTATTTTAAGGGTGCGTGGCACTTAGCAGCCCCTCATTGGCGGAGAGCCGACGTCTTCGGCTATAAATACCCCTCCTGATGATTCATTTTCATGATTCAGAGAGAGAGAGAGAGAGCTGTCGTGCTCTGGGAATCCGAAAATCTCCGTCGAAAACCCTCGCCGAAATACTTTTCCGATCGCTGGAAACCCTTTCCGGTCACTGAAATTCCTTCCAATCACCAGCATTCTCCCCGCAGATCTGAATCCTGAAAATCCCTAAGTGTGGCCACGCACCCATAAAATGGTCCCACGCACCCAAATAATTGCCCACCCGTCCATAAATTAAATCCCACGCGTCCAATAATTCGACGTGAATCGGACAAGTGCATCGGACTCCCACGCACCCGAAAAATGGCCCACGCGTCCATAAATTCAGGTCCCACACATTCATAAATTCATCAAAAATCAGATTTGCATATTTGGCCCCACGCACCCCAAAAATAGTCCCACGTACCCTTAAATTCATCAAAATCCAGTACTTTAATTTTTAGGTGCGTTGAGGCCCACGCACCCGTAAAATAAGTCCCACGCACCCAAAAAATCAGCCAATTGCAAAACACGTTTATAGGTGTGCCAGACTCAATTTAAAGTGTTTTCAAGTTCTGTTTGAGCCTATTTTGAGTATTTCGAGCGTTCCGGACGCAATGGAGTGATCAGATGGACATTTCGGGATCTCTTAAGGAGCAAAACTACACATCTTCGAGGTTCGACCTGATTCGATGCGATGAACGAAGTGACTTCTCGAAAAGACGTCGCCAGCATCCAGAACTATGCAAATATGTCATTATTCATATCTACGGTAAAGCTGTGATCCGATTCGGGTCGAAAGCTAGATAAACAAGACTATGGTTACCATGATAAATTATATCAAAGAGTTTCGATTTTCTAAAAAATAATTGCTATGAACTGCCGCAACACAACAGTCGATGCCCTACCCATTCAAACGGTATCCGTCGGTTGGGCTACGCAGGTACACACAACTGTAGAATGGACTTTCCGAGGTCACCTGTCCCTACATTGACAGGCGCGGGCCCAGAGTCGTCCATCTCAGTCATAAACCTTGATAGTCTCAGCCCGGATCTCCGGCCAAAACATGGGACATAGACATCTGACTAATACAAAGATGGTTCAGTCCATAACAAAACAAATACAGGTCTCTACGACCACAATCTCTAAGATCGTAGTCCCTGATGACTAGTCTTTGCCTTTCAATCAAGGGTCATTGATCATTCGATGTAATTAAGGGCTCGTGCCAGATCACGGCCTGGAAAGTACAAGATCTCAGGATCTTTGGAATAAAATTTGCCTTGCGATATCTCTTCTTGTGTACCTTTTGTGAATGCTTATGATTGTCTATGAATGTTTCCATTACTCAGAACTACAGAGCAGCAAAACACACATTTTTAGGAAAATGTCCTCGCGTAGCATTTTCAATTCCAACAGCTGAATTGGTAAATGATTTCATATTATTTACATGCTTGGTTGGAGATTTGAAAAATAGGGTTTTTCTTTCAAATTTACGAATTAGGGATATGGATTTTACATATCCGCCCTCAACCGAAGTGAATATATTTACATGACAAATATTCATACCCATGGACGTCACTTGATACAAAGAATTAATGACCTTCCACTTCTACTTCCCTTGATTGTTTCTTTAGCTTTAACTTCCTGCGTCAATGGTCCTTCTATGTCTCCACTCTCTTGCGACTGACACGTTCCTTCGTATTTACAGTTTCTGAGTCTTTTAGTTCTTTCATACCTCTAGATCTAAATAAAATAGCGTCATCATTGTTGTCAGCAGCACTGGCCACTTCTTCATATTCATACACTACATCACCGTAGACTTTTTCAGGATCCACAAGACGCTCCGTTGCGGCTACCAACTCCTTTAACCCTTTCGACGCAAACCGAACTGCTTCTCTAGATGAACGAACTGTTTCTGCCAAACGCAAGGAGGCTAGTGTCATTTCTTCTATCTCCAAGTTTACATCTTCATCGTCGTATTCACCGTTGAACACTAATGTGCCAACAAGGGTTATGACTACCTTTGACTCTTGTTTCATCCTCTTCTTAATATATCGCGTGGGCAATTCTTGTATGCAAATTGTCCTCAACACAAAAAATATATGCCGATAAACATAGCCCCTAGATTCAAACATCTTGCACATACATTTTGCGTAAACTTCTTCCTTCGAGTATTTCACAATGCGAGCAGCGTTTTGAGCCTTCAGGTGTCTTGCCTCATACAAAACAAACTCGGTGGTTTCACCAAATACCCTTGCTTTGTATGCGTGACTTGCATGAAGTTCTATCTGTAAAACTTTAAAGTGTGTGTGGGTGTACACTTCATGAAGGGTCGTTTCCATGGGAACCGATGTTAAAAGATTTATTATATTATTCTTTGTGGTGAAGTCAGACGTTAACTCCATGTTACGTCATTTCCGGAGTTCCTTCTCGAACTGCTTAACAAAATTAAAGAGCGTTGTTCTAGGACCTAAGAACTCATCGAAAAAGAAATGGATGCTCTCGCTTCTCTAATTCGTAGACATATTGGCGACAAAAAGATCCTTACCAAAAATGGGGATCCACTTAGCACGTATTACATATAATTTATGCAACCAACTATCATCTGCAAGTTTGTATCTATTGATAAAGTAGGACCAATTCGCATCAAAATCTTCTATAGTTTGATTTCTGTATACACACCATTGTAAATTACTTTTAAAATCATCATAATTTCTGTAATAATACCTCAGCTTCTCATGGCACCTTCTGTAAAATATGCCACAGGCAAAGCCTGTGATGAGTAGTGGGGATTACTTCCTGAATTGCCGTCTCAATTGTAGGGTCTTGATCTGTGATAATAGTCATTGGGGCTCTCCCTTGCATTGCTTTTAGAAAACTCTCAAACAGCCATACAAAGGAATCCATTGTTTCATTCGATAAAAGCTCGACCCTGAATACTACAGTCTTGTTATAATGATTAACACTAACAAAAGGCGCAAATGACATCTTATACATCTTTGTTTTATATGTGGTATCGAAGCATATCACATCATTAAAGGCCATGTAATCCACCCTCAATTTTCCATCTCACCAAAATACAGATCGTAATTGTTGATTTTCATTCTTCCGGATAGAGAAGAAGAAATTCTCGTCTTCAGATCGATGCTTACGAAGATATTCAAGCATAAGTTCGGCATCTTTCCCGCAAATGCCGTTCTGTAAGTCACGACACACATTCTTAATATCCGACTGAGTAAAATGGGTTTTCTCATATCCACCATTTTTATTGACCAAAAAATCATGTGCTAAAGATGGTCTTATTCCTACACATCTACAATCTTAGATAAACGACTTCGACTGAGCATCTACATGTCGATGTGATCTAAGAATATGCATCTCCTTCTCATACACCATTTGATGTTGGTGAGCTTCTGAAAAATTCTTCACAACCCTACTGAACGGACGATTCCTCTTTTTTATTCCCCGTTGACACTCACTGGCCTCTTTCAAAGTCAGCTTTCCTTCTTTCGAACAACATACCCTACTCCAACTGATTTCTCCTATGCGAGCTATTCTACGCAACTGATTCTTGCAGATGCTGAAACCAGCTAACTTGTTATACGTATTGTAAACTTTATAGCTTCATCTTCAGAATTAAATTCCATTTTCAATTTGGACTTGTATTTCGTATCTACTTTAGGCAAAACTTCAAACAGAAATATATCGTCAAATGAGTTCTCTGGTGGACCAGCCATCACAAATTCTAAAGTATAACAAATGAACAGAGTGCTCCTATGCTTAAAAAATTAACTACTTTCTCTGGTCCAATGCTTCATTAACACAAAATAAATAATTAAAATAGGATCGACCGTGAATAACTAAATTCATAAGATGGACGTATCCATCACACCATATGTTCAAGATAGGGAGGTATCTTGACTGGTTGATCGGATGGGTGGATATTTTCAGTTGGTTGTTCCTGCGGGGTCCATCTGTCGACTGTGGGTTCTATCAGACAAAGGGAATGAATCACCTGATCATGATCACCCAATAACACACTGAACATGTTCTACTCTATTAGGACTTTATGAGTCTTCATTATTTGTTGGGTTATTGAACATGGCCACGGGATGCATTTTAGTAGGGTTTAGAAACAAAGTCCTACATCAAATGCAGGTAACTTACAGAAAAATCTTCCACAAAAATTGCAACGGGGATGGGATAAATCTTTTCTGTAACTTACTAGCCTACAATTTAATTAGCATTAGATGGGAGAGGAACAGAAATACCTGCCGAACACCATAAAATGTTGAAGATGTTTATTAAGAATTGTTGAATCGCAAAGAGAAATGTTGAAGAGGGCTTCGAAATGACTTGTCTAATTGTCGGTCAACCTCCGCAATCGCCTCATTTTATTTTCCTCTTTACAATGCTCCTTTCCTCCGTACCTCTCTACGAACGGCTCTTCCCTCTCGGATCTCTGTAATCAGCTCTTCCTCCTTAAGTCTCTGCAATCGCCTCTCTCTATCTTTATCTCGCAGTGCTGTCTCTCTTCCTCTCTGAGAAGCAAGTAAAAAGTTTAGGGTTTCTTTCCTCCTGAAAAATTTTCCCCATTTTCTTTAACTACAGAATCTTATACCTGATCATCGTTTGTCCGGTGATGGTGCAATCGGATGCGGATTATGTGGTTTGTACATCCCCACTGTCTGGCCATCTTTGATGGTGTTTTATATATCCGCACCGTCCATTCGTTTCTCTAGCCAATTTTAGGATAGCCACGCTAAAAAATGTGCTTGAAAGATTTAGATTGAAAACACGGAAGGAAAATGTCTCCATTCAGCGCCTCCCCAATGTTTTTCAGATGGACCATTACGGGCTTCATGGGGACCATCATAAAGATAATTTACCATCTAACCCGTTCATAATGTCACAACCACGTGGATAAAGAGATTAGACAAATATCAGCACAATCCAAAACTTTTATGGCACACGAAACCCTTCTAATGACTGAGAATTTTTCGGTCCATTATTTTCTATTGTACGTTCTAGTAGATATTTCAATCTGCTTCATTTTTTTGGTACCATGCCCTAAAATGATTTTTCAAAACGAATGGATGGCTAGGATATGACAAAATTAAATTGCGGTGTGCCCCGTGAAGGATCCCACCACCTACATTGGAATCGATGACCAGCTGGGTAAACCCTATTGTACCCACGATGAATGTCTGTTGTTCATCCATGCCAACCATCCTTTTTTCCAGCTCATTATAGGGGTTAAGCCCATAATTAAATCATATAGAATCCTCAAGTGGACCGTACGAACACAGACCATTGGAATAATGATTTTCACCATTGGAACCTACAAATGGCCTTACACTAATATTTATTTCTCATTCAAACTGTTCATAAGATCACACAGACTTGGATGAGGGAATACACAAATAATAGCTTCACCAAAAACTATGTAGCACCCCTTCAATTTTCAACAGTAAACATTATATTCAAACTGTTTCTTGTGGTGTAGTCCACTTGGCTCAAGCCCTAACATTATCTTATAAAAATGATGGACGGAGTGGATACAATACATAAATCATGGTGGGACCCACAGATCGCACTCAATATGTAATTCACATCTGTGCGTAATGAGGATTAGGTGAGACCCGACCTCACAACGACAATGCAACACAGTCGTGGGGGCCACCTTCATGTATGTATTATGTATCCATACCGTCCAACGATTCTTGCATATCATTTTATGAAATTATCCTATAAATGAAACAGAATCAATTATCGGGTGGACCATGCCATAAGAAAAAAGGGACCGCTGACAATTAATGGGTCACATAAGTTTTGCATTAAGGTGGTAATTATTTTTTCCCTTCATGCACAAATTATATGACCTTAGCAACAGATTGGATGTTAAATAGATACTAGAAAGACATTAAGCTTCTCACTAGGTTCAATTTTTTTTTTTCCTTTCTACTATTCCAGCTGGTTCTATGTCATTCAAGCTGGTTTTATGTTATTGATAACTGTTTCAAATGGTCTAGTCTGCCAAGGATATGGATTGAATTAATATTTCATAATGAGTCCTAATTTAAGATGGAAAAACAAATGGACGATTTACATCTTTAAAAAAAGACGTAATGAGTAATTGCACACGGTGAGGGGAACACCGACTGGGGTGTTACCCGAGTAACATTGGACTAACCTATCTACGGACTAATCCTAAGACATATATTGCCCACATTAGTTATTCTGATGATCCAAGTCGTTCATTCAACTATACTGATTTAACTATGACCTGAGTAAAAATATTGAGAATATATAATGTCGGTCGGACCACAACAACATCAATTCATAGTTTAGGAATTAGGGCCCATATTTCACTTCTAGGACCACATAAGTTTTAAATAAGGCTAATATATGTGTCTTACTTTCATCCCAGTAGGAATGACATCATGAACTATATAGATGGCATATAAACATCATTGTAGATCCCATGGAGGTTTCAACTATACAAATTTCCATACCTACCTTTTCCTTTAGTGCAGGCCAAATTAAGTCTTGGATCCAAAATATTTTTCGCTAGACATCCTAAAATATTCTAAAAAAACAGATGGATGGCGTGGATTCTCAAAAACATTACGGTGGGCCCCACCTAAATTACCAGTGCATGAACTTCCTGCGAAAGCAGGGAATCCTCAGGAGGAAATTAGATGTTACCCTGGTAACAGCTTAGTGGTTGTTACCCCTACCGTGTGGGGCCTACCTTGATGTAGTTTTTGTATATCCATGCTGTAGGTATGTTGTTACGCCTAATTTTAGGATGAGATCCAAAATTATAAGAAGATCCAAATCTCAGGTGGACCATAACAAAAGAAAGAGTGACGAATAATCATTAAAAGCATTTTGCGGGCCACAAAACTTTTAGACCAAGCTGATCTTTAAAATTTTCCCTTCATCTAAAGCTTCTTGACATTGTGAAGAGCTTGGATTGCAAATAAACATTAACAAAACCTTACGATGGGCTATTTGAAATTTTTAATTGTGGCCACTCAATCAGCACTGTTTCCAGTGGTATGGTCCACTTCAGATTTGGATTTGCAAAAATTTTGGAGGACCATCCTAAAATAGGCTGTAGAAATGGATGAACCACATGGATATTAATAATATCCATGTGGGCCACACGGTAGGGTAACACCCACTAAGCTGTTCCTGAGGTAAAACCTAATCCTCCCCGCTACTGACATGTTGAGGAGCGCAACTTGGGTGAGATCTTAGAACCAGCGATGTGGATGAGAGGCTGACCCCGTGGGCCCACCTAAATCTATGCATTGTATATCCGCACCTTTCATCTGTCTTTCCAGCTTATTGTAGGCCGTGGTCCAAAAAATGAAGCAGGTATAAATTTCAGGTGCACCACACCACTGGAAACGGTGGCTAATGACAATTGAAAACCTTTTGTGGGCCATAGGTTTTAGATCAAGCTGATATTTATTTTTTTACTTTCATCCAGATCTTTATTACCTTATCAATAGGTTCAATGGTCAATAAACATTACTGTAGGTGGAAGTTCAATGACCGCTTCTTCTGTTGGTGTGGTCTGCCAGTAACTTTTGTTTGCTTTAGTTTTCGCATCATATTTTAAAATAATCTAGAAAAACAGATGGACGGCATGGATGTACAATACATATATAGAGGTGGGCCCTACGGTTAGGGTATCACCCCACATAGCTGGTTCCATGGTCTCACCAAAGCTGCGCTCCGGGTTAAGTAGCTATCTCGCTACTGTTACGTCACCAACTTCTGGCCTTGACGCATGTACGACCCATAGGCATTTTTTTTAATGATCCGTTGCGTCCGATCAACTACATGGATTAAATTATGCCTCCTGTCAAAATATGGGACATGCAGTAATCATGCGGACCATAATAGCATCATATCATAGTTAATTCGTTTAATGGTCCAACATGAATCTACTGCTGGGACCAACCTACTAGTAATATCAACATCAAATTTGCTCTCATGAAAAATAAAGACTCAAAATAATAGATGGACAAACTAGATTGATGAGACTGATGGGTATGGGCCCCATGAATGAAGGGTTATGTCCACCTTTAAATGGTCATTGACAATTTTATTTAAAGGTGTGGTCCACCAAAGATATCGATTAACTTAATATTTCTTAATAAGTACTTAAATGAGATGAAAAAATGGATAGATGGTTTAGATCTAAAAAAATCATCATCAATGGGCGTATAGAGTCAGGGGGACACAAATTGGGGTGTAGGGCTCTCAATGGGTCGGATTTGGATCAGATCAAGTTGGATCCGGCTCCAAGTCCGTATATCTATAGACGGATTCGGATCCAAAAGGTGATATCCATATCTGATCCATTTATAAATTGTTAGATCCATTTTCGATCCAAAATCCAGGTAACCATCGGATTCGGGTAGGATCTAAGTCTAAATCCACCGCATTACAAATCTAAAATAATATATGATATAAGATATATATAATATAATATATTTAATTTAGTAGAAAAATGATGCAAATCCCACTATTTACTATGGTATGGTCGACATGGCCTAAAATAATTTGTAAAACGGATGGTCAGCGGGAATATAACATATATAGTAAGGTGACAATGAGTTAGATCCTAATCAGATTTGGATCTAACTCGGATATGTTCCTGTGAATCCATATCCGGTCCATTTAAGTAATCGGACCTATTTGAAGATTCAAATTTGGTCTATTTAACTAATCAGACCTATTTTAAGATCCAAATCCACATTATACAGATTTAGAGCGAATTGGATCTTGAATCTGACCCGCTACATTGAGAGCCCTACCGAGGTGTCACCTGGGTAACACTAGAGTGAAGCGGTGAATGGTCTACTCACCGATCCTGATGCAAGTATGGCCCACAAGTGTTGTTTTGATGATCTGTTCCGTCCATTCAACTTAGAGGATGAAAATATAAATTTCCTGAAAAAATTGGACATTTATAATGATCCGGTGGACCACAATACAATCAATTCGTCGCGTGTTAGTTTAATGGTCAAAAACTGAATTGACTGCTGGGACCAACCTAGTGGTCGAATCAACCTCATTTTTTCTACAGTTATGAAAGAGGGCATGGGAATAAGGATGGATAGTGTTGATCGGTGAAATTGCTTATAGTTAGCCCCCATTTCACGCTTCAGTATGCGTTTTGAAAATTAAAGGGCATGGTTGTAATAAATGGGGTGGTGATGGGCATTTTAGACGGGAGTTTACTCTCAAGGACGAGAGTATACTTGACTTGTTGTGAGTATGAGTTTTCAATTGGAAAGACCATAATGCCCCCTTTGTAGGTTAAGCACGAACCTACATGCGCTTGTAGTGGAACCGGGCTCTTGTATAATAATGGTGCTAATTTCATCTAATGCAATTCATCTTTTCAAACATGCCCTTAGTATCTGGTCCCGCTATTGGATTCCAATGTATTTCAAACTTGGGTCATGCTCAGGAGAATATGCGCATAACCAGTTGTCCCATTTCAACTAAAGCACCGCAAGGCTCCAGGGTTGTCAATAAGTCGGCTCCTGTAAAACCTGCTCCAGGAATCGAATAACTGAGTTTGTCTTGCTAGGTCCAAATTTCATTCTTGAAGAGACCCGATTAAGTTTGGATACCCGTTGGACCGACCTAAGTTCCCTACGAGATAGGACCACCTGCTTTGTTGATTGGTTAAAAAAAGAAAAGAAAAGAAAATAAAAGAAAGAAGATCCAGACCTGCTAAAAGTAGGGCTGTCAATGGCACGGATCTTGATCCGTATCCGATCCGTATCCGATCCGATTTAATCGGATTCGGATCAATAATCGGATAATCGGATCGGATACGGATATCCAAAGATGATCCGTTTAATATTCGGGTCGGATTCGGATCAACCTTGATCCGGCCCGTTAATGATCCGACTCGATAAAAAAAATAAATAAAAAAAATAAAAAAATAAAATAAAATAAAATAAAATAAAAACATATGATAATCTCTCTCTCTCTCTCTCTCTCTCTCTCTCTCTCTCTCTCTCCTCTCTCGGATATCCGGTCGGATATCGGGTCGGATCATAATCGGATCGGAAACGGATTTCGAAAAATTTAATCAGGTCGGGTTCGGATCATATACTTGTGATCCGAATCGGATTCGGGTCGGATTCGGGTCGGATATATTCTTAATCGGGTCGGATTCGGATCATCACTGATCCGGCCCGTATCCGACCCGTTGACAGCCCTAGCTAAAAGGGTTCTAGTCCATGGGCGCAGATTAGGTGTTACTCAGGTTAGTGGGTGTTACCCTTACCGTAGGGCCCACCTTGATGGTATGCTATATATCCACTCCGTCCATTTGTTTTTACAGCCCATTTTAGGACAGTCCCAAATATTAAGCACATCCAAATCTAGGTGACCACACGACAAGAACAATGATGATTGAACGCTTACCATTAAAAGCTTCTCAAGGGCCATGGTAAGCAGATCTGTAATGTTTATTTGTGATCGGAAGGTTATTAGGTCAACGGAATTGGATGAAAGAAAAATACAAAGATTAGCTTTTGGTCATTCACCACCTTTTCTAGTGGTGTGGTCCACTCGAGATTTGGATCTGTTTAAATTTTGGGATAATGTCCTTAAATGATCTGAAAATGTGGATGGACGGTATTGGATATGAAACACATTCATCAAGATGGGCCCTACATGGTAAGGGTAACGCCCACTAAGCTCTTACTCGGGTAACACCTCCATCCATTACTAGAGCTGAGCACGAGCCAAGCTAGCTCGGTTAGCTCGCTCAACTTGGCTCGATTTGAAGGCTAGATTCGAATCAAGCCAAGCCATTTTTCCAAGCTCGAAATGATTTTCAAGCCGAGCTCGAGCTAACCTAAGCTCGATTCGGCTTGGCTCGAAGTTCGACTCAATTGAAGCTCGACTCGGCTTGGCTTGGGTAACTCACTTGTAAAAAACTAAAAAAAAGATATTTTTTATTCCCACATCGGAAGTGAACAGAAAAATGAGAGATAAAACTCTCTATAAAAGTAAGTGGGAGTGTCAATGGGCTTTGGGTTACCTTTAGGCTCAATTTTAAATAGCTTTAAGCTAGACTTTTGGGCTCAGCTCGAATTGGGCTAGAACTCACTCAAAAGCTCAGTCGAGCTAGCTTGAACATTTCAATCTAGCTCGAAGGCCGAGCCGAGCTGAACACGAGCTAGTGTGGTCATTGAGCAAGCCTAGCTCGAACAGGGCTCAGCTCGACTCGTGCTCACCTCTATCTATTACTTGCATAATAATTGAAATGAATGTAATTACACCATCATATCGCAATATTATTTTCTCGTGGAAACTTTGTGGGCTCCACAATGGCTTATATGTTATATCCCCTCCACCCATTCATTTTTTCAAATCATTTTAGCCCATGGTCTTAAAACTGGGGCAAAGCCAGAGCTTAAGTGGACCGCACCAAAGAAAACAATGGTTTCAATGGTGGCGTCATTATTCCCACCGTTTCCACATGATATTTGGATTTGTTCCTTTTTTTTTTGGGTTAATCCTTAAAATGATATGATAAAATGAATGGACGACATAGATACAAAGCACCATAGTTTGGTTCATTTTTTGAGCCAAAAGCAAAATGTCAACATCATGAATTGACATCTAACTTTGTAATTAATAAATGCTAAAATACATGTAATTACATCAAAACAAACCTGGCCATAATAGTCTCCATCCTAGGTTGTCCCTCAAAAGAAGGTGCACACTTTTACTTCAGACTCTTAAGGCATATGCTTTTAAGGACAATTGGAGTTAAGAGAGTAAATTTCGTACTTTATCGGTCATCCACTTAGTGGACCCTTAAAAGGAGCGTTTGGATGGTGCAAATCACCATTTAGGATATTATATCAGAAACTTGTAGGGTAGTGTCACGGGCGGTAGCCATGGTGAGAAAAGGGTCAGAATTCTTCTGTCCCGCTTCAAATGAGACATGCACGACAATTCTATCTGATTTGGATCCATACCGTCCAAGCAAGCCGCGACAGTATCTTGTCATCGTCGTTATCATTATTACCTTGTCACGGCTATTTAGGTCAGCTTTTCTCATGATTGCTTACCAAAATACTGTTGACTAATGGCCTACCTAACATCAAACTCCTCTTTTTTTTTTTTCAGACTTGAAATAGAATGGCACATCGCTCTTAAAGCAGATTCTGATATTGTGGTGGAATTTTGAGCACTTATCAACAGCCAGAGTCACAGACTGACATCATACGGTAGCCTAGCAAGCTAGCGGGGTTTGAAATTGCGGCATGCATTCATCAGGATGCAGGGATTTCAATAATTATCTGCGCGATGCTGACTGTAGATATGAGTAATTACAATAGCTACTGAATTTTAATTTATTTTGAGCCTTGCTAAGACCATGTGCGTTTACTAGGAATACCATCTAGAAGCCACTCCATGCGTCAACATGGGCGATAAGTGTAATATCCAAGCCGTATATTAGATGGGTCTGACATTGTCGTTTTTCTCAAAAAATAAAAATAAAAAATAAAAAATAAAATCCATTCAGAAAGTGTGGTCCACCGGACACTGGATCGACTACCTTGTAGGATCCCTATGGTGAATGGACGCAGATTGCGTCCTGCCTCAGCTGCCCGGATG
The DNA here is from genome assembly GCA_003013855.2 of Liriodendron chinense. Lineage (NCBI taxonomy): Eukaryota > Viridiplantae > Streptophyta > Magnoliopsida > Magnoliales > Magnoliaceae > Liriodendron > Liriodendron chinense. The sequence goes on from ML058334.1 coordinate 7,171,628, forward strand.
CATTACTGTCCGGGCAGATCTGTGGAGGGGCCCACCGTGATGTATCCGTCTATCTGCTCTGTCCATCCATTTTATAAGATCATTTTAAGATATGAATCTATAAAGTAGGAAGATCCAACACTCAAGTGGGCCACACCAAATAGTGTATTGTAGTGATAACGTCACCAAGTACCCAACACTATTTGGTGTGGCCCACCTGATCATTGTTGGATCTGCCTCGTTTTTTGTCCTATATCCTAGCATGATGGTATAGAATGGATGGATGGAGTGGATAAACGGATACATCGCGGTGGGCCCCTCCATAGGTTTGCTCGGATAGTAATGAGTTCGGACAGGGGCAGGACGCAATCCGCATCCCTGGTGAATGGATGTATCAACGTGCTATGCTGGCAGGTGATTGGAGTGTGCATGCACCTCTAGGATCCTAGGATCCAATGCATGCACGTTTTTGGAAATTCCAACAGTGCATCAGTTGACCAGCCTGAGTTTTCGACCGGATGATGTGACCCACTTGATGCAAAGCTCAGCATTTCTTATACATGTGTTCACATGCATGAAAGAGATCAGTTGTGAGTTATGTTAGGTTTCATGGAGCCTGATTATCAAAAATGTATTATTCATCTAGCTAGCACTTTTGCGGGCTTGGAAGGCAATTTCATAATTTCATACGGTGCTTTATGAATACCCTAGTTTGTACTGGGTTAATAGATATTTTGTTCAGAGAGAGAGAGAGCCATCATTATAATGAGAGTTGCTTCTTCCTTTTTGCCTTTGAGCATAGTGAATTAGTGTGAATATGTGGACATATCGAAAGAAAATCACATAAATCTCCGCATTGTGGTTTGCATTTTTTTTCTTTCCTTTTTCTTTTGATAGATATTGAGGTGTGTGTGGTCAAGAAGAGATCTCTTTTCCCAACAAATTATAGTTGACCTCACTCTTGTCCAGTAAGTACCGTTCTTAGAGGGGTATAGAATAGCCTTGAGAGACATCTATATCATCAAAATTCGTGTAGGATCTTTAACTTGATGGACAGCGGGAATCAGGGTTGAGACCATGTAATGAATGACAGGGGTTCAAGCGGGGTCAAAAGACCTACAACTGCACACTAACATGTGTCACATTGTGTGTATCACAACTTGGAAACATATCTGCAACGGCTGTCGCTCAATGCATGATCCTTTTGCTAATTACCCCATTAAACTAATGTTAGAGAATCCTCATGTCCCAAAATACCAACTAACCTAGTTGTTATTAAAGCAAAAAAGCCAGTTCGGTCCGCTGTACAATGAACTGTCTTGATTCAATGCCAGTCTTAGGTGGTTGTACAGTTGATTTATTAGAATCATCCAGCAGATGGGCCCCACCGTAGTTTGAAATCAGGAGAATCTGACTCCACCTTAATACTCTACTAAGTATTTAAATAATATTTCCAACTGTTATGTATAATATGGAATCCATGAGTTCAACATATGAATGTAGCGAAACTAGGAAAAATAGTTAATTAAGGTTCCTTCGAAGACTGTGTTTGGGATCTCGATTTCCATATAATCAAGATTTCTGACAGATGGGCCACGTTTTTCGGCCTGCGTAGAAGATCGTCAAGATCAATATTTACTTTTGTATTTTTTTTTTTTAAATTTCTTTAAAAAATGTAAATCCCCTTTTCCCAACAAGCTAAAGTTGATCTAGAGGTATGGGGCCCACTGTAATCTTGATTATATGAATAACAAGATTTCCAATCATACATTGTCCAAGCAAAGCCAAGCCACCATGAATAGGGCAGTTCTCGACGTTATCATCATCTATGCCTAATAACAATTATTTTTGGGTCAGTTACATGAATCCTGGTCCATCCATTCTAATCCAACGATGCATTAACTAATTCTACAAGGTAACTGATTTAAATAGGGCCGTCAACCCAAAATTCACCTGAGTTGGGTGGACTCAGTGAGTTCAAAACTGCCTGCCCTGCCAGGCTGGCCTGCTCATACTAGAAGAAAGAACCCAAAGAGAAACCTAGCCATTTGATTATGGATTTTCCCTTAGAACAATCTGGGGGTTTTTCTGTGCATTGATCGTATCTATTGCTTGGGTGCTTTATTTGTACCAACTCGATAAACAAAAGAAACAGTAGAAATCACACGCTTAGCATTTAGTGATACAATCTTATTCACATAGTGGTCCCATGCCTAGTTTGATCAGGACGGCTCTAAAATTTTTCCTTAAAATAGTAAATTTTCTCTGAAATTTCATTTTTGAAAAACAATAGATCTCATTCACAAATAGCATGGATCACTTTGTGAAAAATTTATAGTTCAAACTTTGAACTGACAATTTCTCCCTAGCTAGATTGAATTTTTTCAAAATGGACATGCTTGACCAATTACATCACACGCGTCAAGCTGATGCGACATCTGGGCAGCCATTCACAAGGTGGGCCACATGTGCAAACCTGACTAATTCACGACACATGGCACATGTATGTTTAGATGGATTGTAAATATCTAATCTAATATAGAATTAGACAGATGGATTTTCCAATTGACTCTTACTTCATGTTTCCTAGGAAAAGAGAGATGTGGTCTCCCTCGTGGAATTTCCACCCACCACTAATTAAAATCATCAAAATGCATCGTTAACTAATCAATTGACACGTTTGGTTAGCAGTTCACATTAATTGCTTATTAAAAACAACTATTGAAAGAGTGCTTTGTTACTCAAGGGGTTGCATACATTTATAAGAAGAGGATGGTCGCTTGAGAGGGCAAAACACCGTCAAAGATCTGGGCCATTCATTGAAGCAGGACACAAAGTGAATGCGCCATGTGCCAAAAATCAAGTTAGTACACGTCATCGAGTGACAGATGTATATTGGTTTTGGACTAATATTGGACTTTTCTCGCAAAGAGATATATGTTTGGCATATGTGGAATCCGAAGGAAAAACGAAGCTAGATTCCTCGATAATAATAATTATAGCTTTGGATAAATGGATTCCACAAAGTAATCATTATGTTTGTTCAAAATTAAAACTTTTTGGTGTAAGATATGAGGTGAGCAATGGCTAATGAATATAGCATTTCCTCATGCTATCTAAATGATATCCTTAAAAATAGAATTGGCTTTTCAATGGGCGATAATGGAAATAATCATTATAATTAATACTTTTTCAATATCCACATCTTGGATTCCTCGCATCGAAATGCACTAACTGTCAATTTTTCTTGCAGAATTTTAACCTACATGATCTATAGCTAGCTATGTCTTTTGGTCCATGGCAATTTTATGGTGTACCCAGTACTTGATGGTCAATGGCTCGGATATGCCATGCACAGATTGCTGACAAGTGTTGACTGATTACAACATGACATGCACAAGGGCTTGGATTTGGAGTGATAAACAACTCGGGTCTTTCACAATTACTTGGAGTTGGTATCTTTAACAGCTTGTATGTTTTAGAGGGACTTGGATTTGCCATTTTAACAGGGAAACACTCAATGTTTTCCATGAACAGGCAGAAACACAAGCATGGAAACACAAGCATATATTAGGACCATTCATCATGTGAGATCAATTTTCCAGCTGATCTTTTGAGTGAATTGTGGAAGCCGGAACATTGGTGAAGACAAAGAAGAGAACTAAAGATCAAGAAAGTCACATTAGCTAAACCAGACCAGACATTTTTTTTTGTTCTACGATTTCTCGACTTCGACTGACGAAATCACACACACATCAAAGATCAACTGCTCTAATCATCCAACAGCTGACTGTCAATAGCCACTACCAACTGCCTACAACCAACGTGCAAACTTTCTCAAATCGAATGGATATGATCATCCAATTTGTGTGATTTTTATGAATTGTCAACTTTTTATGACCGTGCCTACCTGTTGACCAATCTGGCTCATGTAGACATGTTGCATGCTTGTAGTTTTGAATCATGGACATACAATTTTGGACTATTTTGGTGAGGGAATTGATATGCACATCACCTTTAATGATAAATATGGCCTTTTCTTTCTACTTTTCATAAAACAGTGACACAATATTGTGTCATTTGAAGACATTTCTATTCATTTTATTATGCATTTACCACTTAGATTCATCTTAATTAATTTGGTGGATCAAGGTCATATTTGGTGATCTTTTATATGATGTTCCAGTACATAGCTGTGTTCAGGCCAGTTCCACCTCAAAATGGGGGTAGATAGGGGCTCCCGAGCACTGCCCTCTCTAGGTTCTTGAGAATTGTCCCCCCTCGCTCACGGGCTTGGGCGTGGGCGTTACCATATACTGGCTTGGCCGGGCTAGCTCTGATACTACTTATTAGGCCGGTTCCACTTTAAAATAGTTAGTTTTTATTGAGGAGCCTCTTCCCAATATATAGCCTAGCAATCTCGCCAGCCTCTAGCCGATGTCGGACAAACCCAACAAGTTGATGGTGGAACCGCCTTGATAATCTTTAAGAATGATAGGCATTAGACTTTCAATCAACAATGTAGTAAACAATAGTCAAGTAATTAATTAGTAATTGTATGCTTATATAATGTCCTCATTGTTGCAGTTGCAAAACGAATTTAGAAGGACTTAGAGTGCAAATGGGGAGTCACATTTGATAGCGAAAATGGCACAAGAGGAAGCTTCTTCTTCATTTTTCTCTTCAAGGTTATGGGTAATGCCTGGGATATTGCTTTGATGAATGGAATTGCTCTAGTGTAGATAGATGTCTCCATACTTGCATTAAAACTTTTTTTTTTTTTTTTTGAAAGAGGGTGTTTGGTAGTACGAAATATAATGAAATTTCTTAATATTTTGTGTTGAAATATTTTAAATAAAATATAATTTTTGGTTAAAAAGTATTTTGAAAACCAAGCTTTGTTTTTGTTCCATATCGGATGGGAGAAAGATTTTTTACCTTTTTATAAGTAGGGTGTTGTGCACCTTACTTATTTATGGTGGAAGAGACAGAGTATGGTGGCTTCCGTGTTCCAGTGCGAACCGTGCACGGGCACGGTCTCGGTCACAAGCATGGGCATGGGCTCGGGTTAGGTGCAAGGGCGTGGGCATGTGAGGCAGTGTGGCTGTAGAAGCGCTAGTGGCATACTTGGCACTTGGCACGTACGCATCGTGTCACAGATGGGTTGAACCAGAGCCAGATTGGTGCGAGTTGCGGTATGACAGAGATTAGGTAGTAGGTCAAGTGGCTAGGTTCGGAATAGAGGAGGTGTTGTGGGTGAGAGGTCTGACAGAGAGACATCTCTGCTTTTTATAGAGAGCTGCATGGCTATTTAGAGGGACCTGTGTAACTACTCATGCAATAACGGTCCAGACCATACAGTAACAGCTGCATGTAACTAGCCCAACAGTAAAAAACGGCTAGCCATTGAGTTAAAACAGTCAGCATGCAGGTGTGTAACCTCTACATGCACAACAGTCAGAAACTGTAAAAAAACGGCTAGTTTCTCACAACGGCTAGAAAATGGCTAGTGCCATTATGGCTCTGGACCAAAACTACTAGCCACCCTTGCCTATATAAACCGGACAGGTCTAGTTCATTCCAACACAAAAACTGCAATCACAATCATCTCTACTGAACCAGCACCCATCTGAGTCTATTAGTCTCTCAGTTTGGTTGATACATACCAAGCCACTTAGACCAGCGTAGTGGTTTAGTGCTGTAAGAAGAAGAAGACCGCCATTCCTTTTTTTCTCTTTATTTTTATCATCTGCCAAACAGTGTTATCGAGTTCCATAGTAGTTCATTCGTTTCTTACTGAACGTAGAACCACATAAGACTCCTCGTATCCTGGAAGCAATCCGCCTGCCACCTATTAGCAAACTCAAAGTAATTTGAATATGGGCGAATTACGCTTTAAGGATAGCGTGTTTTTCACGTGCTTTAGCCTGTCTTTATTTTTGGTTTTTTCCAATTAATTTATTTACTGAGATTAGAAATTCTCAACATTTTGACATGTTGGGAACAAATTGTATGCACAAGCATGCACCCATTTCATTGATTTTAATACGGGCCAAATTGATTTATGATACTGAAAATCAATTTATTAAAGGTACATTTAGTGCAATATTATATAAATTTTATGATATTTTGCACTTAAGTAGACTGATTAATCATGGAATATCATGAAATTTCTTGATATTTGGTCAACCAAAAGCACCCTATACAATCCTCAATATTGTGAATAAAAGAAATTCTCAATATTGTTAATCAATTCAGTTCTTATTAAAATCAATTCCAACGGGGCGCTTTCGTGTTGATGCCATTTGTTCCCGAAATGCCCACAAGCGCTTGGCTGCTAAACTCCTGAGTTTTTTGTTTTTTGTATTTTGTATTTTGTATTTTTTTGTTTTTTTATGAAAAAGATTGACACCTGGACAATGTGTGATGGATGATAGGCAGGGACCTATATATTACTAAGAATTGCATACGTGGCATATATTTAATTTAAATTAAGCCGTCCGATTTATATATACAGGTTAGATGTATCATAAAACGACAAAATTACCCTTATTTGATTATCTTTTTATCATATTTCTGGACATTTATTAGACGGTCCAAAAGGAAAATTATCCAGTGGTCTCATTTTAACAAACAAGCATCCCACATATCAGAGGTTAGGATTGCGAAACCAATCTAATTTTCAGATTATATCTCAGGAGACAGTGATTTCCACAATTTAGCCGGTTTACTATGAGTTAATGCATCCCAGGTGCCCATTTTGAAGTGGCTGTGTATCAAGTGTCATAAGGAGCTCGAGTATTAAATAACTCTTGCTAAACTCCAGCATTCATTCACGTGCATTCAATACCAACAAGAAAATAATTCAGCACCCTTGGAGAGTATGATCATCCAGGTCGGAAACACGCATATCAGACAAACCATCTGGGTGATGGGTCCGGATTAGATGCCCTAAAAAGTAGAAGTGTGATAATTGAACGATCCTGACCTTTAAAAATGGACACTTATTTGCTGGCTTTTTTTCACAACGTTGAGTTTGTGGTTTTAACCGTACATCTGACGGTCACTATAATCGGATGGATTGGATTATCGTTGTGGTTATTTTCAATTCACAAGCAATCCACCGTGGGCTTTACAATCTGGAATGTCTGGATTGAGGCACTGTGGGCTCCACAATCCGGCATGTCTGGACTGAGGTTCATACATGCCAGGTGTACACGTGTGTGGACGACTTCGATATTTAAGAGTATTGTACGGCAGCACACTGTCGTTGTAGGTAGTCATGCACCTGAATCCAAAGACATTTGGCCCTATGATAAACTTGACATGGCCCAGATATTAGATTGATTGGACCACACTAATCTTTGATTTACTAACATTTGTTCGTTTGATTTAGATCATCTATCATTTTCATTTTAAATATGATTTTGATGTCCTTTTTTAATTAAAATTAATCGGGCCCACGATATGGACGGTTTAGATTGAGGTATGCTTTTAATGACACGTGTAAAATGAGTGCATGAGTATGGTTCTTCCTTCTGTGCCATAGTATAAAAAATTACTCTATTTTCAGTCCGTTACCTCCTCTTTTGCGAAATCGGATTGCGTAGTGAGTTACTCAGTGCACTCTTATCGTACTGGGTAAAATCCGTTGGGCCCACCATGAATGTATTGGGTTCATCCACGCCGTCCATACATATTTTTAGGTCATTTAAGGGGGATGAATCCAAAATTGAAGCATATACAAAGATCAAGTGGATCATACTACATGAAACAGTGGGAATAGTGATTTCCACCATTGAAATCTTCCTAGGGACCACAGTGATATTTATTTGTCATCCAAACTGCTCATAATATCACATAAACATGGATGAAGGGAAAATACAAATATCAGCTTGACCCAAAACTTCTGTGGCCCCCAAAAGTTTTTCAACGGTAGAAATTCAATTCACACGGTTTCCTGTGGTGTGTTCTACTTGAGATTTGAATATGCTTCATTTTTGGGATCAAGCCTTAAAATTATCTGTTAAAATGGATGGACGGAGTTGATAAAATACATAAATCACAGAAGGCTCCACAGAGTTTACTCAGTACGCAATCCGCTTCCCACTTTTACGTGCAACCCACATGCTTTCTTGCGCTGTACCTATCCGTGCCAAAGGTAAGGCTTGGGTAACTCGCGTGAGTGCCTACTAGGGAAACTTTCTCTAACATGGGGGAAATGAATTTACATAAACTGAATCCACGCCGTCCATCCGGTAGAACACTCTTTTTTTGGTCTTGATCCAAAACATAAGTCTGATTAAACACTCCAGTGGGCCACCGCAAAAGAATTATACCATACTGATTCACGTGGTATGGCCCATACGAGTTTTGGAATGCTGCGATTTTTGTTTAATTCTTTAACACTGGTGATAAAATCATATTAATGGATTGGATGGAAGATAAACACCACGGTGGATCCTTCGCAAGGGTGGCCCTTCTATTAATCATTTTCCTATGGCATGGCTTACTTGAGTTTTGGATTATAGTGATTTTTGGATTCAATGGTTAACATGATGCAGAGCACCTGATGGACGGTTTGGATGTCATGAAAGTTCTATCCACGTGGCTCTCGGTTCGCGGAAGTAACCCCGGTTGGTACCTAGCGCGAGTTAGGATCGCGCGGTTCTGAACTAAGGCACTGAAATCCTCATCGAAACGCCACGTTTCTCCGACAGCCGTGAAATGCACGTGTATTAGTTGAGAGGACTATTTAAGATACTCTGGCAGAGTGCTATGGATGATACGCATGCCTTCATTTACTGTACATAACGCATATACATTCAGCTCGAACCTAACCGTCAAATTCTTTCATTACAATGTTAAGAGACATAATACAAGAATGACGTTGATTGGACAATAATAAACCGTTAAAAAATGGGCATTTTATGATTGAATTCGGACCAATTGTCTTCCATCTGATCGTCCATTTATGACCACCAAAATAATGGTTAGGATCTTCTGACCAGTATCATTTTTGGTTTGTGCCATATACAATGCAGGGAAAAAATATGGACGGCTTGGATTGGGTACGTACATTCTATGTATAATAAATAGGTGCATGCGCATGATTCTCCATACTCTCGCGGGGAATATTTAAAGAGAAAAGGTTTGATACTCTGAGAGAGTGTCATGAATGATACGCAGGCACTTGGAAATTGCATACTTAGCATACAATTATTCAAACTGTTCAGATTAAGGGTCCTAGTTTGCCTGTGTAATGAATAAAAATAACAATCATTTAATAATCTGATTATTGGATTGGTGGACATTTATTGGACGGTTAAGATGAAAAGATGGGATAGTTCTTTTTCGAGAAACAATTGTCTACGAATCAGAAGGTTTTGAGTGCGTGTGTATCAAGTGTCATGCTGCCAGAGTATCAAATAACTCCCCCCTGGAAATTCCTTGTACATGGTTGTCCATCGAGTTTCGTCGCAGAAATATTTGGACGGTTTGCGCGGGGGTCAAGGAGACTGGAGATGCAATTTGCAGATTACACACACGAACGAATCATACGATCCACTAATCAGGTGGGGCATGTAAACATTCCCTGGACCAAAAATGAGGCTGGTCCATTCATCAGGTGGTCCACAATTTCTTTTTCACAGGGAAAATGGATGGTAACCAACCATCTGAATTCGACGTAAAATATGGTCCAGCTAATAAGATCACCTTCTTAATTTCTAGTCCAGGGAATGGTCACAACCACCTGATGGGTTCACGTCATCACAAGTGTGCCAAGCTGGCAAGCGTGCTGCGAAGAGCGCCTTCAATTTCACCAAGCGCGAAGAGCCTCAGTATTTGTCACGGGTCCGCTGGGAATCCTCTTTTCGTAATTCTCCCATATTTATAGTCGAGATCCGCAAGTGGTCAACAGACCAACGCGCTCAGGGCTCTCTTCGCCGGAGCCCCAAAAGCGATGGCCCTGGCCCTTCCGTCCATCCTCCTTGTGCGCATTACGCACCCAAACCCCCCTCTCTAGAACCTGCGCACCCCAGGTACGTTAAACTCCGACTACTATCTCAACCTCAGACTTCGTCTCCCCCATTAAACCCGGTTTCAGTTTTCTCCCTCGTTTCGTCTTAATTCTAACGTGCGCTGGTTGCCTTCTGCCATTTTCTTAAACCTTCAAATCGATTTTTTTTTTTTTTTTTAATTTTAAGAAAATCATCTGATTATATGATAATAAAGTGAGGTATCTGTCTCTGTCAGACGCGTCTCATCTTAATTCTAGGGTTTTTGTATCGTTTGCAATTTGTTATTCTTCATATTTCATTTATATCTCATAGACTGGAAGATCCTAGCCATCCAATCTTGAGGAATTATCTACATCGAATCCTCGGGTTTTGAGTTTGTACTGGTGCGGATCATTATGTTGATTCACATTCAACTTAAAATGGCCCGAGATTGGTGGTCAGGATCTTCGAATGTTGGAGATTTTGTGCGTGGTCTATCCACGTTGGGTCCCAACAGACCAACGGTCCGGATAGCTGAATTGTGGGCCCCACTTGTAAAAACTGAAAACCTGAGTATACAGTGCATCTCCTCAGTCGAGGATCATGTAGTCCCTCTCCAGTCCTTGGCCATTTTCTTCAGTTGGATATCAGTTGCTGTGTTCTTCTCTTGACCATCTGTCCGCATGCCACCCATGGAAGGGTTATGATTTGCCTGTTGAGGAGATATTGCGGGCCATGATCTGTTTACTCGTGGCCCATCAGATCAACAGTCTGGATCACCAGTTTGTCGGAACCACTTGCACAAACAGTGGGCTCGATGATACTATTGTTCGGTCCAGATTCATACATTTCCTCTTTTCGCAGTTTTCTTTTGGTGGGTATGAGCCAATCATCTAAATCATAACTGGTGTTTGATTTTTGGATGCGTTTGAACTTCAAAATCAGTCAGTTTTAAGTGATTGGTAGCCTGTCGGAGTTATGATAACAGTGCTTATATCTCTACAATTTTCACCCATTTGTACTAATACTAATTACTGTTTCTTTCCCATCTTTGATATGTTGTTGCAGATAGATACTTTCAAGAAACCTTTTAATTGAAAGGAATCAAATGCCTAGGATGGGTATCTATTGCTGTTGTCTTAGATCTCATGATGAGAACCAAATTTCTTATAATTGCACTTTGAAGTCAGTGAAGAGAAGCAACTGTAGCATTGTACGGTCTTCTATGTATTAGAGCCACTCAAAACCCTTTCTCTTAATTTGGATGGTGATTTTGCAAGCGCTTGAGAACTATTGGGTCACTGCTAAGGCATCCTAGCGCACTGCATCCTGCAAATACCATTTGTCGGATTAATTGATATCCTGCTCACACTATGCCACCTATACAAAGGCTGTACAATACTTGCAGATCATCGTTCTCTACGAATGGACCAGTATCCGAAGAAGCTCTTGAAAATGTTCGTGCTATGTTAGGTGTGAAAGACAAATCTCACTCTTCATCTCTTTTTATTTTTTATTCTTGTGAAGATCTTGAATATACTAGTCTTATGTTTATGGATGCTATGGCTGCTATATTCAATTGTTATCACATGCATCTTTGGCTTGTTTGAAAGTACTATCGAATTAGGATTGGTTTGCAGCTCGAGTGGAATCCATCCACTTTGTCTTCAGCCAGCATGGAAAAAGGAAACCATATGAAGTGGATTCCATGTTACCACCTTTTCTGCCCTAATTGCAAGTGGTATAAGACGGGAGGTCCTACTCTTATCTTACTGAGGTTTGGAATTCTTGGAGGGCATGCCATTTTCAATAGCTTCCAGATGCACCCCTGTTAGTGAAGTAAAATGTTTTTATAATTATGTACTTGCTCTATTTGGTGCTCTCCCAACTATTGTAATCAAGCACATTCATTTTGGATGACATTTTTGCCCCCAAGGATAACATCGTTCTACAGATTCCATTCTAGGTTTTAAACACTCCCTTCCCATTTGTTCATTGTCACTCCTCATTGTGTTTGACTGGCATACACACTTTTTGGCTTCAGGAGATATTCTTGAATGTGGCCCATCTAGCCTTAGCTCAATGTAATGGACTCGTTGATCAGTCATCAAGTAACAGTGAAGACTTTGTCTTGCAAATGCATTTAAAAGGTCCTAATCTTGTCTTTATTCTTATTGCAAATAATGCCAACGTTACATACTTCCATACTCTGCCTGTATTTGAGTTGTAGACATGGGAAATCGTTTTTTCCATGGAAAGGTCTGGTACTACATGCAAGAACAATTGTGCTCATCTTTGCAGATGATAATACAACTGTGGCCTTTTTTTTTTTGTTGAAAGTTGACAACTTTTTTTTATTGAAAGTTGACAACTTTTTTTATTGAGAAAGTTGACAACTTTTTTTTTTGAAAGTTGACATTTTTTTTTTATTGAAAGTTGACAACTTTTTTTATTGTGGGACAAAGAATACAACAACCGAAAAAAACTCAAAGAAACAGCCCCCAACAGAAAAGCCCCAATAAAACCAAACCCTAAAGGATCAACAACTCAGGAAAGACCCATGCCCCACACAGCCCAAGAAGCATTAACCCCATTCCTTAGAGCAGGTCCAACCTCTTGCAGCTGTCTGATCGACATTATGGCTAGAATTATGGAAGCATCTTCTGTTCCTTTCTTCCCAGATTGCCCAAAAACTAGCCAGCAAATATGACCTCCATAGATCGCTCTTATCCTTCAATAAATCTACACCACGCCAGGCTATAAACAACTCACTACTAGATGCCGGCATCACCCAACACATGTTGAATTTGGAAAGAACACTATACCACTTGGAAACACCTGGCTGGTGGATGAAGAGATGGTTAACTGATTCTGGATCCTTCTTACAACGCAACCAAACATTGGGCAGAGTCATCCGCCTCCTTTGAAGATTATCTACAGTTAGAACCCTTTCATGCCCTACAAGCCAACAAAAAGCTACAACTTTCGACAGGGCTGCATAGGACCAAACATATTTGGTATAAAAGAAATCTATATTCCCTTTGGACTTGGACAACATGGTATAAAGAGATCTGACCGAGAAACATCCAGATGGCTCCATCCTCCATACCAAATGATCTTTCTCCCTAATGGTCAGGTGGAAAAGCTGGATGAGAGAAAGAAGCAAGGCCACTTCACTCGCCTCATCGTCCAACAAATAGTAGCGGGAAGGAGGGGTCCACACCGTTAAGGTACCAAAAATCGAGGCACAATGCACTACTAGAACATCATGGGACAGCGAAAGGCGGGTAATCATGGTTCTGAATGTCGGTATCGGTCGGCGTATCGGCCCGATGAAAAAAATGATATGATATGGCATCGCGTGTTGGTATGGGGCCCGTATCGGCCTGTATTAGTCATAATTTTTTTAAAGGAATATTAGAAAATAAGAAAAACAATGAGATATCCAAGAATCTGTCATTTTTTTTGTATTTTGAAAATGTATTTAATGGTGTATTGGACCATTCTTTGATTGGAATCTTGTCTATTGATTTGACTTGTTGAAGGTCAACTAAATGGGCCCTAATTAAACACAAATCAAGCATGATTTGGTAAATAATTACCCATTACATTAAAATACAACAAAAAGAAGATGAAAATATAGAAAGAAAGTTAATGTTTACCTTCTTTTTTATTTTTCCCATAATGGTCTACTTTTCTTTTTTTCCCATAATGGTCTACTTAGCTTTGATTTCTTGAATCTCATTCAAATCATTTGTTTTGATTCCAAAATAGGTCTAGATCTAGCCTAAAATAAGTTTTTAAGCTTCTTACATGGTCTAAATAAAAAAAAGAAAAAACATTATGAAATTTTGAAAAAAAAAATTCAAAATTGGGCTTTTATGGGCATATTGACATGTATCAGCCATATCGGCCCCATATCAGCCGATACGGGCCGATATGGACCTATATAGGTCAATTTTTTCGTATCGGACTGATATGACGCCATATCACGTATCGGCTTGTGCGAAAATGGATACGATACAACTGTATCGGCCGATACGATGTTGATATTCATATCCACGCGAGCCATATTAGGATACAAAATATACAATGGGATGTCATCTACCCACAAATCTTCCCAAAAACGGATCCTCAAGCTTGAAATCCACCCCCTTCTCAAAATTTGACCTCGTAGCAAGAACTCCTCTCCAAACCGCTAAGGCCCAATATAAGGATGAATTCTTCAAACACCACCCACCAATTTCACACCCATACTTGGAAGCAGCCGAGACCCTCCAAAGAGCATTGTCTTCAGTCCCAAACCTCCACAACCATTTACCCAATAAAGCTTCATTCATCACCTCCAAGATTTTGATGCTAGCCCTAGCCTTGCCATAAGGCTTACCGACTTCTTCCCATCTTAGGAGATGAAACTTATGAGCTCCTTCCGCACCTTGCTAAAGGAAATTCCTCCTCAACCTATCGAGTTTAGATAACATCGACTTTGGACACCTAAAGACGGACAAAGTAAATAGGCAAGCTAGAGAGAGTTGTGTTTATCAAAGTAATATGACCCTCGAGGGATAGATATTGACATTGTTAGTGCACTTTTCTGTGGCATACTAGTGCACCTTATTGTCAATTACGTAGATATATGAGTCTAGGTGTTGGTTGAGCCCAAAGAAGGTGAAGACCGAAGACTCAAGTGGACCTACTGCATCAAGGAAGAAGAAACACGTAAATGCGATGCCTTGGTGAGTCAAAATCCTTGAACCTTACCAAAACCCAAACCTCTAGATGGCATGACCCAATATGTAAACTTTTAGTCATCTTTGAATGGCCTTAGGTGTTCCAAAAGACCGCCCAAAAGAAGGCCTTAGAGGTTGCATGAGCTGCTGTAAACAAGATAGAACAAACAACAGTACTCATAGGTCTGTCGATCGGTCACCAGAGGCTAAAAGCGGGTCAGCAACAAGAGTTGGATCCCTGGCCAAATTAGACCGGTCGCAGACCGATCGACTGGTCAGTGAGACCGGTCACCGGCCTTAGTGCGACCGATCGCAAGGGCCTCATACACCAAGGATCATACCACTCCAAGCACAAGCTAAATGAATGTTCAAAGCACTAGAAATGTCTTTGTTAGCCATATCTTTGGCAAAGTACCACAATAGCCTCTGCTACGCGAAGATCAACTCTCTAGTCCATCCTCCGCATCACTCCAGGTCAATCTAGAGGTTCAAAAGCACCCAAGGATGTCCACAAAACAATGCAACAATGAAAGAAGGAAATAGTGTAACCATGTCAACCACGATCACATTAGACTACGGACATAAACCATGTTGCACATGGTGCATTGTTGACAACAACTAAGTTGTGACTCATCCTCTGCAACACATCCTGCGCAACTTGCTTCCCATGGCAGGTGGTTAACGATCACCTAAAATGAGGGAACATGTGGAAAGTGATCCGTATTGCTTGTTACTGCTCATATTACCTATAAAAGGGGTAAAATTCGCCAGGTAATTATTAGAGATTTCCCATATCACTGCTGTGCAAAACTTGTCAAAATACTCTTTTGGAGTCTGTGAGAGACAATGAGTGTTGGTTTTGATTGGTTGAAAACAATATACTGTGAAAATATAAATTTTGAAAAAGAAAATAAAGGATAAGGAGTAAAGAACATTTTTTGAATTTTCGAGTTGAGTTGAAATGTGATTTAGAATCACTTGGCTTGAAATTGAATTTGCCCTAATTGGATCGCGTTTGAAGTGCAATAGGATTTCGGGCACTCGACAACTAGGATATAACGACTATTGTTATGTTACAGTGGTGCACTCGCTGTCTATACACTCGAACCACATATAACCTTTAGGCTTTAACCCCAAGCAGTGAATTGATTTACTGGCAAACTTAGTAAGCAAAACTTAAATAACTAGAGAGATTATTTGAAAGACTTGATTAATTTTGAATAAATTAAAACTAGATTAAGTCTATTTATAGACTTTGAATAGGTGTAAAAACACCATTTCAAGAAGATTAGGTTCGTTGAGTTTAAACCCAACAGCTACAACACTCGAACAAACACAATTCTCTGTTTAAAAAACGAAGAGATGTGAGTGCGAGTATACTAGAAATACACCATGGGCGCGTGTATACACTCACACACATGCACCCATGCCCAAGCTCGGTCTGATGTGGTGCACGTGCCATGGCTTGGCACGGTATGGTTCGTTGTGCATACACTGCAAAGAAATGATCCAACACAAACTCCCATGTCCTCTTGAAGGCTCAAGCTTTCTACACTACATCCCACATATAAGCTCTTAAAATTCCCAGTTATTTTTTAATGTGAGACTATTCTTAATAAAATATATACTAGGGACAAAAGGATTTGAATGGAAATTTGGAGCAAAAATATGTGGTAGGGAATTTTTGAAATACAGAAATTTTAAAACCATTTTAAATACCCTGTATCGCTCTATCCACTATGGAATCTGAGTTCATTGCTTCAAAAAAACCAAGATCAGAAACTAAGTGGCTTAGAAACCTTGTAGCTGAAACTCTTGGTTGACATGCCTCTATGGCTAAAAGCTGTTTTAGCTATATTTCTACATTGTGCTTATCAAGCAACTGTAGTTAAGGACAAAAGTAATATATATAATGGTAAAAGTAAACATATTACTCTTTCACAACTTAGTGAGACATCTATTGCATTATGGAGTAATGGTTGTTGATTTTGTAAGGTTAGAAAAGAATTTGACAGATCCTCTGACAAAAGGACTATTTAAGAATTTAGCATTTGATAAATCGAAGGGAATGGGGTCGAGCCTAAAAGGATGAGCTACCAATGTTGGCAAGCTAACCCATATAAGTGGAGATCCCATGAGATAGATTTTTAATGGATAAACAACAAGATGACAAGAGACGTTTGAACATTGCCATGAGTATGCCCCTTTTATGTCATAGGTAGTGCGAGCAACAGTAAGGGAGGATGAGTTTTCGAACTCATTAATGAATCCATATGCCATATATTGGTGGTGTATCTAATTGCTGCGTACACTTGATGGAACTCACCTATATGAGTGTGGTTGCTTCCGATGAGAATATAGGCTAATTCTCTAGAGTACTCATGAAGTCTAGGTAATGGTGCATGGTGGAATTGGACCGAACCACATAACCACTTGTAGTGAAAAAGTCGAGTGAGTGGCATGTATAGCCAATTTATAATAGAGGAGTCATGTTTAAGACCATTTGTCACCCGACTTCTATAAAGTTTGTCTTGCTTACTCTAATGTCGATTTAAGTCCGATAGACATTGACACTAGTGCACAACTCTTCCACTTTAACTCGAAATGTCTTGAATTTTGAAATATGTGGGGAATTGTTGTATTTGAAATGATTTTCAAATTTCGGTGTTTCAAAAGTTTTCTTCACAATTTTTCCTTCAAATTTTCATCTAAATCTTTTTGTCCTCGGTGTATGTTATATTGAGAATAGTCCCACATCTAAAAAACAACAAGGAGTTTGAAGTGCTTATATGGGGGATGTGGTGTTAAAGGCTTGGGCCTTTAAGGGGACATAGGGTTTGTGTTGGACTGTTTCTTTGCAACGCGTGTGTGTTGAACCGGGCTGAGCCCAGGCACGGGTGCATGTGTGAGTGTAAACGTGTACTCGTGGTATATTGCGAGTATACTCACACTCGCATTTTTTCGTTTTTAAAATAGAGAGTTGCGTTTGTTCGAGTGATCGCATTTGTTGGGTTTAAACCCAACGGACCTAACCCTTTTTGAAAGGGTTAATTTAGTTCGGTTTTGATTCATTTGAAATTAATTAAGTCTTTTCAGAAGATCTCTCTGGTTCTTTGAGTTTTGTTTATTGAGTTCGTCATTGAGTCAACTCATTGCTTCGGGTTAAGGCTATACGTGGTTTGAGCTTGTGTATAGTGTATGCATCACTGTGATCAAGTAATAGTCGTTGTATCTTGGAGGTCGATTGTCCAATAATCCTGTTGCACTTGATACATGGTCAAAGGAGGACAAATTCAATTTCGAGCTGAGTGATTCTAAATCACGCTTTGACTTGACTTGAAAATTCCATAAGTGTTCTTTACTTCTCCTTTATTTTCTTTTTTGAATTTTATTTTTTCATCATCTATTTGTTTTCACCCATTCAAAATCAATAAGGAGTTCCACAACACTTACCTACAACAACACCTAAGTATGTTTGCTTTGATTTTCTTCATTGTAATTACGCCCTAGACTTAGAAGAATCCAAGGTGTAAGCCTGCCATCAGGCTATCAATCACTTGATGCAAGCTTTGCTTGCAATTGTGCCAAAAAGACCCCCACCAAAAAAAGGTATATAATTGTTGTAATATATATATATATATATATATATATATATATATATATATATATATATATATATATATATATATATATATATATATATATATATATATATATATATATATATATATATATATATCTTAAAGCAAAAAACTTTAGAGCACCTTGGTTTCTGACTCAAAATGTTCCTAGCAACCCCATCAATTGAAGCCAAGGCATTATGTAATGATATCGGCCAATGTATCGACTAGATTACTAGTTGATATGATATGGGCAATATCTAATGGCATTTTTTTTTTTTGGGAAAATAATTAAAAAATTATTGGTAGAATTCTAAACTTGCGAGCATACCAACCAAATATTATTCTTTTTTGGTTTTGGACATGTATTTGATAGTGTAACAGGCCATTCTTCAGTAAGAATGTTGTGTGTTAGGTAATGCTAGCTTGACTTGCTAAAAGTCGATTAAGTAGGTCCTAATCAAACACAAATCAAGCATGATTTGGTGTATTAGGGTCCATTATATATAAATACAGCGAAAAGAAGATGGAAAAATGAAAAAATAAAAGTGATGGCTTGCCCTTTCTGATATTTTCCAAAATGGTTCACTCCTCTTCGATTTATTGAATCCTACTCAAGTTTTGTCTTTCGACCCTCAAAATAGGCCTAGATCTAGGTTAAAATTAGTTTCTTCTTGTCACTCTTGTGCCCTTATTTAGAAGGTCCTTACCCCTCCCTGAGTGCAAGCATTCATGTGGATAGCAGGCTACAAACAAAATCCTCACAATTGACAACATTAAGAAATGGTATATAGTGATGCCAGATAGGTGTGTCATGTGTAAGGATAATAAAGAATAGGGGAGCCATCTTTTTGTCCATTGTTTGGTAGCTCGGGCAGTTTGGTCTCATGTTTGGCTACTTTTTGGAATTAGTTGGGTTATGCATAGTTCCGTGCTTGAGGTTTTACAGGTTCGGCAACAGGTCTGCATTTGTAATCGTGGTGAAATATTTTGGAAGCTAGTCTCTTTCACTATCTTTTAGGGGATTTGAAAAGAAAGGAATTTTAGAGATTTAGAAGGCAAAGCGGTCCTTATGTCCATCTCTCGCTTTGTTGCTTCTCTTGTTGCCGAGTGGGCATTGGTGCGACTGGAGTTTGCAGTCTTACCAACGCTCATGAGGGATTGGGAGACTCTTGTGTTGGGTGGATCTTCCAATATTTTTTGAGGATTTGTGGGTCTTGGGCTTGTATTTTCAGTTTTGTTTGCTTAAACTGATCGGGGTGAAGAGAATGTCACTTGTTCGCCTTTCTTTTGTAAAGCTTTTCTTGCTTCAATGAATTTGTCATCTTTTAAGAAAAAGATGAGAGAAAAATTGGAAATAAAAAATTTTCAAATGGAAAAAATTAGAAATAAAAATTTTCAAGTGGACTCTTGATGGCCGTATTGACCAATTCCCCCTTGTATCGTGTAACGGGGGTGACCTTTTTATCGGCCGGTGCGGTTGATACATAACCTTTTTAATAACGTGAGTGAACCTTAATTCAAACGATATGAGGTAGTTGGCTATATATCATAGGGTTCCAACCTGTACTTGAGTCCTATTAACTATGATAAGCTATGTCACTCCCATGCGAGCCCATGTGTCTTCCTTTATTTGGAGGAAACCCTTGACTCAAGTCAGCCTTCTTCACATTGGGCTGAACTTCCATAGCATCCTTTGCTCCTCCTCAACCCAACCAATGGAAGCTTGCCTTTGAAGATCCTTGCCCCCTTAGGGCTTGTTTAAATATGAGGAATCCACGGGAGAGCAATTGGTTTCCCTTGTTTTGATGTTTACAGCTGTTTGGATTTACAACGAAAACTGTAGATTCCATGTAGTGATCATTAGAGCTATCCATAGTTGGCATGAAGTATGAGGTGACTGTTGTCTAATGAGAAAGGGGATCCCATTTTGACTTGATATCCAAATAGATCACATTTTTTGTGAATCAACTGGGGAACAATGTTGGAAAACATAATAATTGTTCAAAGAATGCATTTGGACCTAGTTGAATTGGTATTCGACAAGGTGTTCCGTATCCGTTACGATACGGCCATAAAGGCTGATACGTATGTGGGTAACGGCCGTGATTGTTATGTGATGCGGGGCATTTTTTTTTTTTTTGAACTGTATCAACTATTACGGGGTCTGTAACGGCCGTCGCGGGGCATAACGACAGTTACCTCATAATGGTTGAAAAATGACTGCTTCTTTTTTTTGTTTTATGTAAATCCTTTTTTTCCTCTTTTTTTTTTTTTTTTTTTCATTTTCCTCATTCTAAAAACTTTCTTACATCATTCTATCGCAGATTTCGACCACTCGTGCTCTAGCTATTAGGATTAAATCATTAAAATAGTAGATTGAAGTGATTTGGGAAAATAGAAGCTTTTGAGGGCCATTTTTTTTCTCATAAAAATAAAAAGTGGTATATATGCATTTTTTTTTCGATGTCTAATTCTAATGCTTGATTGTGATGTGTAAACATTAGAGACACATAGCCATGTTCATAAATTTACCAGACAATCCAATACATCACCAAAGAGTGGACCATTACACTACCATAAGCATGTTCAAAACAAAAAATGAATACAAATTGGGAATATTTATATCATTCTAGATTTTCTAGAATTTTTTGAGCAAATTATTTTTTTGAACCATTACGGGGGTCGTAACGGTCGTTACACCCCCGTATCGGCCGTTACGACCGATACCCGTATCGCTAATGGTGGCGACCATTAGAGCCACCGTAACCGATACGGAACACTTGAGTTCAGACAGCTGTAAATAGGAGTTGAATAAGAAGTTTTATGTAATGGGCTGTCTCATGTTGGAAGCCCATGTATGTGGGGACATAGTTCCCACATGGTTTGCATTAAGATAAAGGGATTAGGGTTTGAGAACCCTAAGCAACATCCCATACACGTTCTCGCCATTGGCCCCCCCCCCCCCCCCCCCCTCTGTTCCATCCTCTCTTGCCTTGTTGCTTCTCATCTTCACCCAACAAGATCAACACCATGTAGATTTTTACATGGTATCAAAACACCTGATTCGGGGCCCTTGATGATCACCATTCATCCTGAATTCACACCACTTATCCTCTCTTTTCCAGAGCTTAGATCCTCCATCATTGATGATTGCCATGTCTAAAGGGATTAATCTCGAGATTCGGCCTGCTGCTGAAACTCATCTCTACCGTTGCAACCTTGTCTACCGTTGATTTCAGGCAGTCGAAAAACCCACCAGATTCATCTCAGGTTTACTTGTTGAGATTGTTGCTGTTCATCTTCTCCCTTATCTTCTCCAGCTGTTCGGCTCACTTGTTTCACCATCGAAGCTTGGAACTCCATCAGTTGTGTTGTGGTTTGATGCCTGTTTGTATTGCAGCCATTGCTGCTCTTTGCAAATCTTCCGCCCACAGGAAGATCTGCCATTAACGCCTACAAGTCTGGATCTTCTCTTCCTCTCTTTTCTATTGCAGTTGCTGCCATTGATCACCATCATCATCTCTGCTGCTGCTTGTTGCTCCAATGTCTCTGCCTTCTGATCTAAGGTCCAGATCTGTTTGATGATCCAGATCATGTTGGATCTTCTTGCGCGAATCTCTGCTGTTAGATCTCTAATTGTAGATCCGCTTTGGGTCATCATTGTGTTTGAGCTGTTGATGTCATGGGCCAGAACCCTTCCGTCTTTATCGGATCATTACACATCATTGTTCTTCTGGCCTAGATTCTCGTTGTTGCTGAGATTATCCCAGTTAATCAGAGGATCTTTGATCAGTTTCTGTTGCGTTTGCTATTGTTGGATCACGCAGAGGAAGACTTGCCCTAGACCCACCTTCTATCAAGGATTCTTTGCTCATCTGATGCTGGAGGGACCCACCATGATGGTCGTTTATATCATGGTGGGCTATTAGATCTGCGAACTGTTGAAGATTGATCGTCGATCAGCATTACGGTTGTGATCCTTTGTTGTGGGCACGGTGATTACTGGATGTCCCGCTTCTCAACTACGTATTGCATTGCTGGTTCCCACGTGTGGTGTTGCATGGTCACTGGGTGCTTTGAGTGCTTGGTTTGTTTCTGCCGTTGATTTGCTGCATCCTTGCATGTGTTGTGGGCCTGTAGTCATTGCTGAAGTGACCCATCTACATGTTGCTGGTCCATTGCTGGGTACCATCCATTTGTTTGTTGGACTGTTTGTGGGGTCCTCATGCTAGACCCATGTTGCTGACAAGTCGAGGCCTCTTCTTGCTGTTGTGGTTCATCATCTACGTTTGGGGAGACAGAGGAAGAGTTCTATGAGCTGCTTAATTTCTCTCAGAATCAGCAGGCGATGAATCCATCTCTGATTGAAAAAAAAGCGAAAGGTATGCACAAGTTGCCGAATTTAAATTATTCGGTTAATTACAATAAAGGAATAGGAGGCAAGTGAACCCACGAGACCGATTAGGCTCTTTTTGGGTTTCTGGGGTTTGCAAGATTTGTCTTCTTTTCCAGTGCTCTATGGAAATCTTGATATGGAATGTCCATGGATTTGAATGCTTGGATACAATGGTGCACATCAAGACTGTGTCAGGCCCAGAAAGTGTAGTTGGTTGCTTTTCAGGAACCATAGATTCACCAGCGGAATATCAGTTATTCTAGTCTAGTTGGGAAGGAGCTAGTTTTGAGAGGCAGTGTTAGACTCTCCTGGTGCTTCTGGAGGCATAGCTACGGGATGGAAGGCGGACTTCTTCAAAAGGTTATAATTTTCCTCATTTGATTCTCTCAGTTCTTTTTCAGTGTAAAAAGATAAGTTTACCTAGATATTCTTGGTGGCTTATGAGCCATGTGGTCACAACTAGAGGAAAATTTTCTGGGGAGAGCTCAACATTAAACTGAAATGTAATGCCCCCTAGTGCGGGTGGCAATTTTGGTGTGATCGGTTTTTCCTGTGAAAAAAAGAGGCGGTGGAAGGGTATCCCTTTTAGCAATCATAAAAAAGAACACTTAGAATTACTACTGCTCTAGTATATGCTTGATACCATGATGTTCAAAACAAGGTGTTCCATAACGGTAATGGTGGCCGTAATGGCCACCACCGTTACCGTTACGATACGGGTGTAACGGCCGTTACGGACCCCGTATCGGCTGATACGGCCCCTTTTTATTCTCTGAAAAAAACAGTTACATGACCGTTACGGGACCGTTACGGGGCTGTAACGGTCCGTTGCGGGGGCCATAACGGTCCCGTAACGGCCATTACGGGGCCGTTACGGCCTGTTTTTTCTGTAACAGCCGTTACGGCCGTTACGACCCCGTAACGCGTAACGGCCACCATCGTTTCCTATACGTATCGGCCGATACGGCCGTATCGTAACCGTTTTGGGATACCATGGTTCAAAAGGTAATGTTATTAGGTGGAAGCTTCAAACATGGTGGAAGTCAAAATGGATTTAGCTGCGTAGAAGATAGTACATGGAGGATCAACTCCCATTGATGGTGATGCTGTTTACTAACTGCTTCCCCAGATATTAGAAACTTAAGGACTTAAAAAGTATCAGTTTGTGAGGTGACCAATGCTGTGATACCGGTGGACTGGAGTAAAGGTTTTGCTCATCATTAGATTGGCAAACATAGAAGATTTGGAAGATACCATTGCTGGTTTGGGTGGGAGAATAGTTTCAGGTAAAAAGGATCAAGGTCAATGTGGACAAATATGGCCCAGAAATATACCCACATCAAGCAAAGTGTTTCCTGAAGTTTGAATATGGATACCAGAGGCCAGGACAAAGGAAAATGACTGATCAAAGCTATGCAGGCTGAGCAGGAGAATGTAGAATCGAGATTCATACTTCAAAAAAGGAAGGAGAAAGATTATTTCACGACACTGTGTGAGTGTTGGGCTCAATAAAAGGGAAAAAGTTGCAGATACAACTCTATAGTAGAGGGCGAAGGTCAGGATGGTCACCAATCACATGGTGAAGGCTTTATTTGCTGAGGCTTCCATGGTTGATTATCACCGTGAATCTGTGGACCAATCCTCTGTTCTGACTATCATATCCCCAGCTTGCTAAAATGATCAAGTCATCGAGTAGTTTGGGGCTCATTGGGGTCTGAGTCTTACCTATTTCTCAGCGTGTGCTCTTGAGGCATGGCAGTGGTGGTTCCTGGTTCATCTTCAAATCCAAATAGATTGGCTTTGGGAGAGCAGATCTTGTATGCTGATGGGTCCCAATTTACAACATCCAATGTTGGTCCGGCTGGTCTCCTTTAGGCTTTGAGATAGTGTGGGTTCAACTGTTTGGCATCCCTCTTGGTACATTGAGGTAGGAAGTTCAGATTGCCTTAGGTGCATGTGTTAGTGAAGTTGTACAGAGTGATCCAACCTCCAGCTCCAGAGAGGTAGTTTCCTATGCTTGTATCAAAATCAAAGCTGCTTATGGTTGCTCCCTGTCCTAATCATATTGAGCTTCAGCTTGTCAACCTATGCTTTCCGATTGGATGGGTCCTGGAAAATGCTGTTTGGATGTCGCTCAGCTCTTATCGGATGTCTGCATTGGGTAGAGATGTTTCAAATGCCATCGAGGAAGATGAAGGATCGCAATTTTTTGGTACTTCTCAGACCATGGAATGGCTCTGCAATAGTTTACACCAGTGGGAGAGTTTGTCTTGAGAGTTGTCAGTGGTTACAACTCTTGAGAATCACATGGGTGGGTCCTACATGCTTGAATTTCAATCTAGGGTGACTGTTGACATGTTGAGTGGCATAGTGATGATATCCAATTTAAACAAAGTCATGCATAGAGGGGCATAACAATGATATCCAATGTTGTCAAAATCATTATCGTATCGCAAATCGTAGAAGGGGTTGAATCATATCGCATCGCAAATCGTATCATTTTTTTCTGATTTTAAAAATATACATATAAAAAATAAAAGAAAATATACAAGTAAATAAAAAAAGATTCAAAACTCATTAATCATCTCCCATCAACATGTACCAAAAAAGTAATACATACCATGATATTATCAATTGAGAAAATGTATATGGTATACACATCATGATATATTGCCCCGGAGGAATGCAATTCCTTGGCCGATTCTTTTGGGTGCAAGGTTTCTTCTCTTCCTACTCTTTATTTGGGATTACTCCTCTTCTTAGGTAAGCCTCCGTTGTCTCTGTGGGATAGAATTATTGAAAGAATGGAATGGAAATTATCGGCTTGGAGACTTGATCTCCTTTCTTTGGGAGGGAGAATTAATCTCCTTTCTTTGGGAGGTTTGTTCCTCTTACAATTATAGAGGAGCTAACATAAAAGATCTTTCTCCGTTTAATGAGGCTCTGTTGGGTAAATGGGTTTGGAGATTCGGGTGCTAGGAAGAGTCTTTGGCGCAAGATTGTTGTGGCCAAATATGGAGTGTCGCCCACAGCGTGGTAGACCAAAAGTTCCTCCCTTTACCGTGCTTCTTTCCTCTGGAAAGGTATTGCTAAAGCGGCTGGTCCTATGTTTGAGAGATTATCTTTCTCGATGGGAGAGGAGAAAACATTAGGTTTTGACTGGATGTTTGGTGGGGTTCATCCTCTCTTGCTAATTTGTTCCCCCTTCTGTTTTCTCTCTCCTCAAACCCTAATGCTCTTTTGATTGATTTCTTCAGTTCTCTTGGGAGTGGAGGGATCCAGACTCCTCAGCTAAGGAGGAATCTTTCAGATACTGAGGTCCAAGAAGTGACTTCCTTGTTATCTTTGTTGCAGAATGCCCCAACCCCTCTCCTCTAATCCCAAGGATTCTATCATATGATCGTTGTGGCTCCGGGGATTTTTTTCTATAAAATCCTTCTACAATTCTTTGGTTGTCCAATCCTTCGCCACCCCTTGTAGCACCAATTCTCTTTGGAAGTATGGTATTCCTCCTAAAGTTGCGGCTTTCGGTTGGCTTGCGAGTAGAAGCAGAATTCTGACTATTGACAATCTTAGGAAGAGAGGAATGTAGATTCCCAATGGGTGTCCTCCATGTCTCTCAGCAGCAGAAATGGTGGATCACCTTCTCATTCACTGCAAATTCACTTCAGTAGTTTGGACCAAAGTTCTCAATACTGCGGGGGTTTCCTGAGTCATGCTGAGCATTATAGACGATCTCGTCTTAATGGCATGCGGATATGGGGGGAGGTTTGGGTAAAAGAAAATGACGAATTATCTTGCTTGCGGTGTTTTGGGTAGTCTGGGCGGAGCATAATAATAGATGCTTCAAGAACTCGTCTAGCTCTAAGGCAGGAGTGGTGTCTCGTGTGTTTGTTCTGTTTAGGGACTAGGCTCCCTAGTGCTAGGGGTCACTTTCGTTGGTGCGAGTGGGGGCTTTAGTTTAGGTTTTTGGTTTTCGTCTTTCCCTTGTTGCTTTTTTTGTTTTTGTTGTGTTGTGTGGGATTGGCCTCCCTAGTGTTTTTGGTTTAGGTTTTTGGCCTCTTTCTTCTTTCTAATAAAATTTCATCTTTCAAAAAAAAATAAAAAAATAAAGGATTCTTGTCTTTTTCCTTTGTTCTTTCAAAAATTTTTTTCTTTAAAAAACATCGAGAGTTTTTTAATAATTTTGTTCTTTTGTACATTTCTTAAGTGTAGAATTATTTTAGAATAAACGGCATTCGATTCCATTGTGAATAGTATCTTGATTTCTTTGTTTTGGATTTTTGGATATCAAAATCCCCAAATCTCCTCTCTCTCTCTCTGTCTCTCTCTCTCTCTCTCAAAAGAAAAAAAAATCAAGTATATATTTAATAGGGGAGGCCTTTTTCATGTTTTATGAGCAAAAGGGTCCAAAGAAGAAAAAATGAATAAAAATTTTAAAAAAATGATTTTTAAGTTATTTGTGGGTCCATTTATGTAATCTATGATTATCTTATGATTCGTACGATTCGATACAGTTATCGTACGATTATTTGGGATATGCGATTTGGGTGTACAATTCAAATCGTACACCCATATGATACGATATGAATCGTATGATTCATATCGTAAATCATACGCTTTTGATAACATTAATGATATCCAATTTAACCAAGGACTCCTACACCGGCATGTCATAGGCGAAATTATACAATGTAATTTCGTAGTTTTATACATAACCTTGTAAGTTGTATCTTTAAGCATAAGATACCATGGAACAAATATACCAGGAATGTTATGGGTTGACTCTTGATTGGGTCTGAGTTTGGCTTAGGTCTGGTCCATTTTAGGTTGTTTCAGATCAGACCAAGGTATTTAATGACGGTAATGGACAACCTTATGACCGTTACAATAACAATGGTTATAAGGCTCCCCATAACATTCAAAAAAATTTCTAAAGGAAGAAAATGTATCGGCCCTGTGTTAGACTATTACGCCCCCATAACAGCTGTTTCTTACGAGCCTTATTTATTTATTCATTTTTTTTTTCTTCAGAATGGGCATTACAGCTCCATTTTGTGTAAAGACTCCCACCATTATCGTTACCGTTTCCATTACCGTTAATGCAACTGTTTTTTAATATGATGGACCAGATCTAGGGCTGTCAACAAGCCAGGCCTTGGGTTGGCTTTGGTCTGGATTTCGAACTGTTTGGCCGGGCCTGATGGGCCAGACCTATTCAAAATTTTGATTTTGTCTGGCCCGAGCAAGGCCCATTGACAGCCCTAATCACATCTAGTTAAAAAAATGGATCCAGGTTGGGTTGGATCGGGCTGATTTTGCAACCAAGTCCCGGATTCTACCTATTTAGTCATCGTGGTGAATTTTTGGACCCAGACCAACTCCAATGGTTCCAATTTACGATCCAGGCAACTTTGTTTTCAGGTTGGGTCTAATGACCCATCAGGTTTGTTTTATTCTCCCACCAAAACCAAGTGTCTTGGTTGCGAATGATATTTAAAGCGATATTTACTAATGTCCAACGTATGCATAGTCAATGCCATTGCTGGAATTGTGAGTGCTAAAGTTTATGCTATGATCCCGTCTTTTGCCTTTTATTTTTTGTTTTAATTTTTTAAAGATGTCTTTTGCTTCCTGCTACAAACTAAAAAAATGAGATCAGTCCAGTTGTCACATGGGCATACCTGCACACATTTAGTAATCAAGTGGGGACTCATTTTTTTCTCCACCAAAACTGAGTTGGGCAACTGAGACGACTTGTTACCAAAACAAGTTTAAAACCATGTTTGCCACTGCCTTATGTTGTCAAAATCGTTATCATATCGCAAATCTTAATAGGGGTTGAATTGTATTGAATCAGAAATCGTATCGTAAATTGTAAGATTTTTTATGACTATCTTTAAAAAATGAAAAAAAAAAAGAAAAAAAAAACTCATCAATCACCCTTTTGCCATTAATATGCACAAGTAATACTATATGATGATAGTGTTAAAGGATTCTTATCCTTCCTTTTTATTTTTGTCTTTTAAGAAAAATTTCCTTAAAAAAACATAGGAGGATCCGTTAATAATTTATGTTCTTTTTACCTTTTGTGAATGTAGAATCACATTGGAAAGGTGGCATTTGATTTTGTGCACCAAAAAAAAAAAATTGATTTCTAACCATCATTCCACAATACATATCGGTCCATATTCTTTAAAAAGAACTACATATAGGTCAATATGATCATAACCACCCTAAAAACATTCCCATATAAGTCATAAATCAATTTGGTGTTTCGACCAGTTAAGAAGTAAGAAATCATAAATAAAAAACCTCAATGATTTAATGTTGGATGGAATGTATATTGTTTAATCTCTTATAAAGAAGAAAATAGAATAATTGACCCTTTTTCTAAATGATTCTTAAAGCCCTCACCAATTTAAAAACATAAAATGTAAGCCAAGTGAAGCTTAAAATAGAAGAGAACAAATATAATTTGAATTGTAAATCAGGATTTGAAGCATAAATTGTAGGATTTAAATCATAGAATCATTAGGATCCATATAAAAAGGGATTCAAGGTGGGATTCAAATTGTTTTGCTTAAGATTCAACTCAAATCGTAAATCATAAATCCATAAATCGTTGGATTTTAACAGCTATGCCAGTGTCTCATGTATAGACTATTGATGACATTGCTTTAAATTGTGAATGCTAAATTCTATGCTATGGTTCAGTCTTGTGCTTCATACGACAAATTACAGGCTGTGGACGATATGGTAGTATCCAATGCGAGAAAATTTGTTTAGTTGAGCACATGTTATTTGCTGCCATAATACAAATTGGACATGAAATTTCTGAAAACATTAGGATTTTGCACTGAAGGTGATGCGGACATTAGGCCCTTTAGGGTTTATCAGCGTAGGAGGTGAGTGACACCTATATCTTTATGGCTTGATGATGATGGGTCTGGATTGTTCGTGAAGACTTGAGGAGCATTGAAGACCTTACACATGTAGTCCGAGACATTTGAAAAGACCCCACATTGGGAAGACATGTGTGAGTTGCTTGGAGGAGATGATCGGACCGTTGGATCGTGATGATGATGTGATTAGACCGTTGGTTCGTTGTGGCCCACTTTCATCACACCATCATTGGAGTCCATTGGACATCTTAGATTTGAGTTTATTTTATGCATTTTTTACTCATTTGAGTTTTGGGTTAGTGTGCGCACGTGTTTTTCATGCAAATGTCTTTTTTTTGAAATTTTATTAGTAGGGGTATTTTGGTAATTATGCTAATTCCGAATTTTATAAGGGTGTTGCCCTAAACCTTTTTCATTAGTTGTTGATTATTGAAAAGTAAGCCTCTTGGTTGCCTCCTTCCTCTCTCTCTCTCTTGGAACTTCATCTTCTTCTCCGATCTTCTTCTTCTCTTTTCTTCTTGTGCCCCTTCAACTTCTTCTAAGGTGAACTTGTTATTTTCTCTTTCTCTATTTCTATTCTCTCATAACTTCTAGATCCTAGATTTGAGATTTTATCCAAAATCCCTATTTCTCAAATTCCAAAATCCGTAATCTGAGAAATCCCTCGATCCCTCGGATTAGTGATTCACATTGGGTATTTGGATTAAGACCATGCAAGATCGGGAGGTTCCATCCCTCGCCGGATCCAACCTATGCATTATTTGAATTTCTTACTTCGTGGTTGTGATGATAGCTCGCTCTATTGCATGCCTCTTTTATGATTTTCTTAATTTATGATGATAGGTGATGAATTTTAGATTATTATTGCTATTTATTTCTGCTGGATTACATGTATTCATGAGCATGCATCATAATTAGGGCGTCCTGCATCAAATTTGGTATCAGAGAATAGGCTTGCATGGTTTTGTCTAGATCGAGTTATCAAAAAAATTACGGTTTTGATTTTTAGGTTTGTTTTAGGAAATTTTCAGATTTAGAAAGTTTCCTAATTTGGAGAATTTTCAGATTTAGAAAGTTTCCAATTTTAGAAAGTTTCCGATTTGGAGAATTTCCAGATTTAGAAAGTTTCCAATTTTAGAAAGTGTCCTAATTTGGAAAATTTCTAGATTTGAGTCGCATCATTTAGAATTAATTAGTGTTAGTTCATTGTAGTTTAAATTCATCGTATTCATATTGTGAGTCATCCAGTCCATAAAGTCGAGTTTAGGAAGAACTTAGGACAAGTCCTTCGTTGTGTGCCCATTCGTTTTGGTTATGGTTTTAGATTACACATCTCTACCATGAATCAGGATCCGATTTCAGAGGCTTTGACCGGTATATCTCGATGTCTGGACAACATTGAAAACCATTCTAGAAAATCCTTTCAGGATCTCTTCAACAAATTAGAGGCATTCAATCAGACTAGCCCTAGCTATGCAAAAGATAATCAACATCATGCCTTTGTGAACGACAAGTTGAAAGAATCCAAACATGATGTTTATGAAGTGGAAGAGTATGTGCCTAACGTCACTAGTGATGAAAAGGAAGAAATTGAGGCATTGCTCATCATCGTTGAGGATGACGAAGTGTGTGCTAGTGATGAAAAGGTCGAAGGAATTGAGACCGCACCACTTCCAGATGTCATGCGCGACTTAAGTGATGTAGATTCCCAATCTAAGTCTCTTACCATAATATACACGAATGAATTTGAAAAGGAGACTAGTGAGGATATGATAGAGGACACCCACATGACTTTTGATATCCCTACCAGATGATTTATGGGATAAAGTTTCACCCAAATGGGACATTCAGCACATAATCGATCTTATCCCTAGGTCGGTCTTATTAAGCTTTCCTCCATACCAGGTGAACCCCGCAGAAAATACAGAAATGCAGCGCCAATTTGTTCTGTGTGTCATGCCTGCCCTTTTCACTTCCAAGAACAATGGCATATGGCGCACATGTGGGCATATCCTGGCCGTCCAGAAAGCTTTAGTCAAGTCTCATGCCTCCTTGCGACATATTCACTTCATGGTAGATATGATGGCTAGTGTCTATATCTCGCATCTTGATGACATTTTGGACATAATAGCTGATGCTAAGATCTGCTTAAGACTTGGTATTAATAGTGTGTGTTCTCACGTGTTGAGATACTTGAAAATCATCCTTGTTTATAATACTTATAATGAGAAATTATGTGTCACCCATGAGAAGTGTCCTTTTGTTTCAGTTTTTCAAGTTCTAGGTCATATGATTGTTTATTTCAAGTCCGTTGTTTTTTCAAAGAGTCCTTTAGTTTCACCCATGTCTGTCACGCAAAGATCTTCAGAGTCGGCCGATGCATTTGCACGACACATTCATAAATTGCATACACATATTAGACAGCGGATCAATAAGAGCAATGATAGTTATAAATATTCAGCTGACTCTCATCATAGATTACAAGACTTTCAGGAAGGAGACTATGTAATGGTGAGGATAAGGCCAGAGCGGTTCTCACAGGGTTCCGCTAAGAAATTACAAGCGTGTAGTGCTGGACCATTCAAGATATTGCAGAAAATTGGGTCCAACGCGTACCAGATCGACCTTCCACCTGAAATGGGCATTAATCCAACGTTTAATGTGGAGGATCTAGTCCGTTCCCCTAATCCTATCATTGATCCTTCGTCCCTTTCATGGCCTTTTTCTGAGTTTTCTTCACAATCTACTCTACCCCTTCCTCCACCCATTATTCGCAAACAAGAAATTGAGGAAATTGTGGATGAGGAGATAGTTTCGACGAGAGATGGAGGTTTCCAGAGATATCTTGTTAAATGGAAGAATAAATTACCGTCAGAATCTACATGGTTGACAGAAGCGGAGCTGCAGAGCATTAATCCAGATTTACTAGAGCGCCACAAGAGTTTTAACTCGTCGGGGTCGAGTTCTTCTCAGACGAGGAGAATGATGCGGACATCAGGCCCTTTAGGGTTTATCAGCGTAGGAGGTGAGTGACACCTATATCTTTATGGCTTGATGATGACGGGTATGGATTATTTGTGAAGACTTGAGGAGCATTGAAGACCTTACACATGTAGTCCGAGACATTTGAAAAGACCCCACATTGGGAAGACATGTGTGAGTTACTTGGAGGAGATGATCGGACCGTTGGTTCGTCGTGGCCCACTTTCATCACACCATCATTGGAGTCCATTGGACATCTTAGATTTGAGTTTATTTTATGCATTTTTTACTCATTTGAGTTTTGGGTTAGTGTGCGCACGTTTTTTTCATGCAAATGTCTTTTTTTTTAAATTTTGTTAGTAGGGGTATTTTGGTAATTATACTAATTCCGAATTTTATAAGAGTGTTGCTCTAAACCTTTTTCATTAGTTGTTGATTATTGAAAAGCAAGCCTCTTGGTTGCTTCCTTCCTCTCTCTCTCTCTTGGAACTTCATCTTCTTCTCCGATCTTCTTTTTCTCTTTTCTTCTTGTGCCCCTCCAACTTCTTCTAAGGTAAACTTATTATTTTCTCTTTCTCTATTTCTATTCTCTCATAACTTCTAGATCCTAGATTTGAGATTTTATCTAAAATTCCTAGTTCTCAAATTCCAAAATCCTAATCTGAGAAATCCCTCGATCCCTCGGATTAGTGATTCACATTGGGTATTTGGATTAAGACCATACAAGATGGGGAGGTTCCATCCCTCGCCGGATCCAACCTATGCATTATTTGAATTTCTTACTTTGTGGTTGTGATGATGGCCCGCTCCATTGCATGCCTCTTTTATGATTTTCTTAATTTATGATGATAGGTGATGAGTTTTAGATTATTATTGCTATTTATTTCTGTTGGATTACATATGTTCATGAGCATGCATCATAATTAGGGCGTCCTGCATCAAAAGGGTTACAAAATTGCTTATCATAGCGTTTTGTATACTAGTGACAAAAGCTTTGGCAATTTGCATGAGTGATTGAAGAGGCACTCTTGGTATGTCTAACATTCATTCCACTCATCAAGTGGAGCCTACTGTAGACATGCCCTGGTGCAAGTATTATGGCAGTCTGCTCATCAAGTAGGCACGCATACATGTTGAATATTGATTGGGGGTCATCTTTTCTCTAATTGTTCCTTTTATCCCGTAAGTGTGGGGTCCACCTTATTAATAAACCAGCCAGATGTTGGGCCAGGGCATGTTCAAAGAGAGGCTGACCTGATGAATGGTCTAGATTTTTCACATTCAACATTACACGGATGCTGCGAATTGTCTGTTGAATCTCTCCTGTGTGTTGCCATAGCAATTCTCTTTTGTTCATATGTTGGAAGAAACCGCAAACCTAACTTGACGGCTGATCATCCACAATAGATCCTCTCTAGTTGCTCTTAGAAAATGTTCTTGAACGTGGATTTTTGTCTTGGGCAACATGTGTGGCGACATATTCCCATTTGTATCATTGAAAGGTTGTTGCTTATCCGAGGACTTGCTATTATGTTATGATCTAAACGTGTTGAAGTTTTTATAACATGTTCTGGGATGTGCTTTTGCATTAAGTTCTAACTCACAACCAGGGTATTCCGTAATGGTAATGGTGGCCATAACGGCCACCACCATTACCTTTATGGTACAGGCCATAACAGCTGTTACAGCCCCCGAATGGCCGTTTATCTCTTTTTTTATTGAGAGAAAAAAACCCAAAAAACCTGTATCTGCCACGTAATGTTGAAAAAAAATCCAAAAAACTCATATTTGTCACGTAACTGATCATTATGAGGCTGTTACAGCCTTTACAAGGAGTGTAACGGGCCATTAATAGTGGTTACAAGTCATTTTTTTATTTCGTAACGGCTGTTACCTCCTTTATGATCCTGTAACATGTAACGGTTGCCACTGTTACCTTTACGTAATGGCCTTTATGGCCCCGTAACGGCCTTAACAGCACACCATGCTCACAACTAAATGATCCTTTTGACCTTTTCTTTGTCTTTCTTTCTTTTTTTTTTTTTCCTTTTTCTTTTGAATTTATTAAAGTGAACTGTTTTTAACAGTCTCCTATTTCAGATAAAATCAGGCCTTCTGATGTGGGTCTCGAACAGGAGGTACAGGCAGTACGTGGCTCGAAAAGTTCCACACATGGTATAAATGGAAAGAAAGGGCGTAATGGAAGCACCCAGTATCCACCTGCCATCAAATATCTCCATTTACATGAGTGTGACAGCTTTTCTGTAAGTTGGAAGAGAAGTTTGTAGGACTGTAGGGTTTCTGTGGTTGTTTACATCGATATTGGGACTCTTGAAAGTCACGTGGTTTTAGTTATTGTAGGGTGGAATTCATTTGATCTGCAGCATTTATTCGAGTCTTGGTACATATTGAAGCTATTATTGACTTGTTTTAGGGCTTTCTAAATGTGTTTACAGATAGGAATATTCTGCATGCCACCTTCGTCTATTATACCCTTTCATAATCATCCTGGAATGACGGTATTGAGCAAACTTCTGTATGGTACATTGCATGTCAAATCATATGATTGGCTGGATGTGCCTGTGCCTGTGCCTGTTGATCAATCAGAAGGTGAGCTGCTACTCGCACAGCATCTCTCTCTCTCTCTCTCTCTCTCTCTCTCTCTCTCTCTCTCTCTCTCTCTCTAAATACATATTAACCATGTACTGGCAGATGAAATTCAGAATTCTGAATCCATTTCCTTGAAATCATGCCCATTATTTGAAAAATTATTATCTTAAAAAAGAAAAAGAAAAGTCATATCCCTTGGTAATGTCTTTAAAACGGACACACTTCCCACTATGTCGGTTGTCATTATCCTTTTTGAAAGGAAACTGCTCTCCATTTAAACTCGTTATGTAAGTCATTCAATTATGGTGTTTTCTTTTGCCTTTTAGTGCTTACTCATCCTTACCTCTATCACTGTGTAAGACTTGATTTCATGTTTGTTTTAGTTGGCTGATGTTGTATTTTATATCATATTTACATGCACTCGATTATTCTCATAGCAATAGGAATACAATCCACTTCTATAATATATCTAATATGGGTTTTATTAATGTCCCGAAAACGTTTTAATTGACACATGGGATGTCCAATCATTGATGTGAACGATACTTTCTTTCATTACAACTAGGGACAAGCCATGGGTGTGAAAATCACGCTAGTCGGATGATCCTAGGCATCCTATCAATAGCATGGAAAATGGACATTCAAGATTGAGCAGAAACACAAAAATAGGTCCAATTGTCATCTTGAACCATCTATTTGCTAGATCCCACTTTGTATTGCTTTAATGCTTATGATTCCAAAGGAGCACCTTGGTTTGATGATTCTAACCGTGCAATCTATGGCTCGTAGAAAACAGACGGTTGGAACAAATTGGCCTCATTCATAGGGTTAGGATCATCCAATCAGCATTCTTCTTGCATCATGGCTTGCTCCCAATGGCACTATTGAATGAACTGTCCCGACTCCCGACTGATGTTTGGACGTCCCATGTGTCAATTAAAAGCTTTGGAACATCCCCATGAAGGTGAGGACGTTAGCAAAACTCATCTAATATTGTCCATTTTTCTCTAGAGTATTGTGAAATTTTACTAGAAGATATGAGAGGAAAGCACAGATGCAACAGCCTATGGGTGCCTACATGTATTAATGAGTTTTCAAGTGGTCTACATATGGTCTTATTCTTTACATTCTTTTAACCCAAAGTCTTACTGTTATGCGGTCTATGTCACATGCATCCTGTTGGTCTTTGAGGATATTGTCAAAACCCAACTTCCTGGCATTGTACACTTGTTCGATCATATATTCCATTCAACTTGGATTATATTTTGGTTTCCACATGTAGCTTTAGCCATGTATTCTCTTATTGTGCTGGAACTATGGTTTGTCCTCTGGCCCATCAAGGTTTTCTCTTAAAAGAAGGATGTAGCGCAAACTTTTCGTTCTTTCTTTAGTTGATTACTTTTGGGTTTGGATTCACAGCAAGGTTAGCAAAGCTTGTCAGAGATGAGGAGATGTCCGCACCATGTGGCACAACAATTCTTTATCCGACAAGCGGTGGCAACATCCATTCCTTCAAAGCTGTAACACCCTGTGCTATCCTTGACATTCTATCCCCTCCTTACTGTTCGGAGAGCGGGCGGCATTGCACTTATTTTCGGAAATCCCCCAGAAAGGAACTTCCAGGTAAGCTTTGGTTCCTAAATCATAACTATCACTAGTTTTGGTAAGCACCACGCACACCTTTGCATAGTGCTCCAAATGCATACCTGGCACATCTCTGTGGGCACCCTAGTTATGCATTAGGTCTGCCCAAGTGTAGATTACTCGGTCCAAGATTCAGGCTGTTCCACTCACCAGGCGGGCATCTATTCGGAAGCATGTCAATCATTTCCATTCAACTTATACGTGTGGTCCAACTGATGAATGGTCTTTGGCCTTTTTCATTTTACTAGGCCATCTACATGGTGGGGCTCACCTGATGAACAGGTGGATGTCCCCCCAGTGCCCTAACACGTGGCTGCTAATCACAGTGTGGGTGGGATTAGCAATCCCCAATTATCAACCTTCTGCTTACCGTTCCGAGGTGTAAAAAAACTCATATTGTTGTTGTTGTTGTTGCTTCAGTTGACTTTGTTGAAGGTATTGCCCAGTCGAGCTATGAGAACATATCTGAAGTGGCTTGGTTAGAAGAGTATCAGCCCCCTGATAACTTTGTTGTTCTGAGGGGGCAATACAGAGGTCCTGTCATTAGAAAATGATCAAACGACAGCTCAGTGCCAGCTCTAGTGATGGGCCCATGTGGCGTGCAACGTAGAATCACGCATGGATGCAAATGCAACAAGGTAGATATTGGTAGTCAACTAAAAACAAGCGGTTCCAATCCGTTGAGGGTAGATCCATCCGTCCGTCCAATATTTGGGTTGTCGATAATCATGGGAATAATTATGGATATCAATATGTAAGTTAGGCATTGGGTTTGTACATATATATTGGTAGGATTTTCCTTGATTTAATGACCTCACTGCTTAACCAGTGAAAACGAGTAATGAGATTGCAACGACTCAGGCTCTTTTTCATTATCTTGGTTGGGAGCTGATTCCTTCGGTAGATTATTGCAGTTGGTTGAGGCCTCTTCGTTTGCCTGATGTCAGTGTTCAGAGCCTGTTTCTTGTTCTGACTGCACAGCTTGAAGCCAGCAATGCTTCTTTTTCTCTTAGAATTTTAAAAGCGACCAAACAAGCGTCTACATCCTTTCTTTATAGATGAAAGTAAGACATTTTGTCAAATTGAAATTGGAGGGGTCCCCAGGAAATAATGGAAGTTGTAATGGTGGGCCGCGATGGCCCATCTGGTATCATGCCAAGGGGCGAAGTGCTGCCTGGGGTGGAATCTGGAATCCAGCCCGCAAGTCAGATTGGTCCAATAATACGTACCATGCTTGTATGTAAAAAATGTGAAAAATGACAAACGGCTGCTGTGGAAAACCACTGGACTAGGCCAACCGACCAATTTCACGTCCTACCAACATACCAACAGTCCATTTTCAACATGCCCGTGGGGCCTACCTGATAGGACTAGCTTGCTTTCTGGTCTCGGGAATGCTCAATGTGCCATACCTGATGGACGGACGGGGTCACACATGAGCCGCAGACATCCCTCAAAATCCTCAAAAAAGGGAGAGAGAAGACAGAAGAACAAAACATCTTTCTTTGGGGACTATCAAACTACATCCAGTGGTCAATTTAAACGAACGATTGGATTTTGTGCGGACCAAAGCAACTGATGGCCCACTGCTTGCTAGGCCACTTTAGACCATTCACTATTTTACATTTTAACTATCCATTTCATAGCCATTGATTGGATGGTTATGTTTGCTTGATCTGTATGATTTTAGAGATATGCTCCATCCACAATAAGACCCACAATTTTGATGGTCAGGATTGCTGCATCGGTGGTACATGCGAGGATGAGTCACTGCCATTTTTTAAATTGTGCAAAACCAACATAGGATTCTGCCGCGTCCAAAGCGTTATCTGTACATGCACCTTTCGCCCCAATCGTGCACAAGGCACGCTCGCAAACTCCTGGCCATTCATCAGGCAGGCCCCACCGGTTACTGGGGTCTGAAAATTAGCCAGCCTCTTTTCCAGTGCGGTCCACAATTGCAGGGCAGCTGTGAGCCATTGGTCAAGTCTGTCGCTGCTCATTATCCATTTCCTAACCATCTTCCGGCCAACATGCCACTTGTGTAGGACATCGGCACCGTGAAA
Organism: Liriodendron chinense; assembly: GCA_003013855.2. Lineage (NCBI taxonomy): Eukaryota > Viridiplantae > Streptophyta > Magnoliopsida > Magnoliales > Magnoliaceae > Liriodendron > Liriodendron chinense. The sequence goes on from ML058334.1 coordinate 7,210,564, forward strand.
CAGCAGCACCCCACCAGCAAGATCACCCTTCTGGATAATCAAGCTGATCCAGTCACTAGGTGGGTCACACACCTGTATGTTGAGTCAGACGGTTGTTCATTGATTCTAATGATGCGGCCCAACTGATGAGTCAGGTGTTCATGGTGGGAAACAAATGGAATGTTGGCTGGAAACATTTTACTGTACCGCAAGCTTACCGTTGCCTGTAGGTGATCAGTTCTTCTTTCCATAATATGTTCGGCCCACCATACCGTACCAGCCCTATTTTCTGGTGAGATCTCAACTTGTTTGGATCCACGGAATCTACCATGATATGGTAAGTAATGATTATAGTAAAGTCTCATGTGATACCAATACTACTTTAGAGGCTTTAATTTTTTTATATGCTTGTGATCTAAACTTAATATGTGTTATATTCATACCATCCATCCATTTTGCGATATCATTTTAGAACATGATCATATATATCAGCTTCATCCAACACTTTCATGGGCTGTAGGAGATTTTAATGGCAGACGTTCAATCCCAACTATTTCTTGGTGTGGTCAATTTTCATTTTGGATGTGACTCATTTTCATTTTTTTTCAATTTTCATAAAATGCTCTCGTAAAATGAATGGATGGTGTGGATATAACACATTCATCATGATGGGGCCTACAAAACTATGCAACGTCATGAAACCTTCTACCATTGCAATTGGATGAGATTCCTATGATTTGACAACTTCATGTATCTAAACAATGACAAGTAGTAATAATAACTTTTTTACAATGTACTAAAGTGAAGTCAACTATCCAAACACCCAAAGAGCATCTTGGGATACCAATCCAACTTGCGCAAGCAACTTCATAAGAATTGTTGTAGCTCACTTTGCAAATGAGTCGTAGTTAGGCGATACTATTCAGGGTAGAATCTATCATCGGATGGGTTGTGTGTGTACATAGAATTTCAATCGTTGGTTAATTCCTCTCAACCGTCGGTTAATTCCTCTCAACCGTCATTTATTTTGTACACTTGTGGCTTACCTGAGGATAACAAATAGAGCTAGACACGAACAACAAATTACTGAACAGTTCGCTTGGTTCGATTCGAAAAAAATGAACCGAACAACCGATTCGAAAGTGAAGTGAACCTGATTGAACCTGATTTTGGTTGTTTGAAAATATTTTGAACTGTACACGAACAAACCTCTGTTCAATTCAGTTCATTTTACTGGTTCGAAGTTGTCCGATTAAAATTGATTCAATTCGGCTCAAAGGAGATATATAATATAAATAGTTTTTTTTACTCTTCATTTTTCACCCGACCTTAACTAGCCCTAGTAATTTTACCTTATCCGAAGAATAACCAAAACCCTAACCCTAGCCCGTCCAGCCATCCTTCTCCCTCTACTGCTTGTCCTTTCCACTCTCACCCTTTCACCTCTAGCCATTGAGTTGACCGAAGCCTTAACCCTCTTTGTAATTCTAGTCACTCAGCTCGAGATTCCGACCATCCTTTGCTCGTCCCTCAGTCCTGTTGGACGTTCGACTGCTCACTAGTCCTGCTTGCAGCTCGTCCATCCGATTCACCATTTCGGTCATTCCTCTACTCATAGCTCGCCCATCCGATTCCACCATTCCGATCATCCCTCTGCTCGTCAGTTTACATATGTAGCTCCTGCTCATTGTTCGATTCCAATCATCACTCTGCTCGTCAATCTGCACATCCAGCTCCATAGGTTCAAACGAAACCCCTATGCTCAATCGCTCTTTTCTATTTTTAAATATTTAATATTCTTAATATCTAATTTGGTTATGAACATTGTGCTTTATGAATATTAAATATATGTATGATGTACGAATGAGTAATGACTTATGATTCGGTTCGTTAAAAATCTTATGATTTGTGATTTGTAAGTTGTAAAAACTTACTAAAACAAAAATATTTTTATACGAAAAAAATAAATCATTTGAATTGAAAAAATTGTCAGAAATTAAATGTGTTGGATTAGATTGAACCGAACATGAACATGACCCATTGTTCAAATGCTTGTTCTTACACAGCCCAGTTAACAACCGAACCGAACCAACCTGCCCCATGTTCGACTCGGTTGGGTTCTTTGTCCAGCTCTAATAACAAAGGCCTGGTATTTCACACATGGCACCTCCCGAGCTGCTCTGGTCTCTTACACGTATGAATCGTCTGCACGTGAGAAATCGTCTGCAGATTCTTATTTTATGTCTTGGCTGACCGACGGGCTATCCTGATTTTGTAAACTCAAATTCCAAATTGAATCCGGATCCTCTGTTGAAAACGAGCAGAGAACCTCTGCTGCTGCTCTGATTGGTCCAGATCATCTGACTGTGTCAAAGCAGCACAGCTCTGACACAATAAGGCTGAGCGGGAGGAGTGACGAGCAGGATTTCTCTGCTCGTTTTCAACAGAGGATCATTCACCGTGTAATTCCACCCGGTCATCCGGCTTTGTTAAAGTAGGGAATTATTTGATACTCTGGGTGAATATGAAACTTTATACACAGGCACTCAGAAATTTGGAGACGAAGTTCATATTAACTCAAACTAAAGCCGACTAAATTGTTGAAATCATTATGCCTAAGGTAGTTTCCCAAAATCAGGTTCGTTGAGCAATCATAAGCTCTGATCCATGAGAAATTGTTTATTGAAATAGCACCATTAAATATTTTCATTTTAACCGTCCATCAAATGTCATCCAATCAGGCAGTTAGATAATAAAATAAGATATATTGTTGGTTCATAACACATCTAAATTGATTAATTTGAATTATTTACTTTCATGTATGCAATAGATAAGTGACCGCGTATCATCCACCACACTCTGCCGGAGTATCAAAGTTCCTTCTGGTTGTGACGCAAAGGAAAGCACTTCTCAGGTCCATCTCTCATTCCTCCACTAAAATCTCCGTTTCATCTCCTCTCCTCTCTTCCTTCTTCATAGGCGATGTTTGTAACAGACATATGGCGCGACGGACGCAGCATTATCTGAGAGAGTTAGGGTGCATCGCATGCGACGAACTGTCAGAATTCGGAGCTGGCAAGGAAGGTTGGCTCGTCGACAACCCCTCCCTCCTCTCCGCTCTCGATTCGCAGTCCCTCGGTCTGGCCCGTGGCTCCCTCGTTCTCA